>JAFFJZ010000018.1:3949840-5266453 GCA_018340375.1 Gonatopus flavifemur
AAATATATCAAATGCGTTGGAATACGATAAAAGGTAAAATCCATAGAGATAAATCCATAAATCCAAATAGAGATTTTGTTTAATACTCACTCCTTCACGACAAAGAATGGATTCTCAAGCGTCATTCCTTCTTCGAATTTAAAGGGGTGATCTTTCTCGCCGCCCTATGGCACCCTCAGAAATGTGTAAACATGATTTACCAATCATCGATGAGATTTCATAAATATTTAACCATCAAAAGAGATGTTCATTGAAAGAATAGAAATCAAATTGACAGTCTGTCGCGCTAATCACTATGTCACAATACAACCGCGACGTCTGTATTGTGACGTCTGCTCTGATTATTCTTGCAGACGACTATTTATTCGATTTTGACGTTTATGCGCATCATAGGTCTCTTAGAAGACAGTGGATTATTGATTTCTCAGGAAATTCGTTCTAAAATCATATTACTTTCTCCAATGGCAAGGTTTATCATTGTTACCACCGTGGAATAGTGAAAGATAACAGTACAAAGAACCCACTGAAGGAAATCTTTGAACGTACTTTGGTGATGTAGCCAGCGTTGCCAGCCTCCTGCTGTTTTCCGATGGATCAGCGTACCACGTACAGCTGATGAATGGAACGGCCAATGACGGTAGTAGAAGAAAGCAGGAGCTGGCATCCCTGGATGTAGCTGATGTTGCAATTGTGTTCTAAAACGAAGGGTCACCATCCCGCACAGCACATCCACCGATGTCCACGTCGCATCTCCGTGGAGACGAGGGTGATAAAAGGGAGACGTGGATACAAGGTGGAGGGTAGGGGGTCTTTTTGCCGAAAAAGTTTTTCGCCGAATAAACTTAATTCGACAATTGCTAGTCATTTCTAGAAATCACTACGAAATCTCCTAGTGATTTCTAGAGGTGACTATCGATTGTCAAATTACAGTGTATTCGGCGAAAAACGTTTTCGGCAGAAAGACCCCCTACCAAGGTGGAGGAACGGAGAAGCGACGCAGAGGCGATGGAGAAATGTCCGGCGATCGGCAGGGTTGTTAAAGTAAAATACATGATGTATTATACACAGTTTTTGACACGTAAAAAACTATGTATTTTACGTTGAAAAATCGAGAGTAATTTACATACGTATTTTACACCCGCGAAATTCAAAATTCAAAAAATTGCATTTTTATATATTTTGAATCAATAATTTATAAGTTTTCAGTTGATTGTCGGGAGAAAGAATAATAATTATTATTTCTAATTCAAATCTGAATGAGAACATTGAGTTTTCAATCCATAACGTATAAACAATGGGTTCAATTGTTCCTTTCCTTTCTTTTGATAGATCCTTGTTGTCATTTCATTCTTAATTGATTAGAAACATTTTCAAGTGCATGAATATGTCCAGAAGAATATCTCTCACATATTCATCCCCTTGAAAATGTTCCTAACCAATTAACAATGAATTGGCATTAAGGATCTATCGGAAGGAAGGAAAGAAAACCCCTGATAACACACGAAGAATTCTTTTTCAAAAATAAGAATAGTATTCTTCGAAAACTCTTTTCGAACTAATGAATTCGTAAAGAGTTCTGGAGGAGTTCAATGTTTGGGACATTAACAAGTTTTTTGAGGGTACTAAAACAATACTTTCAATATTATCAAAGAACTCGTTAATGTCCGAAAAATTGACCTTTTCCAGAGCTGTTTATGAATTCATTGGTTCGAAAAGAGTTCTTGAAGAATTCTATTCTTTTTTTTGAAAAAGAATCCTTCGTATTATCCCAGATAGCACAAGATTTCTTAAAGAGTTCTTTATGAATAAATTGTATTCTTTAAGACCTCTTTGAGGAATTCTTCTGCTATCCGAGATCTGGGACGTTTTTCTACAGTATTAGAATGTACCCATACAGTATACCAGTTTAGAAAGAGTTCGCGAAGAATTCATTATGAATTTTTGAGAATTCTTTTGAAACTCTTGTGCTGTGTGGGTAGCCTACCAATAATTAAACATTAATAACAGGCGTTCAATCAATCGAAAAGTATTATCCATTCATAACCTGTAAGTCACATAACCTGAATAATTTGAAAATTGGGTATTAAAGTTTATGTATTGCTGAGAATGAGCGATGAAGTCAATTACTAACTAAAATTGAGTATTTTACGTTTTTTACATATAAGGTGGAATTTACATGATGTATTTTACATTTTTCTACACGTAATGTAAAAAACCGTTAGAATCGTGTATTTCAACATCCCTGGCGATCGGTGGTGGGCTGTACGGGATGTTTGGAAGAGTGAGCGTATGGTCTGTCTACACAACTAACGTAAACGTAAGGGTGGTGTCACATGGAGCTAAAAAGTACAGAAAGCGGAACGCGGAACCCTTGGTTAAAGAGAGAAGTGGATATTTGCCTCTCTCTTCAACCAAGGGTTCCGCGTTCCGCCTTTTTTTAGTCCCATGTGACGCCACCCTTAAGCTGCCAATTCATGGGGCGTCGAGCATCGAGCGTCCAATTATTTCCCCAGATTTTTTCGACGCTGAATTGCGAAATGCCACAGGTATCTTTTCATGGAGCGTCAAACATCGAGCATCAAAATAGTAAATTCCAATTTCAACATTGACACATAACCTCATATGCCAGAAAGGAATCAATTTATATGCTCATTTGATGTATTGCTGTTATTGAGCAATAAAGTAAATTACTACTAAAAAAGAATTAATGTAACCAGGACCAGGAATAAAACTCGGTATTTATGGAAATCAATTTTATCGTTGGAAATGATGAAAGTTGGAAGAAACCAACTTCATAATCATTGATAAATAAATTAAATTATTATGTCTGATATAATATGAAGTTGGAACAATATCGGAAACAATTGGGAAGAATAAATGGATGATTTGATGATTGTATGGATATACAAAATATATTTCCCTGGAAACATGTTTATGAAGTTTAAATTTGCCGCTGAAAACAGAGCATTCAGCCCGGAATGCAAACAGCGCTCATCTCTTCAATTCTGGTCTGTCTACATAACCTAGAGAGCCTCAAGGGAGAGAGTGGACATCGGAGGTTTGCTGTGATTGGCCAAGGCCTTAAGAAGCCATATTGATGGAGTATTCCTATTATGATTATGATTATATTTGGCTTATAATCATAATCATAATGGGAATACTCCATCAATATGGCTTCTTAAGGCCTTGGCCAATCACAGCAAACCTCCGATGTCCACTCTCTCCCTTGAGGCTCTCTAACATAACCAACGTAAACGTAAGAACGGATGCGCAGAAACAGTATTTGAGTTGTGCGCAGCCGTTTACGTTTACGTTCTCCGTTTTTCCTGTCTATGTAGACAGACCATTCGTCACAACGATTTTTACGTATACCCAATCTAGGGATGGGCGATGTTACATCGATTATTGCAACATCGATGCTTTTTTTATCAATAATCGATTCTTTTACTCGATGTTTTTGAAGACCGATACATTGATGTATCGATACTTTTACATGAAAACATCGGGAAATTTATTAGATATTTGACTTAACGGCATTCACTACCTTCCCAAAAAGTTACTAGATTCCAAAATCGCCCCCCCCCCCCCAGTTTTCTCAGGAACGAACAAATAAAATGAAAAATAAAGAGTAGCTGCACTTTCTTTGATATGCTAAGAAGATGCACCTGCTCATTAAAATCGATTATATTCATTAATCGTTGAGACAACTGGGGGGAGAGATCTAGTAACTTTGCCTCTGATGACTGCCCTTAACACACAAGCTACGTAAACGTGAACCTAAAGAATGAAAGACTGCGTAAAGTAATGAGAAAAATAAATAATGAGATAGATTCTGAACTAAGCGACAATCAGAACGAGGTGCCAGTCGATGGACATGTTTCGCGCGATGAATATGCTGCTGATGAGTTTTGGACGATTCATAAGAGTATTGTTGCAGTCCAAGCCGAACTAAAAGATCCTGATAAGGAAAACGTTGAGTTAAAACAATTTTAAGCCAATCCGTGGTAGAAAGATCGACTGATCCGCTTCAATATTGGAATAAGATGAAAAGCGCATACCCCAAATTATACCCAATTGCGATATATCTCTGAATAGTAGTAACTTTTGTTTCAGCTGAACGCTTGTTTTCGAAAGCTAGAGTCGTGAAAAACCAATTGAGAAACAGATTAACAGGAAAAAGATTATCAAAACTTCTATCCCCCGGTTCTTTAGATGAGGAGACGTGGAATTTAACATAAGATTGAACCTTTATTACTGAAAGTTACCAAATTTTACCAAAGTTGATGTGACTAGTCAATAAATGATTATCGTTACATACAGATAAATTGAAAAACTGATGTAAATTATTATGAAGATAAAAAATATAAAGCACAAAATGTGAAAAAGCATGAATGTGAAGACATGAATTTTTACTTTTGATACATGCAGGGTGACCCAAGTCGGATAGATTATATTTGGGGAGCATATTCTGCAGCCAAAATGCAACAACTTTTGTGTTTGGCAACATTTTTTTTGAGGCTTAGTTTTCGAGATATAAGCATTTTTGGATTTTTCTTCAAATCCAAATCACTCCAAAGCACGATATGCTACGTACTTGAGGTTGAGGCCATTGGCTAAGTTGGAAAACGGCGGATCTCTGGAAAAAAAATTTCACTATCCTATCATTGTTTGTTCTGGAGCTATAACGATTTGAAGTTGCTGAACGGTGATTGACTAGAAGCTCAAAAACTTCAAATCGCTATAGCTCCGGAACAAACAATGATGGGATAGTTGAAATTTTTTTCCAGGGATCCGTCGTTTTCCAACTTAGCCAATGGTCCCAAGCCCAAGTATGTAGCATATCGTGCTTTTGAGTCATTTGGATTTGAAAAAAAATCTAAACATGCTTATATCTCGAAAACTAGGCCTCAAAAAAAAGTTTGCCAAATACAAAAGTTGTTGCATTTTGGCTGCAGAATATGCTCCCCAAATATAATCTATCCAACTTGGGTCACCCTGTATATATTATCGTTTCTTCCGCTACATATTATTCACTCACAGCTCATTTGAAAAAAAGACGAAAAACATCGATTGTTTTTAAATCGATGTTTTTTTTCGATTAATCGATTAATTAATATCGAAAGAGAAAAATAATCGATGTTTCAGCATCGATGTTTTTTTCCAACATCACCCATACTTAACCCCATCCAGTGTACAGTCGGTGTAACAAGTCCGTTTACAGTCCAAACGGAATATATAAGTATCTTTGAATACGTTGTTATTGATGAATTTTTAAGATTTTTCTTCGATTGTATACCTTCATACAGTAGCGTGGTGAGAGCATTTCTATCCTCTTTCAATTCGTGTGAAAACATCCTTTGTCTCGTGTCAGTTGAAGAAAGACAGACAAGCTCTCACCCCACCACTGCCTTCATATATGTTCCTTCTATCATTCAGATGGATTAAAAATTCTCAGATAACAGCAATAACGCATATTATATAAACATATTTCCGTTAGAATTCAACAGACTTGTTACACCGACTGTGCATTGAAGATCAGTGAGCCCCAGGGAATTTCACATGTCGAGTGGGGTGTCTGACGTATATACATACAGGGTGTCCCAGAAAACACTCCCGGCCTTTCACCAGCGTGTTCCTGAGAGAAATCTGAACAACTTTTTCCTTTACCATTTTTTGATCTGAGGCTTAGTTTCAGAGTTGACTTCAACCAATGGAGTAAGAGCTACATAAGTTTACTCATCGGTCATTAAAGTAGCCGGAGGACTCGCCACCTGAATGGTCAATCTATTTTGATTATGGAGCCTTCCGAAGTAGCTGATCCAAGTGATCCGGATCACTTTGCAACCAATCAAAATGCTTGTAAAGTGATCCGGATCACTTGGATCAGCTACTTCGGAAGGCTCCTATAATTCAGGAACTAAGGCTCACATCAAAAAATGGTGGCGGGAAAAGTTGTTCAGTTTTCTCTCAAGAACACGCTGGTGAAAGGCCGGGAGTGTTTTTTGGGACACCCTGTATATTATACGTATAAAAGGTAATTGTTGGTAATTTCTAATCAATTTTTTGATGGACCAATGGAATTTGGTTCCTAAGGGCGCCATTATGATGTATTGAACTTGTATAAAACCTCATCAGTAATATACACTGTATTACCTGCATAAAGGCAGAGATAAGTGGACAGATTGCTAACGTAATACTGAAATCGTGGTATGGTTTTTGGACTAGCGACATCATGCGGCAATGGAACCAACTGAAAAGTGGAACCACACTGATTGATTAATTTCATTGAATTTCAGGAATTCCGTTCGATCTGAGCAATCATCGAATATTTATTTGTTAGTTGGTATCATTGCCGCGTGATGTCGCTAGTCCAAAAACCATACCACGATTTCAGTATTACGGTAGCAATCTCTTCACTCATCTCTGATAAAGGGTAAACACCCATTAGACCGAAAGCCCGTTAGGCCGAAACACCGTTGGACCGAAATTTATTTGACCGAATGACAATAATCCGAAAAAGTCTTGGTGACATTTTGTCTTATTCGCACACGACTAGTAATGCATAGTGAGATTTCGGATTATTGTCATTCGGTAAAATAAATTTCGATCCAACGGTCTTTTGGGGTAAGGGCCGAATCAACGAAAGGACGAATCAACGAAACCATTGGTTGAAAAGGAAGAGATGTATGATGTATGATGTCTTATTCTTTCCAACTAACGGTTTCGTTGATTTGGCCCCCATCCGTCTTTAGGCTCAACGGGATTTCGGTCCAACGGGTGTTTACCGTATAAAGGTAGAAATATTATACTATGTATAATACATTTCCAACCCTGCACACAAGCTACGTGAACGTAAGGAAGGAAGGCTGCGCAGATGTCGTACACGGTTTTTGCGCAGCCATTTACGTCTACCTTCGGTGGGCCTTCAAGACACCGAATGGTTTTTGAACCGAATGTTCATTATTCCGAAAATTCATGTTCCGAACACTGATAGACCGAAAGATTATCATGCAGAATGTATTTGATTGGATGAAAACTGCAATTTCTTGTATATTTTATAAGACTAAGGAATCTGATTGCTTTCGGCACAACGAACTTCTGGTCTATCAGCGTTCGGAATATGAATTTTCGGTATAATGAACATTCGGTGTGAAGACAATTCGGTGTATTGAAGGCCCACCCTACGTTATCCAATTTTCTGTCCATGTAGACAGACCTTTATGGATCGGAATGATTCTGGCCGTAACAATTTTGAATGGAATGTATTGACTATTTCTCATAAAGAGTTCCAATGGAAATATATATTGAATCATTGATTGGTTAATTTCCCATTCCGCCGGAACGTATTCCGGTTCATTGGAGACAAGGGACCTGTTTTCGACGGAACGGAAAATGGAATCTTCCGTTCCGGTTGAAAAATCCATCGCATAGGAGAGCATTCTGAGGCCCGTGTCCCATAGGGGCGAAAGAGGGCGGAAAGCGAAGCGCGGAACCCTTGGTGAAAGAGAGAGGTGGACATTTGCCTTTCTGTTCAACCAAGGGTCCCGTGCTCAGCTCTCCGCCTTTTTTCAGCCCTATGTGACGCCACCCTTGAGGCCTAGACACACAAGTCACGTAAACGTAAGAACGAATGCGCAGAGACTATATACGACATCTGCGCAGCTTTCCGTTCCTTACATTCGCGTTTACATAGCTTGTGTGCTTAGGCCTATATGGCCTAGACACACAAGCTACGTAAACGTCAGAACGGATGCGCAGGCTTCCATTCCTTACGTTGATGTTTACGTGACTTGTGTGCTTAGGCCCTAAAGGTCCAGCTCCACATAGTGTTGGGATACAAATTTTAGTACACGCCGTTCATTGGTCAATTCTCATATAATCACCAATGACATCTTATAGCCTATGAGAATTGACGAATGAACTTCGTGGACTATGATTTTCATCCCAACACTGGTTACACAAATACGTAAATGTGAACGTGAAGATAGGAAGGATGAGAATTACGGAAAATTGGCTCTGTGCGCAGCCGTTTACGCTTACGTTTGTCTTCACGGTAGTATGCGATAAGCCCGAGTGGCACTTAAGCCCCACCGGATTATAACCCGAATGACAGTTGAACCGACTAATTATGAAAATATAAACAAATAAAATGAAAAATTGATCGAAATCAAAGCTTATTCAACCTTTTACTGTGAAGATGTGTAAATTAAAGGTTAATTACGCTCTGATTTCGATAAAATTTCCATTTTATTTAATTATATTTTTATAATTAGTCGGGTCAACTGTCATTCGGGTTCGGTAAGGTAGCCAGTGCACGAAAGGCCATCTACCCGAAAACAGTAAACTCTGCGGCTATTTGAGGAGGGCTAGGAACTTCTGGTGATTTTCTTCAGATTCACAAATCATTGTCTTTCGGGTAAATGCAATTTCGGGCACTTGCTACCTTACCTTCGGGTTCAAAGTCGTTCGGGTTAAATGCAGTCGGGCTTAAGTGTCATTCGGGCTCATTACCAGTTGGACTCATTGCATACTACCGTCTTCACCAAGCTTGTGTAGCTAAACCTTTGGACTCGCGATAATCTACCTATCCAGTTTATATAAAGGCGTAGACCAGCCTGGACACACATGCTACTTAACCCCGGTCACTCATGCTAGCGACTGTCGCGCGCGACATCATTAGAAGAAAGAAGAGATCCGAGTTGAAAACATCTTTCCTCTTTTTTCTTCTAATGATATCGCGCGCGACAGTCGCTAGCATGAGTACCCGGGGTAAGGCCGGAGACTCATGCTAGCGACTGTCGCGCGCGACATCATCAGAAGAGAAGAGAATAAAGATGTTTTCAACTCGGATCTCTCTTTCCTTCTAATGATGTCACGCGCGACAGTTGCTAGCATGAGTACCCGGGGTAAGGCTGCTGTCCCATGGTACAAAAATTAAGTATGGAACAGAACGTGCGGAATGAGCGGCACCAATCAAAGTCATTCCATTGTTTTCTCTACCCTGCTGTCCCATGGACGGAAAAAGTAGCGAATCGCGGTACCAATACTTTTTAAGTATACCTAGTTTTACCTGGTTTCATCCAACAGTCACTAAAAATTCTGAAGATCTATTGGTACCGCTTTCCGCTACTTTTCCTGTTCATGGGACAGTAGAGAAAAGAAGAAGGCGGAATGACCTTTGGTGCCACTCATTCCGCACGTTCCGTTCCGTTCTTGATTTTCATTGCAAGGGATGGCAGCCTGAGGCCGGTGTCACATGGAGTCAAAAGATGGCGGAAAGCAGAGCGCGGAACCGTTGGCTGGAAAGAGAAGCGAATATTTGCCTCTCTTTTCAACCAAGGGTTCCGCGTTCCGCTTTCCGCTCTTTTTCAGCTCCATGTGACGCGGGCCTGAGGGTGGCGTCACATGGAACTAAAAAAGGGTGGAAAGCGGAATGCGGAACCCTTAGTTGAAGAGAGAGGCAAATTTCACCTCTCTCTTTAACCAAGGGTTCCACGTTTCCCCGGGTACTCACGCTAGCGATTGTCGCGTGCGACATCATTAGAAGAAAAAAAGAGGAAAAATGTTTCCAACTCGGACCACTTTTTTCTTCTAATCATGTCGCGCGCGACAGTCGCCGGCATGAGTCCTCCGGCCGAAGACTTATGCTAGCGACTGTCCTGCGCGACATTATTAGAAGAAAAAAGAGGAGAGATATTTTTCAACTCGGATCTCTTTTTTCTGCTAATGATGTCGCGCGCGACAGTCACTAGCATGAGTACCCAGGGTCCGGCCTCCCGTTTTCCGCCCTTTTTTAGCTCCATGTGACGCCATCCTTGAGGTGAATGTAAGGCCTGAGTCACATGGAGCAAAAATCACGCGGAACGCGGATCCCTTGGTTGAAGAGAGAGGTGAATAGAGAATTCTTCTCTCTATTCAACCAAGGGTTCCGCATTCCGCTTTCCGCGTGATTTTTGCTCCATGTGACTCGGGCCTAAGGCTGACGTCCCATGGGCGGAAAAAGTGACGGAAAGCAAATTGCGGTACCAATACTTCTCAAGTATGCCTAGTTTTATCTGGTTTTATCCAACAGTCACTAAAAATTCTGAAAATCAATTGGTGCCGCAATTCGCTTTCCGTCAGTTTTTCCGTCCATGGGATGTTAGCCTAAGGCTGGCCTCCTATGGGCCGGGATTCGTTCCGGCGGAATGAAAATTGAACCAATGCACAATTTTTTATAGATTCCTGATAGAACGCTCTAAAAGAAATTGTGAAAGCGATTGGTTTAAAGTCATTCCGCCGGAACGAATTCCCGTCCATGGGAGGTTAGCCTTAGGAACGGAAATCTGCGCAGACCTCGTATACGGTCCGGAGCCTTCCGTTCCTTACATTCACGTTGACGTAGCTTGTGTGACTAGGTCTTTAGGGCTTGGGGTCTAGACACACAAGCTACGTAAACGTAAAAACGGAAGCGCAGAAACCGTATACGAGATCTGCGGAGCCTTCCGTTCCTTACGTTCACGTTTACGTAGCTTGTGTGCTTAGGCCTTAATGGTCTGTCTACATAACCAACGTAAACGTAAGAACGGACGCGCAGAAACAGTATATGAGTTGTGCGCAGCCGTTTACGTTTACGTTCTCCGTTTTTCTGTCTATGTAGACAGACCATTATGGCCTAGACACACAAGCTACGTAAACGTGAACATAAGAAACGGAAGCATGCGCAAAAACTGTATACAAGATCTGCGCATCCTGCCGTTCGTTATGTTCATGTTTACGTAGCTTGTGTGTCTAGGCCATTACATATCAGTGCATGAAACACGGGATTGTCAAGGACCTGTTTGCTCATGTTCCAAAACCTTACTCTCGTACTCTGGGGTATTGGTTTTCTCTGTTTTCCTGATGAATTGAAAAGAGTTACACTGATACTCTAGAGTACGAGGGCAAGGTTTTGGAACATGAGCTTTGTAATCCACCCCAATTCATTAGAACTAACCTTTTTTTTTGCACACACCACACTTCACTACCGCCAATTTTTCGCGTTTGTTTTGAAATTGCCGATATTTCTGGAGAGTGAAAACGTTGTTTAAAATTCATCTCAAAGTGATAACTTATGAACGAGAACTATCAAATTTATTTTGATAGAGGTGTTACGTCGAAATATTAAGCCCGGCATTCGTATTCATGTAAGGTAATCAATTGAATTTTATAACCTTGTGAATTTGAAAAAATCTATTTCTTTAGATCTGCGAAGTTACAGAAGTAAACAGAGAATTCATGGTTTATTATTTTTGTTTTATTTTCTATCCAATGCAGATGTTACACATGTATAATTCTCTGTAAGTTTCAATCATTTGATTACAATAGCTAACAGTCAAATATTTACAAAGTAGATATTTCAAGCACATGATCATTATTTATTTCAACATATCTGTTTACTTGATTAATTAGCTTTTT
The DNA here is from genome assembly GCA_018340375.1 of Gonatopus flavifemur. NCBI lineage: Eukaryota > Metazoa > Arthropoda > Insecta > Hymenoptera > Dryinidae > Gonatopus > Gonatopus flavifemur. Next base: position 3,961,277 of record JAFFJZ010000018.1, read on the forward strand.
CTAAACATCTTCTGCAACGAACAAACTTGATAGAATACATGAAAATTAACAATCTTATTTTAGTTCAAAACTAAGTGATTAAAAACGATTACTGTTGCCATTTTATACATTGACATTTTTTTGAGAGTAAAAAGCATCAATATCATATATATAGTTTTCCATGTTTCAATATTTTTCATGCACATAATATGTTTTATTCATTTGATATTTGTAGTGATATTTCTCATAAAAAATAATAATACAATTCTTATAATTATTTGGAATATACACCATCAAATTTTTCAAAATAATATTGAACATTCGTGATAAGACTTTTCCAATCATGTAAATTTTCCATATTAACCTCAAGCATTCTTAAAAAATGGGATTTTTGCAACAATGAGGATGATTTACACATCAATAAGTTCCAGGCAAAATAAAATTCAGACATTCTAGCTCGAGTTCTAGGTAATTATGTATTCTAAGTACATTAAATGCATTGAAAGTAATCAACATAATCCACCTTCGTATTCATCATCTTCTTTTTCTGTTGGTGGACCTGAAGAATTTTGTATTTCATTATCTGGCGTTTCCTTCCTTTCACTGACAGCAGCTTCATCAGCCTAAAATGCAGTACATACTTTTTTTCTTCATTTTCAATTTATAATTTCTAATATCAAGAGTATCCTGTAGTCTCTAAGGTGACTAAAATCACTAAGAGAAGTTTAGTTCCATACTCAGAGACTGCTCTTCTAGTTGAGTTTGTTCATTTTATTATATCAACTTCAAGAGGATACCAGAGTCACCATTGGAACACGTTTTCTTGCGCTAAAATACTCGACACTGAATTCATAAGAAAATCTGAGATTCCCAGGAATGATTCTTTGAGACTTCATCTAGGTCTGTGCAGAGCCTTTTGACTTTGTAAAAACTTAGATGAAGTCTCAAAGAATCATTGCCAAGAATCTCAGATTTTTTTATGAAATCAGTTTAGAGTATTCTAGTGCAAGAAAACGTGCTTCAAAGGTAACTTTGGTATTCTCTCAAAAGGATCACAAAATAATGGATTATTATGTTCAATACTTTTGCATACCTGATTTACCTCAGCTTCAACTGTTTGTCCAGTTTTTTTATTAGCATTAGCTGAAACGTATGACTCAGCAGCATTCGCTCTTACTCCTGGAGGTGGTACGGTATACTCTCCTTGAGGTAATGGAAGACAGCGAGCTAGTTTAGCATATTCGATATCCATGTGCTTAATGAATGGACTGTTTAAAGCTGTTCTAGCTGCATCAGGATCTTCATTATCGTACGCTTGTAATAACATTTCTAATGTTTCTACCTGTAAAGAATACAATAAAGGATTTTTTCTCTTTTTTTTTTGGTTATTAATCTTGTAAATTGAACTGATTTTGTTTAGCAAACATTATTCACAATGCATAATATCTTGTATAATATTTTTCTATACTCTTTAAAAATATACTAGTATCAAGTTTTTATCCACCAATAATGTTTCTTGCATGAGACTATGGAAGATATTTCAATATGATCAAAATGTTCATAAATTTTCATGAATAATAAAAAAATCTTTTAATGGAAGTTAATTCAACTACACTGAAAAATGTTTCAAAGTTACTGAACAGAAACTGAGGGAGAGTAATGGAGGTTAAGGTTTTAGAATTTTAAAATCATTGAATTCGGGAGGTTCCAAGAAAATCAAGCTAGCAAGAGTCAGAATATCATGGCAATTATATTTTTACTCGTTTTCATACCTCTGGGGCTTCACAGTAATTTCCCCATTCCTTGAATGCTTTTTCAGCTGCAACTTGATCTCCTCTTGCTAATTGTACCAAGACTAATACAACGGTTAATCGACCAATGGAAGGTGCATGCTCTATTTGTTGATGCATTCCAATCTCTCTGCGAACAGCATCGGCTGCTTGATCGTACATTTGCAACTTAACTAAAATTCTTGCTACTTTGCTCATGTATTCAGCTGCTTGACGTGGACTATCTTCACCCTTGAAATACATTTTCAAGTATCAATATCTCATCTTCTCCCAAAATATTCAAAAAGAATTTACCATCACAATATCTGCTGCACGCTTGAATAATTCTAAAGCCTGTTGTGGTTGTGTGGATTCTATTATTTTTCCTCCTTTATCTAATACAGTAGCTCCTGATTCTGGTGATCCATGCTGTTGATATAGAGAACAAGAACTGTGTGCTAATTTGGGTACTTGATCCAGTTTTCCCATTTCTTTACAAATTAGCATAGCTTGTTCGATACTCCTGTGGAGAAACAAAAATTGTACATTTAGAGTTTGATACCTAAAGATACATAAAAAGAATGTAGAATGATTAATCAAATCTACTTACTTTGCGGCATGAAACCATCTATTTTTATGATTGAGGTCAAATATAGAGTAAATAAATTCAAATATCCATTTAAAACAAAAACACTACCACTACTCAAAGTTCATTCTACATTATCACAGACATTAAATGGAAAAGGATACGATCTGCTTTGTTTGTAACAATCTGCAGCTTTCAATAAGCATTCCTTGCATTCTTGATAAGATTTAGCTACACGAAAACAGGTGGCTGCAACAAATATTTATGATAAAAATATGATATTCTTGTCACTTTAATTGATGATTTCATACCTGCATGTGTATATTCGTCAGCTGCTATTTCAAAATCAGGTTTCCATTTTAATAAGGATGTCTTCAAACTGAAAAAACAATAAGTTTTATTGATCGTTTATATTACTTATTACTATTGAAAATTTATTTCGACTTTATTTCAAACACGAATTATGTAATTAACTGAAGCAAAAATACCTTTTTTCAGCTTGTCGTATGTGAGCATTGGCTTCTTCAATTTTAGACATTTTTTTCCGAATGTTGTTATGTTTGAATTAATTATTGTTCTACCAAATAATTATTATCGTATTCAAGAAAGAGCGTCAATGCGTAATGCAAAATATATGTGTGTGTGTGTATATATATATATATATATATATATATATATCTATGCGACAGGGTCGACAGATTTCTAATGTCAAAATCACTGTAATTGCAGACGACAGATATCGTGCATGAAGTTTGTCGAAACCAAGTTGATGACTCTGAATTCTAAACTTTCCTTTGTGATTATTCGATTGAAATGTAGATGGCCTTACATGAGAAATACAAAAATTCATTACTTTTGTTGCAATGAGAATTGAAACCGTTATTAATACCACCATGCTTTTATTATGAAATAATTCCTTTTTTTTCTGAAATAATTCATTTCATCCAAAAACATGAGGGTATGATCATTACAAATCAAGAATTATGAATCGATATTTGGTTCCGTATCCTTTCTCATTCAATTTTATGTTTCATGGTTTACTTAAATGCTTGGCGCGAAAGAAGCGTACAATTTTCACCGCAACCTCGTGTCATTCATTTATTATTTCAAACATATTGTTTACGCATTTTTTTATTCATTGAATAACAATTTTCCAGTTCCGAATTAATGATAAGTAAGTTTTGAGTTTGAATTAATGAAATGCATTTCACGTAGCCGAAACCTAACCTTGAAAATTGGATTATTTAATTTCATTAAGTAATTTAGTAAAAAATTGTTTTTAGAAATATAATTGAAACCAAATGGCAGAAAAACTTGAGGATCTCAACCTTCCAAATGCAGTTGTGACTAGAATAATAAAAGAAGCATTACCCGATGGTGTTACAATTGCAAAAGATGCTAGAATTGCTGTTGCAAAAGCTTCTTCTATTTTCATTTTATATTTGACTTCATCTGCAAATGAAGTAGCCAAGAAAGCAACTCGGAAAACTATTAGTGGGCTTGATGTCATACAAGCCATGGTGGATATTGAATTTGAACAGTTTGTTGATCCACTTAAAGAATCGTTGGAAAACTTTAAGAAGACTCAACAGCAGAAAAGAGAAACTGAGAAGAAAAAGAAGCAGAAGAAAGATGACGAAGAAGAGAAAGAAGTGAAAAAAACTCAGGACTCTAATAATGTAATGGTATTTTAAGACACAAGGATGTATTAAACTGTGAATAATTTAATTATGTAAGTGTATCACATTTCCATTCAATACACCCTGCTATATTTATATATGTCTTATCATTTGGTTCTCATCCATTTTTTTATTACAAATTTTAGAGCAATGGACATTCAATGTTCATATTGTTTATTTTCAATGCATTTCATCATTTCTCACCAATTTTATCAATTTTTGATCATCTCGGGCAAGGAAATTGTGCTTCAAATTCTAATATCGATTTCTACTTGGGGCATTTAGAAAAATACAATGTTATTTTGTATAATTATATATACTAGTAATGTTTTTGCACCCAAAATGAATCTTTCAAACAAAACCTGAGTCATAAGATGTAATACTGAGAAAAATTGTTGGTGATTCACTTTTAGAGTTGGTGCTGAACTTACCAACTCTGAACGTAGAATATTTATAAAATGTAGAGTCTGAATGACCCACTTTCAACATAGGGATTATACATAAATTTAACTTGATGGTGTATGAAATAAGAAATATTTAGAGATGCTAATGAACTGATAAATGTCAAGGATTAGCCAAATGTAATAGAACATTTTATGGAAATTTCAACTCTCAAAAGATGTATATTGTAAAAATTTTCTTTTGAATTATACATGCGTAGTCAATCATTTTGGTAGAACGTTGATTCTTAAGCAGTATAAACATTTTCAGTCCCTTGGACTATTAATGAGTGTAGGCACTATTTGATATAAAAATGAATATAAAGCTATGAGAATCATAAAAGTTTCGCAATATGTATATAAGTATGCCATAAATAATATATAATCATCACAGAAGAAAACTATGCATGCTACTTTCAAAAATTGCAATAATTACGCATTATGCACAAAAATGACGTATTGCTTAAATAGTGAGAAAATTTGATTTTGAGGGATATGTTGAACAAAAAATCGTGTTTGATATTCTTTTGAACTTCGTGGTTTTGTTATACGATACTGTAGAATTATAGTTTGACCCAGTATTACCAAACTATTATTCTGAAGTGTGTCAAAAGTATCGCATACATGGTTATGGGAGTACAAATTGAGCACATGAAAAACAAGCAATCAAATATTATATAGATTGAAAGTGAAATTTCTATCAGTGTAAAAAAATGAAGACATCAAAGTCTATGAAGAGAATATATAAATTGAGAAAACTCTCGTGCTTTGTTATTTAAATCAGTTTTAGACAACAAATGATTTAACGAACAGATGAAATTGCGTTAACGTTCAAAGTCAGAAATGGTTTCAACTTTGAGTGCTGCTTCTTCGTTTATTTATTCTTGTTTTACTATTTCCGTTTATTCTCAAAGCAACAAAATCTATTGTTCACCATTATACTAAGTGGATTTTTAACAATCCTTTGCTCACTTAACAGTACTTTGAAAGAAGTAAGAAAGAGATTGTGAAATATTTATTTTTTTTAATACTTTGAGAATATCCAAATAAATACCATAAATAAATTCTTAATTTTATACATTGTGTGAAAACTTTGTAGGTGCATTATCAAATCGAAATAATATATATACACACAATATACATGAGAATTGAATCGCTTGGTACTTGATAAATGAAAAATGTTCATTGCAGTATTTTGAAAAAAGAATAAATTTCGAACTAATGAATGATATGTATTAGAGGCGTAAAATTCAAAATTTGTGAATATGTCAAACTAGTTTTTTCCTTGATTTACCATATCAAAGTGAATATACTTTGATAAGACAGAGGCAAATGTGATAAACAACGTCATGTGATATTTTAATGATTTCTTAATACAATCATTCAGTAAAGATTGAAGGCAATCCTGGATTTAGCTTGTTTTAAAACCTTCAATTTCTTTTTCTACAAGGACTCAACTAGTTTTCAGACTCATAACTTTGCATTCACATCCGTATGTCTAATGTTCTAAGAATCCATGGATTATAAATGCTTTTTCTTTTTTAAGAGGATACCAGCGTATCATCCGGATAAAAATGTTATCTGCAAGATTTCTCCGAACTGAACTTATAAAACAGTCTCAAATTTCCAAAGAATAATCTCTGATACTTTACAAATTGAGGTACATAGCCCGAATTTCAAATTTAAAAAAAAAGTTTTTTTTCTCAGTCAGTTGACAAATTTTTTCCGAAATTCAAAATTCGGGCTATGTACCGCAATTTGTCAAGTATCAAAGATTAAACTCTGAAAATGTCGGACTGTTTTATAAGTTCAGTTCGGAGAAATCTTCCAGACAAATTTTTTACTCGGCTGGTATGATGGTATCTTCTTAAATGGATTATTACTAATTCCAACATTTCCTAGTACATTTTTGTTGCACAATTTTTTCAGGATTCAATTTCATCTGTTCATCATTGTGTGTTTACACACATTTATAACGTGTTCGTTTGTATTTATAAATTGATTGGAATAATAGTTTGTTTCTCACACTTCAAACTATATTCTATAAAAATTTCAAGTTTAGAGGGATTTTTGTAACATTTCCCTTTTGTATATTCTATGTTGGTGATATTTTAGCATACAGTCGTTTGGAAAAAATGGAATAATAATCTGAAACATGGAAGTTTTAAGGCTTCACAACTCGGACTTTACGTTCAATATTACTCCGGCACATAGGACAACTTGATTCAACCATATCTGAACAATAAAAACAGCAACACATGTGTCCACATGGTAGAAAAATCATGTCGCACTGTAAAGACACAAAAGCAGACATTACTTGATAAATCATCATTTAACAATTTTATAAGAATCCAAATTCAGTTGGTAAACGTACATTTAAATCAAGACAAACTACACATTCTGTAATTTGTGCGCATATTAATCCAGAACTACGTTCTTGCTGGATAAAAGTATTTGAGGCCTCTTCAGGAGGTGCGGATGGTAATTCGTCGATAGGCGATGGAGCCGATGGCTGAGTATTTTCCCCAAGTTTTAATTCAGTGAGATAATTTTCCACTGCCAGCATTATGGCTTCACGATCGTTTTCATTATGAATGCTAATCTAAGAATCACAAATACCTAAATTTATAATTGAGAATATATGTATATACGTCTAAACGTGATTATTGAAATAATCTACATACAGCTTCTAACTGTTCATGCGTAATATTTGGTATCATAGATGGTAATGTAATCAAAAAAGGTAGGCAGTGGAGAGCTCCCGCTATCGCAACATGTCGCACTAACGTAGGTTCCAACATTTCCAATAACCCCTGAGGTCTTGCTTCCATCAAAGATTGATATTGCATCAACCAAAACACGCTGTTGCTTCTAGAAGGCTTTGAAATGAAAACAAAAAGCAAAGGAGCAAATATAAGCCGAAAGTTTGAAACAATAATTGTCTCTTTTAACAAAAAGTACAAGATAATTACATTGATACTTCGTTGTTGTTCAATGTGATTGATAGTTTCTAAAAGTTGTGCCCTTCTTTTTTCTTGTTGTTCCAACAAATGAACGAGAATGGCACTCAACGTAGTTCTTTTAGTCGCTATTTCATTCTACAAAACAGAAAAACCCATCATCAATCGTTTCACAGTTTATTTTGATGGAAAACCAATAAATTATTCCAATTTCTCACTATTTGTTGATTGATCGCCAATTTCCTTCTCTCTAATTCGATGTTGGTAAGCGCAGCCAATTGTAATTGAACCAAATTTACTTGCTGCATGATGCTCCATGAACGGGCATCACTGCGTTCTAGTAATGCGGTAACAGCTACTTTTTGTAAAACTTCATCTTGCCGTAATCTCTCGACGAGATCTTGTCGACTTTTTTCTTGATCTTGTATTATTCGTGATAAATGATCGTTGTTTCTCACTTCTCTGTTCACATTCAATATCAAAGAATAAACATAATATTTTTGATCAAAGGAATATGATAAAGATATAAATAGTGTTACTAACAACATGAGAAGAGATTGAGCATTGTGATCTCTATACTTGGTATATTCTTCCAATTTTCTGACTTTATAAAGTTCTTCTTCCAGTAATTTTTCCATTGCACCTGGAAATCAAATGTATATCTTTTATTGTTTTTTCTTCACGCTCATCCCTAGTAAAAAGTAAGCACATATGACCCATACATATTAAGTGTACAACTTTGCTTCCGCCGTTTTTTCCCAAAATTTGAAGCTTTATTCTCAAAAAGTAAATACATACTCATGATTCAAAGTACTGGCCGTCGCTAGCCACTACTTTTTCTCATCTTTTTGGCAATGTTGGATCCCATCTCGGAAAAACGATGCATCTTTTGAGACGATCCACGAATCGATCCATTCTTTAACTTCTTTATAAGAATAAAAATGCTGATCACTCAGGCCGTGTGCCATCGATCGAAATAAGTGATAGTCGGAAGGAGCAAAGTCTGGTGAGTACGGCGGATGGGGTAAGACTTCCCATTTTAGTGGTCCCAAATGTCTTGATCGGTTTTGAGACATGTGGCCGAGCATTATCATGTTGGAGAATAACTTTATCGTGTCTTTCTTGGTATTGTGGCCGTGTCTCCTTCAATGCTCGGCTTAAACGCATCAACTGCGTTCGATATTGATCCCCTGTAATGGTTTCACCCAGTTTCAATAGCTCATAATACACGACACCGAGCTGATCCCACCAAATGCAGAGCATAACCTTGGCACCATGAATATTTGGTTTAGCCGTCGCCGTGAGGATATTTCCGGGCATTCCCCAAGATTTTCTGTGCTTAGAATTATCGTAGTGGACCCATTTTTTGTCGTCGGTCACAATGCGGTGTAAAAACCCCTTTCGATTCTGTCTTCGAAGCAGCTGTTTGCAAGTAAAGAAACGTCGTTCAACATCTCTTGGCTTCGATTTATACGAAACCCAATTCCCCTGTTTCTGAATCATTCTCATGGCTCTGAGACGTTTTGGAATGGTTTGTTGAGTTACTCCCAATGATTCTGCCAATTCTTCTTGCTTTTGGCACGAGTCTTCATCAAGTAATGCCTCCAGTTCGGAATCTTCAAAAATTTCCTCTCTTCCACCACCATGTCGGTTCCGGACATTGAAATCGCCCTTCTTGAAATGTTGAAACCATTCACGACACGTTCTTTCGCTCAAAGCAACCTCACCGTGAGTACTTGAGAGCATTCGATGAGCCTCAGTCGCAATTTTCTTCAAATGAAAGCAGAAAATTAGAACTTCCCGCAAATGACGAGAATTCGTCATTCGCTCAACAACTGACATCTTCGATCGAGTAAAAATTTATGATGTAATAAAAAATTCACTGATATGACGATGCTGTTATGTTGACACATGTTCAACTTTACTGTGTGACATTCATTACTAACATATTTCGACGCAACCATGTATTGTGAACGGCGGAAGCAAAGTTGTACACCTAATAATTCATACATAATACATATATAATCCATATGTGGTCCATACATGAAAACGTGTGGAATCATATATATATATATATATATATATATATATATATATATAATCCATATACAATCCATATATGACCATATATGATCCATATATAACGCATATATAATTCATGTATGGAGAATATTTCATATATGGTAGAATTTTTTTACATATGTAAAAAATCTTGCATTCATGGGTCATATATGAATTACATATGAATTATATATGGGCCATACATGGATCCAATATGGATTATGTACGGATTGTATATGGCCATGTATGACCATATATGAATTTTATATGGATCACATATGATTTTTATATGTTCTTATATGATTTATTTTCACTAGGGATACGGGGTAGGATATCCAAAAACTACTTACAAAGTGTGTCTTTAGTTCGAAGCATAAATTGCTCGCTATGACAAGAAGATAAGAGTTTTATTTCATCTTGTTTTTCTTGTTCGATCAGTTTAGCTTGACTTTGTCGTTCTTCTTCACTATTTCTTAAGAACTCTTCAATTACGTTATCAGCTTCTTTCTCAGCTGTGAGATAGAATCAATCATTCGTTAACATCATTATAAAAATTTAAATAGATCGATTCATTTTTTAGATTTTAAAAAAATCTGAGGTACGAAAGTTTACCATTGTAAAGGTGAGATAATAAACGCGTTCTGTTATTATCTCTTTCTTGCTGTACTTTCTCCAATTCCTGTTGTAATTGTATTTGTTGCAAGGCTAAGTCTTCCAAAAGCTGAAATTCAAGCACGTCAATATCGAAGAATATTCACATAATTGTATACTGATCAAATTATTCCATTTTCAATTACTTTTTGCCTATCTGATTTTAGAATGGATTGAATCTCAATTTCGTATTGTTGTTGTTGCTTTATATTTTTTTCAGCTTCCAATAACGTATTTTGACGTTGTTCCTGTAAAACACATTCAGTCAAGTTTCTTGTTGAGTTATCGTAAAACCATCGCTACTGTTTATACGATTATACAATAACTCACAAATAATCCACAATAGATAGATAATAGCATTAAGAAAATAGTGATAGCAAATTTGAATTTTACGTGTCACTTATTGCAAATTAATCTTTTCATTCAAAGAAAACATGATGTATTTGATCAAGTGATGAAATGATGTGATGAAATCAACCATGGAATGTGTTTTGTAAAAATCATGAAAAGCCTTCACATGCCTTCACTTTTTCTAGCTTCTGTAACATTGCCTATAAACAGAAACAAAACAGAATTAAAGCTGCACTGTGCAATTACAATATCAATTAATTATCTTAGTTTCTGGATCAGTGTGATACCTGCATGATGTTATTCCTATTGTGGTATACAGCTTGCAGAATTTCTGATTTTTCATCTTTGGAACAATTGATGTTGCTATCCCCTGCCATAGAATAATCAATTCCAGATTCATTAGCTAAAAATGCTATAATAACAATAGTACCTCCTTCTAAAATATGTTGAGGTGGATAAGAAAGTGTTAATCCATCGATTCTTAATTCTTCTAGTGATTGTACGTAGCCAAGTGACTTTGGTAGCACTTGAATGGATTTGTTATGGCTAATGTCTAAATGAGTTAGGTTTTGTAATTTTCCTATGTCATCTGGCAAACATTTCAAGCGGTTTCTCGACATATTGAGAATGGCCAACTTACTCAAATGCGTTATTTCATTGGGCAGTTGATGTATGTTATTATTTTGTAAATAAAGTTCCTAAAGCATCAAAGAATTGTAAATAAATATAAACTAGGAAAACATATAGAATAGAAAGATAGATGATCGATATTTGAAATACCTGCAAGGAGACAAGACATTGTATTTCAGATGGTAAAGTAGTAAACTCATTGTCATGAAGATCCAATATTACGAGCAATGACAAATCACTTAAGGCACCTCCGCCTGAGAGAGAAGTCAATTTATTTGTATGCATCCATAACATTTTTTTTCTAAAAACTTTGCATAACGAGTATATTCCTGATGGCACACTCTTCAAAGTACATTCTGATACATCAAATACTGGTTCTGGATTTTCCCTGGCCTGACAAAAGTACATTTGGATTCAGTTGAGAATTTAATTAATATAATAAACACATTTGTTTATGGTTGTGTGTTGAAAAATTTGGCATAAAAGATATACAGTTGAACAGTTTCAATTGAAACACTGAAAATTTTTATTTTATCATTTATTTTTGGTAAAAAAAACCAAATATTTTGAATTTACCGACATATGCACCATACCATGCAACATCATAATTGAATGATTCATTAAGCATTACATACCAGGTACAATTTATGTTCCAAACGTGCCTTGTAGTCGACGTTAACCTTGTTCCCATGTTTTCTTGTTATAGACATTATTAACCGTATCTGTCATGGCAACCAATTGATACAGTAGTGAAAGAAATTCATGATTTTCATTGATCAACTTTTGATTTAATCACAACACGTGAATTTGAGTACTATCTTAATTTATCAACAACCCTGGGCAAAGCATATTAAATTGCTTGTCAGAAGTGATAACTATTGGCGAATTCAATCAAGTTAAATCAGTTTATTTAAATTCTATAGATACAAGAATTTAAATGGGCGAAATTGGATCAATGTTCACAAACCCTTACAGGTTTGAAATTTTACAATGAGTTGTACTTATAATCAGAAAACTAGAAAGTGCTAGAAAGTGTAACTACAGACTACAGTCAGAAAAATTTTACGACTAAAACTATAATCTCTACTTCGCAACGATTACAATACTAGAAAGCGCGCCCAGTGGCGACACCCTACCAATATTTACTGAATTAAAACTCAACCGGCGCGGTTTACAAAATAGAATTTCTTTTATTTATATAGTACTTGACTTAATATCTGAATTTTAATACATACAGTATGCTTTAGTTTCATCTAGATTGTCATTTTCGTGTTCATTTTTTTTTAATAATATGCATATTATGTGAATTCAGAATTTGAGATTATTTACAATGATAAATTTATATATAGAGTCCAGTATGACTGGATCCATATCATAGATAATCTATTCAACTTTAAATGGCGAGTTTTTTGTTTTACGACTAATTTCTTCAATTAATACATCCCTATGTGAATTAACTAAAGGACAGACAAATAATTTGTGATTTAGCGTTTCTTCCTCCATAGCACATTCACACATTGGTGACTCCACATAATTTTTCAACCAAAGCGAGTGTTTGAGATTATAATGGTTTGATCTTATCCTATTGAATCCTATTGAATACAATATAATTTCTCGGTTTGTTTTTCATTCTTCTGAACCACACTTGCTGCCCTTAGAAAAATAATTCGTTTGTTCAAGGATAGCTTTGTCATAAAAGTACTTATGTATGTCTTGTATTGGTATTTTGTACGTATTATCATTAGGTAAGTTATCATAAGCACTTTTTGCACATACCATTTGAATCGCCAAATGTACTTGGTAGCTGTTATATAATTCATATCTTTTTTTTTTTTGAAATAGTATATCTGCCACTTCAAGTAGAATTCTGGATAGAGTGAAGTTTTCGTCAATTGTTATTGTGAGAGATTTACATTTTTTCATGGACTTGGCGTTATTTTTCTACTTTTTTGGAGTTTTTGTCCTGGTATTTCACGTCTTCATGGAAAAAAATGACGTGGTTGATATTTGGATAGCTATAAATTAGCTGTGGTAGCTATTTCTGGGCTGTGGCAACAAAAGTTATTACTATAGGAGCTAAAATCCATCTTTTGTAGCTATTTTTTTCGCTATCCAAATATCAAATACACGAAATAGCTACCTCAGCTCATTCTTAGCTACTACAGTGAATTATTTTTTTCCCCTGTTCACCCGCTTAAACGCGTTTTTGCATGTCCTTCCTCTAACGTTTAGTTCCCCATATTTGTTATCCAAGCATTAAAGTAGCGTGATTTGCTCAAAGATCACTTTCAAACATGTCATCAATAAAATTTACCAACCATTGTTGCAATCCTTTCAAAGAAAAATCACACTGTTCAAAAGTTCATGTGACTAATTTGCGTCCCGTTTTCAGCGTTGAAACCAACTGATGTTTTGTGCATTTCTTCTAGAAAAAAATTGGGAAAATGAGTGTCAGGGAAATAAGTGAGTATATATTTTTGGAAAGTCTATTGAGATTTGGAACAGAGTTTTTCCATAAATCTAATCATTCTTTTCAATAAATCCAGCTGCTTTCGCGAACAAATTCAATCTGCAAACTGAAAATGATGAATCCAAAATATCAGATGACGATGACAGTTATTCACTTTCCGATTCTGAATCAGAAGTACGTCAATCAAGATGAAATATCAGGTCAATCAAGGGACCTATTTCGAACCAGGGAAGATTCATTGAGTAATTTAACAAGAATCACATTTTGATCCAGGTCAGGAACCTTAATCCGAAATAGGTCCCCTCACCCTACACTGTTAGAAATGTTCGTGAATTTCATAACCATCACCAAACATTTGTACATTGAATTTAACAGCTGTATATGAATTCAACTTCACTGTACATTTGTACATTGAACGAAAATGCAATTGACATAATCGACATTCAGATGTTCCAAATTCAATGTACAAATGTATACGAATGAAACTTCCAAACCCGGGTAAAAAAATCCTGCATGGATCATGTAGAATTCATGTAGAGAAATGGTTCTATAGGATTTCTACATGGACTGTATATGGATATTCACGAAACTCAAAATGATGAAATGTATGCTGCGAAAAACATCAGAAAATGACTTCAGTATGAAATTCTGACGATTAAGTCGACGCCTCCGAGCTGAGATATCGTAACTGCAATTTGTATTGGAATCAAATCAACGTAACTCCATTGTTATTTACAAGTACATACATTCTTCTGTCACAAAGCGAAATCTTAGTTAGGTTATTCCAGCTCGGAGTGATCGAAGTAACACGTTGAATTGATATATTGACAGCGAGTGGCAATATTGAAGTTGACTACCCGGAAAAAATATTATCTTATATATCACGGTGTGATAATCGTAGCGGAAGACTATATCTGCAAAATTAGTCTATTTGAAATGTAACATCGTGAATTATTGTGCTGTTTTCGTGGCTGAATTACGTCGAATCTTACGATGTTAACTCCTATAGAAAAAGGTTATAACATCAATATACGTCTGAAATATCTGACAATTCCTACTTTTTCGAGTATGGCCCTATGCTACGACTCCAACCTCGTAGTTTATAAGATAACATTTTTCCTGTGTACAATTTTAATAAGAGAAATCATCAACGTAATGTTCGCTCAAGAATTTTTAGATTCCCTAATATGAATTTGAAGTTGATAACTCAAAATATAGGACGATTGAGGATTCAATCTCAAAGAGTCTGAAAAGTCTGTTCTTGACATTTTTAACAAGATGCTATCTGAAGTGAATGTAGAGGGTGAATAAATGTTAGTCCCGTACAGCCACGAAGTAAGATAAAAGGAGACGAATCTCTTATGGAATTGAATCGAAAAAGTGGCACATTTTTTTGGGAACAACAGCGCCACAAGTGACGAGATTTGACTTGCAATACTTCCCAAAAAAATGTGCCGCTTCAGTTTTACGGAGTTGAGTCTCCTTTTCTTACTTCGTGCGTACAGCACAACCACCGATTCTCCACCCAGAACTTCGGTGGACTGGAGGTGGAGAATCAGTGGAGAAATGAGAGCCGTGGAAATAAGGGAGAAATAAGGGAGAGTCTCCGTTGAGGCAACGGAGAGGCGACGTGGATTTGTCCGCCCCCTTTATTTTCAATAACGGGGTGGTGACAGAACCTGGAAATCAGGGAAATCAGGGAAATCTCAGGGATTTTTAATATTCTGAAAATCTCAGGGAATTTCGAAAATAAAATTGGGAACTCAGGGAAATGTGTGGGAAGTCGAGTTTCAAATTGAGATTTGGTATTGCCATTGTTTTCTTTTTACTTTTACCTAACTTTTAACTGATTCTTATGGAAATCTCACATTGGAAATAATATATATAAATATAGTTTTTTGATTTTTTTTTTCTTATCAAAATGAAATTGAATGAAGGAAACATTCAACAATTTTTCAATACAGGAAATAGCTGATATCTAAAGAAATATAAATGAATTGTAATAATCGGTCAGATTTTTAAAAATTTTTCTAGAATATTTCGAGAATATCTAATTCTTACAGTTCATCTGTATTCCTCTAGTGAATAAATTTGAACTATTCTCTGTATTGAAAAATTGTTGATTGTTAATTGTTCTTTTCATTCAATTCTATTCTTATAAGGAAACAACTTTTAGTGCTTTTTTCAAAAAATCATAATTGACCAAAATTTATCCAGTAGAACATAGAAAGTGAGTTTGTAACTTTCACTACACAAAAATGTGAAAAATCAGTCAATAACCTGATAGCACATGGAAAATTCTTTCTCAAGAACAAGAAATAGAATTGTTCAAGAACTCTTTTTGAATTTGATGAATTCAACAAGAGTTTGGAGGAGTTCAATGTTTGAGACATTAACGAGTCCTGTGAGAGTACTGAAACAATTCTGAAAGTATTCTCACAGTACCCTCATAGTATTCGTGAATGTCTCAAACATTGAACTCCTCCAGAGTTCATTATAAATTCATTAGTTCGAAAAGAGTTCTTGAAGAATTCTACTTCTTGTTCTTGAAAAAGAATCCATCGTGTTTTATCTGGGTACAGATCTCATACAGCACGTCTACTCTGTAAATCCGAATCAGTGAAAAGTACTGAGAATCAGTGAATTTCACTGGCGAATCAGTCCTAAGTCGTCCACAGTGGACGACTTAGCACTGGTTGGTCAGTGGAATTCACTGATTCTCAGTACTTTTCACTGATTCGGATTTACAGAGTAAATATGGCGTCTATCAAGTATTCAATGGATATTCCAATATTCATTTGACGTCCATTGGATCTGCATTGGATGTCGAAAATATCTTAGATATCCAATTTATATCCTTGTGCCGTATGAGATTTGGCTTGGTTTGGAAGAAGAATACAAAAAATGATGAAACAAACCTCCAGAAAACCTTTGATTTATATACAGTCACGAATCGCATTGTAGTTGTTCTCGAAAATTTTCACGAATACTTTTCCAGTAAACATTTTGGAATCCCTCTTTTGGATCACTCTAAAAGATACATTGAAGCGATCCAAAAGATGCCTTACAATGTTGCATAATACATCTTCTATATACGTTTAAGATATCTATGTCCCGTAAGATTTCCACAAAAATGTTTATTGGGTTCCCTTTCATCATATAAATTGGGAAATAACCCTGCTTAAGAAGACCTATTAGAACCAATTAGAAAATTTTTGCCTGAATTTGATCGGTTTACGTCAAGGAAGAGGTGATCAAAATCTCGCTAATCTTTCACCTGTATTCAAGTGGTCCTTACTCTCTTTTTAAAACCATTTAAAATCTATCAACCTTAAGCGGACGGGACTAGTCCCCAAAGGGACCACCCTGGGAAACACCATTTTTCTTGTTTCTAAGGGGAATTTGGTGTGTTGAACACAGAAGGAATGGTAAAGAATTTTTTGAGTCACCCGGTCCTCTGAAGGTTAAGGAGGTAGCCTGGTGCAAAACATCAGAAACAAGCACTGTTTTGTAGATGTATTTCAGAAACAACTGTTCAGCATATAGTTTTGCAATTTGCAGCATTTATTGTTCGCGTATTGAAGAATTCAAATTAATTTTTTGGTGCAATTATGTGAAAGTTTGAGCAAGGTACAGCAGTAAATACGGAAAAAGAGTGAAAATTCACTCTTATGGAGTGAAAACTCACTCTTTAGGAGTGAAATATCACTCTTATTGGACTTGCAGTATTTTCACTCTTTAGGAGTGGATTTTCATTCCAAGAAATTTGGAGAGTAATTTTTCTGAAAGGAAAAACAAAAAAAGGTGTTTGTCTTTTCTTTTTCTACGCCAGGCTATCCCCTTGAGAGATATTTCCCCTCAGTATTTGGTTGGATTGTCCAAGCCACCAACATGCCCAATTTGTGAAAATCGGCGATTCGGATGATTGGAGTTCGGATAATTGGAGTTCTATTGTATTACTCTTATTTTGTCATGTATATTACCAGAGCTGGGTTTGTTACGTAATTTTGTAATTTCTCACGTAATATACCTGGTTTCTGAAGTATAATGTATGTAAGATCCTTTAACCCTCCTCAAGAGCAGGAAGTTGATTTTGCACGTAAAATACTCAGTTTTTTTTTACATCCCTATCAAAAAAATCCAGGTGAGTCCCATGGAAATCTACATGGGAATCAGTGATGCCAGTATTCCCTAGAAAATTCTTCAGATTTTTTGGCATTGGTCATTTCTTTCTAAATTGAAAATATGATTGGCCGGTTATAAAAGAAATAACCAATCATCAGATGCTGAAGATTTTTCTAGGGAATACTGGTAACGCTGATGGGAATTTCAGGGGATTTCATGGGTACCCATTGATTTCCATTTGGGTTCCTAGGCAATCTTAGGCTGGGCTCCCATGGACCGGAATTCGTTCTGGCGGAATGAAAATTGAACCAATGCACAATTTGTTATAGATTTCTGATAGAACGCTCTAAAAGAAATTGTGAAAGCGATTGGTTTAAAGTCATTCCGCCGGAACGAGTTCTGGTCCATGGGAGATTAGCCTCAGGTGTGACTCGCGGTGACTTTTGACGGGGGTGTCATAAACCATATAAAATACTCGGAAGTATTTATTATATCAACTCTGCACGGAGAGATATGTAGAATTAAATTTACTATGGTGCTTTGTAATCGAAGAACAGGCTGAACTTACAATAAAATTTACTATGACGAAACAATACGCAGTAAAAAATTTTGTATTAAAAACTGTCCACTCAATACTCGTATTGAAAGTCAACACAAAAAATTATCAAATTGATAGAGTTTCAATGTAAATTAACACTTTCGCGTCAATTCCACACATTCTTTGTATCAATATTCAAAACGAATTTTGAGTGGACCGTTTGGGACATGCGCATGTGTTTAAAATACAAAAAATTTTTTACTCTGTAGACACCTGATTACATTTACAATGTCTTACAGTAAATTCCATTGGAAAGTCAGTCTGTTCCTCGGTTTCAATAATCACGTAGTAAATTCAACTATAAATATCTCTCCGTGTGCGTTCAACGATGAAAATTATCAAATTTTATGCTTATCATCAAAATTATATTTGCTGAGTCGAAATAATTAATACTTGAGCGTTG
Organism: Gonatopus flavifemur; assembly: GCA_018340375.1. Taxonomy (NCBI): domain Eukaryota; kingdom Metazoa; phylum Arthropoda; class Insecta; order Hymenoptera; family Dryinidae; genus Gonatopus; species Gonatopus flavifemur. The sequence continues at coordinate 3,979,979 of JAFFJZ010000018.1, forward strand.
GAAAACATTTTATTTGTACATAATATAAAAGTTCCTGGAAAACCGGGAATTCTCAGGGAATTTGAAACTGAGATTTTTGTCGCCACCCTGAATAAAATTCATATCTGTCGATTTACACAACCAAATTTCAATGAGTGAATCCACTAACATAAATTTCATTGAAAATAAAGGGGGTGGACAAATCCGCGTCGCCTCTCCGTTGCCTCAACGGAGACTCTCCCTCATTTCTCCCTGACGTGTGGATTTTGCATTGGTTGTTGTTATTTTGACATAACTGCTGAAGTGCATGCAATTGGAGTAAAATTCACATTGGGACCAATGTTATGTGTACATTGCTACTGAAGTAAACGGCAGGCATGTTGCCATGGTAACCATGATAAAAATGTAAATCCAACAGGACTCTGCAGTAAATTCTACATGGAATCCACACCGTAATTATAACCTCGCTTTCCATGTAATTCTTACGTGGTCATTTTTTTCCGTGTTATTTCCACGGCTCTCATTTCTCCACTGATTCTTCACCTCCAGTCCACTGAAGTCCTGGGTGGAGAATCGGTGGTTTTGCTGTACGGGGTGTTGATAACTGTTATGAAAACAAGCGTTTTAACATTCTGATTTATCATTGAGTGATTACTCTTCAACGGTTAGATTATTGAATACTCATTTGATGAAGAAAAGCCAGACCAAACAGTGTCTTTATAAGGTATATGAACTTTTGTTTCGATCCGTTCCGTTATTGGTGAGATTGGTTATTTCTTGTACAACCGGCCAATCATATTTTCAATTCGGAAAGAAATGACCGATGCCAAAAAATCTGAAAGATTTTTCTAGGGAATACTGGCATCACTGTTAACGTCACCAGAGACGAGTTGAAAAGATTGCTAACGAGATATGAAAACCATAGTCCAGTTTCTGATTGGCAGTATCACGTTTTCCGTTCATCTCTTCATGCTGGTTGGCTTAGAAGAAAAATTCAACCAATCATATATTTTTCTTCGAAAGAAAAAAACGTGATACAGACCATGATTTTAACATTGCGTCAGCAATCTCTGCTATTCATCTCTGACGTCACTAATGTGTATGTGACGATAGTGGGGGTACTATTCTCCTCAACGATGGAGTCGATCTGGCAGCTCTGATTGCAAGAAGTGCCATACGTTTATTCCAAGGAATAAAGGCATGAACCCATGCACTTACCTCTGCCGCATTTGGAATAAGTGCATAGCTCCATGTTGAATCAAGAGCATAGTTCATGTTTTTATTTCAAGAACCCTAGTAAAAAACGAACATATATGACCCATACATAATCCATACATAATATATAAAATTCATGTATGATTCATATATGAAAATGCATAGAATCATATACAATCCATATTTAATCCATATGTGGGCCATATATGATCATATATGACTCATATATAATCCGTACAAAATCCATATACGAAAAATATTTCATATGTGACAGAATTTTTTCACATGTATGGGAAAGTCTTGCATCGAAAGGTCAAATATGGATTCTGTATGGGCCATATATGATCATATACGGATTTAATATGGATTGCGTATGAATTATATATGGTCATATATGACCATATATGGTTTCTATATGCTTTATGTATGTTCTTATATGATTCATTTTTACTAGGGAATGTCTTTTCGCGATTGATATGTGATACGTGCTCATGCGCTAATTCCTAGATTGTTTTTTCTGTGTGCTCAGCAATGCCATTATTCCCTAGAAGAATCCGTAGATTTTTCGTGATTGGTCATTTCTTTCCGAATCGAAAACATGATTGGCTGGTTGTACAAGAAATGACCAATCATCAGATGCACGATGTAAGAAGAATAGGTGTGTTATCTTCCCTGTCGGGGTGAACATTCTTTGATGCAGGCTTTGTCCTAGTTCCAATTTCGCCCCCAGTTGGCGAAAGTGTCGTGAAAGCCTAATAAATTTCGTTTTTTTTTAAATAAAATCAATTTTCAATGAAAAATAAGTTTCCTCTGTAAATGTTATGTATTATAATACGATTTTAATTTCTTCCTTTATCAATTTGGATTAGTATTTCCAACATCTAATTTGAATTGACCGCTTTTTTTTGGCCTTAGCTACTCGAATTTCGTAGTGGCAAAATCAAGAACTAGGACAGAAAAATCTCACAACACATACAAAAGATAACACACCTATTCTTCTTACATCGTGATCAGATGCTACGGATTTTTCTAGGGAATAATGGCATCGCTGTCGCTGTGTGTGCTGTCTAAAACCTAAACCCTAACCAATGAGCGATTGCGCGACTTCATAAACAGCCTGCAAAAAAAAGCACATATGTATCTTGATGTTTTGAATATGCAAAAGGACAGGATTACGAAAAATTTAATATTTCAATTCTGTACAGTATAATTACCAATAATATTCATAAATCCACTCACCAAAACCCATAGGATTGAAATTATACAATTCTAGTAGGGTGAAGGCACCAGTAATGAAACGATTAAGGGGATCACGATTTTCTTTACTTTGTATTCTCTAACCAATCAATATTGTGGGATGTAATCACTGTTTTTCTGAATGAATAATCCTTCAATTTCAAAATGCGCATACGTTTTTGTTATTCTGACGAATACAAACATGAAAGTGAGTGACTGAAGTTGAAAAACGCAATTTCACCAATAACGGAACGGATCGAAACAAAAGTTCATATACCTTATAAAGACACTGTTTGGTCTGGCTTTTCTTCATCAAATGGGTATTCAATAATCTAACCGTTGAAGAGCAATCACTCAATGATAAATCAGAACGTTGAAACGCTTGTTTTCATAACAGTTATCAACACTAACATTTATTCACCCTCTATATTCACTTCAGATAGCATCTTGTTAAAAATGTCAAGAACAGACTTTTCAGACTCTTTCAGATTAAATCCTCAATCGTCCTGTATTTTGAGTTATCAATTCCAAATTCATATTAGGGAATCCAAAAATTCTTGAGCGAACATTACGTTGATGATTTCTCTTATTAAAATTGTACACGGGAAAAATGTTATCTTATAAACTACGAGGTTGGAGTCGTAGCATAAGACCATACTCGAAAAATTAGGGATTGTCAGATATTTCAGACGTATATTGCTGTTATAACCTTTTTTTATAGGAGTTAACATCGTAAGATTCGACGTAATTCAGCCACGAAAACAGCACAATAATTCACGATGTTACATTTCAAATAGACTAATTTTGCAGATATAGTCTTCCGCTACGATTATCACACCGTGATATATAAGATAATATTTTTTCCGGGTAGTCAACTTCAATATTGCCACTCGCTGTCAATATACCAATTCAACGAGTTACTTCGATCACTCCGAGCTGGAATAACCTAACTACTAAGATACTGGTAAGATTTCGCTTTGTAACAGAAGAATATATGTCCGTGTAAATAACAATGGAGTTACGTTGATTTGATTCCAATACAAATTGCAGTTACGATATCTCAGCTCGGAGGGGTCGACTTAATCGTCAGCATTTCATACTGAAGTCATTTTCTGATGTTTTTCGCAGCATACATTTGATCATTCTGAGTTTCGTGAATATCCATATACACAGGGCCAGCGGTCCGCGTGGGTAGTATAGGTAGCACTGCTCACTCGGAAATATCTGAGTGGGTAAATTACCCACTCGAAATTTTCAAGCATTATTCCTTCATATAAGTACATTGTGAAAAATGATTTGGCATTAAACCCCCCCCCCCCTCTCCCTTTCAAACTCGCTACCCACTCTGAAAAAAAGTCTGACGCCGGCCCTGCATATACAGTCCATGTAGAAATCATATAGAATCATACCTCTACATGACTTATTCTACATGATAAATGTGGAATTTTTTTTACCCGGGAATCTAGTGAATGAAATTTAACACAGATAATTCTAACAGCGTATCGAAGTTTCGTAAGGATTGATTCATCTAGTCCATCGGAACAGTTAATTGCAGAACGCTGACAAATTTCATCTAGATTGACGTACTCCTGATTCAGAATCGGGAAGGGAATAACTGCCGTCGTCATCTGATATTTCGGATTCATAATTTCCAGTGGACAGATTGGGTTTTTTTCGCGAAAGCAGCTGGATTAATTGTAAAAAATGATTGAATTGATGAAATTTGAAGTCCTATAATTCAATCGAGCATGTTCACGAAAAATCACACTGTTTTGTGAATCAATTAATTTCTCACGTACTATGAGACATTTTCTTCCGAAAATTGGTAGGCATTACAATTCAATCATGCAGATTCCGAAAAAATGTATAAAGAACCGGAAGTCGATGGAAAAAAATGGACGACGATTTTCTCCTTCGAATTTTATCATTTTCAAACAAAATTCATGTATTTGGGAAAATACTGATATCTCGAGTCTCCAACCTAGTAGGGAGCTGAATCTTTTTCAAATTACTCGTGAAACTATACTTATAGGCTTTTTATAGAAATAAGCAAATAATTGGCTTCTTACTCCCCTGCGAATGTATGATTCGCAGAAATTAGCTGTGCTAGTTATTTCGTGTATTTGATATTTGGATAGGGAAAAAATAGGTACAAGAGCTAGATTTCAGTTCCCGTAGCAACAACTCTTGTTGCCACAGCTGAGAAATAGCTACCAAAGCTAATTTATAGCTATCCAAATATCAACCACATCATTTTCTTCCGTAAAGACGTAAAATAACATTTAGACAAACGTAGAATACACCATGTCCAGTCGCTTCGGTCGATAATCCAAATAAGAAGACTGACAATGCCTTAGAACCGAAGAAACATATTTACATCGATCAATGAAATAATCGATGCGTGTGTTGCTGATATAGCAAATTTAAACACACGAGCGGATCCATGTCTCTAATAACCACAACTCCTTACTTATATATACTGATATATACTGTATATACTGATCAGTATATGAACAAAAGTTCTAGACAGTCGGAGGGGTCTGGATGGAACGTTCGTTGAAGGTTCATCGAAAGTTTGACGAAGCTTCACAAAAATATCTATACTTATATTAATTTCGATCAATTTATATAAGAAATAAATTAACTAATAAACATAAATTATTATAAATTAATCTAAGTATAGATATTTTTGTGAAGCTTCCTCAAACCTTCGATGAACCTTCAATGAACGTTACATCTATGTTTCCTAAAAGTATTTTGAAGCGGACATTTCAACGTTCGTAGTACCTTCGACAAACGTTTGTAAATCTAAAAGTTAGCTTTCATGAACCTTCGATCCGATCTATACAGATCTAATCTGAACGTTCGCTGAAGCTTCATGTTCTCTTCGGGTCCCCATTAATTCCATTGCGTTCGCTACGTACCTGCTGTGTTACTCATAGTGAACCCTATAACATACCGGAATGGGTTCTCCCTAGATGCGCGCGGCTAGAGTAGTATAGTTGATTGTATGAGCAAGAGAAAGTGAAACGCACCCAATTATTTTCCTCTCCCTCTTTATACAGTATGTATTAGAAAGAGATATCCTGTCCCAATTTGGGTAGGGGGTCATTCTGCTGGAGATTTTTTCATTGGCAGATCCAATAGAAGTAACTACAAATCCCTAGGAACTACTAGTTATTCTCCAATGCAGGCAATTCGACCAAAGCTCCCCCCCCCCCCATTTGGATGGGGGCCAAATCCACGAAAAACTAGGGTATGCAAGCTACAATGGACAAAAAGGTTTCATGTTCGCCAGTCGAGATTGTAGGGGGCGATACTATAGGGTCATTCCACGTCAGAACGACCAAGCCATGTAGCCCAACACCAGCGTTACCATTCCGGGAACTCTGTTCGGTGATTTGTCATTCTTTTGAATAAATAAACGGAACTGGCTAATTCCGATAGATTCCGGGATTTGGTGGCAACACTGCCCACCACCTCAGATGTCGATGAAACTTGGTACATTCGGTCTGATTTGGGTTCCAAGAACTTATACTAATTTTTATTCCATTACGACTAATGGTGTTCCTGAAATGCAATATAATGATAAAAGTGTATGGGTTTGTAATTGTTATTTTCACGTATCTCCTTTACTCCCAATAATTTTGTACTTTTCGTAAAATGAAAACATGAGATTGTACTAAATGGATAGAATTACGCTTTTTTTTTATAAGTAAAACTTTGTCAACTTTATGTTTCTTACTATATGTGGGTCATTCCACTGAAAATTCACAATTGGAAAATAAAATTGTGTGAAATATTCTTTTCTGGCACAGAATACACAAAAATGGACTCGTAGTTTTTTATCTCATTATGATACCGAGGATTTCGAAGTAAAAAATTTTTCAAGTTTGAAAATCGAAAAAGTCCAACTTTCTTCAAATGCTTCTAGTTTATGAACCATTTTACAAGAAAGAAAACCAAATTTTCAGAAGAAGTATACAATGGGTCAACCTTTACATACGGCAATGAATGAAATATTCACTTTGTTCATTTGCACAACAAATATGCCACTTGAGGAATAAACAGAAATAGATGGTGGTTTTATTTAATCCATATGAAAGAGTTTATTTCTCATTTACACTTATACGTAACACATATATAGTCCGGCGCGTTTATACAGAGTACCTTTATAACGCGAGGCGGTATGACATAGGTCTTACTTTTATAACGTACAGCGGCACAGTAAACTCATCCACGCATGCCCTCCTATATCTCACATACATACATACATGCGCACACACAAGTGAACTTACAGCCCCCATACACACAAAGATGTCGTTTGACTAAGAATGTATTTCAACACCACTCTTGTAAACAAATAGCAATTGGAACAAAGGCATTTTTCAAATCATTTTTTCTATAAATGGACAACTTTTGGACTGATTTCAGCGCCCCCAAGGGGACGGGTACTTGAACTCATTTTACATCAATGTATTAATACTGTTTCAAAAAATTTGATGATTTGTTGAGCATTTCTGTTAGTGTATCCATGTAAAATTAATTCCAGTACCCTTCCCCCTTGGCGGCGCTGAAGTTTTTTCTAAAAATTCTCTTATTGAGTTCATGCCCCCAGAGTCACGTCGCCATCAAGTGCGTGATAGTGGACTGTCTATAAGTCCACAACGTCGTCTACGCTTGTCCAAATAAGAAGACTGACAATGCCTTAGAACCGAAGAAACATATTTACATCAATCAATGGAATAATCGATGCGTGTGTTGCTGATACAGCAAATTTAAACACACGAGCAGATCCATGTCTCTAATAACCACGACTCCTTACTCAGAGTATGTGGTTAGATGGAAAGAGATTAACTTTTTCCAAATATCTCGAAACGTGTCAAATAATTATTATCTCTCATGACGAGTAAGCGGTACGATACGTACAAGACCAGTAGCGTGGTGAGAACATTTCTATCCTCTTTCAATTCGCGTGAAACCAAGAATGAGAGGCGGGAAAATCCCGCCTCTTATCTTTTGTTTCGTGTCAGTTGAAGAAAGACAGACAAGCTCTCACCCCGCCACTGTACATGACGAACTCATCGCTAATGGCCTAAGCACATGAGTTTCGTAAACGCGAACGGAAACGTAAACGGCTGCGCATAAACCAAAAATAGGGTTCTGCGCATCCGTCAACGTTTACGTTAGGGATTCCGATCTCGATTCGATTAAATCGAAAATCGATTTTTTCATGCACGATCTTCGATTTTTTGAATCGATTTTCATGTGTCTAGATCGATCCAAAGATCGAGGAAAAGTACTGAGATCTAGAATCGATTCTCTCATTTAATTACATAGAGATATTATGCACTGGATGGATTTAATCCGTTCCCTTTGGTAAACACCCGTTGGACCGAAAGCCCGTTAGGCCGAAAGACCGTTGGACCGAAATTTATTTTACCGAATGACAATAATCCGAAAAAGTTTTGGTGACATTCTATCTTATTCGCACACGACTAGTAACGTATAGTAATATTTCGGATTATTGTCATTCGGTAAAATAAATTTCGGTCCAACGGTCTTTCGGCCTAACGGGCTTTCGGTTCAACGGGTGTTTACCTTCCCTTTCACCTTCAATGAGTTGTGGAAAACTATGTCATAACTCACAAATTCTTGATGAAAATTGAATTTTAATCAACTGGCAATTTCAGTAATAATTTATGTTGATCCATGATGTGGTTAAACAAATTTTCAAGATCAAATCTCATACAGCACTTTGGATCTTCAGAATATCTTGAAAAACTATTCAGAAATGTTTGAGAAGTATTATGAAACACGAAAAGATATTCTCAAGATTTTTCAAACAATTTCATACTTTTAGAATACATCTGAAGGATATCTTTTAGAAGATGTAGAACTTATCTTTTGGGATGATGTATTTTAGACATCTTGTATAAATTTTTTAGAAGTACACGGAAAAAATAAGTAGTTCAAATTTTCGTTGACTGGTATGTCACTTTTGGACGGAGCATAAATTCGAGAAGAATTCGTACACTGGATTTGAATAATTCGTTGACCCTTTCCATTCTTCCGACGATAAAAACGAAAAGTGGATTCCATGATTGGAACAATGGACAAAGTCAATGAATTATTGAAATTCGGTGTACGAATTCTTCACGAATTTGGGCTCCGTCCAAAAGTGACATACTCGTCAACGAAAATTTGGATGACTAATTTTTTCCGTGTAAGAACTCGTTTTAGATACTTTATAGATATCTCTTCATGTTGCATAAGACATCTTGAATTTGTCTTCAGATATCGGTTTATACTTGAAATACTGTGTGGGATATTATGATTACAACCGGAATTTATTTGGAGCCATTCTCAGATGGATGGAATGAGGAGGGAATATATTAAATTCACTCACTGACCTCACTACTGTACTAAAGGGAGGAGCCATGGACAAATTTTAATGTGATCAAAGTGTTTTGTGAAATATATCAATATTAATTCAATACTTATCATCATATTCTTATTTAACATGATGGAAAATTTGAAGAAATGATGATTCATTACAATTTGAACGGTTCATAATCTTTTTCCAATTCAAAATATGAATATTTTCATCAGATTCAAAACACTCAACAATAAGCAGTTATCATGCTTATGAATAATATAAAGTAAACTTCAAACAACATTGAAAAGGTGTAAATTTTCATTCATTTCGAAATTATAAAACAACTCGTCTAACAAATCACTCTGGTGTTTTAAGTGGAAATTCTATAAATTCTATGATTATATTGATTAATTAACAGATATGAATATTTAATTTGCATATTGTAATTCATGTTGAGATTATAAAAACATTCTATATTCCGAAGATTGTATTAATTTATCAGCAAATATGATTACTGACAATAAAAATAAATGAAACTAATTATGAAGTTATTAATTTACCGAATAAGATGAAGTTTGCACAATAATTTATCAAGTTGATTTTGAGGAAGAATCGAAGATCGATTTTGCTTACATTGATCTTTGCGAGGACGATTTTTCAAGAGGTCGATTCACTTCTTCGCGATCCGAATCGATTCTCAAAATCGATCTTCTGGCTGGAGATCGGGAACCCGAGTTTACGTTTACGTCTCCCCATTGAACTGTATAATATACTGGAATGAGCACAATTCAAAAATTTTTCGTCAAAGAGAGACAGTCGAGTACACTATGCGAGAAAAAGAAGCAGATACCCTTAACACTCATCATCCCTTTTCAAGATGCATGTATTGAAAAGAAATAACGCTATTTCATCTTGCATTTCACACTGACGAAAGATCTCTTCTTCCATCCTATAGGAAATTTCGCCAGTGCTCTTTCCAGTATGTCATATAGTTCAATGCGTCTTCCCCGTCTTTGTGCCTAGGCCATAAAGAGAGAATACGGACTCGTTTCAAGATTCAAACATTAAAGTTTCTCATGAACTGAAAATGAATTAAATCTTGAAAAAGAAATCACCATGGCCAGGAGTCGAACCTGGAACTACCCATAGGTACTGGGGTGCGTTAACCAATTACGCCACCATGACCCCTGACGACCCCCTTCCCAAGATTTCTTTCAAATAACTACACAGGATTGAAATTCGAAAATCGGCGTACCTACGAGTGACATTTACTAATCAAGCAAGTTAACAAACTTGTTTGAATCCTACAATTCGTCAGAGGATAAACTTAAATCTTTTTCAAGATTCAATTAATTTTCAGTTCATGTGAAACTTTAATGTTTGAATCTTGAAACGAGTCCGTAATCTCTCTTCAACGATGAGTTTGTCTTGTACGTATCGTACCGCTTACTCGTCATGAGAGATAATAATTATTTGACACGTTTCGAGATATTTGGAAAAAGTTAATCTCTTTCCATCTAACCACATACTCTGAGTAAGGAGTCGTGGTTATTAGAGACATGGATCTGCTCGTGTGTTTAAATTTGCTGTATCAGCAACACACGCATCGATTATTCCATTGATTGATGTAAATATGTTTCTTCGGTTCTAAGGCATTGTCAGTCTTCTTATTTGGACAAGCGTAGACGACGTTGTGGACTTATAGACAGTCCACTATCACGCACTTGATGGCGACGTGACTCTGGGGGCATGAACTCAATAAGAGAATTTTTAGAAAAAACTTCAGCGCCGCCAAGGGGGAAGGGTACTGGAATTAATTTTACATGGATACACTAACAGAAATGCTCAACAAATCATCAAATTTTTGAAACAGTATTAATACATTGATGTAAAATGAGTTCAAGTACCCGTCCCCTTGGGGCGCTGAAATCAGTCCAAAAGTTGTCCATTTATAGAAAAAATGATTTGAAAAATGCCTTTGTTCCAATTGCTATTTGTTTACAAGAGTGGTGTTGAAATACATTCTTAGTCAAACGACATCTTTGTGTGTATGGGGGCTGTAAGTTCACTTGTGTGTGCGCATGTATGTATGTATGTGAGATATAGGAGGGCATGCGTGGATGAGTTTACTGTGCCGCTGTACGTTATAAAAGTAAGACCTATGTCATACCGCCTCGCGTTATAAAGGTACTCTGTATAAACGCGCCGGACTATATATGTGTTACGTATAAGTGTAAATGAGAAATAAACTCTTTCATATGGATTAAATAAAACCACCATCTATTTCTGTTTATTCCTCAAGTGGCATATTTGTTGTGCAAATGAACAAAGTGAATATTTCATTCATTGCCGTATGTAAAGGTTGACCCATTGTATACTTCTTCTGAAAATTTGGTTTTCTTTCTTGTAAAATGGTTCATAAACTAGAAGCATTTGAAGAAAGTTGGACTTTTTCGATTTTCAAACTTGAAAAATTTTTTACTTCGAAATCCTCGGTATCATAATGAGATAAAAAACTACGAGTCCATTTTTGTGTATTCTGTGCCAGAAAAGAATATTTCACACAATTTTATTTTCCAATTGTGAATTTTCAGTGGAATGACCCACATATAGTAAGAAACATAAAGTTGACAAAGTTTTACTTATAAAAAAAAAGCGTAATTCTATCCATTTAGTACAATCTCATGTTTTCATTTTACGAAAAGTACAAAATTATTGGGAGTAAAGGAGATACGTGAAAATAACAATTACAAACCCATACACTTTTATCATTATATTGCATTTCAGGAACACCATTAGTCGTAATGGAATAAAAATTAGTATAAGTTCTTGGAACCCAAATCAGACCGAATGTACCAAGTTTCATCGACATCTGAGGTGGTGGGCAGTGTTGCCACCAAATCCCGGAATCTATCGGAATTAGCCAGTTCCGTTTATTTATTCAAAAGAATGACAAATCACCGAACAGAGTTCCCGGAATGGTAACGCTGGTGTTGGGCTACATGGCTTGGTCGTTCTGACGTGGAATGACCCTATAGTATCGCCCCCTACAATCTCGACTGGCGAACATGAAACCTTTTTGTCCATTGTAGCTTGCATACCCTAGTTTTTCGTGGATTTGGCCCCCATCCAAATGGGGGGGGGGGAGCTTTGGTCGAATTGCCTGCATTGGAGAATAACTAGTAGTTCCTAGGGATTTGTAGTTACTTCTATTGGATCTGCCAATGAAAAAATCTCCAGCAGAATGACCCCCTACCCAAATTGGGACAGGATATCTCTTTCTAATACATACTGTATAAAGAGGGAGAGGAAAATAATTGGGTGCGTTTCACTTTCTCTTGCTCATACAATCAACTATACTACTCTAGCCGCGCGCATCTAGGGAGAACCCATTCCGGTATGTTATAGGGTTCACTATGAGTAACACAGCAGGTACGTAGCGAACGCAATGGAATTAATGGGGACCCGAAGAGAACATGAAGCTTCAGCGAACGTTCAGATTAGATCTGTATAGATCGGATCGAAGGTTCATGAAAGCTAACTTTTAGATTTACAAACGTTTGTCGAAGGTACTACGAACGTTGAAATGTCCGCTTCAAAATACTTTTAGGAAACATAGATGTAACGTTCATTGAAGGTTCATCGAAGGTTTGAGGAAGCTTCACAAAAATATCTATACTTAGATTAATTTATAATAATTTATGTTTATTAGTTAATTTATTTCTTATATAAATTGATCGAAATTAATATAAGTATAGATATTTTTGTGAAGCTTCGTCAAACTTTCGATGAACCTTCAACGAACGTTCCATCCAGACCCCTCCGACTGTCTAGAACTTTTGTTCATATACTGATCAGTATATACAGTATATATCAGTATATATAAGTAAGGAGTTGTGGTTATTAGAGACATGGATCCGCTCGTGTGTTTAAATTTGCTATATCAGCAACACACGCATCGATTATTTCATTGATCGATGTAAATATGTTTCTTCGGTTCTAAGGCATTGTCAGTCTTCTTATTTGGATTATCGACCGAAGCGACTGGACATGGTGTATTCTACGTTTGTCTAAATGTTATTTTACGTCTTTACGGAAGAAAATGATGTGGTTGATATTTGGATAGCTATAAATTAGCTTTGGTAGCTATTTCTCAGCTGTGGCAACAAGAGTTGTTGCTACGGGAACTGAAATCTAGCTCTTGTACCTATTTTTTCCCTATCCAAATATCAAATACACGAAATAACTAGCACAGCTAATTTCTGCGAATCATACATTCGCAGGGGAGTAAGAAGCCAATTATTTGCTTATTTCTATAAAAAGCCTATAAGTATAGTTTCACGAGTAATTTGAAAAAGATTCAGCTCCCTACTAGGTTGGAGACTCGAGATATCAGTATTTTCCCAAATACATGAATTTTGTTTGAAAATGATAAAATTCGAAGGAGAAAATCGTCGTCCATTTTTTTCCATCGACTTCCGGTTCTTTATACATTTTTTCGGAATCTGCATGATTGAATTGTAATGCCTACCAATTTTCGGAAGAAAATGTCTCATAGTACGTGAGAAATTAATTGATTCACAAAACAGTGTGATTTTTCGTGAACATGCTCGATTGAATTATAGGACTTGTTATAGGGTTCACTGTGAGTAACACAGCAGGTAGGTAGCGAACGCAATGGAATTAATGGGGACCCGAAGAGAACATGAAGCTTCAGCGAACGTTCAGATTAGATCTGTATAGATCGGATCGAAGGTTCATGAAAGCTAACTTTTAGATTTACAAACGTTTGTCGAAGGTACTACGAACGTTGAAATGTCCGCTTCAAAATACTTTTAGGAAACATAGATGTAACGTTCATTGAAGGTTCATCGAAGGTTTGAGGAAGCTTCACAAAAATATCTATACTTAGATTAATTTATAATAATTTATGTTTATTAGTTAATTTATTTCTTATATAAATTGATCGAAATTAATATAAGTATAGATATTTTTGTGAAGCTTCGTCAAACTTTCGATGAACCTTCAACGAACGTTCCATCCAGACCCCTCCGACTGTCTAGAACTTTTGTTCATATACTGATCAGAAAGTTGTAGAGGGCTCCGCGTGTCAGTGGGGCTATCGATTCTGTAGAATGAATTATTTATCGCGAAAATTCAAGATGAATAGTGAGAAAATGACCAATAATTACAGATCATAATAATGAGGATCATATACGTATAATATATGTATTATACGTCAGGAACCTCACTCGACATGTCATATTCCCAACCCTGGTTGACACTATCCGTAAAGAACAATATGGGTACTAGAAGTTTACAATGGATTTCCTGCAACTTTGGTCGACATTTAGACGCCGTCGTCAAAACAACGATCTTCGATTGGGAGACGTCTGAGGGATATCGAAATCTGCGGTAGAGAAAATCTAGAAAACGTCAAGGGACGTTTACGACAATTACTCGGAGTTTGCTCGAAGCAAGCAGTGGTGAAATTCCCCATATTTCCCTACAGTGCTACGAGCAATCATTCTGTCGTCTCACAAGTGATCGTAGCAAGCAGTATCTGGCAGTATCCAGCAGTATCAAGAATCATCAAATACAACAGAATTATTGAGCAATTTGAATTTTTCACTTAATTAATCTAATAATTGATGTTTGAAATGTGAAAAATCATTATCCACCTGTATGATCCTTTTTCTTGTTGAAATGATTCAATAGCATATATAATATGTCGAATAAATAATGAAAAGCGGTAAATTAACCTCAACCTTCAATTTCTCATTCAGATGAAAATTATCGATGTTCAATATTGAGATAATCGAATTGTATTTTGCAAGTCCTTTGTGTAATTATTGTAAATTTTTAATCATCTTAAACAATCAGTTTCCCCATTTAAAAAATCTACGTTGTGAATCATTCGAAGTAAAAACTCTATAGAGTTATAACCTCAAATACTTCATGTCCTGTAATATTTCAATTTCACTTCAAATGGATGAGAATGTAGATTTTTTAGAAAAAAAATGTTTGTTCAGAGTTTATTTCTACAAATCTCCTTCCAGTTCGACTTGAATGACATTACGGAAGAGACACCACATTGAAAGTCCATTTTTAGGAACTTTCCTCAGCGAGGATTGAACCCGGGTCCTGCGAGTGAGAAGCAAAGCCTCTATCACATCAGCGGATCTCCGAGATGACTACAGTAATCTTAAAGTACCACTTATGGGAATCATCGCAATGGAAAATTTTGAAAAATTCGTTTTCGTGAGGTATAGACCAATCAATTCAGAATATTCTGAAACGAAAAATGAGTAGGTCGTGGGAGAGGGGATTTTTTTGACCTCAACTTGAAAATTTTTCCAAGTGCTGAGTCAAATCGATAGAAAATTTTGAAAGTTCGTCCCTGTAAGATATAGACCAATCGATTTAGAATCTTATGAAACGAAAAATGAGTAGATCGTGGGAGAAAGGTTTTTTTCGACCTTAATTTGTAAGTTTTTCCAAGTGCTGGGTCAAATCGATAGAAAATTTTAAAAAATTCGTCCCCGTCAGATATAGACTAATCGATTCAGAATCCTCTGAAAGGAAAAATGAGTGGGTCGTGGGAGAGAGGTTTTTTCGAGGCCTACTAGTGAATTTTATTTAAGTTGTTTTGAGTCGATTGAAAAATTTGAAAAAATTCACTTTATCTCCGCAAATGCGATTTGAGAAAAATGTATGGATTTGTATAGAAAACTCAACTCTTCGCCACAAGCCGTAATATTCTTGGAATAGACAAATAAAGAGAAAATTCAAATTTTTTTATGCAAATGTAGTTTGCAGAGAAATGTATGAATTCGTAGAGAAAATTCCTTTCCTCATCAAATGTTTCCACCATTTATCAAGCAGAAAAATGTTGAGAAAATTCAACATTTCTCAACAAAACAACTTTGACCAATAAGTTGGAAATGTACAGAGAAACCTTTACTGGCAATAGAAATTTTCAGAAATATGCAGAATTTCACAGAGTTTTGGAAGATGGATCTGTTGAAAAAATTCTTTCTTCCTCTAAGAATTGCGATAATGAAGTTTTGCAGAGAAATTGTTGAAGTTTTGAAGAGAAATATCTTTATTGGGATATTCTTCCCTATCTAAGAAATTATTTCATAGAATGTACAAAGAGATTTTTTAATCCTTCAGAGAACTTATTGATATGAATAAATCTTTCTTCGAATCAATGAAATTCA
The DNA here is from genome assembly GCA_018340375.1 of Gonatopus flavifemur. Taxonomy (NCBI): domain Eukaryota; kingdom Metazoa; phylum Arthropoda; class Insecta; order Hymenoptera; family Dryinidae; genus Gonatopus; species Gonatopus flavifemur. The sequence continues at coordinate 3,996,011 of JAFFJZ010000018.1, forward strand.
TTTTGATTGGATGAATGATATTTTACAAAATTTCCAGAATAAAAAGAAATAAGCAGGAGTCAGAGCATTCGCGCAAGGGCGGAGCCGACCTTCTTAGTTCCTGTGTGATCTATAGTTCATTTGAAACAATTGGATTATTCGATCAGATGATTAATATGATCAAGAAGTTCGAAGAAACTGTTTTTCTCTGCGTCCAAGTCATATCCGTTGATGATGTTCGATGCCGGAACCTGAAAGAAATATTTATTAGGATGGAACATTACTTACTATAGGTTTACGGTGAATTAGTTCTTTATATGCGAACTGCACTGCAGGAAGATAGCTTGTGAGAAAGTATTGCCACCTTCTGAGAAGTAAACGCAATTTGTCGGAGTGAATTCAATACATTTTTATTTCAAAAACATATTTCTTTGGTTCAATGAATTCATAAATTCGATCGATCTATCCATTTTATGGGCTCGATGAAACCTTCATTTGCAAAAAGCACTGGAATTTTGCAGAATGTATAAAATTTTGACCTCATCAAACGGAGTATTGACAAGAATAATCAGGTTGGCAGTTTATTGACTAGAATCATTCTTCAATCATAAATTAAAATTTTTAATGAGGTAATTTTTTAGAAGTTGCTGAAGTTTGAATCGTTTATTGAAACTAATTACCCATCGAATAAGATAATATTCAACTATTAAGCCAAAAAATCTTGCAGTACATTATTTAAACGATGTTTCCAGTGGCAAAGAGTTGATTCGAAAAGATATGTGACGATGATTTATCAGATTTCATGAGTTTTAAGTTTCGTTTTGTTCCTATAAACGATTCAAACTTCGAGAACACATTTATTAGCATGAATAAAATAGCTTCATTCGATTTGAATTCCCAAATCATGGGTTATAATACTTCATTTTATTGATTTCAAAAGTATCCAAACTATCATTGTTCATATGAAATCTGTTCTATAAAATAGATTTTATCCAAAGAAATTGCTCTGAAGTTTGAACTGAAAAAGTATCTCATTGTGATCATGAATTTAGTTTTCTGTTGAAAAAATAGAACTCTCGGAATTAACATTCACAACTATTCAATATATAATTTAATGTTATTATCTGAACAAAACCACTTGTATTGAAATGAATGAGATTATTATACCCTCAACTGTACCGGTTTATAAATAACAGTATTTTTGGTCCTATAACTTCATGTTCTTGAATATAATAATTATTTTCTTAACCTGATCTCGCGTTGTTTTTCTCATGATGGGAGAAGTTCATCATTTGTAAGCCATGTCTATTCCTTTTATGAAATATATTTTCACTCGGAGTCGATAATTATTCTGGCGAAGAAAACAATTGTCATGTCAAATACTTGATTCTTAAGAATTTCAAATACTAAGTATAATCAACCTCGATTTCCATACGAAACTTTACGTTATAAAATTGAAGTTGTATTTCATTGGTTTTCACTTTGGAATTCATCAAATGAGAGTTATAAATCGGATGAAAGATGATATTGACAAAAATAATTAGTTATTCAGTCAATAGAGTGTGTTTTTAATTTCAAAAAATCAATTTCAATGAGCTGATTTGATAGTATGAATGAAACGACTTTTTATGGTTATGAAATTATTTTAGAGTCAAAAAGACATTTATTTAATGCAATGAAATGGAAATCAATGAAATCAATTTCATTAATTCAAAGAATTTTTTTCTCAGTGTAATTGAAATGAATATTGATTATATTAAATATTGATATCTTTTGTTATAATTTTGGGAGTTATGCAAAGGTTCTCAGATATTTTCAGAATAATTTCTCTAGCCAGGTCTAGACAGCAATGAATGATTCACTAAAGAATTCTCGAAGAAAAATTCTTTTTGAATTCTTATAGAATTCCAGAAACCTTACACAACTCAAGAAGTCCTATTTCACGGCCCTGTTACAAATAACACAGGCCTGCGAGGTTTTTCCCCCTTGGAACTGGTGACCATTTTCCGAAGTAATTTGCTGCGTAGAATCCGAATCCGGAGCCAGAATTGGGCTATCACGTCAGGATTTTGAGATATCTGAGGGTAAATACGCGAAAAATGCGGTTTTTCGCTACTTTTGAGGTTACGTACAGGACGCATAAAATTTTTTTGATCTTTTCTCTCAACTTCATCAATTTGCACTACTCTTCCCGTTTAAAATGAGCTATTGAACGTTCATGTACGATTTTTTCTCGCAAAGTTACGACCATTCTAAGTTGTGTAATATGTCCCAACAACAGAATGAGTATTCGCATTTATTACACTGATCGACAATGAAATTCTCCTTCAAATGAAATTCTCTTTTCTGAAGTAATTTTCTGCGTAGAATCCAAATCCGGAGTCAGGATTGGGCCATCGCGTAAGCATTTCAAGATATTTAAGATTAGGTCCACGAAAAATGGGTTTTTTGATTACTTTGGAATTCATGTACTGAGTGCACAATTTTTTTTAGTCTTTTCTTCTAATTGCATCATCCAGTACTACTCTTACTCTTCAAGATAAGCTATTAATCGGTGACCTACAATTTCTCCTTGCAGAGTTACGAGTATTCCAAGTTGTGAAATATATCCCCAAGATTATAATATTTCTAGGATCTCCTGAGGGTGCTGCCAGGATGTATGGGAATGAAAATTCTAATTTTCTAATATGATATTCTTATTCAGCGACCCAAAAACTTATATGTTCACATATTCAAGGAAAATTTCCCTTCATTAAAATGGGTTCCCCAAAGGGTTGATAATTCACAGACCTGCGGAATATAAGTTTTTATTTTCCCTTCGAACAATAATGGTTCCTTTCCAGGTATTCAGATTGTGGAACTAAAATATAACGCCAGTTTTTTACAGCACATCGGGATTCATTTTTATGTGAGATATGAATATTTACAGTTTTTTAAACAATTTGTATGAACGAAAAATATATACGTTTTATATAAAATTCAGACATGGGGCTGCACTGGTTTCAAACAAGACCTAAGATACTAGATAAATCAAAAGGACTTATGATATCTTTTTCTAGTTTCTTCAAAACTTCTGTTTGATCTCTTTCTGTTGTACTCATGATTCGGTTCATCTCTCTTCAACATCCAGCAATAGTCAGCCATCATTCTAACGTCCCACCTTCCTTGATATCTGGTCTCCATAACCTTAAGGTCTTGATGAAATCTCTCCCCTTGCTCTTCACTGACAGCACCAAGATTCTCGGGGAAAAAGTCAATATGGGAATGCAAATAATGGAGTTTTATACTCATATTACAACCCAGGGTTTTGAAATTGTTAAGCATGCTGTTGACTATATTTTCATAATCAGGGCTTTTTCTGTTCCCTAAAAATTGTTGTACGACTTCCTTAAATGACTTCCAAGCGAGCTTCTCGGTTTTATTCATAGTTTTTTCAAAGTCAGGATCTTGCATCAATTTCCTTATGTCTGGACCAACAAAAACGCCTTCTTTTATCTTCGCATCCGATAAATGCTTGAATTTATCACATAAATATTTGAAACAAAGACCATCTTTAGGCAATGCCTTTACGAATTGCTTCATAATGCCTAATTTGATATGAAGCGGAGGTAGCAGAATTTTGGAGCGGTCAACTAGTGTTTCGTGTACAACATTTTTACTTCCAGGGTTCAATGATGCTCTCTGTGGCCAATCTTTCTGGATCCAATGTCGTGCTCTATTCCTACTATCCCATTCACATAGAAAACAGGGTATTTTGTATACCCTCCTTGTTGACCAAGCAACATAGTTAATATTTTGAGATCACCACATATAGTCCAGTTATGATTGGAGTAATTTATTTTTTTGAGGACGAAATCCAAATTTTCATAACATTCTTTCAAATGAGTAGAATGTCCAATAGGCAAAGAAGCAAATTTATTACCATTATGTAACAATACTACTTTGAGGCTCCGTTTCGAAGAATCTATAAAAAGTCTCCAATCATTTGGATTGTATTCTACATCAAACATTTTGAGTAGGCCAGGCACATCACAACAATACACTAAATTTTTTTCTTGAGCAAAATACGGTAGAAAATCCTTCTCTCTATTTCTATACCAATAAAAGTTCGTTGTACGATCCAGCATGTTTTTTTCTTTCAATCTGGAACCGAGTAATTCCGCAGCATCTTTCGGGAGATTAAGATCTCTTGTCAAATCATTCAATTCACTTTGAGAAAACAGTGGTGGTGTTTCGTTGCACTCGTAATATTCATCGTCAGGATCTGAAGTATTCATTATAGCCTCTTGAAATAAACTAGGATCAGATGAAAATGGTTGGGCAGGATGGCATAACTCTTTGCTATCAGGATCTTTATACGTAGGTAAAATCACAGAACGAATATCAGGATAACTTATCGCTGCTTTATTTTTAGAATTAAATCCTTTTATGTTTGAACAGCAGAAGTAACAATCGTTGATATGATTTTGCGGTTCCATCCAAATCATTGGAGTCTGTAAACTAAAACAATGTTTTTCTCCTCTTGACCATTTCCGAAGTTCACGTACACATGTCGAACACACTTTATGAGGCGCCCATTGTTTGTCTTGGTTTTTTACGTTGATTTTGAAATAGCTATCGTATAGTTCTTCAATACATTTAGAAATTATTTGTTGCTGTCTCTTTATTACATAATTTCCACATATGTAGCAGAAGTTATCTGGAGCATTGATACATTTTCGAGAAGCCATTTGTGAAACTTTTTTTTAAATACACGAAATTCACAACAATTACTGGACACTCGATACTTGTACACGGAGGAAAAAATTAGAACAACAATCAGTACATTCCGAGTGAATTAGTGGAATAATGTCTGAACATAGCAACAAACAATCTACGATCTCAGCAGTGCTGGCTCGAAGGATATTACCGCCCGGCGCGAGAATTTTGTAGGCGTCCGATTATAATAGTGTAGCATATTGCATAAATATATATTTATGTGATATGCTATAAGCATTTTCTACCGTATTTCGCTCAAGAAAAAAATTTAGCGTATCGTTGTGATGCGCCTGGCCTACTCAAGGTGTTTCATGTAGAATACAATCCAAAGTCAATCCCCTTCATTCATTCAACATTTTTCTGAAGCATTTTGGTGCGCTGAATCCGCATATGGCTCCAGAATTGCTATATCACGTCAGGTATTTGGGATATTCCGACCTAAAAATGTGGAAAACACTGTTTTTTGGCATATTTGAGGTTCCGTAAAGTCGAAAGGTAATTTTTTTCACAAAACCAATAGATGCACCTCAAAGTATCAGTCATCCTCTTCCAAATGCCGTTGAGTTTGCTGAAATATCTTTTTTTTTCATTGAGATACGACAATTTTAAATTTGTGCGCTCATGTACTCAATAAATAGGTGGAGACACAATTTTCAAACTGTCGTATCTCAATGAAAAAAAAAGGTATCTGAGCAAACTCAACGGCATTTGGAAGAGGAGGACTTATACTTTGAGGTGCATGTATTGGTTTTGAGAAAAAAAATTACCCTTCGACTTTACGTAACCCCAAATATGTCGAAAAACAGTGTTTTTCACATTTTTAGGTCGAAATATCTCAAAAACCTGACGTGATAGAGCAATTCTGCAGCCAGATTCGGATTCAGCGGATCAAAATGCTTCGGAAAAAGATATTATTGTTTGAGGGGGAAAAAAAAAGTCAAATTTCGCAGGCCTGTGTAATCTATAAAATCTCATTGACGAATGGGGAAGTGAATAAGTTTCAATGGAATTCCCCAGGCAAGTCATCATACCAAGACTGACAATTGGCCCATGACTGGCGTCAAGCTTGGTATGCCAAGTCTCATTAGCCTACCCTTGGCCAATGCTTGGCCCACCGTAGCTGATTGAGCGTTGATAGAGCCTTGGATACCAATGATAGGACCTAGCATATTTTGCCGTGTTTGATTCAATTTTCGTTAACTAAGTCTCGGCTGATGCTTGGCCCGTCACAGCTCACCAACCCTCAATAGCACCTCAGACATCAATGCTACACTGAGAAAAAAAGATTGTGAACTCAAAGACGGTTTAGTTCTTTCAACTACATCGTGGGCTTGAATACGGCGAATCTCACGGAATAGTTCCGTCAACTACATCGTATGTTTGTAAAAGATTGATTCCCATCAACTACAGATGTAGTTGACAGAACAAAATGGTAATTTGATCAAATACATCATTCTTTCAACATAAAAATGATACTTATTACAATCAATTGTACCGTATTTCATTAGAATCCGTTCAAGGTTACAAGATGTTTAATGCAAGACTATTTCATTTCAAATCATAAATATATTTATGTAAAAAAAATGTGTAAATCAAAAAGTTAATCTTCAGTTGTTTACTGTTCAATCTCTGAAATGCTTCGATATCTCACCATGATGATACCGGTAAGTGTATATATCAAATCTCATTTGAGGGGAATCGAACCTACCTATCTGAGACACTAACGTCCTAACCGTTTCTCTACAGCGCGCTTCGCATTTTGCTCTTGCAAAAGTTGTTAATGTACTACATACCCTGTATTCTACCATCTCCGATCAGGTGATTTTCAAATAATTATTTCTTTATTACAACTAAAAATGTGTTCAATTACGTTTCTCCCACAATTGTTTCAACTAACGAAATGAATTGATTCAACTACAACGATAACTCCAGTGAATGACATTGATGTTTGAACAAAATGAACGTTGATGATGCTATAACAATGTGATGTAGTTGGCTGAACGACATCAGCGTAATTTTGTGTGATTGCCTCAACGAAATTATGTTTAGTCCAAATACAATTCCTTCGTGGTAACTATACACAGTCCAAATACACGCTTAAGTTGAGCTCACTTCATTTTTTTCTCAGTGTAGGATTAAGCATATTTCGTTGCGTTTGATTTATTTTTCGTCAACCAAGCTTTAATCGACACTTGGCTCGCCGTAAGCCTAGATATAGCCACATGACGTGGACTTGAAATGCATTCGCATTTCAGAAACTTGAAAGATGATACGCTTGATCGTACGTCAGCCTAAATACGGGTATCTTCTCAACGTCTTCCCAGATAGCACAAGAGTCCTAAAAGAGGTCTCAAAGGACTCATTCCATTAATTCTGAACTCTTTTGGAACTCTTGTGCTATCTAGGCTAAAGTGACTGTGTCGAAATCCAATATTCCGAAATTTCATGTGTCGCAATACATTATACCTATTCAATCAAGCTTGGATGCCAATAAGAAAAATATCCTATTCGTTGAGCTTAATTGTATATCAATCATGGCACCAATATCGATTCAAAATATAAAACCAATATTGCGTCTTGGTATTGAACCAAGCTTGGATGCCAAGCGTTGAACATTGTTATCATCCCAGACATTAATCTAATTCGGTGCCAATGTTGACGTCCGTTACGCTGAAACAACCAAATGAGCAAAATCGAAAAAAACCTGTATAGGAATTGGTCGCTAATTTGTAACACCAATCCCGAATTTGTCGCTCTTCGCGATTCCGAAATAATGAAGGTTGTGCTAGCGGAACTGTTCCGCTAGCACAATCTCGGTTCAGAGGGATGAGAAAAAAAAAAGAATTGCATAGGAATTTGTCGCTTTTTTGTCGCTCTCGATATACGTTGGAAAGAATTGAATTCGTTCATTGGTTGCTGAGATATTTAATATTTTAAGTTTGAGGATTGAAATATTGAATTCCAGCGAAATTCGGTGGAAGAATATGATGGTCAAAGGCATATTGACGCAATACAAAATGCAAACAGATGTGCAGGGGATGACGTTGGAACTACAATCCGAAGAAAACGGTTACATGAATGTTACATCGAGATTACGAAACGTAAAATGGAAATTACGTAACACGGTAATCAGATGCCGTTAGGATTTCCCACTGATTCACGTGACGATACGAGGAACAATATGACAATTGTGAATGAATTTGGAGGATATATTCCATATGTCACAATCATGTAACATACAGGTAATAGGCTGGTTTACAGGATTTTCTGCCACTGATATATATGTTATATATAAGAGTCACGCAAAAAAATCGAACATTCTTTGTTTACCTGTCTCTTATGGAAATATGTGAGTTTTTCATGTTTCAAAAGTTCTCTCCGAAGATCAGCTCAAGAGAAATTTCTAAACAGTTGCCGAAGATTTGAAAAAATTTTGAGAAATCAAAATTGATTTTTTTTTTATTTTTGAATTTTTTTCCTTGTTGCGATGAAATTTAGTGTTTGAAGAATAGTAACTTTCTCATTTCATGACACTAGATCGATTTGGATGCGATTGTGCTGGCGGAGATTCCGCGAATCGCCCTTATATACGTACTTACGGATTGTTTGAAATCCGGAGGACCAGGAACAGTCGAGCGACAAATTCTATGCAAGGTTTTCTGGGAGCGACAAATTCACATCTATGAGAAATCATGAATTCCATGAATCTGAGTCAATTCAAATGCGATTGTGCTGGCGGAAATTGCAAGGATCACTCTTATATACGTGTTTACAGATTGTACGGAATCCGGAGGACCAGAAACAGTCGAGCGACAAATTCTATGCAAGGTTTTCTTGCAGCGACAAATTCAAATCCACGGAAAATCGCGAATTTCATGACACTGAATCGATTTAGATGTGATTGTGCTGGCGGAAATTCCGCGAACCGCCCTTATATGCGTATTTACGGGTTGTGTGGAATCCGGAGGACCAGAAACAGTCGAGCGACAATCGCATCTCAATCGATCTAGAGTCATAGAAATTGCGATTTTTTGTGGATTTGAATTTGTCGCTCCCAGGAAACCTTGCATAAAATTCGTCGCTCGACTGTTCCTGGTCCTCCGGGTTCCACACAATCTGTAAACACGTATATAAGAGTGATCCTTGCAATTTCCGCCAGCACAATCGCATTTGAATTGATTCAGATTCATGGAATTCATGATTTCTCGTGGATCCGAATTTGTCGCTGTCAGAAAACCTTGCATAGAATTTGTCGCTCGACTGTGCCTGGTCCTCCGGATTCCGTACAATCTGTAAACACTTATATAAGAGTGATCCTTGCAATTTCCGCCAGCACAATCGCATTTGAACTGACTCAGATTCATCGAATTCATGATTTCTCGTGGATCTGAATTTGTCGCTCTCAGAAAAACCTTGCATAGAATTTGTCCCTCGACTGTTTCTGGTCCTCCGAATTCCACACAATCTGTAAACACGTATATAAGAGCCATCTTTGCAATTTCCGCCAGCACAATCGTATTTGAATTGACTCAGATTCATGGAATTCATGATTTCTCGTGGATCTGAGTTTGTCGCTCCCAGAAAACCTTGCATAGAATTTGTCGCTCGACTGTTCCTGGTCCTCCGCAGTGCATACAATCCGTAAATACGTATATAAGAGTGATCCTTGCAATTTCCGCCAGCACAATCGCATTTGAATTGATTCAGATTCATGGAATTCATGATTTCTCGTGGATCTGAATTTGTCGCTACCAGAAAACCTTGCATAGAATTTGCCGCTCGACTGTTTCTGGTCCTCCGGATCCCACACAATCTGTGAACATGTACACTGTTAGAAATTTCTGATTGAATTTTCAATTACATGTAATGGAAGCAAAAGTTATACACGTAACTAAAAACTAACATGCAATGTATTGGAATATTCAATAACAGACTATTGAATTTCCACATCTCTGTGATTGAATCTTCAGTCACCTGTAATTGAAACAATTCTGATCTTCATAACTGAAACTTAATGCACATTGTATTTGAATATTAAATTACAAGTTGCTTGATTTTCATGCCTTCATGATTGATTTTTCAGTTACATGTGATGAAAACAAAAATTATTTTCATAAATCAAAACTAATGTACTGTGTGCTTGAATATTGAATTAAAGATTTGTTTATTCTCATGTACCTGGGATTAAATTCTCACTTTTGTCCAGTAGTAGCAAAATTTTTGCACATAATTGAAAGATAAATAATGCAACGTATGTTGGAACTGTTCATTACACTCGGCTACCGAACAACCAGGGCCGGATTTACCATAGAGGCGGACTAGGCGCCGCCTAGGGGCCCCCACGGTTGAGGGGCCCGCACTCATCGATCAGGTTTTGCAGAAACCGGAATTTCAATTTCTTGACCCTTATGAAAAAATTAATATTACTCGCATACTTACTACGAAAACAGTTTTGAAAATCGAAGGAATCCAACACTTTTCAGTGAATAAAATGTATTTAAAGTATTGGAATATAACACTCCTGAATACACTCAGAAAATGCTATGTTTGACATGAAGTCAGTGATTCTTTCTGTGGCTACCAACAACCCAAACCTGGCGTTCTCTCAATGTGAAGAACTCTAGATTTGTTTGAAAAACTATGAAACCTCTGAAACCCTCTTATAAACTCTTCTGTAAAAATCCGTGGAATGTTCAAAGATTTGCAGGGAAATTTTCTCATTAGAGTAACGTTCCTTGGGCGTATTATTTTTGCAATGAGTATTTGAATTGGCTTGATCAATATTATTTCTTTTACAAAGAAGAGTAACATTTCTGATTCAAAAAATAGTATCAGCTCTAATACTTATAGTGAAAATAGTATTGAGAAGAATTGAATTCCAATACTTTTTTGATATCAGTACGTTTTTTCATTTTTTGGAATTTCATTCCATATCACTTAATTTCTATGGAATTGATCAAGAAAGTTACACTGTTCTTATTCCAAAGAACCGCAATGTTTGGAAATCGGTCGCCTTACATGGGCCCCCCAAGAAATTCCGCCTAGGGGCCCCACCATGGGTAAATCCGGCACTGCGAACAACCCAGTTTTTGAAACAACCCAGTCAACACAATTGGTAACATCAACAACACTGTTATGTAACAGTTGTGTTGATGTTACATCTTGTGTTCATTGGGAAGTTTTAAGGAAAATGAATATTTATTAAAAATAATTAGTCAAATTTTTATCTTGGCCAGCAAAGGTTTTATTTGAAATGAAACAGAAAAATATATTTCAGAGAAACATAAGGGACCACTTAAATGTGTTTTCTATGTATTTTCTGTGTCTTTTTATTGTTTCTGTAATAAAAATCTGCATCCAATTTGCTATCTCAAATAATGATATCCTAATAAGGGATTTGAATGAAACATTACAAAATTGTCGTAGGCATATTATAAGTATCAAAAAGTATTATCATATATGTTATGGTGAGTATCATAATATATATTATAGCCTGTAGGCATCTAAGAAGTATCACAATAAATCAGGTTTGCTTCTCAAATAGCATCTTAAAAATGAGTTAACATGGTTATTTAATATTGAAAAACTAAAACAATTTTCTCCTTTGATAATACGAATAAAAAAAATTATCCACCTTTTGTTTTGTGCACAATTCAAATACGTGCAATTTTTTCTTTATATTCTTCAAGTCAAATCAAAATGGTTCGAAAAATGTGACAAAGCCTTGGCCAAATTGAAGACCGGAGTGGAAAAACTTGTCGCTCGTCGTTTACTTTTAGTTATTCTTTTGGAACCAACCTTAGGATTGATTTGCAAAAATACTCTGGAAGAAACATTCATAAACCATTCGAGTGAAAACAGGTTGAAAATCACACATCCAATCAGTTAAAGTAATAATATATGAATACCTTTGGATAAACTCCAACGATTTTTCTACTTGTGTTGGATAACAATATCCAAAAACATAATAACATAAAAAATTGATAAGAACCCCTTCTAGAACACGTGTACATGAAATTATCACACTTTTTTCAATCACCACCATGCATTCTGCATTTTCCTCATAAATCGACTTTCCTGTACAGAGAAAAAAATTATCATAGATTTGTGCTCGGTATAAATATAGAAAGGTGTATGTAAAAAATTGTGGATGAATTTGATTGATGATGAAAAAACATACCTTTTATAATCAAAGTCGGATAATCAGATTGTATTCCTTTCAAGATTTCCTCATCTGTAGTTTCAGCCTGTAATACAGTGATGCCAGCATTTGGTCGACCGAGTCGATTTACCCTCTCCATCTGACCATTTCTCGTCCCCACCATTCCAGCCGGGAGTACGCACACATTGAAACCCGTATTTATGTGATTCGGAACCGGTCGGTTCACTTCGAGTCAGCTCGGACAATCGAGATAGAACCAATTATCCGTCGGTCTTTGTCTTCTCAATATGTTTTACGATCGGCTAACTCCGTGCAAGATCGGAAAAAATTTAAAGCCCACGCGGTCGACTTACCGAAAAGTTTCACCGCTTTTTCTTTTCCAAGCGACAATTTTATTGTAATCAGTATCGAACTGACTTACCCGGCACCCCGGGCAATTCTCGGCCGGGGCCCTTCGATATTTTTTTCGTTTTTTTTTCAAATCAAGAGCCAGTTCAATACTGATTATTAAATTATCACGAGGAAATATAAATTTGATGCATAGCATCATTTAATTGAATTAAAATCGAATATGAGTAAATAATTTTTCAATTATTATTTATTTTTCATAAATTTTATAAGATTATTGGTTATTCTTATGACTGATTATGAAGCTTTCAAGAACTCCTATATGTATTGTATAAAAATTTTCTAATAGTTGCGTATTTCTAATCATTATTTTAAATCTTGATGATTTTTCAATGAATTTCATTAGAATTGTCAATCAATCGATGGTTGAAGAATTCTAAGATAGTTTGGGGATCTATGATAAATGTCCTGCGGTGAATTCTATAATTTTCCCTGATAAATTAATTTTCAGAGATCACTATGATATTCCAGTAATGAGGATAATCAAATCAACATCGATTATCAGATGTTGATCAACATCAAAATAATAAGACTGAATATTCAATTGATTGAGTGCAAATTATTTTCAATGGACTGAATAATTAGATTTGAGCATTCAAATAGATATTTCATCATTTCACGCATTATCAGTCTCTTTCCTTCGCTGCATTACTTCATAGACGTAATATGTGGATCGAAATATTATAAGACCCCATAGCCTAGCGGCAAAGACATGTTTCTTGCGGAAGAACGGTCGGGTTCGATTCTGTGTGGAGACATTTCATTTTTTTGTCATCTCTCTGGTGAATAATTAAATTTCACATCCGATTATTATTTTTTATGTCATTACATCGTCATGTTATCAATAATCCTGATCTTTCGGAATGCACTTGCGGATTCGACCAAGTACAGGTCCGAGTCGATTGGAAATTTCCCAAATATTCGTGTCCATGAGATATACACAGTAAAAAATTTTTCGTCAAATTCAACACACAAGCGAATGTTAATCATTTTTCTTCACACTCAACGTGTGTTGATTCCAGAGTGACACTCACAAAGTGTTAATTTGAACTCGAATAACATTTTAATGTGTTGAAAATGAATCGATCGAACAGCATTTGATCAGTGTGTTAAATGAACACACAAAAGTGTTAAATATTCAACACTTGAATTTTGACACGTACTTCTTTTTTACACAATGACGGAATTTCTTTTTACTGTGTAGACCGATCGATGCAGAATCTTCTGGAATGAGAAATGAATAGCACTTCAGAGGAACGTTTTTGAAGAAGTGTACTTGCAAATTCCATCAATTCCTGTGACGAATTGATGAAAAAATTTCAAAAATTTGTGTCCATCGAATAAAGACCGATTGATTCGAAATCTAATGAAATGAAAAATCAAATCACTTCGGAGGAACGTTTTTGAAAAAGTATACTTGCAAATTCCATCAAACCCTTTGACGAATTGATAAAAAAATTTCGAAACTTTGTCTCCGTGGAATATAGACCGATCGATTCTGGATCTCCCCACGGAGAGCAATGGATTCTAAGGAGTATGACAAATAACATGAAGGCTGGAATATTTCATAATATATTTTCGAGTATGAGGACAAGTATCTAGATTATAAGTGTTATGAGTACAAGTATCCGTTTATGATGAAGGTGTTTGTTTTGGGGTAGATGGTGCCGTCAACCAGTAATATATCAATATAATAACAGCAAGGAAATAAGTTAGTTCCTATTATAATATAAGATTATTACAATTACTATCTTCAGTTGCTTGAATTGAGAAAAGAATAATATGAAATCGGAAAAAAAGATATTCCTCAGGACATGAACCCGCCAAGATACCACACGAAGAATCCTTTTTCAAGAGCGAGAATAGAACTCTTCAAGAATTCTTTGGAGTTGACAGTACCATCTACCCCAAAACAAACACCTTCATCATAAATGGATACTTGTACTTATAACACTTATAATCTAGATACTTGTCCTCATACTCGAAAATATATTATGAAATATTCCAGCCTTCATGATATTTGTCATACTCCTTAGAATCCATTGCTCTGCGTGAGGGGATTCAGAATCGATCGGTCTATATTCCACGGAGACAAAGTTTTGAAATTTTTTTATCAATTCGTCAAAGGGTTTGATGGAATTTGCAAGTATACTTTTTCAAAAACGTTCCTCCGAAGTGATTTGATTTTTCATTCCATTAGATTTCGAATCGATCGGTCTTTATTCGATGGACACAAATTTTTGAAATTTTTTCATCAATTCGTCACAGGAATTGATGGAATTTGCAAGTACACTTCTTCAAAAACGTTCCTCTGAAGTGCTATTCATTTCTCATTCCAGAAGATTCTGCATCGATCGGTCCACACAGTAAAAAGAAATTCCGTCATTGTGTAAAAAAGAAGTACGTGTCAAAATTCAAGTGTTGAATATTTAACACTTTTGTGTGTTCATTTAACACACTGATCAAATGCTGTTCGATCGATTCATTTTCAACACATTAAAATGTTATTCGAGTTCAAATTAACACTTTGTGAGTGTCACTCTGGAATCAACACACGTTGAGTGTGAAGAAAAATGATTAACATTCGCTTGTGTGTTGAATTTGACGAAAAATTTTTTACTGTGTATATCTCATGGACACGAATATTTGGGAAATTTCCAATCGACTCGGACCTGTACTTGGTCGAATCCGCAAGTGCATTCCGAAAGATCAGGATTATTGATAACATGACGATGTAATGACATAAAAAATAATAATCGGATGTGAAATTTAATTATTCACCAGAGAGATGACAAAAAAAAATGAAATGTCTCCACACAGAATCGAACCCGACCGTTCTTCCGCAAGAAACATGTCTTTTGCCGCTAGGCTATGGGGTCTTGTAATATTTCGATCCACATATTACGTCTATGAAGTAATGCAGCGAAGGAAAGAGACTGATAATGCGTGAAATGATGAAATATCTATTTGAATGCTCAAATCTAATTATTCAGTCCATTGAAAATAATTTGCACTCAATCAATTGAATATTCAGTGTTATTATTTTGATGTTGATCAACATCTGATAATCGATGTTGATTTGATTATCCTCATTACTGGAATATCATAGTGATCTCTGAAAATTAATTTATCAGGGAAAATTATAGAATTCACCGCAGGACATTTATCATAGATCCCCAAACTATCTTAGAATTCTTCAACCATCGATTGATTGACAATTCTAATGAAATTCATTGAAAAATCATCAAGATTTAAAATAATGATTAGAAATACGCAACTATTAGAAAATTTTTATACAATACATATAGGAGTTCTTGAAAGCTTCATAATCAGTCATAAGAATAACCAATAATCTTATAAAATTTATGAAAAATAAATAATAATTGAAAAATTATTTACTCATATTCGATTTTAATTCAATTAAATGATGCTATGCATCAAATTTATATTTCCTCGTGATAATTTAATAATCAGTATTGAACTGGCTCTTGATTTGAAAAAAAAACGAAAAAAATATCGAAGGGCCCCGGCCGAGAATTGCCCGGGGTGCCGGGTAAGTCAGTTCGATACTGATTACAATAAAATTGTCGCTTGGAAAAGAAAAAGCGGTGAAACTTTTCGGTAAGTCGACCGCGTGGGCTTTAAATTTTTTCCGATCTTGCACGGAGTTAGCCGATCGTAAAACATATTGAGAAGACAAAGACCGACGGATAGTTGGTTCTATCTCGATTGTCCGAGCTGACTCGAAGTGAACCGACCGGTTCCGAATCACATAAATACGGGTTTCAATGTGTGCGTACTCCCGGCTGGAATGGTGGGGACGAGAAATGGTCAGATGGAGAGGGTAAATCGACTCGGTCGACCAAATGCTGGCATCACTGCTGTAATATTGAAAGAAACATTGAAATATCCGATATACTAAATATTATCATTTGTGAATAACTTCATGCTGTTGAAAATGGGTAACTCACATTGATTACTTTGAAGAAAAAGGTCTCTTCTTCTCCAAAATATAATAACAATAGAGAAAACACAGCAATCACTTTTGGCACATCGCTTTTTGTGATTTTTATAGCTTCTTTATATTCTATGACTATTTTGTTGATGTTCTCTTCTTTTCCTTTAAGATGACTAGGTATTTTTAAATACTGCCTGATGGGTTTGACTTTCTCATTCAAAGAGTGTTCCCAAATTTGAACGACATCCTTGCCAAGTAATCGACTGGAGTGCCGAATGAGGTAATCTGGGTCTTTTAGAAATGGCCATTCAGTAGATATCAATTGAATATTCCGATGAGTGTCGTTGATACAAGCACGTTGTGTAGGGTACGTCTGATCCATCAACTCTGCAATTTCTTTAGCGTTCCGATTTTTGTTGGAAAATATATCGACCAAGCGCAGACGTTTTTCCTCTTGAATTTGAGAATTTTCAGAGGGAGGCAATGTAGGAGCATATTCTACGCAACCATAAGAATCTTGCCGTTCAAGAAGCGACGTACTTGATTCTCGAATTTGTTGATCTGCATCATCACTGTCAGGACTTAGCTGTCTTTTAGTGTTCTTCTTACATGATTTTCTATACTGGACAGCGTTGTAAATTTGTGTTCTGAGAGTTTCGATTCCACTGCCCCAACGCTGGTTTTCAATAATATCCACAAAAGTATCCGGATATGTATTACATACTTCTTGTGCAATTTTTGTAGCCATTCCTCTGGATGTGTCTTTAATGTCATTGAACATATATTGAGTTATCATTCTGATAATTGTTTGTCTATCTGTGGGAATTAATTTTTTTTTCTCCTGACATATGAGAAGGATAGCATTGGGCAATTTGTCCCATACACCTTCTTTTAAATTGGGTGCGTGGCGTTTTTCAATTGCCTGAGATGCTGAAAATAATGAATGATCTGAACTTGCCTATAATATACCTACGCAACAGTACTGTTTATGCATTTATACTTTTATGAGAATATTTTCACAGTGCTTGATGGTATTCGAGCTTCTATACAGACAACGTTATTACTTACCATGTTCACCACTTGTATTGGGTGCATTAAAGTTATTTTCTTTGCTCATGTTTGAAGAGTGCCTCTCCAACTGCACATCTTCAGGAACAATCTTCAATATTACAGGAGATTTACTGTCTCTGGCAAAGTCTAATAGAACTTCATCATCATCAATCTGACTTCCATCTTGTAATATGACCTGCATTCAAGATATTGATGAAATAAATAAGAATAAGAAATAAAGAATTGTGGATGAATTCTGGGTAAATAACTGAGTATTTTTTCTGTTTATAATGAGGGCAATATTCTGAATCAGTTTTTCGTGAAAAAATATGAGGTATAACAGCATCCTTATTTGTTATCTCATACAGCACGCAAATATCTATTAGATATCCAATGGATATTCAGAATATTTAGAATATCGATTGGAGATCTATTGGACGTTGAATGGATATTAGACGGACATTTGAATATCTGGTAGATGCCATATCCAAGTGTGCTGTGTAGGACTATTTCCAATTCATTTTTCTAATGAAGAAAGATTCAAATTAATCCAATAAAAGTGAGTAGAATTGAAAAGGAATATCTAAAATCACTGCAAACATTTCGACGCTCTAATTAGTGAATTGCCTAACTCTATTTTTTCGAAAATCGTGTTTGGTGTTTTTTTGTCGAGAAAAAGGTGCATAATTTACAAAAATGTAAACTCCTATGAAATTGAAAAAATGGAGTTAGGGAATTTGCTCATTAGACCGTCGATTTGAAACATATACTTCCTCAATAATCAATATTATTAGTTTGTACGCAACGAATGACTGAAATAGTAGGATTTTCATTCTGAAATATCTGCAATTCCTCTTTATTTTGTATCTTCCATTTTAGTGAAAGTGGAGTTGTGCTGCCAGAAACTGAGGACCAACAGTATGAGGACCAGAGGTTAGAGTTTAATCTTATTGACAAGAATATTCAATTGTTTATAGACCGTTAGATCTCAAAATTTCTGGCATCATTGCTTTAGAGGACTTCGGTATTAGTTTTTTGGATCGTTTGAAAGTTATTTTGAGCAGATATGTCTTGGAACTGATAGGGCCATTTCAGTTTTCTACTCACACAGAAAAAAATGAATCAAAATTACCTTATACATATCCTCAGAGAGGTGAAACATTCCCTTTGCGATTTCAATTATATCAGATATTTGATCAGACTCGATCATGATCCTATGATCACCATGAGGTGAATCGACCTTGAAAAGTGGCATCTGAAAGGTTCAAATATATATTTAAAAACTGTGAAAATAATCGAATACATGCAAAAATATAAAAAATACTTCATATTAAAAGAATAGAAGGATGTATCAATAAAAATGTACAACTATTCAGATTAATGTTTTTTGAATGTATTTTTTTGTATTCTTACGCAGAAATGATATGGTGAAAGTAAATTCATGCTGCATTGTCATATAGGATGAGAAACAATCCATAACGAGGCTTGACACACAGCATTTCCCCTACATTATATACATTCATCGGTTTGAAATCCATCAGATTATGCAAAGAGAGACATTCATAAGTCAAAATTGACCCCAGTTTGTAGGCTCGAAGATAAGGAATAAACTCATTTTCCATAATTTCAAAAACAGCATAAGTATGAGTACCATTGTGACATAATAGTAAACATATTTTTCCTATAATAATATTGTATTGATATCCAGATTGCCGTACCATTAAAGCAGATCCGGTTTCATATGTTGTACCTCTCAATTCAACTTTTCTGCATTCTTGAATATCTTCGAGTAAACTCATTGCTCTTATAGCATTTTGAATATTTACATTATACAGATCAATTTGAAAATCTCGAGATCCAAAAATTTCCATTTCCAGTCTTGTACCTGATCCTAAACGTATGAGGCTTTGAAAAAGTTCATGTTTCTCACTCAACGTCTTTGTAATATTGATGAAATTCTGAAGGTTCCGAATAGCTTTTTTGAAAAATTTATGCTTACTTTCGAATCGCATTGTCCAAACTTTTATTAAAGGGCCAAATTCTGATATTAATCGAGAATAATGTGTGACATAGTGGTGTTTCGGACGAAGTTCATCGTTTGGAAATAATTTTTTCCTAGCTGAAGTATAATCTTGAATGAGTGTGATAAGATAAGGCAAATAAGTTTCATGAATTACTGGCGAAGAGACTGTCTCCACGATTTCGGTAAGTAACATGACACACACCCAAACTTCGTCATTAATATCACGAATTAAATCTTCAATGATTAGTGGCAACAATTTTAAAAATGTCCAAATTTGGCAGGCTCCACCAACGATTCTCTTCCCAATAAGAGGTATTTTGCATGGTTGATCAAGTTTATCTTCTAAACCATAAGCAAACTTCTCAATACGTCTATTCAGTTGTTTCATGGTGAACCACTTTTTTGCAATGAAATGATCGATATATAATTTGAGATCAAAGGCGACAATACCTTCAAAAAGATCATGCCCGATACAAGGAGGAAGTCCGGGTGAGCAAACATGATAATATTGCAGTTGATTGAAGATAGGATCAAACTTTATACCAAGATGATCATGACCAGTCTCAATTTCATTTATAGCTGCAATATACGATTCCACATTCCTTGAGGTGTATGTTCCACATTCTCCGTTTTCAGATTCAAATTGATGCCTTTGAATTAAACAGAATCTGCAAAAATATCTGGAGACACTGAAGTTTCCCAAAAATCCTCCTAAACCGTGACTTCCAAGATTATCACCAGTTATGAATACGACAGTCCCTTTGATAATTTTCCCTAATATTTCTATTCCCTCTTGTTCAATGTGTTTCAGATCTTTGACGACCTGTCCATAAACTTTTTGATGATCGAACTCTGATTCTAAGCACAGAGCTACAAGTTTGATCGAATTGGTATGACAGCGTATGTAATCAGGTAAATTTCCAAGAGCCATGTAGATTGCTAGGATTTTATATTTTTTTTTCGCAGCTCCCAGTGGGTTCACAACCTCAAAAGCGTCTTGATAAAGGATAATCTCCAATGCATGCGAATGATCATTGAGAAATGAATTATTTTTATAAATCATTCCATCAGTAAAATCTTTCAATAGTTTCTTCTCGCGGAATTTTCTACAAGTTTGAAGGTCGTCATATATTGATTGATCATAGAAAAAAGATTTCAAAGTATCTGCGATAGGTACATAAGCGAAATGACTCCGTTGGGTTTCGTTGATTATGATAAAAATAGGACTAATATAAGGATATTGTTTCTTATAAAAATTTTTTCGCTTGAAATTTGTTTCTAACGTTTTATTAGCGTTGATCATAGGATCATGGGTAAAAACTTTTTGCAAAATGTCATCAATTTGTTTTGAAGGAACATTCTCTTCCAACAAATGTGCAGTCAGTTTTTCTTTGATTATATTTTGACTTTCTTCATGTACCTTATAGCTTTCGCTTACAATGTATTGTATAGTAGATACAGGAATCAAATACTGGCTTCCTAATTTCAAATAAAATTGTGCAACGTTTTGCACAATTGAATCCACCGATTCATACTCAAAATATGGAAGGACTTCACTCTGAATATTATTTTCTGCAGTATTCCTATCAATAACGTTTGCAGGTAGACACAATGCTTCTATAAGTTCATGATGTTGTTCACTTCTTGACACGGGACTGGCATTATGAGAGTCATCCGATTCTTGCACAGAAACATCTGAATTTGTGTTGCGGGCAGTGCCATGTATTTTTGATACATAACACGTCTTCTTTCAATCATCAGCAATGTGGAACAAAAACACAGATTTTTTGACGTTTCTCGTTCAAAAAAAATCATACGATAAAGGTTCAATACAATTTTTCCAACGTGCAATGATCATTTCAACTCATTTAAATGTAAAACAAGCCGATTTTCGAATTTCTTGATGGGGTTTCATTGTTCATTCACCGTCGCATCCACTTTGAATCAAAATTGATTTTCAAAGAGCGTTTTTGTTTTTCAAAATTGATATGATACAGATTATACACGAAAGAAATAGTAACTGGAGCTCTGGTTACTTTATGGACAGTGACAAATATATATCTCCTACACCGAAATGCTTTTTAAATCCACTGAAGACTTGGTCAGATTTGCAAGAATTGGTTGCTAGTTGTGTAATAACAAGAGTACTGGTCACGTCAATAATTCATTTCCTTCCGCACACTGTTTTGACACTTCCGAACTCAGATGTATTAGTAATACTAAAACCGTATCAGTATTTTCAGTTTATTACTGTTTATAATTGATCGAATTTTACTTACTTCAAAAACCAACTGCAAGAAATATTAACTAGGAACCTAGTCTCAGATATGGAGGCCAATCAATTCTCTTTGTGACGTGAACCAGCTGAAGACATCAATGAATGTTCCTTATTTATTCCTTTTCCAGGAAACTAGTTTCAGAATATGAAAAAAGAATCAATTCGCTGTGTGACGTGAACTACCTGTAGACATAAATAAATATTCTCTATATGTTTCTTTTATTATTATGGATCATATGCATAACAGTAGTAATGAAATAATTTGCCTTTGAAGAGTATTCAAAACATTTCTTTGGTTCTTATTGCATTCTCTCAAGGAATTGATACTCGATAGGCCTGAACTTCAGGCTGATCGTCAAGTTCAAGTACAAATATATATTGGCAAGACATCAACAGAGATTCTCGAGATGACCTGAATAATGCAAATTTGTGCTGCTGAATCAAGTCACCAATTATTTGAATAGTTCTGGAGATGATTTTAACATTGTTTTCAAAAACATGATAAATCATTGAAAATAATATAACTTTTATAAATGAATCATTCTTCTTTCATCAAATATATATATATATATCCATTTTGTGATATTTGAGGGAATATTAATTCAAATAGGTCAGGATGTTTTTTTTCAATGCTAAAATTAATATGTATAAATATTCAACTGATGTGTGTTCAGTACTGATATTTCTAGAAACGAATTATCGATCTTTTTTCGTGAGGAAACCAGAATGAAGGTGTTTACAAAACGTCTGTATGAATCTTTTGAAAAATCGAAGGAACTCAGAAAGGAATATATGTCAACAAATACACCACAAAAATATTGTTTGTTGATTGAGGTACAGTAAGACCTCTCAATAAGAACGCCCGCAATAAGAACGCTTCCCCGCTTTCCGCTCGTGGGCCATCCCCCACTCCAATGACCGGTTCTGCTGAGCTTAAATTACATTTGTGGGTGACCTCTCAATAAGAACGTTCAGTCTTAGAGAGTTAAACAGTCGAAATTTAAATAAAAGCTCAGTATTTTCAAGTTATACATAATTGAATACTTCTCTTTTTCCTTCATTTAAATGAAATTCAATATTATTTGAATATTTATAGAACGAAACTCTTTAATTACCCTTGAAAATAATAATAAATATATGAATATAAATTTTTGATTGATAATCATGAATATGTATATTTCGGTCTTTTTGAGAATCATTTTAAACTGCGATGAGATGAGACAGAAATTCTTAGAGGATCCCTCATAGCAAAATGTGTCTCTAGGACGTTTTCTGAACGTTCAGAAAACCTCCCCTACTTTTTTTAAACCTTCCGTAAACGTTCCAGTGGTACGTTGTGATGTCCGGGATGTATTCAAGTGAAAAAGAATTGTCTTTATTAGGAGTAACAAGGGTGACTTCTGGAGCTAAAACAAAAAATGTATGACTCTTCAGATCCCTCTTTCACGAACATATTTAATATTCACACCATTGTGTGATAGTTTTAATAAAAAAACTATTTTTGTAATCAATATGTATCGTCAGGTCAGCGCAACAAAGAGTCTTTTTGCGAGTGAAAGCAAGAAAGTGTTTTCTAATGTTTCAGCGCAAACGTTCTTATTAGGAGGTCGCAATCTAAAATGTGAGAGAGAGACAAAAACTCAGTAATTGAATGCGAATGTAAGGTTGGTAGGGGAACCCTGATTCTTGGAAAAACTCTTCCCCTTGGGGGCTTTTGCGTTCTTATTGAGAGGTCTTACTGTATTCATGTATTACAAATAACACGCTTCCCACATACCTCATAGGTTATGTGACGTGACAGGTTATGCAGACACAATAGTTATTAACCAAATTCATACACTACACTTACATGTTCTTTTATTGCAGTGCATCCATGAATGTATACTAAGCAAACACATTTTCAATAATAATTATTTGATCGTCAACAAATTTCTACCTGAAAAACATGTCACACAAAAGGAAAACTTCTCGGAATGTATCACTGGTCTAGCGTTGCCAACCTTCGTATATTTTCTTCTCACTGATTCACAAGGCGACGCCATCAACGATTTTGAGTCCATACATTTTTTACGAGTTCACCACAAAATATTGGAAATATGTCTGAGTTTTTTCTTTGGTGGACCTTTATTTCCGAGTTGGGAAGTAAATTCTTGAAAATTTCGTGCACAATAGCATAAAATAAAATTCTTAACGAAGTTGATAATATGAGCATCGGTGGCACTGTAGCACACTGTAGACAAGTGGTGAAGACGACGTATGTACTAATGGCCGGAAGACACAAACTACACCCGAAGAGAACATGAAACTTCAGCGAACGTTCAGATTAGATCTGTATAGATCGAATCGAAGGTTCATGAAAGCTAACTTTTAGATTCACAAATGTTTGACAAAGGTTCTACGGACGTTGGAATGTCCGCGTTAAAATACTTTTAGGAAACATAGATGGAACGTTCGCTGAAGGTTCATCGAAGGTTCAACGAAGCTTCACAAAAATATCTATACTTGGATTAATTTGTAATAATTTATGTTTATTAATTGATTTATTTTTCATATAAATTGATCGAAATTAATATAAGTATAGATATTTTTGTGAAGCCTCATTAAACCTTCGATGAACCTTCAGCGAACGTTCCATCTATGTTTCCTGAACGTATTTCGAGGCGGACATTTCAACGTCCGTAGAACCTTCGTCAAACGTTTGTGAATCTAAAAGTTAGCTATAATGAACCTTCGGCCCGATCTATACACATCTGATCTGAACGTTCGTTGAAGCTTCATGTTCTCTTCGGGACATAGACGTGAACGTAAAGGACGGAAGGCTGCATGGTTTCCGCGCATGCGTTCTCATGTTTACGTAACTTTTTTTTCTATATTTTTATTCCCTTTGAGCATATCGACGCTCTAATTAGTAAATTGCCTAACTCCATTTTTTTCGAAAATCGTTTTTTGTGTTTTTTTGCTGAGAAAAAGTTGTAAAATTTACGAAAATGTGAACTCCTGTAAAATTAACAAAATTTGAGTTAGGCAATTTGTTAATTAGAGCGTCGATATGTTGAATAATAATGGGAAAAACTAACCTTCCCATCGATTTTTTATTTAAATAAACTATTTATTATTAAATGTGTAGGTGTTCGAGAATATAATTTTTTATCATATATATTGATTTTTGTATTGAAGATTTTCGAATGATTTTCATTATCGAGATAATCCATTTCGAAAATTCTTAATAAAAGAAATCATAGGATCGTAATTTGTTCTCGATAAGGTATTTTAAATATCCCTAATTGTTTTTTCTAACTGGAAAAAGGGTTTGCAATAAATTCAATGCATAAAACAAATAAATGAGAAAGTTCGTTGTTCCATTATAATTGTAAATATGTTCACTACAATAAGATAATTAAAGAAATAACTAATAAAATGAATGAGAAAATTCTGACAAAAAGACCCATAACTTCCACTCTAAAGTCTGCTGCTTTTGGAGTTTGGGCATGATCTCAGTTTTCTTAACAAATTAATCATAGATTGTTCGCTGCTTTCATAGAATTAAGAATCACGTCCGTTAGGATGGAACAACCAAATAAGCAAAATCGAAAAAACCTATATAGGAATTTGTCGCTAATTTGTAACACCAATCCCGAATTTGTCGCTCTTCGCGATTCCGAAATAATGAAGGTTGTGCTAGCGGAACTGTTCCGCTAGCACAATCTCGGTTCAGAGGGATGAGAAAAAAAAAAGAATTGCATAGGAATTTGTCGCTTTTTTGTCGCTCTCGATATACGTTGGAAAGAATTGAATTCGTTCATTGGTTGCTGAGATATTTAATATTTTAAGTTTGAGGATTGAAATATTGAATTCCAGCGAAATTCGGTGGAAGAATATGATGGTCAAAGGCATATTGACGCAATACAAAATGCAAACAGATGTGCAGGGGATGACGTTGGGACTACAATCCGAAGAAAACGGTTACATGAATTTTATATTCCATATGTCGCAATCATGTAACATACAGGTAATAGGCTGGTTTACAGGATTTTCTGCCACTGATATATATGTTATATATAAGAGTCACGCAAAAAAATCGAACATGCTTTGTTTACCTGTCTCTTATGGAAATATGTGAGTTTTTCATGTTTTAGAAGTTCTCTCCGAAGATCAGCTCAAGAAAAATTCCTAAACAGTTGCTGAATATTTGAAAAAATTTTGAGAAATCAAAATTAATTTTGTTTTCATTTTTGAATTTTTTTCCTTGTTGCGATGAAATTTAGTGTTTGAAGAACAGTAACTTTCTCATTTCATGACACTGGATCGATTTGGATGCGATTGTGCTGGCGGAGATTCCGTGAATCGCCCTTATATACGTATTTACGGATTGTTTGGAATCCGGAGGACCAGAAACAGTCGAGCGACAAATTCTATGCAAGGTTTTTCTGGTAGCGACAAATTCAAATCCACGAAAAATCGCGAATTTCATGACACTAGATAGATTTGGATGAGATTGTTCTGGCGGAAATTCCGCGAATCGCCCTCATATACGTATTTACGGATTGTGTGGACTCCGGAGGACCAGGAACAGTCGAGCGACAAATTCTATGCAAGGTTTTCTGGGAGCGAGAAATTCTGATCCACGAGAAATCATGAATTTCATGAATCTGAGTGAATTCAAATACGATTGTACTGACGGAAATTGCAAAGATCGCTCTTATATACGTGTTTACAGGTTGTGTGGAATCCGGAAGACCAGGAACAGTCGAGCGACGAAATCTATGCAAGGTTTTCTGGGAGCGACAAATTCAGATCCACGAGAAACCATGAATTCCATGAATCTGAATCAATTCAAATGCGATTGTGCTGGCGGAAAATGCAAGGATCACTCTTATATACGTGTTTACAGGTTGTGTGGAATCCGGAAGACCAGGAACAGTCGAGCGACGAAATCTATGCAAGGTTTTCTGGGAGCGACAAATTCGAATCCACAAAAAATCGCAATTTCTATGACTCTAGATCGATTTGGATGCGATTGTCGCTCGACTCTTCTTGGTCCTCCGGAGTGCACACAATCCGTAAATACGCATATAAGGGCGGTTCGGGGAATTCCCGCCAGCACAATCGCATCTAAATCGATCGAGTGTCACGAAATTCGCGATTTCCCGTGGATTTGAATTCGTCGCTACCAGAAAAAACTCCGCATAGAATTTGTCGCACGACTGTTTCTGGTTCTCCGGTACCACACAATCCGTAAATACGATTATGAGGGCGATTCGCGGAATTTCCGCCAGCACAATCGTATCTAAATCGATCTACTGTCATGAAATACGCGATTTCCCGTGAATTTGAATTTGTCGCTACCAGAAAAACCTCGCATAGAATTTGTCGCTCGACTGTTTCTGGTCCTCCGGATTCCACACAATCCGTAAACACGTATATAAGAGTGAACCCTGCAATTTCCGCCAGCACAATCGCGTTTAAATTGACTCAGATTCATGGAATTCATGAATCTCGTGGATCTGAATTTGTCGCTCCCGGAAAACCTTGGATAGAATTAATCGCTCGACTCTTCCTGGTCCTCCGGAGTGCACACAATCCGTAAATACGCATATAAGGGCGATTCGTGGAATTTCCGCCAGCACAATCGCATCTAAATCGATCGAGTGTCATGAAATTCGCGATTTTCCGTGGATTTGAATTTGTCGCTACCAGAAAAACCTCGCATAGAATTTGTCGCTCGACTTTTTCTGGTCCTCCGGATTCCACACAATCCGTAAACACGTATATAAGAGCGATCTTCGCAATTTCCGCCAGTCAATCGTATTTGAATTGACTCAGATTCATGGAATTCATGATTCCTCGTGGATCTCAATTTGTCGCTCCCAGAAAACCTTGCATAGAATTTGTCACTCGACTGTTCCTGGTCCTCCGAATTTCAAACAATCCGTAAGTACGTATATAAGGGCGATTCGCGGAATCTCCGCCAGCTCAATCGCATCCAAATCGATCTAATGTCACGAACTGAGACAGTTGCTATTCTTCAAACACTAAATTTCATCGCAACAAGGAAAAAAATTCAAAAATGAAAAAAAAATTAATTTTGATTTCTCAAAATTTTTTCAAATATTCAGCAACTGTTTAGGAATTTCTCTTGAGCTGATCTTCGGAGAGAACTTTCAAAACATGAAAAACTCACATATTTCCATAAGGGACAGGTAAACAAAGAATGTTCGATTTTTTTGCGTGACTCTTATGTATAACATATATATCAGTGGCAGAAAATCCTGTTAACCAGCCTATTACCTGTATGTTACATGATTGTGACATATGGAATATATCCTCCAAATTCATTCACAATTGTCATATTGTTCCTCGTATCGTCACGTGAATCAGTTGGAAATCCTGACGGCATTTGATTACCGTGTTACGTAATTTCCATTTTACGTTTCGTAATCTCGATGTAACATTCATGTAACCGTTTTCTTTGGATTGTAGTCCCAACGTCATCCCCTGCACATCTGTTTGCATTTTGTATTGCGTCAATATGCCTTTGACCATCATATTCTTCCACCGAATTCCGCTGGAATTCAATATTTCAAACCTCAAACTTAAAATATTAAATACACTGTAAAAAAATTTCACCGGAAAATTCCAGTACATGTACTGGAAGTCATTAACCTGTACATGTACCGGAAAATTTCAGCACATTTGTACTGCAAAAATTCAGTGCAAACGTTATGGAATTTCCGCATCAAAACTGGAAATTTTCTGAGCCTCGGTACTGGAATTTTTCAGTACACGAGCTGGACTTTTCCAGGACATGTACTGGAAAATTAATGCTGAAAATATCCATGAAAATTGAAAAAAAATTGCTCACGCAAAGTGATTTTGCAGGGTCCTTGTGTTCCAAGATGATTGAGAAACTTTTGATCGTTCATTTGGATGGACAGAAACTCATGTCTACCTAACAGGATTTGAACCCACACTTTTCTACCTGCCTACCAACTGAAACCTAAGACCTAACCGATGAGCTATAGCGCGACATGTTGGAAGGCCAGCTTGGGTTACTACATATGCTTCATATCTAGAACACAAGAGGATAAGTCTTGGAAAAACCTCATATATCAATTTCATTGGCTACAATTACAATTATTATTCAAAATCTCAATCAGGAAATTTTTAATATAAAGACTTGAAATTTTTCCTGCCAGAAATGACGAAGTCCAATAGAAGTGGAAAATTTCAGTGCAACAGTGATTAAATTCCGTTGCATAGCAACTGGAAAATTCCATCACACGACCTGAAAATTGCAGTTCAAAACCTGTATAATTCAATTGCATAGTAACTGGAAAATTCCATCACAAAACCTGAGAATTGCAGTTAAAAACCTGTATAATTCCAGTATACCAACGATTAGGTTTTTTTTTCTAAATTCCAAATTTTTTCTCAAGTCCTTTTTGAGGGAATATTTTTTTTTGGTGCACAAGAACTATAAAATTGTAGTACGAGCCGGTAAAATTTTCGCGAAATCATGGCAAAATTTCAGTACATCATTTCAAACTTGAAAATTCCAGTACAATGACTGAATTTTCAGTTATGCTTGGTAAATTTTCAGTAACGTAACAACAAAATCTCTGTACATGTACTGGAATATCCATATTCCAGTACTAGCACTGGGAATTTCCAGTCCAGTTGCACAGTAAATTTCCAGTTTTTTTTTACAGTGTATCTCAGCAACCAATGAACAAATTCAATTCTTCCCAACATATATCGAGAGCGACAAACAGCGACAAATTCCTATGCAATTCTTTCTTTTTTCTCACCCCTCCCAACCGAGTTTGTGCTAGCGGAACAGTTCCGCTAGCACAACCTCCATTATTTCGGAATCGCGAAGAGCGACAAATTCGGGATTGGTGTTACAAATTAGCGACAAATTCCTATATAGGTTTCTTTCGATTTTGCTCATTTGGTTGTTCCAGCGTAACGGACGTACTGTATGCATATTTCATCTTTTTACCTAAAAATAACTCTGATAGAGAATTAGAAAATTCCATAGTCCATAGTTTTGGGTAGAATTGCAAACATTCCTCAAGAGAACGCAAACTTCATAGGTCAAATTTATATTGATTTCAGGTTGATAAATATGTGATGAAAGTTTGTGAAACGTTCGAATGTTCGCATATTTGATCTACGATGATTGAGCGTATTTCAGAGTTTTGTATTATTTTGGGGTTCTATCGAGAAATTTTCGATGATGTCCACAAAATTTTTTTATTATCGTTTTCAATATTATTATACATATAAACCACATTGCTGAGGTCAACAAAAGGACATCCTCATACAGATAGGCACTGATTCTCGAGATCCGAAATCGAAGTCACAAGTCTTGTGACATTGCTTTTTGACGTAGCCTGTATTCCGTTGGCGTGAGCATACCTCTGAAACAATATCCACTCATTTATTTCATCGTATAACTGATTGAAACCCTTAAAAGAATAATATTATAATATATAATAATATCTTGGCATACCTTAGAACAGTATCAAAAGAAACATGAACTCCTTTATCACACATTCGTCTGTAAAGATGCCAGCATTCTTTTTCTTTGATTGTGTGGAAATTTGGTTCCGATGAATTTTCATCTGCATCTCGATTTTGAATATCTTTTGCAGGGTTTATTGTGTATGAAGTCACCTGTAATGTATTTCGCACAGTTGATTGGAGAAACAAATAAGAAATAAACGAAAATATCATACTTTTGATTGACACGTATTCTTAATAATAAAAGAATATAGGAGATGAGATGCCGTCATTACATGCGATAAATTGAGGAGAAGAAAAAACAATTACAATTAAAGGAATCAAAAAGAGTTGCAATTGCAGTATGTGATGCTTTATATTCCTAATAAAATTATTCGTCAATAGTCACGTTTGACTCAAGTGTTAAATTCAAATTTTCAATGATTTGTTTCCATCTATAGGTAATACAAATCTGCAATTCAGTCATTGTTGATTACGTGATTGATGAACGGGGTGAATTCGCTGTTAGAAAAATCTGCCTGGAACTTCATCAAAATATTATGAAGTTTTTTACATAAACAATTTATTCAATTTTATAATAAAATATTGAACTCAATAATATAATTCTTCATGTTGAGGATTTGTTCTCAAATGTTGAGAATTTTATTCCTAATATTAATAACATATTTGTGAAATGCAACAAACAATTTTTACATTTCACACGTAGGGAACCCGTGAGTATTACATCACCTAACCTTCTGTGATTGGTGATTTCGCGATTAGATGATTTTGTATCTCGACTGCGTGAAAAAACATCACAACATCGGAGAACATGAGTCTCGAATCGATAGGGGGTCTTTCGGCCGAAAAAGTTTTTGGCCGGATTTTCTGCATTGAGGAATAACTTGTCCCATGTAAAAAAACTCTACCAATTGATAGGCACGAAGCTTCCTCGTTTCTATCGAAGTAGCGTGTGACAGAAGCTATATTGTCCTCAAAATCAGAAATTGCAGGTCAAAAGGCATGATTTTACCACTAAGGGACTATAGCTGAGATGTGGTGTAAGTTTTATTGCAATCGTATAACCAGAAAAGATGTGCGCGTTCGGAAAATCACAATTTTCTGACACATTTTTTTTGCGGATTCCGGTCCTTTAAGCGGATCAACGCGAAACTGATATGGAACTATTATCAACTTCACAAATAACAGTGATAAAGATTTTATAAAGATCGGATGATAAAAACGGAAGATATTCACATAATAGTGGCATTTACGAAATTTTGTATCGAAGCTTAATGCTTACACTTCTCTTCCCAGAATTCCAATTCGCCTGAAATTCATATCGTACCATTATTACTTTGTGAATTAAAGATGCTCCAAGTTTCATGGCATTCTAATGATACGGATATACGGAAGGCATGCTTTCTAAATATTGTCAAATGATGCGAATCATAGAAGAAAAATTTTCACAGTTTTCAACCCATTAGGATGAAACTTTTATGGGACCACCATCGAATCATGACTAAATGGTGGTACAAGTTTTATTGCAATCAAATAATAAGGAGCGGAGATATGTGCGTTCGCAAAATCACACTTTTAATAATATTATTCCTTCCCTTTTCCCGTTCTCCTGTAAGAATCAGGTTGAAAGTCATATGGGACTATCGTCACCTCGGTCCACAACTGTGATAAAAATTTCATGAAGATCGGATGATTAGAACGAGAGCTATAGGCGTTCGCAATTCAGGAGGGAGTGCATACATCCAGACGGACGGACAGACAGACATGGGCTCACAATTTTCCACGAATTTAGAGAAACATGTTGGTTCAAGGAATTTTGAATTTGGAGACAAAAAAATTTTCGGTCCCTCAAAACGATCACAAAGCTTCCCTCTAACGAGGAAGCACAATTCCTTTCGTTAGAAATCGAACTTTGATCTTTGGGATCACAGAGTCAACTTCAGCGCTACTCTTCCATGAATCTCTCCCCAGCAGAAATTATTCTAGGCATTCTCTAGTTATCTCGAGGCCCTCGCAAGTTTTTCTTAAGGCAAAACTAGTCTAGTTGAACTTGCAAGTCAACATTGAGCTCCTCACAAGTTTGACTGGTAGATACTTCAGCAAAAATCATTCTGGTCATTCTCTAAGCCTCACAAAGGCCTTACTAGTCCCTTGTGAGGGACTTGCAAGGCCTTGTAACAATCTAGAGAATAACTGGAGTGATTGTATTGAGGTTATGTGTACATAATCGTTGTCAATCACAAACTTGAGCAGTCGTGGTGCATGTGGAATGAATGATAGATAGTTTATGTGATATTTCACATACCTGTTTTCTATCACAAGTAATGTGAAACTTACGATAGGCATTCAATCGTTGCCAATCACAAACTTATGCAATCGTGATGCATGTGGAATGAACGACAGTTCATCTTAGTTTATGTGATATTTCACATACCTGTTTTCTATCACAAATCATGTGAATTACTATGAACTATTGGCACGATAGATACTTATAAGGGACAGATTGTCAAAAATTACTTAAAAATAACTTCATTGAACTATGCATGTAGTTATAAATAATTATATATGAACAAATTATTAGGTGCATTTGCAAGAATCAGAATCAATTGAATATTTATATTGTTGCATCTGAGGTATGGTAGTGAACGAAATTCCCTATGCTTGTAATTTGAGAGATGATCTTTCTAACCGTAAGAATCTTGAACTCCATTTATAACTACATGTATCATTCAATGAAGTTATGTACAAATATTTTTTGGAATCAAATCACAGTCAAGTATCCATCATACCAATTGAGGGGTTCCATGCAATAACTCGACAAGCGCTCGAACAGCGGTAAAAGTATTGTCCACGTCGTCACGAGGAAAGTCAAAATTGAAAGTTGGAAATTCGAAAAATGGAAAATACTGTCTGATAGGTCTTGAAAAATCAATCCGAGTCTCCCCTAACAATTTTTCCTATAATCAATAGTTTTTGAGAAAAAAAATGAAAACATTGAATTTTTTCTTCCCAAAAATTGATGTTTTTCAGCACTAAACTCGTTCTAACTTCCTCGTTTTCCAATTAATCGAAATAAATCTTACAGATTCTTGTTCGTAAGATCTCGACGAAGAGGATGGTGTTGAACAAATTTTCCAAAATTAATTGGAAACGATTAATTTTTTGATCCGAAGTCAAAATGAGGTTTTTTAAGCTTCTTATGAAAAAACGGACGGAGAAAGTTTGTGCCACAGAAAACTTCCAGCGGCAAAGTTGTTCTTCAGTGGATAGACGAACTTTTCGGAAAATTTCAGCTTGATTGAGGTTTTATTATCCGAGATACAGCGATTTATTCCCGAGCGCGTGGGCTAAATTTAGAGGTTATACATGCTATACCTTGACCGACGCTCGGACTTATCGTCCGTCTCTCTTATTTCAAGATGAAATGACGGTAAATGTAATAATAATTTCATCTTCATTATACAGTCATTCCAACGAAGTCATGAATCAATGTTTTTAAATTATTTCACTGAAAAAATAGAACAACAAAGTTTTTCGAAAAATAATTTTTCAATCAAAGTTTTAGACCAGTAACAATTTTATGCACGGTTGAAGAATTTTATAATATGAATATTTTATGAATGATTATATATATATATATATATATATATATATATATATATAATAACAATCTTTAACAATATTGATTATGAATTAAATTCATACACTATTCCATTGAAATAATTCATTCCCAAGAATTATTCCGCTTTCAATGGATTACGTTTCGCAATTATTGTTCAGGTTGTTTTGATTGGTACCACTTCATTTAAAATCTGTTTGAAAAATTCTTTCCAACCCACACAGCACTGAATTTCAACAAGAATCCTTGAGAATTCGTATTGAATCCTTCAAGTCCCAGTTGAGTTCTTCATGAAATCTTTTGCTGATTTGGTTTACAATATGGGAACCGTCTGATAAATATCTCAATAGACTTTCTAAATTTTTTTCTTCCCGAATGCCAATCCGCTCAACCAGAAGCGTTTTTTGAATATCTTGAATCGTTAAAGACATTCCAATTTTGAATTTTGCAATTTTTTTTACAACATAATTTCAATACATCATTACCGTTCCATCTGGAAAATAATCAATATTGACAGTCTTGCTTAGCTGCACATTTTTCGAAATCTTCACGGAGTTTTCCATCAGAGATTCGAAATCTCTTATTTTTTTCAAAATCTCTTATTTTCTATTTTTTTTTTTTTTTTAATATTTGTTTA
This sequence comes from Gonatopus flavifemur, assembly GCA_018340375.1. Taxonomy (NCBI): domain Eukaryota; kingdom Metazoa; phylum Arthropoda; class Insecta; order Hymenoptera; family Dryinidae; genus Gonatopus; species Gonatopus flavifemur. The sequence continues at coordinate 4,030,409 of JAFFJZ010000018.1, forward strand.
AATCTGAGAAATTGTTATTTGAATATATCTAGCTAAATATTTCCTCCACAGAATTAGATATTCGTTCAATACAAACAAATTTTCAAAGAAGAATCAAATGATAAATTTTTTTGAATTAAAATATTCATGTTTGTCGAAGAAATATTTCCACTATTTTCTGTGCAGTCATTTTTTATACTAAGAGGTTTGAAAATTCAAACCAGTGAGAATTCATGTTCAAAAACAATGATTCCTTATGACACAATTTGGAAAAGAAGAACTCTCAATTGGTAAGGTTCATATAAATTGAAAACCGTGGCAGATTCAAGAACGATCCGTGGCTTCGGGGAAAGAAGCAAGGTTTGTGATTACAACCACCCATGTTCGACGCTGGCGATGGTAACATTTTTTTTTCGATCAAAACAACATTATGAAAAATCATTGTTGTTTCCCATCACTTTGTAATCTCATGTCAAGTATATCCCCTATTTAATAACAAAAATCAATCGTTTTTACTAATAAATTTCTCTCAGTATACGAATAATTTTGCTTTTGAATGAGACACATTCCCTTCGCCGCAATGTTATATAAATATCAATCATAATTATAATTAATCTGAAAAAACTTGATGTACCGATAAAGAATTTTGAATTCAATTCAAAGAATATCTGCTGTCTCGGGTGATCTTCTTCTGTTCGTGACGACGATTGCTTTTGTTTTTGATCAGGAAATCTGTAAACAATAGAATAAAAATGACAAAAACAAACGTCTCGTAGCGAGGAAGATAACCTGTACAAGCAATTCCAATATATTTTCTCTTAAGTAAAATATTTAAGAAGTTTGAAGAATATTTGATATTCATAATTCATTGCCGTGGGCCTTGATTTGGTTCTCAACATGTCGATTGAAAAGCAGATTGCTGGGCGCAAACGTTTCAGGAATGAAAATTCTTGGAAGAGAAACATCAATAAGAAAGCAAAGAACGAGGTAAAAGATTTTTAAATTGATTGTTCCTTGAGGAATGTTGTTATTAATGTTCTTTAGATTAGTTTAATGAACAAAATAATCCCAAATAATTTATTCTATTTATGTGATTCTAAAATCTGACGTTGTGATATCAAGTTTTTTGTCGTCTCCTTGCATTCATTGAGATTAGCCTTTTTAATCAATTCCAGGGAAAAGAATATGTTTCGTCTGCAGGGAACATTGTTCTTGCCAAAGTGTTCAAACCAGTGATTTCTTGTTGCCAGAACGAATGCTTCTTGACGGTTGATGAGAATTATCAATCCGACTCACATGATTTTTACTGGAAATGTGCGGATTATCAAACAAAAAGCATTTTAATCAGCTCCTTGATCAGAGCCAAATTCAAATCTTCTGAATCGAATGATCAGCGTCAAACTTGGGGATATTATTACTGTAATCCAGTTTACGAGATTAGAAGCCGCGTATGTCAAACATTCTTGATGAATTTGTCGGATGTTGGTAAAGGAGTATTTACTACAATTCAGAAGAAACTTGTGGCCCGGCAAAGCTTGCAGGATAATCGAGGTGAACACAAAAGTCATCATGTGGAACTGACTGATGACGTTAAATCGATGATTAGGCGGCATTGTGCTCCTCTACCTCACACTGAATCTCACTATTCTCATGAGTACACGAAACTCCATTATTTCGAAAACCCGGAACTTACTTTAGTTCGCTTATATGAATCTTTCCTAGAATATTACAAATATGAGACAGGTCTTGAGAATATTCCGATTGCGCGTATTACTTATTTCGATTTTTTCAATCATCATGTAGACTTTACATTTCGTTTACCTCGAACAGATGTCTGTAATTTTTGTTACACAAATGAAGATAGCAGCGAGCGAAATGAAACATTTATAAAACATCAACAAAGCGTGGAGGATTACAGGAATTTAAAGAGCAGATTATTGAAACAAGAAAATGTACTGTGTTGTGAATTTGACTATGCACAAAATTTACCCGTTCCTAAGATCCCGGTATCTGATCAGTTTTACCGCAGACTAATTTGGATGCACAATTGTAACGTTCACGTTCACAACACAACACGCAGTTACATGTTCCCGTATATGGAAGGATTTGATAAGAAAGGAGCGAATACAATGTGCGATATTTTATTATATACTATCCTCCAAGAAACAAAAATAGATTGCGTAAATGAAATACATTTATTCTCTGATGCGTGTGGAGAGCAAAATCGCAACTATTCTATGATGATGTTTCTATGTTTGTTATCAGCGCGTTTACAAGTTGCTATTGAGCGAATTTACCCTGTCCGAGGGCATTCCTATTGTGAATGCGATCGAAATTTCGGAGTTTGTGGGAAAAAGAAAAAACATACCGAACGAGTAGAAACAGAGGCGGAATGGATAAATTTAATTGAAAGTGCAAGATGTAAAAATCCGTTCATCGTAGTTGATAAATCCCAATGTGAAGTAAGAGATTTCGAATCGATGATGAAAAGTGCCGTGAAAATTCCGAAAAATGTGCAGATAAGCAAAGCAGTCAAAATCAATTATTTTCCAGACGGAACTATAATGATGTATTCGGATTATCTGGGCAACAAAATTTGCAGAATTCAAAATAGAAACATCTTTAACGATTCCAGGTATTCAAATGACGCCTCTGGTTCAACCGGTCGGTATTTCACTGGAAAAGAAAAAAGATTTAGAAAGTTTGATGAGATATTCAACAGAAAATGGAAAAGCATTTTTCAAACAGTTTTTGAATGAAGTACCAATCAGAACAACCGGAACAATAATTGCGAAACGTAATCCATTGAAAGCGAAATAATTCTTGGGAATGAATTATTTCAATGGAATAGTGTATGAATTTAATTCATAATCAATATTGTTAAAGATTGTTATTATATATATATATATATATATATATAATCATTCATAAAATATTCATATTATAAAATTCTTCAACCGTGCATAAAATTGTTACTGGTCTAAAACTTTGATTGAAAAATTATTTTTCGAAAAACTTTGTTGTTCTATTTTTTCAGTGAAATAATTTAAAAACATTGATTCATGACTTCGTTGGAATGACTGTATAATGAAGATGAAATTATTATTACATTTACCGTCATTTCATCTTGAAATAAGAGAGACGGACGATAAGTCCGAGCGTCGGTCAAGGTATAGCATGTATAACCTCTAAATTTAGCCCACGCGCTCGGGAATAAATCGCTGTATCTCGGATAATAAAACCTCAATCAAGCTGAAATTTTCCGAAAAGTTCGTCTATCCACTGAAGAACAACTTTGCCGCTGGAAGTTTTCTGTGGCACAAACTTTCTCCGTCCGTTTTTTCATAAGAAGCTTAAAAAACCTCATTTTGACTTCGGATCAAAAAATTAATCGTTTCCAATTAATTTTGGAAAATTTGTTCAACACCATCCTCTTCGTCGAGATCTTACGAACAAGAATCTGTAAGATTTATTTCGATTCATTGAAAAACGAGGAAGTTAGAACGAGTTTAGTGTTTAAAAACATCAATTTTTGGGAAGAAAAAATTCAATGTTTTCATTTTTTTTCTCGAAAACTATTGATTATAGGAAAAAATTGTTAAGGGAGACTCGGATTGATTTTTCAAGACCTATCAGACAGTATGTTTCATTTTTCGAATTTCCAACTTTCAATTTTGACTTTCCTCGTAACGACGTGGACAATACTTTTACCGATGTTCGAGCGCTTGTCGAGTTATTGCATGGAACCTCTCAATTGTCAGAAAGAATGTACTATCACTACCACTTTTGTAAACCTCTGATGATTTTTCAGGTGATCAAGTGGAATGAAGTGATGTCATTCCTTCGATCCACAATCTGTATGAAGTGAAATGATCAGCCACTTAGTTGACATAAATTCTTTGCGAATAAGAAGTAGGTATCCACAATACTTGAGTGGATAAAAAAATTGACTTACATATTGGGAGCGCAGTGAGTTTTCTTTACTCTGACTACCATGAACCATTGGCACGATAGATACTTGTAAGAAATATTGGTTGTCAAATATTACTTGAAAATAACTTCATTGAACTATACATGTATTGATAAATAATTAGATATGAACAAATTATTCAGTCAATTTGTAAGAATGAACATCAATTGAATATTTCTCATGTCGCATGTAATTTATGGTAATGAAGGGAATTCCCTGTGCTTGTAATTTGACAAATGATTTTTTATTGCTAAAACCCTCAGGCTCCATTTATAACCACATATATGTATTGTTCAATAAAGTGATGTAGAAATACTCTTTGGAAGCGAATCACAGTTAAGTATCCATCGTGCCAGTAGTTCATTTTGATCAGAGAAAGGAAATTCACTGCGCTTCTAATATAAGTGTAAGATAATATCTTTAACGATTCAAGTCATACTTATTCGTAGACAATTTATTCCAACAAACTTACAGTTCATTTCACGTCACATATCAAAAAACACTCCACTTCACTTTGAGTGATTAAGGTAACTCAATCAGAAGGTCACATATGTAAGTGAGCAAAATGATAATGAATGCTAATGATACACGACCTTCACTTTGAAGCATTGAAAAAAACCGTGACCGCTTTTTTCTTTGAATAATCTAAATGAAAGAGATCTATGTGACTTTTACATACCATAAATATGATTCCACAAAAGTCTCCTTTGGGATTTGATTTTGATGAAAAGCAGGGACACTTGAAGAATCATGACGATACATTCATAACTTGTAATATTTTCTAGTTCACTTCTTACACATAACATAATGTGAATAATTTTTCAATGGGGAGCGCAAAATAATCAATTCAAACCAAAATATAATCTTATCACAAAAATCACATCAATTTATCACTGTTATAAAGAATTTTATGTTTTATTAGATACAAAACAAAAACAAATTCCAAAAGTAGGGTTATGTCTTTATGTTATGTTTATTGAAATTACTTTTCTAAGCATTGTCAATTTTATCACGCATATTTTATGGGAATGAATTTTGACAATTTCTCAGCGCGATGATTCCGATATGTAAAAGTACGAAAAATGTGTAGTTTAAATGTAGCGGGTCAACTTTCGTGGTACAACCGCCAGGGGACTGGTGGAACTGTTCACTAGCAAATGTCTTTATCAAATAAGCTCTGGATTTCAAAGTGCGGAATAGCTACGTTGGCAAGGTGTTAGGTTTCGGTAGGTTAGGTAGGTAGGTAGAGCAGGTACAGTTCCCCGTTGGGTTAAAAACTTTTCACCATTGCCAACAAAGATATTTCAGACAGTAATGATTAATGTGTGTCATATTGCCTTTCTACCAACACATAGTGAAGCGAAGTTTGGTGTTATTTTTTTTTTATCATCTTTGAATAAATCAATGAAAGTAAATTTAGTGAAATTCCACGAAAAGATATAATAAGAATTTCATCCGAAATTTTACATTGGAAACGATAGCGATACATCAGGAAATTCTACGAAAAAATACAACCGAAAATTTATCCAAAATCTTACATACGAAACACAAGTTTGACTGGCATTTTTCTCCGTGTAACCTTTTCATGTATAGTTTTTTTCAAGCTTTTCACTATTTTTTGATGAGTAACTAGTGAGTAGAACTAGCGAGTGCCTCATCATTTCAAGCGTTACATCCCTGGTTAAAAAAAACGATTGATTCCGACCAAATACCATTGATCAATCGACTAATCGGAATGAATAAGAAGATTGTGCAGTCGAAATGCTGATTGAATCCAATCGGATCACTGCCATGGGCTGTCTTATTCATGAATAGGAAAAGAAGCGAGTATGACTGATGGATTGAATAGGCTCCAATGTGTATGAGAACGATAAGCTTCGATTACACTGAATCGAAATCGATTCAGGCATTTGAGAATCTTATTCAATGAGATTGTATCAGCATTTTGACAGTTGGGTATCATGTACTGAATCCGGGTGATAACGAATGAACTTAATCAGAATGAATCCGCGTTGGCACATGGGTTTGGGTTTCATGGTCGGTGATATTGACATAGTCATCCCAATAGGATTCAATAGGTGTTTCGCTGATTCATTGGGGAGTTCCAATGAGCAAGTGGCCAGTTAATTTAGACCAAATTGGATTGGAATCCATGAGTGGATTTACAGGGCAACGCAGGGCCTCTCCAACAGATCCAATACGTTTCTTCATGATTCGGATCGGGATTGACAACCAAGATCCCACAAACGTTTTACTACGATTTGAATGGTGGTACGACGGAGAAGCAGCGTGGAGGCAACGGAGAAATGTCCGCACAAAAACACGGCCTGGAAATTCCTCCGTTACTTCTACGCTGCCTGTTCGCCGTACCACGCTGTATCCACTGCTCACTTTATTCCACGGAGAAGCCACGTGATTCATCGATGACTGTCGCGTGTGAGTGATGACACTGCTTTTATATTACTTCGCGGAGCGAATGGACGTGTAATCAAATTTTCAATGTTCCGCAGCAGAGCTGCCAGGTGGGCATTGCCGTTCAGGGGAATAGGACCCCTACTATCGTTCATATTCTCACCACCACCCGGAACCTTTACACACATGTAACTTACATACACGGGACGATAGTAGGGTACACTTCCGCTCTGCGGGAATACCCATCTGGCAGCTCTGTTCCTCAGTGACTTCCATTGGAAACTCAGTATGTTCCTCGGGCAAAATGATCACATAGTAAATTCAACTATTTCTTTCCGTGCTAGAAAGCACAGAAGATCCACGAACATCGATTCAATTATTGATTCAATGAAATCATAACATATCTGCATGTTGATGGTAATAAATCACTTACGTTTTCCCTCAAACGCTTCAATACGCTCACGTAATATTCCTTATTCACTGTCTGACCTGGTGGGAGAAATTCGGAGTGGACCACACCACGGCAATCAAAGAAAACAGTCAACAAAACCTTGATTTTAGATCGACTCTGTCGCGGTTTTTTAGGTTTTGAATCATCTGAAAAGCGCCATTCCGATGATTGTTGGGTAGTTTCGATGTCATATTCATAGACCCATGTTTCGTCACCGGTAATGATGCCTTCGATAACATTTTGGCCCAAAGAAAGCATTTGTTTAGCAACATCAATGCTATGCTGTTTCTGCAACAAATTCAACACTCTCGGCACAAGCCGTGCTTCAACTCGTCTCATGGCCAAAATGTTGTGCATAACGTTCTGCACCGATCCGAACGAGACACCAAGATCGAATGCTATCTCCCTAATGCTCACACGACGATTTGCGAGGACGATTTCTTTAATTTTATCAATATTTTCGTCAGTAATACTGGTGGATGGACGACCGGAACGAGGCAAATCATCAACCACAATACGACCTGCTTTGAACTCTTTGTACCACTCGTACGCTTGTGTTTTCGACATCATCGAGTCCCCGTAGGTTTCTGTTAACATCTTCAACGCTTCCGCACATGAAATTTTGTTAAAAACACAAAATTTCAGACAAACTCTTTACTCAACCAAATTCGGCATTGCGAAATTCGCAGACCACAACAAACACTGACTCGTTTACAAGGCAACACGCACCAACTTCTGACGAATGAGGCGCAAACAGACATTTGAGCGCTACATAACAGATGAAATAACATGGAAAACAATAGATTCCGACAATATCTCAAGCGCGGTTTGTTTGAATAGAGAATTCCGCGTACTTTTTGATCAGAAAGTATATAATACTTTTTAGGGTGTTCAGTGTGGTTTAGATTTCGTATATTGATATGACTCATTGAATAAGATACAATCCAATCGGCTATACCATGATCGGATCCGATTGAGTAGTAGAACCTCTTTTTAACAGGATTTCATTCGTCTACAGATGTTCTGAGTCGACTAAACCTCCATTGAATCCGATTGAGTCAATTGGGCGATTCCTGTTTACAACTTAGTCGCAATAGTATACCTTGTATATCAGCATCTCAGTATGATTCCCATCCTCTATCGTGATATGAACCAGTGAACTTTAGAATACTATAGAATCCAATTGGTCATGTCTCTATCGAATCCGATTGAGTAGTACAGTCTATCTTTGATGAAATTTTATTCGCAAACAGATGTTGTGAATCGGCTAATTGCCCATTGGATCCGATTGGGTCAGTTGTGCGATTTCTTTTTACAACTCATTTTGAATAGTGTAATTCGCAAAACCATGTTTTGGCGTGATATCATTGTGTATCGTCATGTGACTCATTGATTACGATAGAATCCAATCCATCGTACCCGTAGCGAATCCGGTTCAGTACTAGAGTCTGTGTCTGAAGAAATTTGATTCACAAACAAATGTTTTGGATCGGTTAAACCCCCATTGGATCCACTTGGGTCAGTCGTGCGATTCCTCTTTATAGCTCATTGTGAATAGTACCATTTGCATAATCAGTGTTTCGGTATGCTTCCCATTCCACATCTTAATATAACTTGATGAGTACGATAGAATCCAGTCGGTCATATCCCTATTGGATCCGATTGAGTAGTAGACCCGATCTCTGGGAAAATTTCATTCGCCTACAATTGTTTAGAATCAGCTCGGCCCCCATTACATCCCATTGGGTCAATCGTGAGATTGCTGTTCGCGGAACACTCAGAATAGTGTACCTCGTATATTAGCGTCTCAGTGTAATTTGCATTTCATACCGTGATACGGCTCAAAGAATACGATAGAATGTCATCGGTCATACCACTACCGAATCCGATTGTGTAGTAGATCCTACACTGATAAAGGTCCACTTGGTTCCAGATGTTTCAAATTGACTGAACGCTCATTGAATCCGACTGAGTAAATGAGGCGATTCCTGTGTACAACTCACTTGCAGTAGTGCACCTTGTATATCAGCGGCTGAGCGTGATTTCCATCCCGTATCGTAATGTAAATCATTAAATACTATAGAATGCTATTGGCCATGTTCTTATCAAATCCGATTGAGTAGTAGCGCCTATTTCTGATAGAATTCCAGTCGCCTACAGATTTTTTGAATCGGCTACATCCCTATTGAATCCGATGCGGTAAATTGTGCAATTCATTGAATATTATAGCATTAAATCGTTCATTATCATATCGAAACCAATTGAGAAACAGAGCCCATTTCTGATGGAATCCCACTCGCTCAGAGAGATTTAGAATTAGCAAAACTCTCATTGACTCCGACTGGGTGAATACTTTCAACCTCAGTTGAATCTACCTTGAAAAAATGAAAAATTGCATATCAGTATTACAGTGAGTTTTTGAGTCTCAATCGTATCATGAATCACTGAATACTGTAGAATCGAATCAGCTATTCTCCTAATGAATCTGATTCCGAATGTGCAGCCCTTTGACAATATTTTTAACTGGAAAAACTTTCAACGAATCAAATTCGCTTACAACGTTCAAATTCCCTATTCATTGCGATTCCTCAACTCCGTACATTCACCGATTGATTCTCAAGTATTTATATTGGTTGATTGGTTGGCATGCTCAATAAATCCAATCGTATTCAATCGGGATATCGACTGCACAATGTTCTGATTCAATCTCATTCATTTCTCATTGCCACCATCCCCCGTTTATATTGTTCTTTCTCCTATTGAATCTCATTGTCTATTGCGTTTCAACATTACTGGGCAAATGCCGATTCATCCCCATTTGTCCATCCGTTGATTTCCGTATTAATTCCCAATCAATATAATCTCCGATTTTTCTATTTCCAATCCACCATTTGATTCTGATTGGATTGCAATCAGTGAAACAATCATTGAATCCTATCAAATATCATGCGAAAATCGAAATGTTTAAATGACTATTGAATCCAGGAACTTGAATGAGTTCAAACCGCATTCGATCTGATTACGTTTTTTTCCCCCATTTCCCTGTGAAGAAGTGTCCCTTGTTTCACCTGTATGTCCCTAATTCAGTACCATTCATCAAAGCATGTCTATTAGTTCTGATTAAATCTGACTAATTCTGATTGAGGCTCAATCGTCAGATATTGATGCTCCAAAGTACGTACTATTCATTCAATCAGATTTGGTCACAATCAATGGTTTATTTCAACCAGGGGTGCCTCACAAGGTACTTGTAAGTTTCACTTACAAGGCCCTTACCGTGAAAAAAGTTGGACTTGCTAGTGCCTCGAATTTTACCTGAGAAAATTTCTGCCAGGGTCTATACATGTAATCGCCCTCTTATATTTATATGAACTTCACCATGATTAAAACACCTACTCGCCAAATCTAATTGCGATTGAACAACGTACATGGTTAAGGAATTTCATTACAAACACATATTTCGCTCTGTTCATGAAGCTGCGTCCACTAATTCCTCTAATTTCGTTAGAATAAGATAAAAAAATGCTTTTTTTACCGATCATCATGTAAGTTTAACGGTGAAATTACACGCGTGCATTTGTTGCATGCAATGGCGTCAGATGAAGGAGAGCTGAAGTGTTTTTTGTCTCACACTTCTTTTTCCATCTAACGCTATCGCATGTGACAAAAGCACGCATGTGATTTTGCTTTAACGGGATACTAGCGTCGGTAACGGACCTCTCTTTCTATCATATGATTCTGTCCCTTTCTAACCAATGACGTGAGTTACCGACGCTAGTAGCCCGTTAATGCATTTCATTGCGTTGCAATTGATAAAATGACATTTGTGTTGGATCATTCAATATTTCAATTCAATTGAGTAATAATCGTTTAGGGAGACAAGAAAAACTACATTTTATGTGTACAAAGGGAGTAAAATATGGGCTTTCGATAGGATTCCGGGCACTGAAATTTCTGTGAGGGTCTAAGGGACATGTCCGTTAGTGAGAGAATATTATTTTGAATTGGTTATTCTACACTGAGAGAAATGGAATGTAATGATTACCATGTACAAATAGTAATTAGGGGACAACTTTGCGAATTTGGCTTCGGATACTATGGAGAATCGTAGCAATGTTCATGCACATGAGAATGGTTACCATTTACATGAAGATGGATACCAAATAACGTAATCGCCATTATCAACTCAGAGATTCTGTCATTCAACTACCGTTTTCGCATGGTAATGGTTACAGTTCACTTTTCGCAGTGTTTATTCGAATGATTGATGATTATTCAAGCCCTGGTAGAAATTTGTCTGGGCGTCCCATCTACCATCCACGTACCAGATAACACCCACGTGGGGGTAACCGGATGACACATTCCAGCCAATTTGACTTGAGTGCCCAAACATTTAGTTGGTTTATGTAGATTTTTCATGCATCAACTGATTATACAGTAATATTGATAGTTCATCAACACGGTCAGAGGAATAAAAAGAAGCCCCAACGTTTCAATTTGTCACTCGGGATTATTTCATGGAAATAAATTTAAAAGCAACGTTCTTGACTGGAGATTACATGTCAAAATACATTGTTACCTTATTCATATATGTGATTTTATAGAACACGCATGATTTCACATTTCTAATCACCAATTTGAACAATATTCTAGCAACTCCCTGGGACATCTGAATTGGCACAGGCTAGAAAGTGCGTTACAAAACTAGCTAGGAACCAAACTAGCATCTGAGAAAACTAGCTGGGGTCCATCTGATTCCCAATCATAATTTATACTAGGGAGGTTCATGTGATATATAAGGACAGCTACATTCATATAGATCCTTAGTAGAGTGGCGCAAAAGTTGACTCCGTGATCCCAAAGATCCAATTTCGATTCCTGATGAATTGAATTTGTTTTCATTTAGAATTGTGAATTTTGCTCCGATGAAAACATATCGAAATTTGAATAAGAATCGATCACCAAAATAACCTCGACTGAAGCTGTTTTCGAATATTGCTGTCTCAATGGGACCTAATAATGTTCCGTTCATAAGAGAGATGAGTGAAATCTACGGTTTTTTATTTCTCATACTACTTTTGAACGTCATGCAGGTAGCTTGATTCTCCCCTAATTAAGCAATTCTCTGCCCGTTTTTTTTATAAATAAGGATAAATATAACCCTTTGGCATGCGGTTATTCATACCCTCACGTTTGTTATTTCCACGGTTTCCAAATTCCGTCTGAATCTCATTTATATGTCGAAAATTCATATCATTTTGTCGTTTCCTGGATATTGTAATTGAATATCCGCAACGAATACATGTTGGATGTATATATGAGGTTATCATTTCGAATATTTTTTCGATACTCGCGAAACATCTATTCGGTGTTCAAATTACACTTGTAACACACATCTATGTATCATGGGGGGCTACTATGAAGTCTGGATCATCGTGGCTTTGGCAGATAACTGGCAAAAGGGTGTATAAAATAACGACTCGAATTTGTCAAAGTAGAAAACTTGATTATCTCCTATTTGCTTACAAACAATATTAGGTTGTTTACGGCGAGAGCGAGATTTTAATTTTTGAGTCGAGCTCGCCGCAACCTTTACCCTTTTTTTGAAAGAATTTGTGGATGCATCGGCCCCGAGCGGTAAAGCCGGTGCCCTTGTCAAGGAATTGGACAACGGGGGAATGAATGAAGATAACGCAAGGTTTGAATTATTCGATATAATTTCCAAAAACCAAGGGAAAAATTTCACTCAACTCTGGAGATACATAATAATGAAAAAAAAAAAAGAAAAAAGGGGGGGGGATAACTACTTGAAACAACGCTTGCGACAGGAGGAAATTCGGAAGACAGAGGAAAGATAGAGAAAGAAAAGCATATTCAAGAGTGAACAATAGTACTCACCGGTGTTTGGAAGTTATTACTTTTAACAGTTTCACTGGCGATTTGGGACAAAAAAAAACTGACATCTTCATTGTTATAGTTCACGGAAAAATAGACAATTCTGAAACATGTTCCACTATACAGAACAACAACAAAGAAGGGAATTATTACACTGGAAGAAATTATTTCTGTTCAAGAGCAATATCAGTTGGGCTGGAGGGATTATTGACGTGTTAAGCACATGTCTGTGAAATTTTATGGGTATCAATGTGTGCTATGAAAAATAAATTCAGTTACTAAGGCCATATAAATGTTGTTATTCTCATTGTCTACACACCCATTCAAAACGTCAAATCACTAGAATATGTACGCTTAAGGCGATTCACCACAAGCCAAGTTACTAGATCTCTCCGCCCAATTTTCTCAGTAATCAATGAATAGAATCAATCTTAATGAGCAGGTGCATCTTTTTAGGCTATTGAAAAAATGCAGCTACTCATTATTTTTCATTTTATGTGTTCGTTTCTGAGAAAACTGGGGGGGGGGGAGAAATTTGGAATCTAGTCCCGAGTAAAAAAATGTGGATCATAAATTGATAAAAAAAATATCACTCGGCGATCACGTTCAAAGTGATCACCAAGTGATGTGAACGGTGAGACTGCAGGATCTTTGTTTCATCATTGTGAGATCATTACAGTAGGTTATGCGGATGAAATGATCATTTTTCCATCATTGTCAGATCAACAGAGTAGCTTGTGCTGATGAAATCTTATTCTTCACGTGTGTGAATGATCATTTCCAAATCTGATCAGGATCATTCGTTCACCGTTTGTATCAAGTTCTGATCTACGAACAATCTGGACATGATTATCCCAAGATCACTGTAACATTCATGATCAAAAAACACGTCCCACAGACACATTATGCTGTTAGGGTGATGAAAAAGTAAAAATTGAGAACTCAATTACATGTATTGGAATTTTCAATTCGAAGAATTACAAAGAATATTATATTTTCAAATAAACTTGAAACTGTTGATGCACTATATACATCTTATGAATCCGATAGTAAATGGATAATCGGGTTCTCGATTTGCAGTATAAATGATCAGATAACTTTGTGATTTGGAATGTACTTACAACTTGTGGAAAATGATAGATTCAAAAGTATTACGTTCATGGAGCTTTTCGAATAGACATAAATTTAATTTTCTTTGGTCTTAACCTCATGCATTCTGTACTGTTTATAACCTGAAGATGTGACATGTTTCAATAGATCATCAGTTATATTCAGGTTCATAGATGAACCTCCACCGCTGTACCTATTGCACCGTATAAAATAGTGTCACCAATAATATCTCATTGAACTTGTGAAAAATTGATGATTCAAAAGTGTCACTTTCATGGAGCTTCTTTTCCTAGTCTTCGGAAACATTAAGCAGATTAGGGTTATCAAAACCAAGTTCAAATATTTTTCCTATCGACGTAAATCGATTCCATGGAATTCTGAATGGTTTGGAATGGACCTGAATATAACTGATGATCTATTGAAACATGTCACATCTTCAGGTTATAAACAGTACAGAATGCATGAGGTTAAGACCAAAGAAAATTAAATTTATGTATATTCGAAAAGCTCCATGAACGTAACACTTTTGAATCCATCATTTTTCACAAGTTGTAAGTACATTCCAAATCACAAAGTTATCTGATCATTTATATTGCAAATCGAGAACCCGATTATCCATTTACTATCGGATTCATAAGATGTATAAAGTGCATTAACAGTTTCAAGTTTATTTGAAAATATAATATTCTTTGTAATTCTTCGAATTGAAAATTCCAATACATGTAATTGAGTTCTCAATTTTTACTTTTTCATCACCCTAACAGCATAATGTGTCTGTGGGACGTGTTTTTTGATTATGAATATGACAGTGATCTTGGGATAATCATGTCCAGATTGTTCGTAGATCAGAACTTGATACAAACGGTTAACGAATGATCCTAATCAGATTTGGAAATGATCATTCACATACATTAAGATTTCATCAGCACAAGCTACTCTGTTGATCTGACAATGATGAAAAAATGATCATTTCATCAGCACAATCTACTGTATTGATCTTACAATGGTGAAACAAAGATCCTGCAGTCTCACCGTTCACATCACTTGGTGATCACTTTGAACGTGATCGCCGAGTGATATTTTTTTTATCAATTTATGATCCACATTTTTTTACTCGGGGTAACTTTTGCAGGGAGTAATGAATCCCTTTAATATTTGTGAATATTTTTATTACTGTCCTAAGGTAAGGATATATCGCTCACAACTATACGAGCACCTTCTCACAGTAATCGATAGATGTGTGAATATCGATCGATATGACGGTGTCTGTTTCTATCCTATATACACGTGAAATGTGGAAGATTTGTTTGTAGATTCAAGAATCATGACTCAAGATTGCTTCTAGGATGAACTCATAATATGAATTTTATTGTATGATGAAAGCGTGATTAACTCACCATCCTTATCTTATTGCAGGTGTATATTTGACGTTCTTATGTGCCTCACATATTTCAACTTCAGCTCAGATTTTATGGATTACGAAAATTTTTCAACTATGAAATTTTCTCATTTTTTTTAATTATAACTTATATATTTTAGATTATTTATCCTTTTCTCATTTCCCAAATCACGAAAAAAGTTGATTACTTAAGAAAGTAGTGATGAATAATGAAAAAATAATATTTTTTAATAATTTGACCGATAATTCGCACAAATTCGAAACTACAAGAACTTTGAAACTCAATATTTCGAGAAATATCGATGTCAGCGATCTGATGCTCCGGACTCTTCTTGTAGGAAATTTAATTTCCTACAAGATTTTCATACACATTTTTCCTTCAGCTCTTGTCATTAACGAGAAAGACGAGAGATAGTGGCAGAAAAATGAGAATTTCATGAAAAAATGAGGTTTAGTGCCCCGTACTACCTCGCCGGTGTGAGTTACGATTATTCCGCACGGGACACTTTTGTAGAGCATTCAATTCTCAAGAAATCCCATCTTTGAGCGAGATGATACCATAAAATGCGGCTGAGATATAGGAATTTGAAGAATAACAATCAAATTTCACGTGTATTTCATATGGGAAATCTTCCCACGCCTAGGGCGAGTACTTAACATTTTTATTCAGGGCTCAAATTTTTAGGGAATTTTTTTTTTAGTGATTTCCAACAAAATTTCACTATGGGACCGAGAAAAAAAATAGTCGCAAAAAAAAGCACCCTATAGTATATGTATATACTTATAATAACAACATGCAGTGTGTTTATGACCTTTCCGTGTACAGCTATTTCCACAAAACTAAAATCAAAATACAGCGCGAATGAACTCGCATGTTGACAATAACCTCTTTCATATACATATACATATACATATAACCACATCATTGAATATAATAAACATCTTCTTATATAATGAAAATCATATGCGTAATATGGAAGCCGATTATATCATATATGTGTGGCTACAATAAAATCTTGTTATTTAATAAAAATTCATATTTTTTACTTGAGATTGCACCTGAAATATCGTTTTGAAAATTCACATGTCTTTTGAATACTCTTAAACTGATGGTATTGATCGATACAAAAATCTTTTGAAGTTGCTGAATAACTTTATTTAATGAACACAAATGAATGAGATCAATTTGAATGTAACGTGAATTTTTATTAATGACTGCAATTCGTTTTCTTAAACTTGACATTGATTCGCCCCTGCACCCCTTCCCTGCGGTTCCATGTGAAATGGTCTTTTCAAACTAATCCCGGACAAACTCATCTCCACAAATTGATCTTTACAAAATTCATCTTTCACAATTTCATCAACGAGAAATTCACCATCCGCAAACTCACCTTCGAAAAGATCATCAACCATCAAACTCATCCTCCAACCACATCCACAACAGAATAATTGCACAAAAAAATCCGAGAACACCATCACGTGCGTGAATCATCCCTCTTTATTTATCACAACCAATGTACACATACAATGCCCATAACCAATGCACACATACAACAAGCCTCTCACAGATGATTGACATTCCACTTACTTTCTCCACATGCACAAACAAAACAAACACAAATGTACACACATTCCACACAATTCGTAATAACCCAAGTGAGGAAATTCACAAAATTGCACAGGAAATTCACATTAACACTAAAATGCACGCATATTACAACACACACACTGAACACAATACTAAAAATCTGTCACAAAAATTGAGGGTCCGGATGCAAGAACCGACGATACGCTCGAACTGCGGGATAAGTATTGTCCAAGCCGTGACGTCAGGGGTCGGAAAAAAAATCGGAATTCCAGAAATCTGAAAATACTGGGTGATAGAGCTTGGAAAATCAATACAACTCTTCCTTCACAATTTTTCACTATGATCAATAGTTTTTGAGAAAAAAAATGAAAACTACCTATTTTTTGCAACCAAAATCAATGTTTTTCAATATTAAACTCGTCATAACTTGGTCATTTTTATATGTATCTTAGTGAATCTTACAGATTCTGATTCGTAAGACTTCCCCGATGACAAAAATGTTGAACAAATTTGTAAAAATTTATAACAAATTTATAATTTTTTAATCCGAAGTGAAAAGCATGTTTTCTATGCTTTAGAATCAGAAAGTAATGGGGGAAATGTGAGGTACGAAAAACTTCCAGCGACAAAGTTGTTCGTTAGTATATGGACAAACTTTTTGGAAAGTTTCAGATCGATCGGATTATTAGTTTGCAAAATCCAGCGATTTTTTCATGAGCGCGCAACGGTTATTTTGCATTCCTCTACGATGTGTACCGGTTAAATATCAGAGTTCGCGGGGAAAGTTGTATTCGTTCGATTTTTCAATGTGGATTTATGTTTTTTGAGTCATAAGATTCGAATATCGAACTATATTTGCTAGATTCGAAATTCTCTTTTTTTTATCAACAATTTCGTTGTTTATAACGTTTTTATGGTCAAACTATTGATTTTGAAGGAAAATTGTCCCAATTAATGAAGTTTCTTATCCTTGTAAGGAAGAAGTTTTAAATCCGAGAATCAAACTATTTTGGCAAGGTTGCTCATTCAATTTCATAATAAACAATCGATTTGTTCAAAACAATGACATCTACAAAACATTGATTTCATGGAAAAAGTATTGGAACAAAAAGGATTTCTTATCCTGTAACTGATCAATTTTGCACATATCATTTTTCGGTATCCGAATTTTTTATTTGAATATAAATATGATATTTAAATAGAGATAAAAATAATTCTCATAATTTGGTTTCTTCACATAGATTCAGATTCTTTAGGTTGAAAAATTGGAAAATCGAACAATCCTAATGAGATCCAAAAACTGAATTATCAACGACGTCAGATCATCTAGTGCGAGCAATAAAATTATTTCAGTGAAGGAAAACCATGGGTATCTGCTTGTAAGTGAGACGAAGAAGTACTGAAAAATATACTGACTACGTGGAATTAGGAAGATCGAAGGTTTTCTTGAGATTCAAAATTTGAAGTCAGATACTCTTCTCTTTTCATATGATTTTGCGACTCATGTTGATGAACTTCAATCTCGTTGTTTTCTTTTTTGATGATTCTTTCAGGCGAATTGATAATCGAGGAATCCATTTTACGTGTATATAAATTGATCAGTCACAAGATAAGAAATCTCTTTTGTTCCAATACTTTTTTCATGAAATCAATATTTTGTAGATGTCATTGTTTTGAACCAATCGATTGTTTATCATAAAATTGAATGTGCAACCTTGCCAAAATAGTTTGATCCCCGGATTTGAAACTTCTTCCTTACAAGGATAAGAAACTTCATCAACTGGGACAATTTTTCTTCAAAGTCAATATTTTGACCATAAAAACGTTATAAACAATGAAATTTTTTATTAAAAAAAAAAAAAAAGAGTTTCGAATCCAGCAAATATAGTTCGATATTCGAATCTTATAACTCAAAAAACATAAATCCACAGTGAAAAATCGAACGAATACAATTCTCCCCGCGGACTCTGCTATTTAACCCGTACACATCGTAGAGGAATGCAAAATAACCGTTGCGCGCTCATGAAAAAATCGCTGGATTTTGCAAACTAATAATCCGATCGATCTGGAACTTTCCAAAAAGTTTGTCCATATACTAAAGAACAACTTTGTCGCTGGAAGTTTTTGTACCTCACATTTCCCCCACCACTCTTTGATTCCAAAACATAGAGAACATGCTTTTCACTTCGGATTAAAAAATTATTAATTTGTTATAAATTTTTACAAATTTGTTCAACATTTTCGTCATCGGGGAAGTCTTACGAATCAGAATCTGTAAGATTCACTAAGATACATAAAAAAATGACCGAGTTGTGACGGGTTTGATATTGAAAAACATTGATTTTGGTTGCAAAAAATAGGTAGTTTTCATTTTTTTCCTCAAAAACTATTGATCATAGGAAAAAATGGGAAAGGAAGACTTGTATTGATTTTTCAAGCCCTATCGCCCAGTATTTTCACATTTTTGGAATTCCGATTTTTTTTTTCGACCCCTGACGTCACGGCTTGGACAATACTTATCCCGCAGTTCGAGCGTATCGTCGGTTCTTGCATCTGGACCCTCAATTAGTACTTCCATCACACCTCATTCAACAACCAAATCCCTCACAAACACCATACCATCCTTGTCGGCAAACGTTGTCCAGCAACGACCAGGGCATGAATTCTTTTTATGCAACACGCATCTCCAAATCACCTTCTCATTTGATTCAGAAGCTTTGTAAAACATATAATTCTTATACACTAACTGTTTTGAATTTCGTTGAGAATACACAAACCGTAACGGCATAGTTATTATTACTACTCTCAAATCCACGGAACCTGTGATACTAACGACTATTGCACCTTTCGGCATGAATATAACACACGTACACATACCTCAAACACTCACACACGCACGTCATCATAACATTCAATAATCCGTACGTACGAAAAGATCAACATTCAGCAAGACGAGAATACAAGAAACCAAATTCCCAAGTATTAAAACGCAAAGACGAATTTGATCAGAGATGAAAAACAAAAAGACGAATAACGAAGATGAAACTTCTCAAGACGAATTTCATGAAGATCAGTGGAATAGCTACCTTCCCTGCCAAATTACGATCCTAATAACGCTTTTTATTGAAAAATGGTACAGTAGCCTCTCGTTATAAGAGTACCCGTTATACGCGTCGAAAAGATTAGTTCCGCATGACTGAGTTCGGCGCTACCCCCACTCTTATGCTGTTTCGAGATTGAGAACTCACCTCTCATTATAAGCGTCAAGAGAAGATTCATCATTTCGAAGTAGGACAAATGAAAATCTATGAAGGATGCAGTGAAGCAGACTGGATTAGCATAAGGTTTACGGCTTTAGAAATCAGTTCGAATATAATTAAACACCATTTTCACATATTATGTCCGTACGGACTGCTTTTGACTCATTTTTAGTTGTATGAATTTTTTATAATGGAAATCTTACAATCTCTGAAAAAAATTCAATGAATTGATGAATTTTTGATAATCTTGATAATTAAATCAATTGAATCCACAAAGAACGATATCGATTCTCTCTAAATTACTTCCTAACAGGTTTTTTTTTCTGAACAATGCTACTCAGTTGTACAGAAAGTATGTGAATAGTCACATTCTACTTGTGATCTCAAAATTGACTCCGTGCTTTAGAACAATTTTTCCCATAAATTTGTATTTTTGCCACGGGGAATGTATCGTCGGTACTCTGATAAAACCTCGTATCTCGATTTTTGACCGTATTGAGTTTCCATCGGAAATATTATCAGTACACGCTAAATACACATATAATCAAGTTATATATGATCAAGTATGTTCAATCAACAATAATCGAAGGACACTTTGTTTATAAAAGTCTTGTTTATATGTGCACAAGAGACGCGGTAGCGTCTCGACGCCAAGTACATGAAAACCCTGAAAGAAAAAAAGAATGAAAAAGCATAAGTCGTGCGCCGCCGTGTATTTTTACACGAAAACCAAGATTTTCTATAGTAAACAAATCTTTAACCCACAATAACTCGTCACACATGGAATTTCACGAAAAAATAATTACACTTCTAATATATCATTCGAATACACACTTTCGATTAAGCACACTACGAAGTTGATCCGTTCACGCGATCCCGAGGTACAAACGTTTCAAATTTTCATGCGATCAAAATATAACGATTCTGATCCATCATCGTCATCTTTCTTCCAGGGTACCCAAGGTATAATGCGAAAGCAAGACCACGAGTTCCAGCGCCGCCAAGGAGTTGTCTCGGAACTATGAGTAATATATATATATGTATATTTATACATATATATACCAAGTATATCACGTGACCATATTTCCTGTATACCACGTGACCATATGTCCTCTATACCACGTGACCATATGAGATATTTAAAAATTAGCAAAAATGATTTGATAATATATTCCGATACGTATTCGTACTATGGGGATAAATATGAATGAAATGTAATTTTCATTCATATTGAGAAAATCATGGACTGATTCAAATGATGAATCTGATAGGGATGAATATTTGAAAACACATGAATGGAATATGTATGTAACATTAATATACAAACGTTTGTTTTTTTTCCAATATGCAAGTAATTAAAAATTACCTGTAAGAAAATTAAGTTGAAAAACATCGGTAACACATGAAATCGAAAAAATTATTTTCATTCAAAAAAATTAATTTCGTCGCTCAGGTTATGCGGGGATCTTGATTGCCGTTTAGGAATCAGCCATCATCGGCGACGCACATCAAATCTCTTCTGAACTTGCAAAGATAAAATTTTTGAAGTACAGAAGAGATTTGAACCTGAATCCTACTTATCGCCTATAATCGAAACCTAACCACCTAACGACCTAACCTACACCGACTTGTAATTCATGAGATCAAAAATGTTGTACATATTGTCGAGTATGGATAATGGGGAGAATAGCTTCATTTAATATGACGCAGGACCGGATCAAAAAATTGATGGAGCCCTGAGGAAGTTGAAATTCAAGGGGCCCTTCCAGAATTAATGAATTTTTTCTTGTTCTTCTTAAAGTCAAATTATCCACAAGACCAAAGTGGAATATGATTCAAATATCGCGTATCCGAATGCGAACTGAGCATAAATGAAACTATTCATGAAGTTTGAATTATTTTTTCATATGAGAAAAAACTAAAACATATATTTTCATATTTTTTCAGAGGATACTTGATAGGTATATTCAAATTAATAGAGTGGATAAGATTTGCCCATACTCAATTGAAAATTTGTTCCAATAAACGATTCACAGTTTATAGATATACATGAAAAATGAAATTTGGAACAAAGTATATACTTCTAGAGTACAGTTCATTCCTTATTTAATGTAATTTTGAATCAAATGGCCTATTATGACGAATTTTTGTGAAATTTCTTTATAATCTGAATGTCTATGTCTATGTACCCACCCACACAGCACCGAAGATTTCATTAAGATTGCAGAAATCTAATATCTGAAACATTGAAATATTTCTATGACATTGCTGTATGTCACAGCGAGGTTTCAAAGTCTCTTCAGAAATATTGCAATGTCCGCTAATCTTACATTTCAATGCAATATTTCTGAATTATTTCTGCAATATTCCAAGAATATTTATGACATATTTCATTGTAATGTTTGTCTCGTAATATATCTGAGACATTGCAAATAGGCAACATTTCTGTGAAAGTATACTGAAATGTAATGAAGGTGAAAGATCGAAATGTAATTGAGACATTTCTGAGATCTGTGGTGCTGTATGGGCAGATAGCAAATCGAATTCTGAAAGAATTCCATAGGAACTCGCGAACGTGGAATAGAATTTTTTAAGAATGACTGAAATGATTGACATCCCAGATGGAAAACCATGCCCTAAATATTTTGTAACATAATGTGCCGTTAACATACTGTCATAAACTTCGCTCAGCTTGCAATGATGCATAAAATGTAAACATTATGTCTTCATTATGGTACCATCACCTCGTTTTGCTACCAAGAACAATGCTTTATGCGGAAACACCTTGGTACCATGATGCAAACATTTCTTGGCGTGAATGTCACCATTATGATGGCATTATTGAGACATTTTTCTATCTGGGATGTATTCCTTTGGAATGTGTAACATACTCGTTTATGATTGAATTCTTCAAGTATTCGTTTTACAATCCCGCAAAACTCTAGGCGAACTTCTCAAGGAAAACTTTTTTCTATATAAATAAGCCTTTTCGCATCCTAAAAAGAGAACTCTTACAAAAGTCACGAATGATTTCATTGATTATAATAATATTTTTATTGTCGAATATACATCTAACCCGCACGGAGAAAAAATGGTTTGCTACAATAGCGCCTACAAACAAATTTGTTGTCCTTGCAAAAATATTTATTCCAGCAGCTGAGACGTTAGTTCTATTGTGAAATTTGTTAATGTCAGCAAAAAAATTCAGTTTTGCTAATTATTTTCCTTGTTTTGTTAGCTGAATTTTTTTTGTAGGCGCTATAGTAACAGACCTGTTTGTTATGCCAGCAACAGCTTTTCCTCCGTGCGATACACCTTTCGATAAAAAATACAACAAATTCGGAACATCCTGTACAGACAGCACACAAGTCCCTTTTGCGTTCGCAGAGAATTCAGAGTAAAGAATACCTACGGAAATCATTTCTGGGAATTCATGGAGTATTTTTAATAAGTACATAGAGTATCACAAGAACTCTTTAAGAGTTCTTAATGAATACATGTGGGAGTTCTTGAAATACACATAGAAAATGCATCAAGTATTCGTACAGACTACCCGTTATGACAGTGAATATGAATCTTGATGGAAGTTCAAAATGTAGTCCTGTTCTCCCTGCTGAACATTTTTCCTATCGGTTTCAATGTGGTTTTTGAAACTTGAATTCCCAGAAAGTCTTCGTGAATTCACGATAGAACTGTATCGGTTCTTATCGTTCTCTATAGGATTTAAGAGAAATGTATCTGGTCTTATCGTGAAAATCCTATACAGGAAGTATTAGTTATTTGAAGAAATGTAATGGTACTTTTTTGAATAACTGGTATTTCTCCTATAGGAATTTTACGATAAAACCAGATACATTTCTCTCAAATCCTATAGAGAACGATAAGAACCGATACAGTTCTATCGTGAATTCACGAAGACTTTTCAATATATTATCAAATCATTTTTGCTAATTTTTAAATATCTCATATGGTCACGTGGTATAGAGGACATATGGTCACGTGGTATACAGGACATATGGTCACGTGGTATATAGGAAATATGGTCACGTGATATACTTGGTATATATATATATAAATATACATATATATATTACTCATAGTTCCGAGACAACTCCTTGGCGGCGCTGGAACTCGTGGTCTTGCTTTCGCATTATACCTTGGGTACCCTGCTTTCTTCTAAACACCTCAGATCTTCGCTAGAACCAATTCGAGCCGGTTTTCAATTTTCGCTACCTTATAAATACGTTTGCAATGATACCCGTGTCCAGAGTGACCAACTATGCATAATTTATGCACTTTTTCCGTTAGATCAACCGATCACAGTGTTTTATTGAAAAGAATAACCAATGAGAAAAGTTGAGAAATTTGAGAATTGGTCACCGTGCCCATGTCACTCTCTCTCTTTCTCTTTCCTAACAGCCAATAGCGTTCATTGTTCATTTCAGTATATATTATAATCCATACATCCAATAGCGTGCATTTCAGTGTAGTGTGGTCTATACATTGTCAAAACATAAACAAATAACCTGTCAATGAGGCGATGTGTTGATAGGTTATTATAATATTAAAAGAATGATTGAAAAATGGATGAATTGTGAATTGCAGGTTATACTACATTACAGGTATTACAGGTCATTATAACAACAATCGAACGCAAACAAATAACCTGGAATTATATATACTTTTATATATGACTTGAAAAAATTCATGAATGGATTAATGAATAAATGATGAAGAGGTTATTTGTAAAAAAAAACACAAAAAGTTTGAGAAAGGTATAAATAAATCTATTTGCTACATTCAGGAAATTGCTATATACACAGGTAAGCTCTGCATGATGTGTTATTCATGAAATACAATATCCCTTTACAGACAACAGCTCAGCAGAAATACCGTAATGAACAGTCTGCTACTGTTGGTTCTTACCACCAGAACCACAGGCTGATGATCAAATAAATCATACAAGGTCTAGTCGAAAATAATGATTCAAATTTATGCATTACTTTTTAGGTGAAATCTTATCGGATATACCATAACCCCCTTACAAACAATCTACTATCAGGTTCTCCTGCTAGAGTCGTTGGAAAATGATCAAATGAATCATATCGAGCATGCTCAAGGAAAAAGATTCAAGTTTATTTGCAATTCCTCTACATACCAGAAAGTCAGAGATATATCATAAGTTCTGACGGACAGTCAACTACTGGAGCCTTTCGAAGTAGCTGATCAAAACCAGATGACTAGCTACTTCGGAAGGCTCCACTGTCGATTTCTCTAATTAGGATCATAGGCAATCGATGAAAAAGATCATACCGAGCCTGCTCAACAGTGATTATTGAAGTTTATTTGCTATTCTTTTACAGGCAAAAGTATAATGGATATACCATAATCTCTAATGGAATCCACTATTCTGCAATCAGAATCGTGAACAAATCATGAAACAGAATAGTGAATAGATAATGAATTTAAATTCAATTATAGCAAGTTTGAAAAACATTCGAAAATAAGGTTAGTCACCGAGCACTTCAGTTATACTAAAATATGACATCCTGAATCAAAATTATGAACTATGTACAAAATGGTTTTCCTAGATTCTTCAAGTGAAATTACATGTGGATCAAGAAAAAGTAGAAAAGATGCAGGTATACTATACATCTGTATGTTACTTACCACCACGATCAATATCATCAGGTAGCGTAGAGGGAAAATGAAGAAAAGGCAGAAGTGCAGTGGATATACAAGTCCTTGCGTTGAATAATACCACTATCAGATTCTTCCAACAGAATCATAGATGGATGAAGAAAAAGCACAAAGGATGTGAATGTATCATACATCTTTATGTTATGTACCACAATAATCAATGTCATCGGATAGCATCATAGGAAAATGAAGAAAAGGCAAGAGTGCAGTGGATATACAAGTCCTTGCGTTGAATAATACCACTATCAGATTCTTCCAACAGAATCATAGGTGGATGAAGAAAAAGCAAAAAGGATATAAATGTATCATACACCTTTACGTTATGTACCACAATAATCAATGTCATCGGATAGCGTCATGAGAAAATGAAGAAAAGGCAGAAGTGCAGTGGATATACAAGTCCTTGCATTGAATAATACCACTATCAGATTCTTCCAACAGAATCATAGGTGGATGAAGAAAAAGCAAAAAGGATGTAGATGTACCATACATCTGTACGTTAAATCCTACCATGATCATTAGGTAGCGTTGAAGGAAAATGCAGAAAAGATAGGAGCGCAGTGGATATATCACAAATCTTTGCATCGGGTACATTCCACTGACCAATTGACGAATGATTAGAGAGACTGTTCAGGATCAACTCAACGAAAATTAAGCAGATACAATATTCTGATTATAGAAATTGTTGCAGAACAACTACAGGTCAACTTGACTGATGTGACTGGATGTGACAATTCTTTCTGAATGTTTTCTTCCAAAGTTCCATCTTTTCAGTTGTTCCATTCAAGCTGGATTATATTTGTGTTCTTACAAACCATCATTTTTATCTTTACTTATCTTGGTTTTGGAATGATTCAATTCTCAAATATCATGAATATTAAATGGTTTGGATATTTGATACAATATTGCTTATTAATGATCATGAATCACTTTGAATACATTTTGAACATTTCATGGACCCTAGAGTTACTAAATCTCTCAACCCAAAATACTCTATGACAATTTAATAATATTCATGATATTGGAGAATTGAATCATTCCAAAACCAAGATAAGTAAAGATAAAAATTATGGTTTGCAAGAACCAAATATAATCCAGCTTGAATGGAACAACTGAAAAGATGGAACTTTGGAAGAAAACATTCAGAATGAATTGTCACATCCAGTCACATCAATCAAGTTGACCTGTAGTTGTTCTGCAACAATTTCTATAATCAGAATATTGTATCTGCTCAATTTTCGTTGAGTTGATCCTAAACAGTCTGTCTAATCATTCGTCAATTGGTCAGTGGAATGCACCCGATGCAAAGATTTGTGATATATCCACTGCGCTCCTATCTTTTCTGCATTTTCCTTCAACGCTACCATGGTAGGATTTAACGTACAGACGTATGGTACATCTACATCCTTTTTGCTTTTTCTCCATCCACCTATGATTCTGTTGGAAGAATCTGATAGTGGTATTATTCAATGTAAGGACTTGTATATCCACTGCACTTCTGCCTTTTCTTCGTTTTCCTATGACGCTATCCGATGACATTGATTATTGTGGTACATAACATAAAGACGTGTGATACATCTACATCCTGTTTGCTTTTTCTTCATCTACCTATGATTCTGTTGGAAGAATCTGATAGTGGTATTATTCAATGTAAGGACTTGTATATCCACTGCACTTCTGCCTTTACTCCATTTTCCTATGACGCTGCCTAATGACATTGATCATTGTGGTACTTAACATAAAGATGTATGGTGACATGCATCCTTTTTGCTTTTTCTTCATCCACCTATGATTCTGTTGGAAGAATCTGATAGTGGTATTATTCAACGCAAGGACTTGTATATCCACTGCACTTCTGCCTTTTCTTCATTTTCCTTCCACGCTACCTGATGATAGTGATCGTGGTGGTAAGTAACATAAAGATGTATAGTATACCTGCATCCTTTCTACTTTTTCTTGATCCACCTGTAATTTCACTCAAAGAACCTAGGGAAACCATTTTGTACATAGTTCATAATTTTGATTCAAGATGTCATATTTTAGTATACCTGAAGTCCTCGGTGACTAACCTTATTTTCGAATGTTTTTCAAACTTGCTATAATTGAATTTACATTCATTATCTATTCACTATTCTGTTTCATTATTTGTTCACGATTCTGATTGCAGAATAGTGGATTACATTAGAGATTATGGTATATCCATTATACTTTTGCCTGTAGAAGAATAGCAAATAAACTTCAATAATCACTGTTGAGCAGGCTCGGTATGATCTTTTTCATCGATTGCCTATGATCCTCATTAGAGAAATCGACAGTGGAGCCTTCCGAAGTAGCTGGTCATCTGGTTTTGATCAGCTACTTCGGAAGGCTCCAGTAGTTGACTGTCCGTCAGAACTTATGATATATCTCTGACTTTCTGGTATGTGGAGGAATTGCAAATAAACTTGAATCTTTTCCCTTGAACATGCTCGATATGATCCATTTGATCATTTTCCAACGACTCTAGCAGGAGAACCTGATAGTAGATTGTTTGTAAGGGGGTTATGGTATATCCGATAAGATTTCACCTAAAAAGTAATGCATGAATTTGAATCATTATTTTCGACTAGACCTCGTATGATTTATTTGATCATCAGCCTGTGGTTCTGGTGGTAAGAACCAACAGTAGCAGACTGTTCATTACGGTATTTCTGCTGAGCTGTTGTCTGTAAAGGAATATCGTATTTTATGAATAATACATCATACAGAGCTTACCTGTGTATATAGCAGTTTCCTGAATGTAGCAAATAGATTTATTTATACCTTTCTCAAACTTTTGGTGTTTTTTTTTACAAATAACCTCTTCATCATTTATTCATTAATCCATTCATGAATTTTTTCAAGTCATATGTAAAAGTATATATAATTCCAGGTTGTTTGTGTGCATTCGATTGTCGCTATAATGACCTGTAATACCTGTAATGTAGTATAACCTGCAATTCACAATTCATCCATTCTTCAATTATTCTTTTAATATTATAATAACCTATCAACACATCGCCTCATTGACAGGTTATTTGTTTATGTTTTGACAATGTATAGACCTGTAGTAATCTGTAATAATAATGTAGTCACCTGTAATTCATTCATCTTTTAATTATTCTTTTAATATTTTAATAACCTATCAACACATCGCCTCATTGACAGGTTATATTTGTTTACGTATTTATAATGTATATACTCTATAGAGAAAAAAATTCATCTACCAATCATTGTACAGGTTACAAAAGACTGACAAACCATTTGGACAATATTGGAAGCACCTTCTTATACGTTATTATATTTTACACACTAATGAACAAATGATCCACTATTGGACATTCGAAGAAAGAAAGACAGAACAAATGATCTACTATTGGGCGTTCGAAGAAAGAAAAAGAAACAGAATCAATCTTTGTAGCATTGGAAATTGCCTCAAGGATAACAGGTCTTCGTGTTAAGAAGAAACCGATTAATCAGGAATTCCGAAAAGATGTTTTGATCGTATAAAAACTTTAACCTTTATATCCCGGTAACGGATGAACTGATCAAGTTCGTAGTGTGCTTAATCGAAAGTGTGTAATCGTATTATATAATGAAAGTGTAGTTATTTTTTTGTGACACACAATATGTGTCGAGTTATTGTGCATTGAACATTTTTTCAGGAGGTTAAATCTCGGTTGAGCAGTATAGATACACGGTAGCGGACGACTTCTGCTTTCTTCACTTAAAATAAAAAAAATACTTATACATCTTTTTTTCAGGGTTTTTTCATATACTTGGCGTCGAGACGCTACCGCGTCTCTTGATTATTCCTTTTCATTGTCATAAAAGGTGTTTTTATATCGACTGAAATTGTTATTGTTCCTGAAAACATTTAATAACTCAAAAAACGGTGCTGAAATTAGCTCGAGGAAGTAGCTCAAGTACAGGGCCGTGACATGACGGAGTAATATAAATTTTAAACTCCTACTTATGAATACAAAAATCGGGCTCTTTTCTCGGACTAATTTCAGCATCGTTTCAAAAATTGTTATATTTCTCCCCTCCTGATTCGCTTAAAAATAGAAAATAATAAGTACCTGCATTTTCTTTACAACTGGAATGAGATGCAAGTATTGATTATTTTTCAGTTTATTCACTCCTATCTGCAAAGGATAGACACAGAAATTTAGGATCTATTAATTCCTCTATAGAGAGAAATGAATGCCGTTGAGCTGTACACTGAAAAAAAACACTACTTCAGATAAAGAAATCGTTTCTTCCAATAGAGACAAAGAAATATCCTCCCAATTTCATGTATATTTTATTGTATCGGTGACCATTTAATCGAATCGATAAAGCATATTTTGGAACAAAGAAATATACATTTGAATGAGAGAAATATTTCCTTTCCATTATTGGAAAGAATGATTTTTTGTCTGAAGTAATTTTCTCTCACAAGTCTACAATGAGATATTGAAAGCGAAAAACCGACCAGACAGCACAAGAATACTTAAAGAATTCAAAAGGATTCATTTGGCGTTTTTGAATGGTCCCCGTTATGTCTGCACCCAATGAACGCTTTGAGAATTGATTCCATTCAAACCAGTGTTTCCACAAAGGGATTTCTCTCTTCATTTGATTGGGCTATCTAGTTAATACAAGGTCGTGATTGGTCAATTCTCTTAGAAAGAGGGATCATGTGGAAACACTGATTCAAACTGAATTTTCGATGAATTCTCTTTGAATATAATGAGTTCATAAGCTGTTCATTTGGTGCAGCCATTAACGGAAGTTCACATGGAATTATAGCGTGCTGTTTGGACCTGTATGTTGAAATGAATATTAATCGTTCAGCACATGATTTTCCAGTTGACTATGTATAGTATGATATCCGCAAAAAATACTGAGAAAGTTGAATTGTTTTCCATTTAGATTATTCTAGATCCAATCACTGATTTGTTTCCAATAAATAATTAGAACTTGAAGAGCATATATCATCCCTAGCAAGTTCGTGTTACCTCAATGATACGTGAATGTTACGTCGCAAAATGTTCAATTTGATACTTGAACGATGCGTAAACGATACGCTTAAAGTATCTTCGATACTAAAAGGATACCCTTGGAAAAGAACTCCATACAGTATCATTGTTACTCAAAAAATACCAAACACTTCTCCTTTGTATTACAATTGAGACTTTGTAATTTGCAATTATTGTAAGTGTAATTCACCCTGGTTAAACAATCCGATTGAATCCGATAAAAAAAAATTTTATCGGAATGAATTGAGTTTCTGCATCAGAAATTTCCTATTGATACCAATAAGATAATTTTTAATTGGATTTAATCGGTCTTTCCCCTGGTGAAAAAATCCGATTAAATCCGATAAAAAAAACTTATCGGAATGAATTGATTCCTGCATCGCGATTTTCTTATTGAATTTTATTGGTTGTTAACCCAAACAACGAACGGTTTATATACAGGGTGGGGCATTTAAAGTGTCGCGGGCGTTTTTTCCAAAAATAAAATGAGATACGAGAAAATTTTTCGGACAAAAATTGTAGGGTATCGAGGGGGACATCCGATGGTGGCCTTGGCTTTGACCTCAAATCTCATCTTCAAGGGCATTCTGAGATCAACTCTTGTTTTTTAAATAGCATCTCATATTTTTTACTGCAGATTTGGATTCTAGGTCAAAAACCAAGAAACTTTTGTCTGAACCATTTTCCTGAAATCCGCAAAGATGGCGCTCTAATCGATATTGTTCCATACTGAATCTGACATTAGAATCACTCGAAAACGAAGGGTCTTGGGGGAGAATGTTTCGGACAAAAGTTGTCTGATTCCAAGGGGGACCCCTTGAACTGAAACGGAGGTGATGGGGTATAACAGACGAAACACAACACATTTCAATCGTCTACATCACTTGGATAATTTTAATGCAGTAGATGCTCAAAATGATGGCCTTCGACTTCAATACACATTTCAAAACGTTTTACAAAAGATTGCTGAACTCGTGCTAAAATATCTTCATTGATGCTCGCGCATGCATTGATGATTCGTTGACGCATATTCTCAGGTGTAGTCGGTGCTTGTTGATAAACTGTATCTTTTATGTATCCCCATAAAAAAAAATCTGGAGAAGTAAGATCCGGAGAACGGGCAGGCCAATGAACTGGTCCACGACGTCCTATCCATCGTCCAGGATAATCTCTGTTCAATATTTCTCGAGCTGTGACTGCATAATGGGATGGACAACCATCGTGTTGATACCACATATTCAATCGTTCCTGAATAGGTATGTCTTCAAGTAATGTTGGAAGTACTTGATCTAAGAACTGTCTGTACTTCTCTCCATTTAGCGTATCTGCAATGAAGTACGGTCCAATTACTCGAGATCGAAAAATACCACACCAAACATTCACAGCCCATTGTCTTTGATGCTCTACTTGACGTAACCATCTTGGATTTTCTGTCGCCCAGTGATGCATATTATGTCGATTTACTTGACCATGATTGGTGAACGTCGACTCATCAGAAAATAATATGTTGATGAAGTTGTTATTGTGCATTTGCGCTAGACCCCATCGACAAAACTGTATACGATTTTCGAAATCATCACCGTGAAGGTCTTGATGCAAACAAATGTGATACGGATGGAATTTGTGACGTTTCAGTATTCGAAGAACACTTCTTCGAGAAATTCCCGAATGGAGTTCAATTTCACGAGAGCTCACGTGTGGATTATTGGCTACTGCAGCTAGTACATTAACTTCCGCATTTTCTCCGCTAACAGTTCTCATTCGATGTCCTTTTTCCCTTGTAACACTTCCCGTTTCTGAGAATAATTTTGTAATGCGTTGAAAATACCTAATGGATGGCGTTGTTCTTTCAGGAAATCGTTCTGCATACAAGTCATATGCTTGTCTGGGGTTCTTATGCACTTCACCGTAAATGTAGATCATATCGATCTTTTCAGAAACCGTGTATCGGATATCCATGATTTTCGATTTGTCATAAACCAAGTAATAATCAAATGTAACTGACAAACTGACTTTCAAAATCGTGAATTTTCACTGAACCCCGTCGTTTGTTTACATCGCGTGAGCTCTGAATGGTGGTAATGTAGACGATTGAAATGTGTTGTGTATTGTCAACTTTTGTACGAAACATTCTTTTGCAAGACCCTTCGTTTTCGAGTTATTCGAATGTCAGATTCAAAATGGAACAATATCGATTAGAGCGCCATTTTTGCGGATTTCAGGAAAATGGTTCAGACAAAAGTTTCTTGGTTTTTGACCTAGAATCCAAATCTGCAGTAAAAAATATGAGATGCTATTTAAAAAACAAGAGTTGATCTCAGAATGCCCTTGAAGATGAGATTTGAGGTCAAAGCCAAGGCCACCATCGGATGTCCCCCTCGATACCCTACAACTTTTGTCCGAAAAATTTTCTCGTATTTCACTTTATTTTTGGAAAAAACGCCCGCGACACTTTAAATGCCCCACCCTGTACATTATATACGCGCATTTTATATCAATTAAACAAACACATATATAATTTATTCAATCATTACGTATGACAAATCATTGCTGAAATAAATCGCAGTTGCCATTGCTTAACCTAGAAGATCGATCTGGAACACCCGCTCGCTCGATGCCGTGGTTCGCTTCCTATCAATGTGAACTAAATGACTGTCTTATGTCAGGGATGGGTGTCCTATAGTAATAAGATTCAATTGGTAATAGTCCATTGGACATATGAGGGATTGTATCGGTCTTAATGAGAGCATGGGAGTTCATTAATAATAAAAATCCCAATGAACACCAAGAAAATATTTTCCAATTGGATTCAATCGGTATTTTATGATGGATGAAAAATTCCGATTGATATCAATACAATATTTTTCAATTGGATTCAATCGGTATCTTATCAATTATGAAAATTCTAATTGATACGAGTCAAATATTTTCCAATGGGATCCAATAGGTATTTTATCAATAATAAGAATTTCTATTGATACCAAGAAAATATTTTTCATTTGATTCAATCGAGATTTTATTGATTATTGAAATTTTGATTGATATCAGTGAAATATTTCTCAACGGAATTCAATGGGTATTTCATTATTCACAAAAATTCCAAATGATACCGAGAAAATATTTTGTAATTGGATTCAATGGGTATTTTATGGCTGATGAAAAATTCCGATTCATACCAATAAAATATTTTTTAATTGGATTGAATCGGTATTTTATTAATCATGAACATTTTATTTGATACCAGTCAAATATTTTCCAATGAGATCCAATAGGTATTTTATCAATAATAAGAATTTCTATTGATACCAAGGAAATATTTTTCATTTGATTAAATCGAGATTTTATTGATTATTGAAATTTTGATTGATATCAGTGAAATATTTTTCAATGGAATTCAATGGGTATTTCATTAATCACAAAAATTCCAAATGATACCGAGAAAATATTTTCTAATTGGATTCAATGGGTATTTTATGGTTGATAAAAAATTCCGATTAATACCAATAAAATATTTTTTAATTGGATTGAATCGGTATTTTATTAATCATGAAAATTTTATTTGATACCAGTCAAATATTTTTCGATGGGATCCAATTGGTATTTTATCAATAGTAAAAATTCCGGTTGATACCAATACAATATTTTTCAATTTGATTCATTCGGAGTTTTATCAATCATGAAAATTCTAATTGATACCAGTAAAACGTTTTTCAATGGGATCCAATTGGTTTTTTATCAATAATAAAAATTCCAATTGATGACAATAAAATGTTTCTTATTTGATTAAATAGGTATTTTATTGATCATCAAAATTCTAATTGATATCAGTGAAATATTTTTCAATAGAATTCAATGGGTATCTCATTAATCATAAAAATTCCAACTGATACCAAGAAAATATTTTCTCATTAGATTCAATGGGTATTTTATGGTTGATAAAAAATTCCAATGGATGCCAATAAAATATTTTTTAATTGGATTGAATCGGTATTTCATTAATCATGAAAATTTTAATTGATACCAGTCAAATATTTTTCAATGGGATCCAATTGATATGTCATCAATAACAATTATTCCGATTGATATCAATGAAATATTGTGTAATTGCATTCACTTGGTATTTTATGACCAATGAAAATTCCGATTGATGCCAATACAATATTTTCCAATTGGATTCAATCGGTATGTTATTAATCATGAAGATTCTAATTGATACCAGTCAAATATTTTTCAATGGCATCCAATAGGTATTTTATCAATAATAAAAATTCCAATTCGTACGGACACAATATTTCTTAATTTGATTTAATCGGCATTTTATTAATCATTACAATTATAATTGGTACCAGTAACATATTTTTCAATGGGATCCAGTGGATATTCTATCACTGATAAAAATGCCGATTGATACCAATGAAATATTTTCTAATCGGATTCTCTTGGTATTCTATGATTATAGTTTCCTATTCCAGCAACTTTCCCATTAGTTCCAATACATCGAGGTCACCAGGGATTCCAATAAAAACCAATGACCTGATACAATGAAAGAAATTTCAAAACTGAATCGGTTATTGCCGGTACATACCTATAGGACTTTAGAATCTGTAAACTTGCCTATTATTTCCAATAAATTTGAATGTTGGAATAATCCAATTAAAACCCATTGATCAATGAAATCGATACATCCTTGAATGCAGTCAGAAATCTCCCATAAGAAACCCATTCATCATTCAATTTCACAAATTTTCCCATTAGTTCCAATAGATTGAAATTGTGGAAACTTCCGATAAAAACCGTTTGCCTGATGGAATGGAGAAAATTTCAATCATTCAATCAGATATCTCTTATACAGACCAATAGATTATGTGAAGTCTGATTAATTCCCATAAAATGCAGATTTTTTAATTGGTGAATCCCCGATTGAAACCTATAGAAGAGAGATTCTGATAAACTCTCATTGATTTTGAATCGGGGATTGAACTGTTCCGATTGATCCTATGCAGTCCGATTAATTCTGAATCGGTTTCTATCGGATCTTATCGGATTTTTTAACCAGGGCTAATGCGGTGGAATAAAGTCTAAGATTGAATTGGACATTTCTCATTCAATGCTATTGAATATTCAATCCTGTAAATATTCCTTTTATTTCCCATAAATTGCACTGAAAAAAAAAATTTCATCGAAAATCAATTATATTTTGTTGTTAGGGTAACTGAATATCATAGCCAAGTCAACGGATATACGGTCAGATTGACAGTATAATCGTTGACTTGACACTATGATGGTTGATTCAACTGCATGTAGTTGAATCAACAGTCAGATTCAGTTGGATATATCCAATCGTATTCTACTGTTGAATCAACTATATCACCGTTGTCTGTACCCACCTTTTTTTCAGTGTGGGATGATCGAATAATCCAATTGAAACCTATTGACCAATAAAACAAACAAACTCAAATCGAATTGGATATTCTGGATAGAAACCCAGTAAGTCTTGAATTTTGTACAATTTTCCCATTGGTTCCGATAGACCGAAATCACCGAAAATTCTGATAAAAACCGATTATTTAATCCGCTGAAAGGAATTCTGAATTCGAATTGGATATTTCTCATTCAATCCTATTCAATTTTCAGATCCGTAAATGGTCCTATTATTCCCCATGAATTCGGATGGTCGAATAATCCGATTAAAACCTACAGACCGATCAAATCTGTACGAACTTTAATCGAATTGGACATTCTTCATAAAAACCGATTAAATTTCCCATTACGTAACATTTACGATCGGTTCCAATAGCTTTAGGTCATGGAAATTTCCGGTAAAAACCATTTGCCTCATGAAATGGAGAAATTTTCAAACTCTCAATCAGATATCTCTCATACAACCCGATTGATCACTGAAAGTCATATTAATTCCAACAAAACAAATATTTTTCTATCGGTAAATCCTCGATTCAACCCTATATATACCACGTTCCAATTAATTCCTATTCATCTTGAATCGGTAGTTGAGCCTCTCCGATTGACCCTTTTCATTCCGATTAATTTTGAATCGGTTTTTATCGGTTTCTATTGGACCTTTTAACCAGGGCACCTGGAAATTCTATGCGTCTAACCGGTCATTCTATTCAACGCGAATTTGTGGTTGAACAATTCTGGTAGAATTTCTAGACAGCAGACACCCTGTTGAGAGCAATGTTACATTTCCCTATCATATACTGATACGTTACGTTTCATTCTAGTATCCTTGGGGTATCATTTTTAACCATATGAAACGTATTATCGAGGTTGCAATTGAGGTTCAGGTTCAGGTTATACTTGGCTCTTCTGATCTAGTGTTGTTACTAGAGACCTAGGCATTGCCCAAACGCCAGTATGTGTCTTGATATTTCCACAACGTTGATTGGCTTATAGCCTATATTCCGTTATCGATTGTTTTGCCTTCGAGATATTTGATGGAATCGATTCTTGCGATATTTCAAAACTTCTGGCGGTCGAATACGAATGTTTATTTGTTCATTCTTCTTCTTACTGTACTTCTTGTCTTGTTGTATCACGTCAGTGTTTTTCTTTTTTTTCAAATATATAAAGGGGATATTGGATGTGGATGGTTGCAATTGAGTATAAATACTTCAAGTATACTGCTATGATACCTCAAAGATACGAAACCTCATCGATACCTGAAATATACCTAAGAGATACGTATCACGAACTTGCTAGGGATTCAAGTTACACTGGAAAAAATATTCATTTGTCCTCTCTTCGTAAAATTTATTTTGAGAAATCAAGTATTCAATTTGATACAGAAATTGATGATGTGTGGGGAATGAGTTCTTTATTTAGAAGATGAATTTATTTAGGGCAAGCATTCTGTTATTTGATTTAATTGAATATTTCATCAATCCCAAAAAATGTACTACGGAGAGAAGAAAAATAAACTATTTATTTGGCGAGAAGGAATTTTTTCAGTGGATACGAATATGGATACATATTCCAAACGATAATTACCAATGTTTAGTTTTATTCCAAACTTCATATAAAGAAGTAGAAGAGCCTTCGAATCAATAGTGAGAATTCAAAGAAATCGTTTCTTTCGTCATAATTAGTGATATCAGAAAACTAAACTCA
Organism: Gonatopus flavifemur; assembly: GCA_018340375.1. Taxonomy (NCBI): domain Eukaryota; kingdom Metazoa; phylum Arthropoda; class Insecta; order Hymenoptera; family Dryinidae; genus Gonatopus; species Gonatopus flavifemur. The sequence continues at coordinate 4,068,343 of JAFFJZ010000018.1, forward strand.
GGGCATTAATAAGTACAAATGTGTATCACAGATTGATAAGGATTTGATGAAATATTTTCTGTGATGAATTAATAGACTTGTTCCGATCAAAGAATCTTTCTGTCAGTATGATATTTTCCTTGGTCCCCTTGAAATAATATTTTTTTCGTAGTACCTATATGCGTAATATCTCCATGAATTAACTCTCATTCATAATGGTTTACTTGCAACAATTATATAATTCTCTCAAATATAAGTCTCCACAGTTCCACCCGAACCAAACCAATTCTTATATGGAGACCGAATAATCTTTCACTTCAAGAAATCTATTGCTATTCATATCCTGTGTTTCATTAATTCAAGCAAAGGCATTATAACATCGAAGATCTTGTGATGGATATTTGCATTTTTTCTAATATAATGTCTTCTGATTTTCTTTATCAACATCATGTCATAATATTTCGATTCCCGATTCTGGGGTAGTGGAATATTGTATAAAATCACTATTGTATTGTATTGTATTTTTTGAACTATAGTTCAATTTTATTCATCATTAATTAAATGGATAATATGATTTCTTGATGGGGAACATAAAAGGTATGTCTTATTTCTACTCTAGAGCTGGAGAAAGACTCGGTGTACTTAAATGGGTCCAAATTATCGTGAATAACTTGCAAAAAAAGTTGAATACCGAAATATCAGGGGAAATGTGCGAATAGTCCTGGAAAACCTGGAAGTATCAGGGAATTTCGTCAGCCTTTTTTTGTGGCCACCCTGTGTTTTGCCGTTACTGATTGTTATTAGGGGTGTGCGAACCTTGTCGAACCTAACTTTGCGTATACTAAATTTGTCAAGTTTCGATGAATGTTTTATAGAAATCGATAGAAACTAGACATGTTTTGTATGAAAAAAGTTCGGTTCGACAAGGTTCCCACACCTCTAATTGTTGTGCTACATAATCAAGACTCACCTTTATATTATCAACCATTACTGTGGGCTTTTGCGGTAGAGGTTGATCAATTTCCACGGCTTTCTTTAATTGCAAACGATCTTCCGAGATTTGAGTTTCCACCGTGACAGGCACAGGTTTTCTTTCCATGTCTCTGCAAATCATGAGTGCTGTTTTGATTATAAAATTATTTATCGATGCACTGCTATTTTTAAGCACATCTCATAAATATTAAAAAGCATTTGCATTGTGGGTAAAAAAATAGGTACACACAGGGAAAAATCCATGTACACGGAAAAAAAATGTTTATTTTACCGGAGCTCGGGTTACTGTATGGACAATAAGGAATATCTGTCACTTGTATCGGGAATATGTTAAATTTATTGGAAATTTGGTTAATTTAACAAGAATTCCGGTCAACTCAGCATTTTATTTTTTCTGCATATTTTAGATGTTCAATATACATCATTCCGTAACAAACAGAAATAATTTCACGTTAGAAGTAAAATTATCATCTCACTAGCGGAAGCATTTCATAATATTCTATATCGTTTGACATAGTCCGACAAATTTAAAGTACTTGAATGTCGTCAACAATAATGGGAATTATCGGAATTTGGTTCATGGTAGTACCATTCTTTAGTTCTTTGAGTCCTTATCATCGATCGTTGGTTTATTGTACGATTCCTCATATCCTGGCCGACTTCTCTTATACTCATCTTCATATTATTTTTCCAGCTATCAAGACACATCGAAATCATAAATTGTATCGACTAACCGGTGTTACCGACAATCGTTCGACGTTACCTCATACACCCACGAAATATGAATATATCATGATTGATTCAAAACCCATTCTATTTGACTTGCCAATTCTTTCGGAAATTTCTCTTGATCGTGACCTTCCTCACAATAAAGCACAATCATCGTGACTCGTGAGCATCGTGTTTGGTTACAACATGAGTATATATCGTAACCCGATTCAACTTAGCCTTTGCACTGAAAGGAAGTGATTTAGCGTTCTTCGACAAAAATAAATGAATAAATAAATAAATAAATAAATGAATAAATAAATAAATAAATAAATAAATAAATAAATAAATAAATAAATAAATAAATAAATAAATAAATAAATGAATAAATAAATGAATAAATAAATAAATAAATAAATAATGATAATAATAATAATAATAATAATAATAATAATAATAATAATAATAATAATAATAATAATAACAATGACAATGACGACAATGCCGACAATGACGATAGCGCACTGTAAAAAATGAAACTAACTTTACAAATTCTGATTGTATTATTACAGAGGAAATTTTTGTAATATTACTATGCTATGGAATTATAGTTCCAAGGGTGTAAAATTGTGCTATAGCGGTGAAACTTGGACAAAATTCGTACATATCATTTCCAAATTGTATTTATTCTATGCTCAGTGTAGAGATTTTAGATGGACTTGTAAAAATGTCACACTCAGCGTAGGTAATGAAGTTACCTATGGTGAGCGTGATGGAATCACAGAAAGTGGTAAACTCACAATTTTGTTGTAAAAGCCCCGCGCTGAACGCACGGAATATCTCACGCTGAGTGTAGGTAATTTTCATTCCAACGCTCAGCGTAGTAATATCCTAAAAGTTTTTTTTGACAGTGTGACGACAATGATGACGATGACAATGATAATGATAATAATCATAATAATAACAAATAAACAGGCAATAATAAGCTCAGCAAGAATCAAGCCTTCATTTTATCAAATCTTTTGAGAATCTCTGCGTTACGGGTTACAGTTGAAAAAACTGCTATTATAGAAATATTTGATATCTAATGTAACGAATGTATCGATTTCAATGAAATATTATTTGTATTCCTTAATTAGAATTCAATGACACAAAATTCTAAGCAAACAAAAGAAAAAATGAGATATAAAATTACTTACGGTCGGGTCATAGTACTGCGTGTCTTCAGTAATTTCCTTTTCTTATCATGCAAATCACCAATCGGTACGGCCAGACATCTTTTTTCTCGATCGGTTAAAGGGACCTCCGGGGTATTGTCGTCGTTAATCAAAGTCAGCATCGAAAGAGTTGGACTGATTATTTCCGTTCTCCAACTTGTAGTAGTGTTTGTTTCCTCTTCTTGATTGAAAGATATTATACCGTGTCCATTCCCATATTTATTCATAAATGTAAAACGTTCCAATGGATTTTTCTTCATCGTTTCGTCCTTGGCCGAATACACGTCTTGATTATAATATATTTCTTTTCGAGGCGAGTCTTCATCTTCCGATGACTCTTGCTGAAACGATACTATAAGGTATCTTATTTTTCCGTCAAAGTCCATGTATTTTATGTACCATGCAGCACCAGGACCTCTGATAATATATCAAAAATGTCTCTCTTGTGAAAGCGAACATTGAAATATTTCAGAACCTTGTTGGATATTTTTGAATAGGTTTCTATGTCCGTTTTATCAGGGAAAGTCATATAAACGTTATGGAGAATCAAAGAGTTCATGATCCTAAAGATATTTCCCGAAATCCATCGACCAACTACTGTAATTCTTCATAAGAAGTGTTTATGAAAGATTCAAGTGAATAAAACGAACAGTTGCAAGCTAATTAATTAATTTTTGCAACGAAAAATACTATAATAACATTTTGAATAAAAAGTTATAGCAGTTGACCAATGGATTCCGCCTGATATCTTTATGGCCATAAGGAATTCCTCTCGTATCTCAAAAACCCGAGCTGCAATGTTGATTATGGTATGCTGGTTCGTTAAACACAACTGATGCAAACTTGTTGCGATCATTCGGACAGGGTGTCTACTACTTGGGAAAATTCGAGAAAAAAACGGGAAAGCGCCGGGAATTTTGCCCAACCATCGGGAAGAATTAAAGAAAGATTCATTTTTTAAATTGAAAGACTAAAAAATAGGATAAGAACCACAGAACAAGAATTTTTGGTTACAGAGAAATAGGTATGTGAATCGTTCGAAATCGAATTGAATCCACCAAGATTCGACTCCTATTTGTTTTTTTCCATTCGAGATCAGCAAAATTCAACAGAATGTAGTAAAATTTCGGTGATATTCAATAATAGTCCATGAAATCTATCACATTTCTGTGAAATTTGTTGACTTTCATCGAAATTTGCTAGATTGCACTAACAAAACACGGTCTTGGTTGCAGTAATTGAAACCAACATAGAATGAGAAATTTGAGTTATCTGAACTGGAATATTATTTGTTATAACAAACTTTTTTCAGTTATTGGAAACTAATATTTTGTCCAGGCAACTAAATTTGTTATTTGAAATCGCCCAGAGGAAAAAAAGGACGTGATTTTTCATGGAATTTATGATGTTGAAAATGACGTGGTATATCATGATAAAATGAACCTCTGGTCAATGCTGCAAATCACGCTGTAAATCACATGATGTTTCACGTCATTTTTGTATGGATTTTTTAACAAATGAATGAAGTGTTGGGCAGCTGTTAGTCAAGTGGCGTAGTACGTTGAGATTACGTAAAAAATTATGCAAAAATTGACAAGGTACCCGGGTATCAAAATCCTCGATAATCAGCTCACCACCGACAATTGAGGACACGGATCGAATAATGGGATACGCGCTCGGCCAGTAGATGGATGAGTGGATCGACGCAACGGACGGATAGATAAACTGGCGAGAAGGGCCGATAACCGAGACATTGAAATTCTTCGCCCCGTGATGCTCAATTCATCATTTCATCGTCAATAATTAACGAATCGTGCTGATTTTGGCGTAGAATTGTTCACAAACGTTTACCGTTGGTGAATCATTATATTTTTTACTATATAAACCTGGGAATATTTGAACCGAAATAGTTTTCGCTCAGACATCAATGACCCCAAGTTGTAGAAAAAGGTTTAAGCATCAAATTAAAAAATTCATCCTTCAGCTTAGCAGGTAAAAAGCAGTAAACGTTTGTGAACAATTCTACGCAAAAATCAACACGATTCGTCAATTATTAACGATTAAATGAGTTGAGTATCGCGGTGCGAAGTATCTCAATATCTCGGTTATCGGCCCTTCTCGCCGGTTTATCTATCCGTCCGTCGCATCGACCCACTCATCCGTCTACTGGCCGAGCCGTATCCCCTTATTCGACCCGTGTCCTCAATTAGCTGTTTACTTTTCGCTATTGCTGGACCTAAGTTATCATTCAATAGTTACCCGGGAAAAAAATTCCATATATGGACCCATATATGGATTCATATATGGTCATATATGAAAGTGGGGAATCTATCGGCATTGATCTCACTTCTCTCTCCTTTGGTTTTTCATCACATTCCATGTGAAATTGTGACATTTTTTTGTCCATATATGGATGTATATGATAATGTATGATTGAATATGATCACATATGGCCATATACAGTCTCATTCATACATGATCATATATGGCCAAAATCCATATATGCTCATATATGTTTATATATGTTCATATGTATTTCATATATGTTCATATATGATTCATATATGATTTATATACGCTCATATACGACCATATATGAATTATTTTTTCCCGGGTAGTTATTAGTAAACCATTGATGGTTGCCGTTGGCCCATTAATGGGTGCCATTACCGGCTATGGCCCAATCAGGAGCCATTATTGGGCTAATTTTTAAACTCTTTCAGGGTGAGAAGAAAAAGACATAGCCAAGTTTCGTGACAACCTCCACTCATCTTGCAGACGCTGGGTCCATTCACATTCATCAGATGAGTCTTGGATATTCTCGGTGCTGGAATTCCATTCGACATTGATTCTTCAAATTCGATTCGATTTGAATTCGAGAAATGATGAGAAATTTGATTCGATTCGTGAGTCAAAAAATGCGATTCGCACAACTCTACAGAGAAATCCTTCACTAACTGAATGGTGAAACAGATGTGATAAGATATCTATTTTGCCTCGCCGTTCATTATAAGAAATGAGAATGGTCATCTTTGAGACACTCAGTTTGATCAGCGGTCAGTATTAGATTCAATGAAATATTTCTGATGAATTTGCTCGACTTATACAACTTGTGTATAATATTTTCGGGTACAAAAACCAGCTTGGATGGTAACTTTGTATCCTTTGAAAATCACGAATGATCTGAAATAGTACGACTCTTCATTCAAGAAATATTATGGTCATATGAATATGATGAAAAAAAACTACTACAATAGGATTTGATCGCGGGATGTAGGAATTGTATGTTGAAGATCTATTACTTAGGCCACGGCCGGTCGTTTAGGATAGGAACCCATGTGTGCGATGACTTCAGGGCCGAATGTTGCTGCATTCCGAGCCAAGCGTCCTCAAATGACGGGGCACAAACGGCAATGATAATTACGGACCGTTATGTAGCCGAAGTTGGTAACAAGAATTTTGCAATAACTGATTTGTTCAATCGATTTATTGAGATTACTGGAAGATTACATCCAACTCTTTGCAGTAACTGAGAAAATATTGCAGGTTATAAGGGTTATCATGGTTATAAACAATGTGTTACGAGATATGATGCACCTACACGGAGAGAAAAAATTTCCGGGAACAATACTATATTTAGTTGAATAGTCGCCATAAAATACTTAATTGATTTGAATAAATTTTCATTGACTCAATCAAATAACTGTTTTCGTTGATGAAATATTTCATAGCATATTAAATATTTGTTTGATTGAATCAATGAAAGTTTATTCAAATCAATTAAGTATTTTATGGCGACTATTCAACTAAATATTTTATTTTTCTCGGAAACTTTTTCTCTCAGTGTAAATAAGAGTATCCCAATAAGAACAACACGATTAGAATCTCATGAACTTGATGTTTATTCAATGATCGGAATCTTTTTGGGATTTCTAATAAATAGAATATGTTTTCGACAGAAGGTTTCATGATATTTTTATTGAAAGAAATTGAAAAAACTGGGATGAAAAAAAAAGTATTCTCATCGTAATCGAACTAGGAGAACCAAAGAAGATAGGGAAGAAAGAGAACATTCTCCGAGTCGGAGCGTGGAATGTTAGATCACTGAGACAAACAGGAAAGCTAGAAAATTTGAAATTAGAAATGAATAGGTTACGTATCGATGTAATGGGAATTAGCGAAATGAGATGGCCGCAAGAAGGGGATTTCTGGAGTGGGGATTATAGAATCATTCATACAGGATCAAAGAATGGTCAAGCAGGTGTGGGAATTATAATGCATAAAAGGGTGGGGAATAGGATAGAAAATTATTTGCAACATAGCGAACGCGTAATGGTCTGTCTACATAACCAACGTAAACGTAAGAACGGATGCGCAGAAACAGTATATGAGTTATGCGCAGTCGTTTACGTTTACGTTCTCCGTTTTTTCTGTCTATGTAGACAGACCATAATGATGGTCAGAGTTAGAACAAAACCGGTAGACACTGTTATAGTCCAAGTATACATGCCCACATCTGCGTACTCAGAGGAAGATATCGAAAAAACGTACGATGAAATAGAAGTGATAGAATATGTAAAGGGAGAAGAAAATTTGATGATCATAGGTGATTGGAATGCGGTAGTAGGGAAAGGAAAAGAGGGCAACATAATAGAAGATTTTGCGTTAGGAAAAAGAAATGAAAGAGGACAACGTTCAATCGAATTCTGTGAAAGCCATAAAATGATTATTACCAACACATTTAAAAATCATCCAAGAAGGATCTATACTTGGAAAATGCCAGGAGATACAACAAGATACCAAATTGATTATATATTAGTGAAACAAAGATTTAGAAATCAAGTGAAAAGCTGTGAAACTTATCCAGGCCCGGATATAGATACCCATACAGCACAACTAGTTTTCAAACAGTTCTCAGAGAATACCATTAGAATGACACGCTTTTTGAGAGAACTCTTGAAGAATACGCACAATCATTCATTTGAATCCAGAAAAAATTCCAAAAGTATGCCCGTTATGTCAGCAAAAATGAAAACATATAGAAGTTCAGAAAGAACACGTAATCTGCCCAAAAGAATTCATAATGCATTTACATCTGAATTCATTGAGTATAAATAAATCACACCACAAAACAGGCATTCTGAACTTTCTCATAATTCAATAAACCTTTATAATTGAATATTAAGTCTTTTACAAATTTCCTATTGAAAAAGATAAAGATCACAGAGTATTGTTCATCGTTTTTTATAAGGGATTTTCCATACTCGATACAATCGATTAGTTCTTCCATACATAAAAGATCGTTTGTATGAATGCATTTTTACAGTCGATATTCACATATTTTGAGTTAATAAATAATTTACTTCATTATCCACAAGCAATTCATGAATTTTTACACACTTCTCTTCTTTAGAGTTACATCACTTTGTTATATACGAAACTTTAACCTTAAAATCATATGATATGTCATTTATTCTCACATATTATATGTTTTTTTTTTGCATTGAAATAAATTACTAACTGATTATTACATTGAATAATTCACTTCACTTCTTAATCACTCTCCAAATCTCGTACACGCACCTATTCAATCAATTCATAAGAGAAAATATACTACTAATTGTATCTTGGACATCATTTTTGTCCAAAGGCGTTTACAAATTCAGGAAGACTCTGATTGAATCCTTGTTGATCGAAGTTCATGGTATTCGTTATAAATTCTTTTGGGCAGAACAGGACTACATTTTGAACTTCCATGAAGATTCATATTCACTGTCATAACGGGTGGTCTTTACGAATTACTTCGTACATTTTCTATGTGTACTTCAAGAACTCCCACATGTATTCATCGAGAATTCTTTTGATACTCTATATATTCATTCAGAATACTGCATGAATTCATAGAAATGAATTCCGTAGGTATTCTTTAGTCTGAATTCTCTGTAAACTCAAAAAGGACTTGTGTGCTGTCTGGGTAGTGATCACAATATGTTGCTGATGAAATGTTCTCTGAAATTCAAAGTTCTGAAGAAGAAAAGGAAAATGCAAAAAAGATGGAATTTGAAGAATCTCAAACAAGAATGAACACAGGAGGCATTCAAAGTGATGTTGGACGAAAAATTGAAGGATCGACAAGAGAAAGACTTGGAAATGGAGAGTGGATGGACAAATACAGGGTGTCCCATTTTAAGCTTTAAATACAAATATCTCAAAAACATGCACCTTAAACCAAAAGTACTTCATACCAAAGTTGTTATACAAAGAGGGGGCCACAAAACTACGATATCAGTTTCATCATAGATGGCATTATGATCGATTAAAATGGGGTCAACATCATTTTTTTAAACAGGAACTCCCACTTTTTATTGCATATCTTGATTCTACGCAAAAAACTAAGTAACTTTTGCTTGAAACGTTTTTCTAAATTTTTGAGGATGGCGCCACAATCGGTGAAAAAAAATTTTATTGTAAATGACACATTTGTAAATTATTGTAAAAAACACATTGTAAATGACTTCAATTCAATGTTTTGGAAACGACATTCATTGTGTTTTGTGTTCGATTTCTTCTCTGAAATTATTATTGTTTTGATTTGTTTGTTGAGCGCTGCTTTACACATAATGAAGTAGAACTTGCTCATCAACCTCATTTCCCACCGTTTCCATCTCCAAGAATTTAGGAAACATGTTTCAAACAAAACTTCCTCATTTTCTCGCGTAGAATCATAATATGCGATAAAAAGTAAGAGTTTCGATTTGAAAAATTGAAGTTGACCTTATTTTTACAGATCACAGCGCCATCTACTATGGAACTGATATCGCCATTGTGTCGCCCCCTCTCTTAACAACAACATTCGAATGAGATATTTCGCTCTTGGATGCATTCCACAAGATATCCGCATATTGTTTCATAGACTTTATTTTTCATCGATTGTGGCGCCATCTTCAAAAATTTAGAAAAACGTTTCAAGCAAAAGTTACTCAGTTTTTTGCGTAGAATCAAGATATGCAATAAAAAGTGGGAGTCCCTGTTTAAAAAAACGATGTTGACCCCATTTTAATCGATCATAATGCCATCTATGATGAAACTGATATCGTAGTTTTGTGGCCCCCTCTTTGTACAACAACTTTGGTATGAAGTACTTTTGGTTTAAGGTGCATGTTTTTGAGATATTTGCACTTGAAGATTAAAATGGGACACCCTGTATAAAGGGGAATACAGGCATGCTAGCGGTTCAATGGTCTTGAATAAGTGAGTTGCTAGTGGAGAAAAGTGAGTAGAAAGTGAGTTTTCGATTGAAAAAGTGAGTGAAAAGTGAGTTACTTTGAATATAATTGTATGGTTGGATATGCAAATGAAAAAGTCGAGTAAATACTGATTGTATCAACCCTTTCAGTGCGTACATGGGTCATTTTTGTTCAGGTAATTCCTTCCACGACGAATTCTTCTGAGTAGGTTCCTATTTCACCACCTCAAAAAACTTTAGGTTGGAGATTATCTCTCTGCTGAAAGGCGATCGAAGTCGTCAGTCCCGCTATCAACAGCAAGCTGTTGGAAAATTCTACGGACGCGAATGACCCATGTGCGCGCGAATAGGGGCCTTTTCGTGTGAAGTGTTATTTGTTTGGGATGTGTTGTAAGCATGAACTTTTCATGCCAAAAACATCCTTAAAGCACCAGTTTATGCTCCCAATTTCCTTTGAATACCCAAGTGTAAAAATGTTCGAGATTATTTGTGATTTGATATAGTTTAGTTGATGTATAAGTTGTATGTATGATTGAATATAAATTACTCGAGTTTGAGGATAATATTCATGTAGAACTGAGGCCCGTAAGTTGATCCTTCCCGAGCCCAGGTTTCCACTCTATAGCCCTGCTTACATGGGAAAAAATACGTTTTCCCACTATTCTTCGTACAAAAACATTATACGTTTTTGCATGCTCAAATAATTATATATTTTGGGAAATATTAGATTCCCATTACTGTTCCCTGAAAGCTCTATTCTTGAACTACGGAATCTTCGAGAGATTGTTTTTGACACTGGGTTAATAGACACTTCCTCACGTGAAATCAGGAATTCCCCTTACTTTTCACTCATTTGTGATTTTTAAAGCACACGAGATCTAATCATTGCCTAATTTTCAGTAGATAGGTTTGTTCTACACACTTGAAAGTATATTCACGAATTTTGGCAGATTTTTTGGATTTCTTTTTCTACGTGAAATAATGGCTAGACATGAATGACCCATGTGCGCACTGATGAGGTGCCATTTTGTAGAGCGCACTGAAAGGGTTAATACTAATGGAATCAACAATTAGTATCAATTTAACTTGGGACCAATTGCGAAAAATCAATATGATAGTGGAGAAAATGTGATGATATTGATGAAGATTATCCACAATTTAAAGACTGAACTGTAATTTTCAAAATGATAAATAACCAATCCACTATGGATTCACCTCATTCAATGGTGAACACTGTTTCATGCCAATATTTCAACACACGAAAATCTACTTATTGATCTAACACATTAAATGTTCATAAAACCCGGGAAAAAATAATTCATATATGGTCGTATATGAGCGTATATGAATCATATATGAACATATATTAAATGCATATGAACATATATAAACATATATGAGATCATATACGAGGATATATGGATTTTGGCCATATATTATCATGTATGAATGAGACTGTATATGGCCATATGTGATCATATTCAATCATACATTATCATATACATCCATATATGGACAAAAAAATGTCACAATTTTACATGATGTAATGAAAAACCAAAGGAGAGAGAAATGAGATCAATGCTGATAGATTCCCCACTTCCATATATGACCATATATGAACATATATGGCCAAAATCCATATATGCTCATATATGAATGCATATATGAATCCATATATGGGTCCATATATGGAATTTTTTTTCCCGGGAACCCATTTAAGAATCCATAAGTTAGCGTAATATTCAAATTAAATATAATAGGGTGAGAAATAAAGTAAGATGACAATGTTTGAGAGAAGAATTTGATTTGTTTTATAAATTTCGATTAGGGAGTTGATAACCAACCTGTGATGTCCCACACAGCACAGGAGTTCAAAAAGAAATCTTGAAAAATTATATTGAATTCTCCAAGCTCCAATTGAATTGTTTATGAACCCTTTCTGAACTTGCTTATGTTCTACCAGAAATCTCACACAGCACAAGCATGTCTCAAATAAACTTCCACCATGACAATTCCGAAAGAATTGCAGCAATCATTATTTTAGAGAAATTTTGTTTTTTGTTCAATCATAAAAAAATGCATGCAACTACATAAAATAGTATCTTTTGCCTCGTGCGACTGCAATCTTCTCTATTACCACGAAAAATTGAAAACTGAAACACATGAAGACATGAAATTACTCAATCAAGGCTCTTTTTTAAATGCTCTTTCTTGTCAAGATCTCGATACAATTAATTCAAATGTCACTAGGAATATTTAATTTTTCATTGAAATTATTTTCTGAAGTCCTTCAATAATCCCCTGACTTCCCACACAGCACCCTGGTCCTGTTGAATTCCTGAAGAGTTCTCAATGAATTCATCGTTGGATTCTTTAAGAGTCCCCGGTATGACAGTTCAGAATGAGTTCTTTATGAATCCCTACTATTCAAAGAGAACTCTCGAAGAATTCTCAAGAATTCATTATGGATCCTTTCGGAACTGACACGCTCTGTAAATTGGAAAGAGTCAGATTCCCACTCGAATGAGGAGATAGGTTCCCTTCTGGCTGCCTAAAGAGTGAATTATCACTCTAACAGTGTGGAATTTTACTTTTCAGGCAACCAGAAGGGAACCTGTTCCCGTTAGAGTGGAATTCTCACTTTCCCGTACTTAGAGAGTAAAGAGAGTTCAATTGCACTGAGAAAACAGATATCTTGAAAAATACCATAATTTATGGATTTTTGGCGTTGGTCTGAACCGAGTCAAAATATTTACGTGAACGAACTTCTAAAAGTTCCATAATTTCTTGGACTTTTATAAAGAAGTATAGTACCTTCCCCATAAAATTCCCAGCCATTATGGTACTTTTAGAGGTATCCTCACGTAAATATTTTGACTCGGGTTAGACCAACGCCAAAAATCTATAAATTATGGTATTTTTCAAGATACCTTTTTCTCCGTGTGGGACATGCTCTATCGGGGATTTCTAGAATTGTTTCTCCCACTCCCTGATTCTCCATGATCGATTTTTACTTCTCTGAATTTTCCCTGACTTCTCAGAAGTGGGCATCCTGGAAGGAGGTATGAATAATAATACCGTGCATAACTGGTGAAAAACAATAAAACCCACAGAAATCAAATGAAGACCGGTTTATGTGGTATCGTTCTATCGCTATAGAGCCCCATCAGGGGAAGGCTCTCTATTGCATCATTCCAGTGGTTACAGGAATGCAGGAACAGACTGTTTCTTGAATGGAATTTACTGTAAAACATAGTGAATTTGATAAGGTTTCTACTGTAACATCATAGCGAATTTGATCTAAGTTCAGTCTGTTCTTCGGTTACAAAGTACTATACTAAATTTGGTTCTAAATTTCTTTCCGTGCATCCAAATTTTATTTATTTACTATAGTGATAAGGATATTTTGTACCTGTGTCAGAAGTGGTGGCTGAATAACAAAAATTTGAAATAGAAATATAGGAATATGCTACGAAATAGTGATGTGAAAAGATATTTTATAATGCATTTCACAATATATTCTCCAGATAAACAAGTTAGTTGGATTAGTTTGATGATTAATGATATTTTGATTTTTAAGTTTGCTTCTAATTTTTCTCCTTCGCTATTTCACGCAGTCAGATTTTTGGTAACACTTTTAATACAATAATCTTTTTCGACTAAATTGAATAATTCTAAATGATTCCTGTGAATCATAACACAACAACCATAGTACTCACGGAATAACACTCCCTTATCATTGTTGGATAGAATATATGAGGGAATAAAAAAAAATAAATAATTGAAATTTGAAGAAATTCACACGCTGATCATGGAAAAAGTGAGAAAAGTGAGAATTCACAAAATAAGTGAGGAATAGTGAGGGAAATGAAAAAAAGTGAGAAAAGTGAGTCACTAGCATGCCTGGAATATAGAACAATGTGCGGATGAAATTTTGAAGAACGATGGAGTAGAACCTAAGAAACCATGGATAACAGAAGAGATTCTCGATTTGTTTAATGAAAGGAGGAAATGCAAGAATAAGAATAGCGAACAAGACCAGCAGACATACAAAGCACTGAGGAATAAAATGATAAGAGAATCAAGGAAAGCAAAAGAACAATGGTTAGAGGAAAAATGTCAGGATATAGAAGTAAGATTACATTTAGGGAAAATAGATGAGGCATATAGGATTGTTGAGAGATTTTTTGGACAAATGAAATCTAGAAGCAGTAAAATTGAAAATTCTCTAGGGAGACAATTCATGAGATCGGAGGTAAAAATAGAACAATGGATTAATCATTTAAAAGATCTGTATAAAGGGAGCGATAGTATAGGATTTTTAGAGAGGGAGGAAGATGTCGATGAAGAAGAATTGGGAGATTCAATTTTGAGACCAGAATTCGACAGGGCTTTAAAAGAATTGAAGAATAATAAAGCGCCAGGAATAGATGGCATAAGTGCGGACCTTATCAAAGCCTCCAGTCAAAGAACTCGTGACGCACTGTTTGAATTGGTCAGAGATATGTACGAGAGAGGAGAGGTACCGAAAGATTTCCAGAAGAATAAAATTGTTACCATTCCGAAAAAACAAGGAACAGACAAATGCGAGAACTTCAGAACGATTAGTTTAACTTCACATGCCTCGAAAATACTGACAAAAATTATGTACAGGAGAATAGAGAATAAAATAGAGAGTAGATTAGCAGATCAGTTTGGTTTTAGGAAAAATAGGGGAACGCGGGAAGCAATATTAGCACTCAGAGCAGTAGTAGAGAAAAGTCTGTGTATATAGGTTTTGTGGATATACAAAAAGCATTCGATAATGTTGATTGGGAGAAAATGTTCACGATTTTGAAAAAGGTAGGAATTAATTTCAAGAATAGGAGAATAATATATGAATTATATAAGAATTAAACCGCAATAATAGAAATAGAGGGTCAAAAAGGAGAAGCACAAATTAAAAGAGGGGTGAAACAAGGATGCTCACTATTGCCATTGATTTTCAATTTGTATATAGAAGAAGCGATGAGCGAAGTGAAGGAGCAAGTGCAATTGAAATTACAGATTCAAGGGGAAAATGTAAGAAAATGTAATGCTGAGATTTGCGGATAACATACACGGAGAAAATGTATTGACGAAAAATTACCCAAAGTTGAGTAAAACGGGGACATAGTGGCATTCCCGCGAAGTTTAAAATCCGGTCGAGTTCATTTTACTCGACTACAGATGAAAATAAATTCAAATGTTTTCATTATTTCAACAAGTTGAATACTGTTGAAAAACATCTGAATTGATTTTCATCTGTAGTCGAGTAAAATTAAGTCAACTGGATTTTCAACTTCGCGGGAATGCCACTATGTCCTCGTTTTACTCAACTTTGAATAATTTTTCGTCAATATATTTTCTCCGTGTAGCTATATTAGCTACGAGTGGTGCTGAGTTAGAAAATACTCTCAACGCGATTAAAACAATATTACTTGAAAACTATTGTATGAATATAAATAAGGACAAAACAAAATTCATGATTTGTACAACAACGAAAACATCAAGGACAACGAAAATCAAAATAGATGCAGAGACAATTCAGAAAGTGAAAGAATTTAAATATCTAGGAAGCATAATTATAGAAAACGGTGAAAGCGAGAGAGATATAAGAGCAAGAATAGCACACACGGAAAAAAAGATGATGTTGGATTTACAACATTTCGTTCGATCACCATAGAAACCCCTAATATTTCTATGGTGATCGAACGAAACATTGTAAATCCAACATCATCTTTTTTTCCGTGCAATGAAAACAGGCTTTCCACCAAAAGAAACAGTTACTGTGTTCGAAGAATATTAGCTTAGCAGCAAGGAAGAAATTATATGGTTGCGAAACTTGGACAATTGGAAAAACGGACCAACGAAGGCTTGAGGCTTGAAGCTTTCGAAATGTGGTGTTATAGAAGGATGCTTAGAGTAAAGTGGATAGAGAGAGTGAAAAATGAAGAAGTACTTGAGAAGGTAAATGAAAAGAGAAGTCTTTTGAGACAGATCGTGAAAAGAAGAAGTAATCTGATAGGACACACATTAAGGCATGATAGCTTATTGAAAACAATATTGGAAGGAAAAATGAATGGTGGAACTCGAAGAGGTGGACCTAGATTAAGTTATATGAAGCAAATTATACAAGATAAGGGTTGTCGTAGATATGCAGAAATTAAACGGTCAGTGGATAATAGGCAGGGTTGGAGGATTTCATCAAACCAGTCATAAGACTGATGACTTCATGATGATGAATCGAACTAGGAACTTCTAGATTTCCAAGTTGATTCTATCACCGCTCTGCTATGAACTTACATGAATGTAGAAGTGCATTCGAATTCCTATCAATTCCACGCGAATGTACATGATTCATGCATAAAATACATCTTTCAAGTACTTTTTATCAATCATGGATTTCTTTTAATAATTTTGATAATATAATTATGCTTAGTGGATAAAATACTGAAGGTATTGATGTCAAAATGAAATCTTCAAGGGAAGACTTTATTGCATGATGGCTATAGTACCGGATTTCGGGTTTTACTGCATACCCTGGTAAAAATCGAACGTGCTTGAAACACCGTCAAAGCGTGCAATAAAGTGACAGAAGCGTTTGTGAAAAGTTTCGACCGCCAAATGACTCTAAGGCAAATTTGGTTGAGCGTGCTATCACATTTCATTGAACGTCCAACGCACCCTTCTTACTGAACACTCTTCTCCAACTCTTCAATAACTCTTTCCTGATGTTTACGATGTTTCGGTAGTGAAGGTTTTCAACACGCTTATAGGACTTCCCTTGTGTATATGTTTTGATTGATTGAGAATTATATGATTTTGAGGTTAGAATGTTCAGAGGGTATTCTTTATCTTTTATACCAGTCGTTAAGCTAAAAAATTTTATTCGTATTCAAGATACATTTACCAATATAATTACTAAACAACAATTGTTTCGAATTATCGAACTGTAATTAGATGATGTTTGATATGTGCAAGTTAATTAAATTCTTTTGCACATTTAATGATTACACATGGGATATTGAAATTGATTTGTAAACTTTCAGGATGAAAAATCATTTTAATTCAATGAGAAAGATTGAATTTAAAGCACGTGACACAGTTCATCAGGGAAATAAAGTTCCAATTTTTCAATCACCGATGTTAGCCTAGCGGTAAAGGACTTTCTCCCGAGTTCAGAAGTTCTTAGTTCGATTCCCCTTTGCAAATTCTTTTTTTTTTACTTTCTTTGGGCTCACTTTCATGCACGCTTTACATCCGCCAAATGACTCCTCCGAAACGCTTCTGATACTTTGAATTGACCCTTCGATTACTCTTATAGGACTCTCTAATAACGTCTTTGTAACTCTTCGCAGAACGCTCCATTTTCACCAGGGTATTAACGACGTATCTCAAGACTTTCATGATCAAATGAAATTGCATTCATTCCTTTCCAAATTGATTGGTTAGGAAGAGATGAAACAATGCTTCCCAAGAGACTCTACGATCACACAACGTGGAAAAAATTACAGGCCTGTGTTTGCTGCATGCGACATCATCAGATAAAAGGAGAGGTGAAGTGTTTTCCCTAGCGTCTCTCTTTTCATCCAACCTATCTCCGTCGTTTGATTGACGTATTTATGTCGTTCGTATTCCGATTGGTTTGTCATTCTATTCATACAGTGATTGGTGATTTGTTTCAGCTACCGACTTAATCTATTCGTTTGTATGAAATATTTTGAAATTTCTAATTTGACAAAAAATGTTCTGACATTTTGCGTCTTCATGGTTAATTTTTGGGAACAGGAAACTCACTTCCAGTGTTGAAGCGGAAAATATATTCTCCCGTTTATCGTTGGTGTCAAAATGCATTTTGTTTCCTGATGTTGTCAGATAAGTTTTTGATAAATCCATATCATAATCATTCTAATTGAATTATGTTGGTCATGTTTTGGCACTTTATACTTTGTGTCCGATATCATTCCTTTCACAGATATCGGACATGCAGAACATACAGGGTGGCGCAAAAGTCTGGAAACACCCACATAACTTTTGAATGGGGATCTTCCGGAGGAAATTCTGATCCACGCTCATGATGCAGATGGAACAGTTCACGTATGCTGTCACACATGTGTTATTGTGACATCCCATGGGACCTGGGACAAAAAAAATTCCATGCCAGATGAGCTTTTTAATATTTTTAATGTTTGAATCGTTCATTTTAATCGTCGGAAACAAAACGGAAATTCAATCTTGCAAAATCAGAGAAATCATCGTTGTTTATCCTCTCGAATGAACTTGGAACTGGGAACATCGTTTGAAGGATGTACTGGTATATTTTGGATCTCTAAAACTTCAATGAACGATTCAAGCTGCAGCAAAATAAATTTTTTGCATTTAGAATCGGATTTTTGTACCAACGATAAATCGCAAATATATCTCTGGATGATCCGAATTTTTTATTGGCTCCAGCACAATCAGAAATTCCGAAATGAGAGTTGGATATGCAGACAATTGTATGCAATACTCATCAGAACATCGAGGATAGACTCAAAGTCATAATACAAGTAGAACAATTCACCTATATGACATTCAAATGAAATGGATTCTTTTGCTGCCCCTAAATGCGCCCCATATGAGTGACCGTGATATTCTATGGGATCTGGAGCATGCACTGTAAAAAATAATCGGAATTTTCCTGTATAGTTTGATCGGAAAATCCCAATCACTGATTGGGAAATCGATTTCCGGTACATTTGTATCAAATTCCCCATAAATCAATCTGAAAATTCCAAACTTCATGAGATGATAATTCCCAACATTTCACAGTAAATTCCCATACAAGTTCGTAAAATTCCTAACGTACATATATGTTAATTCCTTCAGATAAATATATAGGAATTTTCCCATAGAAATTTTTTACAGTGTGAACATTCTACGCTGGATAAGATTCATTGAATCTAGCATCAGAATGGTGATTCAATGATGAATCACCAATGTATATTTGCATAATCCGAATTTTTCTCAACCTCAGCATGATCATTTTGTTTCTCTTCATGACGAGGACGAATACAATAAATAATCGTATCCGAATATTGAAAGTTCAACTCGAACACTTTACCTTCTTTCCCCATCATGGATCATGAGCTATTTCAATTTTTTAGTCTTTGAATTTTGGAAAATTGAAATGGAAACAGAAGAGTGTAACTAAACCGACGCGCGTAATGCGCGCGATTGCGTTGGACTAGTACATGTAAAACCATGGGGCCAAAACTAGTAGCCAGCAACTGATTATTGGAACTTTTGATTGAAAATTGAAAAAATCGTATACTAGAATTGACAATATTCCGTTGAAATATGAGGCTAGTACATATTCTTCTGAGTTTCAGTGGATTGATGTGTGGGAGTTTCTCCGGACGTTGAAAGAATTACCACTGATATTAAGAGGAAGGTGTAATAGGCTCATATTGTGGAGTAGATTCTAATTTTTTGGGTGTACCTTGTCAAAGTCTTGTTCGTACCAGAAATCGGTTATGTTGCCAGTCCCCTCTGACTTCCTCAATTTGCATGTTTTTGATATAGGGTGAACCAACTTTTCGCCGAAAAGACGTCCCGTGAAAAAATCGTTCAGGTGTGATTAGGCGTGTTCACGCCTGATCATGGACGTTTTTTGGCGAAATTATTCCTACTCAACTCTGATCGCACGGAGTTGGGTCTGACTACGCCTCATGGTTCACTTTTTAGCTTCGTCATGACTGAGAAGACTTCAATTTTGTACTTACGTGGAAACCCGTGATTGAGCTTGACCGCGTGCGATTATGCCAAACAAACCATTTTCGCCCATGATCATACAAAATTGGACCAAATGAGAAGTATCCATACAAATCGACGCTATGCTGATTTTTTCATCACGAATGCACATGTTTTATCAGGCCAAGTCAGCCCCGAACACATTCGCGTACGCCTGATCACACCTGATCATGCCTGAGAACTGGAAAGTACATAAGCACAATAAGTAAAAATGATTGACAATGGATTACCCGTGAAAAAATCGTCCACGCGTGATCAGGCCTCATTCATCAGGCGTGCTCAGGCGTGACCAGGCCTCAATTTTGTACCCACGTGATCAGGACTAATCACGATCAATCACGCCCAATCGCGCTTGATTATGCTTCATTATGAATAAAGAATTCAGGATTAATTAGCTATTTGTGAGGAATGAAACTGTAACCATTTTATAAAAGACTAATTTATTGTCAATCATTTTTACTTATTGTGCTTATGTAGTTTCCAGTTCTCAGGCATGATCAGGTGTGATCAAGCGTATGCGAATGTGTTCGGGGCTGACTTGGCCTGATAAAACATGTGCATTCGTGATAAACAAATCAACATAGCGTCGATTTGTATGGATACTTCTCATTTGGTACAATTTTGTATGATCATGGGCGAAAATGGTTTGTCTGGCATAATCGCACGCGGTCAAACTCAATCACGGGTTTCCACGTAAGTACAAAATTGAAGCCTTCTCAGTCATGACGAAGCTGAAAAATGAACGATGAGGCGTAGTCAGGCCTAACTGCGTGCGGTCAGAGTTGAGTAGGAATAATTTTGCCAAAAAATGTCCATGATTAGGCGTTAACACGCCTAATCACACCTGAACGATTTTTTCACGGGTAGTCTTTTATGAAATGGTTACAGTTTCATTCCTCACAAATAGCTAATTAATCCTGAATTCTTTATTCATAATGAAGCATAATCAAGCGCGATTGGGCGTGGTCCTGATCACGTGGGTACAAAATTGAGGCCTGGTCACGCCTGAGCACGCCTGATGAATGAGGCCTGATCACGCGTGGACGATTTTTTCACGGGGTGATTTGATAATCCCGAGTCATTCCTAGTCTTTACTGAAAAATGACTACCCAAGCGTGTATTGCCTATAATGATGATGGGCCCCAGGCTGGGTCATCCTCTTTAACCCAGTATCGGGGAATGACGATGGGGCCCATGTTGGCTCAATCTTGGCCCTGTTGTGCTTTCTCATACAATTATGGTTGGTAGAAAATGGAAATAATGAATCTTAGTGCGGGCAGATTTGAACTCGGCCCCAATTTGGACCAGCGTTAGGTCATGATTGGGGTGAATTAATATCCCGAGCATGTGCGTATCATCTTCAGCGTGTATGGATTTTGGTCCCACTTTGGTCCAGTCTTGGGTCCATATAGGCACGATAGGGCTCAACACTAGGCCCAAGACTGGGCCAAAATGGGGCTGAAATTCATGCCCGCTGGGGTAGAATTGAAAGCAATTTTCCAATTTCAAAAAAAAAGGAAGGGGCAGTATTGATTGCCTAGTTTGGGTTCATGCTGGGTCCATGGTGTTACTAATCCTCGGGCAAAGCAATACAGCCAAGCTGGGAACGATGTTATCATCTCCGGGTTGGCCCCATTTGTCTGCCCAGCTTAGTCCCATGTTGGACAGCATGGGCACCCACCCTGGGCTCAGATTGGGCCCGCCGTTAATACACACTTGGGTAGCGATTGTCAAATTATGTTGATTTGGCGAATCCAAAAAAGTTCGCAAAATTCTTTTTCGGAATCCAAAATTCAGGCTCTTTACAGACTCAGATTAAATCTTGAAGAATCATCTTCGAGAATTTCAGATCTCTTATGAAGTCAGTTCCGAGTATTTTGGTGTGAAAAAAACGTGCTGGGATGATACCTTCAGTATCCTCTTAAGAGGATACCAGGGTTTGCTATCCATGCACGTTGGTTAGAAAACGACAAACCTATACGATAGAAAGATAGGTTCGAAACAAACGCTTGTATCCTCTTGAGGGTGTCGATTTTTTCCCTAGAAAACTACTAGACCGTTTCAACCGTTTCGAATCATTGATATTTGATTGATTGTATTGATCTTCAAATCAAAAAATTAAAAATAAATCGGTGAATTCAACTCTAGTCTCAAAATAATTGTACACGTTGTTTTTTATATCAGGAAAACTGAAGGGTTTGGGGGTTTCTTATTGCACAGTTGAAAATTTTGTGTAAATGTGTTAAAAAATCCGTGTGTCATGAATTTTCTGTTAAATATTCAACATAAACACGTGTAACTTCTACAGACAGTCCTTGTGTAATAGGGTCTCAACTGATTTATAATGTCAAATCATTCAAACAAGTGAAAAAAAGTGTCAAAATGACACAAATTTTATTCAACTCAAGATTGAACATAAAAATTGTGTTATTTTCAACTACCAAAGGGAGATCGCCAATAGTGGGAGCTATTTTTTTTATGAAACTTCTATGTACATGTAACTTTAGTAGTCGTCGGAAGAACTATTCATTCATTTTGGTTTCAGCTTTCATTCTAATGGGAATTCGTTTTCTAGATATGTTAATTTGAAGATAGAGTGCGAGTTGATATACGCAAAGAAAGTACACTCAACCAAAGGACCGGCAGTGGCTTGAGTGATACAGCTTCAACATTCGGTCCCGACGATCCATGTTCAATGCTCAATAAAGTACTGTTTTTTTCAATTTATTCTTATGCATTGTTTCAACACGAAAAAAGTGTGATTTTCACATTTGATTGATGTAAAAAAATCCATAAATTACACTTGTGAACTGTTGATTCACTTCTTATTTTGGATTTCATTTGACAGTACTTATGTGTTGAATTTACACGATCGGAAATCCTTTTGTGTTATATCATTTACATCAAGCTTGAGTTACTAGCTAACACAAACACATTATGTGATATCGACACAAAAATATGTGTGGACCGTTTGGGACATGTGAAATGTGTTGAATTCAACACAAAATTTCCAACTGTGTGATTGATAATGGAATTTCATCATCATCATCATCATCATGAAGTAATCAGTCTTATGACTGGTTTGATGAAATCCTCCAACCCTGTCTATTATCCGCTAACTGCTTAACTTCTGCATATCTACGACAGTCCTTATCTTGTATAATTTGCTTCATAATGGAATTTCGTTCTGATTAATTAAAACGATACAGTTAATCAACAAAGAGACCACACCCGCATTGTTTGATGAATTCTGAATCTTTTGATCCAAAGTTTGATGTGACTGATTGAACATTATCAACTTGAAACAGTTTTTCCCATACCACGGCGATGGATGAGAAGAAAGGTGCTAGGGAAAACACTTTACCTCTCCTTTTATCTGATGATGTCACATGCAGCAAACACAGGCCAGTAATTTTTTTCACGTTGTGTGATCTTAGAGTCTCTTGGGAAGCATTGTTTCATCTCTTCCTAACCAATCAATTCGGAAAGGAATGAATGCAATTTCATTTGATCATGAAAGTCTTGATATACGTCGTTAATATGCAGTAAAACCCAAAATCCGGTACTATAGCCATCATGCAATAAAGTCTTCCCTTGAAGATTTCGTTTTGACATCACTACCTTCAGTATTTCATCCACTAAGCATAATTATATTATCAAAATTATTAAAAGAAATCCATAATTGATGAAAATTACTTGAAAGATGTATTTTATGGATGAATCATGTATACTTGTGTGGAATTGATAGGAATTCGGATACACTTCTACATTAATGTGAGTTCATAGCAGAGCGGTGATAGAATCAACTTGGAAATCAAGAAGTTCCTAGTTCAATTACGATGAGAATCCCTTTTTTTCATCCCAATTTTTCAATTTCTTTCAATCAAAATATCATGAAACCTTCTGTCGAAAACATATTCTCTTCATTAGAAATTCCAAAAAGATTCTGATCATTGAATAAACATCAAGTTGATGAGATTCCAATCATGTTGTTCTTATTGGGATACTCTTCTTTCGGTGCATTATATCTCGTAACAAATGGTTTATAACCGTCATTATTGCCGTTTGTGGCTCGTCATTTGAGGACGCTTGGCCCGGAATACAGCCACATTCGGCCCTGAAGTCATCACACACATGGGATGTATTTCTAACGTATTCAAACTTTCTGTGCACGCAACAAGGTGATATTGCACACTGCAAATAACTTTGCTACAAAACTTTTTGCTCAGTTTTTATTTGAAATGTATGTAAAGCGTAGTGAAACATAGTCATGGTCAGAGATGGGTATCTCGGGAGTACTTCTCGTGAGTA
Source organism: Gonatopus flavifemur (assembly GCA_018340375.1). Taxonomy (NCBI): domain Eukaryota; kingdom Metazoa; phylum Arthropoda; class Insecta; order Hymenoptera; family Dryinidae; genus Gonatopus; species Gonatopus flavifemur. The sequence continues at coordinate 4,092,610 of JAFFJZ010000018.1, forward strand.
TTTTAGTTGAATATTTTTTATCTTATATAAATATATTTTTTCATGAGGTTGATAAAAAATACTTCTCACTGAGAATATTGCAAGATTACAAAAGTATTCCCGAGCTGTCTATCCCCGGTCATTGTCACAATCAATTTTATGATTGATTATTTATTTCACCTATTATTAACCATTTTAAAATTATCCTAAATCAACAGCATCAGTGAAAAAATCTTTCACAAGATCTTGAGACTTACAACTTGAACATATGTTCTGAACAATCGCACTCGTAAGTAAATCTTTCGGCACACGAATGAAAAGATATGTTAGAAAGTTTCATCATTCATGAAGGAAAACTCTAAGGAACTTATATAATTTTTTTGAAACTATACTGAATTGGAGAATATGATGGTGCGCAATATAATGCCCAGAATGTTGAGGATCTTTTCTCCGTACATTTCTAAAAGATCTTCGATATTCACTTTTTAAACATCATCCCTAGTAGAAATCACTCTAGTCATTCTCCAGGCGATGACAAGGCCTCACGAGGCCTTGCAAGTCCCTCACAAGGGCCTGGTGAGGCCTCGCAAAGCCTAGAGAATTACTAGAATGATTTCTGCTAGGGATTCCATGGTTAGGAATTTCAGAAAAATATCCGGGAAAAATAGGAAATTAGCTGGGAATTTTTGAATTGAATTTTGGTGGACACCCGTCCTGCTTTTTTTGCGCTATTGTTAAAAATATAGTGCGTTTGTAACGAGTATAAACTGGCCCACTGTACGTCTGCAACAGGGCCGCACCAAGAAGGGAGGACGCCCAAGTGAAGAAATTCTCAAATTTATGTATAATTTATATCCAAATTTGAAAATCTTCTTATTTGGGTGGTTGCAACAGGTTTGCATTAGTCCATTTGGTGAACTTGAAATAACATTTTAGCAAGGAAAGAATATACAGGTTGGTTGAAAAGTTTCTGCGCTCGAAATGAAAGAATACTGTTTTTGTTACGAAATGTATTTTTTTATTCAATATAATCTCCTAGAAGCTCAATACACTTGTTCCAATGATCTTCCAATAATTTCATCCCATCCTTATAATGGTTTTCCGGAAGCTCTGCAAAATAACCGTCTACGGCTGCTATGGCCTCTTCATTCGACGAAAAATGCTTTCCACGAAGGAATTGTTTGAGATTTCTGAAGAGATAATAGTCGCTGGGAGCCAAATCTGGCGAATACGGTGGATGTTCAAGCAATTCGTACTTGAGTTCTTTGAATTTAGCCATCGTCAAAACACTTTTGTGAGCAGTTGCATTATCTTGATGAAAAATGATTTTTTTCTTCTTTCAACCAGGTCTTTTCTCACGAATTTTCTCATCCAGCTGATCCAAAAGGCTGCAGTAATATTCGGAGTTGATTGTTTTACCTTTCTGAAGATAATCAATGAACAAAATTCCTTTCGCATCCCAAAAAACTGATGCCATAACCTTCTTTGCTGATCGTTGTGACTTCACCTGCTTTGGAGCTGAGCAACCAGCTTCAGTCCACTGTAAACGTTCTTGTTTCAATTTACGATCATGGTGGTAGATCCAAGTCTCATCCATAGTTATAAAACGACGCAAGAAGTCGGTTTTATTCTGCTTAAAACGCTCCAAAATACGCTGAGAAATTTGTTTTCGATCCAGTTTTTGTTGAATTGTTAACGTGTGCGGCACTAACTTTCCAAACAGTTTTTTCATACGTAATTCTTCATGTAAAATATGGCATATTCGTTCGTCTGAGATGCCTATGGCATTAGCAATTCCACGCTTAGTCAAACTTGGATCTTCACTAACCATATTATGTACATGCTCAATGATTTCTGCTGTGGTTGCAGTTTTTGGTCGTCCTTCGCGTGGATCGTCTTCAAGGCTAGTACGGCCACGTTTAAATTCACCAGCCCAAAATTCAACGGTGCGTGTTGAAGGTGAGGACTCCTTATACACTTCTAACAATTGTTCATAAATTTCCTTTGCTTTTACACCCTTCAAAACAAAGAATCTAATGACTGCACGATATTCAATTTTTCCCATATTAAGGAAAATCAATGACACGTCAACTTCAAATGGCTTGTAAACAAAGAATTAATTGACAGAATGACTTGTAACTTTGCATGTGTTCTCAGGACAGATATACCAACTTGAGAAAAAAAAATTTTCGAGCTAGCAGTGCTATCTCTTGGTGAGCGCAGGAACTTTTCAACCAACCTGTATATTTGATGTCGTATGCAATGATTTTTTCCACACAGTTATCAATTTCTGTATTCATTATAATGTTTTTACTGGAAGGAGAGCTGTGCGGTTAGTCCATTATTCGAATAAAACGGTTAATTGTTTAATTCCGAATCATCGGTTTTCTAAAGAATCGATTAATCGATCAATTATTCGGTTCCAATTAATCGGAGTCCCGATTTACCGGCTGATCAACAGTTTCCGATGATTATTCTGTTTTTAATTTATCCATCAATCAAATAATGATTAATCGGAATCAAACAATTAATTGAATAATCGAAAACAATTATTCGTTCCATCCGAATAATCGATTAACCGCATAGCTCTCACTGAAAGTTGTTCTCAAGTACGTGCATGAATTCAAATTCATACACATTTTACATTAAATTTAATGTGAAAAGTATAGCGTAATAGTTAATACATATTTTTGTACATTGAATTTAATGCAGAATGTGTATGAACCTGAATCCATGTACATAATAGAAGAGAACGTCCAAATATTTCTAACGGTATATAGGAATGTTCTTATTGTCTTGATAAACGCCTTTTTTTACACGATTGTTGATAATTGTCAATAAAACATTGTCATAACTGCGGACAGAACACTGTACAAAGAAAGTCTTAAATTCAGCTCATTTCATGACTGAATCTATGATGCAAACAAATTGAGCCGAAAAAACAATCGCCGCCACAATGGAAAAACCATTGTCTGAAATTAAGATGCAAACAGATTAAGACTTTCTTTTTACAGTGAAGTTTTTGTCACTTTTCGTCACAAAAGCATATATTCATGATTACGCATGAAAGATTTTTAATCCATGGCACTGATGCGGCGCATCAATTTCATCAACATTTCATTTAAATGTGTAACAAGTTTGATCACCATTTTTTTGAAGTTTCTCTCACATCTATTGATAGAAATCCGCTGACGCAATGAACTTGAAAGCTTGTGCAAAATTTATAAATCTATTGCGGTTGATATGAGTTTTGCATAAATTTTGCTTTCCTTGTGCTCTTTCAGTTTCATGTTCACACTGAGAAAACACCAGGTTTGGCTCAACCCCGTCAGCGTTTGGATACGGCGAATGTCGCCGCGCGGTTGAGTCAACTAAATATCGATAGAGATGATTAAGCGGAGATTTACTTCAATTCCCACGTGAAAATTTCTTGCTTGCGCCAATACTGACGATGGAAAATAGATAGGCGCAATGCTGACATCCAAGGCTTGGAAATCTATATCGAGCCAACGTTGACTGACAAGTGGCACAATCCCGACTAGAAATTTACCCCATGGACCAGATCAGGTGAACCTTGATCCAGATCAGGTCCTGATAAGGCAACCTCATCAGGACCTTACAAGTCATGTCACGCTGCACTATTATGAGGACCCCATCAGGAAAGACTAATTAGGATTTTGTGAGGGATTCCTTACTAAAACCTCAAAAATAAATCAAAACTAATCTATGAGCCTGTGTGAAAATTGCAGTTCGGTTGACAGATGTGAGGTTAAATTTATGTGATCAACAAATGGATGAATTATTTTTCTGAAATGTGTGGTGGTTATTTCTTGAATAATGTGTATCAAAAAGTCTGTTAGTAAGTGCAAAATGATTAAGTAAATCAGTCATAGCTGTTGTAACGTGTCAAAAAATCGTAATTTGTTGATGCAGTGAAAATGAATTTTCTTCAAATACTTACATCAGCACTTCTAGGCAAAAACTCAGAGATCATATTGATTTTGTAAGAAATATGAGTCATGAAGAACTCATTTGATCAAAAATATGTCAAAAGAATGTTCAAAATGAATAACAAAAAACTTGAATTATTCACTTGCAGCTCGTCGGATGGTTTTTTTTTCAAATTGAAGAGCACTCTTGGAGTTGAAATTTTCAAATTTGAGAAAAAAGCCTTATCTTCTGAGTTGAATTTGTTGTTAGGGTGATAATAAACTTGTAGGAAGAGTTTGAAAGTTGAGTGGAATCTATATTGATCAGGAAAGTCCAAATCGTGTGGCAAAAGTTAGAAAATCTGTCAACTTAGCTGACAGCGCATGGGTATTCTATCAGCTTTTCTTTACTAAACCAAATGCTGGCAGGATAAATTCATCAAAATATAGTGAATTCAAAGTGATGTGAAGTAAGAGAGGACAGATACATGCATTGAATTTTATTAGTTATTATAAAAATGTTGATAAATATGGTAAGGCTATATATGACTCAATGTATCGTCTCTCAATATTTTTGTTTCAATGATTTGCATTTTTGAGTGTGCATTTTCGTATCTTTTCACCAGTAACTAGTGTTAGGTTGAGAAAACATGTGTATTGAACCTGTTTCATAAATATAATAACATTTATTTGTAGGAACATGACACAACATTATTGGAACAAAAATATGGGAAGACGACACTTTGGATCTTCTATAGTCTTTTCTTATTTTTTAGAACGTTTATAAGAACGAATAAAATCTAATGAATATTTCGGTCCTCTCTTACTTCACATTACTTTGAATCCACTATATTTTGATGAATTTCTCCTGCCAGCATTTGGTTTAGTGAAGAAAAGCCCACGCGCCGTGAGCTAAGTTGACAGATTTTCTAACTTCTGCCACACGATTTGGACTTTCCTGATCAATATAGATTCCACTCAACTTTCAAACTCTTCTTACAAGTTCATCATCACCCTAACAACAAATTCCACTCAGAAAATGAGGCTTTTTTCTGAAATTAACAAATTCCAACTTCAAGAGTACTCTTTAATTTGAAAAGTAAAACCATCCGTCGAGCTGAAAGTGAATAATTCAAGTTTTTTGCATTTCATTTTGAACATTCGCTTGAAATATTTTTGATCGAATGAGTTCTTCATGACCTTTATTATTACAAAATGATTGGGATTTCTGAGTTTTTTCCGAGAAATACTGATGTAAATTAATATTGATATAGATATTGTCGTTGTTGATATTATCGTATATTTGAATAGAATTAATTCTCACCACATCAGCAACTTATGATTTTTTACATATTACAGCAGTGATAACTGATTCAATAATTCATTTTGCACTCAATAACAGATTTTTTTATGCGTATTAATCAAGAAATAACGAAAGAAGAGTACTTGTTCGAAACTTATATTTGATTATGACGAAACACATATTCATTCAGTTCATATATACTCTTTGAATAATACTCAGATGATGTGATGTGTAGGAAAGAAAAATGATGCTGAATAGTCAATAAATCAACCTTATGAGAATTGTGATAAGTTAAATGAAATACTTATTTCGCTGGTGATGGTTGAACGTTTGCTAAGTTTTTTTCGCTGTATGCATAACGTGGAAAATCTTGTGAAATTTTCATAAGTTCCGCCTAATTAAAACCCAAATAGTTAGTTTTCAATTCACATTGAGAATAGATTGAACAAATTGTTCAACAGTTTTCAGAAGTAGGTAATGTGTTCGGAATGAAGGGATTGAATTTAAAAACAGGCACAGTTGAAAATCGTTCAAACATGTTCTTCTTATTGAAGGAAAATTTGTTTAATCAAAGAGTGTACAATCTGAAATCAAGTCTGTACATTCTTGTATTCAGTTTATCAAACTATGTCCATGATCTTAGGATGACCGAACGAGGTCCTGATGCGGATACAGCGAGGAAAACCTACTTCGACCTTTTCAGGATAATTTTAGGAAATCCTGATTAGGTCCTAATGAGGTCATCCATACGTGAGTCATCCACACCTAATCCTTATCAGGACCGTAACGGGTATTCCTTATTTCGGATGACCTTGTCAGGTCCTCATCATATGTTGGGTTAACCTGATGACAATTTCCAGTCGGGATGTTGCACCAATGTTGGGAATCATAATTTCCAATGATCAATCCATCATTGGCTCAAGATTGTGCCAATCATGGTTCATCGTTGTCCCAATATCGTTTGGACAAGAGAAATTAACTTCATACGAACAATTTCATAGCACGGCTGAATATTAATCCAAACGTTGACAACGTTTAGAAGAAATGAGTACCCAATGCAGTGCCAAGCCTGGTCAAAGCTTGGCTCAGGCTAGCCACGATCCTCAGTTATACGTCTCCATACAAAAATTCCCGCGTCCAATGTCAAAGCGCCACCCTTCGGTATTGTTTCCAACGCCCGGTTCGTTTCTCGCAAGCGCTCAACGAACTATGCGGTTGATATATAAGCATCATATAACCTTCTGATTTGAAAATTGTTGTCTTCATCATAGGTCCTTCATCGAAGGAGAGATTTTAGCTGTGCAGACCCATGGACTCGTGGGCATCAGAATTTGAATTATACTTGATGTTATTGATTTGTAAGGTAACCAGTAATCATTGAGTTATATTAAACTTACAAACACATCTTGTATTGGATTAATCAAATAAGTTTCTTCGTTTCAATGTATACAGAGATTCTCTGGCCCTGGTTGTATAAAATATTTCAGGTTCGGGCTGTACTTCTTAACATGTGAGGAGGGGAAGCAATCGATGTCGGAAATATATGACTCTGAATTTTTATTATATTTTTGCAATCGTTCAACATAAAGTTGAACATCGGCACAACATTGGCTCAACGTTGGCGCGGGATTGTCGCAACGTTGAATCAATTTTGGCCGAATATTGACTCAATACTATTATAGTATTGACTCAAATTTAGCAGTCAACATCATTTATGTGTAATAAATGATGGTACCTCCTTTAAATACATAAAACATCTGATCATTGGCAAACCATAAAAAAATTCGTCTATCAGTCTTGGTTCGTAATGAGTACAAGCATGATCCAAACTTGGATTTAGATCGAACGACAAATTTCTTCATGGGTTGCCAATGATGGCTGATTTGACTGCCATAATCGTACCAATGTTGGTCCGTGATTGGCAGAATACATCGATGGAGCCTGTAACGATGTTATCATTTCAAGCTTGCACCTTGCTAACCATCAAGGCTCGGCCAATCTTTGTCAGTGTTGCGCCATCCTAGTGTCAATCGTCAATTTTCACCTGGGTTGATATTAAGTTGCCTCAATCGCGCACACGGAGAAAAAGGTATCTTGAAAAATACCATAATTTATGGAGTTTTGGCGTTGGTCTAACCCGAGTCAAAATATTTACTTGAAGATACCTCTAAAAGTACCGTAATGCCTGGGAATTTTATGAGGAGGGTACCATACTTCTTTATGAAAGTCCAAGAAATTATGGGACTTTTAGAGGTTCGTTCACGTAAATATTTTGACTCGGGTCAGACTAACGCCAAAAATCCATAAATTATGGTATTTTTCAAGATATCTGTTTTCTCAGTGCAGTGACATTCCCCGTATCCAAATGCATACGGGTTTCGCTCCACTATTTTTTTTCTCAGTGCACGGATGAACGTGTGGTTTACAGGAAAATATGATCACACCTACAAGTGAACCGTCTTCCTACGTACAAGTTCAGCCATGATTACGGATAAAAAGCTATATGTGATATTATGGCGCATATGCGGAATGGTAACATCATTTCAAGTTCGGTCAATCTTTTACTTGCCCAATATACAATCAACGTTGGCAGAAGGGTGAAACAAGCTTGGGCCAAGACTGACGGTCGTAACGGAGTTCCAGCCTAGCTAAGAGCAATATACGGCGTGGAACTGATCTATTTATCCAATTATTGGTGGGCCAGAGGTTGACGATAGCTTATCCCATACTGAGAAGAAGGTTTATTTATACACGGAAAGACCGGGTCTATTAATACTTAGGAAAATGACTGTCAATTCAAGGAAAACAAGGATCGCTGAAAAATATTTTTAGTGAGTCTACTGAAAATTCGTAGTCAAAATATTAACAGTTGGTAGTTTAATTGGTATTTTTCACAGTGAAACTATCAATTTTTAATACATCGACTACGAATTTTCAGTAGACTCACTACGAATATTTTTCAGCGATCCTCGTTTTCCCTGAATTGACAGTCATTTTTCTAAATATTGAATAACCCGGTCTTTCGTGTAGATAATCAACGTATATTTCCGAGTCAAAAAGTGATTCCTGCTGCCCTCCTACATATGGAAGATCAGGAAAATTCTCTCTTTGTCCCTCACAGTGGTGCAAATTTCCTAATCTTCTATATGTAGAGGGAATGGAGGAATCACTTTTCGACTTGGGTTTGCTTATGTCATGACGAAATAAATATTTATTTGAATCAAATACAGAAATGATTTTGAGTAGAAATAAACGTTTGTTAATAATTAATCAATCATGTTTGTGAGAATTATGATGGATTTGCGTGAAATGAATATTTATTTCGCCATAACCAAATATACATTTTTTGTTAAATATAAATATAAACCTTTTCCTCTGTACAGGCTTGACCAAATGCTGAGCCAATCGCAGATCGAATTCATGATCACTCAAAAGTAATTCAACCAATTCATTAATAACCAATATTGAAACAGCATTTTGTCATGCATCCATCAAGATTGACTCTACATACACCTCTCTGGTTAAAACCAAGTTTGCAATTGAGCGTGCAGGAAAAGGGTTTAGGAAATCAATCATCAGGATTCGAAAAGTTTTGACAGAATGATTTGGCGCTCTCTGAAGCGGGCAGTAAGTGTGATGAAATACGAAGCATGAGCAAAATCGTCTTAAAAAAATGTGATGAAAGCTGAGCTTTCAGAACTTTTGCACGTTCCTCTCACTTGAGTACACGTTTTCCTCACACCTAATCACGAAGAAAGTTGATGTAGTCAAATATGGACGGATCAAACATTTGGTCACTACAATCATTCGCATCTTCATTCCAACTGAACGTATCGTTAGTTTAACTAAGCGTATCGTCATTTCGAATGAGTCGTTTAGTTCTAACGACTACACAGTTTGGTTTATCCATATCTTACTATTCGCTCAGTGATTATCAATATTCCTTTTTCTTCGTGAAGAATTTCATCCTCCCATCAGAATTAAAATTACGTGCTGATTTCCAATTGAAGAAACGGATTTTTTAAAATTGTTATTCCAGTAAGGGTTTTTCTTTGTGTGTATTTTCGCCAAAGCTTGATGACGGACAATTGCTTGGGAGTCAGGCATGGCAGCCAAGTAGGTGTGTGCGAGTACTTGAAATTTTCGAGTATTCTCGAGTCGAGTCGAGTATTTTGTACTACTCGAAATCTTCGAGTTACTCGATAATCTTCGAGTAATTTGTCGATTTTCTTAGAATTATCATGAATCATCATTTGCGAAGGGTAGAATATTCTTAGAGAACATAAGGGATCGTTATCTACTATCACATATAGATTATATTCATATTCATATATATTATATACTCTTCGAGTACTCGAAAATCTACCAGATACTCGAAAAATTTTTGAGTACTCGGCTCAACTCGACTCGAAACTTCAATTACCCGACTCGACTCGAAAAAATCACTACTCGCACACCCCTACAGCCAAGCGTAAAAAATTTATAATGAGCCAACATTGATTGACAACAGATGGATTGTTGTACCTATGTTGATAATATAAAGATGAACTGTATTAGAACAGTATTTGTGCAATTTTGTACCAGCACTGATTTAGGGTAGAACCAACATTGGTTTTATAGGAAAAGTTTTGTATCGGCCAATCATTGTAGAATTATCAAATCAAGTTTGTGGCAACGGTCTTTAACAATCGTTGCCCCAAGGGCATTAAAGTCGAGACTCGTTTATTGCTGAAACAATGTTATCAGTACCGGGTTTATTGTTAGTCAAGTTTCCTTTCAAGATCGGTCAATGTTTTTTAGGGTTGGGTCAGCCTTACGCCACTGGTACACTGTAAAAAATTTATATGGGATACTTCACATAAATGTTCGGAAGTAAGTAATAAGCATACATACGTTAGGAATTTTCCGTATTTTACCGGAAATTTACTGGAAAATGATAGTAAAAATTCCATAAAGTTTGGAATTTTTAGTTGAATTAATGGGAAATTTCATATGCATTTATCGGAAATTGATTTCCTATCGCATGATCAGAATTTTCCGGTTGCTGCGTATAGGGAAATTCCGATTATTTTTTACAGTGTAAGTTTTGATATAAGTACTGTGTTTTATCATGAGCATGTTGATTTGCATAGACTTTTTATGTATCAATCTCAAATTTCAATCGTACCTATCCCCATTTTTTAGATATCTTTTGGAATCACAGAGTTGAATAGAGTTTAATCAAGAAAGATCGTTCGGTAGAGCGGGTGCACAGACAGAACAACGACCTGGTTGAAACATTCGGGCTTGCAACAACTTGAAATCTAGTTCGATTGATCAGAAACTGTGGTTGAAGTCAAAATTAACTATATATTCTGGTTATTACACAAAGGAAAAAAATGTTGTGTTTCTAACCTGAGAAATGTAGTTAATTTTGGCTTAAACCACTTTTTCTGGACGTCACAATAATTTTTTCTGGTGAATAGAACTAGGTTTCAAGTTATCGCGACTACAAATGTTCCAACCAGGTCGTTTTTCTGTCAGTGTGAGAGACTAATGCCCATCAGTTTTTTCCGTTAATCATAGCCAATTCTCTGCCTTTTCAAATGGGCTCAAGCTCATTGTGCTCAGACGTGAGAGAAAAAAGTTATATACTGAGAACAATTTTTTGTTCCGTCCATTAAAACATTTTGTTACTATACACTGAGAAAACTGACCTTTTGAGCCTACTAAAACATTTTGTTATTATATGCCCAACCCAATTTTTTTGTTGGCATAACCAAAAAGTTGGTAGGTGTCACAAAAATTTGGCTGTGCTAAACAAATTATCTTAACAAATCATGTTCACTTCTCTGAACTAAAAGTGATTTGGTAGGATCCTTTTGGTTGGCATAACCGAATTTTGATTGAATCCGCTGAATTTTTAGTTATGCCAAGAAAAAATTTTGGTTGAATATATATCAACCAAATCCAATCTTTAAACAGAATTCATATCATGGCTTCATGAAGAATACTTTGTGTTTTTCGGGCATTAAGTTCATATTGAATTAATTTCCACTGTCCTAACGGAAAATGTTCAAGAATTTTTTGAGAAGTATTTGTGAACCAAAATGATCATTCAAGTATTGTATGTGTTGGTAGGATCTTTTTAGTTGAAGTCACTGAATTTTTGATTGTGCCAACAAAAATAATTCGTTGGGTAAAAATTCAAAATTTATTTCTTAGAATACAGGATCTAATTGAGTTTTGGGGAAAGTAGTTTTCATATATCCAAAGACAAATATTACAGTGTAACAAGCTGTCATTACAATTTTGAGCACATATTTAAATCAATGATTCAAATATGCGGGAGCTAGCGGCACTCACTGCACTGTAAAAAGAACAGCAGTGTTAGAGAAAGTCCACCCAGAATGGTGTTGTTCCAACACCATTTGAGGTTATTATAACACCAAATTTCGAAGTGGAATCTTATAGAACCCGCGCGGTGTTAATTCTGACATTATATTTTTTGACAGTGTATGCGACCCTTTGCACTGAAAAAAATTTCCAGGAAATGTCATCAATCCTAAAGTTTTGATACTACTATGAAAATATTTTGTTATAATAACCAAAGTTTTGTAGATCGAATCAAATGTTTGTTGTTTGAACCAAAGAATTTTGTTGATCACATTTCGACAAAGGCTCTTGGTTAAAACAAAAATTTTGTGACCACAACAAAACATTTTTTTCAGTTACTACCACAGATCACTGTTGAGAGAAAAAGATTACGCTATAATACAATGTAGTCACTGATTACAATCAAGTCCTGCTTTTTTCACATAGACAGGCGATGAGACTGAAGCGGTGTTTGAAGGCCGTTTGGTGGGAGCCACCAGCTCCCGCATTATGTGATTACTCATTTATTTTTATGGACACTTGTTCGAAGTGACTGATAGCATTCCGTTTTGTACGCTAATACAATAGTAAAAAGTCATTCCTTAATTGCAATAAGAAGAATTACGACAAATGGGGTAAAACAAAACCAATATTAGTTGTTATATTCGTCCATATACCATGTATAGATGGCTTTATCGTTCCTCTTGACATAGAAATTGGAAACGAATTTTTGAGAAATCATTGAATTCTTGAAGAGTCGGTTACATTCTTTATGAACTTTTTCTCATCGGGTGTGCTGCATTGTAAGAAATACATGTAAAATCACATGCAACAAGTTTACCTAGCCTGTTCATGTGGAATGCATTTCCACTAACATTTGGCAATCTTTTTACCCTGTATGTCATCTTTAAATTCACATGAATACTATGATGGTAATTTTACAAGTACTAAGTGCTGGTAAAATGAAATTACATCTACATGTCAATGTAAAATTACCGACTTTAAAGGTAATTTTACAAATACTTAGGACTGGTAAAATGGAATTACATGTACGTGTCAATGTAAAATTACTCGAAATTCTGGTGAAATTACAGTTAACACGTGAGTATAAATTTACCTTGGGTGTATGTGTGAATTCACTGGTGTGTTTAGTTGGTAATTTTTACATTCACATGTTTTATGTAATTTCACTGATACTATACAGGTAGATCCGGTTGCCATTGATATTTGGTGAAATTACTACAAAAATTTTCCACAGTATGTATGGGGAAATATCAGATGTGGTGTTCACATCCATGGATGATTTGAGGTGGATGATCCAGGAAACTTGTGATCACAGGAGATCAAGAAAATTCTTGTGAACATTTTTTTGAACACCCTGAAAGACATTTCTGCACGGAGAAAAATAGATTCTAATGGCAAGGATCTAGATTATTCTAGGCTCCATCATCCATATGCTAAGAACCCTGGTAAAAATGAAGCGTACAGGTTGGTTGAAAAGTTCCTGCGCTCACCAAGAGATAGCACTGCTAGCTCAAAACTTTTTTTTTCTCAAGTTGGTATATCTGTCCTGAGAACACATGCAAAGTTACAAGTCATTCTGTCAATTCATTCTTTGTTTACAAGCCATTTGAAGTTGACGTGTCATTGATTTTTCTTAATATGGAAAAAATTGAATATCGTGCAGTCATTAGATTCTTTGTTTTGAAGGGTGTAAAAGCAAAGGAAATTTATGAACAATTGTTAGAAGTGTATAAGGAGTCCTCACCTTCAACACGCACCGTTGAATTTTGGGCTGGTGAATTTAAACGTGGCCGTACTAGCCTTGAAGACGATCCACGCGAAGGACGACCAAAAACTGCAACCACAGCAGAAATCATTGAGCATGTACATAATATGGTTAGTGAAGATCCAAGTTTGACTAAGCGTGGAATTGCTAATGCCATAGGCATCTCAGACGAACGAATATGCCATATTTTACATGAAGAATTACGTATGAAAAAACTGTTTGGAAAGTTAGTGCCGCACACGTTAACAATTCAACAAAAACTGGATCGAAAACAAATTTCTCAGCGTATTTTGGAGCGTTTTAAGCAGAATAAAACCGACTTCTTGCGTCGTTTTATAACTATGGATGAGAGTTGGATCTACCACCATGATCGTAAATTGAAACAAGAACGTTTACAGTGGACTGAAGCTGGTTGTTCAACTCCAAAGCAGGTGAAGTCACAACGATCAGCAAAGAAGGTTATGGCATCAGTTTTTTGGGATGCGAAAGGAATTTTGTTCATTGATTATCTTCAGAAAGGTAAAACAATCAACTTCGAATATTACTGCAGCCTTTTGGATCAGCTGAATGAGAAAATTCGTGAGAAAAGACCTGGTTTAAAGAAGAAAAAAATCATTTTTCATCAAGATAATGCAACTGCTCACAAAAGTGTTTTGACGATGGCTAAATTCAAAGAACTCAAGTACGAATTGCTTGAACATCCACCGTATTCGCCAGATTTGGCTCCCAGCGACTACTATCTCTTCAAAAATCTCAAACAATTCCTTCGTGGAAAGCATTTTTCGTCGAATGAAGAGGCCATAGCAGCCGTAGACGGTTATTTTGCAGAGCTTCCGGAAAACCATTATAAGGATGGGATAAAATTATTGGAAGATCATTGGAACAAGTATATTGAGCTTCTAGGAGATTATATTGAATAAAAAAATATATTTCGTAACAAAAACAGTATTCTTTCATATCGAGCGCAGAAACTTTTCAACCAACCTGTATACACAAAGCGAGAAGAAAACGTATACGAAGCGAAAAACGTTTCAACTCCCTCTTTCTGGAGCGTATGATACCCGCTTGCTGGAAAGTCATCAAACCATACGTTCTGTATACGTTTCATAAGCTTCCGATCCCGTTTCGTATATGCTTCATGCAACGTAATAGTAGGTTATATGGAGCGTATGTGAGTCATACCTATTCTGACTTCAAATAACATCTTTCAGCAATCGATGTCAACGACGATCCATGGCTCAGTGGATAAGACTTTACCATAGTGAAAGTCACCGGTTCGATTCTCACCACAGGGTTCAATTTTTTTGTCTAGATTTCTTGAATTTTTCCCGCTTTCTTTGTTTCAATTCCCGTTCCACATACTCTTTGTATCCTTTCCATTCAAGCTTCGTATACTTTCCATTAGCGTTTCTGTTACCCTTCAGCATACGCTTCGTTTACTCTTTCTTCTCGCTCCCATTTTCACCAGGGAAGTAGAGTACAGATTAAAATGGATAAGAAAAAGTTATTAAAGACTAGTGCCCTAGGGGTATAATCTAGATGCTTGATGCAAGATCTGGATACTTGTTCTCATATACTAATCAATATAATATTTCTCATACCCATTAGCATCTATTTTCCTCCGTGTAATACATCACTGGAGAAACTGATCCTGTTTGGAGTATAAGTGGAGAAATCAGTTGGATCATTTTTTTTTTGTAATTCTCAAAATTACAGAGTTCAATATCTCTCTATCTTTCATGTCAAAAGCATTTCTCCGTAGATGAAGGTGAAAATCAGAAATAGCGTGTTATGATATTAGAATGATTCCTAAATTGCGAAACGAAAATATGTCATTGAAAAACCGTGCATTCCACTATATTGGGTAGAATCCATATCTGAGGAGAAAATGATTGGATCTCTCTGGTGAAAATCTGAAAGTGAAGGAAGCGGGTATTGAAATAAATGAAGCATGAAAATGTTACAATACCCTCCTAAATTACGCCCAGATGATTCTTTGTTACGCTCAGACGCCTTTCAGCTTACACTTTCGTCGTGCTGTCGCACGATGCACTTCGACGTTTCATTTTTACCAGGGCCGATTAGATCAAACTGCATCCAATTGGATTCGCTCAATTCTGATTAAATTCATCACTTTGTCAAATTTGATAAGACACGGACTTAGTTTCATAAATATTTTCTTGGTACTGATAGAAAGACCTGATTAGACCTAGTCGGATTCGATTGGATCCGATCAGATCTGATAGAAAATGGATTTGATTCCATAAATATTTACCTCATGGTATTAATAGACTCCACTAACCCGTGAAAAAGTCGTTCAGGTGTGATTAGGCGTGTTCACGCCTGATCATGGACATTTTTTGGCAAAATTATTCCTACTCAACTCTGACCGCACGCAGTTAGGCCTGACTACGCCTCATCGTTCATTTTTCAGCTTCGTCATGACTGAGAAGGCTTCAATTTTGTACTTACGTGGAAACCCGTGATTGAGTTTGACCGCGTGCGATTATGCCAGACAAACCATTTTCGCCCATGATCATACAAAATTGTACCAAATGAGAAGTATCCATACAAATCGACGCTATGTTGATTTGTTTATCACGAATGCACATGTTTTATCAGGCCAAGTCAGCCCCGAACACATTCGCATACGCTTGATCACACCTGATCATGCCTGAGAACTGGAAACTACATAAGCACAATAAGTAAAAATGATTGACAATAAATTAGTCTTTTATAAAATTGTTACACTTTTATTCCTCACAAATAGCTAATTAATCCTGAATTCTTTATTCATAATGAAGCATAATCAAGCGTGATTGAGCGTGATTAGTCCTGATCACGTGGGTACAAAATTGAGGCCTGGTCACGGCTGAGCACGCCTGATGAATGAGGCCTGATCACGCGTGGACGATTTTTTCACGGGAAAGCATAATATTGGGCTTCCAACACCGCCGGTACGAGCGAAAAGATGATCTCGCTGTCGCTGAGAAACTGGTTTAAGGGGTAATACCACAGTGGAATTTAAGAAAAATCCAAATATTTGTTTTTGGCTTAAAGTACTCTTTGAGGACCCGAAAATGACATACCGTAAACTACAAACGTAGGTCCGACTCAGCACGCACGACTCAACTGTTATAAAAACCTTAAACGCGTTTATTTCAAAACAGTATGTCAAAAGTCGGTGGGAGCTCTAGCTCCGCCAATTTTTAATCAATCACCTCGGGGTTTTTTCATTGTATTCGTGATATGATTATCTAGTGAAATACGTACGGGTTTTTCGAAATATTGATATTTGCGTTTTTTATTCAACATTAAGTAACAAAATTTAGGGTGAAAACTCTACTTTTTTCTTCAAACCGATGCCATTTCGTGGGAAATGCACATTTTTCAAAACGGATACGTATTTCACTAGCTTTTGGATTACAAAAAATAATTATTTTTGGTTCTATGTTCTACGTCAATTCTGAACTGAGTTATTTATCCCACCGCACGACCATGAATTTTCACAGTGCTCCAGTTATTCACCTGTCAAGCCGCCATTTTTCACAAAAAAATCATTTTGTACTTCAATAGTTGCGGAAAACCTTCATGTAGTTCAATTTGAATAGGAACTTCCTAATTTTCGGAAAAAAAATCTGAAAAAGCATTATTTTTGGAGGGGTCACTGTGGTGTTACTCTTCAATTTATTCAAGCAGAAGCTGGTTGAATCAGTCAACAGCGAATAACGATCAATCGGTTATTTTAAAATTAGCAACCGGGTATCCAATTATTCAGAAAACCAGCAACACTCCGTCTTTCCGTCAGGGTCTTTTTACAGGATCTGCTAGTTCTTTATGCGCATGCTTGGCATCTTGAGCAGTGATTTTTGTTTTTTTTAATTGATCAACAAGAACGATACACAGGAGAAGAAATCTTGTGTTAGAAACGGTCCAAACAAAATTTGTGTTAAAAATCGACACAGGAGACAAAATTCTTGAAGCGGGCCACCTGAAAATCGATGATTGAAATATTCAAAAATAATCTACATACCTCGATAGTACTTTGAAAAATAAAAGACCCGTATTTTTTCTTTTTTCGGAATTTCAACTTTTTCAAAGGTATTAACAATATAATTTTTTCCCCACATTTCATAAAAAACTCATTTTCTCCTGATTGGCTCGACGAATCTTCATGAAATTTGTTGAGTGAGTCGAAAAAGGATAACCCTTTGAGAACGTATTTTCAGAATTCGCACAGCACGCAATTTGTTTAAACAAATTCATAAAAGTTATAAACAATTAGAAATTACATGTACTTCTCCATCAGTTACGACAATGATTCTTACATATTTCGATTCCTTATTCAATTTCGAAGAAATGAGTGAGAAAAAAAGTTGGTAACTCGCATTGGGTAAAGAACAACTTGCATTTGTTAACATCGCTCTTCAACGCGCAGCAGCGCGTACTGGACGTGGCGCGCTGTTAATGAATCATTTGCATGCATTTTTTCATGGAAACGGGGAATATTGATAATATTATTTTATTATCCGATTAAAACAAAACATAGTTACAGAATCAATTTTTTTCAGTGATCTGTTCTATTATCATTATTTTTTTTTTATCATACTCATTCAAATAGAATTAAAATTTCTACTTTTAACCTTGCGAATCCTACAAGCTACTTTAGTTTTTGTGACGCTTTCAATGACAGATTTTTCAAATTCTGAAAAGTTTCTACATACATACTAATTGATTTTTATCAGGGATTGGTGTGAAACAATGATACTGTCGAGTCCATTTTGAAGTTTTTGCAGTAACATATCGTGGTTTTAAAAATTCTTCGTTTATTTTATGCTCTTCTTGGGAACAAAATTCAAAGTTGATGTTTTTGGAAAAAGTTTTAGCCCATTCATAAAGCAATTTTGGTGATGAGATATGTTTGTCATTTACACGCTGTAAACTGGATCGATATGCGTGTTTTTTCACTGTACCTCCAAGTCCATCGCAAGCCCCTTTGCCGTGTGAAGTAGCAAAGAAATTCCATTGCGCTTTTATGCCAAAATCTTCTTCCCGTTTTATCAAATTGATAAAATTAAATTTATTTTTGTATTGAGCTCCAGCGCCGTCAGAGAAGTGATAAATTTTCTTAATGTCAACAGATCCAAATTTTGTTTTCAAATGCCTTATTAACTTAAAGTTGAATGAATCAACGGAATTAGTATCATGCTGCAGATGTTCTGAAATGACGACGTAATTTTCGTTCTTCACGACATTATCTTTTTTATAGTAAATTACGTATGGGTGCAAAGTTGCTTGAACATTAGCCCAATGTTGCGACTGAACTGCATTTTGTATTTGACACGTGTAATTCTCAGCAAAATCCAAGCTAACGACAAATTCCCCTTCCTTGATTGAATTTTTAATTTTTTGAAAAAAAGCTGCCTGAGCTGCGGCTGAAAAATCATGTTTCGTCAAATCAAGAAGATCTTCTTTCAAATGTTCAGAAAACTCTTCTGTTGTTTCAGACTTTGATAACAATTCACACCTATCTGTACTTGTTCACTGATTATATGTTATTACTGAAATTTCTGAGTTTCTTAACAAAATTTGAAGTTTATCAACAGCATTACTTGGACCAGGACATTTTCCGCAGTCGTTGAAATAACAGTCTGGATTTGGATTCTCGCAAAGAATATCTTTTAATGCATCTCGATAAGTATAATTAAAATGTACGCCTTTCTGAATGAATTGTTTGTTCACACCCTCAAATTTTAGTTCCATATTCTGGTGGATTTTGCAGACACACACGTTATACGTTCCTTCAGCACCAGCTAGGATACATTCTCGTGGTCTTAATTTACGAAATGTAGACAAAGAAATTGTAATTTCCGGATTTTGAATGATAAATTGTCTGTGCAAGCTGTCAAGATCATTTAACAGTAACCTTTCTTGTTTTTGCTGTCGCTGACCGTTTTCCACAACTGAAATATAATCCTTCATACCAGGCATCAATCTACTAACTTCATCTGATAAAAAGAAATCCCGATTTTTTTCAATAATCGAATCTTTCAAACGCTTACGCCCACTTTTCAATCCAGGACGAGCTCCGTATCCCGAAGTTGCATGTAACTTCTTTGCCCGTGAAGCCATTCGTCGGGATACATTAAATTCTTTTCACATTTTTTGGATGCTCCAAGATAGAGGTACTGTGGTTAACAGACTAATTTTATCTGAACGAGTAACTTCATTTGAGATAGCCAGCCTTAAATCCGCAATCCAATTTTCATCCATAGAAAAGTGACTTCTGGATTTCTTTTCAACAGCGAATGACTCGTATCGTGATTTTTTGGCAGGTGACACTTCAAAATCCTACAAAAATAAGCAATGAAATATAATAATGAAGAAACAAAGTCATTTTTTCACTATTTATGATACTGCCCAAGCGTGTATTTACTACGGGTCCAATGTGGGCCCAAAGTGGGTGCCCATGCTACTCGATGTGGGGCCAACTCTGGGATGATAGAATCGTTCCCAGCCTGGTTGTATTGCTTTTCCCGAGGACTGGGTGATACAATGGGCCCTGGCTTAAGCCGATCTTGGCCCAACTTAGGGCCGGGCCCGGACCACGGTTCAATATTTGCATTTTTTACGAACTATAATTGTATGGGAACAAACAATGGGGCCAAGATTAGTCCCAGAATGGCCCCGCTGTCATTCCCCAATGTTGGATTCAAGCGAATGAACCCTGCTGAGGTCCATTGTCAATATCGGAGATACACACTTGGGTGAATGTAATTGGATAGAAGTTAAATTAAATATTTGGAAAAATTTGATGATTCGCAGTTTGAATCTTAACCCCTCCAGTACGCTCTTCAAAATGTTACCTCATTAGTTCGCACATGGATCATCCATTACTAGCCATTACTTTACACAGAAAAAGCGGTTCAAAAATCTGCCAAAATCCGTGAACATGCTCTTAAGTGCGTGGAACAAATCTATGTATTCAGAATTCAACAGCGAACAGAGCTGATTTAGTTGAGTAATCGAAAATTTACCAAAAAAATCGTCTTAGAAGAAATCACCTGGACACAAATGACCCATGTGGGTACTGAAAGGGTTAATTAATCAAAGTTTTCTGTTATTGCACTTGCTTTTGATAAAATATTTTCTTTGTTTCGAATAAAATGAAAATTTTATTATATATATAATATTATAATTACCTTATCATTGATATCAAGATCTTCATCAAAATCATTTTGTTTGTCGCTATCACTATCTGTCTCAAGAATCTGAGAGTTTCTTTTATTATTTCTCGAAACTTGTAGTTGAATTTCAGTGTTAGATTTCCTGTGAACTTGACTCTTGCAAGACTTACAAATATATAATCCCACTAAGTTTTTGAATTTCTCGTGCCATTGTTCAGTGATTTTATTAACATTTTGATAAACACATTTATGATTTTGTTTCTGTAATGGATTACAGCAAATATTTGCTCTTGGCATTCTTGATTGATAACAATGTCCAAAACACTACGGAAAAACCATTCAGATCTATGTTCAAGACCACAGTAAACAAACAAAAGAGTGGATATGCAACAATGTTTACTATGAACGCCGATTCCGTGCCAGTTCAGATGCGCCGCATTCAGTTCGCTTTGTTGCGCGTCGAAGAGCGATGTTACTTTTTTTTCACACATTTCTTCGAAATTGAATAAGGAATCGAAGTATGTAAAAATCATTGTCGTAACTGATGGAGAAGTACATGTAATTTCTAATTGTTTATAACTTTTATGAATTTGTTTGAACAAATTCCGTGCTGTGTGAATTCTAAAAATATGTTTTCAAAGGGTTATTCTTTTTCGACTTACTCAACAAATTTCATTAAGATTCGTCGAGCCAATCAGGAGAAAATGAGTTTTTTATAAAATGTGGGGAAAAAATTATATTGTTAATACCTTTGAAAAAACTTGAAATGCCGAAAAAAAAAATACGGGTCTTTTATTTTTCAAAGTACTATCGAGGTATGTAGATTATTTTTGAACATTTCAATCATCGATTTTTAGGTGGCCCGCTTTAAGAATTTTGTCTCACAGGCAAATGTCAAAGTGACAGATCAACATCAATTCAACACATTTATGTTAATTCCTCACATTCTTTGAGTCAATATTTAACCCAAATTCTGAGTGGACCGTTTGGGACATGTACGTGTGTTGAAAATAAAACAATTCTGCCAATTGGCACATGGCTTCCTCATTTGTGTCAAATAATGCAGATCGCAAAAAAATATTTTCCACAGTTTTCAACCCGTTGGGATGAAACTCGTATGGGAACACCATGAGATCATAACTAGGAATTTCATTGCAATCGGATAACAGGAAGCGAAGACATCACAATCGCAAGATCAAATTTTTCGATAACATATTTCCTTCCCCTCTCTCGTTTTTTCTTGTAAGGACCAGGTTGAGACTTATATGGGATCGCTGTCGACACTGCATAAAACTGTGGTAAGAATTTAATAACGATCGGATGATGGGACCGGAAGATTTCCGCATGACAGCGGCATTCACGAGATTTTCAAATTCTGTTTCGAAGCTTAGCGCTCATCATTTTCTTCCCTCACTTCCGATTCGCTTGAAATCTATATCTTACAACTAACACCTTGGATATGCTCAAAGTTCCATGGCATTTGGATGATACGGACATAGGTAAGGCATGCTTTCAAAATATGGCCAGAAAAAGCGAATCGCAAAAAAAAATTTTCCACAGTTCTCAGCTGATTGGGATAAAAGTCCTATGGGATCACTAGTGGATCATACTCAGGACGTGGTATAGGGGACAGGCGGGCAAGATGGAGACGGCGGATAAAACGAATAATCGTTTTTGAACGATGCTCAGTCGGTAGAAATCTACTAAACTGCCATCTTTCGATTCATTATACAACTATACTTATCGTCATCGTTGGCACGCCGGTATAGTGCACCTGTGAAATGCTGTCTTTTGTGAATATTGGAATTTGGAAAAAAAATTAAAATTTTTCACCGTAAGTATACTGTGATTATTTCAATATGATTAGGAAATATGTAGATTTGAATTTTTTTTAGAACAATATGTAATTAATAGACATGAAATAATCGAGTTATTTTTTTTCCAACTTGGTAATTTTTAATAATTCAAGGTTATGGTACAATACTACCCGACGCGCAAAACGGAACCAGGCAAAACGGATACTTCTTGTTTAGCAGCAAAGGTTTAATCGCTCTATATTGTATTATATTGTAGTTTCAATCGACGTTTCTGGTCCTTCCGGTAAGAAAAGACAATGACGAACAAAAAAAAACGCGGAAAAATCTGTGACGTCTCACTTGTGTACCGTATGCAGAGAAAAATATGTTGACCCGCCAGTAGAAGATCGGATTCAATGTGGGATCTGTCAAGAATGGACACATGAAGCTTGTTCTTCATATTCTGGACGCGGTTCATATTTTTGCGATGATTGTTTCGATTAACATGCATGTTCTAATCAGTATTCTTTTCGCCCTACCAGAGCGGGCAAAACGGATAATGTTGACTTTTTTTTATTCTTATTTCCTATAAGAAGTTTGTTATTTTTATTATTATTTGAGTTTAATTACAACGTATAATTATGCAAAGAATTATTGACCAAAGTTTCGAATAAATATGAATGAGATATATATTTATTATTTAATTTTTAAATTAACACATCCTTCTTGCCCACCCGTCCTCTAAGTTTAATCACAATCGGATAATGGGAAAGGAAGAGATGGGCGTTCATGAAATCACAATTTTTTCCACATCTTACTCACACCTCCGGTTCTTCTGCAGCAATCAGGTTGAAACTTATACGGGATCACTATCAATACTACATATAACCGTGGTTCAAATTTCAAGACGATCGAATAATAAGAACGGAAAATATGTGCGTTCGCGCAATGTGCGCACACACACAGACAGACACTAGGGTGGGTCGAAAAACAATTTTTTTTCTGATCGAAACCTAATAGTGCGGAAAAGTTGCTTTGAGGGATCAATATGAACCACCAAAAACCCCAGCTCGATCAGACAATGTCTTCTGTTTCAAACCTGAGCTTGAATTTTCGATTTTTCAGCCGAAAATACATAAATATGCGTTAAATCGCAACTCATTTTATCTCCATTTAGGAATGTTAAGGTCAATGTTATTCCCTTTAAATGACTTGAAATATACTTCTTTATATCACTAATTAACTGAAACAATTCATTTTTCCTGAAGATTCATTCATCACTAATGTAGTGAAGAACACCGAAGCGACAATAAACACAGCGATTAGGTAAAGCGCAATCACACTGAGAAGAAGGATTCGTTGACTCAAATGAGATTTGTTTACAATGAATAAATCGTATATTTGGATACGAGCGAGGAAATATTTACTAATATTCATTTTATCACATAGTTGTTGAATACACTACATATTTGTTTGAGTCAACTTCATACCGATTATGATTCGATAGATCTGAATTTGACAAGAATTCATATTCATTCACATCAAATTCAACCACTTCGAATCAAATGAATGATTTGGTTATAGTTAATAAATATGAATTTCTTGACTCAACACAATGTTTGGTTATAATCAATATGTCTTATTTGTATGAAATGATACTTCTTGAAAATGCTCAACCAAATGCGTTGATTTGTCAGAAGGAAACCTCTTTCCCAGTGCAAGTTTGACTACGCACAATCCGTCTGAATCTTCTATTCGCTTCTCCTGTGCATCAACTCTATCAGCGTCGTGTTTTAGCTAGCATCATAATATCTTATTTGCTGTTGTACATTCTAGTTTAATAAAATTCCTCTATTGATTCGATCATCGAGGTTTTATTATTTATCGAATGCTAGATAGATAGATAGATAGATAGTTTATTGCTCGCAGGAACTACGTTCCTATAGCAAGGGAGTTACATAGATGTTTTACAATTGATCTTAGACAATAAGTACAACAACAATAACAAAACAGTGATAGTTGAGCGCTCGAGATTGTTCATTATTATTCATTTAGTATGAAAGCCCTCGTTTCGCAGCTATTTTTTACAAAATACGCTAATGATTTTATAAACCTAAGGTCACTTTTGACAAATAAATCCTCGATTTGGACGTTATCTAATTGTAGATTATTCTTTGTTTCAAAGTAACGCCTGTATGGATTATAATGGACGCATTCTAATAGCAGATGTATAATAGTGTCCGCTCTACCAGAATTACATACTGGGCATTGTTGGTCCGGGATTTATCGAATACTAGATCGCTCGCATAATCCGTTTAAATCGTCTTTTCACTTTTCTCTGCATACTGACTTCACCAATATTGTGTTTTAGTTCGTGTCATAATATCACATTTTTCTTTCTACATTATAGTTCGATAAAATTTCCTAATTGATTTGGTCATCGAAGTTTTGTTATTTATCGAGTGATAGATCGCTTGCATTGCTCTGCGGAATGGTTTCGCAGTCATGTCATTTTCTAAATTCTCCTCACGAAAGTTGATGCTGTGTCCAGTTTTTGGCAACCCAAAAGAGTTGGTTCATTCTCAGCTGCCCATGTACGAGGACGTGAGAAGATGTTGTTTTCATAAACGTAGATCTATGGGTTTACAAAGTAATGGAAATAAAGACCCGTCTTCTTCTACACTGTTAGAAATTTCTGCATTAATTTTAATGTATTTGCTGGAAGTTTTTTTCAAATACGCGCATGAATTGAGTTTCATACACATTTTACATTAAATTTAATGTAAACTATAGCAAAATCTATATTTTTTCAATGTTTTGGTACATTAAATTTAATGTCAAATGTGTATTAACCTGAATTCATGTACGGTATTGAAAAAAACTTCATAATATTTCTGACAGTGTACCATTGCTGATGTAGTAGCAAATAGAGTGGAAGCAATTTATGTTGAAGCTAGTATCCCGATCGTAACACACACTCGTGTCGTAAAAATGATATGTAGGGGAGAGTTGCCTTGATTGGACCATCGCCTTGGATGGACCACCACCTTTTATTAGACGAGAGAGAAATTTAGATTCTTTCTGATCATAAAGTGTTAATGTTCATTAACGTGACGTTATCGCTGTATGATTAGAAGTAATCTGAGTTTTTTCCTTTTGCAATGAAAGGTGGTGGTCCATTCGAGGCGATGGTCCAATCAAGGCAACTCTCCCCTACTTATCACGAAAAATATTCGAAATTGAAAAATGAGCTTAGACATATTTCAAGGTGCTCTGGACTTCAATCTAAAGCTGACAAATTTCAAAAAGCGACACAAAAATTGTTCGACATTGTCTCCTGAAGATGCGTTGACTTCCCTACCTGTTGCTGTCAGAAAGATAAGAAAGTTCCTGCTTGACCAAAGAGGTCCTCGAATAGGCCGTATCGGTGGTGTCAATTCTCTTGAAACAAACAAATTACTCAAAATCACTGAACGTAACTTGGAGTGCCATGAGCAGAGGTGAAATCGGTTATGAAACTTGAACCTGGACCCTCTACTTCATTAGACCTTGAATACAGCGGTCCCGATTTAGAAAATGAAGATTGCGAGAAAGATGACTTATGGAAGCCTCCATACTAACTTCCACTATAATTTCGATGATTCCTTCACAATGTTCCCTGTTAAGGAATTTTATATGTGTAGGTTACGAGAATGACCTCATAGCGAACAATATCGAACCAGCATGGAAATTTGTCAAGTTTCTTGTTATTATCGTTACATATCAAAGATATTATCATCCGTTATTGTTGGATTCTCACATGTCTATGTGTTTATGAAATTGAAATTGTTGATAATTCAACTGTTTATTTAATCCCATATTGATTTGAATAAGCGCTATACTCATAATGTAATTAAGGATCGCGGAGTCCTTCAAAAAGTGAGCGAAATTTTGCTACATACTTTCTGATCAACTGAGCAATAAGTACAAATTTGGAATCCACAGTGATGAAGTACGTTACTAAAATTGAGCTTTGAATATGAAATTGGAACTGCAAATGATTTCTCAAAATCATGCAAACGATTATAAACATATTAATCTACGAATGTCGATAATTTTTAAAACTTGATGTTTCATGTTCAGGAATATGTTTTGGGCTTCGCATTCATATTCAGAGCCGAAACCTGGCAGTGCACTTCATTGCTATATATTCAAAATTTTTATTCATTGTTCAGTTATTTGAAAACTACGTAGTAAAATTTCGTTCGATTTCCAATGTTCCCTGGACCTTAATGTGGATTCATTTTCCAATAGGAGCTCCAGTATTTCAGAAGTCTTACTGGGCTTCACTTACGCCAGAACCTTTTTTGTAGTTTTGGCTATAGTCGAAGAACAGAGAAGGAATTAATGATTGATGATGATGAATTTCATGGTTCTTTTTGTATGGAATGCGTGTTGATGATTACCAAGAATTTTCAAATTTTTATCGAATTGTTATCGTTTGTTTGGGGCTGTTAAAATCTGTCTATTGGGAGGTTTGAATTCCTAATCTCATTGGGATTTCCTCAAATTCATCATGCCCCGTAGAAAAATTCAACGTACACCTGAGGATGAAGCGAATTTCCAACGCCTTAGGCGGAGAAGACATGCTGAGAATCAACGTCGTTATCTTTATCGTGAGAGAGCTGCTAGGACTATTGCTGTCGACTTCGTAAGATCGGAAAGTATATCTGTAAACGATATTGCAAATGAACGGACCAATGGAGCTTCGAGTAGAGCTAATAGATGATGTCAAGAACGATGGCGGTTAAGACAAAGAGGCATCATGCAAAATTCCAATCTGATTCATGAAATTGATGATACATTACATCGGAGAAATGAATATTTCCCGTGTTCACTGTGGCGCTCAACATTTCCAAGCAGAAAAAGTGTCTGACTCCCCCAACTCATTCAATGATCGTTGTAATCATGGGAATGTATACTTATAAAGTTTACCTGAACCACCAACATAGCTCCGTGCGTTATTCGATGGTTTTGACTCACGGTCTAATTTGTTTTATGAACAGATTCGACGTTCTAATAGTGATCTTTCTTTTGCATCATTGCATGCGAATTTAGTTGATTTACCGGATTTTCCTCGTGCTCCATATTGTTTCAAAATTCAAGGTCGAATATACCATCAGATGAATAAATCTATACATCCCCTCCCGAATGAACCACCAAGCTATGGTTAGCTTTTCATTGTGGATGTCAATGAAGCGGCCCAGCATGGATTGAGACGTGATGCAGCCTTAGATTGTAATATTCTGTCAATGTTAGATAATATGAAGAGGGTATATGATATTCCCGCGAAATCTCTTGAGATGATGAGTGAGGAATTGAAACTTAAACAAGAGCGAGTTGATGCATCAGGAGGAAATACTCCTAATGAACTTCAGTTGATGTGCACTTTGAAACCCGGTGTAGATCGCCACCGTTGAAATTCTCAAATGTGTAATGAAGTTGTAGCAGTATTTTCGACAACAGCCAACGGAAGAATAGCAGAAACTTATATTATAATACGTGATGGAAACACAAAAAAATTACAGACTGTCGGTACTATAGACCCAAATGTTGAACCATGGATTCATCCACCATTTTATCCTTATGGTACTCAAGGATGTCATCGTAATTCATTTCCGAGAGATAAAGATGAACGCATGACGAAATACGCTCATACCAGGTATCGAATAGCAATACGTGATGAATTCAATGTAATCATTATGGGCCGGCGGTTGTTTCAGCAATGGCCTGTGGACGATTACGTTAGAATTGAGAGAAATACGATTAATCACTTATTGGAAAATAAAAGAGAAACTTCGTGTTGATGATTACACCGGTTCACAAGATCATTGGGAAACTATACAGAATAATCATAACGCTCGTTCAGGTAAAATTATCATATTACCCTCATCATATGTAAGTTCCCTGCGGAATATGGATCAACATTATCAAAACTCAATGGGGATAGTGCGCCAATTCGGGAAATCCAAATTACTTTTGGTGGACTTCGACGCGACTGTTTACGGATTTTCAAACTGTTTCCTTCTTATTATATAATGAACTAATATAAAATGATATATGGTTCTTGAATGAAGAATATAAATGGTAGTTTCCTCACATTTCAACGTTATATCGATATATATATGAATACATATTTAGACAGTGTGAGTGTTGAAAATATTTTGAAAACGTCGTTGTTGCGATCATAGGTCGCGAAACAACTGACACGTTCCTAAAACATCTGGAGAACTTATGGTGCTGTCTGGGTAGACTCTAAATATGAAATTGGGTTTCATTGTGGTTTGTGATTGAGGCCTCGGATTCAATAATCGGTCGAGCGTTCGAACCGCGTGACAGTTGTTGGTCCAGGCGATGTGTGGGGCGTCAAAAAAAAGTCGGAATTTTGAAAAACCAAAAATACTGGGTGAAAGAACTTGGAAAATCAATCCAAGTATCCGTGTATACTTTTCTGCTATGATCAATAGTTGTTGAGAAAAAAAAATGAAACCTACCTATTTTTTCATACAAAGAATCAATGTTTTTCAATCTCAAACTCGTTGTAATTTGGGCAGTTTTCAACGTATCAAGATGAATCTTACAGATTCTGATTCGTGAGGCTTCCCCAAAGACGAAATTATGAGAAAACTTTGCAAAAATTCATAAAAAATTGATAAATTTTCAATTCGAAGTGAAAACCATGTTTTTGACGCTTTGCGTTGGAAAAGTGTCGGGGGAAGTTTGAGGTACAAAAAACTTCCAGCGACATCGTTGTTCGCTGGTGTATGGCCAAACTTTGTGGAAATTTTCAGATCGATTGGACTGTTGGTTCGGAAGATACAGCGACTTATTTATTAGCGCGCGACGGAAATTTGTCATCATCTTAGGTCGTTTACCGGCAGAATATGAGGATTCGAATGAGAGGTTGTAATCACCCGATTTGCCAACGTAGATATATGTTTTTTGAATTAAAGTATCCGAATATGAAACTATTTTCCCAAGTTTCGTTATCCGTGTTTTTTTTATAAACAATTGAATTGTTTATAACGTTTTCACGGACAAACTATTGAATTCGGAGGAAAATTGCTTTCTCCTAACAAGGTGCGCGAACTTCGGTTTTCCAAGCCCGTGTTGCGTGCGCAAAGTGAGTGATTCCCACACGGCAGTCAGACCAGTGCGGGAAAGCAATAAGCGTGCGGTAAAGTAACTTTAACACACTAAATAGTATGTGTAACTCGTGCGCATTGGTGATCCCCCCACTCGCGTGATTTGTCGACCTCGCTACGTCCTGCCGACAAGCTTCACGCTCGTATAGGAATCACCAACTTTGCGCCCTTGTTACACAATGTACTACAACGAAACACTCTCTTGTGAAGACTAAATTTCATACGAATCATTTTTTAATTTTTTAATTATTCATCTAAATATAATATTATATTATATTACATAAATATTATATCATATTATATGAATATGATATTATATTTAGATGAATAATTAAAAAATAGAAAAATGATTCGTATGAAATTCAGTCTTCACAGGAGAGAGTTTCGTCAAAGCAATTTTCCTCCGAATTCAATAGTTCATCCGTGAAAACGTTATGAACAATTCGATTGTTTATAAAAAAACAACGGATAACAAATCTTGTAAAAATAGTTTGATATTCGGATACTTCAATTCAAAAAACATACCAGGTGTGTAAGTATGAAACCGGAATTTTTGTACGGAAAAAAACACGTTTATTGTGATGATATGATACAAAGTAACTTATTCAAAGTATTGTCCGTCGCTATCTATACATTTTTTCCATCTTTCTGGCAAATAGTGGATTCCGCGCCAAGAGAACTGTTGCTCTTTTGAGGCAAACCAGTCATCGAGCCATTTTCGTACATCTTCGTAAGAAGTAAAGCGCTGTTCAGCAAGTGCGTGTCCCATCGATGCAAACAAGTAGTAATCGGATGGTGCAAGGTCCGGTGAGTAAGACGCGTGCTGAAGAATCTCCCAACGGAACGACTCTATCGTTTCCTGGACCTGTTTTGCTTCGTGTGCTGGTGCATTGTCATGCAGCAAAATCACCTTGTGTTGTCTTTGTTGGTGTTCTGGTCGTTTTTCACGCAAAACTCGATCCAAATCGATCATTTTTT
Source organism: Gonatopus flavifemur (assembly GCA_018340375.1). NCBI lineage: Eukaryota > Metazoa > Arthropoda > Insecta > Hymenoptera > Dryinidae > Gonatopus > Gonatopus flavifemur. The sequence goes on from JAFFJZ010000018.1 coordinate 4,123,109, forward strand.
GTCGGTAGCGTTGAGTGTTGACAGTTTCCCCAGGTTTCAGCAGCTCGTAGTAGATTACGCCCTTCTGATCCCACCAAACACACGGCATTGTCTTTCGTCCGTAGCGGTTTGGTCTTGCCGTCGATGTTGATGGTTCACCCGGAGTAACCCATGACTTTTTGCGCTTAGGATTCTCGAAATATATCCACTTTTCATCGCCAGTCACAATTCGATGGAGAAATGACTTTCTTTGGAACCTGGTGAACAGCATTTCACATGATGTTTTGCGGTTTTCCTGCTGTCTTTCGTTGAGTTCATGTGGAACCCATTTCCCCACCTTTTGTATCTTTCCCATGGCTTTCAACCGAAGGGAGATGGCTTCTCGGGTCACCTTCAACTGATCCGCCAGTTGTTGTTGTGTTTGAGCGTCGTCTTCGTCCAACAAGGCTTGCAGGTCAGCGCAGGGTGTCCACATTCTGGAAAGTCAGGGAAAGTCAGGGAAAAGTCAGGGAAGTGAAAATCGGTCAGGGAATTAACAAAAAATCCTGGAAAGTCAGGGAATTATTAAAAAAAGAAGAAAAAAAGCTTTTTTCCTGGTAGTTTTGTATTTTAATGAAATAAAAATTTTTCTAATCATATTTTTTTAACTTCCAAAGTTGGTCAAAAAATAAAATTGTGTATTCAAGACTGAATTCTAGATTCAAAATTACACGGAAAGAAAACTAACGCAAATCGCATGGACACTTTCCGTACACGGAAGAAATTAGTCAACCGAATTTTCGTTAACTACACTGTTACAAATGTCATTAAATTTAATATATTTTTCATGTACATTTGTAAATGAAATTTCCAATTCTCAGTAATTGAAATGAAAATTCATCTACACGTAACTGAATTTTCAATTTTGCTATATTATAGCATACATTAATATATATTTTTGTCACTGAAATTCCATTGAGATGTAATTGAAATTTCAATAAATTTTTCAGTTACGTGCATAACTTTTGCTTCCATTACATGTAGGAGAGACTGTCCTTGGTTAAAACACATTTTGTTTTTCGCTGGAATTAATGACAAATATCCAAATTTAATTGGACTTATATGCTCTTACACGAAGATCAATGTCCATCTCTCACTTTAATACGATTAAACTCAAATATAAAAACAATTCGTTCATTAGAGAATGATTTCTCCAAAACTGTAAAGTTGTTACAACCAAGAGGACGAAGAGGGCGTGGTCCTTGGTTGAAACACGTCGATTTTTGGTTGAATTACTTCATTGCAATGATGATTTATCAATAAGGCATCAAAGTTGAGGCATAAAATGTGTAGGAAATGAAAAAAAGCTTTCATCGCGCTTTGTGTATACGCTTCATTTTCACCAGGGAAAGAGTAATGTGATGTAAATTTTTTAACGTATATAATTTTTTTGAAAATATGAATCAAAATTTTCCGCAATTTATGATTTTACGTAAAATGCATGTGTACAATAAGTGAATAAGATTTGCAATGCTGTTGATAGAACTACACGGAGAAAAATTTCCTATTAAAAATTACTAGACTCGCCAGTATATTGAGAATATACTTGCATTTTGAGGTTATATACCAAACATTCTCTTCAAAAGTACTAGACTTCCTGTAACTTGATGGTACAATAAAGATGTGAATACATAGGAGCTTCAACATTAAAAGAAAAGAGAGACCATGTCGGATCGCTCTTTTCTGCCAATGTTGACGCTTGATGCTGAACCCACCATACGTTCACATCTTAATAGCATTTTATAACAGGAAGTGTGGTACTTTTCAGAAGAAGGTTTAGTATATAACCTCAAAATTCAAGTATATCCTCAATATACTAGCGAATCTAGTAATTCTTAATAGGAAATTTTTCTCTGTGTGTTATTCTGTAAATGAAGAGTGCATTGTGTTGTAAATATACTGAAAAACGCGCCCCAGCGCAGTGCCAAAAGAGAACTATAGTCCATATTCATATTTGTTTTCAAAAGGTCTCGCCAGTGTCCAGACCCTAGTAAAAATGAATCATATATGCGGCATATATGACCAAACAGGCCACATATATGATTTCACAGATTCATATATGACCCATATATAATCCATATATGGGCCATATATGGTCATATACATTTCATATTTGGCATTGTTTAGCCTATATATGGATCATTTTCGGTCCTTATATGAATCGAACGGCCCTACATGAATTTTATATGGTGATATATGAGTTTTATAAGGTCATATGGCCCATATATGGATTATGTAGGGGTCATATATGATTTATATGTTATCATATATGATTTCTACAAAGTCCATATATGAATCAAATACGGTTTATATATGGAGCATATACGAGGGTGGATTGATAAGTTTCCGGCCTGACCAAGAGATGGCGCCACTAGGCCTACCTTGAGGTGGCGTTCTATAGTACCATCCTTAGATAGCTTGTAGCTATAGTTTCAGTCCGATCGCCATGTTAGTTTAGTTTTGAGAGCACGCTGACCAAGACGCCTCTGTGTTTTTCGTAAAAATGGAAAAGCTGGAAAATCGTGCTGTCATCAAATACTTTTATTTGGAGGGGTTAACGCCGAAGGAAATTAAAGAAGAGATGGACTCAACACTGGGGACATCCTCCCCATCATATTCAACCGTTAAGCAGTGGGTTTCCGAGTTTAAAAAGGGTCGTGTGAGCACCTCTGATGAGCCTCGCTCAGGACGCCCCATTGAGGTCACAACTCCAGATATGATCGAAAAAATCCATCAAATAGTGCTGAAAGATCGCAGATTAAAAGTTCGTGAGATAGCTGAGACCTGTAAGATGTCATATGAACGTGTACAAAATATTTCGCACCAACATTTGTATATGGAAAAGCTCTGTGCAAGATGGGTGCCGCGTTTGCTAACAGTCGACCAAAAATTGATTCGAAAGAACATTTCTACCGCCAATTTGGCGTTGTATAAGCGTAATCCAAGCGAATTTTTGCGTCGATTCGTAACCGTTGACGAAACTTGGGTCCACCACTACACTCCTGAAACCAAAGAACAGTCTAAACAGTGGATTGGACCAGGGGAACCAACTCCAAAGAAGGCAAAAACAATTTTTTCGGCGAACAAGGTTATGGCTACTGTTTTTTGGGATGCAAGAGGTATTATATACATTGATTACCTTGAAAAGGGTAAAACTATCACTGGTCAATACTACGCAGACTTATTGTAACGTTTGAGCCACGAAGTGAAAATTAAACGACCTCATCTGGCGAAGAAAAAAATCTTGTTTCATCGCGATAACGCACCAGCGCACACGTCAATCGTTGCGATGGCTAAAATCAACGATCTGAAGTTTGAATTAATGCCGCACCCTCCCTACTCTCCAGACCTAGCCCCGAGTGACTATTATCTGTTTCCTAACCTCAAAAAATGGCTTGGCGGTAAGAGATTTGCGGACAATGAAGAAGTAATCGAAGCTGTAAATGGGTATTTTGAGGAGCTTGACGAATCAGTCTATAGAGATGGCATTACTAGACTAGAACACCGCTATGAGAAATGTATCAGCCTTGGAGAAGATTATGTTGAGAAATAAAGAAAAAAAATTCTTAAAAACGTTGTTTTTCTTGGTCAGGCCGGAAACTTATCAATCCACCCTCGTATGAATCATTTTTACTAGGGGAAACTCAATGGGAAACTCTGTAGAACTGTTTGCAGCGCTCCAAGCGTGAAGTAGCGGAAATATATCACACACATATATGTATATTAACACTAAGGTACATGTTTATTAACCCATTAATGCCCATGGCGAAACTGCTGGGCCTACGGGGAAAGTAACTATTGGGAATAGGATATCTGGGTGAAGGATGAACATCCACGGAGAAAAAAAATTTTTACAATTTGTTTCAACAATTATTGTTTAAACAATTTGTTGAAAATATGAATTCACGTGGATGAAAACCCCAGGATCGTGTCCTACGGAAAATTTCATATAAGAATAGGTGGTTTGGAAAGTTTTCAACCATCGCATTTGTTTGTGAATAACAATTATAAACAATTTCGAATACTCCATACCCGTTCGTGCCCACGGTGAAACTTCTGGGCCTACGGGAAAAGTAACTATTGGAAATAGGATATCTGGGTGGAAAATTTATTATTGGATAACAATTATTGTTTAAACAATTTGTAAAAATTTTTTTTCAGCGCATGTTCATCCTCCACCCAGATATCCTATTTCCAATAGTTACTTTTCCCGTAGGGCCAGAAGTTTCACCGTGGGCACGAACGGGTATGGAGTATTCGAAATTGTTTATAATTGTTATTTACAAACAAATGCGATGGTTGAAAACTTTCCAAACCACCTATTCTTATATGAAATTTTCCGTAGGACACGATCCTGGGGTTTTCATCCACGTAAATTCATATTTTCAACGAATTGTTCAAACAATAATTGTTTAAACAAATTGTAGAAATTTTTTTTCTCCGTGGATGTTCATCCCTCACCCAGATATCCTATTTCCAATAATTTCTTTCCCCGTAGGCCAAACAGTTTCGCCATGGGCATTAATGGATTAACGTTATTTTGAAAGCCTTCTCATTGGTTTGGAAACTCCATAATTTCCGCTACTCCACACTTGAGGCGCTTCAAACAATTCCACAGTGCTCTACTGAGTTTACAGTCCCTGGTTTATGATTCTGACTCGCAACGACTAAGTTAACACAATTACGTGAAATTTGATTCAAAACAGATTTTCCAAAAAGAATGAACTCCTTCATTATTCTTGATAATAATAAAAGAACTACGTAGTTTATCAAAAATGTGATTTTAATATATATAAATGATATGCGCATTTATGTTGAGGTTAGAATCCCCTGAACAGGTAAGTTTTTCGGCCAAAACCGTCGATTGAGTACGACTTCCATACATCGTGGAAAATATATTCTTTATATATTCAATTCGCAATCTCCACTGTATATTTTAGTAAAAATATGATTTAATTCACCGTAAGCTAAAGTGAAACATTGAATCGAAAATTTTATGTCAGATATCACTTTGAAAATTTCTTCACAATGAATTAAAAATCAGTTATGTAATTTCTCTATATCATGAATCATTGAATAGAAGTCCATGTAATTCATTCTGCTTTCCAAAACGTTTGGCATGAGTATAGAAAATAAGATATCCTTGGTGAAAGGAAAGCGTGTGATAAAAAGGACATGGGATGGATCATGCACATAAGAATTGTGCACTTCTTTATTATGCACATAAAAAAATTGAATTAAATTTGTTCACATATTAATTTTAGTTGTTCCTAATACGTTTGATAAATGTGCACTGATAGTCGTGCACAGTGAATTGTACACATGAAAAAAAATGAGAAATATAAAATGTAAGATTGTGCACCTTAAATTTTGCACCTTTGGGAATATTCAATATTGTTTTTTATGCGCAAGTTTTTGTGAATAAAAATTTTGTGCATGATTACTTGCGCATAAAAACAATATTGAATATTCCCAAAGGTGCAAAATGTAAGGTGCACAATCTTACATTCTATATTTCTCATTTTTTTTCATGTGTACAATCCACTGTGCACGACTATCAGTGCACATTTATCAAACGTATTAGGAACAACTAAAATTGATATGTGAACAAATTTAATTCAATTTCTTTATGTGCATAATAAATAAGTGCACAATTCTTATGTGGATGATCCATCCCATGTCATAAAAAGTGACGAAAGCGTATAAATGTTTCAAATGATTTTTCTATTACATCCTACACCCTTTCTATCCACTCTCTAATTCTGCTGTACAGAGCAAAAAAGTGGTTAATTTAATTTTTTTTTCAACTGTTTTTTTGTCATCCGTTGCAGGAATATTTCCTGAATTGAATGGTACAAGCAAAGAGAATAGATTAAAGTGGAAGGTTCTCATAACCTATTGACGACGTTTTAATAAAAAGGCATAAATGCGAAAAATTATGAGATTGAGTTGTATATCCCTAGTAAAAATGGAGAATAGGAATGGATTGGAATGGATTGGAATTCTATCCAACTGAATCCATTCAAATGCATTTCTATGACGCCTATTCCAAGATGAATAAAAAGTCTACCCAATACAACCCAAATTTCATTCTAATATAATCGTATTCATGGGAGTGTAAGGAAATTCAATACATTTTTATCCATTTGAATCTGTAATCCATCTCAATGTTGAATTCAGTATATAATTTCTATCGCATGTTATGAATTTCCAAGTCATGGTCATTCAAACCATTTTTATACGGATTACTAGGGGTGTGCGGGTACCCGAGTCATCGGGTTTTTATCGGGTCGGGTCGGGTCGGGTTTTTCAATTACCCGAGTTTTTCGGGTACCCGATTACATTCGGGTAATTCAAATATAGCAAACGTTTTCCTCAGCAGGAAATATTGTGAAAGCAACTCGATCAAGTTTGCTGACAAAACACGTGGAAGAGTTGTGCTTCCTCCATTCAAATTTAAAAATATGAAAAAAGAATGATATTTATAAGAAGAATATTTATTCTCATTGATGTTCAAGATTCTATATTGTGGTTACTAAATACGAAAATAGATAACATATTATTCATGAGATATAAATGTGATTATATTTTTTAATTGAATTAAAAAATAAATATAAACATTCCATGAAGCAATTTGGAGATTTCTTAATGCACTGCATAAACAATTACATGGAGTAACAACCCTAATAGACTTGTAGTGAATATGGCATTCTTCATATTAGAACTGAATTGATATGAAATCCCCTTATTCCTACAATCGCTCAAGACAATTTGTCCTTAAAATATCAACGGCAATGGCAACTTCGAATAGAAGTTGAAAATATTAAATTCAAGCGATTTTATTATATTCGGGCACCCGGCTTGGAAAACCCGATTTAATCGGGTACCCGACCCGACCCGACCCGACCCGAAAAGAAATACAAATACCCGAACCCGACCCGATAAAAAGTGCTACCCGCACACCCCTGCTGATTACGATATAGACATTGAATCCGTTTTAATAATTCTTTATTCCCTATCCATTTCAATCTTGGATTCGGAACACGATTCTTTTTCAATTGGATCCCTCAAAACCGATGATCTGCGTGGATTCCAAGTGAAGAGAAAATCCAATTCAATTCGAATTTCATTCCAATATAACTTTATTCATGAACGTGTAACAAAATTTAATACATTTTCATCCATTTGAACCTTTATCCTCCTTAATCCAAAATTCGGTATATAATTTTTGATCCATGTAATGAATTTTCTAGTCGTCATCGTTCAATCCATTTCTATACTGATTACGGTATAGACATTGAATCCATTTCAATCACAGATTCGGAATAAGATTGTTTTTCAATCAAATTCCTGAAAACCTTCAATCGGGATGGATTCCAAATGAAGAAAAATTCTATACAATTCAATCAAAATTTGATTCCAATACAACTTCATTCTTGAAAGCGTAAGAAACTTAATTACATTTGTATTCATTTGAGTCTTCAATTAATTCCCAATCCTGAATTTCATCACATGGAATAAAAAGTATACACTATAGAACCTCGCAATAGAAATGTTACCCCGCTCTCTTCAACGCACGGCAGAAACCGCGAATGAAAAAGAAGAAGAGTTGTGTTATTGCGAGATTCCATTGTATACAGAATTCAGGATGAGAAAGAATTGAAGATTCAAATACATACAAATAAATCAAATTTCATTGAATTTTCAACAATACACTTGTATTGGAAATGAAATTTGCATTGAATTGGATAGGCTTTTTCTACACTTGGAATCCATACAGATTATCGGTTTTCAGGAATTCGATTGAAAAACAATCAAACATTTTGGTCAGGGAAATTGGACTTGATAGTCAGGGAAAAGTCAGGGAATTGTTTTTCTCAGAGTCTGTGGACACCCTGTCAGCGTCTTCAAACTCTTTCGGTGGTCTTCCACGTTCTTCGTTCCTGACGTCAAAATCGCCACTTTTCAACCGTTTAAACCACTCGAAACACTGTGTTTTACCGAGAGCATGCTCACCAAACGCCTCCACAAGCATTCGATGCGATTCGGCTGCGGTTTTCTTCAGATGAAAACAGAAAAGTAGTGCTGTCCGCAAATCGTAATTTGTTGGCACAAAACTCGACATGTTTATCTCTAATAAACTAATGCTACTGAATGAAACTCGTGTTATTGTGATTTGGAAATCTTTGTCGGATATCAATACAATAACAAGACACCGCTGACGTAATGTGTCGGTAACTGCATTGACATCTAGCGCCACCTATGGACAAATTCCGGTTTCTTACTTACACACCTGGTAAATCTACGTTGGCAAATCGGGTGAATACAACCTCTCATTCGAATCCTCATATTCTGCCGGTAGACGGCCTGAGATGATGACAAATTTCCGTCGCGCGCGAATAAATAAATTGCTGTATCTTCCGAACCAACTGTCCAATCGATCTGAAAATTCCCACAAAGTATGTCCATACACTAGCGAACAACTTTGTCGCTGGAATTTTTTTGTAGCTCATATTTGCCCCGACACTTTTGTAACGCGAAGCGTTAAAAACGTGGTTTGTACTTCGAATTAAAAATGTATCAATTTTTTATGAATTTTTGCAAACCTTTCTCATAATGTCGTCCTCAGGGAAGCCTTACGAATTAGAATCTGCGAGATTTATCTTGATACGTTAAAAACTGCCCGAGTTACAACGAGTTTGAGATTGAAAAACATTGGTTTTTAGTATGAAAAAATAGGTAGGTTTCATTTTTTTCCTCAAGAACTATTGATCATAGATGAAAAGTATAAACAGATCCTTGGATTGATTTTTCAAGCCCTATCACCCAGTATTTTTAGTTTTTCAAAATTCCGACTTTTTTCGACGCCCCATATGACCACTTGGACCAACAACTGTGACGCGGTTCGAACGCTCGACCGATTATTGAATCCAAGGCCTCAATTATTGGGAAACGATCAATGGAAAATTGTTTACATTTGGAGGTTAAGATTTTTAAAATCCTCTTATGCTTACCAGGAATCAGTACAAGACTGTAACTTACATCTAGAGTCCAATCCTCATTGGAGAGTTCATTATTATGCATTAAAAATTTCTGGTAAACGTATAATAAATGAAACTTTTTACATAATTTATGAAAAAAGTTGGCGTAACGTTTGGATTGCTTCTTCTGATGTTTGAACACCCTCAATACTATCACTGGACGCTGAAGATTCTTGTCCACTATGATCTTATTTGAGAAAATTGAATGTAAGGAATTAAATTCAAAGTTTGAAATATTTTCAACGTGTAGACAAACTGAAAAAATGTACTGTGTAATGTTTTTCGAGCGAGTAATTGAATTATCTCCACATAATACAGTCTTCTGTTTCAATGTATTTTTTTCTTTATAATTTGAATAACCAAAATTCTACTTTATTCATTTCATGGATTTTGGAAAATTCCGTATGAGTTATTTTTTGAACTCTTTTTGAACTTTTCTGCTGCCTAGGATAAGAATTCCGATCGTTTCTTTGGAGCTCTTCTCATAGTATTAGAAAGCTCTTCTAGAATTCTGCGATTACTTCCAAAAGTGTTACATTCGATCGAAAAACAATTCTGAAAGAGCCACGTTCTTCAGACATTTGCGAGCTCTCTAAGTACTCTGCGGGTATTCATTTGATTACTTTTGATATATCGAAGGATTCTTTCCGAGGATCCGTAATGCTTGAATTCTTATAAAACTCCTTGCGCTGTCTGGGTAAGAATAAACAATAAAAACCACTCCTCGAAAATCGGCTTGAGCTCAGAAAATACAAGTCTATGCAACTTCCGGTTTATGAATTTTCGTGCTTGCGGCATTCTACAAAACTAGTGCTGGAAGCCCATGAGCCCGAAGTTCATCGTTCGCCCGAAGATCGAAGAGCCGATCGTTCCTGAAATGTTTGGATGAAATGAATGACTGAATTATCAATTCAGAAATCATCACGGTAATATCCCGAGTCGAAATTTTGCCCCTGCTTTGTCGATCCAATCAGTAAAATTGCCCCTATTTTCACGCTATAGAAACTACTTGGTCCTACTTCTCCGCTTGGAATATTTTTTGATTCTATTTTTCTACTCCACAATCTACTGCTCCTACATAGAACCTAATGCTCCTACATGTTGGATTTTTCGAATAATAATAATATCACATAAAGCGGATTTTCTCAATTAAATCAAAATTATATCCATCAAACAAATAGATTCTTATTCACATACGAATCTAATAATTATTACTTGATTCAAATTAAACATTCATTTCATTAAAATAAATATTTATTTTATAGAATTAAAAAAAATTTTGTTTTTTAGAATCAAATCAAATTTGTCTTTACCCAAATGAATATCCATCAGATTTGTTTTCAACTGAATGTTTTATGTAGGTGTATAAAGAATAGAATACCCGACTTGAATTATAAGATACTAGGGGCAAAATTTCGACTCGGGATTACTCTCTGAATCAAGGAAAGTGAATATTTCGAGTGGGAAAATCATTGGGCAAAAATGACTCGCGCATTCTAACTTCTTTCGGCTCCTTTCCATTTCAAGAGACTGGACATTTCACTCAATGAGTAGAAAAGTTTTAGTTTTACTGAATAAAAAACGTGAAATCTCCCCCAAAAATATTTAGAATATGTTTTTGTATGAGCATATTTATATGAGAGTATTAAATACATAACATGATATACAAAATACGTATCATTTGTGACTAAGTTATCGATTGGTGTCAATGTATCTTCTGGTAAAGGATTGATATTTCCACCATAATGTTTTTAATATTTGGTGCAGAGTTTTAGGTGATTTCTGATCCTCTCGACACTGTAAAAAATATACTTCCTAAACTGCCAAAGAAGTTTGGCAATTTTTTACACAAACTGTTTTTGTAAAATACCAAATAAAAGTTTGTAAACATTCAAAAAAATTTGTGATTTCACGAAGATTTTTGAAAATTCACAAACTTTTGTTCGGCAATTTACAAAAAAGGTTCGGAAATTATTTTTCCAAACCAAGTTTGTAAATTTCCAAGCATTTTTGTTTGGAATTCAACCCATTTTTTTACAGTGGATTTTCCCACTAATTTCCTGTTCACTATGTTTACATTGTACTCTACTCGGATTATCAATTCTGCACACCTCTAACCATTCAGGAGAATTTTTATATCCAGATTCAATTACTCTACCAATTTTAGGAAAGATCGAGTTTTCAACATGTGCACCAGTGATGCCAGAAATTTTGAGATCCAACGGCCTACATCCAATCAAATACTTGTGTTGATCGGAATGACCAATGTACGAGTATAGTATTCCGGTCTCGGCGCTCTTGTTCCTTTGTTTCTGGCAACACAGGTGTGCACAAATGATTAAGACTCGAAAACAATTGAATTCAATCAATTTTTTGAGAAACAATGGAAAAATGTCCAAACTCATTCGAAAACAATATTTTTTTCGTTATAAACAAAACACTTGAATGTGAACTGAAATAACTTTCATGATGCATTGCTCTTTCATATTTATATGTGAAGTTTGTCAAGTATCGATATGTCATGAATGATCGAAAAAAGCGCTCGAAATTTAAATCAGTTATCATTGAACGGTATACTTACTGGAATCAGCACTTCCTTGATTTTTGCTGTCAGATATATATATATATATATATATATAGTTTCGTGCGACAGTGATAGAGACAATCAAATTATGTGTGCTATAGACATTGTGTTTTTATGTATTATTATTATAAGTAAATAATGTAATGTTGAAATATAAATAATCTAGTTAATGCACGGAGAAAAATTGTCTATTATAAATTACTAGACTCGCTAGTATATTGCGGATATACTTGCATTCTGAAGGTATATACCAAACATTCTCTTCAAAAGTACCAGACTTTCTGGGAGTTAATGGTAGGATAATGACATTTTATAATAGAAAGTCTGATGCTTTTGATCAGAATGTTTGGTATATAACCTTAAAATGCAAGTATATCCTCAATATACTAGCGAGTCTAGTAATTTATAGTAGATAATTTTTCTCAGTGTGTTCTTTTTTGTGTGGCAGAGTTATTTCACAATGAAGTTAATTGATAATCATCGACAAGTTTCAAATATTAGAGAAAGAATTCAAATTTTACCCATATCAAAGATTTCATGAATATGCTAGTATAATATTCTAGTAATATGATATAAATATCGTGTGCTCTTAGGCAATGTACTTTTATCTCTGAGCAATGTACTTTTATCTCTCAAATTTCACGGAATAAGAACGTGATTTTTTGACAAAAACAGTGATGACGAATATTCCTATAATATTTATCAGATAGGACACAAAATACAAAGAATTCTAACGTCCAATTTGAATTGTGGTGATGCTGATCGAATTGCAGTAAAGTGCGTTAACGGTTGGAGTAAATTGCATTTGAACAGTTCATAAGTTTCAAACTTGATTCTAGCTCATGTAAGCACAAATCCTGGCCCAACTTCAATCTGATCGAGGCCCGTCCTTGAAAGCTTAGGCCAATGTCGAACAAGAATGATCCTAGATTCGTGCTCACATTAGAAATTATGTGAAAAGTAACTTTTTAGTTTATTCCATATTGCTTTGTGACAATATAAAATAATGTGGAACATGCGTACATAAATATATTATTATACATCATCATATACGAAAAGTGATAACATAGTACGATGAAAATGAAGATTAGTAGGTTATACTAAGAATTATCAGATAAAACCGAAGCCAATTCGAAGTTTTTCAGTTTGAACTGTTTTCCATTAAATTCAATTTATATGTCTAAGATGTTGAATATTGTACTTTCATTTTCATTCCAACATTTTACATATCAAAACAAATGTTGAGGTGTCTCACGAAGCTGCTATTACACGGAGAAAAAAGATCATGGAATGATCGCTAGGAAAGATAGTAAACTGGTGACAACTACGAATTTCTGTGCACAGTCGCTAACAGGGACGAGGAATGATTCCTATTTTGGTATATTAGAATACAATATAGTACCTATACCAAAATAGGAATCATTACTCGTCTCTGTTAGCGACTGTGCACAGAAATTCGTAGTTGTCACCAGTTTACTATTTTTTCTAGCGATCATTCCATCATCTTTTTTCTCCGTGTAGTATTATTGATAACTGGGAATAACGCACATCAACAGACCACGCTACGCATGCTTTTTATTTATCCCTGGGACATCACTGATTGATGTCCAGTACATCATTGATCGACGCCCAACACATTTTTGATCGATGCCTAGGGATATTATGCGTTGATGTCTGGTAGATTACGGAACAATGTGATGGATTTTAGTCAAAATGTTTGCACATCACTAAATATGCTGCTGTACGCGAATAAGTGCTCTACTGCTATAAATCTCCGGTAGATCACTTATCAATGAATTGTACGTCAACAGTTGATGTCAATAAGAGGAACCAGTAAGTTTTGTACTCGGATCTTCCTACGGACATCATCCATTGATGTCTTAACATAAGCTGTTCCAGAAGTTTATTTTCAGTGTACCCTTGCTAGCAATGGGCTATGTGTATAACTCTGGATATTTCTTCATGGTTCTCATTAAAATGTGCATGTGGACAATGAGCTCTAACACCATGCTCATGCAGTACCGTTGCCGCACTGAGAGGAGGATTTAGTTATAGTTACCAGCATTTGGTAATAGTTAACAAATCTCATAGTTCGATATGGCAAAATAAATATTCAGTTTTTATCACTAACATATAGTTTCACAACCAAAACCCTTGTTTTTAGTTACCAAACTTTAGTTATTGTTACCAAATCTTGGTAATAGACACCAACAATTTGTAATGATAAACCAATCATATATTTTAGGAAACCAAATTTATTTGCTAACTATAACTAGGTTCTTTTATCAGTGCGGAGTTACCAGTACTGGCAAATTTGAAGAATCATTACAAGAGCCAGTTAATCCGACAGTACTGATCAGAAAATGAAATAATACTGCCCATGTGGAAATAGCCAAAGTTGACAAATGGCGCGGTACTGGCAAAGTTGTATTTGCCAGACTCCGGCAAAAACAACTGTGCCTATTCAGAATCATTACCGTTTTTCAACTGGCGCCAAATGTTCGCCGGATTTCAGACGGTATTGGCTTACGTTGACAGACGGTCTCGGGCCAGTATCGAATTGATACTACCTGTATAATACCCGGATCGCAGAGAAACGGAACCGCGCCAGTACTGAGTCAGAGTTGATGTTATCATTCAATATGTACAAAAGACGACAATGTACCAGTATCGGTAGAACTCTGGCTGACTGCGGAATCGGTACTCGATTGACGTTAAAATGACGATCTCTGCGATTCGGTTGTTGTGGTGAGCCGAAGTCGCGCCGGTACTGAGCCAGAGTTGGTGTTATCATTCCATATGTACAACAGACGGCAATGTGCCAGTAATGATATGACTCTAGCTGATTGCAAAATCGGTGGTGAACTGACGATAAAATCCACCATCTTGGCAACTTAGCTATTGTAGTAGGCCGGAGTCACGCCGGTACTGAGCCAGAGTTGGTATTATCATACTATATGTGTGTTAGACAGCAATGTGCCAGTAATGATATGACTCTGGCTGACTACAGAATCGATAGTCGATTGATGTTGAAATTATGATCTTGGCAACTCGGCTGTTGTGATCAACCGGAGTCGCGCCAGCATTGAGCCAGAGTTTTTATTATGATTCAATATGTTCGATAGACGACATGGTACCAGTATTGGTGGGACTCTGGTTGACTACGGAATCGGTAGTCGATTGACGTTGAAATCACGATCTTGGCAACTCGATTTTTGTAGTGAGCCGCTCTGAGAGAAGAGCGATTTGGAGGTTCAGTAAATAGTATTATATTTGATCGATAAATCTGAATATTACTGAACTTTCGGCGACGTTTCACGAAATTTCAAGAAACATTACTGAAATTTTGCTTTACATTATTCAGTGTTCTACAGTCGTTATTATAGAATACAATATTCATAACCAAATTTGCTGTGTAACACTCAATTACTAGACGTTTAGGAATTGAGTGACACACAACGAATTTGGTCGTGAATATTGTATTATATAATAACGATTGTAGAACACTGAGTAATGTAAAGCAAAATTTCAATAATGTTTCTTGAAATTTCGTGAAACGTCGCTGAAAGTTCAGTAATATTCAGATTTATCGATCAAATATAATACTATTTACTGAACCTTCAAATCGCTCTTCTCTCAGTGCGGAGTCGCGCCAGTATCAAGACAGAGTTGGTATGATCATTCAATACGTTCGATAGAGAACAATGAGCCAGTATTGGTAGAATCTTGTTTCACTACGGAGTCTATGGTAAATTGTGTGACTTCAAGGGAATTAGTACAATAAATGGGAATTTAAGTGGTCCGTTGTCAACTCGGAGATTAGCTGATGTGATAGAAACTCTGTTTCTGACTCGCAGGTCCCGTGTTCAATCCTTGCCCAGTGAACTTACATGAAACCACTTCCAAAGCGTTTTTCTCAGATAACGGTGATGAGAAAAATAGATTTACAAAGTTTTGAAAGTTCAAATTCAATGTATTTCTTCTTTTTTTACTTGAAATAGAACGTCGGGGATCTCTAATTACCAGCACTGTGCCAATACTGGGTCGGGTCTGAATTCCTACATAGGATGCATTATTTTGACTCTCTACCACTTCTCATCCAGGTATGGCAGAACAATTGGTTCTGTTGTCATTCCAGAGTTCCGCCATAGTTGGCTCACATTAAAAATCGGTACCGACGCTGTTGTAAATGTTCTACTGGCCCTTATGTAAATTGATATTCTCATTTTGACTACTTGCCAGTACCGTCGATTCAACTGGCCCTGTACTGGTAAGTTTGGATTTGCCAGTAGCGGCAACTCTGGCACCAGTACTGAGCCAGTTACTGCACGGGGTGCACGAGACGATATTCTCGCCGATATTCTAAAGGTATCGTCTCGGTATCGAAAAATATGGTAAGACTTGGGAATCGTCTCGGTATCGTTGGGCATATTATCGGTATCGTCTCGACGGTATCGACAAAATATATGTTTCTGAAGTTTGAATCGTTTATTGAAACAAATTTATTTATTTATTTATTTATTTATTTTGTTTATACGGGTATAAAAGACCCTTTGGTACATAGAATATACATTATTTGAACCACATTATATATATCATGCATCAAAGCATCAAGCATCATGTTAAGCTCGACTACATGCATCGTATATTACAACAACAGTTAACGTGTATAATTATAGGTGAAAAGGACAATTAGATATTAAATTTGACAAATAAGAGAAAGAGAATTCCTAAGATCAGAATGAGATGAAAATAATTCAAGCACATCACTGTAAGAATTTGCTAGAATAGATATCCGATTTACCGGATCAGAATAACCGTATCTTGATTTATAAGAAATTGGATTGAACAATTTAGGGCGCCTCAATAAACGAGAAGGGACATTAAAACGTACAAGTCCAAGCAGTTGAGGGCAGCGAATTTTCCCATTAACAATTTTATACAAAAATGAACAATCATTGAACAAACGACGTGATTCCAAGGGAGGCAAGTTAAGTAGAGCCATAATCAATGAGTAATCATGACAAGTGAGGCTCAACGGACGGCCTATCTGATAGGCAGCAAAACGCAGAAACTTATGCTGAACTCTTTCCAAGTCTGTACAATCCCGAATTAAATGAGGACTCCAAATTTGAGACGCATACTCAAGATGAGGTCTAACTAAAGTACAATACAGTGTTCGAAGTGCAACAGGATCACGAAAATCTTTACAAACGCGCTTGATGAATCCGAGAGATTTCATGGAAGTACCAACTATGTAATTGCAATGATCTGAGAAGTTAAAACGAGAGTCAAATGAAACTCCAAGATCACGAACAGTATTTATAGGTGATAACAGAGAATGAGACGAGTTATAAGGAAAATAAATAGCATTTTTACCTCTATGAAATCTCATCACATGGCATTTTGTGAGATTTGATGACATATTAGATAGCACACACCAAGATTGTAACCGATCCAAATCAGATTGCAGATTTTGAGCATCTCTGTAAGTTCTTATAATCATAAACAGTTTCAGGTCATCAGCAAAAAGAAGATGTGTGCAGTACTTGAAAATCGTAGAGATATCATTAATGAAAATAATAAATAATAAAGGACCTAGATGTGAGCCTTGCGGTACACCTGAGGATATAAAAAATGAATCAGAGAAATATTGAGAGACACGAACTGATTGCGTACGATTCAGAATATAACTCTGTAACCACGACAAAAAATTGCTGCGAATACCTAAATTACTTAATTTATTTAACAATATATTATGATCAACTCTGCCAAAAGCCTTTGAGAAGTCTGTATATATAGTATCCACTTGGGCATTTTGATCAAGCGCAGAGGACACAACATGAGAAAAAATAGACAAGTTAGTTACGGTAGATTTCCCAGAAGTGAAGCCATGCTGAAAATCAGAAATAATATCAGAAAACAGTGGTGTTATTTTATCAGTAACTATATCTTCAAAAATTTTCGGCATAACATTCATGATACTAATTGGTCTATAGTTTCTCACGTCAGAACGGTCCCCAGATTTGAAGATAGGAGTAATTAAGCTGGATTTCCATTGAGAAGGGAATATTCGAGAGGATAAAGAGCTGTTGAAGATCAACCACAAAGGCCGAGAAATGACGAACTTGCAAGATTTTAGAAAATTAGGAGGAATACCATCATCACCAGGACCGGAAGAAGTTTTCAAGGATGAGATTTTATTGAACACTTCACCGATATTCATGGATAAATCGGAAAGATTGACATTGAAAGTAGATTCTGGTAAATTACAAGGAACAACGGGATAATTTTGATAAACTGATCTGAAATAAGATGCAAATAAGTTCGAAATAGCAATACCAGTATTGCCAATAGTACCGTCTAAATGCATCACCAGGGGTATACCGTTCTGATTCCGCTTACTATTAACGAAGTTCCAAAAGCTTTTGACATTTGTAGGAATGGACCCTTGAACGTAATGAAGATGAGACAAGTAACATTGGCGAGTCAAAACTTTACATTGAGCTCGTAAGTGACTAAAGATTAGGTGATCTTCAGAGCAATTTGACTCTTTGTACCTATTGTGAGCAATTTTCTTTTGACGAATAAGTTTAATTAATTCCGAAGAAAACCATTTTGGATAAGAACTATTCCTTGATACATACTTGGGTACGAATGAATCAACTGCATTATGTAAATGAAGATACAAAAAATCAACAGCTTCAATAACATTAAGATTACGCAATTCATCGTCCCAGTTGATAGAACCTAAATATTCACAAATTGCACTGTAATTCGCCTTATTGAAATTATATTTGATGATTTTATTGGGGACCAGTAAAACACTTTCACGTAGGTTGAGCTTAGATACAAGAGAAGGATGAAAGTTGTCACACGCGAGAAAAGGATCCAGAGCAATATTGACATCAATACGATCGTTATCAGAAAAAATAAGATCAAGTATGTTACCATGAGAATTTCTGAAAGTATTAAGTTGAAACAAATTCAATTCATTGAAATATTCGAGAACATATTGCGCAGAGGTCATTTCATTGAGAGTCGAACCAGGTAACACTGAGAAAGATAATTTGGAATCAATATTGCTCCAGGAAATATGAGATAAATTGTAATCCCCGTATAAGTATAAGGAGTTAAAGTTCTCCTTGAGAAGGATTTCGCCAACGCTTTTACAATGGTCCAAGTATATTGAAGAATCCGAAGAAGGTGGAATGTAGACAGCCCCAAACAACAACGACAAAGAACCAAAATAAACTTTGACGTAAAGATGTTCAACTTTGGAATAAGAAGATGAGACGACACAGCTCCGATGGGTATCCTCAACGGCGATTAAGACACCACCTCCCCCAAATTAGTAATTGAATAACAAAACACTCGATAGCTCGAAGCCTAAGATCTTTCAGTGAATTCTTGAAACACTTTTTCCTGCTCGAAATAGTTTATTTAAAAAGATGGATAACCGGTATCCATCAGATTTCATTAGATTGAATTTTCATTCCATTCCAAAAGAAGGATTCAAACTTCAACTAGGTACATGAAAATATTCTGTTCAACAATTACTCATAAAATGAATAGTTTAGAGGACTGCAGTTCAATTCCCAACAAATATTCATAAACTTCGAGATCATTAAAGTATTCATGAATTCAAAAGGATGCAAAAGAAAACTAAAGAATTAATGGAGCATTCCATGTTAGAAGTTTGTCGAAACCAAAGGATTCATTCTATTCATGTTCATATATAATTGCATACAATTAAATTTTAGTAATGATAATTTACGATCATTTTTGCTGACACACTTCAGTGAAAATATTCACATCTGAAAAAATGGTTAAATTGAATAAAAATTTTATTAATTTTTGTTCATAAATTGATACGAATTGAGACGAAGTGAATTGTCTTCAAAGTGTCGGTTATAAAGACTGCGAACTGACAATTCACAAATACTATTGGAACAACTTAACTTCATTGACTATCTCAAGCAATATGAAATCTAGATTTATGAATCTTGGATTAAGAGTACTCGAGCGTATCATAATTTTATTCGTCGCTAATTTACATATCCCGGGAAAAAAATTTCCATATATGGACCCATATATGGATTCATATATGCATTCATATACGAGCATATATGGATTTTGGCCATATATGTTCATATATGGTCATATATGAAAGTGGGGAATCTATCAGCATTGATGTCACTTCTCTCTCCTTTGGTTTTTCATCACATTCCATGTAAAATTGTGACATTTTTTTGTCCATATATGGATTTAGATGATAATGTATGATTGAATATGATCACATATGGCCATATACAGTCTCATTCATACATGATCATATATGGCCAAAATCCATATATCCTCGTATATGATCTCATATATGTTTATATATGTTCATATGCATTTAATATATGTTCATATGTGATTCATATATGATTCATATATGATTCATATACGACCATATATGAATTATTTTTTCCCGGGATTGAAAAGAGACGAAGTCATGTATGGAAAAATGATAAATGATTGTCGCTCGAGACCCTTTAAGCATTTATATTCTAGTTACATAAGTACATTCGTATTAGATTATTCAATTCTATCGAAGCAGATCATTAAATCTCGAATTTACCACAGAATTTAGCATGAATAGGAACATATATGTTTCTATTCTATGAACGACAATAACTATAGTTAGTGACGTTTCCATTTCAAGATTGGAACCATGCCCACACAGAACGAAAATTCGAAAAGAATTCATAATGAGTTCTTCAAGTCTCAATTGATTCATTTATAAACTCTTTCTGATCTAGTATGCCGTATGGGTATTACTTTTGTACGTCTTAGAAATGAGATTCACTTGATTTCATTAAATATCAATATATCCCATAAATTACAATAATTCTAAAATAGTTCAAAAGAATCCATAAAGAATTCCGATACTTCATAAAGAATTATTTTTGCATAGTTTTAATATATGGGATGACTCCTTGATCACAAATTTGATTTATGTTATATACGATTATTGTTTATTGAATCATTCAATTTCATTCCTATTCTACGACGCAATTTGTCAATTGTCAGTTTTCAATCTTCATATCGACTCTCAACTTCATTTGTTTTATTAAAAATTTCAACTTTTATTCAGTTTCAGTATCAATCTTGTTCAAAAATTTATGAAATTTTGACGTTTCAAAACACTTTCTCACTGTTTTCTATGTCTGACAATCCTAACTCATTGGAATATTCTATTGATGATTACAATGTATGGAATATCTCAATTATATTATCGGATATGGCTGTTATAATTGATGAACTTCAATAAATACTATTATTCATATCGGATAAAAAATGGTAATCAATTCCCAAGTAACATCAAATGTTCGAAGTATATTCTTATATGATGCGAAACAGAAACGTTCGAAGAATATTCGTTTATGATTCTTCGTATGTTTATAGAACATTCATAGTATGTTCGAATGAGACTGTTTTATATGAGCGTAGGGTAGGGGATGGATTGCACGAAAGATAATTCGACCAAAAGATATACTATTGGTTGAACAAGAAAGTCCCCTAGAAGGGCATAGTGACATTCTAGTAAATTTTATGCATCGACCAATAATACAGCATTGGTTCAAATCATCTTTCGTTTAATCCATCCCCTACCGAATGTAATACATTCATAGAATCATCTGAATATCCACGAATTCACTTCTTTCGAATAATAACGGTTTGGTGCACACGAATAGATTATCAATCTATAAGTGTATTCAATACAGACACTGGTTATTAACACATTGAAGAATATTTATCAAAGTAGGATGTACACAGTCCGTTGACGACTTATCAAATAATGAAATAATATTAATAATAATGTCTAAGACTTGAGAATAGAAAAAATTGGTTGAATTTATTCAGAGGTGGATTTCATTTTTTTCATTTTTCATTATTATAATTGTTGAATTGATTTTTATATCATTTATTATTCTGTCATTATAATTATATTATTAGGAAATGCTTTAATATTCATTCATTTTCTTCAAATGTAGATCGAGAGTGAAGAAATGTAATGCTTAAAAAAATATAAATTATGTCATATGTAAAAATTCTAATTAATTTTTTTTATTTTCCTTTATCAAAAAATATTTTAAAGTATCGACGATATTCTCGAGTATCGAGTCCTCAGTCTCGGTATCGTCTCGATTCCAATAATGAGACCGAGACGAGACAGATACTAATCTCGGGTCTCGTGCACCCCTAAGCCAGTAGTGGCCCGTGTTTCCATTTCCACATGGGTGACGTTTTACAGAAGGCCCAGTGGAACTATAATGCTATCTGTATCAGTAATGTTAGTCCCAAATAACATTTTGAAGCTCCCCCCTTGGTTTGCGTGCAATTTGCGTGCAGAAGCTTATCCATGTGCATCGCTTTGTGAGGGCATGTTATCTGGGGTGGGCCTGTATCACCAGAATAGTGTATTTTTTTAATGGAATAGCACGTAACAGCAGTTGAAGAGAGCGTTTTGATTGTGTGGAAGTGAAATTTCGAAACCTAAACTTGGTACTCATGTGGAAAAAATGTTCAAAACCGTATGTAATCGTACACCATTTGTATACAATTGTATTCGGTTTGTATACAATTTGTGTATAATTGTATATGATTTTGGACATTTCTTCCACATGGATTAGTAGGGGTGCGCGAGTATTGGTCCTTTCAGGTTGAGTCATGTTGAGTAATTTGATGAGAGTGTTGGGTCGGGTACGCGAGATTTTTGCGAAAATCAGACCTGCGCATACCCAAATATCAGCGAGTCATCTGAAGCTTCTGAGTACTCGAATATCATCTGATGACCCAAAATTTTTCCGTGTGGTAAGATTGTCGGATCATTGAAAAATATGAATATTCAGATTTTGGGTTCATTCGGTAGGGTCCCAGCCAGCACAACTTATCACCAGGACGTTCATAGAATATTTAAAAAACTTAGGAGAGGTTGAGGTTCCGGAATGTTCCTAAGGCATTTTGTCAGATTTTGTCCCATTTCGTTGTTGTAACGACATATGCGTTAAAATGAGCTTGCTAGGACTGATTCAATATCCGTGTTAGTGATGTCGGTTCTTAAAAGAATCGATTCTTTTTTATACAGAATATAATAAATTTTTTACCGATATTTTATAAAAATCTATAAAAACTGAGTACTTTTTCAATAAAAGAGAATTGATTCTGTTCAAGAATCGGCGTCACTAATCCGTGATGTTTGATATCTCTTGAATGAATGGCACAAATTGAAAAACATTGAAAAGACTCAGTAACGAGAGAACTGTTTTTTGCCAAAATATAACAAATAAATTTCCATCAGTTTTGGATCATCTATTCGTCTCTGGCCATTGCCATATGGATTTATGTAACTTCACTTCACCAGTACATGGTATTTGTAAAATTGCCTTCGAAGTGCTTGACACCATCCACAATAACTTTGAAATAATTTCCAAAAATCGATTGGAAAAACTTAGTAAACGACTTCCAGCGTGTATGAGTTTTGCACTCACTTCGACTCAATCTTAAACCAAGATACTGAAGATGAGGTCAATGTTGGGCTTGGAATCCTGTATTTTCTATACTGAAATTCTGTTTCCGTGAGAGTTTTCGAGAAGTACCGAGAGATATAGTTCATTCATGTTACTATCACTGTAAAAAGTGTGGCTCAAATTGGCTGCGTCTCAATTTGAAACCTCCCTGAAATTCAGCTTTTTCCATTGTCGGCGCTTGTTTTTGTGCTTACTTTACACTTGAGATAGGCTACTTTCATCTGCGTCTTAAATTCAATCATAATCTAAATTTAAAACTTTCTTTTCACCGTGATTATTATGATTGAAACGCAAGTTTTCCAAAATTAAACAGTAGCACGTAAAATAACTTAGAATACAGTGCCCTGAACTTTCCAACATATTCATATTGGTTCATACATTCAATAATGGTTATTACATGCTCAATAGTTGCCATACTTATATTCTCTTATTATAATGAATGTTTGTAACTTTCTCGGAACAATTAAGAACAACATATAATCATCATGAACTAATTGTTCGATTGCTTGAGTTTTTATGAGGGTTGTATTTGTAAGGGAGGTCAGTATACAGTGAGGAATTGAGGAAGAAGGAGGAGGAGAAGAAGGTAAGAAGTTTGGTCGATTTACTTTATTTGTTCGGTTGAATTGTCTTGATGAATGTCTTACATCAGGATCGAGAAATTGGCGTTCTACTTTGAATACTTATTACAATGTAAATTTACTTCGATCGATAAAGATTCCTCCTAAAAATGTTGATGTGAAGTATTCGTGTGACGGATGATATATCGAGCGCTTGAAGATCGTTTCATGTTTCATTGAAACGTTGGTTATAAAAATAAAAGTTGCGCAGAAAACGATCATACAGTATAAAAAAAAACGATTTCGTGAAATTAGGAATTGCCTTATCATGTAACGGACACTAGAAAATCTTGTTACATGAACAGGATTCCCAATGTTATTTTCACCGGGAAGGAGAGTTCAAATGGTTCAGTACTAGTGAGGATCCATTTGCCAGATTCTGGTAGTGTAACTATCTTTTGATTGGTACCTTTTGTCTGACAGACATCAAACCACAGTGGGTTTCGAAAGTAGGGAAAAGTAGGGTGATATGCACTGCAGAACATGATGAACCATTGTTTGATTTATTAATGCGCTGCTCACTTGTGTTGTTCAAACGCGAAACCATTATGCAACCAGAACAGTGTTGATTTCATCTTTGAATGAAACAAGTGAACCGATCATGTCCCACGGTTCATCTCAGGGAGAATAAACTCGAATGGACAATTTTTGCACTGCTTTCAGCACCGCCGTACGGAAGGCCACTTGAAATAATTTTATATGGATACACCCACACAAGTAATAAACAAATCATGAAAGTTTTGAAAGTAGTACACTGAGAAAATCTGACACGAGTGACCAATGTTGCGCACATTGATCATCATTGTGCGAGAAAAAATAAAATAGAACATTGCTAGCTAATGTGCGTCCATCAATTATCAATGACCGCGCATTGGTGACCATTGTGCGTATCATTGATAACTGATGTACACACATTAGCTAGCAGTGTTTTATTTTATTTTTTCTCGCACAATGATGATTAATATGCGCAACATTTGTATTAGCTTATACACGTCAAATTATCTCAAGTGGTCTTCCATATGGCTGCGCTGAAATCAATCCAAAAATTGTCCATTTGAGTTTATTTCTATTGTTTGTTTGAGTTGTATTTCTTTGTTCTCCGTGTGATCTCGCTTCCCGTTGTCAGATTCGTGCCGATATTGACTTGATTGTCACGAACCGTCTGTCTTTGGAACGTTTTCAGAACATTCAGAAAAAATATCCCAATGGCATATACCCAAGTAACACCAATGTGCGTAAAATATTCTCCGAACGTTCCTAAAATATTTAAACGTCTTGCAAACATTCTCAGAACGTTTGACGAAGATTGTGTGTTACTAGGGTAGTGCTGTCTGAGCCTCAATATGATCATCTCAAGATTATGCCAAACGTTTCGCCAAAGTGGACTGAATTAATTCAAAATGTTACTGTAATCATATTCAAAGCACAAAACTACGTTTTCATTCAAAACATGACGTGTTTGATTGGTAAACAAAAATGTTTCAGAGCTGTATGTATGAGCATAACCTCGAATTACTATTACGTCAACGTCAAAGTGAAGAACAGGAAAAATGCATACAAAATGTATATTGTGCCATTTTGAAGCAAAACTAAACGAGATTCTAATCAACTGTATGATAAAAAATCATCAATTCAATCCATTTTTTCAAGTCAAATGTCATAAATCACACATCTATGATCTGCTTTGAAAACAAACATATATAAACGGCAGTGTCGCGAAATGAGATACTGATGTTTCCAGTTAAAACAGTCCCCTGGTTAAAAAATCTAAAGAAACCTAAGTATTTTTGAAGTAAATGTTTTCAAATTATTTAGGATCTGTTTAGACTACTTAGGAACCGAGATTTGACACAAGTAGAGAGTTTCCAATCACTTAGGATTCTTTTCCGACTCACAGTTGATTCCGCCGGCTTCCGCACTACACACGTAGGCAGTTTAGGTTTACTTAGGTATTATTTGGACTATACTGTGATTCCGTTTATTTCCGTGTGGAAGTAAAAAAACTGTTTCCGTACACTTCCACTCTATTTGCGAACCAATAAGTTTAGGAACGGTTATGAATGCTGTGCACATAATGTCTTCCTATCACTTGGGAACATTTTAGGTTCCAATCTGCTTCCGTTCACTTATGAAAAATCGGAAATGAAGTTTTGAAAAGTGTTGACGTATACTGTAAATTAATTCACTTCCGCGACTTTACGCTGAGACCTGAAGAGAATACTTCGGTTTATTTATGCTTTGTTTCCGCACCGATGAACTTGGGAGGAGTTATGAATAAAATGCATATAATGTCTTCCTATTACTCAGGAACATTTTAGGTTCCCATCTGCTTCCGTTCACTTGTGAAAAATCGGAAATGAAATTTTGAATAGTGTTTACGCGGTGTTTTGAATAGTGTTTAGCGAGCGGGAGAAATTTGTTTCATCAAAACTTGAAATGCACCTAAGTGAATTGATCAATGAAATACTGAAACAATCGGAAAACCGTTGATTGCCTTTATCCAGAAGTAACTCCTGAATCGAAGGTTTAGTTTCAGTTATGAAATTTCCGAGACAAAAACTCCTGGTAAGTCGGAAGTAGTCGTAACAAAATTTTTTGTTTAGTTTTTTTGACCAGGGCTAAATATTTTTGAAGTAGATGTTTTCAAATCACTTAGGATCTCTTCCGAGTACTTCCGAACGAGGATTTTACACATGTAGGGAGTTTCTACTTGGGATTTTCTTCCACATGATAATTGATTCCGCCGATTTCCGCAATCCACACGTAGAGAGTTTCGGTTTACTTACGTATGACTTGCACTAAACTAGGGTTCCGTTCATTTCCGATTTATTTTCGCACGGATATATTTGGGCGTAGTTAAGTTTACTGACCGCGGCTTCTAATTACTTAGTTGTATCTTAGGTTCCAATCTGTTCAGGTGTACTTATGAAAAATCGGAAAGAAAATTTTGACAAATGTTAACGGTGTCATGTGACCTGATTCCTGGTCAAAAAGACTAAACAAACCTAAACAAAAAAAATTTTTTACGGCTACTTCCGACTTACTAGGTGTTTTTATCTCGGAAATTTCATAACTAAAACTAAACCTTTGATTGAGGAGTTACTTCCGGATGGAAGCAATCAACGGTTTTCCGATTGTTTCAGTATTTCATTGATCAATTCACTTAGGTGCATTTCAAGTTTTGATGAAACAAATTTCTCCCGCTCGCTAAACACTATTCAAAACACCGCGTAAACACTATTCAAAATTTCATTTCCGATTTTTCACAAGTGAACGGAAACAGATGGGAACCTAAAATGTTCCCAAGTAATAGGAAGACATTATATGCACATTATTCATAACTCCTCCCAAGTTCATCGGTGCGGAAACAAAGCATAAATAAACCGAAGTATCCTCTTTAGGTCTCAGCGTAAAGTCGCGGAAGTGAATTAGTTCACAGTATGCGTACACATTTGTCGAAATTTCATTTCCGACTTTTCATAAGTGAACGAAAGCAGATGGGAACCTAAAATGTTCCCAAGTGATAGGAAGACATTATATGCATTTTATTCATAACTGCTCCCAAGTTCATCAGTGCGGAAACAAAGCATAAATAAACCGAAGTATTCTCTTTAGGTCTCAGCGTAAAGTCGCGGAAGTGAATTCATTCACAGTATACGTAAACACTTTTCAAAATTTCATTTCTGATCTTTCATAAGTGAACGGAAGTAGATTAGAACCTCAAATACTCCCAAGTAATAGAAAAACAGTATGTGCATATTATTCATAACTTCTTCCAAGTTCATCGAGCCGGAAACAAAGCGTCAGTAAACCGAAGTATTCTATTTAGGTCTCAGCGTAAAGTCGCGGAAGTGAATTAATTCACAGTATGCGTAAACATTTTTCAAAATTTCATTTCCGATTTTTCATAAGTACACCTAAACAGATTGGAACCTAAGATGTATCTAAGTAATAAGAAATCATTCACGCGGTCAGTAAACGTAAGTACCTCCAAGTATATTTGTGCGGAAATAGATCGGAAATACATGGAAACTGTGTTTTTAGGTCTGAACGGAAGTCCGCGGAAGTTGATCAGGTCATATGACACCGCGTAAACATTTCTCATAATTCCATTTCCGATTTTTCATAAGTAAACCTAAACAAATTGGTACCTAAGATGTACCTAAGTAATTGGAGGTCATTTACGCGGTCCATAAACGTAACTACTCCCGAGTATATTCGTGCGGAAATAAATCGGAAATGCATGGAAACAGTTTTCTTGCATCTACACGGAAATGAACCGAAACAGAATCACGCATGCGTGATCAAACTTCCGATCAGCTGTACAATATCTGAGACAATATTTGCCCTTGGAGCAGCGTGTTAGGATAGCTTAGAGGTTAAGTAGGTAGGTCTTATAGGTAGATAGGTTCGGTAAGAGTTCAAATCCCCTTTAGGTAGGAATGAATTTATCCTCATTTCCAAGTGGAATGCAACAATTTGTGTGTCCACAAATTCACAAAATGTATCGAGTGTTTGAATTAATTTTCATTTTTATTTTTACTCCAGTTATTGGTAAATCCGATGTTGAATTTCAAATAAATTATTTTTCCAAATGCGGAACGAAACCTAAAAAATCCAGTTCTTCAATTGCGGAAGTGAGCGGAAAAAATTTGTTTCATCAAAACTTGAAATGCACCTAAGTGAATTGATCAATGAAATACTGAAACAATCGGAAAGCCGTTGATTGCCTTTATCCGGAAGTAACTCCTAAATCAAAGAGTTAGTTTTAGTTATGAAATTTCCGAGACAAAAACACCTAGTACGTCGGAAGTAGTCTTAAAAAAAATTTTTTGTTTAGGTTTGTTTAGTTTTTTTGACCAGGGTCAAGTGTTTGATTTGAATTATCAAATATATCATATCATATTTGGAGACATATCTTCGACGGCAATTTTTGCAGTGGATTCACTATGTTTTACAGCAAATGCCATTGGAAAGTCAGTCTGTTCCTCAGGCACAATAATCACATAGTAAATTTAACTACAAATTTCTCTCCGTGTAGGAAATTCCAACAACCATCACCCTGATGGGAAAGATGAACATTTATAAGCCAAGAACCACCAATTTTTCATATGGATTGCCCAGAAATTTGGTAATAACAACGGTTGTTTTCGAATAGCAATGTAACGCCCGATTAGCCTTTTTCAGCTTTTATGAGCATTTCGATTAGTAATCGACTAGTTTACAAGAGTGGGTGATGATAGCGTATGGGAAAAAAAGAACAGTGAATGATTACTAGAAATACGAGGGATCATTGCTAAAAAGGGTTAGCAAATTAGTGACAACTGAACTTTTCTATCAACCGTTCCTTATGCAGGGAGTAGTAATAGTTCCTATCTTCAGATGAAGATCACTGCTAATTCATTTAGTTTCTATTACAATATTCACTAAACAAACATACTTCCTATTTCCTCACAAAACTTAGTGATCAATACCATCATTCAAAAGAAAGATGCCGTGGATTATCCTCAAATATTACGCAAAAAAAAATTAATTCTTTTAGAATTTTTACTTCCACGACGTTTTCCCGTTTCATTGATCCGGATGCAAGGTTGTGATAGAAAGAAATTTTTTTCTCAGTAATGGGGGATTAGAACCTACCTACCTAACTAACCTAACTTAACCGAAGTAACGCTTATACCGACTTAGCTCTACCGCACGATTGAGATGTTAAACTTACTGAAAGTTTATGAATCGTTCGTAGATTCGTGCTTACACCTCAGCAACTCACTTTATGAATAATCTTAGTGATGTACGACATACAATGCTTGAAAATCATTACCTCGGAATGTTATGAATGATTCCACACCGTGCAATGGTTCTATTCTTTTCTATTCTATTCTATTGGTGTTGGAATCTACTCTATACATTGCTCGGCAATCATTGCCTTGAAATATTATGAATCATTCTCCACGCCAGGCAACAAAACGTTGCATATTCAATTTCATGACGTTGTTGTAATGACTGAGAGAACTATCGCTAACCACGTTTGTCGCTGAATGCTCCACAGTATAGGCATAATTGATACAATTTTTTATTACTATACACATTAGTACCGTTTGCTATTTTTCTATTACTCATTCCTATCATCACAAGCACTCATTGCTTATTTTTCAAAAATTGGCTTCAATCCTAGGCAAGATAGTGATCATCGCTACCAATTTCAAAATCATTTTTCTCCGTGCGTTTTGTTTAGTTCCAATAAGCAAATTACGACTGACAATTCCCAATAAACATTTCATTTCTTGAGATATGTATGACATATGTTGAGGATATATTATGCAATAGTTTTAAATATCTAAAAGATATCTTGACGTATTTTGAGATATCTTCACATGGGCGTATCCAGGGGGGGGGCAAGGGAGGGCAGCTGCCCCCATTGTAGAATAGGAAACAAATTTTTTTTAATTGAATATACAAAAATTATATATAAAAAAGTTGTGGAAAATTTGAATTGAACATTTTGCCCTCCCTTAAGTTTTGAGCTGGCTACGCCCATGTATCTTGAATATAGCTTACACCTATTAGGACTTCCAAGACATGTTTTAGATACCTCAAAATACGTTTTCAAGTGCAATATTTTGCTGATTGAGAATATGCATAGTTCTGGCAGACAAACTAACTTGCAATGACCAAACCTGCGATGAAGTTCATTCTTTTCATAACTGGTTTTAAGATGAAAGTTTTTGAGTGATTCAATTGGACAGAAACTGATTGGTGGTTGAAAAAACTGTTCACGTTATCCACGAGGGCACAGGGCCAAATGATTCAACTCATGGCCAACTCTAATCCAGGCCGGAGTCGTGAATCTGGCAACACTGTATCGGCGGGGGGGGGGGCCTAAACTCCTTCACCAACAGGCGAAGGGATGCATAAGAGAAAGAGAAAGCAACCCCTCGGAAATGTCAGGAGGATTCTTCCTCTTTCCTTCTCTCGCCCTTCGCCTGTTGGTAAAAGAGGTTAGACGCCCCCCGATACAGTGTTGCCAGATTCACGACTCCGACTTGGATTAAAGTCAGCCATGTTCAACCGTATTGATAGGTTATTAATTATGTGGTTTAATTGAGAACAATCACGTTCAAGGGGTTTTGAAGATTCAGTTGAATTTTCACAGAAAAAACCCAGGTTTTTGCCAAATCTGCTAATATAAGTTGAGAAATACTACACGGAGAGAATTTTGTAGTATAGATTACTACAATTATTTTGTAACGCTGGACTATACTGAGACTCTGACTAAAATCACTGGACGTTTATTCAGAAATGCTTTGCATGCATCCCTTTTTACGATTGAGACATTGTAACCTTTCTTTGTTTTGTTTCCAATTTTACTATAATCTATCGTAATTTGAATCATTATCATCGCAATATTCCTCGTAATGTCAGTATGGTCCAACTTTACAAAAACACAGTAATATTGAACACATTTTTTATGCAATGTATACTACAAAATTTTCTTCGTGTAAGAAATGAGTATTTTTACCTTTTTTCCTTTGAACGCAAGACTTAATTCAATAGCATCATGTGGTTTGATCATTTTGAAGTTATTACGCGGACAAAATAATTCACTATGGTAGCAAGGGAATGTCCAATATTTACAATATCGATACTTTCATACAAACAAAAATGTATCAAGTTTTTATCAAATTTCGATTGAAACTTTATACATATTTTATACAAAAGTATCGATTCTATGAATATCGGACATCCCTACTAGGGATTAGCTACTTTGTGTATTTGATATTTGAATAGCCAAAAATATTGCCGCAACAGTTGAATTTTAACTACTGTTGCAATAACTTTTGTTGTCACAGCTAAAAAATAATTCCTATAGCTAATTTGTAGCTATTCGAATATCAACATCAATTTTCCCATATAATCAATGCATGAAATCTTAAAACCAAACAATGGTTCTCATCTTTCTCTTTTTTTGCCAAGTTTGAAATTACGAAATTGGACATTATTCAGAATTACATTCGAAGTACATCCGTTTATTTCGTCTATTTTTATGTATAGGCGAAACAACTGACAAATCTGAAACTATCAAGGCTAACAACTCCGGCAACGAAACTGCACCAGTAGTTGGCTATTTTGTAATTCTCACGCGGGAGTTTGTAATATCAATATCACTATTACGAAATAGTGCATTTTTTCAGCCAAACATTAGGTTAGATCGAGACAAATCGGGTCACTTTTTTTTTCAATGAATAAAAATGATCAGAAGGAGGGTTTCTTCAGTGGGTCCGTGGATGAATTCTAATTGTATACATCTTTGTCTTGAGATCTATGTAAGAAAAGAATACTCAAATACACCATTCTTTGTTTTATAACGAAATAAATATAAAATGGCAAATATCCGATTTGCCCCAAAATCGGGGCCAAAGAGGATCATTAATAAACATGGAATGTATTAGGTGTATAACTTTGCTTCCGCCGTTTTTTCCGAAATTCGAGGCTTTATTGTAAAAAAACTGGTTATACATTTATGATTCAAAGTATTGTCCATCGCTGGCCACTACTTTCTCTCATCTTTCGGGCAGCATACGAATCCCGCGTTGAAAAAACTGGTCATCTTTTGAAGCGATCCACGATTCGATCCAATTTTTTACTTCTTCATAAGACTGGAAATGCTGGTCAGCTAGGCCGTGTGTCATTGATCGAAACAAGTGATAGTCCGAGGGAGCAACGTCTGGAGAATACGGCGGGTGGGGTAGGACTTCCCATTTCAAAGTTTCCAAGTATGTCTCGACCACTTTCGCGACTTTCGCAACATGGGGTCGAGCATTGTCATGCTATAAATCACTTTATCATGTCTCTCGGTGTATTGCGTTTGTCTTTCAATGCTCGGCTCAAACGCATTAATTGCGTTCGATAACGATCGCCTGTGATTGTTTCAGTCGGTTTTAACAACTCATAATACACTACGCCGAGCTGGTCTCGCCATATACTAAGCATGACCTTGGAACCGTGAATATCCGGTTTGGCCGTCGACGTGGAAGCATGGCCGGGATATCCCCATGATTTTCTGCGCTTGGAATTATCGTAATGAACCCATTTTTCGTCCCCAGTCAGAATGCAATGCAGAAATCCCTTCCGTCTCTGCCTTGCAAGCAGCTGTTCACAAACGCCGTTCCACATCTCTCGGCTTCAACTCGTACGGCACCCAATTTCCTTGTTTCTGAATCATTCCCATGACTTTCAGGCGTTTTGAAATGGCTGGTTGCGTTACTCCCAACGATCCTGCCAATTCTTGTTGCGTTTGACACGAGTCTTGATCAAGTAATGCCTCCAATTCCTCTTCCACCGCCATGCTGGTCTTCGACGTTAAAATCACCGTTGTTGAAGCGTTGAAACCACTCTCGGCACGTTCTTTCACTAATAGCGGCCTCACCACAGATATTTGAGAGCATTCGATGAGCCTCAGCCGCAGATTTCTTCATATTAAAGCAGAAAATTAAAACCTTCCGCAAATGACGAGAATTTGGTTCGTACACGGAGAAAAAGGTATCTTAAAAAGTACCCTAATTTATGGATTTTCTGCGCTGGTCTGACCGAGTCTAAATATTTACCTGAAAAAACCTCTAAAAGTACCATAATGTCTTGGACTTTTATACGGAAGGTACCATACTTATTTCAAAAAGTCCAAGAAATTATGGTACTTTTAGAGATTCATGCAAGTGAATATTCCGACTTGGGTCAGACCAGCGCTGAAAATCCATAAATTATGGTATTTTTCAAGATATCTGTTTTCTCAGTGTAAGCTGACATGTTTAATCGAGAATAACTTTATGATGCAGACACAAATCGACTAATATTTCGATGGCGTTATATTTACAAATACCTAAGCTTATTGTATGACATTTATGATCTATTCATTTCAACTACACTGTAAAAAATAATCGGAATTTTCCTATACGCAGCAACCGGAAAATCCCAATCATGGCATAGGAAATCAATTTCTCATACACGCACATGGAATTCCCCATAAATTTGCCTGAAAATTCCGAACTTTTTGGGATTTTTACCAACATTTTCCAGTAAATTTCCGATAAAATACGGAAAATTCCTAACACGTGTATATGTTAATTACTTCCGAACATGTATGTGAAGTTTCCCATAGAAATTTTTTACAGTGTACCACTTACCGCTACAGCCATCTATTGCAAAATGGCGGAAGCGAAGTTATACACCTAATATATTGATGAAAAACGATTTTACCCTTTGAAACTCTTTTTTGAGCCCTAAATACGTTCAATAAATGAAAGAATTTTATTCCACGTACTTGTGGCAAATCAAAGGTTCTGTGTCATTTTTCTTGTCGGCACATTTTTCACAAGACTATTCTTCACATCCACTGCCCTGAATCCAGCCTTTGTTGAGTGGATGTACGAATTTTTCAGAGCAACAAATACCAATACCAGTTTGTTGATGCACAATTGTTGCCTCTAAGTCTTATATGACTAAAAAAAACTCATGATTCAAATCGTGACCCGAATCACCTGATATACTATTTGAGAGAACACATTCAGCTGCTCATGAAGGACGTGATAATATTGTCTGAATAATTTACTCATCTAATTCAGTACATCACGAATTA
This sequence comes from Gonatopus flavifemur, assembly GCA_018340375.1. NCBI lineage: Eukaryota > Metazoa > Arthropoda > Insecta > Hymenoptera > Dryinidae > Gonatopus > Gonatopus flavifemur. The sequence continues at coordinate 4,157,584 of JAFFJZ010000018.1, forward strand.
TACATATGAATCGGATTGGTATAGTCTTCAACGTATGTCATCAATGAAAATGTCAAGAATCGCGATAGCGTTTTTACATCAGCGGTAAAATTCTTCTCTATGCACACCATGCTACAATTTATATCATTGCCCAGAACTGAACGATGTGCGTTATGGTCATGTTATCTTTTTTTCCAGTAGTTTGTGAGATTATGTAAGCATTGACACGTTAAAACAGCGTAATTGACAATACAAATTATCGACAACAGCCAATGTGCTTATTTCGATTTGATTCACCTCGGTTTACCCTAAACGTTGAGATTAACTTGAGCTCCTTGAGCGACATTCGGAAATAATGAACATCTCGCGATGTCCTGAAATGAAAGAGTATTGATACGAAAAAAAATAATTTGTCATGTATATAGCAAAATTTTCAGAATTATACGTGATTTATGTATAAGTGTATATAACTTATATATAAACTATATCAAATTATATACCAATTATATATAATTTTGAAAATATTCCCACATGGGAGATATTTGAATAGCTAAAAATTAGCGTCGAGAGCTATTTTTTCGCTGTCTCAGCCACTTACTCAACCTGCTTTTGTTACTTAGGCGCACTCTTTAAATATGAATTAGTAAATTCCACTGGAAAATCAGTACCAAATTTTTCTGTGGTTGAGTTCTGGAAGACTCAGCACTCATTTCCACTGATTCGGATTTACAAATGAGAAATGTAGTTGGCACAGCAAAAATTTCACAGCTCAACTGTTCAGTCATCTAAATATTGATCAGAACACTTGTTCTTCCACAGCTATGGATTCTTGCTGTAGCGGGTAATGAATAGCTGTAGTTGCTATTATTTTAACCATGGTAGTAGAAAACTTGAGGTGAAAAGTCAGTAGCTGCTAGAGCGACTTATTTCTTTGCGCGTGAACGTGAAAATCACATAACAGGATAGAATTGATTCTGTCTAGGAGATGGAAAACTTGTTTCCATTCAAGGCTTTATAAACAAATTTACTATCCTTCTTCAATTGGTGCGCACGAAGAAAAATGTTTGATGGAATTTATCAACGAGGAGGATAAAATACACTGTTAGAATTTCTATTAATCACGGGTGCGCGGGTACTCGAAAAGGTCGGGTACCCGACTAAAAATTGAATCCGGTTAACCCGACGTTTGATTAGGACCTGATCAGGACCTGGCCGGGTCCTAATCAAAGACCGGGTTATCCCGATCAGATGTGACTGAATTTCCAGCCGGGCCGACCTAATTGTCGGGCTACCAATGACCCAACTCTTTCCGGTTACCCGATGGTTTCGGATTACCTAATACGATTAAGTTACTCGACTTTTCCGAATTACTTGATGTTATTGAATTGGAAGCACTTAGACAAATTGCATTCAATTTCACTATGAATAACGTGAAGTTGAAATATAATCTATCCGACTAGAGTCACCCCGTATTTTAAATGAAATCGATTGGTTCCGAAAATCCCAATGAACCCCCGTATATTGAATTAACTCGGCTGGTTCCGAATATTCAAATGAATCTAAATATTCACATTTTTCAATAAACCTACAATCTTACCATACTCGAAAACTTCGAGTAACTTGCTGATATTCGGGTACCCGAAAATCTCGAGTACCCAACCCAACACTCAAATCAAATTACCCGAGCCGGCCCCGACCCGAGGAAAGCCAACACTCGCACCCCCCTACTGTTGTATTTATTGAAGCTTTTGTCAAATCTACTGCTGCGATCATCGTGCATTGTACTAGAACTCTTATACGGAGGAAATTTTGTAGTAAAAATCACTATATTCATATCCACGAGTGAAAATTGAAACTCATCATTACCTAGCTATAGGCTAGTCGATTTTGGTACTATCTCACTACTGACTAGTAATTTTAGACAGTGGAGAGATAGTTTTGTAACGCTTACATCTCTCAGTGACTGACAAAGATGAACTATCTAGTAGCTAGATAGAAAAATATGTACAGCTGTGAAGCAGTTGTGATGATATTAAAATTGAAAAAATAAAGATTTAATTCCCACCCATTTGCACTGACAGACACCTTCACCCCAGAACACGCACGCGAAAAACACAGAAAATTTCAGATGGCTGTAACTCATTGGAAACTAGATAGGTTTCAAATCATTATGGGTAGTTCTTATTCGTCAGAATGTGAAGTTTGAAAATATTTGGGTTACGGACTATCTTGAATGAAGAGATGCTCGAATGCTGAAAAAGAAAAAAGCCTTCTGGGGTCTAAAAGACCCCTGTGCGTGTTCAAGGGTTAAAGAAACTGCCTCCCTTTCGAAATTTGACAGTCAGAGGTGGTTTGAGATATTTCAAGTAATTACAGTGGAACTTCATTGTTGTGAAGAGTGATATTACATATCTCTATGTTGGAGTTATTTTTCACTCTAGAAAGAGTGATTTCATCAATTCTAAATCAGACTGACAATATTCCCCGCGTATCTAACAGTGAAAAGTCTCGCTCTAAATGCGAGTGATTTTGTAATATGTCTTTCAGGTGAAACCTGTTACGAATTTTCATTACTTTTGTTGAGAGGATAAAAAAGAAGAATTTATGTGTATCTTACTACATTCTTAACTTCGCATGTTCCTGAACCACTTATTGCAATGAGAGAAATTATGCACCACCTTTGAGGGAATCGAACCGCTAGAGAACCTACACGGAAAAAAATACTCCGGTTAATATATGGACAGCAAGAATTACTGCTATCTTAACCGGAATTCTAGTTAAATGAATCAAGTCTCCGGCAAATTTAACAAGGGCTCCGGTAAATTTAACAAGAATTCCAGTAAAAGTCACAGATATTCCTTGCTGTCCATATAGTAACTGAAATTCTGGTAAAATTAACAGTTCATTTTTTTCCGTGTATCTATATTCTGACCTACATAACCTATGCCTAACCGACCTGAGCTCAACCGACACTTGTTTGGCGTGGGATTTTTTTGGTAGATTCAAATGGTCCACCATCAGAAGAATTCTTTTCTTTTCCCTGTAATAGGAAAATTCTTAATTGAATGACATTTAAGACTTCAAATAACCGAATCGTTCCAAAACAATTATGGATATCAATATGATCATTAAACTGAACAAAATTTGTCTCAATCCAAATAAGTAAGGCCTTTCCTGGTAAAGCAAAACGATAGAAACTGATTGAACTCCAATCGTTTTCTATCATTTTTTTCCCAGGGTTATTTAAGATTATAATTATAATAATACGTATCAACATCAGAACGAAAAAAAAAACGTCGACTCAATTATTAATCACGTCTTGACTACACTGAGAGAAGAGCGATTTGGAGGTTCAGTAAATAGTATTATATTTGATCGATAAATCTGAATATTACTGAACTTTCAGCAACGTTTCACGAAATTTCAAGAAACATTATTGAAATTTTGCTTTACATTACTCAGTGTTCTACAATCCTTACTATAGAATACAATATTCATAACCAAATTTGCTGTGTAACACTCAATTACTAGACGTTTAGGAATTGAGTGACACACAGCGAATTTGGTCGTGAATATTGTATTATATAATAACGATTGTAGAACACTGAGTAATGTAAAGCAAAATTTCAATAATGTTTCTTGAAATTTCGTGAAACGTTGCTGAAAGTTCAGTAATATTCAGATTTATCGATCAAATATAATACTATTTACTCACGGAGAAAAAGGAATTCGCTGTGGCAGCGAAATCTACTTTTGCTGGGTTCCTTTTGCCAGAGCAGCAAATTTTTTGCTGCGACAGCAAACTATTTGCTGTTCCAGCAATCTTGTTAGCTGCGACAGCGAATTTTTAGCTGTGGCAGCAAAAAATGTTTGCTATCCCAGCAAAATTGGTTTGCTATTCTGTATATAATACTGAAAATTTGCTGGCGGAGCAAACATTTTTTGCTGCCAAAGCTGAAAAATTGCTGTCGTAGCTAACACGATTGCTGTTATAGCAAATTTTTAGCTAGGTCAGCAAAAAATTTTGCTATTCTATATATAATACCTCGATTTGTTGCGCCAGCAAATTTTTTCTCTCCGTGCTGAACCTTCAAATCGCTCTTCTCTCAGTGTAAATAACAATATTGTACTTACTCCTGGCCATGGCGATTTCTTTTTCAAGATTCAATTCATTTTCAGTTCATGCGAACTTTAATGTTGGAATCTTGAAACGAGACCGTATTCTCTTTTCAACGATGAGTTTGTCTTGTACGTATCGTACAGCTTACTCATCATGAGAGAGAATCATTATTTGACACGTTTCGAGATATACGGAAAAGTTCATCTCTTTCCATCTGACCACATATTCTGAGTAAGGAGGTGGGGTTATTAGAGACATGGATCCGTTTGTGTGTTTAAATTAGCTGTATCAGCAACACACACTTCGATTACATCATTGATCGATGTAAATATGTTTCTTTGCTTCTAGTAAGGTATTGTCATTTGTATTAATTGAATTATCGACCGAAGCGACTACACATTGTGTATTCTATTATTGTACTTAACTCCGGCAAAGAATTCATCCCGCAGTGTGGACAGAAGGAATTTTTTAATTTGAATTATATATTCCTCACGTCGTCACTCAAAAGACGTTGAGTTTTGAAATAATTTTGAAGCGTCGATTGAATATAAATAAACTTGGATATTTCACTCTAAGAAAGGTGGTATTTCAATCTTCAAACGGGTGAAGTATAAATCACTCTCCAATTACGAGTGACACTGTTCACTCTAGTTGGAAAAGTGAAGAGATTCACTCTATTACAGTGATTTTATCACTCTTAAAGAGTGAAAGCACAATCCACCCCAAATTGGGAGTGGGAATTTCACTCTTAGAAATTTAGAGAGCTTGTCCAGAGTTACCGACTCCAAGGGTTGAAAATACCGGCTATTCATTATTGATTATTGGTTCATGGAAATGATTGAAAATGTTGAAAAGATTCGGAAAAAACCGGTACAAACACCACGACAAAACGGACAACAACGACTGTTTTGTCCGTTCCCAGGCGGTTTTTGTTACCTTTTTTTTCCAATTTTTCTGATATTTTCAACGCGCGGCCTATAGGGAGGTTTTGTTTGACAAAAGAAAGGATACATAATGACTGTTTTCTTTTGTACTATCCTCAATTTACTAAGTTCAGATGTGTAGCTTATCTATCTCAATGTTCTATTCTAACTTCGTATCATAAACATTTTGGGCTAACGAGGGTCCAACGCAAATTGTACTAGATACACGGAGAAAAAAAAATAGTTCTCCCAACTAATAATTAACTGTTCCAACTACTTTACGTAGACGATTTTCGACCAGCTACGAAAGTAGTTGTGGCAGGTACTTTTGTTAGATGTACCCCAGATTGTCGGGATATCGACTCGAGTAGTTGTTACAACTACTTTTCTAAGATGTAGGATCTACATAAAATATCAAGTATGACGATATATGTAGGCCGATGAACTATTTTATTAATTGAGAAGAGAAATTTTCAGTGCCGGTTTTGATGTTTAAGGTTAAGATCTTCTATTATTTCTGCACGTGCTCGTCGACTCTTTGCAGCATTTAATTGTAAATTTCGAAAATAAAATTTATTTTCGATTGTGATATTTGTTCAATGCATATAGATTTGGGAGGAGGTGGTTGAAACATTCAAGTTCCAATGTTAACTTACCTCGGGTTTCGAACCCCTGTCATAACTTACCTATACGCTATACCTAAATCTACCTAACCTATGCCTTAATGATCGCAGCTAAACCGACAACGCTGATTATATCGTAAAAATAGCCTTGGATATGTTTTGATCGTTTTGATTGTGTATTTTCATATATTTTCATATACTCAGAGTGTACATAAAGAGGATTCATCATTCTACAAATGATCAGTCATTTAATTCCGAAAATAAAATTGGACATACGAGGTTTTTGAAAATTAGTAATTTGACACGAATATGTATTGAAAATATTATAGAATGAAATATATACACGGTAACCACGACAGGTAACCTCAATGAATAACGCGAGAGTTCACCGCGTTTCGATTGTTTTTAACAAAATTCACATTGCTGCAGGAACTACGTGCGTAACGATGGGAGCAATGGGAAGTAGCTCCACGAACTATCTCAAAGGAAAGTAGATCAGGTAGCTATTTCTCTTATTCGATCAGCTACTTTTTCACAACTATATAATTCACTTGTGACAAATATTAGAAATAGTTGTGAGAACTCACGAACTATTTCAGACAGATATTTGATTTATTATCACAACTATCTCTTATACAACTACGCAAAAATAGCTCATATGCCTAAGTCCTTTTTTTCCGTGTACAAATTTTCGACTGGCTTTGGATAGACCGATTGAAGGCTCCAATCGACACCTGACCTGCGGGTAAAAATATCGGCCAGTTGGCCTGCACTTGTCCTTTGTCACACATTAATTGAAGAGGAATAGTGAATTTCTGGGCACAACCTTGTTCCCATTCGAAATTGAAACAATATGTTTTCGGAGACTGAAACAATTCTTAATAAACCTGAAACTGGATATGAAAAAAAATAAAGCCGCAACTAGGGTAGGGAAGTAGGGACCCACACTGGGGGCGTAAGCTCCATTTTCTTCATGAGTACAAGCATTTCAAGCTACGGCTTAGAGAAGGACATCCTTCCAAATTTTCCGTTGTTCTATTCTCCAGACCCCATTTTGACCTTACGAATCTTACCCTTAAACTCTTGAAGGTCAATGTTCAACACCAATTGAACGATATTATTCTAATTCATTGGATCATTGACATCTTCCCTAAATTACGTAGCCCCATTTTTGTCATTTTTTGAACCCTTTCCACATGTAGTCTACCGTAATTCTCTTCTCAAGAGTGTAGCCCTAGTGGAGATGCACCATATATGGATCATACATGTTGTGAGTAATCCAAACATATATGAACCATATATGATCCATATATGATCCATATATGGCCCATATATGACCCATATATGACTCATATATGGCCCATATACATAGGGGTATAAAAAAGTCTCTCCTACGAGAATTGAACGCGGTTTGTTGGGACCGAACTCCATCCCCCTTTCACTGGAGCCACCGCCGGTCGCTTAAAAGAAGCGACTTCTTTCACGTATATGAACTCCCGCTTATTCTTGCAAACCATATATGGCTCATATATGAACTCCGAATTGGTGGATCAACAATTGTGGATCACATATGAAACATACACGGAGAAAACTGGAATAGTGAGGTTCACCATTATCGTTTAGTAGAACCTTGTTTCGTTGAAAGCACTAAGCAATCAATTTATTCTACTAAATATAATTCAGTAAAGATTCGTGATTTCAACAAAACGGTGCAGTAGTCCATGTATGATCAATATTACGGATGGTGTAGTTAGTTTGACTGACTCAATTGCCTTTACTACGCTGTTTAGTAATAATAACTATTTTATTCGCGCTCGAGCGGAGTGAACCGAAACGAGTCGAACAGTGTTGCCAGATACGGTCCTAGGGCCGTATTGGTACGGAATTTTAGATGTCATACGGACATACGGATTCCGTACCCTCAAAGTACGGGATTTCAAGTGGGAAGAAAAAAAATCTTATCCATGCATTTTGATAGCCCCCAATATAACAAATGCTCATTTCGCATTGTATCTTGTGCTGAATACTTGAAAATGGAGGGAAAATCAAAACTATATGAATTTATTCTCGCATAAATTCATGTATTCAATATAAACTGGAACATCAAAAATTAATTTTACGATGCGTACTCAACAAAAACAAGTGAATACAATAATTCATCTAATGAGATATATTGATGAATCTTAAAAATGATTATTTGATGTTTTTTATTGATTTGAGTATTCACGAACGTTCTAATTGAATGAATGATTTCATTCACTTGTAATTGTTGCATATACATAGTAAAATTAATCTTCCATGCTTCATTTTATATTTCATACATGATTTGTACAAAAATACATTCATGAAGTTTTGAATTCCCGTTCATTTTCAACCAATGTTTAAGAGATGCAAATGGCGATTCTGATCTTCTAACCGTCACAGTTATTTTTGTTCATTTCCTATTCGGTGTATTGTGTATTATAGAGATCAGTGATCTCAATCTTCTTGCGTTTCAATCACTTTTTCACTTCCAGGGGAGTTTTCATCTGTGTTGCCAAAAAAATATTAGATCCAATAGAATTAACCCTCTACATCAGAACGACCAATCATTTTGCGGCACCCCGTCAAAGGTGGCATCACTGGTTTCCATAGACTAATCTCATAATGAGAGTTCCCTTCTGTGTATATCATTGTCACAGATTGAAAGATTGATCTTGGTATTCCCAACATTTCAAGTGTTAATAAAGATACAAGTATTTTGGTACTAATTTCAGCTTTTATATGCGTCTATGGGACTATTGAGAAAAAGTATATACAAAAAAAGTATACAGGAAAGGTATACAGGTAAGTAGGACGCGCACATCTATAAGATATTCTAAACATATCACAACATTCTGTATATATCCTTAGGATATTCCAAATGTCATTAGATTATCAGGAATTTATACAAAATAGCTTTGATTCTGTAGCGATTTCTCTTGAATGAGAATTTTTTTTAAGGTTATGAAGTGTCAGTAAAAGTGAACTCATTTGAAAGGTCATTAGAGATTTCCCAGTGAAAAAAAAGGAATTTGAAAGAATAGAAGGGAATAGAAAATGAAAGGAATGAATTTGAATTCTGAACGTAGAGAATTCATATTTTGTAATCTCTATTCACTTCTATTCTATCCTATTCCTCAATGAATTTTTATTCTTCATTTGGAATCCGGTTAGGATTCTTCCAATGTCTCATTTAGAATACACTGAACCTGTCAATTCAATTATCTAAAACATTTAAATACAATGTAATTTTCGAAATTTCGAATGTTAGAATTGCATTTATGTCAATGGTGATTTTAATTTGAAACATGTATTTGAGTATTGAAGATGATAGGAGATAAAATATCATCATGAAAGATGTTGAGGTTAGCATTTTGCTAGATAATTTTCATTTGCTTTGTTGTGTGAACTTGATTTGTGTGTTGAGTTATAAACTGGTAGAATGTGAATAATGTGTGCTTGAAAAAGAATATATATGAAGAATATGTCCGATTCGTTTGATATCAAGTGGAAATATTATTGGAGTTTTAATCCGAAATTGTAGTTTAAAATTCGAATTCAAAAGAATTGAAAAGCATAAGAAATTTCCTATTCTTTTCTATTCACTCCTATTCCGAATTCTTCGCTGGGTTCAGAACATCGAAAAATGCAAAAAATAATGAAGTATAAATGATGATCAACACCTCAGATTTAACCAAGTTGTGATCTTTTCTCATTCGGCAATTTTTCAATGAAAGTTGGTCAGGAAAATGAATTATTTCAATATGAATCTGGTTGAATCTCGTCAAATCTCATCGTATCTGAGACAATGTTCTGACCAATTCTCATGAAATTTCATTTATCAGATTCAATGGGTGAATTGAAAATTAAAAAAAAATCATGACAACAAATAAAGAAAATCGTTATAAATTCAACTACGATCAATATCTCATCTCTTATCTGATGTTTTATAATAGCGTATATTGAGTCTAAAGTAGTTCTTACTTTCAGAAAATGGGATCTAGTGATATTGATACGTCAGATACAGAACCAACAACACCAGAATCTAAAAGAAGGAAAACAATTTGTGGTCCACCAAAAACCATTAAACATAAACAACAGCGGTATTCAAAGAAATAGGAATCTCAAGAGCTTTATCAATTATGGATCAAGCCAGTGGTAAAGTCTCCATATCAAGCTCGATGTAAAGTATGCAACAAAATATTCTCTTGTGAGAATGTAAAGAAACATGCTGAGTCATTGCAACATCAATCGAATATGAGAAGCGTGTCTGGGTCCATGGCAATTACAAAATTTACGGAACACAATACTACAGATAGTGGTGTGAAAATTGCTGAAATCAAACTTGTTGCGTTCATAGCTGAACACAATATCCCTTTCAAAACCATGGATTACCTATCGGATGTTATTAGAGAATGTTTCAAAGATTCCAAAATAGCGCAAGGCTTGGCTATTAAACGAACAAAAACGAAAGGCATCATTGTGAACGTCACTGGTCAGAGCTTTAAAGAAAATCTAGTCAAAAAGTTGCACACTACTAAATTGAGCCTTTTAATGGACGATTCGACAGATATCAGTAAAACCAAATTAGCTTGCGTGCTTGTTCGTTTTTTTGATCCAGATTTAGGGAGGATTGTTAGTTCTTTTTATGATTTGGTGTCCATATTCGAAGATGACCCCGAAATAGCGAATGAAGGAGCCACTGCCGAGAACCTTTTTCGAGCTGTGATGAAATCTATGGATCAAAATAACATTCCTCATCGTAATTTCATTGGATTTTGTTCTGATGGATGTAACACCATGATGGGTACAAGAAATTCGGTGTTTACTAGAATGCGAGATTTATTCCCTGGTATAACTATTTGGAAGTGTATTTGTCATTCACTCCATTTAGTTGCTGGCAAAGCGTGTGAATCTTTACCGAAAAGATGTGAGAAATTAGCCAGGGATATTTATAACCACTTCAAATTGAGTTCAAACCGATGTGCTCAATTGGTTGAGTTTCAAGAATTTGTAAGTGTACAGATACACCAAATTCTCCATCCATCACAGACAAGATGTCTTCCTTTGAGCTTGGTAGTAAACAGAATCTTAGAGCAATGGGATGCTCTAAAATTATACTTCAACAAATGTCATTCAACGGATCGTTTGGAAAGCAGTGAAAATATATATGAAGCACTCAACGACCCATTCCTCAAACTTTTCTATTATTTTTTGCGCTGGTTTCTGCCTAAAATAAGCGGACTCAACGAATTTTTCCAGAGTGAAAAAGTTGTCATTCCGTTTTTACATCAACGAATGGAAGAAACATATAAAGAAATTATGTTGACTGATTTGACAACAGATTACGTTTTAGGGACCAAAGAAGAAAGATCACGTGGTATTATTAAGCCGATAGAAACAGTCGATCCCAGTCCAAAAGATCAAAAATTTTATAAAGCTGATGATCAAATGTACTTGGGAATGAAAATAGCTGAAGAAATTTCGAAACCGTACATTTCTCAAGACAAAAATCTTTTACACGATTTTTACGCCAGGATCAGACAATTCCTCCAAACTACGTGCATTGAAATGAAGAGAAGGTACAATTTTGAGGATCCAATTTTACCCCTGTTAAAACTTCTTTCACCTGAAAACACATTAAGTGTAGACGTGAGAACGAACTATCCCTCTCTACAAACGTTAATTGCAAGTTTGCCACGTATTAAATCTCTTGATGACCCAATTGTGGAGATAATAGATTCGGAATGGACCCGTTTACCATTCATGCAACTTCCAGATAAGATAAAAATACAAGTTTCTCCCACCGAAGAAACTATAGCTCCGAATGCTGTCGACGAATTTTGGAGTCAACTCAAATCTATGAGGAATTATGATGGTAAATATACATTTGAAGCTTTACCGGAATTTTTTTTAGAAGTCCTTTCTCTTCCACATTCAAATGCCGATTCCGAAAGATTATTCAGCAAAGTAAATAATATAGAAGTGAAAAATCGTAATAAAATGAACACGCAAACTCTTCCTGGATGCCTGTTTACGAAGGAAGCCTTATTGAGGAGTGAAAATTGCATAAAATTTTCTCCCAGTGAAGAGATGTTGAGTAAAATGACTAGCAGGAATTTATATTTTATTAAAAGCAAAGCTTGCATTCAATCGGAAATGAGTTAAGATGCCGAAAAGTTGGAGAACGACAATTCAGAAGATGAATTTTATTTTAGTGAATAAGCACAAATTTTGATTCTTCGTTGTGTAATATTTTATGAGGAGATGTTTTGAAAATACTAAGTTTTATTTATATTAGTTTTTATGTGGTTGGATGAATTGAAAAAAATTTTTTCTTCAATTTCATAAGTGAAATTTTTTTGTAAATTTTAGAACCGAAGTTTTTTTTGCATTTTTTCTTTTATGCGTAATATTTTATTATAATATGATATGAATAAATATATTAGCAAGATGATATCTTTAACATTTGCTTTTTATTTTTATGAAGAATATCTTTTCGATTGACTCTTTATATTTTCCCGCGAAACAAACTTCGTAGCTAGCATTTTTTAGGTACGGAATTAATACGGAATTTGAACGCGATGGGTACGGAAATAATACGGAATTTCTCCTATGTCTATACGGACTTGTGGAAAATTTATGTGGCAACACTGGTCGAACATAACCGAATATACGAACTCTCCTCGCTTACCGACACTGTTTTGTTTATAAACGATTTTCTTTCTCATAAATGTGTTAATGGCAGGAAAGGAGTTGATGATAACTCGTATATGGAATATGCCTATCATGATTCTCGTCTTAATAATCAACACTTCACAAAATCAATTTATTTAGAAAATCCAAAATTGTTTCAACAGTATCCTCTAATCATAAGTTCTCCAAACACTTATAAGAGATACGCAAAGCTAGCAAAATTATATGTTCAGTTTAGCTCAAGTGGTTTACGCGTTAGTTGTAGGTAGGTAGGTAGGATGTTGAGGTTCGATTCCCGCTTTCAGCACCCTGAATGTCATGTGCAATCGATGTTCGATGCTACAACTTCACGCTCAACTAAACAGTAATGAATGTCAAGCAATCAAAATTTTTGCTGCTTTGGGAAATTATTTCTAAAGACAACATTAACAACCTTCATAATATAACAAAAACTTTTTTATTGTTGAATCGGATTCATATTGTTGTTTAGTAAAAATGATCATGCCCATTCCGCGGAAGAGATGATTTGTGTGGTGGAATCAATTATGCGACCATTCACTGTTTGGTACGAATAACAATGCTTGGGTAATCGAATGAAATACAAGTTTAGTAAAATTAATTTGACTTGTTATGATGACATGAACTGTATGTGCATTCGGTTTCTAATACTAAACATTTGGTCTGTCCATATTTCACTAAATCGTTAAGCACGAGATACCATTGGTTTGATTGAAATCACTATTCAGTTTTCTCCGTGTATATGAGTTACTGCAGGTCAGATTCACAATGGCTTCCTCAATATTTTTAGAATAATTATTTTCGAATTCTTCGTTGAAAAATATGGGATACTTGTCACATTTGTTTGTTTGCTCTTTTTTATTTTATTGTGTTCACCGGTTTACAATGTCTCAGAGCTTTTATTTTTGACGAATCCAGTTCTTTTTAAATGCGTGTATCTCGAAAAGGTCTCAACACACAGAATTACTAATGAGGCATAAAAGTTGGGATTTTTTCTGAACTTTTCAAAAATTCGAGTGAAATTTTTTTTCCAATTTGTGTCTAGTGGAATTCCTACGGTGGAAGTAAAAATGGTAGTTTATTCGAATTTGGACATTTTCGGCCCTTTGAGATCACCAGGAGTCCGAAAGGCTCTAGGGGGAGTCTGTGGTTCCGTACCCTGACGAAAATTTTTGTCATAATTTCTCATAATTTCTCATTGTCCCAATTTATGGAGAAAATATGAGGAATTCTATTGTTCTTTCTCATATTTTCTCCATGAATTGGGACAATGAGAAATTATGAGAAATTATGACAAAAATTTTCGTCAGGGTAGCTTACAGTACTTGTCGTGAATCTTAATTTGTGCTGCCTTCTGTTATTGTCAAAGACACCGAGATGTAAATTTCACCGAGAAATCTGCAACAATATTTGAAAGACTGCGTGAATGGCATCTGTTGCTTTGGTTTGGGGTCCGGAAGACCCTGTGTAACTTTTACGTAAGTACTTTGAAGTGTGACCTCAACGGGTTAATTTTTTTATTTAACAAACACGATCGATCTATGGTGCATAGCAATACTTTTGGTTCAGTTCTGAAAATTGTAATTTTCTACGACATTCAAGAAATATAAATAAAACGAGACAAAAAAGATAACTCAATAACTTGAAATTACACATCAATCCGTCCATGAAATGTCTCGTATCTATGCTGCATTACAAATCTTGAATAATCGAGCACGCGGAGTTCTCAGGCCGCCCTTGTTTTGTCTAGATCTCTCGGATGCCGTGGAGTAACATTTTCGAAAACGAAACGAAAATTATCGTTATGTTCCAGAAATTAGTTTTGCTTGTGGAATTTGAAAATCAAACGTATTCGAATTTGAATGAAATACTCTTTTCACTTCCATCGTCGAGTTACGGCAAAATACGTCCTTGGAGAGAAATTTTCTCTTGACTTTGTGAAAAGTTGAGGCAAAATCCTAAGTTCCATGCCTTGGTAATAATTTTTCTGTATTGAAAGCTTTCCAAGATACAGGCATTTGAAAAAAAGTGGGTTTTAGAGACCAAGGACTTCGACATATGTTGTAAACCTGGAATCATAATAGAATAAGAAAAAAAGAAACCAATGATACGTATCTCACATTTTTGAACAGAGAATTCGGGATAACCATTTCAAAAATATTTATGAACTCTCGGAAAATCCGATATGAAATGATCCATACATAGCAGATAATTATACCAAATATGAATCATATATGGTTTGACCGTTTCCTGCAAACATATATGTTGCGCGCGGTACCATATATGATTTATATGTATCACTGATGAGGCTTCGGCCACATATACGGGGCATATATGGTCATATATGTTTTGTGGGAATCATATATGGATCATATATGGGTCATATATGGGCCATATATGATTCATTCCCACTAGGGAGGTTTTTCTTCAAATAAATCATTTTTTTGGGAAGATGTATTGAATCTTTTTTTCACTACAAGGATAATAAAAGACTCCCCTTACAACATCTTCGAATTGTGCATATTCTATGTGGTTGCAATGTACGTGAATTTCACATTGAACATAAAATTTATGCACATTGCATCTACACTGAACGTGCGAAATTTACAAATGTTATGAGAGTATGTAGCTTGGAACGAACTTCATCTCTTTGCCCCTTCATCGGCTACGTAGTTTATGCATGATCCCATTACTTTAATAAAATACGAAGATCCATTCATGTGATTTGAAAAGATGCGGGAAATTTTTTAATTTAGTAATTAACAAAAAACTGACGAAATTCAACTATTTTTCGATATTCGAATATAAATTCCTCATGGTTTAGGTCTTGTACTATTTTTTAACGATAAGAAATTCAGCCTGACACCGCATAGATTTGCCTCATGATATTGAATATTCACACTTTTTGTACCGCAATGGAAGATTTACCGAAGATGTAGGAGGAAGGGAGAAACGAAGATAGAGAGAAAGAGAAACCGCGTTTGGAGATTATTCGTGGTATGCGCAGTTTGCGTGTCCTGTGTCTCTTCTAATTAGTTTGTTCAATTATCGCTCTGTACAGCTCCTCGGCTTTTCGCGCGTGTGTGTTATTAAATTCCTATTCAGGACTGTATTCATCAACTGCTGTTGTCAGGTACAACATATTCCGCAGTAACTCACTTTCTTCACCTTCTTGTCATTTCTTTCAATAATGAGAATAAAAATATCGTGCCGGTTCCGCTATTAATAAAATTACCAAATTTGTCTTGTATATTCATTTAATATCAGGGAAGAACTTCGTAATTTCTCTTGGGAATTGAATAAAATTGATTTGAATACATTCCACCGTCTTAGAGTTGATTATAGATGAGAACCGTACCGGAGAGAGGATAAAAAATGACATCATCATAAATCATTTCAACCCAAAGTACTCAACATCAATTTGAGTTTATGTTAACACCAGATATATGTTTGTGAATATCATACATTACGATGAATTGAATCGAATGACAGTTTCCAATTTGATGCAATCTCGTTTCTCATTTGATTAGAATGCACTACAAATATGAAATATGATATGATGAATTTTCGGCATATAAAAAAGAAGTTGTTTTTATTCATGAGTCGTTTCAATAGTTGTTAGTTATTTACACAGAAAAAACAAAATTAACTGGGATAGCAAAATTTGATTTTTCTGCCTCTTTCTTTGCTGAAACAGCAAATTTTTTGCTGACGTAGCAAGTAATTCATTACATCAGCTAATTATTTCGCTGTAAATGCGAATTATTTGCAAAGGCAGCGAAATTTTCAGTATTGTATATAGAATAGCAAATGAATTCAATTGGAGGAGTCGATGTCTGGTTCTGTAACAACTAAAACATCGCTGTCTTAACTACGAGATTGCTGTCACAGCAAAAAATGTGCAATCAAATGTTGCAGCAAAGAATTACCTAGCAAAGTTGAAGTTCTGTGTCACAATGAATCGTTTTTCTCAGTTTATTTTATCGTAGTTTCTATATGACATAAAAGTCTCATCCTGTGATGATGAAATAACTTTGTTTTAACGATTGAAATGTTGGAGAAATCATCAAGTTATAAATCATCTTAAAAATTCATTTTTTCTGGCTTTAAGTTGTATAATTTAAATTGATACCGTATTTTTTCCCAATTCAATTCTGTGAAAATATTTGCTCCATCAATACGTGTGTAAATCGATATCTAAAATCCATTGTTGTCTTTAGATAATTGTACCGTAAGAAGATGGATGAGAAAACAAGAGACAGTAAACAAGACATGTAAACAGACAAAACATTTCATTCTGATGGCAAATTTAATTGTTTACCCGGTTTAAAAGTATTGTTTAAAAGTGTTGTTGTAAAAGTACCACTTATTTGGAAAAAAATAGTCATATGTTCCAGAATAAGTGGCACTTTTTCTATAGGAATTTCACGATAACGTGACATACATTTTATGATGAATTCTATAGAATACTATAAGAAACGATAGAGTTCTATGGTTTAATAACGATGTAGCAGTGCGAATTCCGTATTCAGAAACCTCATTGAAAATTATAGGGAAAATGTATCGTTCTGTATCGTTCTGTATTGGGAAAATTTAGCAGGGATACATAAGAAATTGAAAAATCATGTAATAAACCCAACCCTGGTATATACATGCGATGTTTCCTGAACGTCCCGAAACATTCTCAGAGCATTCCAATAGTTCAGAAGACGTTCAGAGGATGTTGATAGAACCTCCCGGTGCTGTATGGGTGAAGATCAATTTGACGGTCAATAATTATAATTGTGTGGAAAAGTATTCATTTCACTATATCTAATGAAACGTTAACTGACTATAAGTCATTTTTTATGGTCAAGAACATTTCTTGTTGAAGATATGATTTTTTCCTAGAAAATTTGTGAGAAATATGCATTTTATAACAAATAATAAGCGAAATATGCAATTTGCATATGCAAATATGCATTTGCATATAATCCGGTTTCTAGTTATAACATTATGATAATCTGGTTTAATACCCGTTAACAAACGAATATTATATAGACTAAGACAGACTTTGTATAATACGATTTACATAATCTATTTTTCTTCGTGTAAATAATTCTCCGAAATAGCGAATTATCTGCTGAAGTAGCAAAAAATTTCCTGAGATAGCTATTTTTTCCTCTGTTCATTTACGTTCTGTGCATTCTAAACAGATCTCGCAGCATATAAATTTCAAGCGAAATTACTTCTCACGTACCTGATTTCACAGTGTTTTTTATGACGTTAACGAAGGGTTTAACTGGCGTTTTGATGATCGGAGTGGTAGGCAGTTTATTTCGTAATTCATTAATTAGTGTATCATCTCTTGGTGAATTTTCACCATCGCTATCACTTTCCGCAGAACTGACCAAAGACACCATAGTAATAATGTCTATGGTTTTAGTGTCCGTAGTTTTACTTCGAGCGCCACCTTTGTCTTGGCCTCCCATATTGCCGTTATCCCCGTCATCTTTGGAAAACGAATTTCCAGGCAAAAGACGTCTCTTGGCACTTTTAGACCGATTTTTCAAAGATGCTGACCTAATGGATCGTCCACCAAGTAGCTAACAAATCATAAAGTATGTGGATAGTATTATTAAACATTTGACTGTTTGTACAAAACACTTCGGATGAATTATTACAACCCCAACTAACATTTCAATTCTTGAAGATATCTAAAAGAATACTTAATTGAGAGATTTTTAAGAACTTTCTTGAAGAGTTCTTAAAGATATCTCTTAGAAGTGTTGGAAAGACATCTTGTAAAAGATTTCTAAAAGATGTCTTGATTCAGAGATCTTCAAGAACGTTATTGAAGAGTTCTTGAAGATATCTTTTAGAAGTCTTGAGGAGATTTCTGAAAGATGTCTTGATTAAGACACGTTTAAGAAGATAAATTTTTCAGCAGCTTTGAGGTTATATGAGCACATGATCATGAATAACACAGAATAAAACTTTGAATGTACCTGTTATTACAATCGTATTGCAAAAGAGGTGATTCCATCCATGAATTAAAAGCTTGAACCAATCATTGAGATATCAAGAAATTTGAAAGTTTGTAAAAAGTACGATTTTGTCGCCTTATGTCGTGCACAATAAAATTACCGAATATCCACTTCACAACAATTCGTCAGAAATACTTCAGAAAGAATCTGCGGTATTCGCGAAATATTAACGACCACTAGAACACAGAATTGATTTCTAAATATGTTCCACTAAATTTATTCATCTTTTCTATTTGTAAGTACATTCAACTCTTTTGATATTTATTCATGTGATAACAGTTTGTTCAAAAGATCATTTTCACTTCGAAACTGGACACCACTGACATATTTCATTATGTCATATCGACAATTATGGGCGTCTCTACCATGTTGTACGTATAGCTCAAGTGACTGAGACGTAAATATATCGTCAACTGAATGGGTTCGATTCCCGTAAGCAGTTGAAGAAACAGGAGGGAAAGGAAATAGAAAAGGTTAAGAATTTTTTTTGTGAACAAATTCAAGAGTCTTCCAAGACGTTTTTATGAATTCTCCAAGACATCTTTAAGAACTCTTCAAGACATCTTTAAGAACTCATCAAGATATCTTTTCGAATTCTATACGTGTTTCATAAGACATTTTTTAGGATTCGTTTCGGTATCTTTTAGAACGTTTTTTAAGACTTCTTACAAACGCATTGAGACTTCTTAAAGATATCTTTAAGATGTCTGAATGTTAGTTGGGACCCTTCTTACAGTTAGAGAAAAATTTCCATCGTCATGAATTTTGAGTACTTTTCATATTACACAAGACTTCGAATTCCGAATTATGTTGCTGGAGTTTGAATCGTTTATTGAAACGAATTGATAATCAAATAATGCTATATTCACATCCGACCCCAGTTGTGGATCCAAAATTTTGCAGCAAATTTTTTAGACGATGTTTCAAATTTCAAGGAGATGATTCGTGAGAATGAATAATGATGATTCATCAGATTTTGTGAGTTTGAATTTTCGTTTTTCATAAACAATTGAAACTTCTACAACATTCCAAATTCATACCTTTCAGTTCTAACGACGGATGGAGTTCCTTGAGTGGTGAGTAACGTTTCCATGCATTCTCATAGCATTTGCGAGAATTGTCCACTTAATTTTATCTTTGTGTACTAATAAAACATCTACAAATTCCGTAAAGATTTCAAACTTACTTTGGAGGATGTTTTATCACTCTTCTCCGTCAAAATTTCGCATATGGACTTATCCGTAATATCTTCAATGGTTTTGTTCGTGGCTCTTCTTTCAGTACCCGGTACATCGATCACGATATTCACCTGAGTTCGAATCGTATTAGAAACCCTCAAATGTCTTTGTGGGGGAGCTGAATTTGTTCTTCTATTCCTTCGATCGAATTTCATTTCCAATGATGTGGTTCTTAAATTCGTTGCAACCGTGGTAGTTTTATCGCAAATTGGCCGTGAAAAAGCTTTGTTACTACAACTACGAAAATTCGCTCTCTTTTGTTTAGCCAATGAGAAATCAAGCTTTGTAGTCTCAGTTTCGATTGGATTCGCAGAATAGGAGAGAGTATTATTATCTTTTGAACAGTGTATACAGATGGAAGATCTTTTTCTTTTTTCAGTTGATTCCTCGATTGTCTGTAAAAGAGTCATTCGAATTTCGTTTCTATTACCGCGTCAAACGTGCTTTGTATAATAATCATAAGAGAAATTTACACTGTAAAAAATAATTGTGGAATTTTTCCCCAAAAACGATGGCAGCAAAGTTCTTTCATAGATGTGGAATTTTTCATCATAATTGGGTGGACTTTTTCTTCATTTGTAGAGGATTCAACACCCAAAATACAGAATGTTGTATAATAGAAGTCTGAATCGTTTATAAGTACGAAACGAAAATTCAAACTTACAAGATCTTATAAATCATCGTTATTTATCTTCTCGAATTAATTCCTTGACATTGGAAACATCCTTTGAAGAATGTGCTGCAAGATTTTGAGTTTTTAACTGGAGTTGGACCTGAGTATTTTGTTATTCGATTATTCATTCGTTTCAATAAACGACTCAAACTTCAGCAACATAAAACAGAATAATTCCTCAAAGTGGTGGAAAAATCCCTCATTTTTGATGGCAAAACAATTTCCCCACAATGAGGGGACGAAATCCACCAATAGTGTGAAGACAAACTCCCCGAATTTTTTACAGTGCACAAGGTTGTATGAGATCGAATTCTGAGTATAATTTCATGTGAACATCATTTATCAGGGTCCAGACAGATTGGGAATTCTCAGGAATATCACTAAAATTTCATCGAAATGAAAATATGTTTGGCAGTTCTATTTTTCATTTGTTGCAACATTTTCTCCAATTCTGTAACAGTGAATTTTTAGGAATTGTACTGTCAAGGAAAAATTTGTCTGAACCAATGAAGTACGTCAAATTGATAGTAGATATCTTCAAGTAAACATTTTCAACTGTGTATTTCTTACATTAGAACTGTAGAAAATTTCTTTGTGGACTCACAAAAAAGTTTTGCCGTTTTTTACACAAACATTGCCTTTAGTGAATTTTTTTCAAACAAAATTTGAAGAAAATCAAACATTTTTGTTAGTTGACCAAAACTTTTGATTTTCTCCAAATTTTTTTTTAAATCCATAAAGGAAATGTTTGTGTTAAAAACTATTAAATTTTTTTGTAAGTCCACAAAGATGAGCTACGTAATTTACTGATTATGTGATGTGAAGTATACTGAGAGAAAAGTATTGGTCTCATAACAATACTGTTTACTTGTACCATCTATCTGAAGTAAAGGAACATCGTTATTGCCACCACAGCCAAACGGATGGTTCTAGGAGCGACACAGATTGCTACGATATCAATTTGCATTGTTCTAGAACGATATGAGTATCACCGCTGTAGCTGACTGCCCTAACCATACTCACTACCATACTTCAAATGGTTAGTATAACCACCGATTTTTGTCGGTGTATTACAAAGTGTAATTCCACGTAGTACCTTGGTGAACTACTATGGGGATTAGCAATTTCTGCAATTTCCATCACAGAATTTAGAATGCAACGGTGGATTATCTCTGGGATCAGAATTTTCTTTTCCCACAGTTTCCATTGAAATCAGTATTTCCCATTTTCATAAGTGACGATGGAAACTGAGGGAAATCAAAATTACGATTCCAGAGATGATGAGCGATAAATTCCAAAATCATTCATGAGAAAATCATTCCTGCCGATCTCTGCTAGTCATACTTTGATTACAATAGTAGTTACTAAAAATATTTCGGCTTCATTCCGATTCAGATCAAGTAGTATTCCGGCCAATTTTTACTGAGTACCTAAATGTAATCGGAACCATTGTGAAGATGACATGTAAGTAATCATTTAGCACACTTCTACATCGAACACCATTAAGTGATCAAATTTTTAAGATTTTTTACACCAGGGAAGTTTCGCTGTAATTGAGTGAATCGAACATTTTTGCCAATTTGCTACCTTTGTGAGGAATGTAAGTCAATTTATCATAGGTTTGTCACACTGATATCCTTGAAATTAGAATTTTACTCAGGGAAAACTTTGGCAAATTAATTGAACAAAACTTGTCTGAACCATGTAATTTATCGCGGCGATCTATATAGTATACTGAGAAAAAAAGGAGAGTCAACTACGTATGTAATTGGTTCCACTTTTCATCTTCTCAGTATACCCAATGACATGGAATTAAAATTTAGGTTTGTAACAATCCTCTTACCAAATTCCTCGACTTGGGGCCTCCTAATGTATTATTTTCTTCAATTATGTCCGATTTCTTTTCGGTTTTAAAAAATTGAATTCTTTCTGGTGGCAAATCTGTTTCATCACTATTGATTCCTCCTGTCTCAATATTTTGCATTGGTTTTTCCAATCCAATTTCAGATATTTCAATAAGTTCATCCGACTCCAACGTATGTTGAATTGATGAATCTCGTAACGATTGAGAGCAACAAATCTGGTGGTGATCATTTACGGTTACACAGTTTTTCAATTCTTGTTCCAACTGAGGAACCACAGTTGATTGATTATTCTGTTCGTTGAATATTCTCGGAATATCTACATTTTTTCGTGAGTCATTTGAGTTCGATGAGACTTCTCCTAGTATTGAATTTTTCAAAATACTATTCGTGTTCAAACACTCAGTTCTTTCATCATTATCATTGGACGAAATAACAAATTTTCCATCACTTTCTTCATTTAGTTTGGGAATATTATTTTTTGGCAATGCAGTTGAAGGTGCTGTGATCGTTGCATGGCTAGATGATAAGTCAGATTCACACCGATCTTCAACTGTGTTATGGGCTAAAAAAATATCGATGTTAGCTCGATTTTCTTCACGATGTTTCCAAGCGAGTCTTAGCCTTTCCGCTAATTCCTGTCTAGAGTAAAGGATCGTCGCTCTGCTCGATGCTGTGCCGGTAGAAGGTCTTCCCACCGACAATCTTCCGTTCGAAGATTTAGTTTTTCCGGAAATTTGTCGTGCCACCACCTCGACGTGTTCAATATTTCCAGTACTCGAAATGCGTTCGTCCCATGCAACTCGAATCTAAACCATGTATTATAAATGACATCAACATTCCCGACTGGAAATTGTCATCAGGTTAACCCAACATATGATGAGGACCTGACAAGGTCATCCGAAATAAGGAATACCCGTTACGGTCCTGATAAGGATTAGGTGTGGATGACTCACGTATGGATGACCTCATTAGGACCTAATCAGGATTTCCTCAAATTATCCTGAAAAGGTCGAAGTAGGTTTTCCTCGCTGTATCCGCATCAGGACCTCGTTCGGTCATCCTAAGATCATGGACATAGTTTGATAAACTGAATACAAGAATGTACAGACTTGATTTCAGATTGTACACTCTTTGATTAAACAAATTTTCCTTCAATAAGAAGAACATGTTTGAACGATTTTCAACTGTGCCTGTTTTTAAATTCAATCCCTTCATTCCGAACACATTACCTACTTCTGAAAACTGTTGAACAATTTGTTCAATCTATTCTCAATGTGAATTGAAAACTAACTATTTGGGTTTTAATTAGGCGGAACTTATGAAAATTTCACAAGATTTTCCACGTTATGCATACAACGAAAAAAACTTAGCAAACGTTCAACCATCACCAGCGAAATAAGTATTTCATTTAACTTATCACAATTCTCATAAGGTTGATTTATTGACTATTCAGCATCATTTTTCTTTCCTACACATCACATCATCTGAGTATTATTCAAAGAGTATATATGAACTGAATGAATATGTGTTTCGTCATAATCAAATATAAGTTTCGAACAAGTACTCTTCTTTCGTTATTTCTTGATTAATACGCATAAAAAAATCTGTTATTGAGTGCAAAATGAATTATTGAATCAGTTATCACTGCTGTAATATGTAAAAAATCATAAGTTGCTGATGTGGTGAGAATTAATTCTATTCAAATATACGATAATATCAACAACGACAATATCTATATCAATATTAATTTACATCAGTATTTCTCGGAAAAAAACTCAGAAATCCCAATCATTTTGTAATAATAAAGATCATGAAGAACTCATTCGATCAAAAATATTTCAAGCGAATGTTCAAAATGAAATGCAAAAAACTTGAATTATTCACTTTCAGCTCGACGGATGGTTTTACTTTTCAAATTAAAGAGTACTCTTGAAGTTGGAATTTGTTAATTTCAGAAAAAAGCCTCATTTTCTGAGTGGAATTTGTTGTTAGGGTGATGATGAACTTGTAAGAAGAGTTTGAAAGTTGAGTGGAATCTATATTGATCAGGAAAGTCCAAATCGTGTGGCAGAAGTTAGAAAATCTGTCAACTCAGCTCACGGCGCGTGGGCTTTTCTTCACTAAACCAAATGCTGGCAGGAGAAATTCATCAAAATATAGTGGATTCAAAGTAATGTGAAGTAAGAGAGGACCGAAATATTCATTAGATTTTATTCGTTCTTATAAACGTTCTAAAAAATAAGAAAAGACTATAGAAGATCCAAAGTGTCGTCTTCCCATATTTTTGTTCCAATAATGTTGTGTCATGTTCCTACAAATAAATGTTATTATATTTATGAAACAGGTTCAATACACATGTTTTCTCAACCTAACACTAGTTACTGGTGAAAAGATACGAAAATGCACACTCAAAAATGCAAATCATTGAAACAAAAATATTGAGAGACGATACATTGAGTCATATATAGCCTTACCATATTTATCAACATTTTTATAATAACTAATAAAATTCAATGCATGTATCTGTCCTCTCTTACTTCACATCACTTTGAATTCACTATATTTTGATGAATTTATCCTGCCAGCATTTGGTTTAGTAAAGAAAAGCTGATAGAATACCCATGCGCTGTCAGCTAAGTTGACAGATTTTCTAACTTTGCCACACGATTTGGACTTTCCTGATCAATATAGATTCCACTCAACTTTCAAACTCTTCCTACAAGTTTATTATCACCCTAACAACAAATTCAACTCAGAAGATAAGGCTTTTTTCTCAAATTTGAAAATTTCAACTCCAAGAGTGCTCTTCAATTTGAAAAATAAAACCATCCGACGAGCTGCAAGTGAATAATTCAAGTTTTTTGTTATTCATTTTGAACATTCTTTTGACATATTTTTGATCAAATGAGTTCTTCATGACTCATATTTCTTACAAAATCAATATGATCTCTGAGTTTTTGCCTAGAAGTGCTGATGTAAGTATTTGAAGAAAATTCATTTTCACTGCATCAACAAATTACGATTTTTTGACACGTTACAACAGCTATGACTGATTTACTTAATCATTTTGCACTTACTAACAGACTTTTTGATACACATTATTCAAGAAATAACCACCACACATTTCAGAAAAATAATTCATCCATTTGTTGATCACATAAATTTAACCTCACATCTGTCAACCGAACTGCAATTTTCACACAGGCTCATAGATTAGTTTTGATTTATTTTTGAGGTTTTAGTAAGGAATTCCTCACAAAATCCTAATTAGTCTTTCCTGATGGGGTCCTCATAATAGTGCAGCGTGACATGACTTGTTAGGTCCTGATGAGGTTGCCTTATCAGGACCTGATCTGGATCAAGGTTCACCTGATCTGGTCCATGGGGTAAATTTCTAGTCGGGTTGTAGAAAGCTTTCCTCTACCTCTGCCCGACTCGAAATTTATCTCTTGAATCTCATCAGGTTGACCTCGGTCTTGCGCGAGTCCTGACAAGGGTTTAATACTTCAAGACAAAAATTAGCTTAAGAATGTCTTTCAATTCGATATTGATTAGCTTTAAGAGCTCTAAGAAGAGACTTCTTTCATTTGTGTTTTTGTTGGGTATAAACTTGTGTATGTAGATCCTTTGAACATGTCGAAATTGGCATGAGGATATATTCTCTAAATTTCTTAGAGTAAAATTCCACTCTTAAAAAGTGAAAATACTGCAAGTCCGATGACAGTAACAATCCGACTTCATAAAGTGCCTCTTTGGAAGATAGCAGAGTTCACTATTTAACATAGCAATAAATTTTTTCAATATATTTTCAGTAGAATGAGCTTTGTAATTCAAGGTAAGAGACCCTTTACCCGATCAGGGACTAGAACTCGATCATTTTCATCATTACATGGAGTGAATGCTCACTCTGCAAGAGTAGATTTTCACTTTATTGGAGTGAAAATTCGCTCTTTTAGAGTAGAATCTCATTCTTGTTAAACTCGGCGTATTTCCACTTTTTGAGAGTGGATTTTCCACTGTCTTTGCATTCGGGTGAATCAAGAGATTCAGTCATTTGCATTTCAAATAATATCAATGTTTCAATCAATCGTATAGAAATTGTGTGATATGGGATAAAATTTCAATCCAGTCGTAAGAGAAGTTACGAATTTACAGGAATTGAAATGCACAAATTTCAATAATTTAGGAGAATTTCCAAAGAATTTATTATTGAAAACAATTCACAAACGAAAATTTGTATCTTCGAGGAGGAATTGGGAAACATTAGAATTGAAAGGTATTAACATTGAATGTTTGCAATCGTCAAATATACAAAAATCGTATTCATACGTGCGATTTTCAAATCCTTTCAACGAAATATTTTTTACAGGGTTGATTGGTAACCAATGAAAATTGAATAATAATCGAGGACCGATTGTTTTTGTGCATCGGTGCATTGATTTCAATAATGATTTCTAACCCTCTAACCGGCCCGACCCTTTCCAGACGGGCTTGAAATAAATATTTGTGTTCGTTGCAAAAGTTTTATCATATACTGTCAAAAATTATTATAAAAACGTCTGCTATTGCACAGTGACAGAGACTTGATGCTACGGAGTGAATTGTTTGCTTGTTTCCATCACGTACACTGTAAAAAATGTAGGGAGTTCTTCTTCGCACTGTTGGTGGATTTCGTCCCCTCATCGTGGGGGAATTTTTTTCGAGGAAAATTCCACAATCATTTTTTACAGTGTACAGTGAGAAGTTCATGAGAACTGAGAAAAAGAATTGACTGGTTAATGGTTTGAAAAATAATAATCGATCATTACAATCGATAGTTTTTGTGAAAAATCGACATCATTACTCACTATAAAAAAAACTGAATATGTATTGCATCTTAGAACTGGAAAATTTCAGGGAATTTATTTGCCTGTACTGAAATTTTATCGAATTTGTACTGCAAAACTTCAATTTTCGCAGTAAAATTCTGTGAATGTGCTGGAGTAGGGAAGACCGGGGCTACTTGTCTACGGGGGCTATGTGTGACACCGAGGGAAATATACATTTGGATTCATTTGGATTGACTAAACTTTGTTTAAATCAACTACATTTCTATTTGAATATAAACCTACCACAGTTTCAGTTGAATCAAATAAAAAATGTATCCCATTCAAATAAACTTTTATTCATTCCAAATAAAATTTACTTAAATCGAGTCAAATTTCATTGGATGTAATGAAATGTCTAGTAGGTTCATATTCAAGTACACTATTTTTCTGGGTGCACAGGATTGATATCTCGGGAATTTATATATATATGTGGCTACTGTTTCAAGGAGATATTTGGATATCTATAAATGATACGCACACACTGAAAAAAAATTTCTTCTAACCAAATAAATAGTTTATTTGTCCTCTCTCCATAAAATATTTCTCAGGATTAATGAAATATTTAATCGAATCAAATAATGGAATGCTTGCCCCAAATAAATGGGTCTTCTAAATAAATAATTTATTCGCCACAAGTAATCAGTTTTCACATCTAATTGAATATTTAATTTCTACAGATAAATAATTTATGGAAAGAGGATAAATAAATATTTTTTCCAGTGCAGCAGCTTTCACTGTTCTGCGATGATCTGAGCATACGTTATCGCGATTGAATGATTGGTGGAGATTTTAATGAATTCTTTCAGCGTCTGAAAAATTACTCCTACAACGATATTTTGATTGCAATCAAAGTGAATAATCTACAATTCTGTCGTTCAATATGAACTTATCAAATGTGTAAATTATGAAATTTTAATTCCGCTCGACCTGTAATTTGCAACATTCCAAGTTTTCAAGAACATGATCAGGGTTATCTGTCTCACTTTTGGAGAAAACAAAGAACTGATGTAAAGAAACGGAATGAATGAATGAAAGAACTGAAAGAAATAAGGAGACTGACCAAACTGATGGTACAAAAGGTTCAAAATCAATTTGGTCGGATCGAAAGCTGGAACAAATGTAGAGTCTTGCCAGAAAATCAGATGAAAACATTCACTGTTATTATGAATCTGATGAATAAACATTTACATGAATATTTTATAATGACAGTGGATGGAATGTTGTGAAAATATGAGAATTAATATAAACAATACGTTTTACTTCCATGTTTTTTACATATGAGGGAAGGGAAGTATTGTGATCGTGTCAAAAATCCATGATGCTGAAGGGGGTATTTCGCCTTTGCCAAACGCATCAGTACGTTGAAAAAAATGCAATTCCCAAAAGTATGCACACCCAATTCTTTGGCGCGCGATAACTCCCCTCAGAATGCACTGATTGTAATAATTTTTTCCCCACATGTTCGTCTCAGAGAGGACTCGAGGCCTATTGATTTTGGTATCGATCAGATAACGCGTTTGAAAATATCGCAGAATACTGTTCGAAAAATTGTGATTTAGCGATTTCGTACTCTCTAAATTTCTTGGAGTGAAATTTCACTCTTCAAGAGTGAACTATCCCACACAGCACCACAGTTCCATATGGATTCGCAAAGAACTCCATAAAAAGAATTCAATATGAATTCTTTAATAAGAGTTCTTAAAGAATTCATAAAGAATCCAATCAGATCGTAAAGAATTCTAAATGAGTTCTTAAAGAGCTCAGAAAAGAGTTCATGAAGTATTCATAATGATTCGCAAGGTATTCTCAAAGAATCCCCGGAATGTCAGTTCAGAATGAATCGCTGGGGGAGTTGTTTTTCTCGTCCAAAAGAACTCCTAAAGAGCTCTGTGAAGAATTCAAAAAGAAGTCTTATCAAGTACTTTTCGAGTTAATGTTGAAAATTTCTATTTATTTCATAGAAATATAAAAGTACTTGACAAGAAAAAAGTACCTTGAGTACAAAAAGTGATTGAGGATGCCCATCTCTGTTTATAAAATAATTCTATATAAGGATAATAATATATCCTAATTTTTCAAATTCATTTCCATCAACTTGCTGAAACTTGACTTGATTGAAATGTTACAGCGATTCATAATGGAATGTTTTATTGTATAAAGAATTTCAGAATTTATTAGCAAATAGTTTTGTATGAAATCAATTCTAAATGTACCTTGCGTCAAGTTATAAAATACATTTAATGCTTCACATTACCCGATAAAAATACTCTCAATTTTTTTACATGTCCTTTACACTGCTAATGGTTGATCACATTTCAATGTATTAAAAATACTCTGGTAAAATAAAAATATGGCCCTTGAAAACATTTCTGCAATTCCTTCGCTGAGTCTGTGACGCTGTTTTCTTTCTGTTAACTGAGATCAAGCAATGAAATCTTGCACATACATGGAGACACCTCACTGTAAGGTCGAAGAGTGACTAAATATACATACACCAGTATCCGAATGTCTGTTCCATAACATCCTTCGATATTGTTATGTATTTGTGTTGAATCTTTTTCAGTTCGATTAGAATTACTCACTTTGAACTTTTCAATGAATTTGTAACGAATTTTTTCAACTCTTCTACAATATCCCGGGATACTCGGGTGAACGGTTTGAAGAGTTTTTGGAGTGTTTCAATGAATTATTCAAATTTTTTGAAAAGCACATATAGAATTCTTAATGAACTTTTGGAGAATTCTTCATGAACTCTTGTAGAATTCTTTATGAATTCTTCAAGACCTTTTTGCGAACTGTTTTGGGATTCTCTAAGAATTCTTTTGGACGAGAAAAAAAATTCCCCCAGCGATTCATTCTGAAATGACATTCCGGGGATTCTTTGAGAATTCTTTCAGACGAGTTATAGAGTTCTTCAAGAATTCATGTGGGATTCTTGAAGAATTCTTTCAGAACTCTTTTTGCTGTGTGGGATCGCTCCATTGGCCAGCCAGAAGTGAGCCTGTCCTATTAGAGTGAAACTTCATTGTTGTGAAGAGTGATATTACATATCTCTATGTTGGAGTTATTTTTCACTCTAGAAAGAGTGATTTCATCAATTCTAAATCAGACTGACAATATTCCCCGCGTATCTAACAGTGAAAAGTCTCGCTCTAAATGCGAGTGATTTTGTAATATGTCTTTCAGGTGAAACCTGTTACGAATTTTTATTACTTTTGTTGAGAGGATGAAAAAGAAGAATTTATGTGTATCCTACTACATTCTTAACTTCGCATGTTCCTGAATCACTTATTGCAATGAGAGAAATTATGCACCACCTTTGAACCTATCTATATTCTGACCTACATAACCTATGCCTAACCGACCTGAGCTCAACCGACACTTGTTTGGCGTGGGATTTTTTTGGTAGATTCAAATGGTCCACCATCAGAAGAATTCTTTTCTTTTCCCTGTAATAGGAAAATTCTTAATTGAATGACATTTAAGACTTCAAATAACCGAATCGTTCCAAAACAATTGAACCCACGGGAAGAAGAACTCGACGAGCGCTCGAACCGCGGTAAAAGTATTGTCCAAGCGGTCACGTGGGGGACCGAAAAAAAAAGTCGGAATTTTGGAAAACTAAAAATACTGGGTGATAGGGCTTGAAAAATCAATACGAGTGTTCGTTTACAATGTTTTTCTATGATCAAAAGTTTCCAAGATGAAAATTAAAAAGTACCTCTTTTTCTCGTACTAAAAATGAATGTTTTTTCATCTTAAACTCGTTATAACTCGAGCAGTTTTCAACGTATCAAGATGAGTCTTGCAGATTCTGATTCGGAACACTCCCCCAAAGATGACGATCTCGACAAAATTTTCAAAAATTGATGCAAAATTAATGAATTTTCAATTTGAAGTGGAAACTTGGTTTTCAACGAAGAGGAAAACTTTGCATTGAAAAAGTGTGGGGGGAAGTATGAGCGAGCGAAAAATTTCCAGCGACAAAGTTGTTTGCTAGTGTGCGGACAAACTTTATGGAAAGTTTCAGATCAATTGGCCTATTGGTTCGAAAGATACAGCGATTTATCCATCAGCTCGCAACGGAAATTTCTCATGACTCTACGTCGTTTACCTGCTGAATATGAGGATCCGAATGAAAGGTTGCATTCACTCGATTTCTCAACGTAGATTCATGTTTTTTTGGTCGAAGCATCCAAATATCCAACTATTTTTGCAAAATTCGTTATACATTGTTTTTTTTTTATAAACAATTTTTATTCAACGCATCATTGTTCAATCCTTATTCTGCAAGATGAAAATTAAAGATTGAACATTTGTGTGCTCTCTCGAACTCAATAGTTTCCGAAACTTATTTCACGATTACTTGACCAAATCTTATCGGAATGATATAAACATTGATATCCAGATTCGATGTGTATTGCCGAAGCTTGTAAAATGATTCGAATGATGAAAACATTTCGTTTTTCAATAATATTTGATATTGAATTAGTGGCTCTCAGGCTCATGTTTTCCGAGTTTCAACGACACAAAGTGTCAAGCGACATGTGAAATTAAGAAAACTTCGAACAATAAAGTTATGCTCTTATGTTTGAGGAAATTTTTCTGGAAATTTGAAATTAATCGAACAAAAAATATGGGGTTTATGATTTATGTAAAACAAGCGGACCCGCCGAGCACGCAGGACTTCGGTGTTGACGAATGAAGACACAAAACAACGAATAAAAACAAATGCCTATATAGTAATTGCAACCGTAAGAATAGAAAACATTGCTCCCTCCGATGTGAGAAAAAGTGCATAATTCCACATTTTGAACAATTTTATTATTGAATTTATTTTCCGGGTTAGTGTAATGATAATGTCTGATAAAAACAGTTCAAAAACTGGTCGAAAACGTACAAGAAATCCGAACAACTGGATGATGAACAAAAATAAAAAGGCTAAAAATGAGGTTTGTATATTCCGTATATATATTTAGTATAATACAGTGTGCAATGGAATGGTGCTGTCAACAAATTTCTTAATTTTCCATGCATAACTGAGAAATAATACATTGTATTTTCGCAGTCATCGATGTATAAATATTTCTGTATCTAACAGTCATCCAACCCATAGAGCATCGAAGATTTCATTACGACCGCAGTGTGATTGTCTCCCTCGTCTTCGGCTCGGGAAGACAAACTTCACACTCGTCGGAAATTTCCCACTTTCCCCCCTTGATGAACAATATACTATTCTTTGCTCCTAGTAAGGTATTGTTATTTGTATTAACGGGACACTAGCGTCGGTAACGGACCTCTCTTTCTATCATATGATTCTGTCCCTTTCTAACCAATGACATGAGTTACCGACGCTTGTGTCCCGTTAATTGAATTATCGACCGAAGCGACTACACATTGTGTATTCTATTATTGTACTTACCTCCGGCAAAGAATTCATCCCGCAGTGTGGACAGAAGGAATTTTTTAATTTGAATTATATATTTCTCACGTCGTCACTCAAAAGACGTTGAGTTTTGAAATAATTTTGAAGCGTCGATTGAATATAAATAAACTTGGATATTTTACTCTAAAAAAGGTGGTATTTCAATCTTCAAACGGGTGAAGTATAAATCACTCTTCAATTACGAGTGACACTGTTCACTCTAGTTGGAAAAGTGAAGAGATTCACTCTATTACAGTGATTTAACACTCTTAAAGAGTGAAAGCACAATCCACCCCAAATTGGGAGTGGGAATTTCACTCTTAGAAATTTAGAGAGTATATCTTTGCTCCTCGTTATCCGATTGCGGCGAAATTCATAACAGGTTCTAGTTGTGATCCGATAGTGTTCCCACATGAGTTTCATTCCAATCGGTTGAAAAATGTGGAAAATTTTTTTTGCGATCCGCATAATTTAACGATATTTTGAAAGCATGCTTCCCCTGTTTTTGTGTCATCCGAATGCCATAGAACTCTGAGTATAGTCGATCCATAGGATGTTACAGGGTTCCCACAGACCTGGAAAGTCAGGGAAATTGACTTTTGGTCATGGAAAGTCAGGGAACTTCATTTTTGGTCAGGGAAAGTCAGGGAAATCGTCCTGTGGTCAGGAAAAATTTCCAAAATTATCAAACAGATGTGCGGGGAAAAAGTATTTCTTTGAATCTAAGAAATTATGATTTGGATCGGTTCGAATGAATATTTCTTTGACAAAAATATCGTTTCCATGTACAGTGATTGTCACAAGTCCGGTAAACGTTCCAATGGAAACATCTTTATACAATATGTTATTGCTGTTATTTGAGAATTTGTAATTTATCGGGTGATAGAAGAAACATATATGATGGTATACAGTTGAAGAAAAATTTTTTGAATTCATCAATAATAACGTATTCAAAAATATTTCCGTTAGAACTGTTACCGGACTCGTTAAAACAACTATATGTACAATCCGCTCTCTGAATAGTACCGTGGACCTTTCTCTCACTCGAAAGTATTTTCTTGATAAAGTGAAAAAACACTGTTCATTACTATTCAGAGAGCGGATTGTAAATCAATGTATTATTCCAAAATAACAGCGAATGATAAATTTTTTTACGTAACGAAGAAATATTCACTGTTTGCAAAGAAACCAGGTCCAAACGTCTATTTGAACTTATTCAAAGTACAATTTTTTAGATTCGAAGAAATACGTTTTTATGGAGGATGAAGTTCGGAAAATCTCAACATCATGATGTTTCCTCGAAGAAAAAAACACACGTGGGAAATGAAGATATATGAATAAATAGATGTGATTCAATGCGGATTGTTGGATATAAAAACAAGTACCCTATTTCAAATACCAGACAGAACCGGGAAAAAAAATTTTCAGTCGGATTTTGATCGGTTTTTGTCCCATGCTAAATGATTCCAAATGTAACCTGGCAAGATTTTCAACGGAATTCGACAGGTTTCATCGGATTTTGTCTGGTTTGTACATCAAATGAGCACTGTTGTACAAACTAGACAAAAGCACATAAATCCGATCAAATGCGGGTCAAAAGTGCATCAGGATCTGGTCTGGCATTTTTAGCAGGGTGATGAGTTTAGAGAATAAGAAGGATCACTTTATTTCCATAAGAGAAATCCCAACTGCTTGGGGTTCTTACAGTGAATGTTGAAATTCTCCAGATATTGAGGGTGTTTCATGGTTGATTTTTTCCCTAGGAAACAAATAGATCGTTCCAACCATTTTACGTCACTAATATTCACTTAATTAAATCGATCTTTGGATAAAAAAAATTCAGGATCAATCACCCCACATAGCACAGAAGTTCAAAAAGAATTCCTGAGACTCCATAATGAATTCTTTGAATTCCATTTGAACTCCTAATGAACTGTTTTTGAACTGGTATGCTGTATAGGAGAGAATCCTGCTCTGGTCTCAAAGTACTTGAAGACGGGTTACGTTCGTTGAATGTTTTTACCTGTTCACTGTTTTTATATTAATTTTATTTGAGGAGACGATTATTTTTGTTGTATATGTACTGTAACTCTATGGCTTTCTTTTAAAAGGAGAATTTGTATTGAATTTGGTGCATTTTACTTTAGCACATGGAACATATGTTCATAATTATACATTATGCTCTGCTGAAACAGTTTTATTCATACTTTTACTCATTTAACATCAGATTGATAATTTATTTCTGTTCCAACTAAACGTATTGTACAATAATTATTCTTGCTAAAATATGTGATATTAATTTTTGAGTTCAGTTCTGAAATAAAAAGTGAAGTTTGTTTCATTATTCACATTTCATATGTGAATCAGTTTTTGAATGTATTCTTTTATGTTTCTCTACAATAAAAAAATTCTGTTCTCTTGATTTTCTGTAAGAGAAAGTTCCAAAGTTTCAAGTTGAAGTTTTTGTCGAATCATTTATTTGTGACTGCAAATATACCAAATCCTTATAAAAACAGTTTGAGTACATGTCTTTCATTTTTTCTTCTTTTTGATCTGATACTATATTTGATGGTTACATGTGCGGTTTTAATTTCGTAATTTCGTTCATTACAGGCAATCGACTATGTTTATATATTATTCACCTCTTCCTATACAACAAAAATCTCTTGACGAAATCCTCAGGATATCCTAGGCATACTGCAACATCCCCAGGATTCCCTAAGGATGTCGCCAGAAGATTTGTGCCGTGTGAGTTACTACGCAGGCATTGTATCACCTTCCATGATTTGCATGTTGCCTATTTTCACAAATCAAATGGTCATGGAAATTCTCCAAAATAGGTCATGGAGAGTCAGGGAAATTCCTGAAAAAGTCAGGGAAAGTCAGGGAAACTCAGTTTGAAAATTTTGTGGGAACCCTGTGTTAATCGTGAGGTATATTTCATTATGTGGACACATGACCCCACGTACAGAGTCATTTGTCTACGCTTGACTTTTCTGCTTCGAAAATTCAGATTTCCAAACATTGGCAGATTGAAAATCCTAATAACTCTCTTTTTAGAGAATTAAAGGTTGGAAGATTGCATCATGAAAATTTTAGATGAGTATTCCCATTTGTTCTGATCCATGGTCTAATTCATAGACAGATATCCTCGGTCTTCCCTATTTCAGCAAATGTACTGAAATTCTCAGTTCAACGTACTGTTTAATGACTCCCAGTGGAAATATTGAAATTTTCCAGTGAACATTTTTACGCGCAGTCCATGTATTTTGGTTCAATTTGCATCCCGCAACAACCCGCCTTATCAACTCTCTTCTTATACAAAACCTCCGTTAAACATTCCATCTCATTAGAGTAATGCAAAGAAATCTACACTGTGGAAAATAATTGTGGAATTTTTTCTCAAAAAATGGTGGCAGCAAATTTCCTCCACAGATGAGGAATTTTTTACCATAATGTGGTGGACTTTTCCTTCATTTGCAGAGAATTCAACACCCAAAAAACAGAATAATTCCTTAAAGTGGTAGAAAAACCCCTCATTTTTTATGGGAAAACAATTCCCCCGCGATGAGGGGACGAAATCCACTAACAGTATAGAGAAAAACTTCCAACATTTTTTACAGTGTAGATTAGGATCAAAGAAGTTTATTCACACAAGGTCTTCCAAACTAATCCCGGTCAGGTCCTTACAAAGTTCTTATGACATATAATAGTTGGTCAACTTAGTGATAATTTCCAGTCGGGTGGAACAAGTTCCATTTTTTATTTCAGGAGGAATTATTTTCACCTACAATGAACAAAATTTTTTCTACTCTTCATTTAGCATTTCTCCTTTTCAATATAAATTTCAATAGAAAGTGAAAAAATACTCACTTTACCTTGAAAGAAGGTTTCTCTCTATATGAAAATTCTTCGTTTGATTTTGAGAAAAAAAGTTTGAAATATCAGGAATTTGATTAAAAAATGGACATCGATTATTCATATTGACTAAACTTTCGTCAATACCCCGTTACAAATAATCTATAGAATCTCATTGACGAATGGGAAAATGAATAGGTTTCAATGAAATTCAATGATATTGAATCAGAAATTCCACCATTAGTAATAGGATTCAATAGAATATTTCCACCTGGGTACTGAAAAGTAGTCGAGGTTCACCAATCTCTTATCAAATCAATTTTGAATACATCCAATCTAGGTTATATTGATTCCCATGTAAAAATTCAGCGATTCTTCCATTGCTGACAACAGGCAATTGCTTGAGCAAGTGTATGCAATTTTTAAGCGTAAATCAATTTTGACTAACGACAGAGGTTATCTTGTTGATAATGCAGAGATAACTTGTGTTAGCACAGCGTTGGCCCAAGTTCGTGCCAGGATTGATGCAGACTTGAATTACGCTGAGAGAAGAGTTTGTTTGTGACAAAGAAGGGATATAAATCATGAAGAAACCATCTTTGAGTTAAAAATTTGTTAATAGTTCACAAACCTTATTTGATTGAAAAAATTTTGAATACTTTTTTCTCAGTGTAGCATTGGTTCTACAATCAAATTGCTCTCATGAGCAAACGTTGGTGATCACTTGCCACCGTTGCTGCGAGTTTGAAAACTGAGGCGGATGATTGTTGAAAAAATGTTATCATTTTATGTCTTGGTCAAGCTTCTGTCCAAGGCTTCTCTAATTCTCGTCAAAACTGACTCAGCTATGCACAAAAAGTAAATTTTTGCATGGGTCGATGAGTATTGAAACACATACTTTCGATGCCAGTTACTTTGCTTTATTAAAGTGAATTATTACTTCAAATTATGAAATTGTTCGGTCATTCCAGTATTATGCTAATGATTTTTCTCAGTGCAAAGAAGATGACATGTTACTATATTATTTATACGAATACACTGAGAAAAATGTGTTTCGTAAAGATGGCAATGATAGAATTGTTGACCTTTTAATGTTGGATATACAATAATTTTCATTCTTATAGCAATACGTAGTTGTCTTGTTAACAATAAAATTGTCAATTCCGCAATGATAATCGGTATTTTCATGATTTCATTGTTGGTTGATATATGACAATTGACAATTTCATTGTTAACCAAACAACTATGTGTTGCTATAAGGATAAAAATTATTGTATACTCAACAACAAAAAGTCAACAATCCTCTTGTTGTTATGAAACATATTTTCCTCAGTGTGAGGACAAGAAATGTTGAAGTCGTCCGACCAAATATTTGACACTTGAGGGGATATCAGCGTCGTGGAATTTGCCAAATCTATCCTGACAAATTATTCGAAAATATAAGAATAAAACCCAAATAGTGCTCTTTACAGATCTCTTTCAATTAATGAAGATGGTCTATACAGCGCCAATTTTGATTCCGTTGCTTCATTTTCAAATGATTTATCAGAAAAGATTTGGTTCGCGTTACATCGTTACGGATCACAGGTATCATCACAAGTTAACATCAATTTCAAACTTATTTCCAACCTTTGGTGACGTTCAACAGAAACTTTTAGCATTTTATTTCCACCAAATAAAACTAAGAAATGTTCTTAGATGGTCCTCAAAATTACTATATTTTTTAGCCGCATTTTCCTCCGTGCGAAGCTTCAAGAACGTTTTGAAAAAGGAGGAGGATTATAATATGAAATCGGAAGAGTGTATTGGTGGGGAGTTTGAGATTCAGACTTCTAGACGGAAAAAAATTTCCTGTTGCTGCAACAAGAGGCAGCCATGTTGCAGCAACAGGAAAAAATCCTGTTACAGCAACATGAAAAAATCCTGTTGCAGCAACAGGAGTAGTTTTGTAGCTTCTGCAATATTACAAAATCCTTCATCATGGGATAAATAGGCTTTATAAAATGAATAAAATACAAAGCTCTTATTTATTTTTTTTATTACTTTATTGCACTCTCAAATGTTCCAATATTGAATCACAGTGAATGTCTTGTTGCAATGTAATCTAATCCTTTTTTTCTCACAAGGAGACAAGGCCCAATATGAGGTAACAGGTTTTGATTTTTAATATAATTACGATTATTATCAATTCGAACATTCCACGCATGGTAATGTTGATCAAATGCTATAGTAGATATATAATTCAAAATAAAGTAAACATCATTTGCTACATTGTAAATTTTATAAATTTTTCCAAATTGAGGTCCTTCATTCTCATCAATATCTACTACTGCTACTACTACAGTATCTAATTGATATCTATATCTATTTTAGTCGATGTATTTTACAGCTTGGACATCGGATATTTTAGTACTAGGGAAGTATTTCATTTTGTCTTCGTCACATTCTTCGCATTTTTTTTTTATAATATTATTTTCAAAGTTTTTGGAAATCGATACATAAGTCATTTTTAATTGGTCTCGAAGAGCTATAGTGACTAATAAATTTTTGGTAGAAGATGTCGTCACTGCAGGCATTCTTATATCTTTATTTTTTGACTCACATCTCATGCACCAAAAGTGAACTCAAGAGGTCCATTTTGAAGCATAAGTTCGTCGTAATGAGTCATAAGGTGCGATTTAAAGGTTAAATTTACTATTAAGTCGCAACAACAGTAGTAATCCTGTTGCAGCTGCAGGAAAATCCTATTGCTGCAACGGGATTTTTTCCTGTTGCTGCAACATGACTGCCTCCTGTTGCAGCAACAGGAAATTTTTTTCCGTGTAGCAATGTGAAAACGGTACTTCGAATTTCAAATGTGATTCTTCAGAAATTCTCCACGTCAAGTCACAGTATGGATTTTGTTTACGATTCATTTCTTCATCGTAGGAATTACGATCATGACAATCCAACAATATTTTTTATCCTTGTTGTTCTTTGAATTGATGGAAAGATATTAGAAAATCTAATCGTTCTTCAACAAGTCACCATTTGATTTTGTTTTGAAATTATTTGGATAACCAATCAATCCCTAACGGGTAAATGGATAAGCTTGGGATATCCAAATCCTGAGGGGAAGAAAGTCTATGATGTCCAGATATGTCCGAAAATTGACTTCTTCCATTAGAATTCCACTTTTTCTCCTTCTTACATTTAAAATACCCTACGAAGATTGAAAGTTATTCTGAGATAAGGAGAAAAAAATTCAACAAATGAAAATCCTAAAAGACTAATCCTCTCAAATGGAAAGAAATACTCTCGATATCATATACATTGTAAAAAATTTGGCGGTCTTGGAAAAAGTCCACCCCGAATGGTGTTGTTCCAACACCTGACGGTGTTATTTTGACACCGTATGGTGTCATTCTAACACCATTTGGAGTTATTTTAACACCATTTGGAGTTATTTTAACACCAAATTCCGGAGTGGACTTTTGAAGAATCCGCGTGGTGTTAATTCTGACACCGCTTTTCTTACAGTGCATTAGAGGAGAAGTTGTATCAAAATGAGACGGATACTCAGATTTTGATGTTAGTTTTTTTCCATGTGTTCATTCATTCAAAACTTGAAACAAAGTCCAATTCAATATGTTTTCATCCAAAACGCGTCTCGAATTTTCAGTCTATAATGTCCAAATTATACATCAAGAAAAATAAATGTTATAAAAATCACCTTTTAATATAACACATGCTTCGAAAATACTGACCAAAATTATATACAGGAGGATGGAAAATAAAATAGAGAGTAGATTGGCAGAAGATCAGTTTGGTTTTAGAAAAAATAGGGGAACGCGAGAAGCAATTTTAGCACTTAGGGCATTAATAGAGAAAAGGATAGCGCTGAAGAAATCTGTGTACATAGGTTTTGTAGATATACAAAAAGCTTTCGATAATGTGGACTGGGAGAAGATGTTTGCGATCCTGAAGAAGGTGGGAATGAATTATAAAGATAGAAAAATAATATACGAATTATATAAGGATCGAAGTGCAATAATAGACATAGAGGGTCAGGAAGGGGAAGCACAAATAAGAAGAGGGGTGAGACAAAGATGCTCATTATCGCCACTGATTTTCAATTGATATATAGAAGAAGCAATGAACGAAGTAAAGGAGGAAATTCAATCGAAATTACAGATTCAGGGAGAAAATATAAGTATGTTGAGATTCGCGGATGACATAGCTATATTGGCCACGAGTAGTACTGAGTTAGAAAATATTCTCAACACTATGAGAACAATATTATTGGAAAACTATTGTATGAATATAAATAAAGACAAAACAAAATTCATGATTTGTAACAGCGAAAACATCAAGAAAAACGGAAATTAAAATAGAGGCAGAGACAATTCAGCAAGTCAAAGAATTTAAATATCTAGGAAACATAATTACAGAAAATGGTAAAAGCGAAAGAGATATAAGAGCAAGAATAGCACAAGGGAAACAGGCTTTTTACCAAAAGAAACAGTTATTATGCTCAAAAAATATAAGCTTGGAAGTAAGGAAGAAATTCTTGAAAAGTTACGTTTGGAGCACAGCATTATATGGTTGCGAAATTTGAACAATGGGGAAAACTGATCAACGAAGACTTGAAGCTTTTGAAATGTGGTGTTATAGGAGGATGCTCAGAATAAAATGGATAGATGAAGTCAAAAATGAAGAAGTACTCGAGCAGATAAATGAAAAAAGAAATCTTTTGAAACACATCGTGAAAAGGAGAAGCAATCTTATAGGACACACATTACGGCATGAGAGTTTATTGCAAACAATATTGGAAGGGAAAATGAATGGTAAAACTGGTAAAGGTAGACCTAGATCAAGTTATATGAAGCAAATCGTACAAGACAAGGGATGTAGTAGATATCTAGAAATTGAACGTTTGGCGGATAATAGACAGGGGTGGAGGGTTTCATCAAACCAGTCATAAGACTGATTACTTCATGATGATGGTGAATATAACAACTAAGAGTGGACTCGAGACTCTTGAGCAAAATTCAAAGATAGTAAGTATTATTTAATTTTACATTGTAAAAAATGATCGGAATTTTCCTATACAAAGCAACCGGAAAATTTTGATCATGAGATCAATTTCCGGTACATAAATATAAAATTTCCCATAAATTGACCTGAGAATTCCAAACTTTACGAGATTTTACTATCATTTTCCAGAAAATTCCCTGTCGAGTCGAAAAAATGATTTTAAAGTGTGATTATTGCCGAAGATCTTTTCAGGGTCCTTCAAGGTCTTTTCAAGATCTTTTCATCATTAAAGTCGATTTCCCATCATTCTGCACTCGTATGATATAAAAAATAGATGTTGTCAACATTTCATGCAATCAATAATCACCCCCGAATGGAAGTCTTTCGCTAGTATAAGCAATCGAGTCGAAAAAATGATTTTAAAGTGTGATTATTGCCGAAGATCTTCTCAGGGTCTTTTCACGATCTTTCCAGCATCAAAGTCGATTTCCCATCATCCTGCACGCGTATGATGTAAAAGATGGATGTTCATCACATCTTATATGTTCAATAGTGACCCTTGAATGGAAATATTTCGCTGGTATAAACAATCAAGTTTGAAAATCGACTCTGAAGTGTGATTATTTACGAGAGTCTTTCAAAGGTCTCAGTGGTTCTCCGCTCGAACTTTCTGTTTCGTCTATAGTTTGTACCGTAGGCCTTTCGATGTCTCCTTCATTCTCTAACCATCCTTCTCCCACTCGGCAGCCACACCACGCTTCGTCGCTGCTTTGCCGCATTGAATTTCTTCGATAAATTCAAGTTTTTAAAATCCTTAATTATTGTCTTCAATTACGGAATTTCGCAATCCTGTTTGTTTTGATCGTTAGATTGAACCTTCCACTTTATGAATCCTTTTTTATTTTTCCTCCTACGTTCATTTTTCGCATTGATATTAACCTTTTTCTCAAGATCTTTTCACGGTCTTTTCAGGGTCTTTTGCGTGCACAATGAGATGATCTTTGGACGATTTTTTCAATGTATCCATGGTCTACCAGGGTATACATCTCTTCCTTTTCAACCAACGGTTTCGTTGCTCAAGAGACGCGGTAGCGTCTCGACGCCAAATACATGGAAAAACCGTGAAAAAAAACATGTAACATGAAAAAACCACGAAAAAAAACATGTGAAACGAACAGGGATGTAGAGCACAAGTTTTGATCTTTTCGAGTTCGCATCGTAGAGCAAGCGACCCTCGAAATTCATAATGGTGATTCGCTCGGGATAGGAGCAGGTAACAAGTACTGAGGATTGAATCCGAGTGAGAGTCGAAGCAGGTTCTGATACAATGAATCCGCTCCCGAGTTGTACCTGAGAGCGGTCGTATACTTTAAATCCTTGAGCGATCGAATCCTAAGACCATGCGAACGACTCGAATCACGAGTTAAACTCTTCAACGAGTTGGGACTTTAACTCAACTCGGGAGTCGAGCCGAGGGCGAGCGGATACTTCAACTCCTTAAGCGATCGAATCGTTGAAAGATCGAAGGATTCGATCAAGGAGTTAAACTCCTGGTCGAAAAAGAGTTTCACTCGTGTCAGAGAATAGTCCATCAGCTGAATATGAGACTGCGTATGAGAATTATATCCGTGGGTTCTGTGGATGGGCGTCTGCATTTTTTTGGTCGTAGAATCCGAATTTGAAATTATTGTCGTAAGATTCGTGATCTATGTTTTGTTATAAACAATTGAATTGTTTATACCGCATTGAC
Source organism: Gonatopus flavifemur (assembly GCA_018340375.1). NCBI lineage: Eukaryota > Metazoa > Arthropoda > Insecta > Hymenoptera > Dryinidae > Gonatopus > Gonatopus flavifemur. Next base: position 4,200,683 of record JAFFJZ010000018.1, read on the forward strand.
GGTCAAACTATTGTTTCCATCGGAAAATTGTGGAAATGAAAATTATTCATTTCTCATCGGAGAATACACTTTATCTGAACTATTTTTTCGATTTCTCGATTGTTTATCCAAATGCATTTTTTAAATAAATAATTAGGTCGCCGGAACTGGATCTTTCAACGGCGGTTTGAGTGTAATTGGTCGGAGAATCTAGATTATTGAATGACTTTTTGGGAATTTTCAGCCCGTGTTTTGTTATAAACAATTCAATTGTACATCTCAACAATTGTACAACAATTCAATTGTTTATAACGAAACACGGGCTATAAATTCCCAAAAAGTCATCCAATAATCTAGATTCTCCGACCAATTACACTCAAACCGCCGTTGAAAGATCCAGTTCCGGCGACCTAATTATTTATTTAAAAAATGCATTCGAATAAACAATCGAGAAATCGAAAAAACAGTTCAGATAAAGTGTATTCTCCGATGAGAAATGAATAATTTTCGTCTGAACAATTTTCCGATGAAAAAAATAGTTTGACCGTCGATGCGTTATAAACAATTCAATTGTTTATAACAAAACACAGATCACGAATCTTACGACAATAGTTTCAAATTCGGATTCTACGACCAAAAAAATTCAGACTCCCATTCACAGAACCCACGGACATAATTTCCATACGCACTCTCATATTCAGCTGATGCACTATTCTCTGACACGAGTAAAACTCCTTTTCGATCAGGAGTTTAACTCCTTGATCGAATCCTTCGCTCTTTCTACGATTCGATCGCTCAAGGAGTTAAAGTATGCGAGAGCCCGGAGGTTTAACTCCTCAAAAGAGTTGCTCGCTCGGGATCTAAAGTGTCCTCGCTCTTCGAGGGATCGCTCTTTGGAGTATCCAGCAGGTATGAATCCTCACACATTCAGATCGCAGAAAGAGCGATCCTTTGTGAGAGTTCAGGTAGCCGGCTCTTTATATGATTAGTTCTACATACGAGCAAACATACTTCGCAAATCCTCATCCCGCAGGTATCGAATACTTAAAAAGCCGAAAACCTTCTACTCATCGACCGAAAGTTCTTCTTACGATCGATACGTGTTTTGATCGCGAGCGATTCAGGAGATATATTGCCACTCGGATTTAATCTTCATCCCTGGAAACGAAAAAGCAGAAGTCGCGCGCTATCGTGTATCTTTACGTCTAAACCAACATTTCCTATAGTAAAAAAAAATCAAACCACAATAACTCAATACATATTGCGTGTAACGAAAAAATAATGAAACTTTTACTATATCATTCGATTATACGCTTTCGATTAGGCACACTACGAATTCAATCAGTTCACGCGATACTGGGATATAAGCAATTCAAATTTTGATGCGATCAAAATATCTCGATTTTTCCATAAGGTTCTTCTAAACACGATGAAATTCTTCAGTACATTAGGGCAGGTTTCCAATACATTTCGGCGTGTTTCCAATACATTTCCACCATACAATCCAAACATCCAATAGCGTTGATTTTAGTGTAGTGTGGTCTATACATTGTCAAAACATAACCAAATAACCTGTCAATGAGGCGATTTGTTGATAGGTTATTATAATATTGAAAGCATAATTGGAAAATTGATGAATTGCAGGTTACTACATTACAGGTATTACAGGTCATTATAACAACAATCAAACGCATACAAATAACCTGGAATTATATATACTTTTATATATGACTTGAAAAAATTCATGAATGAAATCATGAATAAATGATGAAGAGGTTATTTGTAAAAAAAAGCAGAAAAAGTTTGAGAAAGCTATAAATAAATCCGTTTGCTACATTCAGAAAATTGGTATATACACAGGTGAGCTCTGTATGATGTATTATTCATAAAATACAATATTCCTTTACAGAGAACAGCTCAGCAGATATACCGTAATCCCTTATGAACAGTCTGCTACTGTTGGTTCTTACCACCAGAACCACAGGCTGATGATCAAATACATCATACAAGGTCTAGTCGAAAATAATCATTCAAATTTATACATTACTTTTCAGGTGAAATCTTATCAGATATACCATAACCCCCTTACAAACAATCTACTATCAGGTTCTCCTGCTGGAGTCATTGGAAAATGATCAAATGCATCATATCGAGCATGCTCAAGGAAAAAGATTCAAGTTTATTTGCAATGCCTCCACATACCAGAAAGTCAGAGATATATCATAAGTTCTGACGGACAGTCAACTACTGGAGCCTTCCGAAGTAGCTGATCAAAACCAGATGACCAGCTACTTCCGAAGGCTCCACTGTCCATTTCTCTAATTAGGATCGTAGGCAACCGATGAAAAAGATCATACCGAGCCTGCTCAAGGGTGATTGTTGAAGTTTATTTGCTATTTTTTTACAGGCAAAAGTATAATGGATATACCATAATATCCAATGGACAGTCTGCTAGTATCCACCACTCTACAATCAGAATCGTGAACAAATAATGAAACAGAATACACTGTAAAAAAATTTCACCGGAAAATTCCAGTACATGTACTGGAAGTCATTAACCTGTACATGTACCGGAAAATTTCAGCACATTTGTACTGCAAAAATTCAGTGCAAACGTTATGGAATTCCCGCATCAAAACTGGAAATTTTCTGAGCCTCGGTACTGGAATTTTTCAGTACACGAGCTGGACTTTTCCAGGACATGTACTGGAAAATTAATGCTGAAAATATCCATGAAAATTGAAAAAAAATTGCTCACGCAAAGTGATTTTGCAGGGTCCTTGTGTTCCAAGATGATTGAGAAACTTTTGATCGTTCATTTGGATGGACAGAAACTCATGTCTACCTAACAGGATTTGAACCCACACTTTTCTACCTGCCTACCAACTGAAACCTAAGACCTAACCGATGAGCTATAGCGCGACATGTTGGAAGGCCAGCTTGGGTTACTACATATGCTTCATATCTAGAACACAAGAGGATAAGTCTTGGAAAAACCTCATATATCAATTTCATTGGCTACAATTACAATTATTATTCAAAATCTCAATCAGGAAATTTTTAATATAAAGACTTGAAATTTTTCCTGCCAGAAATGACGAAGTCCAATAGAAGTGGAAAATTTCAGTGCAACAGTGATTAAATTCCGTTGCATAGCAACTGGAAAATTCCATCACACGACCTGAAAATTGCAGTTCAAAACCTGTATAATTCAATTGCATAGTAACTGGAAAATTCCATCACAAAACCTGAGAATTGCAGTTAAAAACCTGTATAATTCCAGTATACCAACGATTAGGTTTTTTTTTCTAAATTCCAAATTTTTTCTCAAGTCCTTTTTGAGGGAATATTTTTTTTTGGTGCACAAGAACTATAAAATTGTAGTACGAGCCGGTAAAATTTTCGCGAAATCATGGCAAAATTTCAGTACATCATCTCAAACTTGAAAATTCCAGTACAATGACTGAATTTTCAGTTATGCTTGGTAAATTTTCAGTAACGTAACAACAAAATCTCTGTACATGTACTGGAATATCCATATTCCAGTACTAGCACTGGAAATTTCCAGTCCAGTTGCACAGTAAATTTCCAGTTTTTTTTACAGTGTAGTGAATAGATGATGAATGTAAATTCAATTATAGCAAGTTTGAAAAACATTCGAAAATAAGGTTAGTCACCGAGCACTTCAGGTATACTAAAATATGACATCCTGAATCAAAATTATGAACTATGTACAAAATGGTTTCCTCAGATTCTTTGAGTGAAATTGCAGGTGGATCAAGAAAAAGTAGAAAGGATGCAGGTATACTATACATCTGTATGTTACTTACCACCACGATCAATATCATCAGGTAGCGTAGAAGGAAAATGAAGAAAAGGCAGAAGTGCAGTCGATATACAAGTCCTTGCGTTGAATAATACCACTATCAGATTCATCCAACAGAATTATAGGTGGATGAAGAAAAAGCAAAAAGAATGTAAATGTACCATACATCTTTATGTTATGTACCACAATAATCAATGTCATCGGATAGCGTCATAGGAAAATGAAGAAAAGGCAGAAGTGCAGTGGATATACAAGTCCTTGCGTTGAATAATACCACTATCAGATTCTTCCAACAGAATCATAGGTGAATGAAGAAGTTGCAAAAAAGATGTAGATGTACCATACATCTGTATATTAAATCCTACCATGATCATTAGGTAACGTTGAAGGAAAATGCAGAAAAGATAGGAGCGCAGTGGATATACCACAAATCTTTGCATCGGGTGCATTCCACTGACCAATTGACGAATGATTAGAGAGACTGATTAGGATCAACTCGACGAAAATTGAGCAGATACAATATTCTGATTATAGAAATTGCTACAGAAAAACTACCGGTCAACTTGACTGACGTGACTGGATGTGACAATTCATTCTGAATGTTTTCTTCTAAAGTTCCATCTTTTCAGTTGTTCCATTCGAGCTGGATTATATTTATGTTCTTACAAACCATTATTCTCATCTTTACTTATCTTGGTTTTGAAATGATTCAATTCTCAAATATCATGAATGTTAAATGGTTTGGATATTTGATACAATATTGCTTTTTAATGATCATGAATCACTTTGAATACATTTTGAACATTTCATAGATCCTAGAGTTACTAAATCTCTCAACCCAAAATACTCTATGAAAATTCAATAAAATTCATGATATTTGAGAATTGAATCATTCCAAAACCAAGATAAGTAAAGATGAAAATGATGGTTTGTAGGAACACAAATATAATCCAGCTTAAATGGAACAACTGAAAAGATGGAACTTTGGAAGAAAACATTCAGAATGAATTGTCACATAGTGTACCTAACGCAAGGACCTGTGGTATATCCACCGCACTCCTGCTTTTTCTTCATCTTCCTTCTACGCTACCTGATGATATTGATCGTGGTGGTAAGTAACATACAGATGTATAGTATACCCGCATCCTTTCTACTTTTTCTTGATCCACCAGCAATTTTACTCAAAGAATCTGAGGAAACCATTTTGTACATAGTTCATAATTTTGATTCAGGATGTCATATTTTAGTATACCTGAAGTGCTTGGTGACTAACCTTATTTTCGAATGTTTTTCAAACTTGCTATAATTGAATTTACATTCATTATCTATTCACCATTCTGTTCCATTATTTGTTCACGATTCTGATTGCAGAATAGTGGATTCCATTAGAGATTATGGTATATCCATTATACTTTTGCCTGTGAAAAAATGGCAAATAGACTTCAATAATCACCCTTGAGCAGGCTCGGTATGATCTTTTTCATCGATTGCCTATGATCCTAATTAGAGAAATCGACAGTGGAGCCTTCGGAAGTAGCTGGTCATCTGGTTTTGATCAGCTATTTCGGAAGGCTCCAGTAGTTGACTGTCCGTCAGAACTTATGATATATCTCTGACTTTCTGGTATGTGGAGGCATTGCAAATAAACTTGAATCTTTTTCCTTGAGCATGCTCGATATGATGCATTTGATCATTTTCCAATGACTCCAGCAGGAGAACCTGATAGTAGATTGTTTGTAAGGGGGTTATGGTATATCTGATAAGATTTCACCTGAAAAGTAATGTATAAATTTGAATGATTATTTTCGACTAGACCTTGTATGATTTATTTGATCATCAGCCTGTGGTTCTGGTGGTAAGAACCAACAGTAGTGTGCTTAATCGAAAGTGTGTATCCGAATTATATAATAGAAGTGTAACTATTTTTTCGTGAAATTCAATGTGTGATGAGTTATTGTGGGTTAAAGATTTTTTGATTATAGAAAATCTTGGTTTTCGTGTAAAGATACACGGTAGCGCACGACTTATGCTTTTTCATTTTTTTTTCTTTCAGGGTTTTCATGTACTTGGCGTCGAGACGCTACCGCGTCTCTTGATCTATCTCACGCAAGAGTATGATGATTTTCACAAATATGATTCATTAACTATCAACAAACGTTTATTTCTACTGAATATCATTTTTTAGGCACTCATCGGTATACGTAGTATACCAGCACGGAGTGCCTATTGCACCCGCTATCGTACGCTCTGACCGTATCTTCTAGAATATTTGAGTAATCCAATTGGAAGTTGGATAGTTTTCCATTTCATGCAATACTGATTGATAATCCGTGGGGTTGTCTGTATATCTGTATGTCTGTCTGTCTGTTTGTACCAAGGGTAACTCTGGACCGAGTGGACCAAATTGGATGGAATTTATAGAGGACCTTCTTCAAACCCTTCCCCAAAGACCATTCTTTTTTATGGCAATCGGACAAGTCCTACTTTTGTTTTAATTTTTTTCTGAGAAAATAGGTGATCTCGGACAAAATCTTCTCTGCTGTATACATATATATATATATATATATATATATATAATTTTCTCCGCAGTCTTTGAATATTCGTTATCTTGGTTTGAATCGATGAATTATTATGAAACATGGGTCCTAGGAGTTTTCGAGGGTGCACTGAGAAAAGTGAACTGTAATCATTACCATGCGAAAATACTAGTTGAATGACAGAATCAGGTTATTTGGTATTCATCTTCATGTAAATGGTAACCGTTCCCATGTACATGAACATTGCTACGATTCTCTATAGTATCCGAAACCAAATTCGCGAAGTTGTCCCCCAATCACTATTTGTACATGGTAATCATTACATTCCACTTCTCTCAGTGTGCTGCATCCGAATCTGGAGTCAAATCCCGAATTTAAGATGCGGATCCAAGTTGGCCTACGTGAATTTAGTCAATTTTGCACTTGTGGACAGATTTATATGGAACATGGGTCCCAGGGGTTCTCGAGGGTGAGGAATTCGGATCTAACGTCAAAAAACGAATTCAAGATGACGGGTCCAACATGGTGGACGTGAATTTAGCCGTTTTGGCATTTATGAACGGATTCTTATGAAACATGGGTTCTAGGGGTTTTCGAGGGTGCTGAATTCGAATCTGGCGTCAAATCCCGAATTCAAGATAGCGGATCCAAGATGGCGGACGTGAATGTGGTTTCTGGAACTGGAATTCCTAGAACGATATCGCCTTTAACGCCTCGTGCGATGTTTCCATCACTCGTCTTCGGCTCGGGCGCCTACGACTCGTATTGGAAACATCACGCTCGTCGTTGAAAGACGCTTTTTACTTGTTTGGTACACAATGTACTATTTGTATTGGTTTTTCAATATTTTTTACAAGTATTACATTCGACCCCACCCTGGACAAAATAAAGTGGCATCGATGCCACGAAGTATCATAAACATTGAATGCAAATGTACACGGAGAGAATATTTCATCAAATATTACAGTGTACTACCGGATCAGGGCGCCATATCAGTTACTTCGACAAAAATTACTGTGTGATTCCGTATATGTAGGAGAATATACTCTATAGAATACTTGTTTTCTGTTGGCTTCTACAGAATCACACAGTAATTTTTGTCGAAGAAACCGATATGGCGCCATGATCCGGTAGTACACTGTAATATTTAATGAAATATTTTCTCCGTGTACACCAAGAAAAGATTCGCGCATTTTGGAGTGTAAAATGATACTCCCTTTCGCAAACGTATTAGGACCTTCAATAAATTCTCGCTGTTTCATCACAGATGGCACTAACAGTACTGCTTGAAATTTGAAATGGTAACGCACTTGCAAGGAAGTACTGTATTCAACCTGAAATTTCAGTGTATGATAGTTCACTTTAGTGTAAACAAAGTAATTGTTCATGGTAGGGTACCAAAATCCCGACATCCCATTCACCCGAAGTTGCAAGTTCCCGAATTTCAAGATCCCGAAAGGCCATCCGCCCGAATTCTCATTTGCCTGAAGTCTCATAATTCCGAATCATGAATTATGAAATGTGAAGGTGGATATTTGATACTCTATTAATGTGCATGGCAATTGATCATTAGCGCTGTAGGGTCATTCAGTAATTAAACATGACCAAATGCTTTGGAAACCAATTCTACAAAACAAATTTCTATCATGTGTGAGGTTTTAATTTCCTTGAATTATTTTAGTAACTTTGTATCCAGAATTTGTTGCGTACATGTATGTCTTTTAGCTCATTTATATAAATTTAAAATGATACTTGTTTAATATTGTCCAAAGATTGTGCCATCGAACGAAAAATACTAGTAGGAATATATTGTTTCCTCTTTTTTTTGTTTCCCACACATCACAGTCGTCGAAGAATTGCGTCGCATCTCCGTAGAATTGAGGGAGAAGAAAGGGAGCGGTGGATATTACGTGGGACCATGGAGAAGCAACGTAGAGACGACGGAGAAATGTCCGAGCCGTTTTTTCGGGCAGACATTTCTCCGTTGCCTCTACGCTGGTTCTCCGTCGTGCCACGCTGTATCCACCGATCCCTTTTTTTCTCCCTGAATGCCACGGAGAGGCGACTTAGGTGTCCTGTGTGGGTTATTATAATCTAAAAATGTTTCTTTTTGTGTGGCAAGGTTGTTTTTATTTTGTTTGAAATGAGTCTTTTCATGCAATATAATAAGATGAATTAATATCTTAAATGATTTCAAAATAGTTATCTTTCATTTTAAGAAACATTCTTGTACAATGATTCGGGAATATTATGTTCTAATCAACCCCTACTTTGGCATTACTTTAATGCGCTTTACTACATACGAAGTGTTCACTACTAAATTGTCCAAGAATAAATTATATTTGTTACAAATAATGCACATTTACAAAATCAACTTCCATTTCTAAGTGTTGGTTTTTATTTGTTTTTTTTTTTTAATTGCAATACATTTCCAAGATAGTCGACTCATAATTGAGTTTTTCATTTTTTCCAATACCTCAAATTGAAGTTAATTTAAAACGAATGCTAGGCAATATTTCAATCTTTCATTGGAATAAATTTAGAATGGGATATATCTGGACTCAAAAGGTTCCATGAATTTCAAAAAATTTAAATAGCACATATTCCATTCGTCTATATTTCATAATTATTTTTTGTTTTAATCAGTGATTCAAACTTTAATAATATCAAAACTGAGTTATTTGTACATAAACATTTTTATTATCAGTAGTATTCATTCTTCTGATTGTAAGAACATTGTGAAGTACTTTCCTTCATTGTAATTCTTTCCATTCAAATATTGAAAAAACCTGAAATATTCTTGTAATAAAATCCAAAAAGGAAAAATAATATAGAATATTGCTGTTTTCAGTATGAAATTCTTATGGTATTCTGAATTAAACGTATAATTTCATAATGTCATAAATTATTATTCTATACACACTCGTAGTGAATCTAACCTAAAAAAATGTCATTATCGTTAATGCTGAAAAAACGACTTTTTAATTATTAATGTTTATTATTCTCATTTCATAGATTTTTGAACAAACGATTATAAAATATTTTTTTATTTTATAATTAATTTCTCCTTTTCATTATATATATCCAGAAATATGCATTTACCGTCATCTCAGGTACATTTGATGAATTAATTTGTTTAGTGTGCTTTACTTTCTATATCAATTTTCAGATATTACGATTCGGAATTATAAGACTTCGGGAAAATGAGAATTCGGGCGGATAGCCTTTCGAGATCTTGAAATTCGGGTGAATGGGATGTCGGGATTTTGGTACCCTCCACGGAAAAAAATCCCCATATAAAAATTACTTGAAAAGTCAGGTAACGATTACAGTGTGGATTTCATGTAAAATTCACTACACAATCCTGTTGGATTTACATTGTTATTGAAGGTAATTCACAGCAACACTTCTCTCATTTACATAAAGCTGAAACTAGTAGGCTTGAAGTTAGAAGTCGATTGTTTTAACTTTTAAATCAAAGTTATTGGAGCTTTATTTATACCAGAAATCGATTAAGTAACATCCTACCAAACGTTTCAGATCCTCAAATCCTTAATAAAAATTGTGTATAAAGAGTTATGAAAAGCGGCTGCTAGGTCTACGGCTGCCGGGTCCAGTTTCATCTCATTTACTTACCCAGATAGAAAAATGTCTCCATAATGCCATCATAATGGTGCATTGAACTATATAACATACTGGAATGCGCACTCCCTCGATTTTCTATAATATAGACCGGTCAGAGGGAGAGATAAATGTTGGGCGCATGGTATCTGCTTCTAACAAATACGTTTCAGAGAGAGGTAGGAAATATGTTGGGAGAGTCGTACTCCCTCTTGCTCGTGCAATAAACTATATCACTCTGACCGCGCCAATCTAGGGAGCGCTCATTCCAGTATGTATAGAGTTCAATGTAATGGTGACATGCACGCCAAGAAATGTTCGCATCATGGCGCCAAGGTGTTTCCGCATAAAGCATTGTTATTGGTAGCAAAACGAGGTGATGGCACCATAATTGAAACATAATGTTTACATTCTATGCATCATTGCAAGCTGAGCGGAGTTCATGATAGTATGTTTACGGCAAGTTATGTTACAAAACATTCAGAGCATGCTTTTCTATCTGGGTTAGGTAACAATGTAAATATAACATTGGTTCTAAAGTAAGTTTTACTCCAATTGCATTCATGTGAGCAGTTATGTTAAATTCACAGCAGCCAATGTAAAATTTACATAGAACTTTTTTCCGTGTACCATTGTTTATTAGTTTTGAAAATATCTACTTTTGTGCCAACTAAAGTTTTTTTGTGGGGAATTTTATTGCACTACTTTATTTGAAAGAAATCTGCAGCTGAAGCACATAGAATTCTTGTTGAGATTTATGGTGACAATGCTCTGTCGGATACGACATGCAGACTGGTTTCGACGCTTCAAAAATAATGATTTAGAACTTGAGGATGAAGAACGTTTTGGCGCACCAAAAAAATTCGAAGACAGAGAATGGGAGGAATTACTCGATGCAGACCGATTTCAGACGCTAGCAGAACTTGGAAAACAATTACAAGTTGATGAATTAACTGTTTCAGAACTTTTAAAAATGTTAGCAATGATCTAGAAGCAAGGACATTGGGTGCCGTATGAATTGAAGCCAAGAGACATCGAACGGCGTTTTGTCACGTGTGAACTACCTGCTTCAACAGCAGAAAAGGAAAGGTTTCTTGCACCGTATCGTGACTGGCGATGAAAAATGGATACACTATGATAATCCAAAGCGTAGAAAATCATGGGGTAAGCCTGGCCATGCATCAACATCGTCCGCAAAACCAAATAGTGATTTTTTTACATGACAACGCCCGGCCTCATGTTGCAAGACCAGTGAAAACCTACCTGGAAACGCTTCGATGGGACGTTCTACCCCACCCGCCGTATTCACCTGACATAGCCCCTTCCGATTTTCATCTATTCCGTTCGATGGCACATGGCTTAGCTGACCAGCGTTTTCATTCTTACAAAGAAGCTAAAAAATGGGTCGATTCTTGGAAAGCCTCAAAAGACATGTCGTTTTTCCACCGTGGAATTCATATACTGCCAGAAAGATGGGAAAAAGTGGTCTCTAGTGATGGGCAATACTTTGAATAAAACGTTTTTGTTCCTCATATTTTAAATAAAGTTTCCATTTTGTACAAAAACAGCGGGAACTTATTCGAGGTCCTAATACATTATTTTTTATACCAGAGATCCCCTGTTGCTACCGTCCTGAGGTTTGTGGTCGGTTATGAAATTTGAACAGCCATCATGATTATTGCTGTTCTGAATCCTAATTAGATTTACGCGGAACGAATGCATCTACACTTGATAACCAAATATATGTGCGATTTGAAATACTATCTAGCTTTCATCTGATCACAGTAATAAAATTTTTATAAGTGGGTGGAGTCAAAATGTCACAACCGTCCTCACCCTGCTCAAAAACCCGGATAGGACCCGGATAAGGTCCCGGTAAACATCGGAACTTCATCCGGGTCAATACGACGCTTTATCCGGTTTTTGTGTCCGGGTCTCATCCGGGACTACCCGGGACTCGGTCGGGAATTTTCCCACGAATTAGACTTGAGACCCGTATAGGATCCGTATAGGTGTCGGAACTTCATACGGGTTCATTCGGGAATCAATCGGGTTCTTGTATTCGGGTCCTAATCGGGTTCTATCCGGGTCCATCTAAAAAATTTCGATCTATATTTTGTGCAGAAAAAAAAATTTTTGTGATAATTCGATTTTATAAGTGTTGCAGACGATTTTTCTTATTCTAATTACCGATGAAGATCAACTTACAATTGAATTGTTGGAAGTTCGCTCAGCGAGAATTGAACCCGGGTCCTGCGAGTGAGAGACAAAGCCTCTATCACATCAGCGGATCTCTGAGATGACCACAAAACACTTACAGAGTCTTTTATTACACCCTGGTGAGGAAAACCGGATAAAGACCAAATAGGACCCGGACTGGGACCCGAACGGACTGGTATCCCGGTGCATACGGGTATTATACGGGAAAGGTTGTTCTTTTCGGGTATATATTCGGGTCTGTACGGGTGCAGTATCGGGACTGCCAGGTTCATTCAGGTTATATCTGGAAAAATTTTCGGGAATAGGTTTTGGGTACGGGTGTATCTGGGTAGTGGCCGGAAACTTTGGGCCTTAAGATGGATACGTATTCGGGTTTATCCGGGAATGATACGGGAATAATTCACCGAAATCTATTTATAAGTCTCAACCGGGATCCATTCCGGGTCTATCCGCTTCTATCTGAGACAATTTCAGGAATATGGTTTTATGTACGGGTGTATCCGGGCTAGGCTCGGAAACTTTGGAGCTCAAAACGGATACGTATCCAGGTTTATCCGGGAGTAATACGGGAATAATTCACCAAAATTTATTTGTAAGTATCAATCGGAATTTATTTCGGGTGTATCCGGGTTCTATCTGGGACAGTTTCAGAAAGATGGTTTTCTATACTGGTCCATTCGGGTTGTGTCCGGGAATCTTGGAGCTGAAAACGGATACGTATCCGGGTTTATCCGGGTGTAATACAAAAATTCATCATCGAAATTCATTCACAAGTTTCAATCGGCATGGATTCCAGATTTATCTAGATGCGATCTGAAAAAGTTTTCGAAGAATGGTTTCATATACAGATTTGTCCGGGCTGCTGCTCGTTAACTACACCGCTTAAAGCAGATATATGCTCGGCTTTATCCGGGTTCCATCTGGAAAAGTCAAGATGTATTCTCGTATTACTCCCGGACGAACCCGGATACGTATCCGCTGTGAGCTTCAAAGTTCCCGTGCACAATCTGGATAGACCTGTATAAAAAACAATGGGTCTGAGACTGCCCCAGATAGAACCCGGAAAGCCTCGGAATGAATCCCGATTGAGACTTATAAATGAATTCCGGTGAATCGTTCCCGCATCACTCCCGGATGAGCCCGGATACGTATCCATCTCAACCTTCAAAGTTCCCGGTTACCACCCGGATATACCCGTATACAAAACCTTTTCCCGAAAATTTTCCTAGGAGGAGTCCGAATAAATCCGGATACATGTCCAATTCCCACTTCGGAGTCCCGGCACTGGACCCGTATAGACCCATATGTGTATCCGAAACGAAAAATAACCCCGTATAAAACCCGGATGCACTCGGATACCATTTCCTTCCGGGCTCAGTCCGGATGCTATCCGGTCTTTATCCGGTTTCCATCCGGTTTTTTTACCAGGGCAGTTTACCTCAAACTTATAATATTCGCGTTATCAGAGAGAATATGAAATTCTTGGAGAAAATTTTAGCTAGTCTTTGAAATATTCTTTTTAGTAATTCACAGGGACGATAAAGGACGTTTAGTTAACTCAACTCTCAGTAGTGTTAGGCGAATCAAATAACAGAGGGCTGCAATAAAAAGTTTTTCTATGTATCCTGAAGTTTGGGAACTGATTCGAAGTGGTTTCGGTGTGCTAAATATGAAAACAATGTCTCCTTGAGAGTAATTTCTATAGTCACTGTAACTGTTTAGTCTCAACTAAACATTGCTGATGAGAACTACTAATAATTTTGTTTAATCAACAAAGAAAGTATAGTTGATTCATTACTTAGTTGTATTAACTATATTTTTTTGGTTAAATTAATCAAATTTTCAGTAGCTTTTACTAAGTATATTTGGCTGAGACGTTTTATTTACAGTAAGCTCAAAGGTGCAGATTTCTTGAATTAGTTCAATTTTTATAGTTGTTTATATATAATTTTTATATAAAATTCATATAATTGATAAATTTTATCCATAAATCATTACAAAAAAACACCGAAATAATTCAAGATATCTGGCTTTATTTTCGTATTCAGAGCATCATGATCACTTCGAGTCTGTATTCAAACCTCAAGACAGGAAATTGCTGATGACCAGTGTCGTTGGTAAATTAAAAACTGAGAGAATTTTAATTGAAAAGTTACCGTGAAATTTCAGTAATCGAGGAACAAGTCGGAATTTTTTAAAATATCACTGTGCATTTTGTAAAACTTGTGGAAAATATCACTTCAACTGTTTCAAAACTCACTCATTTTTACAGGCTTTACAGGAGTTTTTTGAAGAATTTTTATTTGTCCTTCGATTGTTGGAATTTCACGGTAATTTTTACAAAAAAATTCTTTCAGTGTATACTTTATACTGATATGACACATAGCTATGTTTTGGAGAAATTGATTAATTTGTCATAAGTTTGATTTTCACTTTCCACTTCATTTAATCATGTGATTCATTATTTTTTATGCACACATGATTCATGACGCAGATAAGAATGAATAACTGAAGTGTGAATTCTGCCGAACGGTCGGTCATTCATGCTCAAAGCTCTTTCAAGTCGAACGAACTTGTTTCAAGTATCTGTTTTGTCGTACATACACATGAACAGGTATTCTTCAACGTGAATAGATTGATTCACAGTTAGTGACACTGTAAAAAACGAACAAACAATCAATGGGGTGAGCTTCCACGTAACAATTCGTGTCTTCAGTTATATTCCAAATAGGCTATAAGTGCGTTACGTAATATATTTAAGTTTCATTTGAACATATGGGAAGCTTTTTACTCCCCTTAAAAGAGGTGTTTTGGGAAAATTGTGTACCTTTTCAAATAAATTTTTCTTAACCAAGTAAATCTGAAGAATTGTTTAGGTGTTCAGAAAAACCAATTTTTTATTGAAAATTATACGTGAGAGTCATCTTTGTTGCATAGAGAAAAATCTTTTGTTTTAGTAAATTCAGTTGTGTTGAGGAAAATATGTATGTGAAAATCTATCAATCTCGAAAACAATTGCAAATATTTGTAATTCAGATGCATCTATATACCATTTCAAATGCAAATAATCTAACGTATGAGGATATTCGTTATTTGGTACATTATCGCATCTCTTCAAGTGTCAAGTGTATCAAAAGTTGTTCAAAATGATTCATTGAGAAGGGTTTTCAAACCATAAATCCTTCGGATAAATTCTAAAAGACAAAAACAAACGAAAGGAGGATATAAAGTGAATAAAAGTACTTTTGGCTTATCCGGTTTCGTTTTTGCATTAGTTCGTTTTTTCCCATGAATTTCAGAATGTTCATAGGTTTGAATCGACCTCTCATCGCCTGTAGATTTTTGTCGCTTAACGAATACATGATGTCTATGGGATGCCGGTTGTTGTAAAGAGAATTGTTTGATGATAGATTTCGAAGATCTTCCATTAACACCGTTATTGAATTGAGACATTTCTTTGATATGTGTCAAACTTTATGCTGCAAAAACAAAAAGAAATTCACCAGAATATGTGGACTTTCTTTCCTAATCTTGAGAAGTAAATTGACGCGAGTAAGAGTAACTGAATATTGAAATGAAAATGTCACATGATCCAAGTTACATGATTATCCATGACATTGGAACATAATTATATAAAATTTGTTTGAAATTTTCTGAATACTCACTACACAATTGTTTGGTATATGTTTTTGTTTTAACCAATGCAACCAAGAAGAGGTTAGTCGTGGCGGTACCATGTTCGAGCCGGCCACGTTGGTGAACGCCGACTAGCTGCCGACTGATTTCATCCATTGCTTTCTTAGATGTATGTTAGCGAACGTTCATCACTATTATTTCCCCCACCTTTACTATCTTCATCACTACTACAACCATCACTATCTTCACTACTTTCCACAAGTCCATGATGTACTTGGATATAGTCACGAGGACGATGACGATTGCCTGCCACGACCAAGTTCCACTGCCAACCAACCCCTCCGGTATATATAATTCGTGAGAAAGGGGTGGTCGAACCACCAACCATTGCCCTCTTCCACGATCGTTCATCACAACTGCAAATATCAACATGCTGTTATATCTATATACGACCTACCACAATATCCCGCCAGGGCTGGGGTGAATGTTTGAAAAGAATCATGATTTTTCAAAATCTTGGAGTGAATTATTTTCCAAATATCAGTTATGTCAAAAGTGTTTTTACTTTTATTTTGAAATAACTGTGATATTATTCCAATGCTTGATATTTCAATATTTGCAAGTTTGTGAAAAAAATAGTTATTCTTGTATTTATTATAAGTGGTGAAATATCCGGGCAGAAATGAAAATCGACCCATTGAAGGGGCAGTTCAGACCCAAGTTGGAGTAGTCTGGGACCAAATAGGGACTTGGATGATCCACTTCTTAATTCAGGAAATTTTTACCCGGGTATCCTCTAGTAGAAATTCTCATTGGGAATAAGATGAGCCCCAGCTAGCTTTTCCAGATGTTGAGTTGGTTTCTAGCTAGTTTTGTTACGCACTTTCTAGCCTGTGCCCTTCCAGATGTCCCAGGAAATTGCTGGAATGTAATTCAAATTGCTAATTAGACATATGAAATCAAGTTTTTTCAGTAAAATCACACCTATGACTAAGGTAACGATGTATTTTGAAATGTAATCCCAAGTCAAGTGCGTTGCTTTTGAATTTATTTCCATAAAATAACTCCGAGTGACAAATGGAAACGTTTGGGCTCCCTTTTATTCCTATGTCCGTGTTCATGGAGTATCAATGTTACTGTACGAGCAGTTGAAGCATGAAAAATCTACATAAACCAACTGAATGTTTGAGCACTGAAGTCAAATTGGCTGAAATGTGTTGCCTCCACATGGGTCCCATCTAGTACAATTTCTACCAGGGACGTACCGCTGATGTTTCCACCTCAACACCGTTTACTAGCAAAAATTAGCTCAAAAAACAAAAAAATATACTTATAAAGTACAATTTATTGATACAACAGTTTCATTCCGCAAGCTGAATGACCATTTCGGTCTCAAATTTCCTATGATATAATCTTCACTTGAATGTATGCAAAATATATCAAACGTTCACGATCAATCTGATACAATGTCTAGGGGGTGGAGGTTAGTTCGAGACTCTTGGAGGGAAACAACGAAAATTATTTCCGCCTTTTACACTTCAAGTTTGACTAGATCAATGAACGACTCTTTGGAGGATGACATGGAAGACAATTGAAAAAAATAGTATGTGTATCTCGTGCGCATTGGTGACCCCTCACTCGCGTGATTTGTCGCCCTCGCTCCGCTCGGGTGACAAACTCACGCTCGTGCGGGAATCACCAACTTTGCGCACTTGTTACACAATGTACTATTCTTGGTTTCAAACGATAAGGTAGATTCGAAACTGATGCAGTTTCGAAATAAATCTCATCTCATCTTGATCGCGAATAAAACACATTGGGAGTCAATTTCATTCTTTTGAACGTGGCATTCCGACTTATTTCACGCCAAGTCTTGATTTGATCTCCTCCAAAGATCGTGAGCATCAATAGTATTTGTTATTTACGAGTTTTGTTTCAGAGTCTCGAGCTCACCTCTACGGTAAGGCAGATTGGAGTAAGATTGAACCAGGGAATATGACAAGTCCTCCCTATCTATCAATAAATCGTAAAAATATGTACTGCTGGGATTTACAATGTCGTGTTAATTGATTCTTCGAATTTTATATTCTTTATTTATCAGGTTGGCAACTAAGTAATTGCGGATTTCACTCATAGATGGTGTCAGTTGAATTTTTAGGTTTGCAGACGTAGTACAAATGTAAAACACGTCTTGTTATTTGATAGTTGGCAATTCAGCTGTCAATCAGTAACAAAAGTTTTTTGATCGTTCGCGTAATTTTCGTTTGGCGTTCGTTGAAAAATGGAAAATCAAAAGGAATAAATTCAGCAAAGGGAAAAACGCATCGCAAGCCCATAAAAAGTTATGTGCTGTTTATGGTGACGAAGCCTTAAAAGAACGGCAGTGTCAAAATTGGTTTGCCAAATTTCGTTCCGGTGATTCTTCACTCAAAGATGAAAAACGCTCTTGTCGTCCAGTTGACGTTGATGACGCCCTAATCAAAGCAATAATCGATTCGGATCGTCAGAGTACAACACGCGAGATTGCAGAGAAACTTCATGTATCACATACATGCATTGAAAATCACTTAAAACAACTTGGCTATGTTCTAAAATCCGATACATGGGTTCCTTACGAACTGAAAGAAACGCATTTAACGCAACGCGTTGACATCTGCGATTTGCTAAAGAAACGTAATGAAAATGATCCATTTTTAAAACGACTGATAACTGGCGTTGAAAAATGGGTTGTGTATAACAATATCAAGCGGAAAAGATCGTGGAGCGGGCCAAGTGAACTAACTCGAACAACAGCAAAAGCTGATATTCATCGAAAGAAGGTTTTGTTATCAGTTTGGTGGGATTACAAAGGAATTGTCTACTTTGAACTCTTACCACCCAACCGAACGATCAATTCTGATGTCTACATTGAACAACTAACGAAATTAAACAATGCAGTTGAAGAAAAGCGGCCCGAATTGACAAATCGAAAAGGTGTTGTATTCCATCATGACAATGCAAGGCCACACACATCTTTGGTCACTCGGCACACGGAGAAAACTGAATAGTGATATCAATCAAACCAATGGTATCTCGTACTTAACGATTTAGTGAAATATGGACAGACCAAATGTTTAGTATCAGAAACCGAATGCACATACAGTTCATGTCACCATAACAAATCAAATTAATTTTACTAAACTTCTATTTCATTCGATTACCCAAGCATTGTTATTCGTACCAAACAGTGAATGGTCGCATGATTGATTCCACCACACAAATCATCTATTCCGCGGAATGGGCATGATCATTTTTACTAAACAACAATATGAATTCGATTCAACAATAAAAAAGTTTTTGTTATATTATGAAGGTTGTTAATGTGGTCTTTAGAAATAATTTCCCAAAGCAGCAAAAATTTTGATTGCTTGACATTCATTACTGTTTAGTTGAGCGTGAAGTTGTAGCATCGAACATCGATTGCACATGACATTCAGGGTGCTGAAAGCGGGAATCGAACCTCAATATCCTACCTACCCACCTACCCACCTACCCACCTACCCACCTACCCACCTACCCACCTACCCACCTACCCACCTACCCACCTACCCACCTACCCACCTACCCACCTACCCACCTACCTACCTACCTACCTACCCACCTACCTACCTACACCTAACGCGTATACCACTTGAGCTAAACTGAACATATAATTTTCCTAGCTTTGCGTATCTCTTATAAGTGTTTGGAGAACTTATGATTAGAGGATACTGTTGAAACAATTTTGGATTTTCTGTATAAAGCAAGTGATGATGTAGGATTTTTAGAGAGGGAGGAAGATGTCGATGAAGGAGAATTGGGAGATTCAATTTTGAGATCAGAATTCGACAGGGCTTTAAAAGAATTGAAAAATAATAAAGCGCCAGGAATAGATGGCATAAGTGCGGACCTTATCAAAGCCTCCAGTCAGAGAACTCGTGATGTACTGTTTGAATTGGTGAGAGATATGTACGACATAGGAGAAGTACCGAAAGATTTCCAGAAGAATAAAATTGTGGCCATCCCAAAAAAACAAGAAGCAGACAAATGCGAGAACTACAGAACGATTAGTGTAACTCCACATGCCTCGGAAATACTGACAAGAATTGTATACAGAAGAATAGAGAATAAAATGGAGAGTAGATTAGCAGAAGATCAGTTCGGTTTTAGGAAGAATAGGGGAACGTGGGAAGCAATATTAGCCCTCAGAACAGTAGTAGAGAAAAGTCTAGAGTCGAAAAAGCCTGTGTATATAGGTTTTGTAGATACACGGAGAAAAATTTGGGG
This sequence comes from Gonatopus flavifemur, assembly GCA_018340375.1. Classification (NCBI taxonomy): domain Eukaryota; kingdom Metazoa; phylum Arthropoda; class Insecta; order Hymenoptera; family Dryinidae; genus Gonatopus; species Gonatopus flavifemur. Next base: position 4,220,807 of record JAFFJZ010000018.1, read on the forward strand.
TAGCAGATACAGCAATTGCGATAAATTTGACAAAATCCACATGTAAATATAGGGATAGCATTTCTGCGGTGGAAATTCTACATCATTTTTGCTGTAAACTGAAAACGTCGCAATTCTACCGCAATCTGATGTAATTTTAACATACGCACTCATAACTATCACATACATCAAATGTAAATTCTATTGTCGTGATGAATGAAATATAAACAGTATGACAAGCGATATTTACTTCAAACTCATGAAATTTGTACATCAGTCTGATGTAAAATACATGTTAGGATTTTTTAATAAAATTTCAATCGCTCATTCATATATTTTATGCATACGCGAGAACTACGATAATAACTACAACAATTTTTGTTAATTTTCCAAAAGCCACAAAGATGAGGATAAAATTTAAATGATTAAAATTTTACATTATTTGCGCCGCATTTTTATGAATTTTCACTGACAATTGAAATAAAAAAAATTGTATCTTCCCAATTAATTCTTGCTGTTGTGTTTTTTGTTGAATTTGCAATGAGACAATATATACAAATGCAGTTTTGAGCAGTGAAATGAACTTTAATCACACAGCTTGAATTATCTTACGAGGGTGGATTGATGAGTTTCCGGCCTGACCAAGAGATGGCGCCACTAGGCCTACCTTGAGGTGGCGTTTTATAGTACCATCCTTAGATAGCTTGTAGCTATAGTTTCAGTCCGATCGCCATGTTAGTTTAGTTTTGAGAGCACGCTGACCAAGACGCCTCTGTGTTTTTCGTAAAAATGGAAAAGCTGGAAAATCGTGCTGTCATCAAATACTTTTATTTGAAGGGGTTAACGCCGAAGGAAATTAAAGAAGAGATGGACTCAACACTGGGGACATCCTCCCCATCATATTCAACCGTTAAGCAGTGGGTTTCCGAGTTTAAAAAGGGTCGTGTGAGCACCTCTGATGAGCCTCGCTCAGGACGCCCCATTGAGGTCACCACTCCAGATATGATCGAAAAAATCCATCAAATAGTGCTGAAAGATCGCAGATTAAAAGTTCGTGAGATAGCTGAGACCTGTAAGATGTCATATGAACGTGTACAAAATATTTTGCACCAACATTTGTATATGGAAAAGCTCTGTGCAAGATGGGTGCCGCGTTTGCTAACAGTCGACCAAAAATTGATTCGAAAGAACATTTCTACCGCCAATTTGGCGTTGTATAAGCGTAATCCAAGCGAATTTTTGCGTCGATTCGTAACCGTTGACGAAACTTGGGTCCACCACTACACTCCTGAAACCAAAGAACAGTCTAAACAGTGGATTGGACCAGGGGAACCAACTCCAAAGAAGGCAAAAACAATTTTTTCGGCGAACAAGGTTATGGCTACTGTTTTTTGGGATGCAAGAGGTATTATATACATTGATTACCTTGAAAAGGGTAAAACTATCACTGGTCAATACTACGCAGACTTATTGCAACGTTTGAGCCACGAAGTGAAAATTAAACGACCTCATCTGGCGAAGAAAAAAATCTTGTTTCATCACGATAACGCACCAGCGCACACGTCAATCGTTGCGATGGCTAAAATCAACGATCTGAAGTTTGAATTAATGCCGCACCCTCCCTACTCTCCAGACCTAGCCTCGAGTGACTATTATCTGTTTCCTAACCTCAAAAAATGGCTTGGCGGTAAGAGATTTGCGGACAATGAAGAAGTAATCGAGGCTGTAAATGGGTATTTTGAGGAGCTTGACGAATCAGTCTATAGAGATGGCATTACTAGACTAGAACACCGCTATGAGAAATGTATCAGCCTTGGAGGAGATTATGTTGAGAAATAAAAAAAAATTCTTAAAAACGTTGTTTTTCTTGGTCAGGCCGGAAACTTATCAATCCACCCTCGTACATCTTACATACATGGAGAGAAATTTGTAGTTATATTTATTTGAGGATTCCTCACAAATTTACTATGTTTTCTAGTTTCGGAGGGACAGACTGTTTTTACAGTTGAATTCACTGTGGAACATAGTGAATTTAGAATCGATTGAGATAAGTTTCAAACATAGAACAAATTACAATGTTTCAAAGTAGAACAGAATAGTCAACGTATTGAATTGCATCGTGATAGTTAACGTCATTCATGACAATCTAACATAGTAAATTTTTCTGATAAATATGAAAATAATTTCTTTAGGGGTTCAATAAAATTAGACGAGCCAAGAAGACGCCTATAAACAAATTTTCTTTCTGCAGGAAGTTTTCATTCAATTAAAATGGAACTTTGTAGGTTTACTAAAATAATATTGAAGTATATAAATACATTTTTTTTGGTAATTTTTCATCTCAAAATTGCGGTTATAGGATAGCTTAAAGACAATCCATAAAAAAAATTTGCGGGAACTCTGGAGGTCGGAGTTTTTGTTTGAAACATGCCACCAAGAAAACTGTTGTGAAAAATATTTATAATTTGTCGTTAAACGTGAACAGAATGAAAAATAGTGAAAGTCCAAAGATTGGCGGAGGTTTTTCGACAAAATTGGTGATCGAAAAAGAAATTTTCCAGTTTTCTCAGGTTTACCGACCAATTGTAACTATTTTTCACAAAAGTTTTTTTGGTGGAATGTTCCAAATAAAAACTCTGATCTCAAGAGTGCCCGCAGATTTTTTTATGAGTGATCTTTAAGGGGATACAAGCCTTGACGATGCAACCCGAGCCAAATCTTTTCTGAGAAATTATTCGAAGATAAAGCAATAAGAGGCAAATATTACTGTTTACAGACCACCTTGATTGATTAAAGAAGGTCTGTACAGAGCGATATTTCCATTTCGTTTCTACGTTTTCGAGGAGTTTGTCAGAATAGTTTTTGTCGTGTCCTTTTCTAATCAATGCTTCTGGTTGCATCTGCAGAAGTTGCTGGTATCACCTTAAGCTATCCTATTTTGCGATAAAAAATTACAGAAAATATTTATTTATATATTTTGATATTATGTTAACAAACTTACAAATCTCCAGTTTAATTGAATAAGAATTTCTTGATGAAAAAAATTTTTTTAATACGTCTTTTTGCCTTGTCTAATTCTAATGACCCCCTTAAATGCTTCATAGTACTATGTGTCTAATCGTTTGGGATATTTCAGAATTGTATGTATGTATAATATGAATGTATGTACAGGGCGTCCAAGAAAATATTCTGAACCTTCCAAGGAGTAATTCCTGAGACAAAACTAAGATTCTTTTTTCCTTTTTCAATCAAATAATTTCTGGAAATGCTCTTACATGATTGATTGAAATCAGCTCTGAAACTAAGGATTTCGTTCAGATGAAAAACTGTCTTTGATTTTTCTGAGAAATCACGCCTTGAAAGGTTTTGGAATTTTTTTGGGACATCTAGCATACATAAACATGTACATATACGATATATAATATACATATACATATACATATACGATATATGATATACATATACATATACATATACGATATATGATATACATATACATATACATATACGATATATGATTGTATACATTAATTAAAAAATTTTTTAATAATTACATACGCATGCATATATGGGTATTCCACGGATCTTGGACATTCTTCAGAGAGCATAACCTTCAATTGATTCTGAGTAGATGTAACTCAATCTTTTACAGAATTCGCGTCAACTCAACTGCCGGCTCGCGTCGGCGCAGTACTACTGTATTCTTTTTCATATCATGGAATTTACTACGCCCTCTATGCGAATTACAATGTTCGTATCGTAAGATTTGAACGAATTTGAAATAATATTTTCAAATATTCACTTTCGCCATGAAACATAGTAATTTTATATTACAACATAGTAAAACCTTTCATGGAAATTGTGAAATCAACAAAGGTTCCATTTCCAATTTGTGACGAGTTTCCTGTGAAATTCATTTTGATATTGATTACATTGAAATGATTGAAAAATTGCTATGTGTTTGTAGTAGAAGTAACAATTTAAATAGCATTGATGGAAATATAGCCTCGTGAAATTCATTAGAAAGTCAGTCTGTTCCTCGGAAACAATAATGACATAGTAAATTTGACTACAAATTTCTCTCCGTGTATTATATATTACAATAAGATACAATACAATGTTATGTCGCCTTATTCTATCATTATCACTAACCGTACGCTATGGGTGGAGATTCAAGTTTTTAATATATATCAAATGTAGGAACAAAGTGATACTCGCGGAAAACTGTTGAAACTGTTTGCGCCATCTTTGTGACGCGATTTTAATCATTTTGAACTAAAAGGAGTTTTACAAAGCTTCTCAGTAGTATTACCAACACGGGCGAGTAGTTTTTGCAGAAGCAATTGTTGAATACACATCAGATTGCGGTAACTGTATATTTGAGAATGAGAATAAAATTCCTGGGAAATGAATCAGATTATCATTCAAAAAAGCACGAGTAACATTAGCAACTGTACTTGTTGAATGTACATTGGATTGCTGTAGAATTGAATAATTGGGAATGTGGTTGAGCATGCCTTATGGCATCACGTTCGTGAAAAGTAGATTCAGTCGAGTGTAATGGAAAATTTACATTGTTCGTGGTCAATGATATCATAATAAATATATTTTTGGATTGGCGTAATTTTTACAATCTTCCAAAGCAATGATCATGTACGTATCATGTAAGTTTCATCAAAATTAATGTAGAAATTACATTTAAAGTTTTATCTATGCACTGATGTTAAATTTACATTATAATTTTTCTCCGTGTATACAAAAAACATTCGATAATGTTGATTGGGAGAAAATGTTCACGATTTTGAAAAAGGTAGGAATTAATTTCAAGGATAGGAGAATAATATATGAATTATTTAAGAATCAAACCGCAATAATAGAAATAGAGGGTAAAAAAAATAAGCACAAATTAAGACAAGGATGCTCACTATCGCCATTGATTTTCAATTGGTATATAGAAGAAGCGATGAACGAAGTGAAGGAGCAAGTGCAATTGAGATTACAGGTTCAAGGTGAAAATGTAAGCATGTTGAGGTTTTCGGATGACATAGCTATATTAGCTACGAGTGGTGCTGAGTTAGAAAATACTCTCAACACGATGAAGACAATATTACTAGAAAACTATTGTATGAATATAAATAAGGACAAAACAAAATTCATGATTTGTAACAGCGAAAACATCAAGAAGAATGAAAATTAAAATAGAGGCAGAGACAATTCAGCAAGTCAAAGAATTTAAATATCTAGGAAACATAATTACAGAAAATGGTAAAAGCGAAAGAGATATAAGAGCAAGAACAGCACAAGGAAAACAGGCTTTGCACCAAAAGAAACAGCTACTATGTTCGAAGAATATTAACTTAGCAGTAAGGAATAAATTCTTGAAGAGTTACGTTTGGAGCACAGCATTATATGGTTGCGAAACTTGGACAATTGGAAAACCGGACCGACGAAGACTTGAAGCTTTCGAAATGTGGTGTTATAGAAGGATGCTTAGAGTAAAGTGGGTAGAGAAAGTAAAAAATGAAGAAGTGCTTGAGAAGGTAAATGAAAAAAGAAGTTTTTTGAGACATGTCGTGGGAAGAACAAGTAATCTGATAGGATACACATTAAGTCATGATAGTTTATCGAAAACAATATTAGACGGAAAAATGAATGGTAAAACTCGGAAAGGTAGACCAAGATTAAGTTATATGAAGCAAATTATACAAGATAAGGGTTGTCGTAGACATGTAGAAATCAAGCGTTCAGCGGATAATAGACAGGGTTGGAGGATTTCATCAAACCAGTCATAAGACTGATTACTTCATGATGATGATGATGATGATGATGATTTTCTTATTCAGCCGCCGTCTTGAGATCGTCGTGTTGGTTATCGAATTTTGTGCCATGGCTCATTTTCAAGTCTGACCTATCGCCACAGCTCTGTTGCCACCTAGTCACTGGATCCAACTGAATTGTGTCATCACGTATCCTCATAAGTAAGAATGACCAACGAGAAAAAAACAAAAGTCGCTGAACTGGCATCAGTGCGCCACAGACAGACTTTACGTCAAGTACTATATCTTAAAATTCTGTTCTTGCATGAAAACTGAATTCGTAAAAAAAAATCAGTGATTTTGCTATACCTTCAAAGTTCAGAGCCGATTTATTCAATTTTTCATCCGCAGAAACTCAGTTTTGACAAGAAATGCTGAAAGAGCATATCCTTGGTGAAAAACAACGGGAAGAAACCAGATCAAGACTGGATAGAAACTGGACTGGGACCCGAACGAAAAGGTATCCGGTTCATGTGAATTTCATCCGGGTGATGTTTTTAGTTCCGGATATATGTTCCGGGTGCAATGAGCTGACTGCGAAGTGGGCAACATGTATCCGGGTTCATTTGCGTTGTGTGTAAGACAGTTTTCGTGAATAGGATTTGTACATTAGGGTATTTCAAAAAACCTTTTTTTCTCCTTAAATTGATTTCTCATCCCCCCTCCTCCCCAAAAAACAACGTTACCTCTTGGTACGAAATAAAAGTCCCAAAAAGCTGGGTCCAATACAATGAAGTTTAGAGGTCGCGCATCCACTTCGAAGTTTCAATTTTCATGTCTCATCTGTACTTCTCTATCTGCAACCCAATATGGTTAAAAATTATGTGGGTATGAAATGTGATGTCTCTGATGTGTTCTTCCAATATTTTATCATACGCACTGGTACCCGAATGTTTATGAGCCCGAATTTTCACAACTGATTGAGAGTTAGTCATTATTTGATAAGTTACTGAAACTCACTGGCGTCACAGCAATGATTCAGATTCGGGCTTATGTGCATCCGGGACTATAACACACTATCCTGGTTTCATCTGAAAATAACATCTGAGTTCGTTTAGTGCGTCTTAACTTGCTTCAAGTATTTCGGATTCGCTATTTCCAGTTATAAAATAAATTGATTAGTTTGGTACGATTGGAGCAACTTGGAGCACATACCAGGTGTGTAAGTATGAAACCGGAATTTTTGTACAGAAAAAACACGTTTATTGTAATGATATGATACAAAGTAACTTATTCTAAGTATTGTCCGTCGCTATCTATACATTTTTTCCATCTTTCTGGCAATTTGTGGATTCCGCGCCAAAAGAACTGTTGCTCTTTTGAGGCAAACCAGTCATCGAGCCATTTTCGTACATCTTCGTAAGAAGTAAAGCGCTGCTCAGCAAGTGCGTGTCCCATCGATGCAAACAAGTAGTAATCCGATGGGGCAAGGTCCGGTGAGTAAGGCGCGTGCTGAAGAATCTCCCAACGGAACGACTCTATCATTTCCTGGACCTGTTTTGCTTTGTGTGCTAGTGCATTGTCATGCAGCAAAATCACCTTGTATTGCTCTTTGTTGGTATTCTGGTCGTTTTTCACGCAAAACTCGATCCAAATCGATCATTTGTTGTCGGTAGCGTTGAGTATTGACAGTTTCCCCAGGTTTCAGCAGCTCGTAGTAGATTACGCCCTTCTGATCCCACCAAACACACGGCATTGTCTTTCGTCCGTAGCGGTTTGGTCTTGCCGTCGATGTTGATGGTTCACCCGGAGTAACCCATGACTTTTTGCGCTTAGGATTCTCGAAATATATCCACTTTTCATCGCCCGTCACAATTCGATGGAGAAATGACTTTCTCTGGAACCTGGCGAGCAGCATTTCGCATGGTGTTTTGCGGTTCTCCTGCTGTCTTTCGTTGAGTTCATGTGGAACCCATTTCACCACCTTTTGTATCTTTCTCATGGCTTTCAACCGAAGGGAGGTGACTTCTCGGGTCACCTTCAACTGATCCGCCAGTTGTTGTTGCGTTTGAGCGTCGTCTTCGTCCAACAAGGCTTGCAGGTCAGCGCCTTCAAACTTTGACGGTGGCCTTCCACGTTCTTCGTTCCTGACGTCAAAATCGCCACTTTTGAACCGTTTGAACCACTTGAAACACTGTGTTTTACCGAGAGCATGCTCACCAAACGCCTCCACAAGCATTCGATGCGATTCGGCTGCGGTTTTCTTCAGATGAAAACAGAAAAGTAGTGCTGTCCGCGAATCGTAATTTGTTGGCACAAAACTCGACATGTTTATCTCTAATAAACTAATGCTACTGAATGAAACTCGTGTTATTGTGAGTTGGAAACCTTTGTCGGATATCAATACAATAACAAGACACCACTGACGTGATATGTCGGTAACTGCATCGACATCTAGCGCCACGTACGTGCAAATTCCGGTTTCATACTTACACACCTGGTAATATATTGAATTATGAACTGTGTATTCACTTTTTCAATTTCGACGGTGAGATTTGGATTTTCGACATTCATGAAAATCTCAAGTTTAATATTCGCGTTCTTTTTCTTCTTATTGAATTTGGACATTTTGTACGGAATTCGGAAGCATCTATTATCTATCCACATTCCCATGCTGGTAGGGGCATTGAGAAAATAATTCAATTATATTTACTAAATCTTTTTTTGAATAGCGCGAATCGATTTTTCTTTTACAATATAACCAAATTTGATTTTGATCAATCTACATTTATCTCCTTTAAATAAATGAGAGTTGCGTTCATATTGATTAAATATTCACTGTTGATAAAAACAACTCCAGTTCGATGAAACATTATTCATACCGAATAAATACTGAATTCGTTGTATTTTATGAAATATTTTTAAAATATAATCAAACTGTTCTTTCCGTATTTGAATAACAATTCAAAAATGGTATTTATGCAGAACAAATTCTTTAAACAATATTTATGTATGTATATATGTGATTATCAATATTATCGATATAATATCGAAAGGATATCGATACTTCGGTTCCGATATTTATTTGTCGGTCCGGTTTTCCAATTGTCCAAGTTTCGCAACCATATAATGCTGTGCTCCAAACGTAAATCTTCAAGAATATCTTCCTTACTGCTAAGTTAATATTCTTCGAACATAGTAACTGTTTCTTTTGGTGGAAAGCCTGTTTTCCTTGTGCTATTCTTGCTCTTATATCTCTTTCGCTTTTACCGTTTTCTGTAATTATGTGTCCTAGATATTTAAATTCTTTGACTTGCTGAATTGTCTCTGCCTCTATTTTGATTTTCATTCTTCTTGATGTTTTCGCTGTTGTACAAATCATGAATTTTGTTTTGTCCTTATTTATATTCATACAATAATTTTCTAGTAATATTGTTTTCATCGTGTTGAGAGTATTTTCTAACTCAGCACCACTCGTAGCTAATATAGCTAGGTCATCCGCAAATCTCAACATGCTTACATTTTCACCTTGAACCTGTAATTTCAATTGCACTTGCTCCTTCACTTCGTTCATCGCTTCTTCTATATACCAATTGAAAATCAATGGCGATAGTGAGCATCCTTGTCTCACTCCTCTTTTAATTTGTGCTTATTTTTTTTTACCCTCTATTTCTATTATTGCGGTTTGATTCTTAAATAATTCATATATTATTATCCTATCCTTGAAATTAATTCCTACCTTTTTCAAAATCGTAAACATCTTCTCCCAATCCACGGTAACGAATGCTTTTTGTATATCTAAAAAACCTATATACACAGGTTTTTTCAACTCTAGACTTTTCTCTACTACTGTTCTGAGTGCTAATATTGCTTCCCGCGTTCCCCTTTTTTTCCTAAAACCGAACTGATCTTCTGCTAATCTACTCTCCATTTTATTCTCTATTCTTCTGTATATAATTCTTGTCAGTATTTCCGAGGCATGTGGAGTTACACTAATCGTTCTGTAGTTCTCGCATTTGTCTGCTCCTTGATTTTTTGGGATGACCACAATTTTATTCTTCTGGAAATCTTTCGGTACTTCTCCTATTTCGTACATATCTCTCACCAATTCAAACAGTGCATCACGAGTTCTCTGACTGGAGGCTTTGATAAGGTCCGCGCTTATGCCATCTATTCCTGGCGCTTTATTATTTTTCAATTCTTTTAAAGCCCTGTCGAATTCTGATCTCAAAATTGAATCTCCCAATTCTCCTTCATCGACATCTTCCTCCCTCTCTAACAATCCTATATTATCGCTTCCTCTTTACAGATCTTGTGAATGATTAATCCATTGTTCTATACTTTCCTCCGTTCTTATTAATTGTCTTCCTAGAGAATTTTTCATCTTCCTGCTTCTGGATTCCATTTGTTCAAAAAATCTCTCAACAATCCTATATGCCTCATCTATTTTCCCTAAATGTAATTTTACTTCTATAATTCCGACATTTTCCCTCTAATCATTGTTCTTTCACTTCCCTCGATTCTCTCATCATTTTATTCCTCAGTGTCTTGTATGTCTGCTGGTCTCGTTCGCTACTCTTCTTCTTGTATTTCCTCCTTCCATTATTTGAATCGAGAATTCGTTCCGTTATCCATGGTTCCTTAGGTTCTACTCCATCGTTCTTCAAGATTTCATCCGCACGTTGTTCTATGTTCCCCTTCGTATTTGTCCATCTACTCTCTAATTCCAAGTATTTCTCTAGTCGATCCTCCAATTTTTCGTTCAGCATCACTTTGAATGCCTCGTGTGTTTGTTCTTGTTTGAGATTCTTCAAATTCCATCTTTTTTGCATTTTCCTTTTCCTCTTCAGAGCTTTGAATTCCAGAGAACATTTTATCAGCAACATGTTGTGATCATTATCTATATCCGCGCCCGGAAAAGTTTTACAGCTTTTCACTTGGTTTCTAAATCTTTGTTTCACTAATATGTAATCAATTCGGTATCTTGCTGTATCTCCTGGCATTTTCCAAGTATAGATCCTTCTTGGATGATTTTTGAATAATGTGTTGGTAATAACCATTTTATGGCTTTCACAGAATTCGATCAAACGTTGTCCTCTTTCATTTCTTCTCCCAAATGCAAAATCTCCTATTATGTTGCCCTCTTTTCCTTGCCCTGCTACCGCATTCCAGTTGCCTATGATCATTAAGCTTCCTTCTCCCTTTACATATTCTATCGCTTCTTCTATTTCATCGTACGTTTTTTCGTTATCTTATTCCTCTGAGTACGCAGATGTGGGCACGTATACTTGAACTATAACAGTATCCACCGGTTTTGTTCCAACTCCAACCATCATTACGCGTTTGCTATGTTGCAAATAATTTTCTATTCTATTGCCGACCCTGTTATGCATTATAATTCCCACATCTGCTTGACCATCATTTGATCCTTTATGAATGATTCTATAATCCCCACTCCAGAAATCCCCTTCTTGCTGACATCTCGTTTCACTAATTCCTACTACATCGATACCTAACCTATTCATCTCTAATTTCAAATTTTCTAGTTTTCCTGTTTGTCTCAGTGATCTAACATTCCACACCCCGACTCGAAGAATGTTCTCTTTCTTCCCTATCTTCTTTGGTTTTCTATCTTGTTTGATGAAGCTCTCTCGAGCAGCCTCCACCCGAAGATCCGAACGGGAGGCTATTTTACCTCCGGAATATTTTACTCGAGAGAACGCCATCATGTTGTTGTCGCTTTTTTTCAATAGATTAAAATTTCAAAATTCTAGGTTCGGAAAAAGATTTCATTTCCTCGGGAATATTAAGAGATGTCAAGGAACGTAGTTCCCCCTTGCTTCCTCTCCGTTTTTGCCGATGTTCTTGGCGTTGGGATGATTTAGTTTCTCTCAGTTTGTGTTCTTCCTCTCGAGTAGTTTATTCCACCCGAAAAAGAGACCCGAATCCGAGATGCTTATCCTCCCCACCACGTAAAGGAAGCAGATACTACTAAGGGTGGATAAAAAGGATATTAAGGACAGGTATCAAGAATATCACCCTGGAAGACCCGCAATTATCCCACGGAGAGATCATTGATTGATGTCAATAAATATTTTTCTTCAGAACTAAGATTTCCCTATGTATCTTAATTTTGTAATTGATTCGCGGAAACATGCAATTGTGGATTCAGTTAGATTCCTGAAGTAAAAGGGATCCTAAAAAATACGTCATAACAAATAGCGATGAATTATGAACGGTAATTGTATTAAACACATGCTGACCATCATCCACAACTTTTCTTTCTCGGTTTGCTGACGATTGCATTGCTTCAATAGCAAGAGCCTCCTTTCCCAATTTGCTATAACAAGGGAAGAAAGCCCCTTGAGCACTAGAATGTTCCATTCGACCAGTGTAGAAGCTTTCTTTTCCGTATCCTGGAAAAAGCCTAGCCGCGTGTTGAGTAAGTGTTTCGAATCTTGAAGGCGATATGCTAGGCAATGAATTTCTCGTGAATCAATTAATCAAATTTCACAGAAAGCTCAATTCAGAACATTATCAACCAAATAAATGGGACCAAATAAATTGAAATTTATAGGAGACCTTCTTCAAACCCTTCCCCAAGAAAATTTCAATTTTTATTGGATTCGGACAAGTTCTTCTATTTTTTGAAAATGTTTTTCTCAAAAAATAGGTGATCTCGGAGAAAATTTTCTCCGTTGTTTACATATATGTTACATATATATAACTCGGTTTCTCCGCGATGTTGACACGTTTGTTATTCTGGTATTTATGAACGGATTTTTATGGAACATGGATCTGTAGAGCCAATAGGGAATCAAGGAACTAAATGACATCACAACCCACTCAGCACAAATATCGCAGTGATATTGCTGCAATATTACTGCAATATTTCAATATTGCTGTAATATTGCTGCGATATTTGTGCTGGAAGGGAAGATGTCCGCAACTACATGCGCCGAAAGTAACCTTTCTGCGCACTAGTTGTTATAAACCGCCGATCCTGTATAGTGGACGTTCAGGCTTTTTTGCTTCCGAATCTGATGTCGAAAAATGAATTCGAGATGGCGCATCTAGTATAGTGGGCATGAATATAGTCATCTTTGCTTTGTTGGACAGATTTATATGAAACATGGGTCCTGGGGGTTTTCGAGGGTGTTGAATCCGAATCTGACGGCGGAAATAGTAATGAATATGAAATAAGCATAGGTTGTGGTAATACCATAATAGCATATCCACCGACTCCCACGCCGCATCCTCGTGGACTCCACGTGGATCAATGGTGGACGTAGATGAACGGAGATTCTACGCAGAAGCAACGTAGAGGTAACGTAGAAATGTCCGGTGCTGTACGGGTATGCCTTAATATATGTGAATATATCATAAGATTCCCGATAAAAGTTTATAATACAAGTTGTGAAGGAGGATACCAAAACAACAAACCGCTTGAAATGGAAGGCAATTGTACACGGAGCAATGTCGTTAGAACAGAAGGGTCATCAGTTCTTGTCGAACTAGTAGATTCCATGTAATTAGTATTCAAGAAGATATTTAAACCAACAAACTTTCTGAGAGATGTGGCGAGGGATAATAGTGAGACAAGCTGAAGAATTTACAAAGAAGTACATTAGGTTAGGTTAGGCCACAACAAATAAGACTAACTTCAGAGTATATGTATAACGTGAAAAATAGAATATTTAGTATGGACTGGTTTTGGTTAACCGTACTGATTCATTCTAAATAGGCATTAAGAAAATGCAAATTCATTTTCTATGAAAGATTTTCCATGATGTAATGTGATTAAATAAGAACGTAAATGCTTACTCGAACTTTTCTTATATTTCATAAACGCTCTCGCAACCAAATCTCTATCAATATGAAAATATTTGGAAAATACGATAAATCGCTCGAGAACTACACAAGAGATGATATATGATTCTAGCTGCAAAAAGAAGATGAGAGCTTTCACGACCAGAGTTCCATTACCTGTAATGGTCTCCCGAGTAAAAATGGAAGTATAGGATTGATCACGGAGTGATCAATCCTGTACTTTCCATTTTTACTGGGGCTGTCTACATAGACAGAAAACACAGAGAACGTAAACGTAAACGGCTGCGCACAACTCATATACTCTTTCTGCGCACAACTCATATACTGTGTCTGCGCATCCGTTCTTACGTTGACGTTGGTTATGTAGACAGACCATAACTATCTGTCTACACCACTAACGGACAAGCCAGCACGTAAAGCGCAGATCTCGTATACAATTTCTGCGCACTGTAGCACTTGACTTGAACTTTTATACAGGGTGTCCCATTTGAAACAGGACAGCTGAATAACTCTTCAGGGAATGGAGGGGGAAAAAAATTGTTCAGATAAAAGTTGTAGGGTTCGAAGGGGGCCATAAGATGGTGACCTTGAGGTCAATTTTGAGCATAGTTAATGGGCAAAGTATGTTTTTTCAAATAGAAAACCCTACGTTCGACCTCAGAAATGGAAAGAGCGGAAAATTTTACGTCCGAATATGTTAACGTATCAGGTCATTTAGAGGTCATGTGAAGGTCAAAAAACCATTTTCTATGGATTTCCACGGAAAAGCCTCAAACGAGTTGTTTCTCTGACCAAAGTTATTAAAGTTAAAGTGAAATCCCACGTTTCGACCTTGAATTGAAAGTAAACAGAACTAACCTTTAGAGTTTATTCTTCATATCAGTACGAAAATGATCATTAAGAAGTTTTCATCGTTTACGGTGTAAGTGCGGGTTCAAAATGGTTTATTCACCTCACGAATGTGTTGATATTTTAATGATCTTGGATGAGTGTCGCGGAGTGTATCAAAGAGCGTCACGTTTGTACAGAGAGCGGTTTGGAGATCGGCAGCATCATTCTTCTCCAGAAGTCATTCGCCAAGTTGAAAGAAATTGTCGACAAGGAAGGATTGGTCAACGCCGAAACAATCAAGGTTTCAACTTTAACGACCCTCGATGCGTTGCTGTTTTAGCAATAATACACATGAATCCTCATGTTAGTTTACGTGATATTGAACGCGATTTGGGTATTCCACGCAGTACGGCACACAGAATTCTACAAGCTGCTCAATATCATCCGTACCACATCACACTGACCCAAGAATTATCTCAACAAGATATGCAGAATCGGGTTAACTTTTGCCATTGGGCTTTACAGAGGTTGAACGAAGCGCCCGATTTCTTTCGATACGTTCTTTTCAGTAATGAATCAACGTTTCAAAGTACTGGCTTGGTGAATCGTCACAATAGCCACTATTGGTCAGCGCAAAACCCGCACTGGACTCACAAGTTGATCATCAGCATCGGTGGAGTATAAATGT
This sequence comes from Gonatopus flavifemur, assembly GCA_018340375.1. Classification (NCBI taxonomy): domain Eukaryota; kingdom Metazoa; phylum Arthropoda; class Insecta; order Hymenoptera; family Dryinidae; genus Gonatopus; species Gonatopus flavifemur. The sequence goes on from JAFFJZ010000018.1 coordinate 4,235,891, forward strand.
TTGGTGTGGAATTCTAGACAATCAAGTTATTGGGCCGTATTTTTTTGATGGAACTGTTAACGGTCCTAATTATCTACAGTTTTTACAGAATGAATTACCAGTTCTCATGGAAGATGTGACATTAGCAACTAGGCAGAGGATGTGGTATCAGCAAGACGGTGCACCACCACACTTTGCTCGATGTGTGAGGGATTATCTAAATATCCTTTTCCCCAATCGTTGGATTGGTCGAAGTGAATTTGTACTGCGGCCGGCAAGATCTCCTGATCTCACCCCTCTAGATTTTTATTTGTGGGGTTACGTAAAAAATGTCGTTTATACCAACCGACCAACAACACCTGTGGATCTACAACAACGCATCAGATACGCAATTGCGAATATTCGTGCAGAAGTTTTTCAGTCTGTTCTTGGAAACTTTCGACGCCGGCTGGAGTTATGTATTGAAGTAAATGGCGGTCAATTCGAACATCTCCTGCAATAAGTGTGTCTGGCCCGTCAACGGATTTGTGCCATCTGTAATTATAAAACGACGAACAGGGAAAATAAATAATTTTTTAATCATTGTTTCAAATTTGGCATTCATTATCGTTCTCAAGGTCAAATTCAAGGTGGAAACGTGGGGTTTCACTTTAACTTTGATAACTTTGGTCAGAGAAACAACTCGTTTGAGGCTTTTCCGTGAAAATCCATAGAAAATGGTTTTTTGACCTTCAAATGACCTCCAAATGACCTGACGTTAACATATTCGGACGTAGAATTTTCCGCTCTTTCCATTTCTGAGGTCGAACGTAGGGTTTTCCATTTGAAAAAACATACTTTGACCATCAATTATGCTCAAAATTGACCTCAAGGTCAAATTCAAGGTCACCATCTTATGGCCCCCTTCGAACCCTACAACTTTTATCTGAACAATTTTTTTCCCCCTCCATTCCCTGAAGAGTTATTCAGCTGTCCTGTTTCAAATGGGACGCCCTGTATACTTGCACTGGAAAATCTCCTCATGGGAAACCACGATGTATTTCCGAAATGACACCGAAACTCAGATCCAATCGGGATTTTATCGATTTGTTTCATTGCACGATGCATCCGGTGAGAAATATGTCTGTGAATTTTATCGGAAGCAAGTCGGTGGCAAGTCGGGGAAATCGGAAGAGGATCGATACGATTTCGGAGGCTTCGGAAGTTGTCAAAGGTAGAGCGATTTTACGGAAAGTATCGGGATATGTAGGACATCTATCAAGTAGATCGGAGGCTGAACGGTATATGGTCGGATATTTGTAGAACCTTTCGAGATTTACTGGAATGATTCGGGATTATATCGGAGTATTAACGACATCTAGAGGGGTCTCAGGCTACGGTTTCGGTATTATTCGGGAAATGCTCCGACCTGTCGGAATCTCATCCGCAGAATATTGTGCATGCATCGGAAACGTGTAATTATGTTCGCGAACACTTCTCTTATAAATCCGAGGTATCGGGGGACAAAAGATAGTCCATTGAGCACACTTCGGAAGTTGTCGTAGTTTATCGGATATTCATTGGGTCGATCAGTTGCAGATCGGAATTTATTCGGAAATGTGTAGGGCCTTTCGGGATTTACTAGAATGATTCGAGATTATATCGAGGTGTTCACGACATCTAGAGGGGTCCCAGGCGACGGTTCCGGTATTATTTGGAAAATTCTCCGACCTGTCGGAATCTCACCCGCAGAATATCGTGCATGCATTGAAACGGGTGGTTATGTTCGCGAACACTTTTGTTATAAATCTGAGATATCGGGGGACAAAGGATAGTTCATTGATCACACTTCAGAAGTTGTCGCAGTTTATCGGATATTCATCCCCGGGAAAAAAATTCCATATATGGACCTATACATGGATTCATATATGCATTCATATATGAGCATATATGGATTTTGGCCATATATGTTCATACATGGTCATATATAAAAGTGAGGAATCTATCAGCATTGATCTCACTTCTCTCTCCTTTGGTTTTGATCACATTCCATTTGAAATTGTGACATTTTTTTGTCCATATATGGATGTATATGATAATGTATGATTGAATATGATCACATATGGCCATATACAGTCTCATTCATACATGATCATATAGGGCCAAAATCCATAAATGCTCATATATGATCTCATATATGTTTATATATGTTCATATGTATTTCATATATGTTCATATATGATTCATATATGTTCATATATGATTCATATATGTTCATATATGATTCATATATGTTCATATACGATTCATATATGATTCATATACGCTCATATATGACCATATATGAATTTTTTTCCCGGGTTGGGTCGATCAGTTGCAGATCGGAATGTATTCGGGAATGTATAGAACATTCCGAGGGTTACTGGAATGATCCAGGAGTTACCTGAACGACATCGCAGTATTCGAAATATCTGGAGGGGTCTTAGGGTATAGTCTGGTGTTCGGAGAATTCTCAGACATTCCGGAATTTGAGCCGGGAAATATCGGAAAAGCATTGGGAACGTGTAGGTGTGTTCGAGAAGACTCCCGATATGTTTTGGATGCATCGCAGAATGAGTAACAGCAATGCGGTATTCATCGAGAGCTGTTGGAACACATCGGATATCAATCGAAAAGGTCGGATGGGGATCGGAATGTAGTCGGGGATGTGTAAGAGCTATTGGAGCTCTATCGGGTTGATCGGTATAGCGTTGCATGATACATAACCGCCGAATAGTTCAGAGTACAGTTACGGTGTCCTTTCGAAACTTTTTGGATATTTTGGAATTTGATCAAGAAAACATCGTACTTCCATCGATAACATGTGTTTATTGTCATCATCAGTTCTGTCACATGTCGGATGTATTGAGGAAATAAATTTGGGCAATCTGGTTATTATCGAGATCGGTCGAAACACATCGGACATAAATCAATTCGGTCGGACGGAAATCGTTATGTAGGCGGGGAGTTATACGAGGTGTTGGAGGGTCATCGGATTCATCGGAATTGTGTCTAACAATACATGACTATTGAACGGTTCACATGCCAGGTTTGAGGGATTTTCCAGAGACTTCTCGGATCCTCCGGAATTTGATCAGTGGAATATCGTTCTTGCGGTGGTAACATGCCGCTATTACTGTGAACAGTTTTGGCAGATGTTGGATGAATCGAGGGAATGGAATTAGGCAATCAGGAATTATCGGGATTCGTCGGAATGTATCGGACATTGATTGAATGAATCGGAATGTAGTCGGAGATGTGTGCGAACTGTTCAATCTTAATCGATTTGGACGGACTCGCGTTGAACGATACATAACTGCCGACTGGTTGACAGAGCACAGTTCCGGTGTTCTTCGGAAACTTATCGGACCCTTCAGAATTGAGTCCGTGGTATATCGTACTTGAGTCGGTAACGTGTTGTTTTTGTCATGACAAGTTCTGACAGACATCGGATGCATCGTGGAAATGAATTTAGGCAATTTGGGAATTATCGGGATTTGTCGGAACACATCGGATATTAATTGATTGAGTTTGATGTGGATCGAAATGTAGTGGGGGAGGTGTGGAAGTTGTTGGAGCTTCATCGATCTGAACGGAATTACGTTGAGTCATACATCTCCCAGGCGATTCAGAGGCTACAGTCAGAGTGTTGTTCAAAACTTTTCGGACCCTTCGAACTGTGATCAGCACTCATCACTTGAGCATCGGTAACAAGTCATGATATTTGCGAATCATTTCGGAGGGTATTGGGTATTTTGAGGAATTCAGATTAGGCAATCTGGCATTCTTCGGGATTCATCATAATTTATCGTGGTTTATGGTGTCAATGTGCTGGAAGTTAGTGTTTTCCCGGACTGGAAAATGCTCTCTAAACGATCACATTTCCACTAGCATGTCACCTCATCTGGAGGGCCCACGAGCTATAAGCACTCCGTCCTCACGCAATCTTAGTCATTTTACAATAGTAATATATCTATATCGCAAATGTGGCAACAATTAAGGTTGATATTCGTAGAAGACTGGCGCACACGTGGCTCATTATTTTCCCATAAATTGTTCTTCAACACCCATCCAGTTATTTCACTTGTATTGGCAAATAACATGGAAGAAGGTCTACTCGAAGCGTCTATCTGCAATCTCTTCTTCAGTTCCAATTGTACAAGTCCATAAATCATCCGTATATCCCACCATATATTCCTGAAGCTGAAAATCATAGCAAAATGTCCAGCATGCGTTGAATCCACTCAAAACTTTTTCAAATTTCTTGAGAGCATCGGAATATATTGTATAAGTACCTCTCATAATTGTACGATATGATTCCGAGAACAGCATCACTTCTCCGAACATTTTCCGAAACCCCCGACGCAATACCTTTCGAACTTGGACGTTCTGATGATCATGAACGCTGCTCCGAAAGTTTCCCGAAATATCCAACAGTTATCCGAACAATTGAAGAATACATAATACATTTTGGTTGTAACATTCCAAATTGAATTCACTCCGACATTCCTCACAGATATACGATGGGCTTCCAATATTCCATCTCATCACCTATTGAATGTATAATTTCTTGGATCAATCCAACACATAACCGATTTTATTCCGATAGTGCGAAAAAAATACGATAGATTGTCGATACTCACCTGAACATTTTACGAATTGACAATCAACAATGATAATCCGTTTAGCAACCGATCAGGTTCCGATCCTATATAACCGATGGAAATCCGATGAATTCTTGAGATAACGTTCCAGGGATAAATTTCCCGATATGTTCCCAACAGATTCACGATTCTTATGCGATATGCATATACGGTGCAAAACCGACAATACACCGATTTATACACGATATGATCTGAATGGAGTATTATGAAAATCATTTCCCTATACATCCAACACTAACCGATGATAGTTCCGACATAACTCTAGATCACTTTTCAAATGTCCCGATATCAATCCTACATTTTTCTGATGTATTTCGGACGGGAAAATGATCCTCGATATGCAACAGACAGTGATCCAACACTTCCCGAATGGTGTTTGAAATTATTGCAAACAGATCCCGGAAACTTCCAACACATTTACAATGTGCTCACGATATAACCAACAACTTTACGATAGATGACGACTTGAATCCGATGAACTATGATATCGGGATTTTCCACGAGGGATTAATTTGAACTTTTGGATATTCCAGCATATTGGGACTGTGAGTCCCCGGGTATATGGGGAACCATTTCCAGAAGTCCGTCGCCGTTAACCCAGTGAATGTATTGAGTATCATTATTGATTGGATACTGTTGAATATTGTTGTTGGATTCATTAATGAAAATCTTTATGTTTGAAAACAACTCCTAAGCTTCTTTAGGAATTTTTTTCACAATGTGCTCAAAAACTGTTTGATAAAATGACGGTTGTTTGCGAATCTTTCATGCGTTGTTTTGAAAGTGGACCATTACATTTCAGATTGTTTAAATATTGTCTAGAAATTCTCTCAATTATATGAATCGATTAGTCCTTCCTCACATATCTCTGAATATCTAGATTGGATCATGGTTTCAAAGAACGAATGATACTTTACTTTCCTATGCGAGCGGAGCGAGCATATGTCATCTCAGATTTGTTCAAAATGAGTGAAGCGAAGCAGCCAGGGGACGAAGCACCCTTGTTTTCTCAGCATGGTTCCCTAAATTTTGAGTTCACGACCTAAGAAAAAATACCAGACTGAAATAAGCTCTTATGATTCACAGGAACCTTGCCTCAAAGATGATTTATTTTCTGGTTCTCGGTCGAAGAATATTCAATATATATTTTCGGATTTTGTCTGTTGAGGCTTTCTTCGAAAATATAGTCTTTTGGAAATCTAACATTTTTGGAAGCTCCTAATTTGCGCGCACTTGTAACTTAAAATCTTTCAAACTCACTGGAAATTTTCACATACATCAAAGTGCGCATTTTTTCTGTAGTTCCCAACTCTGCAAATTCCATGATCAATATAATTAGCGTTCATTAAGAATTTTCCAATTAGGAACTGAGAAGTAGAATTTTTCAATATCCGGTCGTTTTTATTCTCTCCGTTTCCTCGCAGGATGATCTGTGAATCATGAAAAGAATTTAGCAATTCTTTATATGATGATAAATACTATAGTTTCCGACATATGAATTTTTTCCAGATCACGTTCGAGTTGTACGTCACGTGCGCGGTGCAACACAGTGCTCTAAATGTTGCGTGGTCAAATATTTATATTCAAAACATGCTTCACAAAGCGATGCAACACTTGGGGCACAGTATCGCATCGCGCGCGCGCAGTACAACTTGAATCTGGCCACAACAGAATTCAAATGTCGAAAACTATAATATTTAGGAAAACGGTGGGTGGTATGGCGCGGCGGTCGATATGACCTACCACGCGTTTCCAGGATCTGACGCTAGGTGGCAGCAATCAACACTTTGGTCACAGAGAGATTGTTTCTGTCTATCATGCGCGGAAACTCCATTGTTGTCAATACAGTTTGTTAAGAGAAATCTAACTTTCTCCATTCACTTGTTCTTGATGTACTGTGTCGGCAAAACTTTGAGACTTTCTGTACTGAAGTGGGTCAAATCATAAAATAATGTGTCATACTAGTATTAAGGTAGTAGTCTCGTAACTTGGGTTGGAAAAAATCGATTCTTTTTTGATAAGTTATTCCGAAAGTAGAATATATTTAGATTTTCCTGAAATCCGCAAAGATGGCGCTCTAATCGATATTGTTCCATACTGAATCTGACATTAGAATAACTCGGAAACGAAGGGTCTTGGAGGAGAATGTTTCGGACAAAAGTTGTCCGATTCCAAGGGGGGCCCCTTGAACTGAAACGGAGGTGATGGGGTATAACAGACAAAACACAACACATTTCAATCGTCTACATCACTTGGATAATTTTAATGCAGTAGATGCTCAAAATGATGGCCTTCGACTTCAATACACATTTCAAAACGTTTTACAAAAGATTGCTGAACTCGTGCTAAAATATCTTCATTGATGCTCGCGCATGCATTGATGATTCGTTGACGCATATTCTCAGGTGTAGTCGGTGCTTGTTGATAAACTGTATCTTTTATGTATCCCCATAAAAAAAAATCTGGAGAAGTAAGATCCGGAGAACGGGCAGGCCAATGAACTGGTCCACGACGTCCTATCCATCGTCCAGGATAATCTCTGTCCAATATTTCTCGAGCTGTGACTGCATAATGGGATGGACAAGCATCGTGTTGATACCACATATTCAATCGTTCCTGAATAGGTATGTCTTCAAGTAATGTTGGAAGTACTTGATCTAAGAAATGTCTGTACTTCTCTTCATTTAGCGTATCTGCAATGAAGTACGGTCCAATTACTCGAGATCGAAAAATACCACACCAAACATTCACAGCCCATTGTCTTTGATGCTCTACTTGACGTAACCATCTTGGATTTTCTGTCGCCCAGTAATGCATATTATGTCGATTTACTTGACCATGATTGGTGAACGTCGACTCATCAGAAAATAATATGTTGATGAAGTTGTTATTGTGCATTTGCGCTAGACCCCATCGACAAAACTGTATACGATTTTCGAAATCATCACCGTGAAGGTCTTGATGCGAACAAATGTGATACGGATGGAATTTGTGACGTTTCAGTATTCGAAGAACACTTCTTCGAGAAATCCCCGAATGGAGTTCAATTTCACGAGAGCTCACGTGTGGATTATTGGCTACTGCAGCTAGTACATTAACTTCCGCATTTTCTCCGCTAACAGTTCTCATTCGATGTCGTTTTTCCCTTGTAACACTTCCCGTTTCTGAGAATAATTTTGTAATGCGTTGAAAATACCTAATGGATGGCGTTGTTCTTTCAGGAAATCGTTCTGCATACAAGTCATATGCTTGTCTGGGGTTCTTATGCACTTCACCGTAAATGTAGATCATATCGATCTTTTCAGAAACCGTGTATCGGATATCCATGATTTTCAATTTGTCATAAACCAAGTAATAATCAAATGTAACTGACAAACTGACTTTCAAAATCGTGAATTTTCACTGAACCCCGTCGTTTGTTTACATCGCGTGAGCTCTGAATGGTGGTAATGTAGACGATTGGAATGTGTTGTGTATTGACAACTTGTGTACGAAACATTCTTTTGCAAGACCCTTCGTTTTCGAGTTATTCGAATGTCAGATTCAAAATGGAACAATATCGATTGGAGCGCCATTTTTGCGGATTTCAGGAAAATGGTTCAGACAAAAGTTTCTTGGTTTTTGACCTAGAATCCAAATCTGCAGTAAAAAATATGAGATGCTATTTAAAAAACAAGAGTTGATCTCAGAATGCCCTTGAAGATGAGATTTGAGGTCAAAGCCAAGGCCACCATCGGATGTCCCCCTCGGTACCCTACAACTTTTGTCCGAGAAATTTTCTCGTATCTCACTTTATTTTTGGAAAAAACGCCCGCGACACTTTAAATGCCCCACCCTGTATATATATATATATATTATATTTATATATGGGGCATTCTTTGTGAAATCAGCCACCTTACCTGTCCAAAAATTGAATGAACGTACAGGAATGGGAATGGGCTCATTTTAGAGCTATGAGTGTGTGGTTTCTTCGGGGATCTGGCCTTTCCGCAAATGCAATATGGCAAGCTGGATACAGCGGTAAATGTAATTGGAAAACGGTTGAGGAAAGGAGTGAATGTTAACGAAGTGGGCGGACATCTCTCCAATCCCTTTAAGGTTTCGTTCTGAGGGGTTTGTTGGGTCGCTGAAATCGAATCTGGAATCAGATTCTGGTAAAAGAAGATGATGGATCCAATATGGTGACCGAAAATCTCAAAATGAAGGGAATTCGCTTGAAACTCACTACTCAGGGGTTTTCGAGGCTGCTGGATCCAAATGTGAGATCAGATTTTGGTGATTCAAGATGGCGGATCCAATATGGTGACCACAAATGTCAGAACAAACCCTATTCCATGCGGAGTCATTGCTCGTTAGTTTTCTAGGTCGCGAAATCACAGAATCAATTGATTTGCGCACAACGAGGCTTCACACATAATGTAGTAGAACTTTCTCATCATCCTTATTTTCCACCGTTTGCAGTGCCATCTTCATGAATTCAGGAAAAATGTTTCAAACGAACCTTCCTCATTTGTTCGCGTAGAATCATGATATGCGATGAAAAGTAGGAGTTTCCATGTAAAAAATTGAAGTTGACCTCATTCTTACCGACCACAGCGCCATCTACTATGGAACTGATATCGCCATTGTATCGTCCCCTCTCTTAACAACAACATTCGAATGAGATATTCCGGGTCTTGAATGCATTCCTCAAGATATCCGCGTATTGCTCCATAGACCTGATTTTCTACCGATTGTTGCGTCATCTTCAAAAATTCAGAAGAATGTTTTGAGCAAAAATTACCGGGTTTTTCCCGTAGAATCAAGATATGCAATAAAAAGTGGGGTTTCCCATTTAAAAAAATGATGTTGACCCCATCACAACGCCATCTATGATGAAACTGATATCGTCGTTTTTGGCCTCCTCTTTGTATAACAATTTTGGTATGAAGTCCTGATTTGAGGTGCATGTTTTTGAGATATTTGCATTCAAAGATTAAAACGGGACACCCTGTATAGCGAAGAATACGGTGCACTACTCATTATTGAAGTGGAACGCTTGATAGGTGACGAGAATTTACGTTATCACCTGACGTCGTTTCTCCAACAGTTCTTTTCAGAATAGTTGAAAGATTTCCGGTGAGCAATTGCAAGCTTAGATTTTTTCCAAATAGTTAGCAAAAACTTGGGTAGTTTTCCGCTGTTGTCTCTGCATCAGTCCTCTTCAGGATAGTTAGCGAGAACTTATCTTTTCCGCTTCTGTTTCTCAAACAGTCCATTTGAGGATAGTTAGCGAGAACGTCTCCCTAGTAGGTATTGACTGTCCTCAAAGTCCCTTTTAACATAGTTCGCAGGACTCACATCAGTAACTCGAACACGACTATTATCACATCATTCTGTTGATTGATTTTGTCCTTACCACGCCCAAATTTGGGTTCATGAAAGGGTTTTGGACATTTTCATCCAGTAATTATGTCTGATAAAATTCGTCATGATAGATGCATCAATCCTTATAAGGAAGACGGCGTATCTCATCACCAGGGCAGTACTGCTTGTGGCAGTACAAGTAATATGGACTACGAAGTTGAGTCATCTGATTACCATCCTAGTACTTTTGACTCTTCTTTGAATATCGAAGATGAGTGTTCATCAACGCGATTACTTGCATAAGAAGAACTTCTGCAGGAATTGAAATATAAATTAGCCAGCTTGGCAAGTAATGATCCAATGAAATTTGAAATCTTGACCATTGTGCCAGAATCTTGGAGTGCCAGACAAATTTCAAAGGAGTTCGGTGCCTCTAGATACTTAGTTCAGAAAGTTAAAGAACTAAGATCTCCTCATGGAGTTTTGGCCGATGTCAATGCCAAAGCTGGCAGAACTCTTCCAGATTCCACCATTGAGAAAATTATTGATCCATACAATGACGACGCCATTAGTAGAATAATGCCAGGGGTTGAGGATACTTGCTCACTCGAAGTGAATGACAGTCGTATCGAAATCCAAAAACGTCTGTGCTGATGGATCTGAAAGGACCGCTTTCGCAAAGCTGCGACCACAAAATTGTATATTAGCTGGAGCAAGGGGAACGCACTCATTGTGCGTGTGTACGATTCATTGGAATCGCAAATTAATGCTGGATGCAATTCCAATTGAAATCTTAACAAAAGATACTGAAAAATCAGTTGATGATTATCATAAATGTTTGGACTTGATTGTTCGCAAAAATCCCTCACCTGGTTGCTATCTGGATCAATGTTCCGCATGTCCAGATATTTCTGTTTTCTCCGCAACATAATTGGAAATGTCATCCAACGCTTCTATCGATCAGGTACAATATAGTGTGTGGGCTGGAACCGATAGATCAACACTAAAAACAGTTACAGCTGAAGTTTCGGACTTTGTGGATGAATTCTGTGACAAATTCAACATTCTTCAGCCACATTCATTCATAGCGAAACAACAGTCACAATTTATCTCGGCCGAAAAACAGAATTTAAGAAATGGGAAAATACTGGTGATGTTCGATTTCTCGGAAAATTATTCCTACGTCGTCCAAGGTGCCTCTCAAGCGTTCCACTTCAACAATGAGCAGTGCACCGTATCCCCCACTATATACTATTACAAAGAAAACTCCGAATTGAAACATAACAGTTGCATATTTCTTTGACATAGTGTGAAACATGATACTGTTGCTGTTTACACGATTCAGAAACAAATCATACCGGAAATAAAAAGGACTGCGAGAAATCTCACAAAACTCATATACATGACGGATAGTGCGGAACAACATTTTCAGAACAGATTTCAAATTTCCAATCTCATTAACCATCAACAACATTTTGGGATTGATGCGGAGTGTCATTATTGTGCGGCTGCACGCAGTGAAAGTGGCTATGACGGTTTAGGAGCCACATTCAAGCGGGGAGCTTATCGAGCAAGTCTTTTGGCTAAACCGTCTCAAGCCATATTACCACCTCAAGGTTTTTCAGTTGGGCTAAGAATCATTTTCAAAACATAAAAATGTTTTACTACAGTGAAGTCGATCATGACAAATCATCTCGACACTTACACAAAAGGTTTCAATCTGCTCTCCCAGTATCCCAAATTTTGAAGAATCACTCGTTCACCATTCAAAGTCCGAAGACAGTGATGATCAAACGATTTTCAAATGCTGTGGAAGGAGTGGAATTTCTGGCAGAAGGGTATTTGTAAGAAAATAAGCTTTTAAGGATAGGAAGCTGAAAATTCAAAAAAAGTCAAAATCAAGGGGAACTTCATGACTACTAGCTATCTGGTGGAAAAGTGCAATCTTTTGGTTTACCAAAGTTTCGGATCAGGCACTGAATAAACTCTCCAAAACGGTTCTGATTAACAAAATATAATTAACTTTGATAATCATTAATACAGATTTGTATTGAATAATTCACTTAAATTAGTCTCACTCACACTTTCACACTCTTACATAAATTTTACGTTAAGAAAGTTCGAACACAAATCGAACAAGGACCGAGCCGTTGCTCAGCGCAAACAGAAAATTCGACTGGCGAAAACAAAGAAAACTTTTCTCAATTGAAAAGTTGAAATCAATCGATTTGTTCTCCTAATGAGAACGTTAGAAAAGTTCACGTAAGTAACACTTAAACCGATTTTTCATCGAACCAGAAACCATGAGTTTCCCTCGAGGAACTCTGTCAAAAAAAATACAGGTTTGAAAATGAACACTGAAACCACGATAAAGTTAGGTGATCGACGTTCCGTGCGCTCCGCAACGACTGTTGTCGTCAAGCAATTCAAATTGGCTTGCCCTATGGAAAAGAAAAGTAAACATGAAAAGACACAGTAACCAACCTTTGAATTTGAAATGGGCATAAAAACTCGACACACATCAAGACAGATCCTGAATGAACAAAATCCAGAAAATTACAGAATTAAGTGAAGAAAACGTTCCTGAAACAGTATTGATGTTTTTCATGCGGAGTAACCGCTAGAAAATACCACTGGTCACGATGCGTGTGGTCAGAGTAGGCAAATTTCCAGCCATATGATGTCTGACAACAAAATTGTCATGGATGATATTTGCATAGAGTAATATAAATCCAGGTTATCCAATACTGAATTTGATACAAAACTTTGTATCAATACACCCAGATTAAAAAAATGACGTGATTTCTCACGTCATTTATTACGTGATTTTCCACTTGTTTTTTTAAATTTCGCCATAGGGCCATTTTATGATGATAACCCGAGCAGCACAACCACGTACATAGAAGATTCATAGAATCTTCTTATTATGTGCATTTGGTACAGCTAAATACGTTCCAAGTATCTTCATAGTATGTCCACGGAAATGAACGTTCTATGAACGTCCCATGTGATGTTTTTGGCTACACCAAATGAATATACCTGAATACACCCAGGTGGCATATCGACAGTATCTCACCAGCATTTTCGTGTTGCTTGGGAAACCACGTGACTCTCAACGCTGTCCATTATGTAATTTTTGACGGAATGAACAACGTGAGAACTCACGTAATTGTTTTACTCCGGGCAGCATGTACGATGATTGTTAAGGGTTCTGAAATTTCATTCCTAGTTCCTACAATAACGCAGTTTTATATTTCGTATAGTGTCTATCTTCCATTCGTTATTTCGAATGAGAAGAATTCAAAATTTGATTTCATGTCATACAAAGATTCCAAATGTTCACCTCTGCAATTTATATAACGACATTCGAATACAATTGGACAAAACTTCTGGTCCATCATATTGGAACCGCCACTCTGAAGTCCAACAGCTGGTGCAAATTAATTGCTCCTGAAATTTCGCGACCTCGAAAACTAACGAGCAATGACTTTGCATGGAATAGGGTTAGTTCTGACATTGGTGGTCACCATATTGGATCCGCCATCTTGAATCATCAAAATCTGATTCCAGATTTGGATTCAGCAACTTCGAAAACCCCTGAGTAGTGAGTTCCAAGCAAATTTCCTTGATTTGAAGATTTTCGGTCGCCACATTGGATCCGCGATCTTGAATGGCCAAAATCTGATTTCAGATTCGGTTTCAGCGACCTCGAAAACCCCTGAGTGGTGAGTTTTGAGCGAATTCCCTTCATTTTAAGATTTTTGGTCGCCATATTGGATCCGACATCTCTAATTACCAGAATCTGATCCCAGATTTGAATTCAACAACCTCGAAAACCCCTGAGTAGTGAGTTTTAAGCGAATTTCCTTGATTCTGAGATTTTTGGTTGCCATATTGGATCCGCCATCTTGAATTACCAAAATCTGATTTCAGATTCGTGTTCAGCGACCCAAAAAAACTCATTAGAACGAAACCTTGAAGGGATTAGAAAGATGTCTGGTCACTTCGTTAACATTTACTTCTTTCCCCAACCGTTTCCCAATGACATTCATCGCTGTATCCAGCTTGCCATATCGGATTTGCAAAAAGGCCAGATCCCCGAAAAAACCAGACACTTATAGCTTAGAAATGAGCCCATTCTCAGTCCTGTACGTTCATTCAATTTTTGGACAAGTCCCCATATATATATACATATATGTATATGTAACAGGGTGTGACAGGATGTCAGAGAGGAAAATAATGCTGTTCGATATATCGATGTTTTCAAATAACTTGGAATACAAAATTTGTTACGTTCAAATTATATTTGCTCAGTTGCAATCAAACAGTCACATAGAACGGAACTTTTTCCTCCACGCTAGGGAGAATGTTTTTTTCTTGATTGTCCACCAATTGGCACGAAACTCGTATGGAACTCCTATGGGATTGTGAATAAAACATGATTGAGGTTTCATCGCAATCGTATAATCAAAAACGCAAATACGAGCGGTCACAGAATTACAATTTTCGACAACCCCTAGTAGAAATTCGATCGGGCATTTCCTATTCCTAATGAGGTCCTGATCAGGTCAGAATCCGGAAACCGTGAATGAGGGAAATCTTATGAGACCCTCACAAGGGACTTATCTGATACCCCTAATAGGATTCAAATAGCGCTGTAACGCAGGGGTACTATAGGGTTCGGATGAGATTCCCATAAAATCGAGCGAAATAGGGATAACCGTAACGAAACCTGATGAGGACTTGATAGGATAGGTCTTGTCAGGCCCTGGTATTTTCCCATCCGAAATATTCACCGTGGGCATGTTTCCTTTCCACCTCCAGTATTTTTGAAAGGATCAGGTTGAAACTGCATACAACTGTGGTGAAAATTTTACAATCATTGGATGAAAAGAACGGAACAGATCTGCTCAATCGCGGCATTTACGGAATTTCCAAATTTTCTTTTTAAGTTAAATGTATACCCTCCTGTTCCCTCAATTTCGATTTGCCTGAAACTTATATCACATGATCAAAATCTCATGGATTGATTTTGCTCAGAGTTCTATGGCATTCGATGACAAAAACACAGGGGATGCATGCTTTCAAAATATCTTATTCTATTTCATTCAAACCTTAGCACTACATACTTAGTACAGCCAAAAAGTGGACTTGGTTTACAAATCATAACCTTCACCATACTAGTATATGTGG
Organism: Gonatopus flavifemur; assembly: GCA_018340375.1. NCBI lineage: Eukaryota > Metazoa > Arthropoda > Insecta > Hymenoptera > Dryinidae > Gonatopus > Gonatopus flavifemur. The sequence goes on from JAFFJZ010000018.1 coordinate 4,251,091, forward strand.
GGGTATGGAGAACCCCCTCCACTCACTTTTTCGGGGGTCCACCCATATCCCCCACAGGGAGTGGTCCAGAGCTCGAGTCGAGTAAGATGAAGTAGGGACATCACGGAGATGAGTTCCTAAGATAATAAAAACGAGATGTTCACACAACATAATGTCGAATAAGGGAATTGAATGTTGATATAGAAATAATTGTTTAAAATTTCATAAGGAAATGTGTAAAGAGAATCAATAAACCTCCCGAAAAAAGATTCTTCTTCTTTTATCAAAGTAGAAGGTTTCTCTTAAGACGTATGAAAGAATGTCTCGGAAGGTATACGAATATACTTCGCAAAGAGAACAGAAAAATTTTCCAACACGTGGAATGATCCTTCCTCACAGAGTTGATCGGCAAACTCAACAAGATCGGTTAGTGCCTTTCATTGAGTACAGGGTCAGGTATACAGGTCTCGAAATCAAGGCTGCAAGTCATATTGTACGCAGAAGTGAGATGTAATTGTGTTATCTCACACACAATGATGTATTCAGGTTATTCTCACGTAGGTCGTCAGTTCAATTAGACTGGAATATAATTAATCTTGACTGGTTTCTATGAAGAGCATAGTGTTTTTTGCATTTTATTTTCCTTGAGAAGACCCTATATAATCTGCGTTGCTCTTGTCTGCGAATCATAATGAAAACATCAACAGCAATGTACTCTTCAGCCTGCCCAGAATCTGTGAATGAGAATTATGATTAACTATATGCTTCATAAATTCCAAAATTTCACATACAAGACAATCATATGAAGTTTATCTTTTTTACTTTTGTACGTTACAGGAAGATTGATGTATTGGTGAGCAGACTATTCATGATTAGCTTAATGGAAATCGAACATATGCGATAATATTGTGGTTATAGGAATTGATTTAGATCTAGAATGATTGGAGATCAACTGGACTGGGGGACTGCAGATACAATTCTTTCTAAAGTCTTCCCTTCAATAGTTCTACCTCTCCAGTTATTCTATTCAAGCTGTTCTATTCTCCTCTATTCCACCTTATTTCACAGTAGAATTCATCCCGATTCTATGGTTTTGTGTCAATTTTTCGGGCGTCAAACTCAGAATATAACTCGTAGGTTGTGGATGAATGTCGTTGACAGTTTTGATTCAACATTTTTCAATTTCAAATCATTTTCCACTTCGGATAACTTGAATGTACCCTCCACTGACACTTTATTTGATTGCGATCAATGATAATTTCATTATTATTTCCTGAACTTCCTTGTCATTGATATGCCCAAAACCGTCGGCTGCTTCGAGTGTTGTGGGCTGTTTTCAGTGCCTATTTATCAGTCAATTAATCCTCAGTTATCCCACAGGGGTCTGAAGGGAACAGAAACTTCATTCGGTTCATTGCAAAGCACAACGAAAGGCCAACGAAAACATACAAAAGTACATGGGTTAACTGAGGGTTGATATGCAGTTCTGGAAATTTTTACTACGTATATTTGTTTATGGAATTAACTTTGTCAACTGTGTTCTCAGTTTGAATCTCACATAATTTGGTCATCTTTTGTGTATTTTAAACTTATTTGATATTTGAGGATGAGACAAAGGCATTCTAAAGGAAGGAGAAAATAACTCCAGTCCAAGGTAATATGATTCGCATGAAAACCTCGACACTATAGCTCTAAAACAGTTTTCGGATTCACAATATCCGCGTGATCATTCAAAAGATGCAGGAGTATTTATTGCTTCTATTTGCGAGAATTCAATGGCTTCTTCTCGCTAATTGGTTTACTGTATAAACAGCTGATACATCTATTCACATATTCCGTTACAAAAGTTCTCATTTTAGAAAAATAAAAATATTCTTTTACGGCAGCAACAGTTTTATCTATACACTGAGAAAACAGATATCCTGGAAATTACCATAATTTATGGATTTTCAGCGCTGGTCTGACCCGAGTCGGAATATTTACTTGCACGAATATCTAAAAGTACCATAATTTCTTGGACTTTTCAGATGAAGTATGGTACCTTCCTTATAAAAGTCCCAGCCATTATGATACTTTTAAAGGTTTGTTCAGGTAAATATTGAGAGTCGGGTCCGACCAGCGCTAAAAATCCATAAATTATGGTACTTTTTAAGATACCTTTTTCTCCGTGTACTCAAATGTGATGATGCACGATGTGTATCTGCAACAACATCGTATCCTAATTCATTCGGAATGTATAATCGCCATCTACCTTTTGTCACTTTACAAACTCGAGCATGGCACATTGTAAATTTTTCATGAGTATCTCTGTCGCCTCCCTCTAATTTATTCCTTATAGCTAAGATTTCTGTGCTTCCTCGGCGCAGAGCAGCAATCCAGTCCGTATTCATTCTCACACCTAAAATTGGCAAACCTATTATTTCTGTTTCTTGAGTTCGGTCGACTGGATTCAACTGGCTCAAACGATCTGCAACAGTGTTTTGTTCCCCTTTTACATGTTCAATAATGTAATCAAATTCCGATAAACGAACGAACCACTTTCCAATTCTCGGATTCATCTCTTTCTTATTCTCTAATTGCTCAAGACTATTACAATCTGTTTTTAACACAAATGGTATGCCTAACAAATACACTCTAAATTTTTCCGAACTGCATACTATTGCCAGTGCTTCTAATTCAAACGAATGATATTCTCCTCCCTCGCGCGTCATTTTGCGACTGTTATAACTCACAGGATGTAACTTTTGATCTACTTGCTGCTGAAACAAACCCGCACCCAGCCCTATGCTACTTGCATCAGTATGCACTTCTGTTCTAGCGTTCGGATTATATGCAGCTAGAATAGGTTTGGACCATAAGCTCCTTTCAATTTCATTAAACGCTCTGATTTGCTCTTCTTCCCATACGAATTTTGCATCTTTGATTAGCATATCAGTCAATGGCTTCAAAATTATAGCAAATCCCTTCACAAATCTTCGAGAAAAAACTAGCCAAACCTAAGAAACTACGAACACTTTTTATATCTTTTAAAACTGGAGAATCTTGTATACATTTTGATTTTTCTCGACCTGGTTAAATACATCCGTTTGAAATTTTAAACCCAAGATAATCTATACTTTTTTTTCAAAAAGTGACATTTCTTTCAATTCAGTGTCAAACCTGCATCTCTCAAAATATCTAAGATTTCTGTTAATCCTGACAAATCTCTTGGAATATTTTTTGCCATAATAAGCAAACCATCGAAATAAGCCATCGCCCATTTAAACGATAAACCACCCAACACAACGTTCATAAGCCTCTGAAACTCGGGTGGAGCATCACACAAACCGAAAGGCATACACTTAAATTGATAGTGACCATCCGGAGTTACAAAAGCTGTGAATTGACGTGAGTGTTTTTCGATCGGAACTTGATGACAGTCACTCATTAAATCAAGACTAGTGAAGAAAACTCGCCCATGCAACCTATCCAATTGATCATCTATACGCGGCATCGGATACTCACAGCGTTTTATCTGCTTATTAACTTTTCGATAATCTACACACATGCGCAGGTCACCCTTTTTCTTCTTCACGAGCAACATCGGACTGGCAAACGATGAGGTGCTGTCTTCCACGATGTCCGCTTTTTTTAGCTCTTCAATCATCTCCGCAGTTTATTGTCGTTCATGAAACGATAGTCGATATGGTCTATAGTAAACTGGTTCCGTTGAAGTCAACTCGATGCTCATTTCCGCCTTAGTAGGACAGCCAATTTGATTCATGTTACGAGCAACCAAATCCTTGAATCCATTCAAAACATTTAGTAAATCTTCTCCATCCTCTCCCACGACACCCAGTATCAATTCCTGATTCAAGGATTGGTTCTGTATTCACTTCCCGCATCAAATTTGAATAACCGCAAGTTTCTCTTCTTGTAATTTCATCGCCTGGCCGAATTTCATAGTCTTTATCAGTCTCATTTTACACTGGAATAACAGATTGGCCCGATCCATCCGTTCCTATCGAACACCTCGGTATTAAATGTCCGTCGCTTCTAATCCCTCCTCCCACACAAATCTCTGTTTGTGAGACTTCTGTTTCCACTGTGACGTGTGCCAAAAAATTAGAGGGTATGACTTGGGCATCTACCGCCCATAATGCAGTTCTAATTTTCTTATTAGGATCTATCTTCGTAACGTCATTCTTATTATCTGCAGTTCGTAGCTCATTGCTTGTACTCAGAATAATAACATCTGAATGCTCAATGTATGGATGACCCACTAGAAGATCCATTTCCTGACTATTTTTCGGTACGATGTGAATTTTCACTTTTGCATCAACTCCATCTATGCTCAATATTGACGTTACAATTCCAAGAGGTTGAACTTTCCCATCACCATATCCAATGAGAGGCTCCATCTTTGTTTCATAATAAGTCAAATTAATTTTCTCGGCAATATCTTCACGCAAAGCAACAACACTACATCCCATATCTATATATCCTTGTACAGGTTGGTTGAAAAGTTTTGGAAGCGACACCTATCAACCAGTACAGGAATCAAAATTTATACGCTATTCTTATATTTCATCCTTCATTTGAACACACACACAATTTTATTCCGATCTGTCAATTCATTCTTTGTTTACAAGCCATTCGAAGTTGACGTGTCAGTGTATTTTGTGAAAATGGAAGAATCCGAATATCGTGCAGTGATAAAATTCTTTGTTTTGGAAGGTTTATAAGCAACAGAAATTCATACTAAAATGAAGAAAGTGTTGAAGGAATCTGCTCCTTCATTTCCAACTGTACATCGATGGGTTTTAGAGTTCAAACGTGGTCGTACAAGCATTGAAGATCAAATCACGTTGTGGACGTCCAAAAAGTGCAACGAAATCAGACATCATTGAGCAAGTCTATGATATTGTTTGTAAAGATCCGAGTTTGACTAAGCGTGAAATTGCTGATACCATAGGCAACTCGGATGAACGAGTACTCCATATTTTACACGAAGAATTACATATGAAAAAGCTTTTTGGAAAGTTAGTGCCGCATTCGTTGACAATTCAACGAAAACTGAATCGAAAACAAATTTCTCAGCGTAATTTTGAGCGTTTTAAGCAGAATAAGACTGATTTCTTGCGTCGTTTCGTAACTGTGGACGAGACTTGGATCTACCATCATGATCTTAAACTGAAACAAGAACGTTTAACATTGGACAGAAGCTAGTTGTTTAGCTCCAAAACGGGTGAAGCCAAAACGATCGGCAAAAATTGTTTTAGCATCGGTTTTTTGGGACGCAAAAGGGGTTTTGTTGATTGATTATCTCGAAAAAGGTAGACAAGTTAACTATGAATATTATTGCAACCTTTTGGACCAGTTGGATGAAAAAATTCGTGAAAAATGACCCGGTTTACGGAAGAAAAAAATCATTTTTCATCAAGACAATGCACGTGTTCACACAAGTGTTCTGCGGATGGCTAAACTGAACGGATTGAAGTACGAATTGCTCTAACATCCACCGTATTCACCAGATTTGGCTCCCTCCGACTATTACCTCTTCAGAAATTTGAAACAATTCCTTCGTGGAAAGCGTTTTTCGTCGAATGAAGAAGCTATTGCAGCTGCGGAACAGTATTTTGCGGAGCTTCCGGAAAATCATTACGGAGATGGTATGAAATGATTGCAGGGTCGTTGGAATAAGTGTGTTGAAGTTAAGGGAGACTATATTGATTAAAAAAAATCATTTCATCAAAAAATACACATTCTTTCATTTTTGCTTTCAAAACTTTTCAACCAACCTGTACTTCATGTCCATTTAAAAGAACATCTTTGAAATATTCCGCATGTGTATTTTGATTAACACAGAGCATTGATTGATTTCCACTATCTTTCCCTATTCCCACCCTACTATCACAATTATACAGAAAATGTCCCATTTCTCCGGACGTGAAACATTTGATTTTAGGTTTATCTTTCTTTTTGTCTTCACTCTTTTCCTCTTTAATCTTGACTGTTTTATCGTCCTTGCTTTGTGTACATGCGCTTGCCTTATGCCTCATTTGTTGACACGCGAAACACTTCACGATGTTTATAAGCTCACTGTAAGATGGCGTTCGTGTCGTCTCTCTCATGTGTGTCGCTCCGCTTCTCAAATCTGGCAATAATGCAGCTGGCGTGATATATTTATTCAAAGGTCCTAAATAATCTTGGAATCTGACGTTATTAGATCCACTCACAATCACTTGAATTATTTCTCGATTTTGCATTCCTGCTTTTAAACATTTTGATAATTTTTCATAATAATATTCAACGATATTTTGATCCGGTTTTCGTTTATGATTTTGAGCTTCCAATCAAAATGTAACTGGATCGTCATCGCTTGGGAATTGAGTTCTCAATTCCACTTTCCATTGTTCCCATGTTCTAGGATTTCCGACAGCAGGTACACTATCCCGCCATCTTTTCGCTACGCCTACTCAATTTGCCAACGCATAATGGCAAGTTGTTACATCATTTCACTCATACAATACTTGGTATTCTTCGATTCTTGAAATCCAAGCTCCAATATCTAAATCTCCTTTATCAGGATCGAACTGAGGTAGAACCTTCATAATACTCCCGTAATGTAATTGTCGGGGAGGGTCGGCTATGTTTATTTCTTTTTCGTCGTCATTCGATAGCTCAGGTTTTGTATCATCACGTTTTGTATCCTCTTGTACGGGGGTGGATTGATAAGTTCCCGGCCTGACCAAGAGATGGCGCCACTAGGCCTACCTTGAGGTGGCGTTCTATAGTACCATCCTTAGATAGCTTGTAGCTATAGTTTCAGTCCGATCGCCATGTTAGTTTAGTTTTGAGAGCACGCTGACCAAGGCACCTCTGTGTTTTTCGTAAAAATGGAAAAGCTGGAAAATCGTGCTGTCATCAAATACTTTTATTTGAAGGGGTTAACGCCGAAGGAAATTAAAGGAGAGATGGACTCAACACTGGGGACATCCTCCCCATCATATTCAACCGTTAAGCAGTGGGTTTGCGAGTTTAAAAAGGGTCGTGTGAGCACCTCTGATGAGCCTCGCTCAGGACGCCCCATTGAGGTCACAACTCCAGATATGATCGAAAAAATCCATCAAATAGTGCTGAAAGATCGCAGATTAAAAGTTCGTGAGATAGCTGAGACCTGTAAGATGTCATATGAACGTGTACAAAATATTTTGCACCAACATTTGTATATGGAAAAGCTCTGTGCAAGATGGGTGCCGCGTTTGCTAACAGTCGACCAAAAATTGATTCGAAAGAACATTTCTACCGCCAATTTGGCGTTGTATAAGCGTAATCCAAGCGAATTTTTGCGTCGATTCGTAACCGTTGACGAAACTTGGGTCCACCACTACACTCCTGAAACCAAAGAACAGTCTAAACAGTGGATTGGACCAGGGGAACCAACTCCAAAGAAGGCAAAAACAATTTTTTCGGCGAACAAGGTTATGGCTACTGTTTTTTGGGATGCAAGAGGTGTTATATACATTGATTACCTTGAAAAGGGTAAAACTATCACTGGTCAATACTACGCAGACTTATTGCAACGTTTGAGCCACGAAGTGAAAATTAAACGACCTCATCTGGCGAAGAAAAAAATCTTGTTTCATCACGATAACGCACCAGCGCACACGTCAATCGTTGCGATGGCTAAAATCAACGGTCTGAAGTTTGAATTAATGCCGCACCCTCCTTACTCTCCAGACCTAGCCCCGAGTGACTATTATCTGTTTCCTAACCTCAAAAAATGGCTTGGCGGTAAGAGATTTGCGGACAATGAAGAAGTAATCGAAGCTGTAAATGGGTATTTTGAGGAGCTTGACGAATCAGTCTATAGAGATGGCATTACTGGACTAGAACACCGCTATGAGAAATGTATCAGCCTTGGAGGAGATTATGTTGAGAAATAAAAGAACAAAAATTCTTAAAAACGTTGTTTTTCTTGGTCAGGCCGGAAACTTATCAATCCACCCTCGTATCTTGTGTGCTTTGACGTAGTCTTACTACGTGTTTTTACTGAGGGCATCCGTATAGACTGTTCTCTCTGTCTATTATCTTACAACTCGGCGACACCTCTACAAATCTCACTTACTCCGACAAGGAAGAAAAATCACCCTAACTTTCTGTCAACAGCCTCACGTCGATTTAGAACATGCGCACCGATCCGATATCACTTCTGAAATTGTCGGACTCACGAATGATCAGATCATTATTCAATTATTGAACGAAAAGATTTTATTGATAATAAGAAAAGTTATGAATACAAAAGAATGGATGCTTCTCCAACGCTCTCTCTACGCGTAGTCCAATCTCATGCGCGCGCCACGCACCGCTCGTGCCACTCCTCTCACACACACACACCGCGATACGAACAGCAACACATATTTATAGTTATATATACCGACAATATTATCATTCACTTCCCTTATTCGACATTATGTTCTGTGAACATCTTGTTTTCATTATCTTAGGAACTCATCCTCGTGATGTCCCTACTCTATTTCACTCGACCCGAGCTCTGGACCACTCCCTGTGGGAGGTATGGGTGGACCCCCGAAAAGGCGAGTGGAGAGGGTTCCCCATACCCTCACATATACTACTCACCATGCTTTCATTCCTATCCCTAAAACTAATGAAAACTTATCTTATCTCCATATTCACATGAAATTTTCTCATCAAATTGACGATATCCACATTCTCTTTGCATTCCATCCTTTGTTTTATCCCAAATCATATCCTTATTTCAACCTACATTCTCCCTACTTAGAACCTTTCCCTACCTCATTCACTACTATTGCAGCTCCTCCAATACCTACTCATCTTGATCCCAATTCGTACTCCTTTCACATCTGCTTCCTATTTCCTACCCCACAAATTTTATATGCCTACCTATCCGTATTTATTATCCCATTCTCACTTACTCCAATAAGCACCCCTTATCTTTCCGTAAAACATCCTCTCGATTTATATCTTATACTCACGCAAATAACAATTCATTCAAGCTTAAGCACTCATACGAACATAATTAAAATATCGATCTTTGTCCACCAATCCTTCATATGAATCCATACCTCTAAACTTAAAAACCTGTCTTATATTTATCTTTATGTTTCATCACCTATCTTATCTACATTCCCATCCACCATCCTCTCCTTATTCTTTCTTCATCTTATCCTCTAATATTACACTTCCCTTAATACCCATCCTAGTCTTACCTTAATTCACATTTCCTCACATTTCTTCCTGTTCCCTGAACAACAGCCTTCAAATATCCGATATCTCTTCATTTCAACCCACATACTCCTATCTTCTCCTTCTCATCTCTGGTTAGAGGTATCATATGACTCCTTGTCTATTCCTTCTATCCTTCTTCATCTTCTCTCTCCTGCTACTTCAACAGAATCGCTGACGACGTAGATTCCAGTGCTGTCCTTGCACCTTAAACTTCTCCATGATTCCTCTGGCGCCTACCTTATCCCTTTAGCTACAATGCTGTCTCAATCTATATAACTATCATATACTTTCCTACCTTATTCTAACCTAAAAAACTTAGATTCTAGATTTTTCATGCTACCCTCTATCCCAAGTTACAATCATCCCCCTCATACTACCTCATTTATCTTATTTCCTCCCATAACTCCCCGCTTCTTCAATTTATTTCTCTTCCTTTCTCCTTTTATTCCTCTTACCCCACAATTCCTTAGAACTCCCTAAATTCCCTTACCTTGAGATAATTTCCCTTTAAACTCTTACGTTAACCTATAACTTTTCATCAGATATCTCCTTCCATTCTTTGTCACAGATTACTGAAATCATATACCATAATTAACTCTACTCTTAATCTAATACAACTTACAACTACTCTCAGATCCTCCCATTCTTGTGACATACAAAAGCTTTCTTTTACTCTGTATTTCTATTTCTTATACCAATTGCCTAACCTCTTGTGATTCTTTTACTCGAATTATTCAGCATTGCTACCCTTACCTCACTCTCCCTCCCCTTTCCCCTATTCTCTATTTCCTTCTTCCTTTTATCTCTATCTTTCCACAATTGAATCAAGACTTCGTCTCTTTCTTCATCTAAATCATCATTTGTGACCGCCAAAATTCTACCTCTGCTAGACTTTCCTAACACCCCAAAACCACCTACTTACTTCCTCACAATTGCTTACGAAATGATCTATCTTATCTTTCCCCTTTCCACAGGACAGACACCTCCTCTTCTCTTCTGCCAACCAATCTTTATTATCCTCCTCTATATTCTCAAACCTTATTTTTATTAGCGCTCTAATTCCTTCCCCTTTCCTCTCCTTCATTCCCCTCTCCAAATTCATATTCCTTAAGAAACTTGGCCCTGATATTCCTTCATCAAGATCCTTATATCTTTCATTGTACCTTGCCTCCTCTATTCTCGCCGCTTCTCATTGTATTCGCCTATCCGATTCCCTCCTCACTAATTGATCCACTAAGCCTTCCCTCTTCTCTGAATTTTCTTCAATCCGTAACTGTCCCCACCCATTCCTATTATAATATTTTTCTCTCTCCTTACTCAATCTGTCTTTCCCTCCTATCTTCTTTTTTTCTTCCCAGCATTTCTTCCCCCAATCTTCATTCTCTTTTTCCCTCGGTTTCCTTTCATAGTTCACTGCCCTAACTCCCCATGCTATCTTTAAACCTCCCATTCTCAGTTCCCTCATAATCTGGGTGTGCAAAAATCTAATTTAAACATCCACCTAATTTAGTCGAACATTATCCTTTCTCATTCCTTCTTGTCCTCCCATCCCCATATCTCTACCCCATACGCCACAACACTTTCCACTAGATATTTGAAAAGCGTCCATCTCTTGAAATCATTTTTACATAATTTCTTCCCTAAACTCTACGTCCTACCTCCCACAATTCTCCCTTTCCTCCTCAAATCTTTTATATGTTCTTTATAATCCCCTCTTCTACTAAATGTGAATCCTAGATATTTGAAGACTTCCACCTCCCCTATTTCCCTACCTCCTCATGCCCATTTCTCTCTCTTTTCCTCGCCCTTTTTATTGAAGACCAAAATCTTTGATTTCTCAATATTTAATTCCAACCCTATTTCTTTCAAATATTCCCTCAAAGTTCCCATCATATCTAATAACGCTTCCCCATTTTTCGCCAACATCACTATATCGTCTGCGTATGCTGAACTCCAAATCCTTCTCTCACCTAATTCAATTCCTCCTATTCCTCTCTTATCGAATTCCTGCTCTAACCCCGCCATATAAAGGTTAAACAATGAAGTGCTCAACACACATCCTTGCCTCACTCTTTTTTTAGTTCTAAATTCTTCTGTTGAAGACTCTTCCTTCCTAATTCTCACTCTCGTGTCTTCATATAACCTCTTTATTCTCCTAACTCAACCCGTACTTATCCCCATTCTTTCCATGATTTCCCATAATTCCCCTCGTTCAATATTGTCAAAAGCTGCTTCTGAATCAATAAAAAATGCATATCCTTCATCATTCCTTACCTCCTCTCTTTGTACTATATGATTTAATATGAAGATATTATCAATCGTCGACCTTTCCTTTCTAAATCCTGCCTGACTCTCCGGAATTAACCTTCTTTCCTGTACCTCTTCCTCCAATCTACTCCTTGAAATCTCTGCATATATTTTATATACTGTGCATAGTAGTGACACCTCTCTATAGTTTCCTACCTCCTCTTCATCACCTCTTTTATATATTGGCACAGTCATACTGACTTCCCAATCTTTTGGTATTGTTTCTGATCTCCATACCTCCCTTATTATTTCCAATAACCTTTCCTTTACCTCTTTTCCCCCATACTTCCATGTCTCATCAGGTTCTCTATTGATTCCTGTTGCTTTCCCCGCCTTCAATCTCCTTACAGCCTCACTCACTTCCTCAGATGTTATTTCTTCCCCTCCTTCCTCCTCTCCTTCCTCTTCAATCTTCTTTTCTATCATATTCTCTCTATCCTTCCCCTCTATTGACCCATTCAACAACCTCATGGAATGTTGCATCCATGTGTTTTCCGTGATATCATTTTCTACCCAACTCTTCTTCCCCCTTCTACTGTTTATATATCTTCATATCTCTGTTTCACTTTCTATTTTCCTTAATTTGTCCTCTTCTTCTTCCCATTTTCCCTCTCCTTTATCCCTGAAGAATCTCTCCATTTCTCTTTTTTTCTCTATGTATCTCTCTCTACTCTCGTCCCCTTTTTTCCATTTCCTATGTAATCTCTTGATGTATCTCTTCTTCCCCACACAGCTCCTATCCCACCATCTTTTCCAGCCCATCTTCCTCTTATTTATCCTACTCTTCTTCATAACCATTGCTTCATGTATAAAATCCTTCAAGGCTTCTCAACTGCTTTCCAAGGGAATCCCTTCTTCCGGCATATGATCTGAATCGATTCTATTCCCAATCTTAAAATCTCTCACCTCTTCCCATGCTTGATTATTTACTATCACGTAATCAATTACTGAACATTCCTTCTTATTTACGAATGTGAATTCGCAATCCCCTTCTACATTTCCATTCAAAATATATCCACCCAAATCTTCCATGAAATTCAATAACCTGCTCTTCCCATTCGACGATATTTTGTCCCTACTATGCCATTTCCCTCCCTGCTTCTCTTCTACACTTCCTTCTTCTCCTATTCGAATAATAAAATCCCCCCCCCCCCCCTATGATCCATTTCTCCTGTTCCTTTCCTTTCATCTCTGTCCTGATACACTCTCTTTCTTTCTCCCAATTTCCTTTATTATACATCGACCATATATATAAGTTCTCCTCACCCCCTCTCAGAACTGATGAAATCATTGCCTTCTTTTCAAAAAACATCAGATCACTTCTTTTATCCTCCTACCCTTTCCTTCAACCTATCAAAAACCCCTCATCGCCCTACCCTTATATTTCTCCTTCCTTGCTAAACTACATTCCCAAATGTGCGAATCCGGGAGTTTATTTTTTAATTTATCCCAACCTTTGTCCATCAAACACGTTTCACTCAAGCTGATGAAATCAACCCTCCTAATGAAGTCCCGAAATTCCTCATCTTGCCTTCCAATTCCCGCTATATTCCAAAATCATAATCTCCTTCCTTCCCTCCTTCCCTCTCATTGTTCCACCTCCGCCCCTTTTTCCTCTTTCCCTGTTCCCACACCTTGGCTACTGTCTCAATCATCTTTCCCCTCCCTCTCCACCACATTCTCTCCCACCTCTGACTTCTTCCTCTCCTTTTTCCTTTCATTCCTCTTTTCAACTAGTTCCTCTAATTCCCCTTCTACTTCCGGCCAACTTTTCCATACCTCATTTATTTTTATTTTCCCACCCTCTACTTTTACCTCATATCTCTTCTCTCTTAATGATCTTGCCTAACTGTTTAACTTTGCTTGTACCTTTCTCTTCTCTCATGATAGATCATGTTCTACAAAATCACCCCCTCTCAGTTTGTGTTTATTTCTCATTACCTCTTTCTTATGCTCTTCGTTCGCCAATTTCACAATCACTACCGTACAACTCCTCCATCCCTTTACTATCTCCACCTCTACGTCTAGTTTGTCCCTAAGGAACTTCCCCCCCCCCATTCTTTCATATCCTCTCCTTCCACCCTTCCACCCTTTATTACAATGTTATCTCTTCTTTCGTTCTTATCTTGTTCTGACACCCATCTTTTCAACCTACCAACCTCTCTCTCGCTAAATTTATCTTCACTTTTTTCAGAATCCCCTCTTGATCCACCTATTCTTACACTTTCCCATGTACTATCCCCTCCTTCCGAGTCTGAACCCCGCTCTGATTTTAATTCTTTTCCCTCTTTATGGCAGTTTTCTAAACTCTCCAACCTATTCTCTATCTCCTGCAATCTGTCCTCCCATTCCCCCTCCTTTCCTTCACCTTCATCTAAACACTCTAAACATTTTTGCCTACATTCTTTTATTTTTTCTATTTCTTTTTTCATATCCTTGTTCATATCTTTTATTCCTCTTTATACATCTTTATCTTCTGTTTCGAAAGATGCTCTCTTCTTAGCACCTAACCTTACCCCTGCCAAAGTTTTCTGCTTCACGTCGACAGCGCCACCTCCCTTCCCTCCACCCTTCCTTCCTCCAGCTCTCGCCGCCATAACCTCTTCTCACCCACGCCTTTTTACTTTTCCCCCTAACTTACCTGAACTCTCAATAATTTCACCTCCCCCGATCACACTCTTTCCTCCACTTATAATCTTTCAAAAAATCACAAGTAGCAATCACAATCAGCTGTATTACTCTTGTAAATGACTTTTCTATGCCACTTACATTCACACGTGGGACTAACACTCCAACGCCTTCTAACCAAGTTGCTTTCAAAATATCGTGTAATGATACGAATTTGAAAACAAAATGTTCCGATCGATACCAAAATCAATGGGCCTCGAGTCCTCTCTAAGGCGAACATATATTAGGTGTACAAATAAGTTCCCGTGGTTTGTCAAAAGATGGCCCCACCAGAAGGTTATGGAGAAATTGTCAGATGTAAAACGTAATATCTCAAGTTTAGTCATCTGGCAACACCATAACCATAAAGTACTAGTGATTCCGTATCAGCATCACGTAATTTTTTTCGTGCAAAAATGTCAAGTTTTATTCCGAATAAGCATCATTTGCGGGAACTTTTGATTTACTTCTTTAATGTGAAAAAATCTGCAGCTGAGGCGCATCGATTGCTTCTAGAAGCATATGGTGAAGCTGCTCCGAGTGAGAGAAGTTGTCAGGAATGGTTTCAAAAGTTTAAGAACGGTGAGTTTGACGTTAAAGACAAAGAACGCAGTGGAAGGCCGAAAGTGTACGAAGACATGGAATTAGAAGTACTATTGGAGGAAGATTCATCCCAAACGCAAAAAGAACTTGCACTTACTCTACAAGTGACTCAACAAGCAATTTCACATCGTTTAAAATCGTTAGGAATGATTCAAAAACAAGGAAATTGGGTTCCATATGAACTAAAGCCGAGAGACGTTGAACGCCGATTATGCATGAGTGAAATGCTGCTTGCCAGGAATAAAAAAAAGAGTTTTTTGCATCGTATAGTCACTGGTGACGAAAAATGGATTCACTACGATAATCCAAAGAAGAGAAAGTCATGGGTTAAGCCCGGCGAACCATCAACATCGACAGCTAAGCCGAATATTCATGGAAAAAAACTCATGCTGTGTATTTGGTGGGATCAGCTTGGTGTCGTGTATTATGAATTGCTGAAACCAAGCGAAACCATTACTGGAGCTCTCTACCGAACACAATTGATGAGATTGAGTCGGGCACTTAAGGAAAAACGCGCCCATTACTACTCCAGACACGACAAAATTATTCTTTTACACGATAATGCTCGTCCACATGTTGCGGCGCCGGTAAAAACATACTTGGAAACACTCAACTGGGAAGTTTTACCCCACCCGCCGTATTCACCAGACTTAGCCCCTTCTGATTATCACCTGTTCCGGTCGATGGCACATGGTCTGTCTGAGCAGCGCTTCACATCATATGAAGACACCAAAAATTGGGTAAATTTGTGGATAGCGTCAAAAGATGAAGAGTTTTTTCGACGGGGTATCCGAATGTTGCCAGAAAGATGGGGAAAAGTAGTGGCAAATGATGGAAAATACTTTGAATAAAACTTAATGTACTTTTCCTTTACAATAAATTCCTAATTTTTTATAAAAAACCGCGGAAACTTATTTGTACACCTAACAATAAAGTATGAGAAGGTTGGGGAAGAACTAATCATCCGTCACCCGATCTTTATTTCCATTGACCTTTGATGAGTACCTTTCTTAGTATTACAAACAAAATCTCAAAATTCACATTTGAGTAACTCGGAAACTTACAGTATCATGATTGTTACGAAGTATTGTAGTAATTTGTTACAATTTGTACATAATGGCAACATCCCTTACAAAAACTAGCACGATTGTGACCTCACCCGTGATATTTTGCATCGGAAAATCTGAATCGTGTTAGTTCTCATAGAATGCGTCGATATATAAGAAATTTTTGCTAACTCCATTAGTTACAATACAATATGATTTGAAAGTGTATACATGATAATGCATGAAGCCGAAGTGTGGAAGCATTGTGCCAATGTATCAGCACCTGTCAGCAAAGAAAGCAGAAATAATGAATATGTATATGAATGTTTTATTCAATCATTTGAATTCATATTTATTTTTTAGCATAATTGGATACAACTCAAATAACATGTGCGTCGATCTATTGTCCCGATTCTGAATTGAGAATTCATGATAAGGAGTAAGAACAGCCAAGAAATTGACCACAAATGATGATGTGAAAAACAAGATATTATTCTATCGTATCGTAACTTGTGGTCTGCCTTTCGAATTCTCTTCTTTGAGTATGATATGGCAGATTGTTATTCTCACAATACTGTTGACTCACATAGTTGACAAGCAGAACGTAATACTGATTGAATCCATCAATAAACCAAAAACAATTTCTGTTACGTATATGGCAATGCATACCTAATTTTCAGATGAAAATTCTACTTGGGAAATTGTCTCACAAGCTGAAATATTATTAGTTCCAAATGACAACATCAAATCTACAGGAGAAAAATAATTATCGAAGTATATTTCATAGTCACTGTTTTCAAGACCTTGGCACAAATCTTTCACGACTCTCGACCCTAATGATTTTTCGGTTCTTTCATCAACTTTTTCAGTATAGATTTGAAAGTCACATACATATCCATTTTGATCTGACTGCGTCAAAACTTTGTAATCTCGCTTGATTGTTTTCATGGGCATATATTGTTCCATGGAATTCCTCCCCTTAAATTTCATCACGCTCTCATCTATGCTTTGTTTCCGTGTTGGATTATAATAATACTTATAACTGCGAGATAACACATCCAAAAGAGGCTTCACGTTAAATAACTTATCATGTCCCTTTTCGTTTCTTCCTGGTCCGTTGCTATTGTCATTCAAATAGAGATTTGAAAGTATAGAACTGAATCTATTGGAAGTCATGAAAGAGGAAACATAATGATCATGGAGTTGTGGATTAGAGGACCAGTAGTCTCGGTAAGATGGTAACCTTTCGATCCCCATTACGATATTTATACCCAGAAAAATCGAAAATTCTTCTCTTGTGAGTTTTTGAGAAGATTGTCGCTTTTGATCACGATAGATATTTGTTTGTTCAACAATATTATCAACAATTTTGTTTGTAAACAACGAAGCGAAAATATTCAAAGGTTTCCGCTGAATCTGGAATATTTTGAGGACCTTGGTACATAGAGAATATTTCTTGATTCACTCGTCTCCTTTTCTCTTCCCAAATTCCATGTGAATTCAATGAATGATCGGCAGAAGGCGCATCATCTTTTTCGTCTGAGTCTCCTGTATTATCGTGAATGGAATTATTGTTAGCAATATCACTGTTTCCAAAGACAGCGTCGTTTTGAATGAAATTTTCTCCGTACTCATCTTCTGAACTATCAATATCTTCTCCTGATTCAGATACATTGGATATCTCTGAAATTTTTCGAAGATCGTCATCCATGATATCGATCAACAGAATTTTGTTATATAAACCACTGAATCCGCTCAGTACTTCAAAATAGATTGGAAAATTCCACTAAATCTATGGCACAAGGTATCAGTCATAACGAAAGTTCACATTCGTTATTATTGATCCTTCCAATATTGACTGCTTGTAATTAGATGAGAGTAATGTAGAAATTACTTGATTATTCGAAAAGATTCAATATTCAGTACTCTGAGAAAAAAATGTTAAAGGTGATATTTCTTGTTCTCTTATGATTCAGCTGTTCTTATATAGTTTATTGTCCTCTACATTGGATCGAATATTTTGAATTCGACTTCGCAAATATATTCAGTATCCCGGAATATATCCAACACATAGATTTTGATCAACATCCGAAATGAATATCAACCTAACATATTGGATTGGAAACCCAAAAAACCCCTCCGTACAAATATTTTCCAAAAACTGAACAATTATGCCAACCAAGACAGCACGGGAAGTTCTTTGAACGTTTCGAAAACATGCCCTTGGTTCTGCGTGTTTTGGTCACCGAGGAATAAGTTTTCCAAATGTTTAGAGTACCTACATTTTGGATGCCCCTGAATACGTTCTGAACTCGTCCTTTTCATCTACTAAGGGCCGTTCTCATAATGTTTTCCCAACATACTTTCATGAAAACTAATCTTCAGAAACATATGCGCAGCTTCGCACAACGTAATGGAAACCTTTATTGGATAAGTTTTCAGAACGTCGCACGGTGCACATGAATAGAACTAACCGAGACATTTGCACGTACCTGGAACATACATGTGACGTTCTTAGAACATCCCGAAACGTTATTTCGGGGAACCTCTAACCAATCACGGCACTCACCAAGGAAATTCGCGTTTCTAAGTATCGCGACATTTTCTTAGCTGGACACAATTCACTTCAATACACTTCGCAATACACTCCGCTCTTGTCAACAGCTAAACTTTCAATTTTCATCGCTGGAACACCAACAGTCCTTTTCAGGACTTATATCTTCAAATCAACGTGGGATCAAGCTTTGACAATCAAATTAAATTGAGTTTTTTGGGAAATCTCCAACGGAACTTCACGACAATCAAGTTCATGATTCTTTAACATCAACAAGCATCAACAAGCTGAAATTTGAATGTGAAGTGTTTCAACGGTAATGGAACGAAGTTCAAACACGAGTAGTTCAAGATTCCAAAGGAGAACAATTCCAACGAGCGAGCTTGGATTGCTGCTCATCTTCTACATCTACAAGCTGCATTTCGAACGTGAAATGCTCGAACAGGGATTGAATGAAGTTCAAGCACGAATTTTCCAGAAAAGAAAAATTTTCCCAACCGACCAATCAACGAGACAAGCACGGGCTGCTTCGACTACGCGGGAGGAACCATTGGGACCACATTTTTCATCCCAACAACCGGCTGTAACTGCGATTCTGTGCTACAAACAGCCAGGATCACTAGCAGTTTTAAATAAATTAAACAGAACGTGAAGCGAGTCGCTAAGGCACTTGCGGGGTTTCCATAAAAAGTAAGTGCTGTGATTTGGGTGGGTGAAGAAGCTAACTTTCCTTACCTCAATAATAACATCGAAATTTTGATGAAACCTTAAGTTTTGAGAATTCAAATTGAATTAAATCCTTGTAGATTCAAGTCACATACTTGAATATTGACCAAAATTTGTGAGTTTTCCTTCTGATTTGTTTGCACTTTCTCTTTTTCTCCATTTATTTAAATATCAATCATCTCTCCCTTTTATTCTCATACTCAGAGGTAGTACAGAATTATATTTCAACAGATTTTCTTCTTCTGTTCCTCTTTCAGTAGAAAACAAGATATATGCTAGGATAAAATATCTGGGGACAGGATCAGGGGGACGAAGAATAGGATAAAGGCTCATCAAAAAGCTGTTAGGGAAAAGAAAATTCCACCCGCAGGAAGGAAGAGAAAACGCTTCTTCAACAACCTGAATACCTATCAGGAATCCCTAATGAGTTTAAAGCAAGAATTAAAGAATTTGAAAATATATTGAGCTTCATTGAAGATAAGAGGGGATTTATTTGTAGAAGGAGAAAATTGGGACATTCAACCTCTTCCTCTATGCAAGAAGTTATATAAATCTAATTCCTGCCCACAATGTAAATCTTAAAAATTGATTCAATATACAAATCTGTATAATTAATTGAAAAATTTGTAACTGTCAATATTAATATTAATACACAAAGTTCAACATTAAACCTCCTTGTGATCAAACGCTGGCATAAGTCATAATAAATTCAATTTTGTAACTAGATTTTAAACGAGTCAAACAGTTTCATTGAAGTATCCTTTCCCCAGTCCTTGTGTAGTTTCAACTAACCAAAGTGGGGTAACAAAGGGATTGTCAAACTTGATTCGGCAATTCCTTGTCACCACTGTCCTTTGCAGATGAACCATAAACGGTTTTGACGTAACAAAGGGAACTAAAAACTCTCCGTGTCCATGTCGTCAGTTCTAGGTCATGCCGGAGAAAAAAAAATGGAAGTGACCTCATTTGACTCGAGATAGGAATAATCGACGGTCTCAGAACCCCTTGTACACTGATTTTTGTCGAAGTCAGCCAAGTATGCAAAATTTGACCGCCATCAAGGAGACACGGTTTTGAATTTGGATAATTCTGTAAATCCAACTTCAGATTCGTAATCAGTGACTCAACAACCCCCTGTCAACTGATTCTTGTCAAAATACGGCCGATTATGCCAAATTTCACTGCCATCATGAATCCACCAACTTGAATTTTCAAAATTCTGAAATTCCAACTGCAGATTTGTAATGAGAGACCCTAAAAACCTTTGTAAACCGATTTTTGTCGGAATACAGCTAATTATACAAAATTTGACCGCCATCTTGAATTTCAAAAATTTTGGAAATCTCACTCCAGATTCGTAATCAAAGACCGTAAAAACCTTGGTTTACCGATTTTTGTCAATATACAGCGATTTATACAAAATTTGACCGCTATCTGGAATTTCGGAAATCTGATCCCAGAATCGTGATTAGCGACCCAAAAAACATAAAATCACCGATGGATTATATACGCTCATTGTACTTGTTCTCATGCAAATGAATTATTTCTATGATTTCAACGTTTTCCAGCTACTATATTGTTTATTACAATAAAAATAATCAATGAATTCATAATTCATTGATGGAAATATCAAAATTGTATTCACAGCAACCGAAAATAACAGCAAACTCTAGTAGAATACTCCACAACCTTCATCAAATATTGAGAAAACCACTTTTGAAAAGGTAGTACATATATGTACCACTGCGACGCAAAGGGTTAAGCAAGCTCTGTACGATCTTTTTCATCAATTGTCTACGATCCTAATTGGAGAAATCCACAATAGTTGAGTGTCCGTCAGGGGTTATGATATATCCGTTATGTTTTGGCCTACAGAAAGATTGCGAATCACTTTGAATCAACCCCCTTAAGCATACTCCGTATGATCCATTTGATCATCTGTCAACGACTCCAGTAGGAGAACAGGACAGTAGCAGGTTGTCCGTGAAGGGGTTATGATATATTCGATATGCTTTTGCCTCAGAAGTAATTAATGAATTTAAATTGTTTTTCTCGACCACCCTTGTATGATTTCATATCATTGGTCTCTGGTTCCGGTTGGAGGAACCAACAGTAGCTAACTGTCCGTCGGGGATTATGATATATCCGCTATGCTTTTATGTACGGGAGTTTCAATGTGTGAACAGTAGGGGAGTTGATTTTTCGGTTCGCCCAATCTTTCCTGGCATCAGTGCCTCATGATTATTCGATTTTATAGTGAGTTTCATTATTATTGACGAACCAATCAAGACTGGAAGTAGTCATAATATCTCAACACGTCATTAACCTCCAAGGATTCGAAACTGCTACCGGTAGCAAACGGACAATATTGAAAATCAATTATAAAATGCAAGAACCGATGAGGGAAACTGGAGTGAACCTGTCATCTGTTCAAATCCGTCACTCCCCTCCATTCTTTGGAAAACAGCCACACCCAATAGATTTCCAAAAGAGAAGTTTCGCATGTTATATTGTGAACATTAACATTGGGCATGATTGAATTCTCTGTGCCTGTCATCATCACGACAGACATGTGAATAGTTGGGAAGTACATAGGATTGGGTGTTTGTGTGATTTTTGATTGTGATGAAGACCACGGAAAGCAAGTGATAGATTCCTGTTGACCACAGAGGAAATTTGCGTGTTGAGGTCCTATGTAGAACAGTATTCTCAACATTGCAATTGCTGCTCATAAGGTCAATCCATATGAAGTGGTCTAGAGCTGAATCAATTGGTAACTTGATAATTTTCGGAAACAATCTATTTTTTCAGCGTCGTCACCCCTGTATGTGGGTAGCTCTAAACATGTATTATCATATCACCCCTGTGTGTGGGGAGCTCTAAACATGTATTATTATATCCTATCCTCCGCCCATTTGAGAACGAGAACCAGCTTTTTGAGGAGACGCAATATTTTCTGCGTTTATGGGCTCTCACCAAAACTGTAATAACTCATAACTGGTTCATCTCAATTTTTCCGAAGATACCTCATTTTTGTCGTCACACTCCACTATAATTCAGATGATCATTAGAACCCTAAAATGTTTTCTGATGTGCATAAATTTGATCCAAACTTGAGCGTTCCATCTGGGGAGAACTCAATTTTCCAGGTACTATTTTATGATTTTATGAAATTTTCAAAATCTTCGAAATTTAAAGCTTGATGTCTCTGTTGCGGGACTAACGAAGATTCTGACACTTGGCTATGAGAATTTCATAGGCTTCCAGAGAAGTAAGAAGTCAGAGGTATGACGTAGAAAGAACGAGTGTACTAATTTAATTTACACAATATCTTCATGCTAACGGAACTTGCTTCTCTGATAACTCTTTCATCTCTCTTCTGTCGTATCGAGGAATGATGACTATTTACAAACAACAAATTGCCGAAGAATCATTTGGGAGTGACTTTTGAGGGTAGTTTCCCCCCTCTACATAATTTCTTCCGCAGAACGACAGAATACATTTCTCATATTTCAGGATGGGTCATAACATATATGGAGATGAGTTCATTCGGTGATCGATAATTGTCTCAATTTTTTTGTTGGAATTTTGGGGTAGTTCGCCAACAGAATAAGATGATTTGTAAAATCGGAACGCGTCTTTTTCATCATCTTTCATCAAAACAACATTTTTCAATATTTATATGACGATTTTCTGAATTTTTATACAAAAAATATGCTCGAATAATAGTTCCAACTCTGTAAATTTTGAGGGTTCCAGCCCCTAGGGACGAAATTGATACGATCGTGTTGCTCCCTTATTTCAGATTCATCTCTCCGTGTTTCATAAGGAAATATTCGAACATATCGGTGTAGAACTGTTTTAGAGGGTGGTTTTTATGGCAGAACAAGAACTGTATTCTTTTTTCTTCTATTCTCAAATGACTCTCTTCCTCAATGTCTCTATTCTTGAATAAGTCCATTCCCAAATATGACTTATCATGAATATCTCTATTCTTATGAACGTCTATTCTCACATATCTCTATGCTCTTCAATATTGATTAGATATAGATGCTCTTTGTCTTATATATAAAAGGATAGGGATACGTGAGTATAGAGATATTTCGGACTAGTCATATTCCAGAATAGACTTATTCAAGAATAGAGATGTTTAGGAATAGAGAAATGAAGAATAGAGTTTTCGTTCTGCCGTTTTCACCCCCTCAATAGCTTTTTTTACCTAGAAAAAATTCATGTGTCTGTTATTTTTTGATGAACTACAACATATCCGAACTCTCGCAAAAACGGAGTCGAAGGGTTGAGAATGTCGATGTGTTAGTAGCAAAAAGGAAATTTTCTTCATAGGGTGATGTGCTGGATGGGGGCCAAATCAACGAAAAACCAAATCAACGAAACCGTTAGTTGGGAAGAATAAGACATCATACATCATACATCTCTTCCTTGTCAACCAATGGTTTCGTTGATTTGTCCTTTCGTTGATTCGCCCCCCACCCGATGTGCCTCGTGAATTTGTCCTTCCACAACATAGCCACACAAAAAAACATTTTTTCTGGCCCAGGGGTGTGACTATGTTCACTGTATGTTCTCGGGGTCGCTGAATCCGAATCCAAGGTCAGATTGACTCCATCACGTCAGGGTTTCGCCATAACCTCAAAAAACCCTCCGATCAACGCTGTTCAGCCCTGTAACGATGTTACTCCAGCTTTGAATTAACCCTGCTAGTAACAACCTTAATGTCGGACATAATTGTAACACTCTACGTCTCCGAGACGCATATCTTGGAAAATGTGACTGCAGTTGCAAATAAATCGATCAATGTTTTGTATAATCATATCTTATGTTCATCTTGTATCAATCTCATCTAATAAGTGTTTATTGTTTCATTCTGCATGAATCGTACAATAGGAGTTACGGTAAATTACAATTGCTCGAAATCTACAAATACTTCAATCCTACATTACATATGCTTATTTTCACAATCTCTGAGTACATAGCTAATTAGTTTGGATAGTTTTCGAATTGATTTAGAATTCGGTTTTTCTGGAATTTCAAATATATCTCCGTTATCATTGAGCGCTGAGGCAATTAGTTCTTTCCTTTTCATTTCATAGTAAGGACATTCGATTAGCATGTGGTGTAAATCGTTCGTCGTGTTGCAGAGTTCACAAAAAACATGATTATTTATCACATATTTTTCATTGTTCAATATGATTCTACAGTTGAATCTATTCATCGCTCTTACTTGCATAATTATTTTATAAGTCTCTAGTGGTGAGTTTATCTTCAAATAACTCTGCAACCCTTGTATTTTATTCAAATGAGGATAAACAAGTAACGATGTACTTTTTGTTGAGTTTTCCTTATCTAATTCATACCAGTGCTTCGCATAAGCTTCGCACAAATATTGTTTTTTTCTTTTTAATTGCAGTGCATTTAGGCTATCCCATGTGTCAACTTCGTGTAAAGATTCAAAAAAAATTGTATTCCAATATTCTGTTGTGGGGGAGATGCATGTTCTTTTGTTTCAGAAAGCATATCTTGGGATAACGAACATTTGACATTTCCAAGATTTTTATGCTCCAATTTAGCACTTGGTTGAAGATTTTAACAGCCATGTGCGGTATCCCAAGTTCTAGCCTGATAACATAGCTGGGTGTGTTTCGCGGCAAGTTGAATAGTCTTTTGAAAAAGAGCACCTGTATTTTTTCAATCTCCGCTAGGTATCTAATAGCGTAAATTGGTGCTGCATACGTAACAATGGAGCTTACCAGTGCATTATAGTCTTGAAAAAGTTTGACAGGATTGCAGATTGACGGAGTAAATTAGAGAAATAGTAGATGCGGCTGCGGTTTTTGCTTTTGATAAAACCTGCTTAGTATAGGAATCAAATATGCCTGTTTGTGTGAATGTGACCCCAAGGTAGACGTATTCCTTCACAAATTCCACTTGCTTTCCACCATATACAAGTGGTGCTAACTTTTTTTTGAGCCCATGTCCGCCTTTTTAAAATACTACTATTTTTGTTTTGCTTGAGTTGATTCATAATTTATTCATCATACAGTATTCGTGGAGAAATTCAATTACTCGCTTCATAATAATGTAAGAATCTGCGAGCAGCACGATATCATCCGCATACGCCAGTGTGAG
Source organism: Gonatopus flavifemur (assembly GCA_018340375.1). Classification (NCBI taxonomy): domain Eukaryota; kingdom Metazoa; phylum Arthropoda; class Insecta; order Hymenoptera; family Dryinidae; genus Gonatopus; species Gonatopus flavifemur. Next base: position 4,276,372 of record JAFFJZ010000018.1, read on the forward strand.
AATTCCATTCATATGGTCCGCAGAGACTCCACTAATTCCCTTACTTTTCAGAAACTCTTCAAAGTCGCACAGGAATAGGGAGAACAACAAGGGGGATAGAATTTCCCCTTGTAACACTCCTTTCGTTATTTTTAGCGATTTTGTACTTCCCTTCCCCTCTTTTACTTTTGAGGTGGCTTTGCAATATAAGTTTCGAATTATGTTGATCATTTTCGAGCTAATACCAGTGTGTAACAGCTTTTTGAACAAACGACCGTGATCAATAGAGTCAAAGGCTGTTTTGAAATCAACGAATAAACCGTATAGTTTGCCTCCCTCTCTACTCAGGCGCATCTGTATTAGTGTATTCAAAGTGTATATGTTGTCCAAGCAGCCCCTGTTTGCCATTCAGGTATTATATTATTTTTCTCACACCATCCCGCAATACGTGTATATAATATTTATGTGGATATTTTGACAATGCTATTCACTAAGGCAATTGGTCTATAGCTTTCAGTGTCAGATTTATTACCTTTATTTTTAAATAACATTTTAAAGATAATAGTGGACCAATCCAACGGGACCTTTTCGGTTTCAATAATTTTGTTGAATAATACATTCATAATGAGTAGCCAGTTGTTGGGCAGATTTTTCAAAAATTCGTTGCTAATCCCATTCTCCCCTGGTGCCTTACATGATTTACTTTTCTTTAAACTCAATGTTATTTCATCTAAGGATATATCTGCATCCATTTCTGTAATAGATATTTCCTTTATGTAGATCTCGTTACAAACTTGTGTTTGAGCATAAAATTTATCAAAATGATCATACCATTCATCTAATTGTATTACATTACTTTCTGTGTTTGCTTTTTTTCTATATGGGTTAATTAATTTCCAGAAATCTTTCATATTTTTTGCATTAACTATATTTTTGACTATTTCCTCCTTGTATGTGTTTCTTCTTGCTTTCTCTGTTCCTTGCTAATACCTCCTACTTGCTATATAATCTTGTACTGTCTGTTGTGAGAAGTTATTTAGTTTGCAGATTTTTAACTTGAGCCTTACGTCTCTTTTCGCATAAACACAATCCATATTGTACCATGGTTTCCTAAATAAATTACTGCGATAGTTCGATTTGACCATTCCTATCTTAAACGCCGTTGACATAATTGTCGATTTTATGTTTTGATCTATCGCGTCAATATTCATATCCCCTAATATTACGTTTCTTGACGTACACATCTCTTCGAAATATTCATTTGCTAAATTATCAGACCATTTTAATTGTTTTTCATCACGAATTTTCTCTATCTTGTGTTTCAATGTCAAGTGTACTGGGAAATGATCAGAATGTGATGAGGTGGTAGAGACTTCGAGATCTTTCACTGTACTGAGTGCAGTTGAGTTGCACCATACAATATCAATAACGGAACATCCTATATTGCTAGTGTAAGTAAAATTGGCTGGATTATCGCTTATTGATCTACCATTAATTGCGCAAAACCCTAATTCTTTCATAAATTCAATCAAATGCTTACCCCTTTTGTTATTCTCTTTGTCTAAGGAGTTCCTTTCTGATGAAAGCTCTGACTCAAAAAAATATCCGTCATCTATGAAACTGTTTCCATTTGCAATCCTCGCGTTGAAGTCCCCTCCAACGTATATACATTCATTCGGATACTTATGTATAATTGTCTCTAAACACTCTTTCAAATCATTTAATACATCGACTATATCTACAGCTGGGCTCATATACACATTACCTAAGATAAACTCAAATTCATTTCTCTTTACCCTTGTAAATATAAAGTGATCCGTAGAAGATAGATGTTGTGACGAATAAACGGTGTTGTTGATGAATATCGCTATCCCTCCTTTAGCTATACCTTTTCTTTTACTCCTCAACGCTGGGCTGTGCAGAGTCTTATATTTGGTTCCATGCGATGTGAACAATAACATAGGTTCTGTTGTACACAACGTTTCGCTTATACATAGAATTTCTTCACCGTTGAATTGACCGTGAATATCGAACAAATTGGAAATGCTTCTTGAGTTCCAGAATATTATATCTATTGATTTGAAATCTTCGACGGGAGTTTGCTATATATGCTCTTTGTCTATTTTGGATGGTTGTCCGTCTTCCTTGCTTTTTTGTGACGGTGCATAAGCAGCTTTTTGTCTTTTAAATTTTAATTTGCTTTGAACGAAAGAATCGGGTTTTCGTTCCCTTTTTCGGCTGGAGTTTGAATCTCTCGACGCTGTAGATCTATCGCTATTGTAACCATCTACATCTTTTTGTTCCTGTAGGTGCATCAGCAGATCTTCCGCTTGTTTGTTGTTATAGCGATCTTGTCCAATAATTATTCTGCCTTCTTTAATTTGAGATTCAACACCAATGTCGTATAGCTTTCTTTTCAATAAGAGGGTTTCCTCATTTATTTCCCTTTGTTCTTCAGTCAAGTCATTGGTTATGACAATATCTTGTCCTTTCAATTTGTATGTGTTTTTTATGATTTGGTATTTGGTTTTTTAATGGCATAATTCCACTAAGACGGGTCTATTGCTCATTGTTTTCCCGAGTCTTCTCATATTTTGAATTTCATTTGCATCAATTTGAACCCCCATTTTACGGAACAATTCCAATATTTTTGTTTCTAATTCACTGTACGTTTCCTTGATGTCCTTCATTTTATATATAATCAGATTTTTGGCACGGTCTTTTGCAGATAAAAAATCTATTTTTCTCTCCAGTTCCTTCACATGGTGTTTTTGAGTATCAATTGCCTTTTCTAACTCTATATTTTTTGTTTTACATGTGGCTAACTCTTTACTCAAATAGTTGACGGTTCCTATCAAATTATCCATAGATGTCTTGATTCCATCAACTTTCGAGTTCACTGTAAAAAGTCCAACTGAAAGTGGCTGCATCTTACTTGAAAACTTGACTGAAATTCAGTCTTTTCCATTGTGTCGGCATTTATTTTCGATGCTTACTTTCAGCTGAAATAGGGCTAGTTTTGGCTGCATCTTGAAATAAGCCGATATTAAGGTTGGAAGTAAGTTTTACTCTTTACTGTGTTTGTATCACCAACCACTTTTGTTAAATTTTCGATTAAAACTTTCAGCTCGTCGATCGAAGTATTTATTTTACATTATATTATATTTGCCCGCTCGCGTGTTACATAGACTAAATGGATATATTTCGATTTACTGTTCATTAAATGAGGTTTTGATTTCTCCACAAATACTCATGGAGCGATCTATTATACGTCTGTACGCGGCAACGTATAGCACCGAACTCCCTCAATCTCATCTATTCCAACAATATATTATCCATTGAATCACATCCCTACTGAAAAGCACCTTTCAAATCCTATTATATACTCAGAAAAGCGATAAGTAATTATGAAAAATAGTAGGCAATGATACGGCAATGACAAAAGCCCACCTCATTTCCAATTGTTTTCTACTGCTTTTTTGTTTTTTAGTAAAATTCAAAACGTTTTTTCCGCTGAGGATCATAAATATAAAATAGAATTAACATATTATGAAATGGGTAAGATCTATGGAGACAAAGGATTCAGTAGAAGGAAAATTAGATCATGAATAAAGACAATCATCAAAATAGAAAATTCTTTATTATTCAGTACGTATTAGTAATATAACATTCTTCTCGTAGGTTAGTTTACAGATGGATGCACTATTTTATTTTTTTTAAGCTTATTGTATGACATCTATGATCCATTTATCCCACACAGACAACGAGAGCTCTTTCAGATATCTAAAAGATGTCTTTGAAAACTGCAAGAGCTCTTGCAAGACCTTTCCACAAGATCTCTTTTCGTGAGCGAAAAGATGTCTTATGCAACACCAATAGATATCTTTTAGTTGTCTTTAAGAGCTCTTGAAGAGATCTTAAATCCTCCTCGAAGAATTCTTAAATCCCTCCTGAAGACTTTCTGAAGAACTCTCAAATATCTCTTGAAGATTTCTTGAAAGTATTATTAAAATGTCTTGATGAAAATATTAAAATATCCATAACCATACGAATTCATTCATTATTTTGATTTATTAATTTGAATAAAGGCTTACCAAAACATATGAGGTGTTTGCATACATATAATTTATACTATATAAATAAAATTTACATATAATTTGTACGATATAAGTGAAATACAGTTTTTAAATTTTTGTACTGGTTTTGAAACAGGAGATGTATAATAAATTTTGAATCATTATGATACAAGGAATAGTCTTATTCCAAATCTCAACAGTAAAATAAACTTTTTCAAATTTTTTTTCATGAATAACGAAACCTTACATGAAAACACAAATGAACTATTCAAAATTCATCACGCCTCACACATCATCAAAATTTATGAAAACGTTTTATGAATGTCGTCATTATACCATCGGAATAAAATAAAAGAACAAAAATACTGATAAATCACATATGAGTAACTATTTGAAGAATATAAATGAAGAGAATCACATTTTGTAGGAACTTCGAACATGTCTTTCCAGTTTGCACTTGACATTTTCTCCCTGTCTCGATTGCCATATATATATGGATATAAAATAAATCACAGTTGTGAATAATACTTCAGCGAGTGACAGACTTAATGATGAATATTTTGTTTATTGATGTGGATCAAATCATCCATTATTTTTCTTGTTGAGACGATACCTCATTTTGTCCCCGGCATGATGTCACCAATTTTGTACATGCCTTGTGAGACTTGGAATCGTACCGTGTTCACGATACTTCTTCACACTGTTGATTGTATCTGAAATAAGAAGTTTTTTGAAATCAAGGTTATGTTCCAAAATTTTAATGCATCATAATAAAATAACAATGGATCAAAAAATAGATCAGATACACTCCCGGCCATAAGTTTGGAATTACCTGTTGAAAAAAGCTAAACCTTTGAAGTGTCATATCTCAGCCAAAAAACATCGTAGAACAAAAATCCAAAAACCATTTCAAAGAAAGAACTTTCCTCTTCAAAACGCGTCCTGAGATTTCCTTCAATCTTCATTTTTCAATGAGTTACATCTAATTACATTGAACCGTTCTTTTTCCATCTTTCGTGTGCAGATTCAAATCGCTGCTTCTCCACAAGCAAGCGTAGAAGTTTACAAATGAGCACAAATTTAATAAACACTGAACGGAACTTTTCAATCATGTACTATACAAAAATATTGTGAATTCGAATGCAAAAATACTTCAAGCATTTTTCATGCATGTATATAACCTAAATTCGCAATATTTTAACATTCAATTTCATTCACTTGAATCTGAATTTCGATACATTCTATCTTGCACAAAAATGTGAAATTTGATGGAAATTTAATTCACGTACGTACATAAAAAATAAAGTACTATGAATAAAATAATAAATTGATACTCCCCTCATATATGATTCTGCATAATGATAGGTTAGTTTTTGCAAATAGGATAATTCGCTACAAAACAAAATATATTATTGTAATGTAATTGGTTACACGTTTCTTTTTTGCGGCAATACTTTTATTATCCAGTATTGGATCTTGAATGTTTATGTATATATAATCAATATTGCACAATATCATCGGCGTCGTCGTTCCTCACTGCACACGTGAAACAAATGCGCGGGACACTGTGGATAACTATACGTGAATTCCTGCAATGTCCTCTCTAATTCTCTCTGATCTAATTGGTCTATTGAGATTGTTCTAAAAGTGCTCTTGAAGATTTGCAGAAGAGTTGCGTTATGACTGCTCCAAATCAACACCTTATGAACCGTCATATTCGAAATGAATTCTGTACCAATTCTTTCTGAGTACTATGAATTCATAAGATGTTCATTTGTCGCCATCATAATGAGAGCTCATTTGGGACTATACTGTGCTGTTTGGGGTGAGAATTTCGTTATCGTTTCCAAAATGTGTAATTATTGTCGTGTTAGGAATATATTCATTTTATAATCCAGGTTTTAATAGTCTGATAATATTCAATTCATTCTTTTCTATTCGATGTTTCGCTGCTTTTCAACCACGTTTGTTCCGTTGGTTGTGTAGAATAAAGTCGAGAGGTTGAAGTTGTGTGTAGTTGTTGAATGGTGATAGGGCTAACCGTCTACGTCTATGATCTGAAATACTGAAAAAGTCCGGAACTTTAACTGCGACGGTAAGCGTTAATGTTATTAAATTTCAGGATTTTATCCTGAGCTTTATTTTCCATACAGATTTAGACTTTTTTGGGGGCTATCGTCAGAGAAATAGGAAATCAATCAAATCAGAAACGTTCACAGAGAAGAGAGATTTCAAAGAAATAATGCAATTCGCTGTCACACGTAGCAAAGTCGCCCCCGATATGTGACATGGTAAATTACATTACGTCGCATTTTAATTTCTGAGACATAAAGTCAAATTCAATGATGGAAATTATAGAAATTGCCAATCTCCTTAGTGATCCATGAGGATACTATGTAGCATTATACTTCGTAATACTTCACATAATCAGTAAATGCCATAGCTCATCCTACTGAGAACATATTGAAAACATTCATCGCTACATTAAATAGTGAACTCTGCTATTTTCCAAATAGGCACTTTTCTGTGTGTTCCAGTGTAAATGTTCCCATATTTGTAATTATTTTCATTAAATTCAAGGCACCATTTGTTACTTCAGATACAATGTACCATACGACATTATTAGAACTTCTTTTTACATTATCAAATGTATAAGAAATATATATGTATCAGAACAATACTGAGGCTGTCCGATATTCAAAAGTTTCAAACAGTTATCAAACAACAGGCGCTGCCCTTTTTTTTGTTCATTCCTCCATAATCTCTACAATTGTCAGAATTTCCACATAAAATTTCAGCAGTATCTTCTCCTCGTCGTGAATTTCAAAAAAATACAATTGAAAACAATCGATCTCTTCAAGATTTCATTGTGATGTCTCAATAAAAAATTTGTATCTCAAGATGTCTTTTCAATGATGATGAAAAATGTAATGTTTACTGGGGTAAATCCTTGAGACGCATCAAAAACATATATTTATCATTTATTCGTACTTTTAGCGTCATTACACAGTCTTTTTAAACCTGGAAAACATAAGAAATTCCTATCATATATACGGTTTTTGCCGTCGTTATTTGTTGAGATATCACCTGCAATAGGAAAAAAGAATATCTGACTTTCATTTATTGTGTATACCAGATATATATATATATATATATATAGAGAGAGAGAGAGAGAACGGACCCGTACGCGGTCGGCAGTCACCTGACATTATTGATCAAAACTTTACCTATCATCTGACAGCTTGTTGTCCGGAGTTACCATGACATCACCGATCATTCGGATCGTTTTTCTTCCCCCTTCATTTCTCCACTTCTCTTGAAGCCTTTTTCTTTTTCCTCTTCCGCTTCCTTTATGTTCCTTCCGCGTGAAATATTTTACACCCGAGCAAATTCTTGATGCGCGAAACTTTAAATGAAAAAGTTTTTGGATCCGTGGTGAGTTCGTTGGCACACTCTTCTGTTCGAATCGACGACCGATCAACCAATTTGTACGAAAATTGAGGGAGCTCAATTAAACAGATGTCTTATCGCTCTTTGTTTTTTCATCCCACACGTAACTGTGATTATTATTTCTCAAGCCAAAAATCAGTTGATTAACCCTTACCCGCAATTGATTTGATTGTGAACATTTATTGAAGGATATAAATTGTTTATGAATCAATAGTTGGTCGAATAATTCAATTCTACAGAGAGAATAAGACATTTACCATGATAACAAAAGTTGATTTAGTCTTGCATTTATTGCTTTGATATCAATTTTTTATTCCTTTATGTAGTAGTAATTCAAAAGATCTGGGAGAACTTTTGAATACTTCTCATGATTTTGTTTTATGCTCCAACACAGATCAACAAAAAAATGTTTTCCTCTGGTGTCCAAGGTGTGGTAACGGATTCGGAGTGCTTTTGATGTGTTGAATGCGACACGAATATTGAATTTCTTGAATTAGCTCACTTTTTATTATATTCATACATAAATTGTGAACATAATCTATACAATTGATGAATTTTATACATAAGAAATGATAAAAAAAGGAACTGATCCAACAACTTAGATATTTTTTTGTGTTCAGTGCTCTAAAAGTACTCTGAATCTGTTCTTGATCTGTTCTTTCAGGTACCAAAATGGCTGTTGGCCAGGTTAATATTTTATCGAACATTTGATATCCTATAGCAAATGAAAATTGAATACAATATAAAAAGAATAGCATTTACTGAGCAATTCGTATTTCAGTTAAACATTAATATTAACCCTCAAACCGTAACCCTGCTCAAAATCACGTCAACCGTAACCCCCGGTCTAACAGACCGCTATCATCTTCTTCTAGATATTCAAAGTTGTTAGAAGTGAAGGGAACATTTTTTAGATCATTAGAAATGTCTACGAGGTAGGATAGTGGGCTTATGTACAGAATTTAGTGAGCAATTCTGTGCAGAGTAGGAATGAAATGTCAAACAATTTAACCAAAAAAGTTCAAATTACGAGCAAATACAATTTTGATAGCGGTCTGTGAGACCGGGGTTACGGTTAGAGGGTTGGGGATACTACACTGAAAAAATGTATGTATGGCTTCTGTAACCATCTAAACGTATTTAATTACAGCTAACCTCACAGATGATCAGAGTGACAGTCCGTATACAGTAGAACCCCGCAATGAGAACACTTATCTTCTTTACTCAACGCAAGGCAACAACCGTTCAGATCAAGAAGAGGGTGCGTGTTCTTATTGCGGGGTCTTACTGTAGTTTCATTACCTAAATATAGGCTTATAACAACGATCCGTATGGCTGTGATAACCATACGGGTGGTCACTCTGACTATCTGTTAGGTTGGCTGTGATCAAGGTACGTTTAGATGGTTACAGGAACCATACTTTTTTCCAGTGCAGCGACCCCTGCTAAAAATTTCCTATGGAAAACAATAGGATTCGACAGTATTTAGGTCCGTTTTTATCGTTTTGTATGGAGTGTATCGGGATATCAGAGTGATCCCATAAAGGAATTTGTACCAATGGGGTTCTATAGTGGTAAAACGATACAACACGAATGGGTCATTATCGGATTTCTATGGGTTTTATCGTTTCTCATCGGTTGTGTACGATACATTATTCTGACCTTACTCAGTCGTATATGGATTAATCGGGAGTTCACCATACATTTGATACCATTTTTTTCATTTACGAATTCTATCATGTTGTATGTGGAACGCACGAAAGAGTACGTATAGTTATCTTTCGTGAAATTCCTATAAATTATTTTAATCTTTTCACTATGAGATAAAATTCGAAAAGAGAACCGGTTTTTATCGTACATCCACGATACACATCATATTAATAAATCTGAACATGGTTTTGATTGTTTTGTATGGGGAACGCGCGAAAGGGTATCTATGGGTATCTATCGTGAAATTCCTTGACATTATTACATTTTTTCACTGCGGAATGAAAGTTGAAGAACACATCAGTTTTTATCGTACTTCCACGGTACACACCATATTAATAACTCTGAACACGGTTTTGAACATTTTGTATGGGGAACGCGCGAAAGGGTATGTATAAGTATACACTATTTTCTTTTTTTCTCTGACGAATAAAATTTGAAGAGCGTTCCGGTTTTTATCGTACTTCCACTATATGTACATCATATCAACAACTTTGAACATGGTATTGATTGTTTTGTATGGGGAACACACAAAAAGGTATCTATAGGTACTATCGTGGAATTCCTATACATTCTTTTCTTCTTTTTCCTGAGAAATAAAATTCGAAGAACTCGAAGAAGAATTCGATTCGTTTTTATCGTCCTTCACGATACACATCATATCAATAACTCTGAACATAGTTTTGATTGTTTTGTATGGGGAACGCAGAATGCAATTCGTAGCGAAATGCACAAAAGTTGTTATCATAATGCTGCGAAGATGTTTGAATCCATGAAGCTGTGGCATATTGGATGAAACAATTTTCCAACAATAAAACACAAACTGGTTTGTGTAGGGTTTTTTGCGGTAGGGTTCAAAGCTCCACGACCAATTTCGCCACCTATGCCATCAACGATATCATTCGGAAAATTTTTTATTCAAAGATTACATACGAAACGATGGAAAAATATCCGCATAGAGACCCATAAAAAACAGAAAATTTATATGGTAGACGTTCGGTAGAATGCCTAAAAAAATGTAAAAATTACATGGTGAACTTACGATACTACTGGATGAGGAAATATCGTAAATAAACGATAGAAGTCCGGAAGTTCCATATTCAGAAACCACATACAAAACGATAGAAAAATATCCAAATACATCCCCATAAAAACTAGGAAATTTTTATGATCAAGGTTCGATACAATTCTATAGAAAAAAAATACGAAATTTGTATGGTGAAATTACGATACAACCTTATTGAGAAAAATAAAGTTATATCGTAAATGAACGATATAATTCCGGAAATTCCGTATTTAGAAACCACATACAAAACGATAGAAAAATTTTTGTATCGTTTTTTATCGGGAATTTTTAGCAGGGCCGGTATCGAATCCCTCTTTCTATCGTATAGGCATGTCTTTTTCTAACCAATATACTCGGGCGGTGAACGCTGGTAATCTCTCAAAAGATACTAATGGTAGTCTAAAATATGTGTTGTAAAGAAACAAAAAAAAACAAACAAAATAGTGCATACAAGATCATTCTAAAAATTATAGATGTGGAATTTATAACTTGCAAGGAAGCGGAAAAAAAGAACTTTCTCAAAACTTGGGTTATTTTCAGAAAGACCCAGTAGCATTATGAACATATAATATATCCCAGCCAGCAAAGTGCTTCCAAATTCACGTTTCCGCTACTAGCAGTGCTAGTGGTAGCAACGTAGTAGCTTTTCCATTACCGTGAGACTGCATGCTCCCATAACATAAATATGACTCAATTCATAACGTAGCACTACCTCAGCGCTACCAGTATTATCAGGAAGCGCTACTAAGTAGTGCTCCTAGTAAAAATACTACCAAATCGCTCCTATTTCCATACATAAATGAAGCCATATTTGTACAGAAGATTTTTAACTGTATAAGTGAATGGTAGCACCACTGCCAGAAGCGCTGCCTTGATTTTGTTGGCTGGGATGGACCGCGTATGTGAGATGGAGCCAAAATGTGAGGCTGGTCAGGTATAGCCTCAGTGTTCCGAATGGATGTTGACCCGAATTAACCCAATAATCCCCATGGCGAAACTGCTGGGCCTACGGGAAAAGTAACTATTGCAAATAGGATATCTGGGTGGAGGATGAACATCCACGGACAAAAAAATCTTTTACAATTTGTTTAAACAATTATTGTTTAAACAATTTGTTGAAAATATCAATTCAAGTGGATGAAAACCCCGGGATCGTGTTCTACGGAAAATTTCATATGAGAACAGATGGTTTGGAAGGTTTTCAACCATCGCATTGGTTTGTAAATAACAATTATAAACAATTTCGAATACTCCATACCCGTTCGTGCCCACGGTGAAACTGCTGGGCCTACGGGAGAAATAACTATTGGGAATAGGATATCTGGGTGAAGGATTAACATCCACGGAGAAAAAAAATGTTGACAATTTGTTTAAACAATCATTGTTTAAACAGTTTGTTGAAATTATGAATTCACGTGGATGAAAACCCCAGGATCGTGTTCTACGGAAAATTTCATATAAGAATAGGTGCACGGAGAAAAAATGGCTTGCTACTATAGCGCCTACAAAGAAATTTGTTGTTCTTGCAAAAATATTCACTCCAGCAGCTAAGACGTTAGTTCTCTTAACAAATTGGTTTATGTCAGCAAAAAAATGTAGTTGTGTCAATCATTTTTCTCGTTCTTTCAGCTAATTTTCTTTGTAGGCGCTATAGTAACAGACCTGCTTGTTATGCCAGCAATACTTTCTTCTCCGTGTGGTTTGGAAAGTTTTCAACTATCGCATTTACGGAATTGATTGAACAAGGGAATAGCATAGAATGTGTGAAGATCGAAATATGAGGGACTGCGTTGGGAGCAATTTTTAGTGAAACAAATGCCCAATCAAATTTCTTATGTATAACAATTGCGATATCCAAAAATTTTCCGAACCAACAATTTCCGATATAATTGTTTATAATTTTTATTTACAAACAAATGCGATGGTTGAAAACTTTCCAAACCACCTATTCTTATATTAAATTTCCCGTAGAACACGATCCCGGGGTTTTCTTCCACGTGAATTGATATTTTCAACAAATTGTTCAAACAATGATTGTTGTAACAAGTTGTAAAAATTTTTTTTCTCCGTGGATGTTCATCCTCCACCCAGATATCCTATTTGCAATAGGTAATTTTCCCGTAGACCCAGCAGTTTCACCGTGGGCACGAACGGGTATGGAGTATTCGAAATTGTTTATCATTGTGATTTACAAACAAATGTGATGGTTGGAAACTTTCCAAACCATCTGCTCTCATATGAAATTTTCCGTAGAACACGATCCCGGGGTTTTCATCCACGTGAATTGATATTTTCAACAAATTGTTCAAATAATGATTGTTGTAACAAGTTGTAAAAATTTTTTTTCTCCGTGGATGTTCATTCTCCACCCAGATATCCTGTTCCCAATAGTTGCTTTTCCCGTATGCCCAGCAGTTTCACCTTGGGCACGAACGGGTATGCAGTATTCGAAATTGTTTATAATTTTTATTTGCAAATGAATGCGATGGTTGAAAACTTTCCAAACCACCTGCTCTTATATGAAATTTCCCGTAGAACACGATCCTGGGGTTTTCATCCACGTGAATTCATATTTTCAACAAATTGTTCAAACAATGATTGTTTAAACAAGTTGTAAAAATTTTTTTTCTCCGTGGATGTTCATCCTCCACCCAGATATACTATTTGCAATAGTTACTTTTCCCGTAGACCCAGCAGTTTCACCGTGGGCACGAACGGGTATGGAGTATTCGAAATTGTTTATAATTGTTATTTACAAACAAATGTGATGGTTGAAAACTTTTCGAACCATCTGCTCTTATATGAAATTTCCCGTAGAACACGATCCCGGGGTTTTCATCCACGTGAATTGACGGTCTGGATGCAATAACCGGGCGAGCGCTCGAACTCGTTTCAGGTCTGACGCGGGAGACCAGCAGAACGAGAAAAAAAAAATTCGTCAAAATGAAAAATAAAAAATATAGCCTGTTAGAACTCATTAAGACACACGTTTTCCCCATTGAAAAATCTTTTCCATCATCAATAGTTTGTGAGATAACAATTGAAAATTGAGAACTTTTCATTTCCTCAAAATCAGTACAATTCAAATTATATATTGCGATTACTCGGCGAGAAGTCATGGGGATGACTTGAAATTTAGTATACACCCTTATCGTTGATCCCCAAAGACGACTATTGAGTGAAAGTTGTCGAAATATTTCATCATTCAATGAATATTCAATAATAAACAAATGCTTTCGAGAACACGCGCTTGCTAAGTTCCACGGAAAAAAGTGTCGAGGGAATTTTCGATTTGAGCAAACTCAAAGCGACAAAGTTGTTCATCGATGTTCGAAGAAGTTTTCCTTAAATTTTCAGATCAATCGAGTGAAAAATCTGGGAGTTATTGAACAATGTTTACGGTGCCGCGCCTCGCTTACCGTCACGGCAATGCTATGAGAGCCTGGATGCAATGCCCGGGCGGGCGCTCGAACTGAGGTGAAAGTATTGTCCAAGCTATGGGAAAGATACTGGGAGATAGGTCTTGGAAAATCAATTCAAGTCTCTTGTTATGATTTTTTCCTATGATCGATAGTTTTTGAGGAAAAAAAAAATTACCTATTGTATTAGAACAAAAATCAATGTTTTTCAAAATTGAACTCGTTCTGACTCTGTCATTTTTCAACGTATTAGGATGAATCTCACGTATTCTGATTCGTAAGACTTCCCCGAAGTCGACAATGTCGAAAAGATTTGTAAAAATTGATAACAAATTCATAAATTTTTAATTCGAAATTCGAAGTGAAAACGACGTTTTGCATGATTTGCATTACAAAAACGTGCAATGCTTTGCATCAAACGTCATAAACAATTTAATTGTTCATCACGTTTTTATGGACAAACTGTTCACTTTGGAGAAAAATCGTCTTGACAAAAAGAGTTTCTCATCTTGTGAAAGATAAGTTTTGTACACAACATGTTTGTTACGTGCAAAAAAGAATGTTGGCTTACAGGAGAAATTGTTTTTTATTTTCTAACAAATAAATTTAGTACAAACCAGTATCAGGATCATTTATTCAATTAATTATTATTCTTCTCATGTTATGTTTTTCAATTTTTGCTTGATATAGATATTTTATTGATATATACATTTTTACATTCCTAATAAAATCTTATACAATAGAATTCATAAAACAGACTTTATGATCAATCATGTTTCCTTTTCCGTGAAGCGATTCTCGTGACAGAAACGTTTTGTTGCCGTAAAATAGACCCTGCAATTTGAGATAAATATTTGAATTCTAATGAACGAAACACAAAAATCACGTTATGGATTAACTCGTCGTCACGAAAATCGTTTCACGAAAAAGGAAACATGATTGATAATTCATAATGATTCAAGAAATTCCTGACATGAAAGATTTTGAATTCACAATCCAAAAATCAGGAAAATTCAAGCCAAAACATTTTTCATTTAGTGAGGCTGTCAGAATCATTTACTGTCCAAATGGTCAAATACAGACGTATAAAAAATACGATACATACAGCACTCATAAACCTGATGTGTCTTTGGAATTCGAAGCTCTCAATAAATCTCCAAAACCAGAACGTTTGGAAATTTCTAAAGGAAAATATACCGACTTAAAAACATCAGTGCGTTATTCAAGTCCTGAAGGTCGTACGTTTTTTAATCAATTCTGTGCAAACCAAATGAATAAATTGAAATCAAAAAGTAAAATGAATGCATCAAAAAGTGACAGTAAACTCTAATATATGTACCTTTATACGTCTGTATTTGACCATTTGGACAGTAAATGATTCTCACAGCCTCACTAATTAAAAAATCTTTTGGCTTGAATTTTCCTGATTTTTGGATTGTGAATTCAAAATCTTTCATGTCAGGAATTTCTTGAATCATTATGAATTATCAATCATGTTTCCTTTTTCGTGAAACGATTTTCGTGACGACGAGTTAATCCATAACGTGATTTTTGTGTTTCGTTCATTAGAATTCAAATATTTATCTCAAATTGCAGGGTCTATTTTACGGCAACAAAACGTTTCTGTCACGAGAATCGCTTCACGGAAAAGGAAACATGATTGATCATAAAGTCTGTTTTATGAATTCTATTGTATAAGATTTTATTAGGAATGTAAAAATGTATATATCAATAAAATATCTATATCAAGCAAAAATTGAAAAACATAACATGAGAAGAATAATAATTAATTGAATAAATGATCCTGATACTGGTTTGTACTAAATTTATTTGTTAGAAAATAAAAAACAATTTCTCCTGTAAGCCAACATTCTTTTTTGCACGTAACAAACATGTTGTGTACAAAACTTATCTTTCACAAGATGAGAAACTCTTTTTGTCAAGACGATTTTTCTCCAAAGTGAACAGTTTGTCCATAAAAACGTGATGAACAATTGAATTGTTTATGACGTTTGATGCAAAGCATTGCACGTTTTTGTAATGCAAATCATGCAAAACGTCGTTTTCACTTCGAATTTCGAATTAAAAATTTATGAATTTGTTATCAATTTTTACAAATCTTTTCGACATTGTCGACTTCGGGGAAGTCTTACGAATCAGAATACGTGAGATTCATCCTAATACGTTGAAAAATGACAGAGTCAGAACGAGTTCAATTTTGAAAAACATTGATTTTTGTTCTAAAACAATAGGTAATTTTTTTTTTCCTCAAAAACTATCGATCATAGGAAAAAATCATAACAAGAGACTTGAATTGATTTTCCAAGACCTATCTCCCAGTATCTTTCCCATAGCTTGGACAATACTTTCACCTCAGTTCGAGCGCCCGCCCGGGCATTGCATCCAGGCTCTCATAGCATTGCCGTGACGGTAAGCGAGGCGCGGCACCGTAAACATTGTTCAATAACTCCCAGATTTTTCACTCGATTGATCTGAAAATTTAAGGAAAACTTCTTCGAACATCGATGAACAACTTTGTCGCTTTGAGTTTGCTCAAATCGAAAATTCCTTCGACACTTTTTTCCGTGGAACTTAGCAAGCGCGTGTTCTCGAAAGCATTTGTTTATTATTAAATATTCATTGAATGATGAAATATTTCGACAACTTTCACTCAATAGTCGTCTTTGGGGATCAACGATAAGGGTGTATACTAAATTTCAAGTCATCCCCATGACTTCTCGCCGAGTAATCGCAATATATAATTTGAATTGTACTGATTTTGAGGAAATGAAAAGTTCTCAATTTTCAATTGTTATCTCACAAACTATTGATGATGGAAAAGATTTTTCAATGGGGAAAACGTGTGTCTTAATGAGTTCTAACAGGCTATATTTTTTATTTTTTATTTTGACGAATTTTTTTTTTCTCGTTCTGCTGGTCTCCCGCGTCAGACCTGAAACGAGTTCAAGCGCTCGCCCGGTTATTGCATCCAGACCCTCAATTCTAAAATCGGGGTGGGGGTTTTTGAATGAAACCAAAATGATCATATGATTATGTGCTCCACCCTCGATTTATTTGCTTGATGAATGGCAGGATGGAAGTTATGAAGTTCTCCAGGTGACGTGAGTCTAACACCCCAACTTTCAGAAAATGAGGACAATAGATTTTTGAATCGATCCAAAAAGGAGAACATAATGATGTCCCATTCATGTGCTGAATCATCGAATTATCTGCTCGATGGATTTTAGAAGGAAAATTGGTATCTTCTTAACATTGATTGGGTCCAACACGCCCACTATTCGGAAATCAGGGTAATTGAATTCTAAATCAATCCAAAGTAATCAAAGTATGATGTGCTATTTATGTGATCCAACCTCAATTTATCTGCTTGATGAATGTCAGGGAGAAAATTATAATGATCTGCAGGTAAAGTGGGTCTAGCACCCTAACTTCCCGAAAATTGGGGTGATAGATTTTTGAAGCGATCCAAGGTGACCACTGCACACTGGATGATATGCAACGAAAACAGTGCGAAATATGTATGCAGATATGCAAGAAAATATCTCAGAATAAGCAGTAAAACGTTGGAAATATGCAATAACATATCAAGAAAATTTCAACATCAATTGTTATACATAAAAAACCAGAGGGCTCCGCCCCCTGACTGCTTCGCTTCACCCAGTAGTCCGACCCCCTTCAAAATTCGCTTCGCTCATTTTGAATAAATCGTAGCCCACATATGCTCGCTTCACTCGCATCTTGCACGATTCAGATATCCGGGGATATATGAAAAGGCGCTCATCGGTTTTTCAATCGAATGACAAAATTTTCAAGTTCAATATCCGGAAAGCCTGGAACTAATTGGCTACCATTCTTTAAACTATCTTCAAATGATTGGAAAACATGTTCCTGAACAACTGCAGAATTTGGACGACTGTCCTAGTAAAAATAAAGCTTGGGAGCGCGACGAAAGCGTAAGTTGAGAGTCATTTAAGCGTAACGAAGAGTCATCTAGGCGTAATTTAGGAATTAATTGGAACATTCTCACGCTGCATTTGTCCCAATGACTACTTCCTATACTTTTGGATTCTCACTAGTGTGCAGTTGGCATAACGTCAAGCAGCTTCTGAAGAAGGTTCTATAAATTTCAACCAATTTGTTCCACCCGGCCCGGAAGTATCTCGAACACAGATAGACAGAGCAACAGACTGGCATACAAACCCACGGATTATCAATCACTATTCAATGAAACGAAAAACTATCCAGGTCCCAATTGGATTACTCCAATATTTTAGAAGATACGGTCAAAGGGTACGATAGTGGGTGCAATAGGCACTCCGTGCTTGGTATAATACCTACACCGATGAGTGCCTAATTAGGAATGTGAAAGTTGTATATTGATCATCCGGGTTGAAAAATCCCATCAATTCCTATTGGGAGTGAAACATCCCGATTTGAACCTAATAAGTGTGAATCGGCGTCAATTGGAATTCTACACGTTAAATCGGAATGAATGAGATTGTTTTACATCAGGATACAGCAAGATTTTTCCGGATTGAAGGATCATCAAATACTTCCTGTATTATTGCTTTAGAACTTATTCCGTCTCTAGTCATGATGACGTAATATCAAAAATTTTTATGGTAAAGGACAAATCAATACACCGACCAAAGAACGCAACGACAAATGAGCGCACACGTGAAAAAATTGCCAGATTTCTGCTACAATAAGTTTGTGGTAAATTGATCGTGGTTAACTCTATTCCAAAAACCTTTATCTCTTCAGGATTTAGAGTATTATTTATCTTAACGAATATAATTATTGCTATTCATATATTGCATTAATACCCCTGTTGGGAAAAATGATTGAAATGGATGGATTTGGATAGGACTTCGATCCGAATTTAAACATTTTCTATACATATCAATCCGGTTTTGTCCGGTAGTGAGACAAGTGATCCATAAGTATCCAGTTCTGTCCATGCAGAGAGAACTTCTATCAGTTTTAATGCGAAACTGGGGGTTTTTGGAAGCTTCCAATCCGTTTGCATTCTTTTCCAATACAGAAGCGTTATCGATCGGTTTTTGTCCATCAAGAAAATAGAATGATCATCCATGATGATCTGAGCTACAATATCTATTCGTTCGTGTCCAGAGAACGGATGGACTTCCTATACGAACGAATCACATTACATTTTTGAGATGTGAATTTGTTTCTGAATCCATTTTCATCCGTGAGGAGAGATGAGAATCCTATCCGATTGAATCCGAACTTAGATCATTGTCCAATTTCATCCGTTGAACATATGAACGTTCAATCAGAATGAATGAGGATTTTTTCTTGACATCATGTCAGTGCGCTCAATCCAATTTGATCCAGATTTTCGGATAGAGACTGGATTCGAATGTATCCGATCAATGACCTGTATCCGTTTCCATCGAAGAGACGTGTAAAATTTGAATCCGTCTGAATCAAAAATTACGCTGTCGCAGAATTGTTGTTCTGAGTCCATTTTCATCCGTGAGGAGAGATGAGAATCCTATCCGATTGAATCCGAATTCAGAGCCTCGTCCAATTTCATCCGTTATACGTATGAACTTTCAATCAGAATGAATGAGGATTTTTTCTTGACATCATGTCAGTGCGCTCAATCCAATTTGATCCGTACTTTCGGATAGAGACTTGATTCGAATGTATCCAACCAATGACCTGTATCCGTTTCCATCGAAGAAATGTGTCAAATTTGAATCCGTCTGAATCCAAAATTACACGTAGAAAAGTGCCTCCTGGGAAAATAGTATAGTTCACTATTTTATGTAGTAAAAAGTATCTTTAATATGTTTTCAGTACAATGAACTATGTAATTCATTGATCATGCGATGTGAAATATTGAAGAACGTAACGTCACGTAGTATCCTTATGAATCACTATGAGAATTTTGAATTTCTGTAATTTTCATCACTGAATTTGAATTTTTATGCGCTACAAATCAGTATGCGACGTAATAAAGTTTCCCATATCACATATCGGGGGCGGCCCTGCTACGTATGTGAGCGAACTTTACTATTTTTTCAAGATCTCTTTTCTCTGTGTATGCTGTCGCGGAATTATAGTTCCGAATCCATTTTTTAATGTTTCATTTTTGTTCATCCTGGAGGAAGAGGCAAGCTTCATTTAGACCGATTAGATAAAAACTGATATCTCGTCATTCCGAAGTGACTCATCCCGAAATTTTATATCAAAACATTTTATGTGCGAAAATTCAAATTCAAAATTTCGACATATCAAATTTAGAAATCTCGAGATACAAAATTTCAAGATATTAAACCTTTGGGAAATTGAGATGTTACCCTGAAAATATCTATTCCGGATGACGCAAGATATATGAGGTCCTTTTGTTCTAATATGCTCTAAGTTGTTCCGCCTTGTGCCAAACCAATCATTCTTATAACTGAAATCAGCGAATAAAAAATATTTGGAGCAGATTGAGACAAAATGGAACACGTGGAACAAATTCAGCTATGAGCTGGATTTGTTAAGCACGTTCCTAGTTGCTTCAACTTGCTCCAAATATTTGTGATTCGATGCTTCCAATTATAAAAGTCATCCCTACTGAAAATTCCCAGTCATGGATTCCCAAATTCGCAAAGGTCTTGCATGGGAATCAAGTGGGTCGCATGGGTCTTCGCATGGGTCTTCACATGCGAAGCGAGTGGGTCGACCCACGTGATTCCCATGCGAGACCCATGCGAATTTGGGAATCCATGACTGGGAATTGACAGTCGGGATGTGATTGGTTTGGTACAAGTTGGAGCAGCTTAGGGCACGTATAAGGAACGAATCTATTATGAAACAACTGAAATGGACGGAATTGGATAGAGGAAACCGCGGCTATCCTGAAGGTGCAATGTATGAAAACGGATAGAGCTGGAAACATCGAGTTCGGATAGGAACGGATACATTATAAAATGACAGGCGTGGATAGAAATGGATAAAAGTAAAGGAGGACTATCAGAGATGTCAATGGATAGAAATGGATACGATTTCTCCGAAGTAATCGGATGGAAATGGATAAAAATGGATGATACACATTCTGGAAAGAACCGGATTGGAATGGATAAATTGCATTCCAGCAACATGAGGCATGACGGGATAGAAACGGATAAAGCTTATTAGGGTGGTATCGTAAAGCACCGGATAAAACCGGATGCGATGTATATTTAGGCCCCGGATATTATATGGATACATTTGGATACAATTTCTATGGGGTCCAATAATCTGCTATCCACTTTGCGGATTAAAATTGATTAGAATCCTATGCGTTCTGCGGATGACATTGGATCAGGAAAAACCGGAACAGAAATAGGATTCAAATGGATGCATATTAAATCCTATCCATTTCCATCCAACTTTTCCAACAGGGACACTCCCAATAGGTGTTACATTTTCGATGTCAAATTTTAATTAATTGAAAAGTTGCAATCATTATCCAAAAGATTGTTGTGAGGATTTTATTAATGTCCACTATTGACTGCTGTTCTTTTTACCACAAAATTTGGGTTAATGTCTTCCGCTAAGATTTTTGTGAGAAGTTAGGTTACAGATGGGTCTGTACATAACGTTTCCTCGTATCACAGTAATTGAAATGCTTTTAATTAAATTAAATACAATCAAACTCGACAAATCATCGAAGTGAGTGAATTATAAAGTGAATGAAGGAAGTGAAGTGAACCCGTGCAGTGGAGTGAGTTGAGTAGATTGGAGTGTTAACGTGAGATGTTCTGAAACATCCCTCAATTCATGCAAATAAATATTTGATATCGGATGTAACAGAAACTTATCAACTGAGGAATTTATTTGATTTCATTTAAATTTGAATCCATTGAACTATATTTCAAATCAATTCGTGTCAAGTTATGTGTTAGAAAAAGAAACATTTACAAATATATTAATATTTCCGCTCGTCTGAAAAATAAACTCCTCCTACGAAATGCTCGGTTTGACCAATAGAACGAATTCCAAATGCTAAAAACGTCGATATGAAGTGGAAGCTGTCGGCCGCGAGCTGTCGGCCGCAGGGGTTATGTTTTGGCTGGGACTGTACCTGAACAAAACGACCGAACTATTTGGATATTTTCTCCATAAATACATGCGAGAATGAGATGATGATAATATCTAAAGATATGAATTTGTAGTATTTGAGACGAGGAATTCGAAATTAGAAGATTTTTCACGATACGAGGTGGTTTTCATAGGATTTTTTGCAGAGAAACGAGGAGTTATATATTGGTTCTAACGAATTTCATCACCTACTGGTGAGACGACGTCCGATTCGGAGGATAAAATGCATCAGTTCTTATGGGATTTTGTCTGAGGAATCCGATGGTATATGATTTATTTTGGTACGCGGCCGTTTACGTGGGTCTTTGTCAATGAGAAGCGACATTTCTAACGACTTCTACATGATTTCGGTGAATATTGTTACCTCATGATAGGACGTCGTCCGAGTCAGGGATTGAAATCCATCAATTCCTAAAGGAAATTGTCCAAGGAATTCAATAGTGTACGACTCATTCCGGTACGCGGCCGTTTCCATGTAGTTCTCGTCGAAAAAAGGCGAGATTTTTGTCAATTTGCACACAATTTGCATGAATTTCTTATTTGAAGGCAAGTCGACGTCCGATTCTTGGAGTGGAATCTATGGATTCTTATGAGGAATTGTCTGCAGAATCCAGTGATATACGGCCCATTTCGGTACGCGGCCGTGTTCTTGATTTTTCACGCCAAAAGTCGTTGACTGGTATTTGACGGAATAATCGAGATTATGCGAATTCTTCCAACGGCTGCAGAGTTCTCGTCCGATTGAAAGAATGAGATGCATCAATTCTTATAGGAAATTGTCCAAGGAATGCAATAGTGTACGACTCATTCCGGTACGCGGCCGTTTTCATGTAGTTCTCGTCGAAAGAAGGCGAGATTTTTGTCAATTTGCACACAATTTGCATTAATTTCGTTATTTGAAGGCAAGTCGACTTCCGATTCTTGGGGTAAAATCTATAGATTCTTATGAGGAATTGTCTACAGAATCCAGTGATATACGGCTCATTCCGGTAAGCGGCCGTGTTCTTGATTCTTCACGTAACGCGTTGGCTGGTATTTGACGGAATAATCGAGATTATGCAAATTCTTCCATCGGCCGCGAAGTTGTCGTTCGATCGGGAGAATCAGATGCATCAATTCTTATAGGAAATCGTCCAAGGAATCCAATGGTGTATGGCTCATTCCGGTACGCGGCCGTTTTCATGGAGTTTTCGTCGATAGAAGGGGAGATTTTTGTCAATTTCCACAGAATTTGCATGAATTTCGTTATTTAAAGACAAGTCGACGTCCGATTCTTGGAGTACAATCTATGGATTTTGATGAGACTTTTGGCGTGAAAAATCAAGATCACAGCAGCGTACCGAAATAAGCCGTATATCACTGGATTCCTTGGACGATGTCCTATAAGAATTGATGCATCAGATTCTCCCAATCGACGACCTTGCGGTCGATGGAAGAAATCGCATATGTATTGATAATTCCGTCAAATACCAGTCAACGACTTTTGCCGTGAAAAATCAAGAACACAGCCGCGTACCGGAATGAGCCGTATATCACTGGATTCTGCAAACAATTCCTCATAAGAATCCATAGATTTTACCCCAAGAATCGGACGTCAACTTGTCTTTAAATAACGAAATTCATGCACATTCTGTGGAAATTGACAAAAATCTCCCCTTCCCCTAGCAGAAATTATTGTAGGCATTCACTAGTTATCTCGAGGCCCTCGCAAGCTCTTCTTAAGGCAAAACTAGTCTAGTTGAACTTGCAAGTTAACAGTAAGCTCCTCACAAGTTTGACTGGTAGATACTTCAGCAAAAATCATTCTGCTGGTCATTCTCTAAGCCTCACGAAGGCCTTACTAGTCCCTTGTGAGGGACTTGCAACAATCTAGAGAATAACTGGAGTGATTGTATTGAGGTTATGTTTACATAATCGTTGTCAATCACAAACTCGAGCAGTCGTGTCGTGGTGCATGTGGAATGAATGATAGATAATCTATCGTAGTTTATGTGATATTTCACATATCTGTTTTCTATCACAAGTAATGTGAAACTTACGATAGGCATTCAATCATTGCCAATCACAAATTTATGCAATCGTGATGCATGTGGAATGAACGATAGACAGTTCATCTTAGTTTATGTGATATTTCACATACCTGTTTTCTATCACAAATCTTGTGAATTACTATGAACTATTGGCACGATAGATACTTATAAGGGACAGATTGTCAAAAATTACTCAAAAATAACTTCATTGAACTATGCATGTAGTTATAAATAATTATATATGAACAAATTATTAGGTCGATTTGCAAGAATCAGAATCAATTGAATATTAATATTGTTGCATGTGAGGTATGGTAGTGAACGAAATTCCCTATGCTTGTGATTTGAGAGATGATCTCTCTAACGTTAAGAATCTTCAACTCCATTTATAACTACATGTATCATTCAATGAAGTTATGTACAAATATTTTTTGGAATCAAATCACAGTCAAGTATCCATCATACCAATTGTCAGAAAGAATGTACTATCGCTACCACTTTTGTAAACCTCTGATGATTTTTCAGGTGATCAAGTGGAATGAAGTGATGTCATTCCTTCGATCCACAATCTGTATGAAGTGAAATGACCAGCCACTTGGTTGACATAAATTCTTTGCGAATAAGAAGTAGGTATCCACAACACGTGAGTCGACAAAAAAATTGACTTACATATTGGGAGCGCAGTGAGTTTTCTTTACTCTGACTACCATGAACCATTGGCACGATAGATACTCATAAGAGATATTGATTATCAAAAATTACTTGAAAATAACTTCATTGAACTATACATGTATTTATAAATAATTAGATATGAACAAATTATTCAGTCAATTTGTAAGAATGAAAATCAATTGAATATTTCTCATGTCGCATGTAATTTATGGTAATGAAGGGAATGCCCTGTGCTTGTAATTTGACAGATGATTTTTTATTGCCAAAACCCTTAGGCTCCATTTATAACCACATATATGTATTGTTCAATAAAGTGATGTAGAAATACTCTTTGGAAGCAAATCACAGTTGAGTATCCATCGTGCCAGTAGTTCATTTTGATCAGAGAAAGGAAATTCACTGCGCTTCCAATATAAGTGTAAGATAATATCTTTAACGATTCAAGTCATACTTATTCGGAGACAATTTATTCCAACAAACTTACAGTTCATTTTATATTATGCACATTGTTTGAGTGAGGAAGCCATTTCACGTCACTTATCAAAAAACACTCCACTTCACTTTAAGTGATTAAGATAACTGAATCAGAAGCTCACATATATAAGTGAGCAAAATGATAATGAATGCCGATGATACACGAACTTCACTTTCAAGCATTCAAAAAAACTGTAACCGCTCTTTTCTTTGAATAATCTAAATGAAAGAGATCTATGTGACTTTTACATACCATAAATATGATTCCACAAAAGTCTCCTTTGGGATTTGATTTTGATGAAAAACAGGGACACTTGAAGAATCATGACGATACATTCATAACTTGTAATATTTTCTAGTTCACTTCTTAGGGAACGTACCCATACTACGTGACCTTTTTATTTGTCTCGTTCCTTGTTGCACCAACTTCAGGCATAATGAGTAAGATAGAGAAGGAAGTAAGAAAAAGGTCACGTGGTATGGGTACGATCCCTTACACATAACATCATGTGAATAATTTTTCAATGGAAAGCACAAAATAATGAATTCAAACAAAAATATAATCTTATCACAAAAATCACATTGATTTACCACTGTTATAAAGAATTTTATGTTTGATTAGATACAAAACAAAAAACAAATTCCAAAAGTAGGGTTATGTCTTTGGGTTATGTTTATTGGAATCACTTTTCTAAGCACTGTCAATTTTATCACTTATATTTTACGGGAATGAATTTTGACAATTTGAATGATTCCGATATGTAAAAGTACGAAGAATGTGTAGTTTAAATGTAGCAGGTCAACTTTCGTGATACAACCGCCAGGGGACTGGTGGAACTGTTTACTAGCAAATCTCTTTATCAAATAAGCTCTGAATTCCAAAGTGCGGAATAGCTACTTTGGCAAGGTGTTAGGTTTCGGTAGGTTAGGTAGGTAGGTAGAGCAGGTTCGGTTCCCCGTTAGGTTAAAAACTTTTCACCATCGCCAACAAAGTTATTCCAGACATTAATGATTAATGTGTGTCATATTGCCTTTCCACCGACACATAGTGAAAGCGGAATTTGATGTTATTTTTTTTTTATAATCTTTGAATAAATCAATAAAAGTAAATTTAGTGAAATTCTACGAAAAGATATGATAAGTTAAAGATGACAAGATAAAGTTGGTATTTATATAGAATCCCAGATAGCACAATAGTTTGAAAAGAGGCCTATATGAATACATTGTATTCATTATGAACTCTTTTAGAACTCTTGTGGTATCGGGATTACTACATCTTTGACTGGCATTTTTCTCCGTGTAACCTTTTCATGTATAGTTTTTTTCAAATTTTTCACTACCGCGTACCGGAATGAGCCATACACCATCGGATTCCTACGACAATTTCCTATAAGAATCGATGTATCAGATTCTTCCAATCGAACGACAACCTTGCGGCCGATGGAAGAATTCGTATATGTATTGATAATTCCGTCGAATACCAGTCAACGACTTTTCGCGTAAAAAATCAAGAACCTGGCAGCGTACCGGAACGAGCCGTATATCACTGGATTCTGCAGACAATTCCTCATAAGAGTCTATAGATTTTACCCCAAGAATCGGACGTCGACTTGTCTTTGAATAACGAAATGCATGCGAATTCTGTGGAAATTGACAAAAATCTCCCATTCTCTCGACGAAAACTCCATGAAAACGGCCGCGTACCGGAATGAGCCGTATATCACTGGATTCTGTAGACAATTCCTCATGAGAATCTATAGATTTTACCCCAAGAATCGGACGTCGACTTGTCTTCAAATAACGGAATTCATGCAAATTCTGTGCAAATTGACAAAAATCTCCCCTCCTGTCGACGAAAACTCCATGGAAACGGCCGCGTACCGGAATGAGCCATACATCATTGGATTCCTTGGACGATTTCCTATAAGAATTGATGCATCAGATTCTCCTGATTGAAAGAAAACCTTGCGGCAGATGGAAGAATTCGCATATGTATTGGTAATTCCGTCAAATACCAGTCGACGACTTTTCGCATGAAAAATCAAGAATACGGCCGCGTACCGGAATGACCCGTATATCACTGGATTCTGTAGACAATTCCTCATAAGAATCTATAGATTTTACCGACAGAATCGGACGTCGACTTGTCTTTAAATAACGAAATTCATGCAAATTCTGTGGAAATTGCCAAAACCTCCCCTTCTCTCGACGAAAACTGCACAAAAACGGCCGCGTAACGGAATAAGCCATACACCATTGGATT
This sequence comes from Gonatopus flavifemur, assembly GCA_018340375.1. NCBI lineage: Eukaryota > Metazoa > Arthropoda > Insecta > Hymenoptera > Dryinidae > Gonatopus > Gonatopus flavifemur. Next base: position 4,303,629 of record JAFFJZ010000018.1, read on the forward strand.
CCTTGGACAATTTCCTATAAGAATTGATGCATCTGATTCTCCCGATCGAACGACAACTTCGCGGCCGATGGAAGAATTTGCATAATCTCGATTATTCCGTCAAATACCAGCCAACGCGTTACGTGAAGAATCAAGAACACGGCCGCTTACCGGAATGAGCCGTATATCACTGGATTCTGTAGACAATTCCTCATGAGAATCTATAGATTTTACCGACAGAATCGGACGTCGACTTGTCTTTAAATAACGAAATTCATGCAAATTCTGTGGAAATTGCCAAAACCTCCCCTTCTCTCGACGAAAACTGCACAAAAACGGCCGCGTAACGGAATGAGCCATACACCATTGGATTCCTTGGACAATTTCCTATAAGAATTGATGCATCTCATTCTCCCGATCGAACGACAACTTTGCGGCCGACGGAAGAATTCGCATATGTATTGTTAATTCCGTCAAATACCAGTCACCGACTTTTGGCGTGAAAAATCAAGAACACGGCCGCGTACCGGAATGAGCCGTATATCACTGGATTCTGTAGACAATTCCTCATAAGAATCCATAGATTTTACTCCAAGAATCGGACGTCCATTTGTCTTCAAATAACGAAGTTCATGCAAATTCTGTGCAAATCGACAAAAATCTCCCCTCCTGTCGACGAAAACTCCATGGAAACGGCTGCGTACCGGAATGAGCCATACATCATTCGATTCCTTGGACAATTTCCTATAAGAATTGATGCATCAGATTCTCCCGATCGAACGACAACCTCGCGGCCGATGGAAGAATTCGCATATGTATTGGTAATTCCGTCAAATACCAGCCAACGCGTTACGTGAAAAATCAAGAACACGGCCGCGTACCGGAATGACCCGTATATCACTGGATTCTGTAGACAATTCCTCATAAGAATCTATAGATTTTACCCCAAGAATCGGACGTCGACTTGTCTTCAAATGACGAAATTCATGCAAATTCTGTGGAAAATGAGAAAAATCTCCCCTCCTCTCGACGAAAACTCCATGAAAACGGCCGCGTACCGGAATGAGTCATACATCATTGGATTCCTTGGACAATTTCCTATAAGAATTGATGCATCTCATCCTTTCAATCGAACGAGAACCCTGCAGCCGATGGAAGAATTTGCATAATCTTGATCATTCCGTCAAATACAAGTCAACGACTTTTGACGTGAAAAATCAAGAACACGGCCGCTTCTCGGAATGAGCCGTATATCACTGGATCCTGTAGACAATTCCTCATGAGAATCTATAGATTTTACCCCAAGAATCGGACGTCGACTTGTCTTCAAATAACGAAATCCATGCAAATTGTGTGCAAATTGACAAAAATCTCGCCTTCTTTTGACGAAAACTGCATGAAAACGGCCGCGTACCGGAATGAGTCGTACACTTTTGAATTCCTTGGACAATTTCCTTTAGGAATTGATGAATTCCAATCCCTGACTCGGACGACGTCCTATCATGAGATAACAAAATTCACCGAAATCATGTAGAAGTTGTTAGAAATGTCGCTTCTCATTGACAAAGACCCACGAAAACGGCCGCGTACCAAAATGAATCATATACCATCGGATTCCTCAGACAAAATCCTATAAGAATTGATGCATTCTATCCTCCGAACCGGACGTCGTCTCATCAGTAGGTGATGAAATTCGTTAGAACCACCCTGGTAGAAATGTTACAAGTTCTTCCCTATGACCGATGAGGCACTAAGAAGGAAGAACTAATTAGGAAAAACTAGCAAGGGGCTAGTCAATAACTGATAAGTTGGATCCATCAGCATTGATTGGGACAAACTAATGAGTTACTCATCAGTATTTGATAATCTGAACTAATTAATAATAATAGAGTAAAATCTTCTCTACTGATAATTACAAGTATTCACTCCAGGTATAAATTGAATGAAGAGAGATGAGCTTTTCAATCTTGGATTGAATAAAATGTTCCTTGCACTTTTTATCAGAAAAGACGACATTTTCGATGGATTAACTTCAAAAATGAGTAGGGATTGAGCAACAATATTGGCATGATTCTCAAGTGCAAATAACTTTTTATTCATTTCAAGACTCGAGAGGTAATTTCTCTTAATTGCATCTATATTCTAAGTGAAGAGTTGTAGTTATTACTACAGTATACCCTCTAAATTTCTAAGAGTGAAATTTCCACTCTCAATGTAAAATGCATTAGCACTTTCACTCTCCAAGAGTGACAAGATCACTTTAGTAGAGTGAATCTCTCCACTTTTCAAACTAGAATGAAAAGTATCATTCGTAAGTAGAGAGTGAATTATACTTCACCTATTTGTGAATTAAAATATCACCTGTCTTAGAGTAAAATATCCCAGCTTATTCATATTGAATCGATGCTCAGATTTTCTATGTCTTGCAATGCTTGGTTTTGAATATTCATCTAAACTTTTGTTTACTTTCAGGATAATTATTTCATTCTTTCGGAAACTTATGGAATTTTCTTATTAAAAGTGATGGTACTGATCTGGAATACCTTTAGTTCTATATGATACCAATAATTGATAATCCTAGGTGTCATTAGCCAATACCTCATGACTCGTACCTCATTAGTCACTGTGTGTGATACCATGTATTTATGAACAATAGTGAGTATACCCTGTAACAATAAACAATACTGGATATAGTTGATAAATACCCTGTATCGATGAACAATATTGGATGTAGTTGATCGATACCATGTATTCATGAACAATATTGGATACAGTTGATCGATGCCATGGATCGATGAACAAAATTGGATATAGTCGATCGATACTACATATCCTTGTAGAAGATCATATTTCGGTCGTTTGAACTGTATATATGAACCTTAATGTTGATTTTATTTATGGAAATAAAGCAATTGTAGCAATTGTTGAATCTCTTTCAATTCCATAAAACTATTTTTAATTAAATCTTACGAAAGCTTTTCAAATTTATATTCTAGTACTGGATGTACTGAAAATCATTTCAGTTCTTTGGGTTGATTTTTTATGAAAGAGTTTGTTTTTTGTGATTTATTAAGTTATACAAACAATTTTTACAAAACCCCAGTAATTTCACACTTTTGAATCATGAAACATTTATGCTGATACATAGTTTAAAGTTTTTTGTCTTTTCAGATACCCAAGAACGTTTCAAACAAAACATTTTATTCTAAGTATCTAGGTTTCATTGAAAACATATGTCATTCAATGGAATATTTTAATCACAGGCTTCTTGTATTGTAAGAGTTCCTTTCAGATTCATATACTCTTACTAAAATACATTGAAAATCTGAATTATTCTTTGACTTATTTTTCATGGGCCTTTTTAATGGCTTATGTATATGTTTATCAATCGTATAACACTAATATACAACTATCCAATTTTATTGTAAAATGTTATACCTTTTCATGTATCCATTTCATATATCTGTGGCTTGTGGCCTTCATTATGAAACATTCAGTATATCTTGTTTATGTCAGGTTGAATTATGTACACTGAGAGAAATAATTACTAATACCAAGAAGATGTATTCTTGAACATTTTCAAAAATACATATCCTCAATTACAGCTGACATGTTGTGGGCCCAAGTGAAATTTTCTTGAATCAAGAAAATATTTTCTCAATTCAAGAAATACATTCTTCGTTTCAGAAAAATTTTCTTGTTTCAAGGATACATATTTCCAAGAAATGGATTTCTCGGAACATGACAATATTTTGTTGGTGATAGTAATTATTTTTCTCAGTGTATAATAATTTCATCAATTGTGATAAATGTTCGAAATATAATGAATGTTTCACAGTAAACGGTACAGATGTATGAGATGTATACATGAAAAGATGTTATATTTTACAATGCAATCGGATAGTTGTATATTAGTGTTATACGATTAATAAACATATACATAAGCCATTAAAAAAGCCCATGAAAAGAGAATAAGTCAAAGAATAATTCAGATTTTCAATGTATTTCAGTAAGAGTATATGAATCTGAAAGGAACTCTTACAATACAAGAAGACTGTGATCAAAATATTCCATTGAATGACATGTTTTCAATGGAATGTAGATACTTAGAATAAAATGTTTTGTTTGAAACGTTCTTGGGTATCTGGGAAGACAAAACACTTTGAACTATGTATCAGAATAAATGTTTCATGATTCAAAAGTGTAAAATTACTGGGGTTTTGTAAAAATTGTTTGTATAACTTAATAAATCACAAAAAACAAACTCTTTTATAAAAAATCAACCCAAAGAACTGAAATGATTTTCAGTATAGTACATCCAGTACTGAAATATCAATTTGAAAAGCTTTCGTAAGATTTAATTCAAAATAGTTTTATGGAATTGAAAGAGATCTACAATTGCAATTTCCATAAATAAAATCAACATTAAGGTTCATATACAGGGTGATTCAAAATTCCCGCACTCTTTTTTGGGAGTGGATTCCTGATGAAATTCTAAAACGATTTGTCCTTTTGCACAATGCTCTCCGACGCATAATTTCCGAGATATAATTAATTGAAGTTGACTAATTATAAGGTGGATCCATCGGTCATTCAGGAGCGTCATAACAGGACAAGAGAGGAAGGTGCTTGCAGAGGGCGCTCATACGATTAGCTGATCGGTATAATCGATACGATTTACCAACATACAAATTGGTAAATTTTCTATGTAGAACGATTGAATTCGTCGACACTGTGGAAAAATTGATTATTGTCATGAATTCCTATCACGATATGCTGTAGGTGAAAGTTGTAATTTCAGTAATGATTTTTATTACGCAGACAAATGTAAAATAGTGTTCTTTCGTAGGGATAGGGATTCAAGTGGGAGAAAAAAGTATAACCACTCGTTTTCAATCAGAATTTTCATGTAAAGAAGAAAACATGAGAATTTTCATGTCAAGAAGAAAACATGAGAATTTTCATTCATCCGATACCCAATTTGAACGGTTTGATGAGTAAGTTCAACCCAAGAGATTGGATTCCGAATCCTGTATTCTGATTGGTCGAGAATCAATGTACGTGAGATCAATCCTCGGCCGTTTCGAATGATTGTTCTGGAGAATGTGTTTTCGACTTATCCCAACCACAACATTGAATAATGATGAATTTATTCGAATTCACCCTTTTTACATCATTCGGTGATTATAAAGGGTTTATCGAACGTTAATAATTTACTTCAACTTGCAGAATCAATCAATTCTGACGAAAATACAAGGTGTGACATCGTATACGACCCAATCATTGCACTTGATTGACATTGTAATCACATACGGTTTGTTCAGCTTGAATCAACCATTCGTGATACGAATCAACCAATCAGGTGACAGCTCGAAACAGTTTCATTTAAAGCACATATGACTTCAAAGGGCATATTGTTATTTCAAATGGAAAAAGAATTGTCTTTAAAGATTAACCAAATCCGTCCTTTTTAGGACGAATACATTTTCTAAACATAGAAACGCGCTCGAACTTGCACACAATTTGAATTAGATTTTGATTTAAACATGAATGATCTTGAGTGATCTCAAGTAAGTTATTAACGTTCGATAAACCCTTCATAATCATCGAATGATGTAAAAAGGGTGAATTCGAATGAATTCATCATTGTTCAATGTTGTGGTTGGGATAAGTCGAAAACACATTCTCCAGAACAATCATTTGAAATGGCCGAGGATTGATCTCACATACATTGATTCTCGACCAATCAGAATACAGGATTCAGAATCTAATCTCTTGTGTTGAACTTACTCATCAAACCGTTCGAATTGGGTATCGGATGAATGAAAATTCTCATGTTTTCTTCTTTACATGAAAATTCTGATTGAAAACGAGTAGTTATACTTTTTTCTCCCACTTGAATCCCTATCCCTACGGAAGAACACTATTTTACATTTGTCTGCGTAATAAAAATCATTACTGAAATTACAACTTTCACCTACAGAATATCGTGATAAGAATTCATGACAATAATCAATTTTTCCACAGTGTCGACGAATTCAATCGTTCTACATAGAAAATTTACCAATTTGTATGTTGGTAAATCGTATCGATTATACCGATCAGCTGATCGTATAAGCGCCCTCTGCAAGCACCTTCCTCTCTTGTTCTGTTATGACGCTCCTGGATGACCGATGGATCCACCTCATAATTGGTCAACTTTAATTAATTATATCTCGGAAATTATGCGTCGGAGAGCATTGTGCAAAGGGACAAATCGTTTTAGAATTTCATCAGGAATCTACTCCCAAAAAAGAGTGCGGGAATTTTGAATCACCCTGTATACAGTTCAAACAACCGAAATATGATCTTCTACAAGGATATGTAGTATCGATCAACTATATCCAATTTTGTTCATTGATCCATGGTATCGATCAACTGTATCCAATATTGTTCATGAATACATGGTATCGATCAACTACATCCAATATTGTTCATCGATACATGGTATTGATCAACCATATCCAGTATTGTTTATTGTTACAGGGTATACTCACTATCGTTTATCAATACATGGTATCAAACACAGTGACTCAGATATGCGGTATTGACTAATGACACCCAGGATTATCAATTATTAGTATCATACAGAACTAAAGGTATTCCAAATCAGCACAATCACTTTCAATAAGGAAATTCTGTAAGTCTCCAAGAGAATGAAATAATGATCTTGAAAGTAAACAAAAATTTGGATACAGACTCAAACCAAAGCATTGCAAAAAATAGAAACTTTGAGCGTCGTCTTAATATACATTGAATTAAATTCACTTCGAAATTCACAATTCACTTCATATGAAATTATACATCAATAATTGTAAGTTCAATTCATTTTATTGATAAAATTACATAACCTCCCACAGTACATACATCATATAAGTATATGTGATTCAAAAATTTTGAGGTTGGAAAATTACAGGGATTGGAAATTTGTCAACGTCGGAATCAAATTCTATTCACTGGCACATCCCTACAGAATTTTCAATACTTCGCTATATTTATCCCTAATATCATAACGATTCAAAAATTTATCGAGTCTGATTTGATTATTATTGTAACACATCGTTCTACAGGAAATCAACCGAGGTACTCCAGGAACACTTGTTGCAACTTTTTCCACCACAGACGCAATTGTCGGTTTAGTTCAGGTCTTTTAGGCATAGGTTGTGTAGGTTCACGTTCAGGTAGGTTGATTACAGCGGTTCGAATCCTCGAAGGTGCATAATAAATTCCCATCAGTACAACGAGCAATTACAGAATGTTGCGGAGTTTGGGGATGTTGGTGAAAAGATAGAAATGAATTATTTTCATTTTCTTTTACAAAAATAACTAAAATGTGTGACAGATTTTTTTCCCCCTGAAATACACATTTTTCAAGAGTGCTATCCCACTCCAAGAAATTTAGAGAGTCATATTTATTCCAAAAAATTCCTCGTCAGTTACTGGCAAGTGCCTCATCAGTTACTTTCTAGTGTCCGCTTAGTTTACCTGATTAGTCCCTCGTTGGTGCGAGTGTTACATCCCTTATCAGTTACTGGTAAGTTTTCCCGATTAGTGCTTCACCAGTAAAAAGGATGAACTGATTAGTGCCTTATGGTTTACTAGCGAGAATTTCTACCAGGGCAATACACAACTCCTCGTTTCTCTGCAAAAAATCATATGAAAACGACCTCGTATCGTGAAAAATCTTTTATTTTCGAATTCCTTGTCTCAAATACTACAAATTCATAACTTTAAATATCATCATTATCTCATTCTAGCATGTACCCGTATGGGAATATTTCGCTGGAAAATGTCTGCAAAACTATGAAAAATCTCTGAAAAAAAATGAAAAAACTCTGAGAAACTCTGAGAATCTCTGAAATTTTGATGAGAAATCTCATATTTTTGGGACATTCTTTACAGACTTAATAATAATAACTTTATTTGTACCACAGGTTTATACCTATTACAAAGGGGGATTTAGTTATACTTTTACACGCTATTTACAATGTGCATTTTCTTCTAATTCAAGTGTACAAATATTCATTTCAAGTATCTAAGTTCTCTTATATAGTATATTAATATTGGTCTCAATCATACATACAGAATGCTCTGGTTTTCTCTATTTTTTTACTATTAACTTTTGACTATTACACATCAGACACGTTTCTTCACTTCTTACCACTGTGCTAATACCTGAGCTATTTTTATTACAAAGATTTTTCTCCCTGCCAGCCTGCACTGCGCGACTATTCTAATGAATTTCACTGGTAATTTATATCTTAAGTAATTCTCACAGCCTTTCGAATTCAACTCTCTTATGTATTTGTATATGGGACAGTATCTAGATTGGAGTGCTTTTTGCTTGTCTTCTTCATAATTAAACATTTCTTCCGTCGGTAGGGGGTCTTTTGGCCGAAAAAGTTTTTGGCCGAATCGACATGATTTGACAATCACTAGTCGCTTTCAGAGAACACTAGGAAATGACTAGCGATTGTCAAATCATGTCGATTCGGCCAAAAACTTTTTCGGTCAAAAGACTCCCTACCCTTCCGTCTCTATGATTCCTTTCATTCTTTTCTTTATTTCTCTGTGATCTTCTAGTTCAATTAGGAATCTACTGTGTGATTTATTCAGCCTCTCTTTTAAGAGAGTGTACCAGTTGTATTTTTTTGGGTTGTTTTTTGACCTATCCAGTGCCTTCAATTGCTCGAAGCTCCTTTTCAAAAAACTATCTTCTTTCATTTCTTTCATTTTTACCATGAAATTCAGGGCTCTTTGGAGTATTCTCGTTTCTAGTCTGTTTCGGCCAGTTACTAAACGCAAAAGGTATCCTGGGGTACTCCTTGGTAAGGCCAATAAAAGTTTCAGAAATTTCAAATGTGTTGTCTCTATCTCGTTCCCATGGCTCAAGCCCCACACGCCTGATGCATACAGTAGTGTTGATTCTACTAAAGCCTCAAACAGTCTGATTTTATTATCCCATCCATGCATTTTCCCAGATATTAGAGTTCTCTAGGGGTGTGCGGGTACTCGAGTCATCGGGTTTTTATCGGGTCGGGTCGGGTCAGGTACCCGTCGGGTCGGGTTTTTCAATTACCCGAGTTTTTCGGGTACCCGATTACATTCGGGTAATTCAAATATAGCAAACGTTTTCCTCAGCAGGAAATATTGTGACAGCCACTCGATCAAGCTGACAAAACATGTGGAAGAGTTGTGCTTCCTCCATTCAAATTTAAAAATATGAAAAAAGAATGATATTTATATGGAGAATATTTATTTTCATTGATGTTCAAGATTCTATATTGTGGTTACTAAATACGAAAATAGATAATATATTATTTATGAGATATAAATGTGATTATATTTTTTAATTGAATTCAAAAATAAATGTAAACATTCCATGAAGCAATTTGGAGATTTCTTAATGCGCTGCATAATCAATTACATGGAGTAACAACCCTAATAGACTTGTAGTGAATATGGCATTCTTCATATTAGAATTGAATTCATATGAAATCCCCTTATTCCTACAATCGCTCAAGACAATTTGTCCTTAAAATATCAACGGCAATGGCGACTTCGAATAGAAGTTGAAAATATCAAATTTAAGCGATTTTATTATATTCGGGTACCCGACTTGGAAAACCCGATTTAATCGGGTACCCGACCCGACCCGACCCGAAAAGAAATACAAATACCCGAACCCGACCCGACCCGATAAAAAGTGCTACCCGCACACCCCTAGAGTTCTCCATAGTGTTCCCAAGGCTATATTAGCTCTACTCTGAAAACATTTTACTGCTTGGTTATACAGGCCTGAAGAACTTAACATTACTCCTAAATAAGTGAATTTATTTACAATTTCTATATTTTTATTTTTATACTTCAGGTTCCTCGTTCTCTTATTTCTCCCTGCTTTTTTGAAGATCATTATTTTAGTTTTTTCGATATTAACTAAGAGGCAATTTTCCTCGCAGTATTTTTCTAGTGTCCTAAGTTTATATTGTAACTCTATAATATTGTCTGCCATCAGTACTAGGTCGTCGGCAAAGAGAAGTAATTCCATATTTCTATTTAGGTTTTGATGTCCTTTCCTGGTGAAATACTTATCTATGTCGCTCAAGAATAGTATGAACAGAACTGGGCTTAGGGAGTCCCCTTGTAGAACGCCCTTCGTGACATCGAATTCATTACTGACTTCATTTTGGCTCAGTCTTATTTTTATTTTTGCTTTTTCATAGATGTTTTTGATAGTCATTATCATATTCGCACTCATTCCTATTTCAAGTAGTTTCGCCCATAAGGTGTTATGGTTGATTGAATCAAACGCCCTTTTGAAATCGATAAAAGCTCCATACAACCGCCCGCTTTTTTTACTCAAAGCGGTTGCTATTTTCGCTGATATTATGAATATATTGTCCTCGCATGCTCTCTTTCTTCTGAAACCTGCCTGCCCTTCTGGTAGTACTTCGCTTTGTTCGGCCCATATCAATATTCTGTTCGCTAATATCGAGGTAAAGATTTTCAGTATTGTGTTTCCTAAGGTAATCCCCCTATAGTTTCCTGGACCTTTACGGTTTCCTTTCTTATAAAGTAGTATTTGTTCGAATTTAACCCATTCCTCAGGTATTTTCCTTTTTTCTAATACTTCATTGAAGATTTGTTCCATATATATTTTTGAATTTATCGGTAAGTTCCTGTAAAATTCGTTTGTGACTTCCTGGACTGTTATTGGTCTGTCTAACATTGGGTGTCTACAGTCCGTTAGTAGCTCCGTATATATAGTTCTATTTGGATATTCTTCTTTGTAGAATCTATCAATTTGTTCCATGGTCAGTTCCGTATCCTGTTTTTTATATCCTTCAAGTTTTTCCACCGTTGACCAGAAGGTTTTAGCCTCTCTTAGATTTAATAATTTGTCTCTAATATCTCGGAAATATTTATTCTTCTTTTCCTTTATTCGATTTATATATTGTTTCTCCGTTTTTATGTATATCTCTTCATCTTTCTCATTTCTACTTTTAGCCCATTTCTTGAAAGAACTTCTAACGTTTTTCCTTTGTTTTTTGCATTCCTTGTTGAACCACGGTTTGTTCTTCATCTCTGTTTTCTCGGAGTTATGTTTCGCTTTGAATTCTATATACATGCCTGTATCCTTCGCTGCTTTTTTAATATTTTCTGTTAATATTGCCGAATTATTATTTACATTTTGTATATCTACCATTGTTCATTGGATAATTTATCAATATATGATTGAGCTTTTTCTGTTTCCCACCTATATTTTCCTATATTGTTCCCTACAAATTCTTGTATTTTTTCATCTTTTGTTTCATTCTTATCTATGTCTAGGATTACTACAACTGGCAGGTGGTCTGAAACTCCCATATCTATTATTTTTACATCCCTAATTATTTCTATTCGTTCTATCTCAGTCCAAATTAAGTCTATTGTACTTGAGCCCTTGGCATCCACGTAAGTATATGCTCCTGCTGGAACTCCTCGACTTCTACCATTTAAACAGATTAGGCCTAACTCTTCGAATTTTTCGCATAAGAGAATTCTCATCTTATTTTTCGTCTTGTCCATGCTATTTCTTTCTGTCTTTACTACATTACACATAATCATCTCCTCATCTACTTGGTTCAATAGCCCTATTCTAGAATTGAAATCGCCTCCTATTATAAACGGTATATCGAATTTTTCCTTCATATTTAATATATAATCTTGAATCATTTCTATTCTTTCTATACCATTTTTTGCTCTAATATAAGTACTTATGATTATTATTTCTTCTTCGTTTATACCACATTTAATAGATATCCAGTTAATATTTGCATCTAATATTTTTATAAGTTCTACCCTCTCGCTATTGTATATTATGCACAAACCCCCACTGGCTCTACCTATTCCTTTTTCTTTTATCCCTTTCACATTTACATATTTAAATTTTCCCAGATATTCGGGTATACTCACTTCATCCTTCGTTAACCATGTCTCTGACAGGCATAATACTGAGCATTCATCTCTAAGTCGCGTTTTTTCTTCTTTTGTTAATTCATAAAAGTTCTTTATACCGTGACAATTCCAAAATACTATGCTATTTTTTATTGAGTCTATATCTTCCTTCTTTTGACTTACTTCTAGTATATTTTTATTTTTATTATATTCAACTTTATAGTTCTCATATACCTGTTGTGGCCCTAGTCCGTATAATTCGCGTTGTATATTTGTTTCTTCCTCTCCGTCGTTGTCTCCATCCTTTGGTGTTCCTTCTGGGAGATTTAGCTGCCTCCATATTTTGTGCTGGGATAACTCTGCGTCCATTCTGTCCGTCCTTTGCATCTCTCGCATTTCCTTCTCCTTAGTTCTTCCTCCTGATTGTTTCCATATTGTTTCCGGGACATCTTCGAGTTTGTCGAAGCTATTATTGTTCCATAGACTCATTTTTTCGTTTGTGAGCAGTTTTCCTAACGTGGGAGAGGTTTTTGCCCAGCTCATATCTCCATGGGTCGTTGATCCTGGATGGTCCAAGCCTGTGGTTTTGCTTCGTCGTTTTTTGATTGTTTTGTCGTTGATGTCCCTGTTGGTTTTCTTGCAGTTGATTCCGAGGGGATTGTGCGAGAGACGTAGGTTTTATTCATCGAATCGGTGGGGGCAAACTTTTCCTCGTTCTCATTCCATATCCAATTTTGGCCATTCACTATGACTCTGTTGTATCCTACTGTAGCTTTCCCTCCTCCCTTTCCCTGCCCCTAATCTCCCGGGATAAGCATCTGGCCCTATAGGCAATGAAGCGTTCCCTCTCGGTCACATCGTTTTCGACAAAAATTTTTTACCCACGAAGCTTTTTGCCTTTTTGTTGCATAACTTGCTGTTTTGCTTGCAGTGTGGGGAATTCAATCTTGATTTGTTCTTTATTACGTCCTATCATGTACGCTTCCTCCACCTTTGATTCAGCTCCAAAATTTGTAATCAGGAATTCGTTTACATTATTAAGACAATTTTCTGAGTTTACATTTAATCCAGTTATTTTTGCATAACATTTTTCAAGTTCTCGATCATGTTTATCCAGTAACATGTCTTTTCTTTTCTCACGTTCTAGTAATTCTTCATTCTTCTTTTTGAGATATGCATTTTCTGCTTCTAGAGCGGATATTCGAGTAGTTAAGTCGTCGCGTAAAGATCTGATTTCCACTTTCATATTTTGTTTGATTTCTTCTTTGTCTTTTTCTCTTTGTTTATCCATTTTGTCCAGGCTTTTCAGGATTTCATCTAGTTTTTTTGAGTCCATCTTTTGGTTCAAATGTTTTAATGGGCTTGTGGTGGCTATCTTTCCTCTGATCGGGGTTGAAGAGGACGGTATCGACTTTCCGGTGTCCTTTTCTATGAAACTTGTGGAATTTTCTGGGTCGGATAGGGACTCGTCTTGACTCCGCTTTCTTTTGATTCGCAGATATTGTTTTATAGTGCAATCACTTTTGGATCTCTCCCTAAACCAGCAATCTGCCTTCGCTGGTCTCCCACGGGTTTTTTTTCGTTTGTTTTGATTGCTTTGATGTGCTGTCAAATGAGCTGTGAACAAAGATAAGGCGTTCCTTACCTTATTGTCTGGTTGGGTCTCCGGCGTTAATGAGTCCTCATCGTACCCAGTGATATCTGAGAGTGTATCACAGGTATCTTCTTTATCTTCGTACAGTTCTTGATGATTAATGTGATAATTATCGAGCGCCTTCCCGCTTAGATCCAGATCAGACATCGGTCAACTAACTTAGTGCTGCCTCCTCACTGTTTTGCGGTAAATACACCAGTCTTCCTTGTAGAAATACAAAATGTTCGTATTCACCACAAATTTTTTCAACACTTTTTAGCCATGTGTCAAACACTATGGAGCCACGCCACTCTTGTAGGGTCACAGATGAATCATCTTCACTCCGTTAAACCACGAAAATTATTCAACAAGCCTGATTGCCAATAAAAATCTCAATTTACTTGCTACGCGATGCCATACACGACCGCTCGTAACCACGCTACAGTAGCGCCCCCTTCTTCACAGACTTTTTTCAGACTTTTTTCAGAGTTTCTCAGAGTTTCTTCATACTTTTTCAGAGAAATAGTAGCGAAATTGCACTCTGAAAAAACTCTAATAAAACTAAAAAACTCTAATAAATTGTTGACATTTTTCTGATTATTCAAGAATCCTGAAATTCAATAAATCCATTCATATGCCATATTCAAATATCATGTGTGAAAAAGTGTTTGAAAATTTTTTAATTTTTTTCTAAAAGTCAGAAAAATGTTGGCAATCCAGCAGAGTTTTGTCAGAGTTTTTTCAGAGGACAATTTCGTTACTATTTCTCTAAAAAAGAATGAAAAAACTCTGAGAAACTCTGAAGAAAGTCTGAAAAAAGTCTGTAAAGAATGTCCCAAAAATATTAGATTTCTCATCAAAATTTCAGAGATTCTCAGAGTTTGTCAGAGTGTCTCAGAATTTTTTCATTTTTCTTCAGAGATTTTTCATAGTTTTACAGACATTTTTCAGCGAAATATTTCCATACGGGTATTCATGGAGGAAATATCCGAATCGTTCGGTCGTTTTGTTCAGGTACAGTCCCAGCCAAAACATAACCCCTGCGGCTGACAACTCGCGGCCGACAGCTTCCACTTCATAACGTCGATACATGTATTATCTTCAGTTACAGTATACTGAATATATGTTTAATATATCAGACATTGAAAGGTTATGAACATAAGGGACAAAAATTTACCACGTAATCATATCGCGTTTGCCCTGTTGAAAATGTCAGGCAGAACTCGACAGGAAATTGTAAAAAACTGACAGGAATTTGTTGAGACGGTTCAGTGTGGGATTCACAAACTGTGATATCCAGTCAGAAACTGACGAAATTTTCTTGTCAGGTTTTGACAGCGTGTTACAACTTAGTGATTCGGGACCAAATCAGGTAGAAAATTCGTCAGTTTTCGCCTGGATTACCTAGGAAAGAAACCTTTCGAAGCCTAACAACAATTTTCTTTCCGGTTCTGCTTGGCATTTTCAGCAGGGTAGCTCAAACTGTTAGGATTGGTTTTCCCGGGAGGTGATAGGTTTTAGGTAGGCAGGGTTCAGATCTCTCTAAAGAATGAAAATGTCTCGATTAGAAGAAGCATATCTCAAATACTTACCGACGGTAAGAATCCGGGAAGAAATTTTTCTCATGTTCATGGGAAATTTGTGGTGATTTCTACTCCAAATGTATAACAAAAAACACTGTGACAATATCTGAACACATTCCACTCAATTTTTGTGGTATACTTTACCACCATTTGTTTCAAGTGTTACTAATGATCTGGTTGCAAATATATAGTTTTGCTCCATATTATACACGGAAAAAACTGCAGATCAAGAATATAGTCATCTCAAATAGAAAATTGGAAAATATTTCTCAACCCTGAGAATATTCCTTAACCCTTAGCTGCCACACTGAGGTCAGACCCAACATGATTCAATCTTGAATTACCATGAAGAAACTCGATAATTCGAACTCTCCGCGCAATCTGGTGCCACTTTAGAGTTTCTTCACCTCATTCCACCCTAGCGTGACATGATTGTCCAGCTTCATATAATTCTTTTTCATTATACAGTGATGATGTCATTCAGAAGCGAAAATATACCCATCAATCGATGAAAACCGGTGATGCATGTGTTATAGTTTGGATTTGGGAGGAAAAAAAGGATAAATGAAAACTCTCACAATTGGTATGAAATGGGTTGCTTTATTCTCCGAAGTTACACAACCTTTTCGAAATCGGTTCGGAAATCGAGTGAGTAGATCTCCGTGTTTCCTTTAGGATGTACCCCAAAGAGGAAAAGCGTCCTCTCAGAGTTTCCGTGTGTCTCCAGATGTGAAAGTGTATATGTGTAAGTAAGTGTGTATGTTTGAGTGAGTGAGTGAGGCTATGCCGTAACACGCCCCCCCCCCTTCGATAAGAAAGATATTATCCATGGATAATATCCTTCTCTTCTTCACAGTTGTTTTGGGCTTTTATTACATTAGTTGTGTAAATTTTGTGTGTCTCCTTACGCGCGTCGTTTACGTGTTTCTTAGTGTTCGCGTCAAGAAGTTTTCTTTCTTAAATTCTATTTTTCATACCAAAAAGATTTGTTTTTTATTATCATTATGCGTTTTTGTTCTTATTTTGAAATTATTATTGCAATGGTGTCTCAATCTAATTTGTCATGATTATAATTATAAATGAAACTAAATCTATGAGGTTATATATTTTCAACCATATTTATACTGTCGAATTTGAATATGTGAATGTGTGAATTTTATAACATAATATATATTGTCGGATGTTCAAAGAGTAATCCCAATTAAAAAAAGGAGAAGAAAAGAAAATTTTTTTTTTTTTTTTTTCTCCGTTTTGTTTATCTAAACATGTGAATGATTCTACTAAATGGAATCATATTAAAGTGGATCAATAAAATTCTATCCTTCAAGTAATACTCATACTGAAACAAAGATTTTTTTTTTCTTCTTGTTGATCTAAATGTTTAAGTGATTGTAATTATTAGAATTGTATGAAATATTAATTGGTGAAATCTTATCTTATATCTCAAGAAAAAAAAAATATCCATAATGATGAGAGGAGAAAAAAATATGTTGTTCGTATACAGGGTGGTCCATTTGAAGTGATTTAGTCAAATATCTCGGAAATTAGTGGAGATGGGAAAAAATGTTCCAGATCAAAAGTTTAGGATTCTGAGGGGGAAGTATGGTGCTGACCTTGGAAAACCCCTTAGAGGTCATTTTGAAGGTCATTTGGGGGTCAAGATGGTGTTTTAAATGGGATCCCCATTTTTTTATCATGGTATGGGAAAGCTGGTTTCAAACCCTTCACGAAACACTGTTCATGGAACCCTTCCCGCCCATTGGGGTGCAAGGTATGGACCGTCGAAGTTATTGATGAATTACTCTTAGCGCTACCCAGGAACAACGACGTGGACGTGGTAGTTCTCTGTTCCCTCCGAAGTGCTTGATTATCGTGAGTCCCCTTGCCTCTCACATGAGGGGTGCTTGATGCTGTTACAATAACTGCTCGAAGTTACCCCCCTCTGCCTGGATACATAATCCTGGTATGTTGGCACAAACAGTCCGGATGCGATCGATCATGTCCTCCCTCATTTGCAAAAAAAACTTCCAAATTTTGGAACCCCACATGTGAGAGGCAAGGGGACTCACAATAATCAAGCACTCCGGAGGGAACAGACAACTACCACGTCCACGTCGTTGTTCCTGGGTAGCGCTGAGAGTAGTTCATCAATAACTTCGACCGTCCATACCTTGTACCCCAATGGGCGGAAAGGGATCCATGATCAGTGTTTCGTAAAGGGTTTGAAACCAGCTTTCTCATGCCATGATAAAAAACCATCTTGACCCCTCAATGACCCTCAAAATGACCTCTAAGGGGTTTTTCAAGGTCAGCATCATACTTCCCCCTTGGAACCCTAAACTTTTGATCTGGAATATTTTTTTCCATCTCCACTAGTTTCCGAGATATTTGACTATATCACTTCAAATGGACCACCCTGTATACAATATGTAAATATTGAATATGGCAATATTTCAACTCAAAATACTAATCATAGTTGATAATGATTCTATAGTCCTTGTGAAGGCGTGGGGGGTTTTCCCATCTTCACAGGTGCCTCCTCGTCTTTGGTCCTTTCCTTTGGTTTCCTTTCCCTTCAGTCTTCTTTTGGAGTTCATCACCATCTCGTGACAACGTTTTCTCTACCTGTGGCTTCGTGTGTGTTTGTTAAAAAGAATTCCTCGATACATCCTTTGCACCTTACCGCTACCTGTTTTTTTAATAGTATTTTGCTGCACCGGTCACATGCAAGTTCTAGGATATGATCGTACACTGTCATATGTCCAAAAAATAGTCTTGTATCTCTGTATTGATTTGGATTTGCGTCGTGGCAATTTTCACAAATAACCTTGCTTCCTCTGACATAAGTCCTTTGGCATCTTATATTTATGTAACAAGCAGTTCAAATCAATTTCCCATATCTGTCTCTGTGGTGTTCAGGCCAGACCCCATCTATTTCCATTCGATTCGCATCCACATCCATTGGGAGGAGATCATGTTCTGACGGGATAATTCAAACCATATCTGTGAGATTCAAAATTATTCGTTAGTATTTCACCTTCATTGTTTTTTCTTCCATGATAATGCCTATATTAACAGCTTCCCATGTAAGTGTACAAGAGATTTGATATGGTTGTTGCTGTAGATATTCCTTCATCCAAGTGGAAAAAGAGAAGAGAGGGAAAACCAAAGACTTCTGCTTCATTTTCCTCGATTTTCACTGTAGGTGTTTCTGCTTTGTTGCTTTCTCCTTCGTTGTTCGGCGACTGGCGAGATGCATGAAAAGAGAGGTGAAATCATTTTTTATACGTCATGGGGATTATCATTTTGTTCTTGTTCGTCGTCTTCAGTCTCTTTCGTCTCAGGGTCCTGTGGTACAGTTTCGATGGGTTCTACTCCCGCTTCTATGGTGTATTCTTGTTTCGTGTCTGTATAGTGTGTTGTGTGCTTTCTATTACAAAATTTGAACACATACCCTAGCATGCAGATCGGGGCGAACTTATACAATAGTGCACTAATTGTTATCACTGAAAATATGGTTCCCATACCATACAATCCATTCTCTAATAGCGTTACTTTTCTCATTGTACGTTTTTGTTTTTGTATATCCTCCATTTGCTCTATAATTTCCCCTAATCTGGTACCCATTGAGGCTATTTCAATTGCATCTAAATGTAGTTTCCTGTCTAATTTTGTTGTATAAATTTCAGTTAAATTTATTCCTTTCAAAGAAGTATTGAGGATTGAAGATCCTATCTGTATTGGTGGTAAATATTCCCGGTTTATTTTTGTGGATATTATCGTGGATGTTGGCAATGTCGCGGATCTAGAGTTCCCAGTACATTTTGGTTTCAATTCTAATATTCCTGTTTTTTTCCAAAGTTACCGCCATTGTTCCCTCTTCCAGGCATTCTATATGCATCTGTTCTCTAGCTGGAATTGAGTATAACCACGCGTTTGCTTCTCTCAGTTGAGTCCAAAAGGGGACTGTCAAAGTTATCAATCTAATGTCGCAATTTTCTAATTTCGTTCCGTTCGTGTTTATAAAAAGCTCTATCTCCCAAATCTTCGTATTGTATACGTGAAAAAGTGGTTGTTTCCGTTTACATATGTATTGATTCAAACATAACTTACATTCATTAAAATTCGTTTCTGAAAAATACGTATACGATAGTCTATTTGTAGTTGATAGTATCATGCGATTGGAACTATATATCCATATTTATCTTCTCCCATATGCGTCGGTAATGGTAATAAACGGTATGTTGAAAATGTTTGGGGGTCCAATAATGGGATTGTTAATATGTAAATTAATCTATTTTTCAAAAAACTCACCTCCAGATTCGATATTCTAACTAATTCTTCTGCATATGCTGCTTCTAATGGGATTGGGATTTTTCCACTATGTATGGATTTTTAAATTTCTCTCAAACTTTGTATTATTTGCGTGGGGGTCAATATTTTGGGATGAATAACTCCTTCATTTTGCAAACAATATTGCGTTTATTATATAATTTAAATCTGTTTTATATTTGTAGCGATCCGAAATGTTCCGACATTTGAATTTGAAGTATCGCGCGAAAATGATTGCGAGATGATAGATTATGAGCATATGATCGATAATCTATATCGTTTACCATGACCTCGACCTTGCCTCTTCCGGCAACACACTCGTGTTCGTCTCGTCAAAGCGTTGACACGGTCATCGTTCCGTTTCTTTTTAAAAATCGCGTAATTTCTAAGTTCATGCACCTCTCACAGACTCTATTCGAAAGGTTCTTGACGAAAAGAACCCACCTTATGCTTTTGTACGCGAGTTCGGAAGTAAGTTGAAGTACGTTCGCCTCGAAATCTCTGTGAAAATTGAGTAAATTCGAACAGTTTAACGTATCTTACACGTGTGACAATTTCTCACTCCCATCCAAATTTCCTTAAGGGGATACTAGCGTCGATAAAATTCCTGTAACTCCTTGGTTGGTTTCTATGATAAAGATTTTATATATGGTATTTCATTTTATTCATGCCGATAAAACAGTGCACTTATTATCAGAAATAGTCACAATTATCAAATCGGCGACAGATGTCACTACGGGGTCTCCGTTGTGGTGTTGTACGCATCTTCTCGTCAAGTATGATGATTATTATTCGATCGATAACATAGGTCGATACAATTAGCAAACGGAGAACAGATGTCGCTACTTAGACCCTGTTGCGATATGAAGCTGAAAACGAGTTTCAGCGCCGTCAGGGAGTTGTCTCGGAACTATAAGTAATATATATATGTATATTTATACATATATACATATATACATAAAGTATATCACGTGACCATTGAAAAATCCACGAAAAATCATTGCAAGTGTACAAAAGTTATGATGATAGTACATTCTTTCATAAAATGCAACTTTGTATCTTCGTCACTCTATGAAAGAAGAATAAAGTTGTGGAACATTGTTTTCTTGAGATACTAATATTCTCAAATACTTTCCCAGAATGATTTTTCTGGTAATCAGCAAGTGAAATAAAGAGATGTTGTTTTTTCAAAGACAAATCTGTATAAAGTGAAATAACCAGGCATATTGTTGGAATAAATTTCCTGCAAATCAGTAGTAGGTATCCACAACACTTTATTCGATGAAGAAATTGACTGATATATTGGGAGCGCAATGAGTTTTCTCTAATAATAATTCGTTCAAGTCTAATTATTTATCATTACATGTGTAGTTCAATGCAGTTCCTTTGGAGTAATTTTTGACAGTAAATGTCTGGTAAGTATCTATTGTGCCAATAGTTTATGATAATCAGAGTAGAGAAAAGTCATTGCGGTCCCAATATATCAGTCAATTTCTTCATCGACTACAGTTTTGTGGATACCTACTATTTATCCGCAGGAAATTTATTCCAACGAAAGCCCTGGTTATTTCAGTTCATACAAACTTTTTATTGTAGAAAAAACATATCTTTGTTACTCTATGAAAGAAGAATAAAGTTGTGGAACATTGTTTTCTCAATATACTAATATTCTCTAATACTTTTCCAGACAAAATTCAATTACTGTCCCTGCTGAGTAATTACCTTCCCTGGTTGAAGTCGCATAGCAAGTCATAAAAAAATGTTTTCACTATGAGGCGTTATGGATTTTGCAACAGGACATTCATAAGTAAACTTTGAAGTCCTATGAATCTGTGCTGATGATACATCATGAATACCTATGAATATACATTCATAAGCTTATCGAGAACATTTTCTCATGAATTGCTAAGAGACTTTAACTAGGGTAATCTGTTACATTCATCGAGTGTTGTATTTTCAAATACTTTGCCAACGAATACTTAATCAGTGTCCATAGATTAGGTAATCACTCAGCAGAGACAGTAATTGAATTTTTTCTGGAAAAGTATTTCAGAATATTAGTATATCAAGAAAACACTGTTCCACAACTTTATTCTTCTTTCATAGAGTGACGGAGATACAAAGTTGCATTTTATGAAAGAATGTACTATCATCATAACTTTTGTACACTTGCAATGATTTTTCGTGGATTTTTCAATGGTCACGTGATATACTTTATGTATATATGTATAAATATACATATATATATATTACTTATAGTTCCGAGACAACTCCCTGACGACGCTGAAACTCGTGTTTTTTCTTCACCATTATACCTTGGGTACCCTGCTTTCGTATCAACTTATTTTCAGCTTCATATCGCAACAGGGTGTAAGTAGCGACATCTGTTCTCCGTTTGCTAATTGTATCGACCTATTTTATCGATCGAATAATAATCATCATACTTGACGAGAAGATGCGTACAACACCACAACGGAGACCCCGTAGTGACATCTGTCCCAATGTATTCATAAAGGATTCTTTATGAATTCATCCTGGGATTCTGTAAGGGTCCCGTAATGACAGTTCAGAAAGAGTTCTTTTTTAATTCCTGGAATTCAAAAAGCATTTCTACAGAACTCTCAAGAGTTCTTTATGAATTCTTTTGGAACTGACATAACGGGAGCTCATTTGGAACATGCCTGTGCTGTGTGGACTATGAAGACTTCTTTTTCACTTGATATTAGGAATCGGTTTATGGCTCCGTGGTGAGTCAGTGGATCAGTACTCAAGAAAATTGAAGTTCGGTTCCGACTTCAAGAACGATTTTTTTGTCAACCATATTTGCAAGGTGTTGACCAGTCCTTGAGATCCAACAGAATCCACCAATCATGCGTACTCTATTAGAAGACCAACCAATGAAAGAAATGGAAATTTCAAGAAGTACAGACACTCTGTATTTGGTACGCTGAGGGCAAAAGCGACACCCAAATTGAGCGGCCGAATCGTAAAACCCGCCGTGCGCTCGAACACATCTTGGAATTTGATTCAGAAGCCCAGTAGAACGAAGAAAGAAAAAGTCGTTAAAGTGGAAAATATAAAATACAGTCTGTTAGAACTCATCAAAACACACATTTTTCATATGAAAATTTTTTTTCTATCGTCAATAGTTTGGAACATAAAAATCGAAACGTAAAAATCTTCATTTCCTCGAAATCAATCCAATTTCAAATACCCAGATAGGACAAGAGTTTCAAAAGAGTTCATAAAGAATACAAAGCATTCTTATGGAATTCTCTAAGAATTCTTGTGCTATCTGGGTATGTTTTACGATTACTCAGCGAGAGCTCATCGTAAAGATTTGAAATTTGGGACGCAGCTTCATCATTGATCTCCGACGACTACTATTGAGTTAAATTAATTAAAATATTTCATTATCCAATGAAAATTCAATAATGAACAATTCCTTGACATTTTCCAGTAGCTAACGGTGCGATTTTTGGAGTAAAATTCCAATGAATGTGATGGAATTGTAAACATTTATTGAAGTGTACCCGTCTATTTTTAGATATGTTTATTTTCTCTGAAAAGCCCAATAAATATGTGCTGAATGAGTTGGAGCAAATGTCGGAACATCGGGACATACATAATTCCATTATTTATTGAATAATCTCCATGAAATTTTTTTATCGTAAATGTCATGGAAAATTCACATTCTTATCCTAGAAATCCTGGAATTGTCCTGGGATTCAGGAAAAAGGATTCGCTATCCACCCTGCGTTTCTCTCGTATCAACCTGCTTCATGAATCGAATGATGATATCTCGCACCGTTCGCTGGTCCCGATGTACACATCAAGAATTCCTCATGAATTCATTGTGGGATTTTTTACGCGTTCCCATCATGACAGTTCAGAATGAGCTGTTCATGAATTTCCAGTATTCAAAAAGAATTCTCAAACAATTCTCAAGAATTCTTTCGGAACTGACATAACGGAAGTTCATTTGGGATACGCCTATACTGTGTGGGATGCTTACTTACTTTGCTGAATTGAATCGTATCCCAAACTGTTGGAGAATTGTTTGAAATACCATTAACATTTCATTTGGCAATCAAGTTAGCAGGATATTTCTGATAGTCATACTACCCCAAACAGAACAGGAAGGAAGGAAGGAATGTTTAGTACAGGAACATTGAACGCCTAGGATTTGAAGGTTCACTGAATTTTCCATGAGCTTGATTGACGTAAAATCAACCTGAAATCAGAAACAGTGCAGAATCTTCTCAACCTTCTGAATTGGGATAAGTAGTTTTATCCAGTGCAATTCTGTGATAATTATGCAAAATCACACTGACACCCTCCACTGTAAAAGTGTGGCTTAAAATGGCTGCGTCTTAATTTGAAAAGTCACTGAAATTCAGCTTTTTCCATTGTGTCGGCCATTGTTTTTTGTGCTTACTTTACACTAAAAATAGGCTACTTTTGGCTGCGTCTTGAATTCAGTCATGAGAAAATTCGAATTCAAAACTTTCTTTTTACCGCGTTGGATCTTTCACAAACACTTCTCTACAAATGTGTAAAGGTCAGTGCACAGTAGAAATTTTGAATGTTCGTTTATTTGGGCACAGCATCACAACGTTTCACTTTTCATCAAAACACATATGGGTATACTAAGTACGGATATGACGAAGGATCTACGGAGGCGTACTTAGTTCTCCATCGAAATCTATCACGCATCCCAATACTCCCCTTCAATTTTTGGATGTAAAAATAATTCAGCGTGGGAATAAAGAGTATCAATTCGTTACAGCACATACTTTTATGTAGGAGAGAGTTGGCAGCCCTGGGCTGGTGTATGCCCTGATCCACTTGTATTGTTTCATACAATATTCATGAAAAAATCGTAAATTTTTTACAGGAAGTTAAAAAACTGATATTACTAATATATATCCAAATTTGAATGCAAAAATCAGATTTTCTTCCTTTCAACAAAATATATTTTATATCCGGAAAACTAGAATAAATTTTTTGTTTCTAGCTTTTCGCGATTGAAAGTAGTAAAATTCAATTTTTATTTCTACAAACTTGATTATGCAATGAAAGAAAGCATTTGAGAATATATTTCAATACATTCAAGTTGTCGTCGGCTGTGTTCCGACTTGATGTTTTCTCTTTTATATAAAGTTTTTTCTGAAATACATATTTGCATGAGGACCAATCGAAAAAAGCAACCACAGTCACGGAAAATATGAATTTTACCAACAAACCACGTTCCTACAACTCCAAAGCTTAAGTTTCTTGCTTATTAAATTCTTCACTAATGAAAAATTAAGGCTGAACTGGTTTGAAGTTTATGAATAACAACTCTCATAATCCTCGCGCCAGTCTAAACAGAATTGTGTTGGATAATGGTTCATTTTTTATTTTTCTAAAGATGCTAACATGTACAGAAAATGCTGACCCAAAGCATCCGTCAAAGAGGGTGCCTTCAACGAAATAACAACTAATTTTCAAGTCCACCTTGTACACATTAATTTTTTCAAAAACCAAACGAAAAAAATTTGATACCCCTTTAGGTACTTTTCCATTCTCCATCGTTTATCAGCCAAAAAGAAGTAGAAAATTGAAAACAGCTCAAGGCTGCCGATTCTCCCCTACTTAATCCTTCACAAAAATACACATGGGCATATCAAGCAATGATTCGATTTCACTTACTTTTCCACTGAAGTTGATCAGGGTTGAATCATTCTTTGCATTATTATCCGACTGACAGTTGGGATGTTAGTGAATATCCAATGTACTTTGGAATTCTGGATGATAATTTTCAGGATGGGGATATCAAGTACCATTCACTTTCAGTATCCAATTCCACATCTCCTATTCTTCATCCAACATGCTGGACGTGCACGCGTATGGCGCAAGACGTCTGTACACAGCGAGAACTTTGAATGCTTATTCTATCTGGGCACAGCACCACTTTGCTGGGCAAACTGTAGGACGTTTTATTTTTCATCCAACAACAGATGGGTATTCTAAGTACACATGTGACAAAGGATCCACAGTTGCGTACTTAGTTCTCCATGAAAATGTATCACGCATTCTTTTAATTCCCTTACATTTTTGAATGTGAGAATACTCTAGAGTGGGAATAAAGAGTATCAGTTCGTTATAATACAAACTTTAATGTACTCGATTCTCCACATAAATACACATGGGCATACCAAGCAATGATTTCATTTCACCCATCACTTAGTTCTCCAATTAAATTGATTAGAGTCGAATCATCCTCTGCATTATTATCCGGCTAATAGCTCACAGTTGAGTGAATGTTCAATGTTGTTTGATGTTTTGGATGTTCATTTTCAAGATGGGAATATCAAGTACGATTCAATTTCAGTACCCAATTCCACATATGCCATTCTCCGTCGAAACGCACACGACGCAGAAGATCTGCACGGAGCCAAAACTTCCAATTCTCATTCTACTTGGGCATAGCATCAACTGTAGAACGTCTCATTATTTAAACGGGTATACTGAGTACCGGTATAAAAAAGAGCTTACAGTTACGTACACTGAGAGAAAAAGAATAGTAAATTAATAGTGATGGTTGGGAAAAGACTCAACTACAAATAGTTAGCTGATTAATAGTTTCACTTACTATTTTATTGTCATTTTAACTAATCAAAACAGTAATTTGTACAATTAATATTGTTATTCAGCCTATGAAGTAGTGGGACTTATCATCAGTCATAGTTGAGTCCTTTCCCAGCTATTCCAATGATAATTCCGACTATTTTTTTCTCTGAGTGTACTTAGTTCCACATATGGATAACTATCACACATCATCATGCTCCCTGCTTAAAATTTTTCACAGCGAACGATCTACTTCAGCAGTATTTTACTGTTCCTATCGTTCCGTATGATTTGTATCGTAACACTGCACAGTGGGCCAGATGACTGGAAAAACTGGCCAAAAGTCGAGTCCAGATTTTTTAAAAACAAGTTTATGGAGATGAAGTATATAAGTTCAAGTGCACTTGGTGAACATATTAAGGGGATCCAAACATCAGTGTTCAATTGGTGGTAATTTGAAAATGAACAATTGCATATCAAAAGTGGATGAAGCTATGTTGAAAATTTCCAAGTATTTTAATCCAGCTGAGAGGATTCATCACAATATGCATGGTTTCTTCATCTCATAACTTCACTACAATCAGAAAAGGAACAGAACAAGGAGAACGATGTGTTACAAGGCATGGGTGCATGATTTTATGAATATTTTCTATGTAATTTTCATTTTGTCTACGCTATCAAGAGGTCGTTCCGCGACGTTCCGCGTTCAATTCACCCCAGACTAGGATTAATGTGTTACTATTGTTGTGTACTACAAGTTCAATCGGCGCTTTTTTTGCGCTTCTCGCAGAAAACGTCCGATAAAGTATAAATATGTTGTGTAAGCCCCATTCACCGTGAAGTAGATGAGAAGAAAAAATCACAAAAATTAAAAATTGCATTAGAACATTTTGCAACTTGTTACTCAGGGGCTTTCCGAAGTGACTCATTACGGATTTGGTAATTGAAATATAAAATTCAAAATGGCGGGTCTGATATGCTGGACGGACGTTTTTAAATCCACAGGATTCGCTCAACATTTTCGTCACTCGGAGATTTTGGAGGGTGCTGATTGCACACTTGGGATTAAGAAAACCAAATTCGGATTTGTAGATTCAATATGGCGCACAGTGAGTCATATCACTTTCGAAGCTGGCCAAAAGTCGATTTCGGAATTTCGTGAAAATAAGTATAGGGATAAGGTATAGGAGTCCGATTATGTTCAATAGGTATATTGAGTTAATTCAATAGTTATTATTCCATTGGTAGTGATCAGTGCCGGATTAATGGTTATCGAGGCCCCTGGGCGCTTGAGCATATGAGGCCCCTTGGAAGGAAATTTTTGTAGGGTATTCTCTTTCTTTGTAACTTTGAAAAATTTGAGGCCCCCCGAGGAGCTCGAGGCCCCTGGCCCAGGCCGATCTAGGCCTATACATTAATCCGGCACCTAAAAGCACCGCTAAAAGTACTTTTAACCGCTTTGGGGCACCAGTGTGCCCTAAACCGGTACCGCTTTAGGGGCACCGATACCCCTAAAAATGGATGATATGCATCTGAATTTTCAAATCCGAAAATCAATCACTCTAAGAACCTTCAAGTGGTGAATTTCAGGGGATTCTGACAGATGTTTGTTAACTTATAATTATGTGTGTAAATTTTCGACCACCATCCTCGATTCAAAATTTGTCTACTCCCAATTAGCAATCAGCCGTCCTGAAAATCCCTGATTGGAGAGTTTCAAGGGAATTCGATCAATTTTGAATTTTCTATCCGCCATATCGCATACGACATCTTGAATTTTCACAATTTGATTCCAGATTCGTGATCAGCGACCCCAAAAACCCCCGAGTGAAGAGTTTCAAGGAAATTCGGGGTATTTTGAAATTTTCATCCACCATATTGGATCCGCCATCTTGAATTTCCAAAATTTTATTCCAGATTCGCAATCAGCGACCCCAAAAACCTCTGTACACTGAGTTTCAAACGATTCTGCCGAAAATTTGGATTTTGGCCAGTTTTATAGTGTGATCTGGCCCACTGTGCAATACCCTGTTTAAGAAATTTCTTACTTTCCTGTGTTGTGTGAGAACATAACGGTTTTTCCTATCCTTTGCGCACATTCCGTTTCGATAAACTTTCCAAAATTCAATGGTATACCTTGGTTGAAAAAATCCATCGATTACTTGTCCATCTCATCAACTATATTGATGCATTCGATTGTCTATTACAACATGAATGGGAATATCGGATATTGGTTTATTTCAACAACAGTGCTCAAGTGCCCGAGTCTCTATTAAGATACGAATGGGAATATCAAACACTGATTCATTGTAATGACCATGTATTCGATTCTCCATTAGGATATAAATTTATAGGATTCTCCCTAAAGTTTACGGGAAATTTCCTATCTATGTATGTGTTAACTACTTCACATACATGTATGTGAAATTTCCCATGAAAAATTTTTTACAGTGCAGATTTACATTTATTTAAAACAAGTGTTTCCTTTTCGAAATCAAAATGTTCCTAGCTTTAATCATGATTCAACATTTTCATTTCGAAAAGGAAACACTTGTTTTAAATGAATGTAAATCTGTTTATCATATTGTGAACACATTGTGAATTAAAATCTGCATTGAATGCAGTTTTAAACTCTGCAATTCCGTCTGCGATTTAGATATTCGCGTTTTCAGAAACACCCGGAAAAAAATCAATCCTGCAACGATCTGAAGTATTGTTCCGTAGGTTATCTTTAATATATCTATGACAGAGCTCTGAACGTTAGTGGAACTCAACAGATTATTACTATAAATATACTATATCGTTGCCGTCATTTGTTAATCTTGTGTTGATTTACGGGGTATTCCTCCCATAACTTTCCAAGTAGACTACCTTCACGGTATCGTTCTCGCAACTATGCGATATTGTTGCATGCGTGATATTTTTTGTCCGTGCATGTTAAAAATTCCGAAACTCAGCCACGAAGATCCCGATCCACATTTTCCAACGGAAAAATCATATCAGCCCTTGGTCGAGATCATCGGTATGTTTTTTCAACGGTCAAATTTTTGGACACCCCGTACGTTACAGCTCCCTAGTAGAAATTCCTCTAGTAATTCGCGAGTTGTAACACTTGCCCTCATGAAAAACTGGAGTTCAAATTCAGTAACTTTTCAGTTCAATCACCAACTTATAACTGTTCTTATATATATAATGTATATAAATATTACATTATACATTATATATATCCATATTATGTATATCTAATAACATAAAATATATAATAAATATACATATGAGGTCTCTAGTTTTTCACGAGGGGAAGTGTTACAACTCGTGAATTACTAGACAAATTTCTACCAGGGCTGTGTGTGCAATTTATCGTGCCCCAGGATGAAGAAAAATTTATTTTTCCTAGATACCATTGGAATACCATTTTGTAATTTGGTATGAACATTCAAAATTAGTCCATGGACAACATATATTTTCTTCAGAAAAAAAAAATTCCGTTTTCGAAATATTGAAAAAAAAACTTTTTTTTCTCACGTGAAAATTTTGGAATTCCGATCACACGTTTAAATGATGCATCAGTGTAAAGATTGTAGAAAAAAGAAAATAATGACTCCAAGTTCAACCCCGTAGGTCGAATAGTTTTGGAGATACAGCATTTTGAAAATTGCCATACCCTCCATTTCAAGGAAATTTTGGATTATAATAACTCCAAAACAAAAAATCAAAAAATTCTCAAACTCAACATTTTTCATGCACATGACTAGTACTATTGGTGGAATAAATATCATGAATTTCTGAGATGTCGAATGTAGGTCGTTGGTCGAGTTGACATGGAATTACCCGAAAGTTGAAAAAAAATCAATTTGGCTCATATTTGTTTTTATTAATACTGTGCGTTTTAAAAGTGCTAAACGCTGTGCGCAATATTTGAATATAGCTCGAAAAAACCTGAGTTTTCCTTTAGTGTCTTGTACGGGATGGGTAGTACGACATTTGAGGTGTTTAAGAGTGTTGCCTTGCACTGAGAGAGACGAAAGCGCAAGAATTACCCGAGTCGAAAAGTTTGCACGGTTTTTGGCATAATATTTCGGTTTTAGACTGATTTTTTCCTGATTGTTGAATAATGCGAAGAAAAACAGTACTTCTTCATGATTTTAGTCTGAATTTCTCCTCCAACTAATAAAAGTTATCAAGAAAAATTCAGACTAAAATCATGAAAAAAGTACTGTGCTTGTCCGCATTATTCAACAATCAGGACAAAATCAGTGTAAAAACGAAGAGGCCAAAAACCGTTCAACTTTTTCGACTCGGGATACAATCTTTATCAACAGAGTGAAGGGATCGCGGGAGATAGTAGGTGTTCGTTCAACAATACTTCAATGAATTACTATTCGAAGAGACAAATTAAAAAGCCGAATATTAATTCATTGAATTGATGTTGAGCGATTATCTTCTATTATACGCGATGTCTCCAATGTGTTGATAAAGAGCTTACTTTTCACGCTTCCTTCTCTTTATGTGAGACAACAAATGTTCCCTATCACGATCTTTAAAACATCCAATATCGACTTGTCCGTCTTGATCGTGACTCTTATTGAGAATGTGCAAGAGCATTTTCATACTTTTCAAGATTGAAATTAGGAAAAAACTTGTTGAAATCAAACAATTTTGAAATAAAAAAACTCACCTCTTTTGATACGATTTTTTTCGGGATAACCGCTTTTTCGAAGGAAAATATTTCCTAGGGGTTTTCTCGTAAAATGGTCGTATATTATGCATCATTGCAGTAGTCACTGCAAGATATAATTTTCACAAATTACAATCACTTTCACTTCCACTGATTGTCACTATTGATTTCACTCATTTCCACTTATTGATATTAATTTCAATACACTTGTATTGATAATAAAAACTTGGAATAATAAATTAATAAATTAATAAATATGTCCTAATTGAAAAGACACACTTCGATTGATTGATAATCGAGTATGTTGTAAAACCTTGATGATCGACGAGCAAAGATATGTTGCTCGTATAATAAACTATCATCGAATGAAATTTGGCATTTCAACGTTTGTTGAGTGGTGGCCGATCTGGGGGGAGGTGAACACGCGGAAAGCGTAGAATCAAAACAAACGAGCAATATGTTTTTGTAGGGACTGGGCCATTAGATGAGGAACGTAAACAAATTTTCAAATACATAGTAGTTATTGATGTTTCTATATTTTGAGTACACCCATGCAAGAATCGGTTAGACGCTCGAAATTTGTCAGCCGCTTGACTCGAGAGCTCTCATAGAAGGTAAACAAAAAATTCGGAATTTCGGAAATCTAAAAATACTACGTGATAGGGCTTGGAAAATCAATAAGAACCTCTGTTTACGATTGTTTTTTATGATCGATATTTTTCGAGAAAAAAATAAAAACTACTTTTTTTCGCACCGAAAATCAATATTTTTCAACATTCAACTCGCTGTAACTCGCTCATTTTTTGACGGATCAGAATAAATCTTACGGATTCTGATTCGTAAGACTTTTCCGAAGACGGCATCGTTTGAAAAAATTGTAAAAGTTAATAACAAATGATTGATTTTTTAATCCAAAGTGAAACTCATGTTTCCCACGCTTTGCATTGAAAAAGTGGTGGGGGAAGTATGAGCTACAAAAAACTTCCAGCGACAAAGTTGTTCGCTAGTATATGGACAAACTTTTTGGAAAGTTTCAAATCGATTGGACTATAGATTGGACTTGCGAACATAGTTGAATGATCGAATTCTCCGAGTGAAAAAACATAAACCTGGCTTGGAGATTGAAATGAAAACCATCTTTCCTGCGGGCCCTGATATTCAACTGGTAAACGACGCAAAATCGTGACAAATTTGCATTGCGCGCTGATAAATAAATCCCTGTATTGTGAAAACTAATAGTCCAATCGATTTGAAACTTTCCAAAAAGTTTGTCCATATACTAGCGAACAACTTTGTCGCTGGAAGTTTTTTGTAGCTCATACTTCCCCCACCACTTTTTCAATGCAAAGCGTGGGAAACATGAGTTTCACTTTGGATTAAAAAATCAATCATTTGTTATTAACTTTTACAATTTTTTCAAACGATATCGTCTTCGGAAAAGTCTTACGAATCAGAATCCGTAAGATTTATTCTGATCCGTCAAAAAATGAGCGAGTTACAGCGAGTTGAATGTTGAAAAATATTGATTTTCGGTGCGAAGAAAAAGTAGTTTTTATTTTTTTCTCGAAAAATATCGATCATAAAAAACAATCGTAAACAGAGGTTCTTATTGATTTTCCAAGCCCTATCACGTAGTATTTTTAGATTTCCGAAATTCCGAATTTTTTTTTACCTTCTATGAGAGCTCTCGAGTCAAGCGGCTGACAAGTTTCGAGCGTCTAACCGATTCTTGCATGGGTGTACTCAATTAGCAAAAATGATTTGACACATTCCGATATGTATTCGTACCATGGGGATAAATATGAATGAAAAATATAACTTTCATTCATATTGAAAAAATCATGGACTTCAAATTATGAATCTGATAGGGATGAGGATTTGAAAACACATGAATGAAATATGTATATACATTCACATACAAACGTTTTTTTTCCAATATGCAAGTAATTAAAAATTACCTGTAAGAAAATTAAGTTGAAACACATCAATAACACATGAAATCGACAAAGATATTTTCATTCAAAAAAATTATTTTCGTCTCCCAGGTTATGCGGGATCTTGATTGCCGCTTAGGGGACAGCCATCATCGGGAACGCGCATCAAATCTCTGATGAACTTTCAAAGATAAAATTTTTGAAGTACAGAAGAGATTTGAACATGGATCCTACCTATCACCTATCATCACAACCTAATCACCTAACGACCTAACCTACACCGACATGTTTTCCGTGGAAACAAAAATGTTGTACACATAGTCGAATGTCGGTAGTGGGGAGAATAGCTCCATTGAATATGACGCAGGACCGGATCGAAAAATTGATGGAGCCCTGAGGAAGTTGAAATTCAAGGGGCCCTTTCAGAATTAATGAATTTTATCTTGTTCTTCTTAAAATCAAATTATCCCCAAGAACAAAGTAGAATACGATTTAAATATCGCGTATCAGAATGTGAACTGAGCATATATGGAAATATTCATCAAATTTGAATCATTTTTCATATGAGAAAAAACTGAAACATGTGTTTTCATATTTTTTCAGAGAATACTTGATAGGTATATTCAATTCGATAGAGTGCATGAGATTTTCCCTTGTTCAATTGAAAATTTGTTCCAATGAACGATTTACACTTTATCGATATACATGAAAAGTGAAATTTGGGACAAAGTACTTCTAGAGTACAGTTTATTCCTTATTTGATGTGATTTTGAATCGAATGGCCTATTATGACAAATTTTTTAAGTAATTTTTGACAATAAATCTTTGTGAAGTATCTATCATACCAATACTTCATGATACTCAGAGTAGAGAAAACTCACTGCGCTCCCAATATATCAGTCAATTTTCTCCATCGAATAAAGTTTCGTGGATGTCTACTACTTATTCGCAGGAAATTTATTCCACGAAGTGCCTAGTTATTTTGAAAATAACATCTCTCTATTTCAAATGCTACTCACTTGAAAAATCATTCCCTGTCCGAAAAGTCCCATAGATTCCCATGGATTCCCATAGGTACTGTGACAACAACCGCATAGAAACCGAGAGGCTATTTTATTTCTATCAGAATTAATCAGGTTTTGCCGATCATGCTGATAGAAACCCATGGAACATCAGATTCCACTTAGAATCTCATAGAAACCCTTGGGTCCTGTGACAATAACCGCATAGAAACCGATAGGATATCATTGATTCCATTAGGATTTCGCCTATCGGTTTCAATTGGTTTTTTCGCACAGGGTTGCAAGTGTACAAAAGTTATGATGATAGTACATTCTTTCATAAAATGCAACTTTGTATCTCCGTCACTCTATGAAAGAAGAATAAAGTTGTGGAACAGTGTTTTCTTGATATATTAATATTCTGAAATACTTTTCCAGAAAAAATTCAATTACTGTCTCTGCTGAGTGATTACCTAATCTATGGACACTGATTAAGTATTCGTTGGCAAAGTATTTGAAAATACAACACTCGATGAATGTAACAGATTACCCTAGTTAAAGTCTCTTAGCAATTCATGAGAAAATGTTCTCGATAAGCTTATGAATGTATATTCATAGGTATTCATGATGTATCATCAGTACAGATTCATAGGACTTCAAAGTTTACTTATGAATGTCCTGTTGCAAAATCCATAACGCCTCATAGTGAGAACATTTTTTGATGACTTGCTATGCGACTTCAACCAGGGAAGGTAATTACTCAGCAGAGACAGTAATTGAATTTTGTCTGGAAAAGTATTAGAGAATATTAGTATATTGAGAAAACAATGTTCCACAACTTTATTCTTCTTTCATAGAGTAAGAAAGATATGTTTTTTCTACAATAAAAAGTTTGTATGAACTGAAATAACCAGGGCTTTCGTTGGAATAAATTTCCTGCGGATAAATAGTAGGTATCCACAAAACTGTAGTCGATGAAGAAATTGACTGATATATTGGGACCGCAATGACTTTTCTCTACTCTGATTATCATAAACTATTGGCACAATAGATACTTACCAGACATTTACTGTCAAAAATTACTCCAAAGGAACTGCATTGAACTACACATGTAATGATAAATAATTAGACTTGAACGAATTATTATTAGAGAAAACTCATTGCGCTCCCAATATATCAGTCAATTTCTTCATCGAATAAAGTGTTGTGGATACCTACTACTGATTTGCAGGAAATTTATTCCAACAATATGCCTGGTTATTTCACTTTATACAGATTTGTCTTTGAAAAAACAACATCTCTTTATTTCACTTGCTGATTACCAGAAAAATCATTCTGGGAAAGTATTTGAGAATATTAGTATCTCAAGAAAACAATGTTCCACAACTTTATTCTTCTTTCATAGAGTGACGAAGATACAAAGTTGCATTTTATGAAAGAATGTACTATCATCATAACTTTTGTACACTTGCAATGATTTTTCGTGGATTTTTCAATGGTCACGTGATATACTTTATGTATATATGTATATATGTATAAATATACATATATATATTACTTATAGTTCCGAGACAACTCCCTGACGGCGCTGAAACTCGTGTTTTTTCTTCACCATTATACCTTGGGTACCCTGACCGATACTTTCCACGCGATCTCTCGGCTCTCGGCATGTATATGATTATTGAGACATCCACGCCATCTGTAGGTTACGAACGTAACTAAATTGATTTATGTTTACTATTGTAATTTTCATTCGTATTGGCCGGTTTTTTTTTTATTGCAACATGAAATTGGAGAAAGTTTGGTGTTTGAGTATTCCTTAGGTCAGCAGGAAGGTCTGGAAACTGCATAATTGTACGGATATCAAAAGGAAACGTTTATATTACAAGAAAAACATCTGCGTGACCTGCGATACCGACAGTGATCGTGCGATCTGGTATAATATTGAAATATATTCATACCTGTCACTTCAATTCGTATTGGCCGGTTTTTTTTTTATTTCAGCATGAAAGTGAACAAAGTTTGGTTTCTGCGTATTCTTTGGATCAGCAGGAATGGCGGGAAACTGAGTGATTTTGTGAATATCAAGTAAAAACATTTATATTACAAGAAAAACATCTGCGTGACCTGCGATACCGACAGTGATCGTGCGATCTGGTATAATATTGAAATATATTCATACCTGTCACTTCAATTCGTATTGGCCGGTTTTTTTTTTATTTAGGCTCGAAAAATGAAAAAAATTATAATCAAAATGTTCTTTAGTGCAGCAAGTATGGCTAGAAATCTTAGTTTCTTCATTATAACCGGAATTTTATGTTTATTCGGAGAAATCAAATATCGAATCACCAAACTTCCCAAAATTACCGACGCTAGTATCCCCTTAAATTACTCGAGACTCGAATCCAAATCTCTCCTTCAATCAATGTTCATGTATGAAATTTTCAATGTTTGAAAGTGCTCCTACCATTTGTGTTTCTATAGCATTATGAACAACTTCACTTTTCAATCCCTGTATATAATTATTCACCCTGATGAAACGTTTCTTATTTTCATGCAAACTTGTCAAGATTTCCTCTGACCTATTCTGAAAAGTACTTATCGATGATTTCACTATTTGTGTCTGTTCTGTGATTGGTGTAGCTACGTGTTGTGTGTTATCATAACTTTTTTCGATCTGTTCATTGTAGTACGCTGCACCGTCTCCGTTGAGTGTGCCAAACAGAGCCCTTGATATTTGCCTGATCAAACCTAATGGAGCACCACTTCTTATCCGCATTGTTCTATCTGCTTTCCCTGTGTCTGTGTGTCCTACCAAATTCTCTATTTTTCCGCGGAGTTCCGTCATCCTTTCCAACTTTTTCCTTAATCTTTCTATTAACACGTGTGTCATGCATCTCCCATTGATTTCGTGGCATTCCTCCTGCAATTCTTCAATAATTAGGGATCGGCGATACTGTATCGATATGTGGAAATGTCGATATCAAGATGCTAAAATATCGATATATTATATCGATACTTCATTAGCCCGATATTTTGGTATATGATATGATATTTGCTATATGGTTTGATAACCACATATGAATATCAAGTTTCGATACAGGCAGAGCAGGGATGTTAAAATACACGATTCTGATGGTTTTTCACATTACGTGTAGAAAAATGTGAAATACATCATGTAAATTACACCTTATATGTAAAAAACGTAAAATACTCAATTTTAGTTAGTAATTGACTTTATTGCTCATTCCCAGCAATACATAAACTTCAATACTCAATTTTCAAATTATTCAGGTTATGTGACTTACAGGTGATGAATGGATAATACTTTGCGATTGATTCAACGCCCGTTATTATTGTTCCATTATTAGTAGGCTACCCACACAGCACAGGAGTTTAAAAAGAATTCTCAAAAATTCATAATGAATTGTTCACGAACTCTTCCTAAACTGGTATGCTGTATGGGTACATTCTAATACTGTAGAAAAACGTCCCAAATCTCAGATAGCACAAGAATTCTTAAAAAGGTCTCAAAGAATACAATTTATTCATAAAGAACTCTTTAAGAATTCTTGCGCTATCTGGGATGACACGAAAAATTCTGTTTCAAAAAAAAAGAATAGAATTCTTCAAGAACTCTTTTCGAACCAATGAATTCATAAACAGCTCTGGGGAAGGTCAATTTTTCGGACATTAACGAGTTCTCTGATAATATTGAAAGTATTGTTTCAGTACCCTCGAAGAACTTGTTAATGTCCCAAACATTGAACTCCTCCAGAGCTCTTTACGGATTCATTAGTTCGAAGAGAGTTCTTGAAGAATACTATTCTTATTTTTGAAAAAGAATTCTTCGTGTGTTATCAGGGGTTTTCTTTCCTTCCTTCCGATAGATCCCTAATGCCAATCCATTGTTAATTGATTAGGAAGATTTTCAAGTGGATCAATATGTGAGAAATATTCTTCTGAACATATTCATGCACTTGAAAATGTTCCTAATCAATTAAGAATGAAATGACAACAAGGATCTATCGGAAAGAAAGAAGAGGATTAATTGAACACACTGTTTATACGTTATGGATTGAAAACCCAATGTTCTCATTCAGATTTGATTTTGAAATAATAATTATTATTCTTCCTCCCGACAATTAACTGAAAACTTATAAATTATTGATTCAACTTTATAAAATATATAGAAATGCAATTTTTTGAATTTTGAATGGTGTAAAATACGTATGTAAATTACTCTCGATTTTTTGATGTAGAATACATAGTTTTTTACGTGTTAAAAACTGTGTATAAAACATCATGTATTCTATTTTAACAACCCTGAGGCAGAGTGAAGATGCATGTACGCACGGACAGTAAAAAATGCACGGAGAAAAAGAGATCTTCAAAAAATAGTCAAGTTCGCTGACATATGTATATAAGCATAGCCCCGACATGTGACATAGCAAATTAAATAACGTCAGATATTGATTTGGAGCCGAGGAAATTCAAATTCAGTGATGGAATTTACAGAAATTGTCAATTCTCATAGGGATTCACAAGAGTACTAAGTGACGTTACATTTCGTAATACTTTCCATCTCATAATCAATAAATTACGTAGCTCATTCTACTGAAAACATGTGAGAAATATTCATTGATACATCAAATATTGAACTCCACTATTTTTCAAGGGCACAATTTTTTGTGGACTGCTGAATTTGTTTTGAAATGAAACATTGATATACATTTGTTCATTTCGATGAATAGGTCATAAATGGCGAAGAACTAGGGATTTCGGAAAACTCACTGGAACCTACTAGTGTAAAGTCAATCGTGAATGTTCAACAAAATGAACATTCAGCACATTGAATACCTCCCCGAGGATAGGGAGTGAATTTGCCGAATGAACATTTCGCCGAATAGACGTAATTTGACAATCGCTAGTCACTTTTCGATTACCACTAGCGATTGTCAAATTATGTTTATTCGGCGGAATGTTTTCTCGGCAAATTCACCTCCTACCCTCCCTGAGAATTTATATCGATATTCACGGTATCGATAATTCATTCTACGATATTCTGGTGTATCGATATTTGATTTGCCAATACATATCGATACACAATATCGATACTTTGAGTCCGTATCGCCGATCCCTATTGATAATGTTCGGCATTTCCAAACTCACTTCCAAAAATCGCTCCAAATCTAAATAAGTGATCAATTGCCACTGATTATCGTATATAAACACGTTTTCCATTCTTTCGTAGTATATGTCCGGGTTATATTCAAATTTTGTGTTCGTTAACGTTGTTTCTACCTCCACCGCTACTGCGAATCTGCAACATATGCGAGTTTCAAGTTGTTACTGTGCCCTGCTTGAAGTGTCATATAGAATCGTATAGAATATCATAAAATATGATTCAGAAACATGATAGAAACTGTGAATCTTATCATGTTTTTGAATCATAATCTATGATATTCTATACGATTCTATATGACACTTTAAGTAGGGTGTACTGTCTTAGTTTTCGTTGGAGTTATGTAAATTATCACGTTGCCATCATTTATTACTGCTTTAACTTCATATGGACCGGAGTATTGATCATCTGATTCTCTTTTTGTTTCGTTTATCATAAATACCATGCTTCCTGGGGCGAATTGTTTTGTGTTCATTTCATGATCATAGTATTCCTTCGATTTTTGTTTCTTTTCGTTCAATCTAATCGCGGTGATTCTTTGTGTCTCTCTTAATTTGTTGGTCAGGTCTTCCAGAAAAGATTCGTACGTTATTTCTGGTGTGTTTTTGTATTCGAATGCAGATGGTAGTCGAGCTATTTTGCCAAAAATTAGCTTCAAAGGTGTGTACCCTGTTTCCTCATGTATTGCCGTATTATAAGAGAAAATTGCATATCCAACCCATTTATCCCAATCTTTCTTCCCGCTTATGTAATGTTTAAGGTATTCTAAAGGTCCTAAGTGTGTCCTTTCAAGGGATGCATTTGATTGCGGTCTATACGGAGTGGTTTTTATCTGTTCTATCTGGAATAACTGTGCAAAGTCTCGCATTACCGAGCTCATAAAATTTTTACCCTGGTCTGTCAATATCGACGCAGGTGTGCCATACCTGCAGATGAACTCCTCGGCCATTGTTGTTGCTATTGTTTCCGCGGTTGCATCTTTTATAGGATACGCGTCACAATATTTGATAAGGTTGCATTGAAGGGTCAATATGTATTCATTTTGCCCATCCGTTTCCGGTAATGGCCCTATTATGTCTATTGCCACCTTCTCAAATGATTCTGTAGGTGTGTCTGTTATTTTCATCGGTTGTTTCGTTTTCATCCTTGTTAATTTCGTCTTTTGAAACTTCATACAATGTTGAATGGATTGGGATATTCCCTTTCTCATGTTTTCCCGGTAGTATTTACTTCGAATTCTGTTATAGGTCTTTGCAATTCCTTCATGACCCCCTATTAACGACTCGTGATTCTCTTTTATTATACCTATCCTTTCCTCTTCTACAGTATATACCATTTCATCCAGACAGATTTGTACCTTGATGCCTGTATTCATGAATAGGTAATTTAGGATTTTCTTCACGTATAACATTTGTAACTTTGTCAACGATATTTCCTTTATCGTAATTGCTACTTTTTTCGTTTATACTTAACGCATACATCCCTTAATGTTTCGAGAATATTGAACATTATTTCTGTGGTTATTTCATCGTATTCCCGCTTCTTCGATACTACTGTGGAAATATATTGGTCTTTGTTCCTCCTCATTATAATATCTCCTAACGTCGGTCCCCATTTTTCTAATTCTGATTTGTTCAAATACTTTTTATCGTATAATTCCCCAAGTGTTTCTGTGTTTGTTTTGAGATCCGCTGATATGAAGTGGAAATAATTATCATCTATGAGCGTTAATTCGTCGCGAGTCTCTGTAATATTCGTATTCATTGTGATATCTGCAAATTTTCTTAAAAATTCCATATATTCTTCTCTATCTTCCTTGAGGTAATATTTTCTCTCTGTCTCTGATTTTTTTTCTTCTCCTGTCACACTCCCTTTCTTTTCATCCTTTCTACCTGGGTTTTCTTCCTCTTCACTTTCATTTTTCTCTCTCATGTCTTCCCCTTGTCCCTCTTGCACTTGGGGCTCATCGTCCGTTTGATTCTTTTGGTCATGATGAATCATCGCCCTTGTTTCTCCAACTTCGTAAATGAATGAATCTTCGCTCATCTCCGCATTATTTTCAAATGAATCTTCTCCGCTTCTTTCCCCTATTTCCTTATCACTTTCTGTGTCTGTCCCCATTGTATAGCCTGTGTCATGGATTTCTGTTTGTTTGTCATAGTTTTCTGTTTCCGCGAGTGATTGTAGCGACGTATGTACGTTAATCACTTCTGTTGTTGTCGATTCGTAAGTTTCATCTTCGTCCGTGTCTTCTGTATAGTTGATTCTTCGTGTTTTCCTCGTCATTCTTCTTGTCAGTGTGTCCGAGGATGATCTCGTTTTTCCCACTGTTTTCCCGTCTGGTCCTTGTTTGTCGTTTGTGTCATTTCAGTTCTTCTCTCCTCTTTCTTCGTTCCCTCATCTTCGTCAGAAGTTGTGGTATTGGGTAGTGGTACGGTTTTTATAAATTCCGTGGGAAGATAATTTGGTTTCGCTGGTTTCTTCTTTATTTCTTCATTCCGTTTTTGAGTTTTCTTGTGCGCCGGATTGTGTTTTCGGAGATTGTACCTGTGCTGTTCATTTAGTGTTCCGATTTTTGAATATTCAGCTTTATATCTCTTTTTTTTCGGTTTTATGGTGATTTTTGTGGATTTTTCTCTTGTCTTAGAACTTGTACTTGTCCCTGATGTTGGTGCTTTCCGTTTTGTTGCGATTGGTAATATTTCTTGCTGTGGTATCGGTATCCTAGACGAAGCATCTGCGTTTTTGTTCGTTTTCCCTGTTTCATAGTGTATTTTATATGAATATTCCTCTAATTTCAATCTCCATCTCATCAATCTGGATGATGGATCGCTGACATTGTTTGAATATATGAATGGTTTATGGTCTGTAACTAACATGAAATTGGTACCATATATGTATGGTCAAAAGTGTTTCACCGCGTATATTACCGCCAAAAGTTCTTTTTCTGTCACCGAATAGTTCATTTCTGCCCCGTTCAATACTCTCGAAGCATACGCAATCGGTAGGTCTTCTCCCATCTTTCCATGACCTAATACGGCACCGATCGCGAAATTTGAAGCGTCTGTGGTTACTATGAACGGTTTTGTGAAATCTGGGTATTTTAAAATGGGTTCTTTGCAAATGATGTCCCTTAGTTGTTCGAAAGATATTTGTTCTACCCCCCATACGAATTTCACACTTTCCTTCAATAAACTATTGATAGGTTTTGCTATTTTCGCGAATTCCGGAATAAATCTTCTATAA
Source organism: Gonatopus flavifemur (assembly GCA_018340375.1). NCBI lineage: Eukaryota > Metazoa > Arthropoda > Insecta > Hymenoptera > Dryinidae > Gonatopus > Gonatopus flavifemur. Next base: position 4,345,788 of record JAFFJZ010000018.1, read on the forward strand.
TATCCTATTCACCCTAAAAACTGTTTGATCTGTTTCGGGTTTTGTGGAATTGGATAATTTTCCACTACCTCGATTTTTTCTGGGTTAGGTCTTATTCCTCCTTCTGTTATTATGTGCCCTAAGTATGCTACCTTCAGTCTTGAAAATTCGCATTTGTCGGGATTTAATGTCAACCCTACTGATTCTAATCTATTCATAAGTGCATTAAATCTGATTTTATGTTCTTCTAATGATCTCGCTATCAAAATTATGTCATCTATGAAAGTTTCGGTCCCTAAGAGGCCTTTCAAGGTTTAGTTAATCGTTCGTTGATATGCTGCTGGTCCATTTTTCAGTCCGGAAAGCATCCTGAGGAATTCATAATGTCCCTCAGTTGTTGAAAGAGCCGTTTTTGGAATGTCTTTTTCATCCATCGGAATTTGGTGGAAGCAGGATGGTACGTCGAACACAGAAAAGTATTTCGCATTCCCTAATTGTTCCAGAAACTCTGTCGTATTAGATATTGGGTAAGCATCCATCACGGTTTTTTCGTTCAGTTTCCTATAATCGATTACCATTCTCCATTTTTTCTTCCCATTTGCATCCGGTTTTTTTGGTACCACCCATACCGGAGAATTATATGGTGATACTGATGGTCTTATTATTTCGTCTTCCAATAGTTTTCCTATTTGTTTATTAATTTCTTCCTTGTGAACTTGTGGGTGTCTGCGCTGTTTCTTTCTTATGGGTACTTCATCTGTTGTTGGTATTTTACATGGTGGTACTCTTGCTGCTGTCAGTTTATCGCCGGGTAGATGGAATAGATTATTTTTATTCTTTGTAATTTCTAATATGTGATCTTTTTCTTCATCGTTCAGGTGGTCCAGTTTACGTTTCGAATATAGTAGTTTTATTCTCTCCGCCTGTGTTTTTATTTCTTCCTTTGTCCCTTGAATTTTTGTTTGCAATCGAACATTGTCTTTCGAGTCGCTGCTTGCTTTCGATATATTTCTTTTCCCATGCTCTGTTGTTGTATGTTGTATATATCTCATTTCCCGGACGTTTTTTTTCTCTTCTAGTTCGTCATCTGGTTTCGGTATCGTGTCGTTATTTCTTGAGTCCCATAAAGATCGAGAGTTCTTCGGTTTTACTATAGCTGGTGTACTGTTTTTTGTATCTCCTCCTTCCTGTAACCTTCAAGCCTGTTGTCGGTCCTCCGGTCCAAAGGGTGGATGCATTGCGTCTGTAAAAGGTTTCACCAGTTTATTGTTCCTTCATACGTTTTGGTCCTCGTACTTTGTTTCTTCCTGTGCATGTGTTCTCCAGTGCTGTAATTTTTTGTACATTTGGGTTTTTCCTGAGTATGTTCAGATCTTTTGCTTAATTTGTACTCCATACGGTACATATTCGTATTCGTTCCTTCTAGTATGGTTCCTTGTATTCTCGTTTTCATCTATTGTATGGGCCTCCATATGTTTTTTCTGCTTTTCTTGAGTTTTCTTCTGTTCTTCGCCTTCCTGGTGTTCTTTGACTTCTTCCTCCTGATTTTCCCTCGAAGTTTGTTCCCTATTACCATTCCTATTGTTGCTTTCGATTTCTACTCCCTCCTGTTCGGTATTTATAAAATATAACGAACTGATTTCCGTGATTTTTTCACCTTTTCTATCCCTCTGTGAACTCGTATCCTGTCTCTTTATTTCGTCAGCCGTTTTTTCAATATCATTCATCTCAAAGCACGATTTTACTTCTACTTGTTCTAATTCTGATTTTGAGACCGGTATTTTAACGTCATGATCGTTTGCATTAAACGCGTAAATAAAAGCTGTATCATTATAATTTGTTACTAGTGCTGTTTTCGAAAAAACGTTTTCTCCTAACTCCAATTCGTTGATTATTCCTGTTTGGATGTTTTTTGCGTTTACTAGTCTGACCGGAATTATTTTCTTTGATCCTGCTGGAATATTCACTTTACTACATTCGAATGGGATTTCTATGTTTTCTCTTGTGATCATAGAATTCGTTGCAAATGATAATATTGCCTTCTCATTTTTCAAAAACTCCACTCCTATTATCCCGTTCTGTTCAATAGGGAAGTCGTTCGATACCATGTGGAGAATGTGTTTGTTATCATTTATTTCAATTTCCACTTCTGCTAAAGTGTAAATTAAATGCTTCGTTATCCCTTCAAGAGCTATCGTCTTCTCTGGTTTACAATTTGTATATGGTACAATTACTTTTCCTTCAATGATGTTCACTTTCGCGACGGTATCGACCAAAAAATTCTCTTCCTGTTTTATAAATTGTCTCGACCTTAAATTTATTTCAACGTTGCCCCCCTCTATATTACTGTTCACTTGGAAAATAGGTACTTTTGTTTCTGTATCTGATTCTAAACCGTACCTTTTTTTAGAATCTACTCGTAGTTTAAATTCTCTGTATTTTCTTCAATCTCTATCATATTTATATTTTCCCTTCTACATTCTACGTCATCATGTCCTACCATTTAACAATTTGTGCAGTATTTCTCTGATTTGATTAATGCCCTACATTCGTCTGTATTGTGCCCCACCCTGTTACAAAACGCACAATGTTTCCTTGGTTTTTCATGATTTCTGCACTCTTGAATCTGATGCCCCGATCTCTTACAAAAAAGACAATATTTTGCATGGGGTTCTGTTAACGCTCGCGTTCCATGTTGGTTGTTGTGAGGTCCTTGTTCGTACCTCGGTATTTGATATTCTGATTGCATTCGGTAAGAATATCCTCGTGTTCGTTGCATATTATGTTGCGGTTGGTTTCGTGTGTTTTGCATATAACTCGTGCTAGGTCCGTAATTCGTATGTTGCGTCAAATTCGTGTTTGTGTGATATTTGTCTGGATAGTGACTCATATTTGTCCCTTGTGTTTTTGTGTATTGTGTATTTTTGTATCCCATTCTTGTCGGACATTGATGGTGAGTATGTCCCATCACCCCGCAGTATTGGCGATCTTCGTTTTCAAATTCTGTGAATTTATTTTTTCCCAGTCGTTTAGCTCTATTTTGTAAATAATCCCATGCTCCTACCGCTTGATCTATGACTGATTTCAATGTTTTCGGCTTTGCATTCGTTACTTTATTTTCCAACTCGTCGTCTAAAAGTCCCGCGATATAGCTCGTTAAAGCCGTATTTTCCAAGCCCGCAATTATTCCCGCTGCTATTTCTGGTTTATTATATTCTTTCATCACGTCTTTGGGTCTACTCTGAATATTCTGAATTCGTCTCCCAAATTCTATTGGTGTTTCCCATCTTCCCTGTTTCGCGGAAGCTAGTTCTGTCTGCCGTTTCGATTGCGATTGTTTTGGTAAGGAAATATTTTTTATTTCTCTTATTATATCATTGATATCATTGAATTCGACTCCCCCATCTTTGAATCCGCATCTCCCCTTATTTTTGTCCGAACAATGTTCGCAAACAGTTTTTCTTGTCCCGGTTGTACTAATTCGCGTGCTATTTCGCAAGATCTAATGAATGAACTCGCTGGTGTGTTATAACCATCAAAAATTTGAACACAATCCGCTGCATCCCTTAACGAAAATGTATTTCTTGTGCTCTGCATAGCTGTTGTGGAGGTCTAGTTTGTGTGTTAGTTTGTGTATTCGTTTGTCTGTTTGTCTGCGTGCTCGTTTGAGTATTGGAATCGTCTGGATTAATCATCTTTCTTTCCCTTTTTCTTTTCTTTTTTTTGATATATTTTTATATTATCAGTTCATTTATTCTCAACAACCAACAATCTCGCAATGTTACTTAATTCAATTACTGCTCAATCGAACTATTTCCTCTCACCTATGTTCATCGTTATACAAATAATTTCATGTGTTATTGTTCTTTCATTTCCTTCTCTCTCATTGAATTTACGTTTGTGGATTAGTTCTATTGAAGCGGTAACTTTGGATCTTGAGAATAGCTGCTCTGATCAGGAAAAGAAGAAAAAAGGGAGAAGAAAGCGAAAAGTTTTCTTCTCCTCTCTATATATTCTCATTTTGCTCACTTGATGATTTGATCAGTCTGATGATGAATTTTTCGCGCTTTTCTTCCTCTTTCGAATCTATTATTTTTCCTCTCCTCTTTCAGTGCAATATTTTGTATATATGTATCGTTGTAAATGTGTAATTCTTGTGTATAATTTGGTCTTCCTTACAGGAGTAGCCCAATGATGCCGACCATTTTGTTGTCCTCCTTGTTTGTATGGTCCCCGATTTCCTGGTTGACTCTTGTTCTAATTGTTGTTGTTGTTGTTGTTATTGTTGTCGTCGCTGCTGTTCTTTCTGTGTTTGAACCTCAACGCTTAAGGTATTGAGATTGAGAACTTCACTGTTTATTCTTCTTGCACTGTTTTTTTTCTTATTCTTAATATTTTATTTCTGGTTCAATTTCACCTCCACTTTTATTGTTTCACGGTTTTGGCAGTCAACCTTCATCTTCCACACGCGCCGCGTATTGGGGGTGAAATATTATAATTTATTGATGAAGAGTTTTTTTTTCTCAATTTCATTTATTAATTCAATTAATTGGTGCGCTATGAGGTGAGCACCGCTGCCACCACTGTTATAGTTTGGATTTGGGAGGAAAAACGATGAATGAAAACTCGCAAAATTGGTATGAAATGGGTTGCTTCATTCTCCGAAGTTACACAACCTTTTTGGAATCGGTTCAGAAATCGAGTGAGTAGATCTCCGTGTTTCCTTTAGGATGTACCCCAAAGAGGAAAAGCGTCCTCTCGGAGTTTTCGTGTGTGTCCAGATGTGGAAGTGTATTTGTGTGAGTAAGTGTGTATGTGTGAGTGAGTGAGGGAGGCTATGCCGTAACACATGTGTGCTGCAGAAATAAATTTCAAACAAATTCGAAATGAATTTTTTTTTAGGGAGATTATTTGATTGAGAATGGGATCGACACCAGTGTGGCAGCTATGTTACACTGGCGAAGTGTGGAAGTTGAGGGTTAAATTTGTAATCAAGATAAAATGGTTCACATTTCTGTTGAATTTTACCTCAACAAGAATGGAAGATTATCAATACTCAACGAACAATAGAGAAGAATATCAAATTTTCAAAAGTCGCGCATACAATTTCACAAAGTGAATTATGAAATTTCAATCGGTGATATTGTGGAGGTGATCGAAAATTCGATCACGCATGCACGATTCTGTTTCGTTTCATTTCCGTGTAGATGAAAGGAAACTGTTTCCATGCATTCCCGATTCACTTCTGCACGAATATATTCGGCAGTAGTTACGTTCAGTGACCGCGTAGATAACCTCTAATTACTTAGGTACATCTTGAGTACCAATTTGTTCAGGTTCACTTATGAAAAGTCGGAAAAGGGATTTCAAGAAATGGTGACGGTGTCATATGATCCGATCAACTTCCGTGAACTCCCGTTCAGGCCTAAAGATACAGTTTCCATGTATTCCCGATCTATTCCCGCACAGATATACTCGAGGTCGGTTACGTTTCCTAATCGTGCAGATGACTGTCAATTACTTGGGTACGTCTTGGGTTCAAATCTGTTTAGGTTTGCGTATTATTTGTTGTCCGCGTTCCGTGCAGTAGACCTTTAAAGGGTCCCTGTATACTGTTACGTGTCTGGAATATCTTTCTGGCCCTCTGCTCCCTGGTTCTATCGTTTCCCAACATGTTTCGCACGTTACTTCGTTGCCTCTTTTGTAAATTTGTTTGCTGCTTCGATTTACATAGCACAATGCCTTATTTAGGCATTCGTATGTTTCTTCATGATCCTGCGGTCTGACCCCATCTATCTCCTCTTCATTTGCGTGCAGCTCCATGGGTCATAACCCATGTTCCTTATTCTCCTCCGTTTGAATTACGAAATTCAAAGTATATCTGGAAAAATGTATTTACGTGAACATTTGTTTCTCTATTCTGGCGTATTTTGTTCCCCTCCTACATGCTTAGTTTGATCATGCTATCCTCGTTTGTTTCTCTTGTTTCTCTCTTTTTTTTTTGTTATAGACGTATATTTTCGTATAAAAGTTTTCATTTACTCAGGTCAGTAGAGATTTTTCTTTTCTTCATCTTCTTTTCTTTTTACATATAGTGGAGTTGTTTGCCTTCTTGCCTTCCGGATTCTTCGGGTGTTGTTGGTACCTTTTATGGGACTGTTTCTAGTGGGACTACTCCTTCTTTCCAAATGTATTCATGTTTTGTGTCTGTTTAGTGTGTTGTGTATTCCTTATTACATAACTTATATATTTAAACCGTCAGACAGATCGGGGCATATTTGCTCAAGAGTGCGATTATTGTCACTGACGTCAATATTATTCCTAATCTATAAAATCCGTTTTCTAGTGATGTTAATCTGCTAAGTGCTCTTTTGTGTTTTCGGGTCTCTTCTACTCGTTCGTTCATGTCTACTAGTTTTGTTCCCATCGCTGCTGATTCCTCTGTCTCTATATGTGTCCCTTTGTCTAACACTGTTGTGTAGAGTTCCCCGAAATCTACGTTCTGTAATGAATTATTTGAGAGGTTTTTTCTATTTCTATCGGGAGCAAATACATTTTATTCTCTGGAGAGGAGAGTGTTAGCGAGGCTGCGGATATTGAATTCCCTGTTCATTGCGGTTTTATTTTTAATAGCCCTGTATTTTCTAATGTTATTGTTACTGTTTCCTCTTTCGGGTATTTAATGTGCATTGATTCTTTCTCTGCTACTGAGTATAGCCAACTATTTGGTTCTGTTAACTGTGTCTGAAACGGGGTTGTTGGTGTGATCATTCGTATGTCGCAAGTGTTCAGGTCTAAATTTTCTGGGTTCAACAATTCGCTTCCGCAAACTTTTTTATTGTAAATATGGAATAATGGTTGTTTGCGCCTACAGATATACTGATTTAGTGAAAATTTACAATTTCTGAAATCTACTCCTAAAAAGTATGTGTATGATAATCTATTTGTTGTTATTGCAAAAAATGGTGCTATCGGTATTATATAGCCAAATTTACATACTCTCATTCTGGTTGGTAATGGGATTAGTTCATAGGTTGAAAATATTTGTGGGTTCAACAAGGGAATTGTTAAAACGCATATGAGTTTGTTTTTTATGTACGCGATATCTAATTTCAAAATCCTTATTAATTCTTCCGCGTATTCAACTTCCAATGGGATTGGTATTTTCCCGTTATTAGTTTTTTCACCTATTTCTTTTAATCCCTGAATTATTTCTGTTAAAGTTAGAATTTTCGGGTGGATGATTCCCTGCTTTGCGAATAGAATTGCATTTATTATGTAAGTCAGGTCTGTTTCGTATTCATTGATGAAGTCTTCTATTTCTGATAATGCTGCTACCATCTGTGTTCTCAATGAATTATGTACCACTTCTCCTTCCAAGATTTTTATGTATTTAATTACTCTCACGAAATGTTTTTTGTTTCCTTCTATTTCCCTTATCATTCGTTCTGACTTGTTCTGGAACACGCTGATCGAAGATCTTATTATATGTGTTTGCTCTGTGAGCAATGCAGGTGAGTTTTTGGAATTGTTGTAAGTTTTGTCCATTTGTTCGTTATAATATTCAGCCTTTTTCTCATCCAGTGTTCCAATCAATGCTCTGGATACTTCGCCAATAAATCCCAACGGAGCGCTCCTCTTATTAATATTCCCTTTTCCCTCGTGAATTTCTGTGCGACCCACTGAATTCTCTATCTGGCTCTTTAGTTCTTCAATGTTTCTCGCCCTGATCTGTAATCTCTTTACTCATACGTATGTTGAACATCTGAATTTTTCCCCATGGCACTCTTCGTGTACCTCTTCTATTGTTCTCGGTATTGATAATGTTATGTTCAAAAACTTCCCCAAGTCCAGATATGTTCGAATTTTCCATCCGTTATCGTATATATGTAAGTTCCTAATTTTTTCATAGTGTATTCCCGGGTTGTATCTCAATTCTGTTTCCTTATATGCCGTTTCCATTTCTGCTGTCACTACTGCTAATCTGTAACATGAGCAAGTTTCAATTTGTTCCTATGTACTGTTTTGGTTTTCGTGGGTATTATATACAGTAGACTCTCTGAATGTGTTCTCCGACCTCTCTTTTTAACTTTCCGCCATATGGAATGTTGAAAAGAGAGGTCGGTGGACACATCCCGACTGAAAATTATCATAGGGTTAACCTGACATATGGTGAGGACCTAATAAGGTCATCCGAAATACGGTATACCTGCTGAAATCCTAATCAGGATTAGATGTGGATGCCCCACGTAGGGATAAGCCCAGTTGATCCTGATTAGGTTGCCCTTAAATTATCCTAGAAGGTTGAAATAGGTTTTCCTGGCTGTGATCTCATCAAGTCCTTTTAGATTATCCTGAGATTATGAACATATATGTTTATAGAGTATAGTTCAATGAAGTGAATGCAAAAATGTCTTAATTTCAGATTGTATACTCCTTGGTAGAATAAATTTTCTCTCAATCAGGAAAATGTTTCTGAACAAATGTCAACTGTGTATCTTCCAAGTTAGATCTCTCCATACCGAATACAACATTCTTAGGTTGTGGATTTCCTGTTCATATCCTAATTTCAATTCATTCAGGAGGTTTTGGTATGGGATTCCGCATCAAATCCTTATTAGTCTTGCTTCATAAGGTCCTGATATTAGTGAAGCGTGACATGACTTCTCAGGTCCTGACAAGGTTGCCTTACTAGGACCTGGGCTGGATCAAAGTTGACCTGATCTGATCCATGAGGTAAATTTCTAGTCGGGATTCGGAGAGTCCACTGTATATTATCACGTTCGTATCGTTTGTCATTGCTTCGACTTTGTAAGGTCCTAGGTACTGATTATCTAGTTTTCTTTTCGTTAAATTTATCAAAAACACTAAATCTCCCGATTCGAACTTTCGACAATTCATTTTTCCATCATAATATTGTTTTGATTTCAAGTTTGCTTCGTTCAATTTTATTGCAGCCGTTCTTCGTGCTTCGCTAATTTTATTTGTAAGTTCTTTTAGAAAAGATTCCTATGTTATTTCTGGTGTTTCCTTGCAGTTGAACGCTGATGGCAATCGTGCTACTTTTCCAAAGATCGGGTCGAACGGTGTATATCCAGTGCCCTCGTGCACCGCGGTGTTGCAGGAGAATATCGCGAATCAAATCCATCGGTTTCAGTCCTTTTTGTCATTGATATGATGTTTTAAATATTCTATCAATCCTAGGTGAGTTCTTTCTAGGGGATAAAGTGAACGTAATCATTATTTGTGAGGGTTATTCGATCCCTAGTCTCTGTGATATCTGTGTTGCTTGTTATCTGTGCAAATTTCCTGAAAAATTCCATATATTCTTCCCTATCGTCTTTGGGGTAATATTTCCTTCCTGTTTCTGGGTTTTCTTCTTACCCTATCATCTTCCCTCTTTTCTTGTCTCCCTTGCTTGGTTGTTCTTCCGCTTCGCCTTCTCCTTTCTCTCCTGTTTCTCTTGTATTTGAGTCTCGTCGTCCGTTGTATTTTTGATGTTATGATAAAGTAATGCTTTTGTCTCTCCGATTTCGTGTATGAATGAGTCGTCACTCATTAGAGCGTTGTATTCTATTAGATCTCTTTCGTGTCCTATTTCTTTTTCCCTTGCCGTATCTGTGCCTACTGTATAATCTATGTCAATTTCTGTGTTTCTACCGTAATTTTCTATTCCTGCAAGTGACTTCAGTGATGCATGTAAGTTGATCACTTCCGTTGTTGTTGATGCATCTGTTTCGTCTTCGTCTGTTTCTTTTCCATAATTAATCCTCCGCGCTTCCCTAGTTACTCTTCTTGTTTCATTACCGGATGATGACCTTGCTCTTTTGGATGGTATTTTAGTTGGGTCTCTTTCGTTTTCCTAGTTCTTTCTGATCACTTGTTCTCCGCTGTCTCGTCTAATTTCTTTTCTTTCGTCAGAGCTTGCTGGTATTCTAGATAACGCATCTGCATTTTTATTCGTCTCTCCTGTTTTATAAGCTATTGTATACGAATATTCTTCTAGTTTCAACCCCCATCTCATTGATCTGGATGAATGGGGGCCAAATCAACGAGAAGACAAATCAACGAAATCAGTGTTTTAAAAGAGAGTGTCACGTATCTCTCTTTTCAACCAACTTTTCGTTAATTTGGTTTTTCGTTAATTTGGCCCCCATCCATCTGGATGATGGGTCACTCACGTCATTTAGATATATCAATGGTTTATGAACCGTGACTTCTTCGAGTAGAATCACGAGGTGGATGAAGGAAAAACAAGCAAGATGCAGATATATCAAACATGTGCATATCCTGTACCAGCAGGATCAATATTAATAGTCAGCGTCGTAAGAAAATGAAGAAAAGACAGGAGCGTAGTGGATATTTAACAAGTCATTGCATCAGGTATACTACGATCAGATTCTCCCAATAGAATCACTGGCGGAAGAAGGAAAAACAAGAAGGATACAGGTGTATTATACATTTGTACATTACATACCAGCATGATCGATCATTAATCAATCATGATCAATATCATTATGTAGCGTCATAGGAAAATGAGGAAAAGGCAGGAGCACAGAGGATATACAAAAGGTCCTTGCGTCGAGCATACTACTTCAGATTCTTTCAATAGAATCACTGGTAGACGCAGATGTACTATACATCTGTATGTCACTTACCATCATGATCATTGGGTAGCGTTGAAAGAAAATGAAGAAAAGACAGGAGCGCTGTCGATATAACACAAATTTTTGTATCAGATACACTTGACTGACCAATTGACGAATGATTACGCAGACTGTTTAGGATCAACTCAACAAAAATTGCGCAGATACAAAAGTATTCTGATTATAGAAATTGTTGTAGAATAACTACATGTCAACCTGACTGATATGACTGGAGATACAATTCATCCTACATGTTTTCTTCCAAAGTTCTATCTCTCCAGATGTTCCATTCAAGCTGGATTACATTTCTATTCTTATTTATGATCAGATATGATATTAAAGAGGAGAATTTTCTGAAAATAAACAAAAATAAAAATACGAATATTTTATGAAAAACCAAGTACTTGAAAGTGAACCATTCCGGAATCTCATGTTTCCCTTACAGCACCATAGTCCCAAAAGAGTTCTTAAAGAATTCATAAAGAACAAATTCAGTTCGAAAAGAATTCTTTATGAATTCTTCTGGAACGGTGGTGCTGTGTGGGTTGTTATGAATGAGTTTAAAATCATAAAAACTGTTGTAGAATAACTATCAGTAGCCTGACTCGTGTCACTGAAGATACGATTTATTCTAAAATGATCTCTAAAAGTTTTATCTCTCCTGTTGTTACATTCAAGCTGGATGATATTTCTATTCTTACAAACCTCTTTTTTCTTGTACAATCATACTTGTTTCTTTGTTTTTTACTTGACTCATTGTTCTCAAATCACAGATAACATGGAGTCCATGAAGAATCCTCAAAACACTTCATTTTAAATCCAAACTTCTCAAACAGTTATTTAAGAATTAATTAATGAACTCTATGCTACCTGGGGTATCATCCCATACAGCACGCGAATTTTCGCAAAGAGTTCCCTTCATGTTAATCAATATGTATTCATTATAAATATCTTGAATTCTAAATGAACTATTAATGAACAACTTAGAGGATTCATATCGAGATTTCATAATGAATTGTCCGGGCATTCAAGACGTTTTCATTTTGGATTCAAAATATTCATAATGAATACATATTGATTGACATAACGGGCACTATTCAAGAGGTCTTTAGGAAGTCTTTATGAATTCAAATTGATCATTTGTGCTGGTTGGGATCAGAGTCAAATGAGTATTTGCATTTTCACGTATTTGCACTCTTACAGATCTTGATTTGTAAATATGTATTATTTAGAATAAAAAACAATCTTATTCAACAACATATCCCTCTCATCCTTTCAATATAGGTATGTTTAAGAATGAGGATCTGTGAGAGTAGAAATATCCCACATAGCACTACAGTCTCAGAAGAATTTTTAAAGAATTCATGAAGAACAAAATGAGTTCAATAAGAATTCTTTTGGGACTACGGCGCTGTGTGGGATGTGAGAATAGATATCCATCATCTTCGATCAATATGAATGATCATTTGTGCTATCTGGGTATGCTTCATAAATCCATTTCTAAAGTTCATAAAGGAGAAAGTCAATTTTTAGCAGAAATTCACAATAAAATATGTTCATACTTTTGGATCTTCTTTGCGATTGGCTGGGATCGATGAATCCAGGATTTAGAACATGACGATGGAAAGGTAGACAATGAACTGTTCAAAATCATGAGCTGCTCTGATTGTGAACGCTCCGAACTGCTTTCAGCGTCAACTTATCGGTCAATTAACAATTTACTTCCCAGAATTCTTCACATGTATACTTGTCTAAGGAAATTCACTCCGCTTCCCTTCTCTTCTTCATTTTTAGACACTCGTCGGTATACATAGTATAACCAGCACGGAATGCCTATTGCACCCGCTATCGTACGCTCTGATCGTATCTTCTAAAATATTTGAGTAATCCAATTGGAAGTTGGATAGTTTTTCATTTCATGCAATAGTGATTGATAATCCGTGGGGTTGTCTGTCTGTCTGTCTGTACTCGGGATAACTCTGCACCGAGTGGACCAAATTGGATGGAATTTATAGAGGACCTTCTTCAAACCCATCCCCCAAGACCATTTTTTTTTTATTGCAATCGGACAAGTCCTTCTATTTTTTTTTCTGAGAAAATAGGTGATCTCGGAGAAAATTTTCTCCGCTGTATACATATATATATATATATATATATATATATATATATATATATATATATACGTCATTATCTCCGCAGTCTTTGAATATCCGTTATCTTGGCTTGAATCGATGAATTATTATGAGATGTGGGTCTTAGGGGTTTTCGAGGGTGCTGAACCCAAATCTGGAGTCAAATCCCGAATTCAAGATGACGGATCCAAGATGGCCGACGTGAATTTAGTCGTTTTGGCATTTATGGACGGATTCTTATGAAACATGAGTTCTAGGGGTTTTCGAGGGTGCTGAATTCGAATACCGAATTCACGATGCGGATCCGAGATGGCCGACGTGAATTGAGTGAATTGTGCATTTGGGGGCAAATTTATATGAAACATAGGTCCTAGGGGTTTTGAAGGGTGAGGAATTCGAATCTGACGCCGAAAAACGAATTCAAGATGGCGGACGTGAATTTAGTCAATTTCGCATTCATGTACAGATTTATATGGAACATTGGTTCTAGGGGTTTTCGAGGGTGCTGAGTTCGAATTTGGGGTCAAATCTCGAATTCATGATAGCGGATCCAAGATGGCGGACGTGAATTCAGTTAACTTCGCATTTGTGGACAGATTTATATGAAACATGGGTCCTAGGGATTTTGGAGGGTGAGGTATCCAAATCTGACGTCAAAAACGAATTCAAGATGGCGAATCCGATATGGCACACGTGAATATAGTGATTCTGGCTCTAATGAACAAAATCATATTGTTATATGTAACACGGGTTTGAGGGATTTTCCAGGGTGCTGAATCAAAATCTGGGCTCCAATGTTGAAAGATGATGATAATTTCGATCTTCCCGTGTAAGCTTTACTGTATCGAAAGACTCTTCAAGAGCTGGTTGACGTTATGGCAACTGCGCACTAGTGAGAATCCGGAAGTGAATCCGACCGACATAATTTGAATTGAATTGACATTTTTTTTTCAATTACATTCTCGAATTGATGGAAAAAGGGGCTTCATGTAATATTATTATTCAAAAAATCCAACTGAGAGAAAAAATTTTCGAAAAGAATCAAATATTTAATCGAATAGTCGCCCCAAATTATTCATCGAATGAAGTTTTATTGAATTAACAGAATATTCAGTCGATCAAACAAATATTTAATATTGTACAAAATATTTCGTCAATGAAAATGGATACTTGATCGATTCTACGAAATTCCATTCAAATTAACTAATCATTTCATTACGAGCATTCAAGTAAAGATTTTAATGTTTCCATGAATTTTTTCTCCCAGTGTAGAAGAATCAGGTCCTATGTAGGAGTAGTAGATTGCGGAGTAGGGAAATAGAATCAAAAAATATTCGGAGCGGGAAAGTAGGACCAAGTAGTTTAGGTAGCGCGGAAGCAGGAGCAATTTCAGTGACTGGATCGACAAAGCAGGGGCAAAATTTCGACTCGGGTCAATGTATGTCCACTGAGAAAAAGGATAGCTTGATTCAACTGAGTTTCAGTCGCCTCAACCCCGCCACGCATTTGGATACGGCGAAATAAATCTGAAGGAATTGACTGAACTGCCTGATGAGGTCGGAAAAGGAAGTTGTCTCAACCCCGTAAGAAATTGAGTCAATCTTTTGAGCAATTGATTGTAATTTTCATGGATTTGGTTCAACTGATTCTTTCCTTTGAAAGAGCGTGAAACATATTTTTATCGAATCAAAATAGTTTGAAATAACGACATGTAACATTTGATTGAATGTCACATACCATAACATCAATATCGTAGTTCAATTTATTCAATTTCATAAGTTATCCGCTGAATAGAATATAGCAATTCAATGATCAAATGAGGAAAAAAAAGAGATTTCTCATGTGGACTTTCCAAATAAATTTACACAATGTTTTGGGAATTCAAGTGTTGTTGTCGGAATGTTTATTGACCGGCTCTCCTCTCCTTCCTACCATGGTCTGACATTTTCTCCCTGTTTTGTTGATGGGAGTCATTGCTGCTTCCGTCAGTGATGCTTGACCAGTTGTGTTTTAGCGTAAAAGACGCCGTCCGGATGAATTCTGAAATGCAAATTTTGCTCCACAGTTGACGAAAATCGAACTCACAACTTCCAGCATTGAAGACTAGCGCTTTACCCACTGAGCTATGGAGGCTGTTCAAATAACCTCAACCCAAGAATACCATTTTGAACATGATTCATCCAATCTAGAAGATACAATTGACGTAATGTCTTATGAAATGGATGAAAGTCCATATCGAATCTGTGAATATAAGTGGATCATACTCTATGTAAAATCACGTGTTTTTTTTCATATGAATAGGAAATAATTCTTTTTTCAACAAACGCTTGTCTATATCTACATTAAATTTCTTTGGTTGTGATGAACTTCATGACATATCAAAAGCGATTGCATTGATGAGGTTGTCTCGACCCCGCCATTTTTCAGCCAAACTTATTGGATATTCGTTCAATTAACCAATTCTCCAGATGCAATTGAATGAGAATATTATCTCAAATGCTCATCCTTTTCAATCACACCTGATGCATTTCAATCACCTCGATATGAGATTGAATCAACTGCTTAAAACAGGGTACGCAAGCCACCGTGTTAATCACCGGAGTTGTGTATTTCATCTTCCACAGTACCAGGTGGCGTTAGTGTGTCTGGGGAATTTTACCTACACAGATGCGTTCTCATATGTGAGCGGGGAATCCCATAGGCTACTACACACACACATGCAGGGTACTGAATATACGTGTGATAGATATATAGGTATACTTATATATAATAATTTTTTCTATTTCAGATATTTAATTTCCTGATTTTTAAAAATGCCAACTTATTCACAAAATAAAATTTCAATTACAAAAAATCAATATTAATTGGAATGAATAAATTCACAATTCAATTCAGTGTAAAATGAATGAAAATGACACAAATGCTTGTTTTTCATTTATAATCATTTTTTACAAAATTTCATCATGAATTTAAGCATCTCAACTGATATTGATTTTTCTCAACTGAAAATGAAATTTCATTCATAACTCAACATTCCTATAAATCAAGTAATTAAGTATCTGAAATGAAAAAAGTTATTATTGGAATTCAAAAATAAATATATTATGAGTAAATTGAAGGTAGTTACTTGGAGTTACATCAACTTAGTCAATATTCAAAGGTATATTTATAACAAAAAGTGTGTATTCGGTAAGTGAAAAATTTCAACATATATATCCACTTTATATACCAAAATTGGTTTCATAATCCATATTTCACAAATTATACTGTACAATTTTGCAGTACAAAGTATTTTGTATTTCTATTACGTATGATAAATATACTTTTGAATATGCTTCATAAGAATTTGACAATTATAAAAATTTATTCACTTCACTTATGTTACAAACTGTGTACACTTAAAAACCATATAAACATTGTAATAATACTTAAAAACAACCACGCTTGAATATGGGGATTATTTTATCAATGGTCACAGATGATGTAAAAACAGATTGTTTGATACATTGCTCTGCACGAAATTTTCCAAAGAAAACAGTGGAGAATTTGTTTTTATGTTTTTTCCATGTTTACAAAACACGTTAGGGTTACACTGCAGGAAATATTCAATGTACATTACCTATTCAAAGTTTGGAGAGATCACAATCAACTGTGAAAGTACTGTGTTCAGCGTTAGGGAAATATACTTTTTATTCTAACAGCCCTACGCTCAATGTTATGATATCACAAAACTTTTGTAATCTGTTCGCATCCAGCATAAGTGATAAAGTTTCCTACGCTGGATGTTGAAAGTTTTCAAAAGTTTGGTGATATCACAACATTGAGCGTAGGACTGTTACAATCAAAAGTATATATTCTCTCCGCTGAGCACAGTATTTTCACCAAAGACTGATTTTTCCAAAGATTGGATGGGTAATGTATGTTAAATGTTTTATTACATTGTGTTTGATTTCATTTTTCTCTGAACATTGATTTCCTACCAAGTAAGGAATTTGAGATAGAAAAGAATTGGAGAAACTTACAAAGAATACTGTGAAAACATTTCATATAAAATTACACAATGAATCATTGGCAGTATGTTAGCCAATGATATATTGTGGGTTTTTACAGAACATTGTAGCTTTTTACAGTCCTATATTGTGAAAAATTACAATTTTTGGTAAAATAACATTATGAACCATCAGAAAAAGTTACAAACTTCACAATATGATATTGACTAATATATTACCAATGATTTATTGTGTAATTTCATATGAAATGTTTTCACAGTATTCTTTGTAAGTTTTTCCAATTCTTTTCTATCTCAAATTCCTTACTTGGAAGACAATCAATGTTCAGAGGAAAATGAAATCAAACACAATGTAATAAAACATTCAATATACATGACATGAAAATTGGAGAAAATCACAGTCTCCCATAAGAGTATTGTGCTCAGCATAGAGAAAAAATAATTTTGATTGTAACAGTCCTACGCTTAGAGTTATGATATCACAAAACTTTTGTAATCTGTTCACATCCAGCAGAGGTGTTGAAGTTTCCTACGATGGATGTGAACAGTTTACAACAGTTTTGTGTTATCATAACATTGAGCATAGGACTGTTACAATGAAAAGTATATTTTCTCTACGCTGAACACAGTACTCTTATAGAAGACTGTGATTTTTTGCAACTTTCAATGGGTCATGTATATTAGATGTTTCTTACAGCGTGTTTGATTTCGTTTCTCTCTGAACATTGATTCTCTACCAAGTGAGGAATTCGAGATAGGAAAGAATGAGAAAAAATTACAAAGAACACTGGATATGCTTCCAGCAAAGGGGCAGCAAGAGCAACCAGTTCTCAATGAAGTCCTCTCTCCCGATCATCCAAGTGTATGCAGACACGTGAAGAATTTCACACGAGGAGTGTAACGCATCGTCCATGAGTTCGTGCACCTAAAATTTATACAAATTATATTATTTCGTTAATATTATATCCTGGCCATATATATATATATATATATATAGAACTTAATAGAACCAATTATCGTACCACTCCTTTAACCGGTGCCGTTACAGCCTGACTTGGATTTTGAAGAGGAGGTCCAGGTTTACTTGGTATAGTTGGTGTTGATTGAATTGAGATCTGAAAAAAAGTTGAAAAGACATTGAACAAGAATTGGAAAAAAAAATCCTGGTGTAGGTAGATTCTATGATCCATACATCACTCCCATAAGTATAAAGATTCAATAAAATTGGAGATTCTTTTGATCAACCTCAATATCAAAGTTTGAATAGAAAAAATCCTGTTCATCGATGCAAGTCTTGGTAGAAATCCCAAAAGTGCTGTACGTATGTTGAGAAATGTGTGTAAGTGCTTACTTTGTACCAAAATTGTTCTGTTAGAACAAGAGGTGTTTAAATATGTACTATTCTTCCATATTCATTGTATTAGAATTGTACTTACACAATATGAATTGCTGCGATGGAGGGCTTGACGCTTTGATTTTGAAGTGCATCAAAGGAGCCACTAATTTGAATGAACCTCACTATGATTCAAGTGAAAAGTACACAACACAATTTGATCAAATTTCCATGTCAATACTTCCATAATAGTTACATGAAGTGTGCACCTTCAACATAAAAACGTGGCCTCAAGAAAATATCTCATCGACTCACCTTTTTCTGAATATGTACAATCCCTTGAATTATTTCCATTAATCTTCGTATCAAACCCAAGTTTCAAATGTGTTACAAATATCATCAGAATTCTAAGATTCATGGATGGAATATGTATGTACATTAATATACAAACGTTTGTTTTTTTTCAATATGCAAATAATTAAAAATTACCTGTAAGAAAATTAAGTTGAAAAACATCGGTAACACATGAAATCGAAAAAATTATTTTCATTCAAAAAAATTAATTTCGTCGTTCAGGTTATGCGGGGATCTTGATTGCCGTTTAGGAATCAGCCATCATCGGCTACGCACATCAAATCTCTTCTGAACTTGCAAAGACAAAATTTTTGAAGTACAGAAGAGATTTAAACCTGAATCTTACCCATCGCCTATAATCGAAACCTAACCACCTAACGACCTAACCTACCCCGACTTGTAATTCATGAGAACAAAAATGTTGTACATATTGTCGAGTATGGATAGTGGGGAGAATAGCTTCATTTAATATGACGCAGGACCGGATCAAAAAATTGATGGAGCCCTGAGGAAGTTGAAATTCAAGGGGCCCTTCCAGAATTAATGAATTTTGTCTTGTTCTTCTTAAAGTCAAATTATCCACAAGACCAAAGTGGAATATGATTCGAATATCGCGTATCCGAATGCGAACTGAGCATAAATGAAACTATTCATGAAGTTTGAATTATTTTTTCATATGAGAAAAAACTAAAACATATATTTTCATATTTTTTCAGAGGATACTTGATAAGTGTATTCAAATTAATAGAGTGGATGAGATTTGCCCATACTCAATTGAAAATTCGTTCCAATAAACGATTCACAGTTTATCGATATACATGAAAAATGAAATTTGGAACAAAGTATATACTTCTAGAGTACAGTTCATTCCTTATTTAATGTAATTTTGAATCGAATGGCCTATTATGACGAATTTTTGTAAAATTTCTTTATAATCTGAATGTCTATGTCTATGTACCCACCCACACAGCACCGAAGATTTCATTAAGATTGCAGAAATCTAATATCTGAAACATTGAAATATTTCTATGACATTGCTGTATGTCACAGCGAGGTTTCAAAGTCTCTTCAGAAATATTGCAATGTCCGCTAATCTTACATTTCAATGCAATATTTCTGAATTATTTCTGCAATATTCCAAGAATATTTATGACATATTTCATTGTAATGTTTGTCTCGTAATATATCTGAGACATTGCAAATAGGCAACATTTCTGTGAAAGTATACTGAAATGTAATGAAGGTGAAAGATCGAAATGTAATTGAGACATTTCTGAGATCTGTGGTGCTGTATGGGCAGATAGCAAATCGAATTCTGAAAGAATTCCATAGAAACTCGCGAACGTGGAATAGAATTCTTTAAGAATAACTGAAATGATTGACATCCCAGATAGAAAACCATGCCCTAAATATTTTGTAACATAATGTGCCGTTAACATACTGTCATAAACTTCGCTCAGCTTGCAATGACGCATAAAATGTAAACATTATGTCTTCATTATGGTACCATCACCTCGTTTTGCTACCAAGAACAATGCTTTATGCGGAAACACCTTGGTACTATGATGCAAACATTTCTTGGCGTGAATGTCACCATTATGATGGCATTATTGAGACATTTTCCTATCTGGGATGTCAATCATTTCAGTTATTCTTAAAGAATTCTATTCCACGTTCGCGAGTTCCTATGGAATTCTTTCAGAATTCGATTTGCTATCTGCCCATACAGCACCACAGATCTCAGAAATGTCTCAATTACATTTCGATCTTTCACCTTCATTACATTTCAGTATACTTTCACAGAAATGTTGCCTATTTGCAATGTCTCAGATATATTACGAGACAAACATTACAATGAAATATGTCATAAATATTCTTGGAATATTGCAGAAATAATTCAGAAATATTGCATTGAAATGTAAGATTAGCGGACATTGCAATATTTCTGAAGAGACTTTGAAACCTCGCTGTGACATACAGCAATGTCATAGAAATATTTCAATGTTTCAGATATTAGATTTCTGCAATCTTAATGAAATCTTCGGTGCTGTGTGGGTGGGTACATAGACATAGACATTCAGATTATAAAGAAATTTTACAAAAATTCGTCATAATAGGCCATTCGATTCAAAATTACATTAAATAAGGAATGAACTGTACTCTAGAAGTATATACTTTGTTCCAAATTTCATTTTTCATGTATATCGATAAACTGTGAATCGTTTATTGGAACGAATTTTCAATTGAGTATGGGCAAATCTCATCCACTCTATTAATTTGAATACACTTATCAAGTATCCTCTGAAAAAATATGAAAATATATGTTTTAGTTTTTTCTCATATGAAAAAATAATTCAAACTTCATGAATAGTTTCATTTATGCTCAGTTCGCATTCGGATACGCGATATTCGAATCATATTCCACTTTGGTCTTGTGGATAATTTGACTTTAAGAAGAACAAGACAAAATTCATTAATTCTGGAAGGGCCCCTTGAATTTCAACTTCCTCAGGGCTCCATCAATTTTTTGATCCGGTCCTGCGTCATATTAAATGAAGCTATTCTCCCCACTATCCATACTCGACAATATGTACAACATTTTTGTTCTCATGAATTACAAGTCGGGGTAGGTTAGGTCGTTAGGTGGTTAGGTTTCGATTATAGGCGATGGGTAAGATTCAGGTTTAAATCTCTTCTGTACTTCAAAAATTTTGTCTTTGCAAGTTCAGAAGAGATTTGATGTGCGTAGCCGATGATGGCTGATTCCTAAACGGCAATCAAGATCCCCGCATAACCTGAACGACGAAATTAATTTTTTTGAATGAAAATAATTTTTTCGATTTCATGTGTTACCGATGTTTTTCAACTTAATTTTCTTACAGGTAATTTTTAATTATTTGCATATTGAAAAAAAAACAAACGTTTGTATATTAATGTACATACATATTCCATTCATGTGTTTTCAAATATTCATCCCTATCAGATTCATCATTTGAATCAGTCCATGATTTTCTCAATATGAATGAAAATTACATTTCATTCATATTTATCCCCATAGTACGAATACGTGTCGGAATATATCAAATCATTTTTGCTAATTTTTAAATATCTCATATGGTCACGTGGTATAGAGGACATATGGTCACGTGGAATACAGGACATATGGTCACGTGGAATACAGGACATATGGTCACGTGGTATATAGGAAATATGGTCACGTGATATACTTGGTATATATATGTATAAATATACATATATATATTACTCATAGTTCCGAGACAACTCCTTGGCGGCGCTGGAACTCGTGGTCTTGCTTTCGCATTATACCTTGGGTACCCTGGAGTGGAAGTGTCCATAACCCGAACAGCACCTTGGATTTCAAATACCCATCGGACACATATCAATATTGCATCTACATTATAATGGATTCTATTTCAGGTTTGATGTATTTAACATGTACACGGAGAAAATGAATTAAGGAATGATTACCCAAAGTTGAGGAAAACGGGGACATACCCGACTGGAAATTGTCATCAGGTTAACCCAACATATGATGAGAACCTGACAAGGTCATCCGAAATAAGGAATACCCGTTACGGTCCTGATCGGGATTAGGTGTGGATGACTCACGTATGGATGACCTCATTTGGTCCTAGTCAGGATTTCCTCAAATTATCCTGAAAAGGTCGAAGTAGGTTTTCCTCGCTGTATCCGCATCAGGACCTCGTTCGGTCATCCTAAGATCATGGACATAGTTTGATAAACTGAATACAAGAATGTACAGACTTGATTTCAGATTGTACACTCTTTGATTCAACAAATTTTCCTCCAATAAGAAGAACATGTTTGAACGATTTTCAACTGTGCCTGTTTTTAAATTCAATCCCTTCATTCCGAACACATTACCTACTTCTGAAAACTGTTGAACAATTTGTTCAATCTATTCTCAATGTGAATTGAAAACTAACTATTTGGGTTTTAATTAGGCGGAACTTATGAAAATTTCACAAGATTTTCCACGTTATGCATACAGCGAAAAAAACTTAGCAAACGTTCAACCATCACCAGCGAAATGAGTATTTCATTTAACTTATCACAATTCTCATAAGGTTGATTTATTGACTATTCAGCATCATTTTTCTTTCCTACACATCACATCATCTGAGTATTATTCAAAGAGTATATATGAACTGAATGAATATGTGTTTCGTCATAATCAAATATAAGTTTTGAACAAGTACTCTTCTTTCGTTATTTCTTGATTAATACGCATAAAAAAATCTGTTATTGAGTGCAAAATGAATTATTGAATCAGTTATCACTGCTGTAATATGTAAAAAATCATAAGTTGCTGATGTGGTGACAATTAATTCTATTCAAATATACGATAATATCAACAACGACAATATCTATATCAATATTAATTTACATCAGTATTTCTCGGAAAAAACTCAGAAATCCCAATCATTTTGTAATAATAAAGGTCATGAAAAACTCATTCGATCAAAAATATTTCAAGCGAATGTTCAAAATGAAATGCAAAAAACTTGAATTATTCACTTTCAGCTCGACGGATGGTTTTACTTTTCAAATTAAAGAGTACTCTTGAAATTGAAATTTGTTAATTTCAGAAAAAAGCCTCATTTTCTGAGTTGAATTTGTTGTTAGGGTGATGATAAACTTGTAAGAAGAGTTTGAAAGTCGAGTGGAATCTATATTGATCAGGAAAGTCCAAATCGTGTGGCAAAAGTTAGAAAATCTGTCAACTTAGCTCACGGCGCGTGGGCTTTTCTTCACTAAACCAAATGCTGGCAGGAGAAATTCATCAAAATATAGTGGATTCAAAGTGATGTGAAGTAAGAGAGGACCGAAATATTCATTAGATTTTATTCGTTCTTATAAACGTTCTAAAAAATAAGAAAAGACTATAGAAGATCCAAAGTGTCGTCTTCCCATATTTTTGTTCCAATAATGTTGTGTCATGTTCCTACAAATAAATGTTATTATATTTATGAAACAGGTTCAATACACATGTTTTCTCAACCTAACACTAGTTACTGGTGAAAAGATACGAAAATACACACTCAAAAATGCAAATCATTGAAACAAAAATATTGAGAGACGATACATTGAGTCATACATAGCCTTACCATATTTATCAACATTTTTATAATAACTAATAAAATTCAATGCATGTATCTGTCCTCTCTTACTTCAAATCACTTTGAATTCACTATATTTTGATGAATTTCTTCTGCCAGCATTTGGTTTAGTAAAGAAAAGCTGATAGAATACCCATGCGCTGTCAGCTAAGTTGACAGATTTTCTCACTTTTGCCACACGATTTGGACTTTCCTGATCAATATAGATTCCACTCAACTTTCAAACTCTTCCTACAAGTTTATTATCACCCTAACAACAAATTCAACTCAGAAGATAAGGCTTTTTTCTCAAATTTGAAAATTTCAACTCCAAGAGTGCTCTTCAATTTGAAAAAGAAAACCATCCGACGAGCTGCAAGTGAATAATTCAAGTTTTTTGTTATTCATTTTGAACATTCTTTTGACATATTTTTGATCAAATGAGTTCTTCATGACTCATATTTCTTACAAAATCAATATGATCTCTGAGTTTTTGCCTAGAAGTGCTGATGTAAGTATTTGAAGAAAATTCATTTTCACTGCATCAACAAATTACGATTTTTTGACACGTTACAACAGCTATGACTGATTTACTTAATCATTTTGCACTTACTAACAGACTTTTTGATACACATTATTCAAGAAATAACCACCACACATTTCACAAAAATAATTCATCCATTTATTGATCACATAAATTTAACCTCACATCTGTCAACCGAACTGCAATTTTCACACAGGCTCATAGATTAGTTTTGATTTATTCTTGAGGTTTTAGTAAGGAATTCCTCACAAAATCCTAATTAGTCTTTCCTGATGGGGTCCTCATAATAGTGCAGCGTGACATGACTTGTTAGGTCCTGATGAGGTTGCCTTATCAGGACCTGATCTGGATCAAGGTTTACCTGATCTGGTCCATGGGGTAAATTTCTAGTCGGGTACTGGTATTTCGGCGAGGTTTAAAATCCAGTCGACTTCGTTTTACTCGACTGCAGATGAAAATTCACTAACCTGTTTCTCTACAATACTCAACTTGTAAAGATAATGAGAATCTTTGAATCTCATCTGCAGTCGAGTGAACGAAGTCGACTGGATTTCAAACCTCGCTGAAATGCCATTATGCCCCCGTTTTCCTCAACTTTGGGTAATGATTAGGGGTGTGCGAACCGTTCGAATCTCGAACCGAACCGAACTCCTACTGTTCGGTTCGGTTTGAACTTCGAACTTGATTAGCAGAAAAAGTTCGGTTCGGTTCGAATTTCGAACTTGGGTAGTACAAAAAGTTCGGTTCGGTACGAATTTCGAACTTGGATAACAGAAACAGTTCGGTTCGGTTCAAATTTCGAACTGCATTCATTGAAAACGTTCGGCTCGAGATTCGATTTGTCACGGTTTGCTTCGAACTTTAGACTCAAAACCCGAAAAAATTCGACTACGCTGGAAAAAAAAGACGATGTTGAATCGACCTATCATCAAGTTGATCTGATATCGATGCCAAGTTCAAGTGATGGAGAACACACATGCAGGCGTTTCCATGTTGTTTTTGCTTGTAAACACGCAGAAACAACTTGTTTCCAAGTCGAATTGACATGATATTGGGTACTTGATAGACGCAAGTTGATTGAATCTGTGATTTTTCTTGGTGTAGTTTCGAGTCTCAAACTTGAATAATTGAAAAAGTTCATCTTTCGGATAACCTTCCCGTACAGCACAACCACTGATCCTCCACCTAGGACTTCGGTGGACTGGAGGTGGAGAATTGGTGGAGAAATGGGAGCCGTGGAAATAAGGGAGAAATAAGGGAGAGTCTCCGTTGAGGCAACGGAGAGACGACGGAGAAATGTCTGCCCCTTGTATTTTCAGTGAAACTTAAATCCGTGAATTCATACATTCAGATTTGGTTACGTAAATGCACCAATAAGAATTATATTGAAAATACAGGGGGCGGACATTTCTCCGTCGCCTTTCCGTTGCCTCAACGGAGACTCTCCCTTATTTCTCCCTTATTTCCACGGCTCCCATTTCTCCACCAATTCTCCACCTCCAGTCCACCGAAGTCCTAGGTGGAGGATCGGTGGTTGTGCTGTACGGGTTGTTGACAATACTGCGGATTAGATGAAATTGAATATATTCATAATGAATTCTATTCGCAGCCTCATTATTTTGCCTCCTCAGATGCGCGGGATATATATAATGAACCTATAAGTTCTGCGTGATTAAACTTTCAAGATATTATACTAGGAGGACGAGTCAGTAAACATGGGGTTCACACAAATAAAAAGAGACAGCTGCAAACAAAAGAAAGAGAGAAAAATGCAGTGAGGTGAGTGTCCTTGTCTTTTATGCAAAGAGGTTTATAATCAACGCTACCACAAACCTCAAAATAGTGTTGATTCATCACCATTTTTTTCTTAATAGTAGAGTAATCATTCTTGGTAACAGAGTGGTTTCTAATGTGAGTTAATCATGTTCCAAATATTGCATGAGGATATAAATAATTATATTAGGAGGAAATTTTCCTTTGTGATTATTGAAATTTATGATAAAAGTGTTCTGCACCCAATTTCAAATTCTTCTAGATACGTGGGATATGTTAAACTTACATAAAAAACCACTCTGTTACCAAGAGGGACAACCCTGTTATTCCAGAAATATGGTAATTTATTGAAGAATTGATTCGTCTTCGTTACTTGCCTCAAATTTGCGACCATTTTATCAATATTCGAATACTAGTCGCTGCAATTGAACATTCGGAAACAGAGAAAAATTTATCTGCACTCAATTTTAAATTGACCCATAGAATATTCTCCGAACGTTTCTAAATTACCCAAACGTTTAATAAACATTCTCAAAATGTTTTACGTACTTTTGGTGCTACTAGGGTAGACTGTTTTATTACTGCAACATGCTGCATATGAAACGTCACTTTAAAAAATGAATTCATGATGGATTCTGTTTTCATAAATGTATTTCTAATTTAGTTTTGGCTTTGCGATTAGACGTTTTGGAAGTTGGAAGTAGGTTCGAAATTACAAAGTTCCGTTCAACTTGAAAAATATATTTGCAATTCGGTTTGGTTCGACTGGGAAAATTTGGAGTTCGGTTCGAGTTCGGTTCGACTTTTCAAAGTTCGGTTCGGGTTCGGTTCGACTTGAACAATACATTTGGAGTTCGGTTCGACTTTTCAAAGTTCGGTTCGGTTCGATTTGAAAAATATATTTGAAGTTCGGTTCGAGTTCGGTTCGACTGAAAAATTCAAGGTTCGCACACCCCTAGTAATGATTCGTCAAAACATTTTCCCCGCCCGGGAAAGAAATTTCCATATATGGACCCATATATGGATTCATATATGCATTCATATATGAGCATATATGGATTTTGGCCATATATGTTCATATATGGTCATATGAAAGTGGGGAATCTATCAGCATTGATCTCACTTCTCTCTCCTTCGGTTGTTCATCACATTCCATGTAAAATTGTGACATTTTTTTGTCCATATATGGATGTATATGATAATGTATGATTGAATATGATCACATATGGCCATATCCAGTCTCATTCATACATGATCAGATATAGCCAAAATCCATATATGCTCGTATATGATCTCGTATATGTTTATATATGTTCATATGTATTTCATATATGTTCATATATGACTCATATATGATTCATATACGCTCATATACGACCATATATGAATTATTTTCTCCCGGGCGTGTAAATCCCGCAATGTGTTTGGAATACATAACCTGGAAAATGTACCTGACATATGCAATGTTATATGTCGTTGATTCTCGATCATTTACGTAGCAGATACATGTGAAATATCATGACGTCATTCTCATGAATTATAATCTAATTTATGACATAGTTTTCTTTGATATTAGTTGAATATAACTGCGGTCATTTGTGCTCTTGCGGTTATGTAGTAAATTCAATTTTTCGTGTCGTGTTTCAGCGCCTTCTCGCATCTCAGTCGCTAACTATTTTCAAGAAATACATGTGACGAATAAGAGTAGTTCACGACTGAGACGACAGATGGCATACGTAGCCGAATACGTAGCGCTTCCGCTCGATCTGATCCCCTTTGATTCTTAGGGAATTCGATCTAGAGAATATCAAACTTTTTTTGTTGTTTCCCTCATAACCTCTGAATTTCATCATTTCATGTAAGTTGTGCTTGACAAGAGTAGTTTAAATTGTTTCGAAGTAAAACCTACACTAGCTTTCAGATGTCAGGGTCGAGATTTCAACGTCGCATTTATCCGTCAGGCGCAGTAAAACGTAAAAAAGCGGCAGGAGTTGAGGAACAGAAGAAAAAGTTACCTAAAATTAATACTTTTTTCACGGTTATAAATAGTCAAGTTGCGGAAGGAAAGGGTGAACGTAAGATATTGACACATAAGTTTTTTCATTCTGTAGTTGAAACTATGATTTGACTTCATATTTGCTGTTTGCTGTATTTGGTGTGAAATTCGTTTTCATTTTTCTAATAGATCAACTGCTAAACGTTGAAAGTGTGAATTCTGAAGAAAAACTCGTTCCTATCAGGAATGATCACGTCTCTATTCCCAAAATATTTGATGGTGAGAATAGTACAACAATTATTGAGAATGAAGTTCCGTCCGAAAAAATTAGATGAGTCGGAAGATCCACAAATACTTTTCCTCGATGATCCCGAACCCAACTCAAGAATTATCAGTTTCCAAAATCCAAATGCTGTAGACAACTTTCCCGATGCTCAACCACTTATGGAAAATGACAAGGGTTACTATGGAAATCGTCAATTAACGACAGCAGAAAAACGTTTCCTGGTTGAAGTTAATCCAAACCAACCTAACGGTCCATTTCCACGTGACAGCAACGGTCGGAGTTTTTCAAATTTTCATTACAAAAAAACACTCAAATCTGGTCTCGTAACAGAGCGTTCTTGGTTATGTTATTCGATTATTTTGAATCAATGCTATTGCTTGCCTTGTTAGCTTTTCTCTGAATTAAAAGACTTGTTAGGAACTGGCTTCAATGATTGAATACATTTACAGCAAACATTGTCTCGACACGAAAGCAAAAGTGAGCACAATCAATCGTGTTCAATATTTGATAACTGGCGCCTCAATCGAACTTCAGATGCCGAACTTGAGAGGCAATCAGAGAAGAAGAATCATTTTGGCGAAGAATTCTAACTCGTATAATAGATGTAAGTTTGACATTGGCCAGTTGCTCCTTGCCATTTCGTGGTCACGACGAGTCCTTCCATTTTCGGAATCCGGGAGTATTTTTGTCCATAATTCATCGACTGAGTCGTTACGATCCGATTTTGAAAAGTTTATTGGAAGGAAGAACGAATAATTCAATAACTTACTTAAGTCCAAAAATTCAAAATGAGGTTATTGATATGCTTGGAAATAGTGTAAAAGAGAAAATCATATCTGACGTTCGACAATCTCCATTCTTCGCCATTATATTGGACTCTACTCAGGACATCACAAAAATCGATCAATTAAGTACAGTTTTGAGATATGTTACCATAGAAAAAGAACACGATAAACCGAAAGAGATAATTATTCATGAATCATTCTTGGGCTTCATTCCAATAACTGATCAAACTGGCGTGACTCTCAGTAAAATAATTACGAATGATGTCATAAGTGGTAATGGTCTTTCCATTAAAAAATTGCGTGGACAAGGGTACGATGGTGCGGCCAATATGTGCGGAATATATAAAGGAGTTCAAGCTCAGATATTGGAAGTGGCGCCAAATGCGCCTCATGTTCATTGTGCGGATCATAACGTCAATTTAGCTTTGAATGATTCAGTGAGAACGTCGAAGGAATAAGAAATTTTTATGATTTCGTCGAAAAATTGTATACTCTTTTTGGGCATAGTATAAAGCGCTGGGCGTTCTTACAGGACAACATTAAGAAGAATGCAAGTTTGACTTTGAAAAAGCTTAATCCAACTCGTTGGTCGCCTAGACATGATACTATAGGAGCTCTTCGATTCAGATTCGCTGATGTTTTGAAAACATTGTCTTTCTTGATTCTGATTCTGACATCTTCTAATGAAGATGAAAGGGATGAAGCTACCGTTCTCAAAAACAAATTGGAAACGTTCGAGACAATTCTCTTAATTGTTCTTGAGAGTAAAATTTTGAAAATAATCAATTGTGTTTCCAAAGAATTGCAAAATCAACAGCAGGACATCCAAAATGGAGCTAAGATGTTAAATGACGCTTACATCAGTGTGAACAGCCTTCACGAGAATTTCGAGAGTTTGAAACGCACTGCTGTTGATTTGGCAACGATTTCGAGGTGTTCAACAGTTTTTTCCAGAAAAAGAAATCGTCGTCCCAAAAGACATTTTGATGAATCGAATCAACATCATTATATTGCAGATAGTGAAGATTATTTCAGAATCAATGTATTCAATCGAACTATTGATATTATGTCTACACAATTATATGAACACAGTACTGGTTTGAGAAATATTGTGCATGATTTTAGAATTGTTTCTCCCGCTTTTTTGCGAAATTCAACTGACAACGACATTTTGTTCTGCGGGTCAAGAGTTTCGCTCGGAATATGAGGATGATGTGTCAGATACAATTTCAGGCCAATCATTGTCTTTCAAAGAATGTTTCAAAAATGACTTGGAAAAGATGAATTCCACGAAGGAAATTTTAGATTTCATTCTTATCAAAAATCACTCCTCAAGTAGTAGTTTTTCTGAAATGATAACAACTTGCTGTCCGTTTCTGACTATTCCAGTCACCATTGCAAAAGCAGAAAGGTCTTTCTCGACATTGAAAATGATTAAGAATTACTTACGGAATACAATGGGACAAAGAAGATTAGGCTCTCTAGCTATAATTTCCATTGAGA
The DNA here is from genome assembly GCA_018340375.1 of Gonatopus flavifemur. Classification (NCBI taxonomy): domain Eukaryota; kingdom Metazoa; phylum Arthropoda; class Insecta; order Hymenoptera; family Dryinidae; genus Gonatopus; species Gonatopus flavifemur. Next base: position 4,376,269 of record JAFFJZ010000018.1, read on the forward strand.
ATGACGAAGCAAGAGAAGTTGATATTCAGAATTTAGTGACAGCATTCGCGAATATAAAAGCTCGAAGGGCAAAATTTTAATTACTGTTAAAACTAGATGATTGTACACTTGGAATATATCAAATTTTCCTCTTCTAAAAATCTCGTATTCCTTGGGGGCCCCCTATTCTCCCCGAACACACTCAATCTCAAGGTAGTTACGCCACTGCAACCAAACGTGGATTTCTGTACCAAATGACGGGGAATTTATATCAAGCGTTATTCTGTTGACTCAACCGAATACCTGCCAAATCCTTGGCGGGGTTGTCAAAAATACATTTTTTTCTCAGTGTCCTACCAGATTACTTCTTTTTTTCACGAGATGTTTCAAAAAACTTTTTAATTACACCAATTTTGTTTTAACCAAATTTATGTTGTGTCAGAAAAATTCTCTCGTTGGAATAATAACACCTATTTTATATATTAACAAAAAAAACTTTATCATCTTAATGAAAGAATTCCGTGGACACAACGCAAATGTGGTTTAAACAACCAAAATTTTGTTGCCATAACAACATTCTTTTGTTGATCACGTTTCAACAAAACAATTTTTTTTCAGTGTATAGTAATGTAACTTCAATCTCGCTTCGAAATAGAATAACGTATATCCGCGTGGTAAACAATGGAGTTACCCCGGCCAGCAAAGCGCTCCTAAATTTGCGTTTATGCTACTAGTAGTATCATGGTAACAACGTAGTAGCTTTCCCCAGATTTTGGTACTGCTTACTACCATAGCATATATGTAATGCAAACTATAACGTAGCACTACCTCAGTGCTACCAAGTAGTGCTTCTAATAAGATACTACCAAGTCGCTCCCATTTTTATACATAAATTAACTACTGTATGTACAAGACGCTTGTGAATGTGTAAGTGGATGGTAGCGACGCTGCTAGAAGCACTGCCTTAATTTTGCTGGATGGAACGTTGCTTTGATTTTGGAACAATTTCCAGTTACTTCATCATTATTGGGAGCCATCGGTATCACGATGTATTTTCAAATCCAAAGGTTCAATAATCTTATCAAGTGTCTCGAGTCGATTTCCGTGGTTCAAAAGCATTTCCCTCGTCATATTATCAGTCAATTCAGCAGTTTGTGATGTATTGAGGTATATTTGAAGCATATAAGCCCGAATATATGAAAGTTATTGGAAGAATCGTGAACCATAGGCGTGAAATGTCGGAAAATCATGAGTTTTCAGATATTTCGGAAATTTGAGAACTTCCAAGTACTTGCGCGCTATCTGAAAATTAATGGGATCAGCTCATCTTGTGCATACGTTTTTTTTACGTGACATCACTTTTTTCAGGTATTGCTAAATGAAATTCCGAATTTCGGTCTTTTCGGTCCATTGTATTGCACATGGATCATAGATTGATCATAGCTGCACGTACACTAAGGAAAATGAAATGTAAAAATTACCCCTATTTCTTATATTTTTCACCCGTGAAATGATGAAAAATGAAGCCAGCCTTACATAAGTGAAAAACAATTTTCCATGCGGCGAGGGCTAGCCTATTAACCTATGCTTAAACTATTTTTAACCTCTCCTTTGGGTTTATTAAACAATCGAATGATATATTTAATCCCTTAGTTACCATGACAACCATGAAAATAATGTATATTCTACTGGGAAATACGTTACTATCAGGAGGCATAAACTCAAATGGAAAATTTCAGACGGATTTCAGCGCCGCCCTACGATACCTCCATTGAAATAGTTTTTATAGATACACTAATACTACTTCAATAATTTTTATGATTTCTCAATCGTTTGTGTTGTCCTGTGCATGTAAATTGACTTCAATGGAGGTACCGTACGACGGCGCTGAAATCCGTCTGAAAATTTTCCATTTTAGTTTATGCCCTCTGGTTACTATATTGGAAGGTAATTTCCACAACACTGATTTTTCTCAGTGTATAATAGACTTCATTTTACTCAGGAGACTATTTCCTCCTGTTCCTGATGAAAGTGAAGAAACATTAATAATAAAAATCATATTTCATTCTGATATCTGTTGATTTTAATGGATTTATTATTTTTTTTCCAGCAAGGAAAAATCCGTGATTTGGAGGGAATGAAACAGGATCATCGTGAATCCGTAGATAAAGCGTCACAAAATGTCATCGCAACAGAAAAGTAGTAATTCAAGTTCATTCGCATCTCTCATTGACGATTCTGATAGTGATGACGATTTCCCCAGTGTAACAAATGTGGTTGATACAATATCGAAGATAAAAATATCCTTTTTCCGATCGATTTTACACAGGAATCATAAATAATATTTCAAAAAGAAAAAAATGATTAGATGTTTCGTCATACTGTGTTCCCAAATCGCAAGATGAATTTTTTTCTGACTCAACGAGCGCGGCGTTGAGTGCTCCTTCAATTAAATTCACACATGTATGTTATATAGCATACTTGCTATAAGCATATCTGCTTATAACTTTAGCATATAGATCAAATCTGAAATCTCATCTTCACATACACACTGGCAGGTTAATAATTATTGACTTTAACACACAAATCTTCGTGGAATTCATATCCATGCAAGTATTGACAAAACTGAAAAAGACCCAAGCTTGTCCCAGTCTTGGCACATTTAATCCATCGTTTTTATATGATTCATGTACGGTATTTTCAGCAGTGATGCCAGCATCCGGCTGGCCGACTTTCACCCCCTCCATCACGCTCCATACAATCAAATTTCTTTTGTCAGGAGTTTGATTGTGTGTGTGTGAGAGTTCTATACAAATAGGTGTGATAGAGAGCGTAAAACTGGTCGGCTGCCCGAATGCTGGCATCACTGATTCTGAGGAAGGAAGTCAAGTTGAAATATGGATCCAATTACTCTTTCCATCAATACCTCTGATGAAAGAAGCATTGGTTGATGTTTGGTGGATCAATTGGACCGGGCTTGGGAAAACCAATGGCCCAAGCTTGTCCTGATCTTATCATTTCCAAGCCTGGACCAAGTTTGGTGAATTGTTCAAGACATTTGTTGGCAGGTCTTGTACCAAAATTGGTCCATGATCGGACCATTGGTCCATACACCCATGGGTAACGATTTATAACCATAAGGGAATTGTAGCAATTTTACAATGTTATTTGCCCTACATCTTTCCAGATTTCAATTCCTTCAATTCTGAAATGACAGGACATTCTTCAATATGGAACACGTAAGTGTGATAAAAATTACTAATTGTTTCCTTAACATGAAACTTACACGCGAATTTGGAAACTGATTCACTATTCGAAACAACAAGTTTGCCATTGTTGAAACAATGTTTGCGAACATGTCCACAAGAATCCCTTGAAAATGATATTTTCAAACACGTAATTCCAATCGGTCATCATCGGTTATGCCAGGTGAGATTAATGATTGCGTACTGTCTTGTATAATTTATTACAAAATATTACATTATATTGATTTTGTTTATACTGCATGCTTATATGCATGTGCATTACATGGACTTTATTCTCTTTTGACAGATAATCGAAAACATCAACGATATTTTAGTCAATGTGACGTCTGATGCTTTAGATCGCATAAAGAAGCAATTAGTTGCATGTCAATCTTTGCTTAATTTATGGCAGGAATCCATAGAACATGTAAACTGCCTGCAGAAGCTTTCCTTCAGGAGTATTAGATCATTACTTGCCAATGCACCTCAAACAATCAAAATCGTATTCCATCACTGTCGAGTGAGGTATTCATTTCTACCTAATTTGAAACGTCACATCGAATCTGGAAATTATCGTAGTTATAATTCGTACGATGGGCGAGTTGTTTTTACGCTGAGAAAAAAAATGACTGGAAATCAATGACATGTGCATTGAAAGAGTTGGATTATTCGGGTTATTAGACCGAGGTGAATCGGATCCTTTTTTTTCAATCAATAAAAATGATCAAAAGGCGAGTTTTTTCAGTGGATCTGTGGATAAATTCTGATTCTATACATCTTTGGCTCGGGATCTATGCAAAAAAAGAATATTCAAATACACAGTTCTTTGTTTCACAACAAAATGAACATAAAATAGCGAATCTCCGATTCGCCCCAAAATAGGGGGTGAAAAGGATCATTAACAAATGATACGCCAACAGCAAAAGTGACACTCAAATTGTTGTCAAGCAAAAACAGGACAGGAACTTTTAAAAGCAAGAATGGGAACAAAATTCGGAACAAAAAAGCAACCACAGAAATCTCTGGGCAAAAATGAAACACTAAATTCTCTCATTCCTAATAGTCTCATTCTTGCTCTTAGAAGTTCCTGTCCTATTTTTGCTTGAGCTCAATTCGAGTGTGACTTTTGCTCTTAGCGTATCAAATATGGAATGTACATTGATGAAAAACGAATTTACAGTTTCAAACTCTTTTTTGAATACGTTGAATAAATGAAAAAATTTTATTCCACGCCAGCGTTGCCAGCCTCCTGCTTTTTCCCGGTAGATCAGCGTATCGTGTACAGCTCTTGAATGGAATTACGACCAATGATAGTAGGTAAAAGAGCAGGAGGCTGGTATTCCTGTTCCACCCACATGTGGCAAATAAACAGTCCTGTGTAACTCTTCTTGCCGGCACATTTTTCATAATACCATTCTTCACATCCACTGCACTGAATCCAGTGTTCGTTGAGTGGGTGTATGAATTTTTCAGAGCAACATTATACCAGCACTAGTCTGTTGATGTACCATCGCTCCCTCTAATTCTTGCAAGACTCAAAAGAATTCATGATCTGAATCATCCCAGGAAACGTGATCTGAATCACCCTATATGGGCGAAAACGTTAAAAAAGACTAATTTGTGTCCCAAGCTCAAATCAATCTTCCTATACTCTTAACTTAGACTGCGTTGCGCTCATTAAGCTTAATTCTATATTAATGGAACAATATTCTTCAGATTAGATCACAAAGAGTCATATAAAAAACTGTTAAAGTAGCGAAAATATAACGTCGGTCACGTGTCCTCGAGAGAGGTTCAATGGAAGAACATCAGTTTTTTTTTCATATATGCAGAGTATAAGATTATGGAAACATTTTTTTTCACATTTAGAAGTTGGATATATTGTCTATAAACGAAATTAGCCACCATTTCATCTTGAATTTTATACAATGATCATTGAAAGCAGTGTCCCTACAATTGAGGATCATCGGTCAAAGGCATAGTATATTTCAGAACGTGACGACTACGCCCTCACTGGGATTTTTTAGTTTAGCCGTAATATTATGGTTACATTTAAAAAAAAACCTCATTCGGTTTTCAGTCAAAACAGTTGAACTCGTCTACGAATTGAATAAGCGTCGAGTATTACTAAGGTAACCTAAGCAAAACCATAAGAAGCACAAAGAAACCCCTTCAAAGAGGAATGTATCTGCATTGCAAATTGGAGTTTGATTAATAAACTTCAAGTTCGGTAGAGTATCGTAAGCCCTAAAAAATATACGCCTGAATTTCAAAAGCCCGAAAGGTTATACGCCCGAATGTCCAGAAGCTCGAAATTGTATTATCCGTACACATCGGGTTTTTTAGGCCCTGAGAATTACATATGCAGTCTCAATATCAATTTATACTCGTTATTATCGACCAATTGTTTGTAACATTTATCCTTGCTCACAAGGCGTCGGGAAAAAATGATTACAGCTGTTGTTCCAACGTGCAGGTGTAGCAGAATTTGGAATAAAAAACAAAACGACGTAAACGTATAGTTCGGGTCTCCGAGGTCCAAGTAGTTAGAAAGTTATATGAATGATTGAAACCAAAGAAATATTATATCACGTTTGGTGCCTTTCAAGTTTGAAATCTCTTCATTGAATGAGTTGAAAATAGTTGGTTCCATTCAAGAATTTTTCATGTTTTTAAGATAACTGTGAGTTGAGGGGGTAAACCACTCTAGAGGCCGGGAAGAAAAGGAAATTTCGGGAATTCTTTCCAAAAAAAAGAACTGAACATATCAAAGTTGGGTGAAAAGTTCTATATTATATAAATATTGAAGTGTGTTTTTAAATTTTTTCAAAGCTGTAAACAGCAAAATGACAGCTCCTCAGTGTTTTTCCCTGGACATTCTTTTTCCGTGGCCGGACGAATAACTCCTGCAAATTTGAAAATACAAACATAAGCCGAGAAAATTTATATTCAATATAATATTGGCTAGAGTAGTATGTAGGATTTTTTCGATGATGCATAGTTTAATTTTTGTTATGATCTCTTTTTTGTAACGGACATTCGAGCATATAGCCTCTCAGGTTTCTGAAATTCTGGCTTATGATTTTTAGGGCTTACGATATTTTTCTTCAAGTTCGATCGAAGATTGTATAAAAGATCTTCAAATTAAATTGAGATTTGAAAAGAGATGGGAAGATAAATGAAACACAATAAACAAGATCTCACGGTGCAGTAAAGTTTCACTCAAACACAAAATAAGCACATAATATTAAATTTTTACAAGATCTTCATTTTGACGTTTTGGTTCATGATTCAATGTTCAAAGAAGTAAACATTACTGATAATTCATATGACATAATATTGTTGAATCCGTTCGTAATTGCACCACGCTGCCAACTGCAATGACATATAAAATTAAACAAAACGAAGAATTACAATTAGAATTGGAAGATGAACAATGGAATCTTTATCGATTCGAATTTTTGAAACTACTTCTTGAGTTCAAGATGAATGGAAATTCCAAAAAATCTATTGCTTCGTTCAACAATCAAATCAAATTTATCAAAATATTCAATTAGCTCTCAGCTTAGAAGCCGAACCTTTTTTCTCACTTTGAATCAACTGGAAATATCAGACATAGACTACGTAATCTTACCTGCAAAAGTTCATGGCTATAACAAAACAGGAATATAAAGAATAATGATATGCCGCTTTACCCCACTCTCCCCTAACGTACCCACTGATATTGGAAATTATGAGTTTGTGAATACCTTCCACACAACTCAACTTTGAGCAGTTGGCATTTATGATGTTGATACAGCACCTGAATAACTTTTAAACTGTACCCTGTGACAACGGTCACGCATTTCAATAACATGGTGTAACCGACGTTTTTACGAGTAAACTGATGCTATTCCTCACTCACCCTTCGCTTGCCTAACGTAATCATATTGTTTCTATGATCAACAATATCATTAAATTATTCAAGTGAATATATAATCCAACAAGAAATTTGGCTATGCAGTATATTATAGTAACATGAAGGGACCAAACTTGCGTTCAACGCTTGAGATTTATCAAGCGAACAATACTCGACAGGTTATGAGCGTTTATCGTTCGTTTTCTCGCATTGAACGCAAGCACCACACAGCGTTCAAGCGTAAACTAATCCATATCTCGAACGTTTGAGTTGATGAGTGCATCGCTTGCGACGGGAAGCCGTGAACGCAAGAACTTACATGAGATTTTCTCATGTACGTTCTTGCGATTAATTTACTATAGACAATTCGTTTTGGATCGCTCCAAAATGCGTGCGCTCAACGCAATGCTTTTTGTTTAAGCGTACTTGAGAATTATTAATACGTTGGTAATTCATAATTAATAAACTTTAATTAATTCATGAAAAATAAGTAATAATTAATGATAATTAATAAAAAAGTGAAAAAATTATTATTAATAATTACCAATCAGGATTTTTTCAACAAATATTTATTATCTCTTCATTAGAAGTACATCAAAATCAATAATCTTGTTCCAATTATCTATTTTTATTGATACATAATTACATTTGCAATTTACAATGCATATCGAGATGCAACATAATTTTCATCTTTTATATTTATTAAAAAACATGGAGACGTTCTAAACACATTGTCAATATTTACAAGGATTCAAGAATGACTCGTATCAATTTGTAAATAACAAGCATGATAATGTTCGTTAAAATACTTTGTATGATATATTGCTGTTTCAAAATACTCATTCTATAGAATGAGGGATACTGGACCACAATTTGGAATCGTAGGTAATATTTTCAAGTCCGAAGAATATACTTATTTTGAAACAGCAATATATCATACGAGGTGTGTTCAAAAAAGTAAGGTGACTTTTCAAATTTCGCGGGCAACGTACTTTCGATTATCGATTTTTTTGTTTTGTTATGTTGGCACACTCTTCCCGAACATCTGTACCAAGTTTCAAGTGTATAGCATTTTTTGTTTGGTTGTGAGAGGCGTAAAGGTTATAAGTGTTTTGCGTGCTCGGCGATTTCTTGCTATCGAAAAATATGGATCAAAGGATTTGCATCAAATTTTGTGTAAAAAATAAAATAAAGTGCTCCGAAACACTTAAAATGTTGACAGTAGCATACGGTGAAACTGTTCTGAGTAACAAAAATGTTTACAAGTGGTACAAACTCTTCCAAGATGGCCGGGAAGATGCCAATGACGAGCCTCGCTCTGGACGCCCAAGCACGTCAACAACTGATGAAAACGTTCAAGCAGTGGAGAAAATTGTTTTGGAAAATCGTCGAATCACTATCAGAGAAGTTGCTGAGGATGTTGGTTTATCGCTTGGCCCGTGCCATGAAATTTTTTCTAACGTTTTGAGCATGAGACGTGTGTCAGCGAAGTTTGTTCCGAAATTGCTAAATTTTGACCAAAAGAACCGTCGCATGAGCATCGCTCAAAAACTGTTGAATGACGTCAACGACGACCCAGATTTACTCAAAAGGGTCATAACTGGTGACGAATCATGGGTATATGGTTATGATGTCGAAACCAAAGTCCAACCTCCCAATGGAAGACCCCAGATGAGCCAAGACCGAAAAAAGCACGCCAAGTTCGATCGAATGTCGAAGTTTTGCTCACTGTTTTCTTCGATTACCATGGCGTGGTGCATCAGGAGTTCTTACCATATGGTCGTAAGGTCAATAAACAGTATTATCTTGAAGTTATGCGCCGTTTGCGAGAAGCAATACGAAGAAAACGTCCAGAATTGTGGAAAAATAATTCATGGCTTTTGCATCACGATAATGCCCCTGCTCACTCATCTTTGCTTGTGAGAGATTTTTTGGCCAAAAACAACACCACAATCATGCCTTAGCCACGATATTCACCGGATTTGGCCCCATGTGACTTTTTCTTGTTCCCAAAACTAAAGAGACCTATGGAAGGACGGAGATTTGCAACGATTGAAGAGATAAAGACTGCATCGCTGGAAGAGCTCAAGGCTATACCGAAAAGTGCTTATGAGAAGTGCTTTGAGGATTGGAAAAACCGTTGGCATAAGTGCATTGTATCTGAGGGGGATTACTTTGAAGGGGACAACATGAATATTGATAAATAAATAAATATTATTTCTTAAAAATACAAAGTCACCTTACTTTTTGAACACACCTCGTACAAAGTATTTCAACGAACATTATCATGCTTATTATTTACAAATTGATACCAGTCATTCTCGAATCCTTGTAAATATTGACAATGTGTTGAGAACGTCTCCATGTTTTTTAATAAATGATATAAAAGATGAAAATCATGTTGCATCTCGATATGCATTGTAAATTGCAAATGTAATTATGTATAAATGAAAATGAATAATTGGAACAAGATTATTGATTTTGATGTACTCCTAATGAAGAGATAATAAATATTTGTTAAAACAATCCTGATTTGTGATTATTAATAATAATTTTTCCACTTTTTTTTATTAATTATCAATAATTATTACTTATTTTTCATGAATTAATTAAAGTTTATTAATTATGAATTACCAATTTATTAATAATTCTCAAGTACGCTTGAACAAAAAGCATTGCGTTGAGCGCACGCATTTTGGAGCGATCCAAAACAAATTGTCTATAATAAATTAATCGCAAGAACGTACATGAGAAAATCTCATGTAAGTTCTTGCGTTCACGGCTTCCCGTCGCAAGCGATGCACTCATCAACTCAAACGTTCAAGATATGGATTAGTTTACGCTTGAACGCTGTGTGGTGCTTGCGTTCAATGCGAGAAAACGAACGATAAACGCTCATAACCTGTCGAGTATTGTTCACTTGATAAATCTCAAGCGTTGAACGCAAGTTTGGTCCCTCCGTGAACATGATATTAAACCAGCTAACATTTTTCCCCTCAACATTTCAAACATCCATTATGTCCTTTAAATGATATCAGAAAGTCCTCTAATGCATCGATTTCGGAAATCTTCCTAAAATACTCCAGGGCAGTGAGGAAAAATCTCATATGATCAGTACAGTCCGCCCTCTCAATAAGAACGCAAAAGCCCCCAAGGGGAAGAGTTTTTCTTAGAATTCAAGTACCCCCACTAGGCGCGCGCTCCGTGCTCTCTGACGCTTTCTATCTCTGTCTCTCTTTCTGTTATGCAATCCTCTCAATAAGAACGCCTGAATGTGTGTCAATTTTCTCATGGCGCTCATGTGAACAAATGCTAGATTGTGGGTGGTTACTGTTGTATGCAATTCATAGTTGATGTACATATTATTCCTAGGATTTTTAGCAATATTAATCTATATAGTTTCATTTCATGTATTTAAAAGAAAACGTGGGAGAATCAATTTCCCTGAGGCTTCATTTTCGATGAGGGATTGGGTTCCCATGAAAATACTCCACTTAGAGTTAAATGCGTTGTGAATCAAACTCAATTTCAACAGAACGAAAATGATTTCAATTATTTGTTGAAACCTTTAGGGAAGTTTTCCTCGCTCATGCAAACTTTCCTTATTCTTTCCCCCATTTCTTTCTTCAAACAAGGAAAGTATATGGAAATTTCGCAAATTTATGGAAATGGATGGAGAAAATTTTTCTACAGGAATTCTTGGCTATTTTATACGGAAATCTTCACATACACACATATTTTTTAAATATGCATGGAAATAAAATTGATTAAATTAACTTTAGAAATAACGGGACGGGGTTGATTCCATATAGCAAAAATTTTTGAGAGTATAAAGAATGTTCCAAAACGATAAAGTACATTCAAATATTAATTTAATTTTGATACGCTTCACAGTTCTACTAGTCGGGCGTTCTTATTTAGAGAGTCGCACACGAATACCCAAAACTTGAAGTTGGAGTAAAAGTGGGGGAAAGTACTCGAGCGAGAAACTGGGAAGCCTTCCCAATGAACATTATGAGGACGAGGACTTGAAGACAACTGGAGGAGCTCTTAAAGAGATCTTTATGTCATCCAATGCGTCGGTTTAGGAGATCCTGTGGAGGTCTTGTTTTAGATCACTTGATGTTATCTTAAAGAGAACATTTATAACATAAAGATAACATAAAGTGGTCTCAAACAAGAGCTCTGTAAGATCTCCTAAATCGACGCATTGGATGACATTAAGATCTCTTTAAGAGCTCCTCCAGTTGTCACCAAGTCCTCGTCCTCATAACGTTCATTGGGTTCTTATTGCGGCCGGTCATATTGGGAGGTAGATTCAGACGCGACTGACGAAGGGTTCAATTTGTGATAAATTACTCGTTATTCAAATAAAACAGATATACCGAGGCTTGATCCTACACGAGTAGCCGATCATTTGTCAAATATTTATTAATATACGTATACATTGAATATACTATACAATTCAATGGTATAACCGGGGGCCCGATTGAGCATTGAGCCGCCATGATTCAATTGCTCGAAGCAGACAAAGGATCGCGGTAGATTTAGATATTGAATTAAGGTAACTGACCCCATTAGCGAACGCGACCCCTTTAGTGAACCTCGAGATAATACAACCTCTTTGACGAACAAGAAGTGTTTACCTATTACGTGCTGTGAAGATTATTCCAATCTTCAAACATTATTGTTCGTGATGAATGCGAAAACAAATGGAAGAAAGAAAAATGTAATTCACGAAATAAATAAAGTTCATGCCGAGTGTCACAACGAGCTTTGCCTTCGTGAATCTTACAAGGTGAGTTAAGAATGGACATTTTTTCAATTGTGCATTTTCATAGTATTAATGCGACCATTGAACTATTTTATGTATCCAATCTATTGATATTATTCAAATTAAGATAATATAGGGTTATTTTCAACAACTGTCAGTCGCTAACCTAGAAAATTGCGCGTTCAGAAATACACACACGAAAATGATCGGTGAATCTATTACTGAACGAATAAACGTAACAATTCATATCATAGATATCCACTCTAGGAAAATTTCTTCATGAATTCTCATAATGCGCATAATTTTTCAATCAATTTATAAATTCCTTCAAGGATTGGAATAAACATGTAAAATTATAAACTCTACTTGAAATTCACAATTCTTTTTGCCAAAGTAACTCAAACAGCAACAGAAGTTCAAAGTATATATGAAATAAAAACGTTGGTAGAATTTGAGAATGAGATACGAAGAACATATCATGAAAGTTCATAGAATATACGAATGAGACTGTTTTAAATATACTCAGAACGTACATAGTACATTTGAAATGTACGATATTCATTCAATCGACGTTCGACTGACGTCCCGTCATATATTCGATTACATACGTTCGATGAATATGCATAGCACTTATGAAAAGGTCTCATTGGAATGTGCACAGAATATATTTCGAATATTATCAGGAAAGTGATAATAACTCATCTGAGCAGCCTCTACGCGTTCAGTAATGGGGTCAATCAGCGTTCACTAATTCATGCGACTCGTTCACTAATGGGGGTATTGTTAACATTTCATTAATTTCATTATTTTTATTGTTATCACTTAGAAAATGAATAAAAAATCACGGTAAGAGAAAATTGAAATGCTCAATCTACCTCATTTATACGTGGAAATTCATTTTAAAGAAAATATTCATGAAATAATTTATATTTAGAGTGCTTGTGTTCTTAAATGTTCACTAATGGGGTCAGTTACCTTATGTAAATTCTCAAAATATTCACGAAAAATATAAAATGCTTCTTTTTTGTCATAATATAAGGGATGAAATACTTAGAGGAAAGAGAAATGGTGATTCCAGTTGAATATTTTTAATTTCCTTCAAAATATTGAACAAAATGAAGTGGAAGCTGTTGACCGTAACCATATTCATATAACATTTTGCGCGCAAATCACAAACGACTTGCGTGCGTTTCAAAGTTCCGATTTGCTTGCAATCCTTGTGCGTCGCTTTTTGGTGCGTGAATTGCGAGTGGAGTTGTGCGCAACTGGCTTGCATCTTATTCGCGTGAAATGCGTGCGACCGTTTTAAGGGGTATGAGAGTAAATTCTCTACCTTTTGTCGTATTATTCAAACACGATACATAACTGTATTGATAAGAATAACTTGATGAGATTTTTCTCGACAATTTATCCGTGAAAATACGAAAGGAATTGTGTTTGGAATTGAAAACAAATCATTCTTAGATTGAACTAATGTTCAAACATCAAGGGTTTTTGAGGACGGAATTCACCGCACATTCAAATACTGAATGTTACCCTTCCTTCAACGGGTATCGAACCTCTGGCCGAAACACTGATGCCAATTTAGCGACTTTTCTTTATTTCTGATTGGTCATTCTTACTAACAAGGATACGTGATTGGAAAAGTCGCTAAATTGGCATCAGTGGGCCGAAACCTACCTACAGACATTCCTAACCTGCCTAACCTATGCCCTAACGATTTCAGCTAAACCGACCACGCTGATCGCGTGGTCGAAAAAGACTCACATATATTTGTAATCGTTTTGATTGTTCACATTCATAGTAGGTATACAGTGTACGATGTTATATACAATTCTACATATTCATGTATGAGGATTTTCACTCTATGAGTAATATGAATTGGAATATTCAAAATTTTAAGCTAGATTTGGAAACTTTAGAATTCAAATGAAGTTATGACAAAATTTTTCACGAACTTTGTGCTCTTTTGATAAGGTACAAAGATTTTTGATTTCTCGGAAAATTTAGATATTCAACAAACGCTACGTTTCACATCTTTGAATCCAACATACTTTCCGAGTCAGAACTCACACAGGACAGTCGTCCAAGAATTACGTCGCATCTCCGTAGAAATAAGGGAGAAGAAAGGGAGCGGTGGATATAACATGGTACGATGGAGAAGCAACGTACGACGGAGAAATGTCCGGGGCATTTTTTCGGATGGACATTTCTCTGTTGCTTCTACGCTGTTTCTCCGTCGTACCACGCTGTATCTACCGATCGTTTTTTTCTCCCTGTATTCTACGGAAATGCGATGTAGGTGTCCTGTGTGAGAAAGAGGCAAATATCTGGAAAAAACCCAGAAAATACAAAGCTCTCCAAACTAACATTTGTGTTACCTTTAAGAGATTTGTGCTGTCTGGAAAGTAAATCATAATGGTATTATAGCGATTTGAAGTTATCGAATTCGGAATAACTGAGGCATCCATTCCCAACCTCCCAAAATTCTAAACGGTGTAGAAGTTTGAATCGCATATGAAACGAAACGGAAATTCGAACTCACAAAAAATGATGAATCATCGTTATTAATCTTCTCAAATCGACTTCTTGGAATTGAAAACATTGTTTAAAGAATGTGCTGCAAGATTTTGGGTCTTCAACTGAAGTTGGGTCTGAGTATTCCATTATTCGATTATTAATTCGTTTCAATAAACGATTCAAACTTCAGCAACATAATTCTAACTCACTATAACTCCAGGACGGATGACATTAAAACGATTGATTTCTTCTCAGGAATCTCTTTTCCCTGACTTGAAAACGGTGTTGTGTCAAAATGTGTGAAATTTAGCGTTTGTGAGAAATATAAATTTTGCAAGGAATTCAAAAATCTTCATATTAGATGTACAAATAAGTTTTAGGACAGGTTTCAAAAAATTCAAGATTTATTCAAAAAGAAGTAAAACACAGAAATATTCTTCGAAATAATCTCCATCGCACTGAATGACCTTCAGTCATCTCTCAGGTAACTCGCGGATGCCTTTCGCAAAGGAACTTTTGTTTTTCGAGGTGAGAAATTTAGCGACCCATTTTTCCACTTCTTCAAATGTTTTGAATCGCACGTTAGACACATCGTTCTGCATTTTCCGAAATAAGTGATAATCGGATAGGGCTAAGTCTGGCGCATACGCCAGGTGTGGTATAGCTTCCCATCCAAGCGCTAGTAACGTATCCTTGACCTGTTTGCCCACATGAGGCCGCGCGTTGTCATGGAGCAGTTTTACTGGACGTTTTCCTTTGCCAGAAAATGGACGTTTCTTCTCAATTTCTTGATTCACTTGCATCAATTGATGACAATCGCGATTGGCAGTAACTGTTTGACCAGGTTTGAGAAGTTCATAATTCAGTACGCCTTTCATATCCCACCATATGCACAGCATGACTTTGTTACAATGAATATTGCGCTTTGGCATCGATGTTGTCGGCTCGCCGGAGTCAACCCAATGATGATTTGCGTTTCGGATTATCAAAATAAATCCACCCTTCATCGCCGGTCACAATTTTCCACAAGAAAGACTATGTTTTATATGTTTGTTTTCTATGTTGCTTATTGTAAAGACTCACACAAATGTTAAGACGACAGTTTTTATTTTCTTGAGTCAGGAAGTGTGGTACTCACTTTGTTCCTTTCCGAATCTTACCCATTGCTTTCAAACGATAAGAAACAGTGTATTGAGTTACTCCAAGCTGTTCCAAAAGTTGTTTCTCCGTCTGACAAGAGGTTTCATCCAGCAACGCTTGCACTTCCTGATCATTCACCTTTACGCGAGACCTAGTGCGTTCACGGTCACTAACGTCGAAATCACCCTCTTTGAATCGCTTATACGAATACTCACATGTACTTTTGGATACAATATTGTCTCCAAGAACAGAACATATCGATTGACACGCTTTCCTAACACTTTTTCCTTGATGGAATTTATAGGGAATACAGTGTCTAATAAATAGCTTATCGGTCTGCATGTTTAATTCACAGAATTTCTAGGTTATGTTTATGACTCCTTTACGTTTCGATACTACATATCGAGCGCCATCTATCATAAGTGAGCGACACCTTTGAATTAATTCAGAATAGCTGTTATGATACAAAATCGAAATGTCCTAAAACTTATTTGTACACCTAATATTTCAACAACTGAGCCTGTTCAGAATAAGCATGTGAGATAATACATAGTTAAATGAAATAATGAGACATTGATTTGTTGCTCCAGCTAAGACTCGCTGTACGGTCTTCGGCGGCTTGCAGAATTGAATAAATTTTGAGCTCCGAGAGTGCAGCCACATTTTGTATCGGTTGGTTGCCGACGTTTCGCCATCATTGCAGCTAGCTTCTTCAGGGTGGTATGAGCCTGCGTTCCATTCCCAAGGCTCTTATATAGGGTAGGTGGAGGTGGTCATGCGTGACTGAGCCGTTCGGTCATCCGTGACTACTGTGGGAAAGGGAGGGAGTAGTGGAATAGGTGATTCTTTACTGTTCATTTTTTGTGGTAGAATCGTTGTTACAAGGTTTGTTACTTATCTAAGTACTGTTCATGAGGGTGTGCTTATCCTAGGATTGTGGTCCATATTGGGTTTATGTGTACTCTACCATCATGGTTAATGTTATTAGGTTGTTTTTGTACTCCTATGGATTCACGGATTCTTGTGCTCGTCGTGTATGATGCTCTCGCTATGGTTCTGGTTCTCTTCAATTGTACAGTGTGACCGGTTCCGCTATAGTAAATTTGGGATTTCTAAATCTCAGACATCTTCCGTGTTCTTTCATCCTGTTGCTGATTTTTTTTTCTGTTTCCCCTATGTGCACCTTGCCGTGAGAGCAGGGGGTTTCATAGACTCCGGGTGTGTTTAGTGGTGGTAGGTTGTCCTTTGGGATTGTCAGAATATCGCGGATTTTATTGAAGGGTTTGAAGATGGTTTGGATTTGATGTTTTCTCAGTATTCGTGCGATTTTGTCGATTGTTCCTTGTATGTAGGGGAGATAGATGGACGGTTGGTGTCGTGTAGGTTTAGGAGTTCACTCTTGTTGCTCTGTTGATGGTCTTTGAGGGGTGGTGGTGTGAAAGTCTTTTAGGAAGCAGTCGGTGTGTGTGAGTTTCCGGTGAACTTCGTGTTCCAAAGTTCCGTTGTATTTTCATTCTACTAGGATGTCCAGGAAGGGCAAGCTTGGTTCGATTCTATTCCCATGGTGAATTGGATTTTGGGATGTAAGGAGTTGATGTAGCCTAGGAAAGTCGGAAGAGTGTTCGCGCCGTGAGGTCAAATGACAAAGGTGTCATCCACATATTTCCACCAATGCTTCGGTTTCAGAGGGGACTCCCGCAGAATTTTGTCTTCGAGATGTTCCATGAATATATTTGCTCTTAGTGGAGAAAGGGGTGAACCCATGGCCGCGCCAGTGGTTTGTACGTAGAACTTTTCATCGAAGAGAAAATATGTAGAGGTGAGACAGTGTTCAATGAGTGGGATGTAATCTAGTGAGAGGTTGTGGTTTTTTATGACGTCAAGTGTTTCTCGTATCGGGGCATTGGTAAAGAGCGAGGTAACGTCAAAGCTGACCAGGATATCTTGTGTATTTGTTTTGAGTTTACTGATTTTTTGGATGAAGTTGGTGGAGTTTTTCACTGTCTGAGGTCCTGGGGCTAGCAATGAGTTCAGTTGTTTTGTCAGGTATCGGACCAGTGCTTCAGTTGGAGATTTGATAGCGCTAACTATCGGTCATAGTGGCGTGTCTTCCTTGTGGATTTTGGGTTGTCCGTAAAATCTCGGTGGGAGGCAGCCCTTTGGACGGATGGCTCTTTGGATATCAGGAAGGAGATTGCTGGATTTTATTAGTTGGGTCGTTTTTCTTTCCTACCGTGTGGTCGGGTATTTTTCAAGCGGTATGTATGTGTCGTCGTATAGGAGATCCTGCATTTTTTGGATATAGTCCTTCCTGTCCATCACGACTGTCGCGTTGCCTTTGTCTGCAGGTGGGACTACCAGATCTTGGTTTTTGCTGAGTGCTGTGAGGGCTTTTTGTTCTGACTTTTCCCACAGTGGTCACGGGTGACTGAACGGATCAGTTACGCATGACCACCTCCACCTATCCTATATAAAAGCCTTCGGAATGGAATGCAGACTCATACTACCCTGAAGAAGCTAGCTGCAATGATGGCGAACTGTCGGCAACCAACCGATAAAAGACGCGGCTTCACTCCGGAAGCTCAAAATTGATTGACCACATTGATTGTTCGTCACTCTTTTTTGTTGACAAATTGCTCAAACAATAATTCTTTTTTGAACAATCGTTAAGAAATCCTGTCTTCCAACAAAAGATAAATTTCGAATATTCATGATGCATACCAGTTATTTGCAATTGTACTTTTTTGATTTATGTCTTTTTTATGAATCATTTCAATAACTGCATTCTAGAAATAAATTTGCATACACTCCAGTATATATATTTTTCATTCGACTATTTTCTTACCACTACACGCACCTTGCATGCAAAATATTCATGCAATATCCAAGCATTCCACTCTCAGAAAATCATTTTCAATCCATAGATTGATTTGTTTTTTGAAACAAAATTAGAACTGAGAATGAAAACACGTGTTGTGTTACTTGCATTACTGTAATATTGTTTGTATCCACACAGCACGGTGGTCCCGATGTAGTCATGAAGAATTCTTTATGGTACAATTGTGGTATTCTTCAAGAGTCCCCGTATGACAGTTCAGAATTAGTTCTTCATCGTTCGAAACGAGAGAATCGATTCAAAACTTTATTTGAATTGCATCCAAATCTACACCCTAGTAAAAAGTAAACATATATGACCCATACATGATTCATCCATAATACATATACAGGGTGGGGCATTTAAAGTGTCGCGAGCGTTTTTTCCAAAAA
This sequence comes from Gonatopus flavifemur, assembly GCA_018340375.1. Lineage (NCBI taxonomy): Eukaryota > Metazoa > Arthropoda > Insecta > Hymenoptera > Dryinidae > Gonatopus > Gonatopus flavifemur. The sequence continues at coordinate 4,395,092 of JAFFJZ010000018.1, forward strand.
TAAAATGAGATACGAGAAAATTTTTCGGACAAAAATTGTAGGGTATCGAGGGGGACATCCGATGCAGTGATGCCAGCATTTGGTCGACCGAGTCGATTTACCCTCTCCATCTGACCATTTCTCGTCCCCACCATTCCAGCCGGGAGTACGCACACATTGAAACCCGTATTTATGTGATTCGGAACCGGTCGGTTCACTTCGAGTCAGCTCGGACAATCGAGAGAGAACCAACTATCCGTCGGTCTTTGTCTTCTCAATATGTTTTACGATCGGCTAACTCCGTGCAAGATCGGAAAAAGTTTAAAGCCCACGCGGTCGACTTACCGAAAAGTTTCACCGCTTTTGCTTTTCCAAGCGACAATTTTATTGTAATCAGTATCGAACTGACTTGCCCGGCACCCCGAGCAATTCTCGGCCGGGGCCCTTCGATATTTTTTTCGTTTTTTTTTCAAATCAAGAGCCAGTTCAATACTGATTATTAAATTATCACGATGAAATATAAATTTGATGCATAGCATCATTTAATTGAATTAAAATCGAATATGAGTAAATAATTTTTCAATTATTATTTATTTTTCATAAATTTTATAAGATTATTGGTTAAAGATTATGACTGATTATGAAGCTTTCAAGAACTCCTATATGTATTGTATAAAAATTTTCTAATAGTTGCGTATTTCTAATCATTATTTTAAATCTTGATGATTTTTCAATGAATTTCATTAGAATTGTCAATCAATCGATGGTTGAAGAATTCTAAGATAGTTTGGGGATCTATGATAAATGTCCTGCGGTGAATTCTATAATTTTCCCTGATAAATTAATTTTCAGAGATCACTATGATATTCCAGTAATGAGGATAATCAAATCAACATCGATTATCAGATGTTGATCAACATCAAAATAATAAGACTGAATATTCAATTGATTGAGTGCAAATTATTTTCAATGGACTGAATAATTAGATTTGAGCATTCAAATAGATATTTCATCATTTCACGCATTATCAGTCTCTTTCCTTCGCTGCATTACTTCATAGATGTAATATGTGGATCGAAATATTACAAGACCACATAGCCTAGCGGCAAAAGACATGTTTCTTGCGGAAGAACGGTCGGGTTCGATTCTGTGTGGGAGACATTTCATTTTTTTTTGTCATCTCTCTGGTGAATAATCCAATTTCACATCCGATTATTATTTTTTATGTCATTACATCGTCATGTTATCAATAATCCTGATCTTTCGGAATGCACTTGTGGATTCGACCAAGTACAGGTCCGAGTCGATTGGAAATTTCCCAAATATTCGTGTCCATGAGATATACACAGTAAAAAATTTTTCGTCAAATTCAACACACAAGCGAATGTTGACCATTTTTCTTCACACTCAACGTGTGTTGATTCCAGAGTGACACTCACAAAGTGTTAATTTGAACTCGAATAACATTTTAATGTGTTGAAAATGAATCGATCGAACAGCATTTGATCAGTGTGTTAAATGAACACACAAAAGTGTTAAATATTCAACACTCGAATTTTAACACGTAGTTAAATATTCAACACTTGAATTTTGACACGTAGTTAAATATTCAACACTTGAATTTTGACACGTACTTCTTTTTTACACAATGACGGAATTTCTTTTTACTGTGTAGACCGATCGATGCAGAATCTTCTGAAATGAGGAATTAATAGCACTTCAGAGGAACGTTTTTGAAGAAGTGTACTCGCAAATTCCATCAATTCCTGTGACGAATTGATGGAAAAAATTTCAGAAACTTGTGTCCATCGAATAAAGACCGATCGATTTGCAATCTACTGAAATGAAAAATGAAATCACTTCGGAGGAATGTTTTTAAAAAAGTATACTTGCAAATTCCATCAAACCCTTTGACGAATTGATAGAAAAATTTCGAAACTTTGTCTCCGTGGAATATAGACCGATCGATTCTGGATCTCCCCACGGAGAGCAATGGATTCTAAGGAGTATGACAAATATCATGAAGGCTGGAATATTTCATAATATATTTTCGAGTATGAGGACAAGTATCTAGATTATAAGTGTTATGAGTACAAGTATCCATTTATGATGAAGGTGTTTGTTTTGGGTTACCGTCAACCAGTAATATATCAATATAATAACAGCAAGGAAAAAAAGTTAGTTCCTATTATAATATAAGATTATTACAATTACTATCTTCAGTTGCTTGAATTGAGAAAAGAATAATATGAAATCGGAAAAAAAGATACTCCTCAGGACATGAACCCGCCAAGATACCACACGAAGAATCCTTTTCCAAGAGCGAGAATAGAACTCTTCAAGAATTCTTTGGAGTTGACAGTACCATCTACCCCAAAACAAACACCTTCATCATAAACGGATACTTGTACTCATAACACTTATAATCTAGATACTTGTCCTCATACTCGACAATATATGATGAAATATTCCAGCCTTCATGATATTTGTTATACTCCTTAGAATCCATTGCTCTCCGTGGGGAGATCCAGAATCGATCGGTCTATATTCCACGGAGACAGAGTTTCGAAATTTTTTTATCAACTCGTCAAAGGGTTTGATGGAATTTGCAAGTATACTTTTTCAAAAACGTTCCTCCGAAGTGATTTGATTTTTCATTTCATTAGATTTCGAATCGATCGGTCTTTATTCGATGGACACAAATTTTTGAAATTTTTTCATCAATTCGTCACAGGAATTGATGGAATTTGCAAGTACACTTCTTCAAAAACGTTCCTCTGAAGTGCTATTCATTTCTCATTTCAGAAGATTCTGCATCGGTCGGTCTACACAGTAAAAAGAAATTCCGTCATTGTGTTAAAAAGAAGTACGTGTCAAAATTCAAGTGTTGAATATTTAACACTTTTGTGTGTTCATTTAACACACTGATCAAATGCTGTTCGATCGATTCATTTTCAACACATTAAAATGTTATTCGAGTTCAAATTAACACTTTGTGAGTGTCACTCTGGAATCAACACACGTTGAGTGTGAAGAAAAATGGTCAACATTCGCTTGTGTGTTGAATTTGACGAAAAATTTTTTACTGTGTATATCTCATGGACACGAATATTTGGGAAATTTCCAATCGACTCGGACCTGTACTTGGTCGGATCCACAAGTGCATTCCGAAAGATCAGGATTATTGATAACATGACGATGTAATGACATAAAAAATAATAATCGGATGTGAAATTGGATTATTCACCAGAGAGATGACAAAAAAAAATGAAATGTCTCCCACACAGAATCGAACCCGACCGTTCTTCCGCAAGAAACATGTCTTTTGCCGCTAGGCTATGTGGTCTTGTAATATTTCGATCCACATATTACATCTATGAAGTAATGCAGCGAAGGAAAGAGACTGATAATGCGTGAAATGATGAAATATCTATTTGAATGCTCAAATCTAATTATTCAGTCCATTGAAAATAATTTGCACTCAATCAATTGAATATTCAGTCTTATTATTTTGATGTTGATCAACATCTGATAATCGATGTTGATTTGATTATCCTCATTACTGGAATATCATAGTGATCTCTGAAAATTAATTTATCAGGGAAAATTATAGAATTCACCGCAGGACATTTATCATAGATCCCCAAACTATCTTAGAATTCTTCAACCATCGATTGATTGACAATTCTAATGAAATTCATTGAAAAATCATCAAGATTTAAAATAATGATTAGAAATACGCAACTATTAGAAAATTTTTATACAATACATATAGGAGTTCTTGAAAGCTTCATAATCAGTCATAATCTTTAACCAATAATCTTATAAAATTTATGAAAAATAAATAATAATTGAAAAATTATTTACTCATATTCGATTTTAATTCAATTAAACGATGCTATGCATCAAATTTATATTTCATCGTGATAATTTAATAATCAGTATTGAACTGGCTCTTGATTTGGAAAAAAAACGAAAAAAATATCGAAGGGCCCCGGCCGAGAATTGCCCGGGGTGCCGGGTAAGTCAGTTCGATACTGATTACAATAAAATTGTCGCTTGGAACAGAAAAAGCGGTGAAACTTTTCGGTAAGTCGACCGCGTGGGCTTTAAATTTTTTCCGATCTTGCACGGAGTTAGCCGATCGTAAAACATATTGAGGAGACAAAGACCGACGGATAGTTGGTTCTCTCTCGATTGTCCGAGCTGACTCGAAGTGAACCGACCGGTTCCGAATCACATAAATACGGGTTTCAGTGTGTGCGTACTCCCGGCTGGAATGGTGGGGACGAGAAATGGTCAGATGGAGAGGGTGAATCGACTCGGTCGACCAAATGCTGGCATCACTGATCTGATGGTGGCCTTGGCTTTGACCTCAAATCTCATCTTCAAGGGCATTCTTAGATCAACTCTTGTTTTTTAAATAGCATCTCATATTTTTTACTGCAGATTTGGATTCTAGGTCAAAAACCAAGAAACTTTTGTCTGAACCATTTTCCTGAAATCCGCAAAGATGGCGCTCTAATCGATATTGTTCCATACTGAATCTGACATTAGAATAACTCGAAAACGAAGGGTCTTGGAGGAGAATGTTTCGGACAAAAGTTGTCTGATTCCAAGGGGGACCCCTTGAACTGAAACGGAGGTGATGGGGTATAACAGACAAAACACAACACATTTCAATCGTCTACATCACTTGGATATTTTTAATGCAGTAGATGCTCAAAATGATGGCCTTCGACTTCAATACACATTTCAAAACGTTTTACAAAAGATTGCTGAACTCGTGCTAAAATATCTTCATTGATGCTCGCGCATGCATTGATGATTCGTTGACGCATATTCTCAGGTTTAGTCGGTGCTTGTTGATAAACTGTATCTTTTATGTATCCCCATAAAAAAAAATCTGGAGAAGTAAGATCCGGAGAACGGGCAGGCCAATGAACTGGTCCACGACGTCCTATCCATCGTCCAGGATAATCTCTGTCCAATATTTCTCGAGCCGTGACTGCATAATGGGATGGACAACCATCGTGTTGATACCACATATTCAATCATTCCTGAATAGGTATGTCTTCAAGTAATGTTGGAAGTACTTGATCTAAGAAATGTCTGTACTTCTCTCCATTTAGCGTATCTGCAATGAAGTACGGTCCAATTACTCGAGATCGAAAAATACCACACCAAACATTCACAGCCCATTGTCTTCGATGCTCTACTTGACGTAACCATCTTGGATTTCCTGTCGCCCAGTAATGCATATTATGTCGATTTACTTGACCATGATTGGTGAACGTCGACTCATCAGAAAATAATATGTTGATGAAGTTGTTATTGTGCATTTGCGCTAGACCCCATCGACAAAACTGTACACGATTTTCGAAATCATCACCGTGAAGGTCTTGATGCAAACAAATGTGATACGGATGGAATTTGTGACGGTTCAGTATTCGAAGAACACTTCTTCGAGAAATTCCCGAATGGAGTTCAATTTCACGAGAGCTCACGTGTGGATTATTGGCTACTGCAGCTAGTACATCAACTTCCGCATTTTCTCCGCTAACAGTTCTCATTCGATGTCGTTTTTCCCTTGTAACACTTCCCGTTTCTGAGAATAATTTTGTAATGCGTTGAAAATACCTAATGGATGGCGTTGTTCTCTCAGGAAATCGTTCTGCATACAAGTCATATGCTTATCTGGGGTTCTTATGCACTTCACCGTAAATGTAGATCATATCGATCTTTTCAGAAACCGTTTATCGGATATCCATGATTTTCAATTTGTCATAAACCAAGTAATAATCAAATGTAACTGACAAACTGACTTTCAAAATCGTGAATTTTCACTGAACCCCGTCGTTTGTTTACATCGTGTGAGCTCTGAATGGTGGTAATGTAGACGATTGAAATGTGTTGTGTATTGACAACTTTTGTACGGAACATTCTTTTGCAAGACCCTTCGTTTTCGAGTTATTCGAATGTCAGATTCAAAATGGAACAATATCGCTTAGAGCGCCATTTTTGCGGATTTCAGGAAAATGGTTCAGACAAAAGTTTCTTGGTTTTTGACCTAGAATCCAAATCTGCAGTAGAAAATATGAGATGCTATTTAAAAAACAAGAGTTGATCTCAGAATGCCCTTGAAGATGAGATTTGAGGTCAAAGCCAAGGCCACCATCGGATGTCCCCCTCGGTACCCTACAACTTTTGTCCGAAAAATTTTCTCATATCTCACTTTATTTTTGGAAAAAACGCCCGCGACACTTTAAATGCCCCACCCTGTATAATCCATATATGGTCCATACATGAAAACATGTGGAATCATATATAATCCATATACAATTCATATATGACCATATATGATCCATATATAATGCATATATAATCCATGTATGCAGAATATTTTATATATGGCAGAATTTGTTTAGATATGTGAAAAATCTTGCATTCATGGGTCATATATGGATTACATATGAATTATATATGGGTCGTATATGGGCCCTACATGGATTCAATATGGATTATGTACGGATTATTTTTATATGTTCATATATGATTCATTCTTACTGGGACACGCATAATAACCATATTGTAATCACCATGTTATTGGGCGACAACAAATTATATTGACGGCATTCAACATCAGGAGAAGCGAGTCAAATGTTGCGCTAGTCAATTTCATAAATCACACGTTCACTGGACATTTTCCATGCATAATAATAGAATCCACCACTAGGATTAAACTCTGAATCCAAGTTTTAGTCTTTCACTGATTCCTGATGAGTATGAGAGTAATTTAAAATTAATAACCTCCAAATGTTAGAAATTCTTCTAAACTTCGTTCCGCCATCATTACGAACCATGAAAGAATCCAAATTTATACCTAAATATAGAGTCCAATCTCAAGTATGCACTTGATTATTATCGATTGTCAATTCGAATTTATCAAATAATTCATGCAAAAAGTCGGTGAAGCATTTTACCTGATTCTCTTGATACTTGAGCGCCCTTAATCATCAATAATTAGGTCATGAGATTCCCAGAAATTGTTTCTACGGTTTATGTCAGCATAACTAAATATGAAATTTGTTATATAATCATCTATCAGAACGGTGATCATATATTACTTCCATGTTGTAATGGCGATAATCATGATATCATTTTTATGACTGATTCATTCATAATTGCCAATCTTTTAGTGATCATGCACTGAGAAATAGTTGAAGGTGATCTGGTGAAAGCTTGCTTCTTTTATCAGTTAAAATATTTCCAGCTCTGAAAAACAGACATAATGTGCTCCCACATATATCATGTTCCTACATAATATGCATCAACAGAACATTTTTTATGATAAAGGTGATCAAATACTCCATTTATATTGAATTCTGTCCCTTTTTTTCGGGACTATGACCTTTCGGGCTTATGCCATTTCGGAATGATGACACTTCGGGACTATGCCACCGTTGTGATTATGAACCTTCGGTATGATGATACTCTACCGTGAAGAACCGATTGTCGATTTTCAGGTTAAAGAATCAATTTTCAAAAACATCGATTGACCGAGAATCGATTCGAATCCCCGATTTTTCTGGTATGGGCTAAATTTGCCCAACGGACTTTCCGCCGAATAAACATAATTTGACAATCGCTAGTCACTTTTTAGTAATCACTACAAATGACTAGCGATAGTTAAGTTGCGTCTTTTCGGCGAAAAATTCGTGCGGTGGGTTCAGCCCCTACCATTTTCCTTCCCTGACTTACTCCTGATAAAAATGGCCGTTGGGCATCCGCATCTAACGGCCATTTTTGTCAGGGATGTTCTACAGTAACGTAGATAACACAACGTATGTTTTCATTCTCAGTTCAGATTTTGTTCCAGAAAGCAATCCACAGTTCAATGATATAATGATCTACAATTATTTTTTTTATTCATGACAAATAGAGTTTTTTCTGATATTTCGAAAAAAAATTAGAATAATTCCAATGCTTTAAAACCTTTTCTCTCAATAGCTCATCATTTTCTCCCGTATTTTAACCGAAACGATGCATTTTGTATTCTTTGTATTAGTGTTTTGAAGTTTTATCTGATTCTATATTTGAATCTGCCACCATACTTTGCCCGCTTTGAAGCACACAAAGTTACGGTCTGAGGTTGTAACATTGGATTGTGTATCCAGTCTGCGTGAAGGAATTAGATAGACCTCCAGTGGACCAAAAGTCCGTTAGCCCGGAGCATCGTTGGCTCGGAATGTGAAATTTCGAACAAAAGTAATCCCAGAAAACTGTTGATGACATTTTATCTTATTCGGACACAACTAGTAACATAGAGTAAGATTTTGGGATTACTCGTTCGGGATTTTAGATTTCCAACGGTGATTCGGGCTGACCGACTCTCGGGTCAACGGGGGTCTACCTAGAAACCTCAGAGCATATACTACTGGAACGAGAAAAGGCTACGGAGGAGTGTGGTCAGTTTGAATTGAAGATAAGATGAGAGTTCTGACTTTTACGCGGTGCTATCTCTGTTCAAATTTCATTGGATAAAATAAAAGACATCTGCCTGAAAATTCGATCTCTCTGTCTCTCTCATAATTTTACAACACTTATTTCTATTTAAATCATAGGCAATGCTCGCTCCAGTAGTATATGCTCTGACCAAGGAACTATCATTTTGATAAGCGGTTATCGCGCTCCCTCACGACAAGAATTCTCAATTCAATGAAGTGAGAATCCCCGGGCTATTAGTTTGGAATCATTAGAAACGGAGACCATGATACATCATCTCAATGGATACTTTCTCCATCTTTGATAAGAGATTTTCTGGGCAAATGAAATCTAGAAGCAGGAAGATTAAAAATTCCCTAGGGAGATAATTGATGAGAACGGAGGAAAAGATAGAACAATGAATTAATCATTCAGAAGATCGGTATAAAGGAAGCAATAATATAGGATTCTTATAGAGGAAGGAAGATATCGATGAAGAAGAATTGGGAGATTTGATTTTGAGATCAGAATTCGACAGAGCTTCGAAAGAATTGCAGAATGATAAAGCACCAGGAGTAGATGGCATGAGTGCGGACCTTATCGAAGCCTCCAGTCGAAAAACCCATGACGCACTGTTTGAATTGGTCAGAGATATTCACGAAAATGGAGAAGTACCGAAAGATGTCCAAAAGAATAAACTTGTCGCCATTCTGCAAAAACAAGGAGCAGACAAAGGCGAGGACTACAGAACGATTAGTTTAACTTCATATGCCTCGAAAATACTGACAAAAATTGCATACAGGAGGGTAGAAAATAAAATAGAGTGTAGATTAGCAGAAGTCAGTTCGGTTTTAGGAAAATACAGGAACGCGTTCCTCTATTATACAAAGAGCATTCGATAGTGTTGATTGGGAGAAAATGTTCGCGATTTTGGAAAAGGTAGGAATTAATTTCAAGGATAGGAGAATAATATATGAATTATATAAGAATCAAACCGCAATAATAGAAATAGGAAGTCAAGAAGGAGAAGCACAAATTAAAAGAGGGATGAGACAAGAATGCTCACGATCACCATTCATTTTCAATCTTTGTATAGAAGAAGCGATGAACGAAGTGAAGGAGCAAGTGTAATTAAAATGACAGATTCAGGGAAAAAATGTAAGCATGTTGAGATTTGTGGATGACATAGCTATATTAACTGCGAGTAGTGGTGCTGAGTAGGGGTGTGCGAACCGTTCGAATCTCGAACCGAACCGAACCGAACTCCTACTGTTCACAGTCAATTAATTCTGCAACATGACAATGCCAAACCGCATACCACACAAGTCATGAAAAAATATTTAGATGGACAGAACTGGGGAGTACTTTTCCACCCGCTATATTCGCCAGACATAGCTCCGTCGGATTACCACTTATTTCGGACAATGCATTCAGATCTTACAGGAGAACGGTTCGCTAAATACGAAAGTATCAAAAGTTGGCTTAATAATTGAATCAGCTCAAGAGATCAGGATTTCTTCAGGCAAGGAATATATAAATTACCTGAAAGATGGGCAAAGGTTGTAGCTGCAGATGGAGCATACTTTGAATCAACTGTTCTTCAATTTTGTAAACAAGCAAATGTGTTTTATTCCAACAAAAAAGGGTGGGGTCATATTCACAAACCCAATATGTTCAAAGAATATGAGCTTAGCAGGGAGGAAGGAATTCTTGAAGAGTTGCGTTCAGAGAAGAGCATTATATGGTTGCAAAACTTGGAAAATTGGAAAAACGGACCAACGAGGACTCGAAGCTTTGGAAATGTGGTGTTATAGAAGGATGATTAGAATAAAGTGGATAGAGAAACACAGTAAAAAGTGAAACTTGAAATCATCCCGAATATCAGCTTAAAACTGCAGCCAAAAGTAGCGCCTATTCCAACTGAAAGTAAGCAATGAAAAAGACTGAATTTCAGTCAATTCTATCTTACTTTGGAATTAAGATAGAATTCCATCTTAATTTTCAAAGTAAGATGGAATTGACTGAAATTCAGTCTTTTTCATTGCTTACTTTCAGTTGGAATAGGCGCTACTTTTGGCTGCATTTTTAAGCTGATATTCAGGATCACTTTAAGTTTTACTTTTTACTGTGTGATTACTTCATGACGATGATGAATATTCGAATATACTTCAGTTTTCAACAATCTAGTCCCTGTGCAATATATTTTAGATACCGAAGAATTGTTGAATTTGTGAATTTTAGTGGAGAATAGAGTAGAATATAATGACGATTGGAAGACACAAGACGAAAAATTGGTTTCAACTTATGGCATCCCACATATATTCTGCTTTTTGTTCATTTTTTGGTCATCATTTTAATATAAGTAATATGGGGATACAAGCATGTCAAAGCCATGCGAAAGGTAAAAAACATAATACGATGAAAAATGACAATGGAAACGGGATTGCTTCTTATTCCAAATCCTCAATTGGAAATCCAATGCAGTCGCAGATGAAAGAGCGCAATGAAAAAGAAAATCATATTCCAACAGTAAACGAACCGAATACTTCGAAAATTTGTAACACTCCAAAGACTTCCTGCATCACTTCACACACTGAGAGAGATAAAAGAGAGAAATTACAGTTCACATTGTAATTTTCGGCTCTATACCAACTTTTCTGCAAATACAGCAGAGAAATTCATAATTCTTCATATCATAGAATGTAATAATGAAATTGCAGTATATAGTATGAAAAATTACATAATTTTTTCGGAAGATATCACCAAAAAAATTCATCACTTCTGATAATCAGTTTCATATTGAAAGATTGAGAGTAACAACAATAATTAGCAATTAAGAAATCCAAATATTGCGTTATAAACACGATAATATGAATTGCGTATGTTCGTACTGCAACTTTTTAATTTTTTCCGTCGATGCTAAGAATTCGTTAGAAATTACATTTTCGTTGTGTAATGTGTTCAATTTTGTAGATAAGTTTTACAGTGTTTGCTTGTTAACGACCGGTTCCAGTGTAGCGTTGTCAGAATTACATTTTCTGGTCGTTAACGGCTGTTTGAATATATCAACGCTTGCACATGGAAACAAACGAAAAGCTCTCAACATTTCGAGCATTCATTATGTTCTCTCAAAGACATCTACAAGATGTTCAAAACTGAAAAATCAGAGAAATTTTTCATATCTTCTACAGAACATAATGAAGGTTTGAAATAGGGGTGTGCGAACCTTGAATTTTTCAGTCGAACCGAACTCGAACCGAACTTCAAATATATTTTTCAAATCGAACCGAACCGAACCGAACTTTGAAAAGTCGAACCGAACTCGAACCGAACTTCAAATATATTTTTCAAGTCGAACCGAACCCGAACCGAACTTTGAAAAGTCGAACCGAACTCGAACTGAACTCCAAATTTTCCCAGTCGAACCGAACCGAACTGCAAATATATTTTTCAAGTTGAACGGAACTTTGTAATTTCGAACCTACTTCCAACTTCCAAAACGTCTAATCGCAAAGCCAAAAACTAAATTAGAAATACATTTATGAAAACAGAATCCATCATGAATTCATTTTTTAAAGTGACGTTTCATATGCAGCATGTTGCAGTAATAAAACAGTCTACCCTAGTAGCACCAAAAGTACGTAAAACATTTTGAGAATGTTTATTAAACGTTTGGGTAATTTAGAAACGTTCGGAGAATATTCTATGGGTCAATTTAAAATTGAGTGCAGATAAATTTTTCTCTGTTTCCGAATGTTCAATTGCAGCGACTAGTATTTGAATATTGATAAAATGGTCGCAAATTTGAGGCAAGTAACGAAGACGAATCAATTCTTCAATAAATCACAGAAAAGTGTCCATAGTGTAATCTAGTGTTGATTTGTTACCATATTTCTGGAATAACAGGGTTGTCCCTTTTGGTAACAGAGTGGTTTTTTATGTAAGTTTAACATATCCCACGTATCTAGATGAATTTGAAATTGGGTGCAGAACACTTTTATCATAAATTTCAATAATCACAAAGTAAAATTTCCTCCTAATATAATTATTTATATCCTCATGCAATATTTGGAACATGATTAACTCACATTAGAAACCACTCTGTTACCAAGAATGATTACTCTACTATTAAAAAAAAAATGGTGATGAATCAACACTATTTTGAGGTTTGTGGTAGCGTTGATTATAAACCTCTTTGCATAAAAGACAAGGACACTCACCTCACTGCATTTTTCTCTCTTTCTTTTGTTTGCAGCTGTCTCTGTTTATTTGTGTAAACCCCATGTTTACTGACTCGTCCTCCTAGTATAATATCTTTATAGTTTAATCACGCAGAACTTATGTGTTCATTATATATATCCCGCGCATCTGAGGAGGCAAAATAATGAGGCTGCGAATAGAATTCTTTATGAATATATTCAATTTCATCTAATCCGCAGTATTGTCAACAAGGTTATCCGAAATATGAACTTTTTCAATTATTCAAGTTTGAGATTCGAAACTACACCAGGAAAAATCACAGATTCAATCAACTTGCGTCTATCAAGTACCCAATATCATGTCAATTCGACTTGGAAACAAGTTGTTTCTGCGTGTTTACAAGCAAAAACAACATGGGAACGCCTGTATGTGTGTTCTCCATCACTTGAACTTGCCATCGATATCAGATCAACTTGATGATAGGTCGATTCAACATCGTCTTTTTTTTTCCAGCGTAGTCGAATTTTTTCGGGTTTTGAGTCTCAAGTTCGAAGCAAACCGTGACAAATCGAATCTCGAGCCGAACGTTTTCAATGAATGCAGTTCGAAATTTGAACCGAACCGAACTGTTTCTGTTATCCAAGTTCGAAATTCGAACCGAACCGAATTTTTTGTACTACCCATTAAGATTAAGCGTTTCACAAGATTTTATAAAAGGAAAAATCGTTTTCTTTTTGTCTTAGAATATGGTTGTGCAGTACGGTTCGCTGATTTTTAATCACCCTGGATTGTAAAAGTAACATCATTTATGAAAGGATTGATTACCAAACCCTTAGTGCATTGTTCCTCACAGGAAAGTGTAAACTTTACATTGTGACGAAACAAATAGTATATTTTCCCCGCTATTCACATTGAGCAAAGTGATGTCCGCGAAAAATGTAAACTTCATAGGGTTGGCGTTCAATTTTCTGTATCCCTGCTGAGAATGTAATATTTATCGTGCCTGCATTCAATTTCCTGCGTTGTCTCTCGAAAATATAATGTTTACGATGTCAGCTTTAAAATTTCTCCGGAATATAAAATTTACAATTTTTTTCGTACTACGCCGAAAAATATCTTAAAACATGTGAAATTTGTGCTCTTCTATATAATTTCTCTCTTTTTTTCCCTCAATGTACACTGTAAAAAAAAACTGGAAATTTACTGCGCAACTGGACTGGAAATTTCCAGTGCTAGTACTGGGATATCGATATTCCAGTACATGTACAGATATTTTGTTGGTACGTTACTGAAAATTTACCAAGCATAACTGGAAATTCAGTCCTTGTACTGGAATTTTCAAGTTTGGTATTGTGTACTGAAATTTTGCCATGATTTTGCGAAAATTTTCTGGCTCGTACTACAATTTCACAGTTTTTGTGCAACAGAAAAAAGTATCCCCTCAATGAGGACTTGTAAAAAATTTCGAATTTAGAAAAAAAACTTAATCGTGGGTATACTGGAAGTCTACAGGTTTTGAACTGCAATGTTCGGGTTGTGTGATGGACTTTTCCAGTTTCTATGCAACGAAATTTTCCAGTTATGCTGGAATTTAATCACTGTCGCACTGAAATATTCCACTTTTGTTGGACTTCGTCATTTCTGGTGGGAAAAATTTCAAGTCTTTATATTAAAAATTTCCTGATTGAGATTTTGAATAATATTTGTAATTGTAGCAAATAAAATTGATATATGAGGTTTTTCAAAGATTTATTTTTTTGTGTATTCTAGATATGAAGCATATGTAGTAACCCAAGCTGGCCTTCCAATATGTCGCGCTATAGCTCGTCGGTTAGGTCTTGGGTTTCAGTTGGTAGGCAGATAGAAAAATGTAGGTTCAAATCCCGTTAGGTAGACATGACTTTCTGTCCATCCACATGAACGATCCAGTTTCTCAGTCATCTTGAAACACAAGGACCGTGCAAAATCACTTTGTGTGAGCAATTTTTTTTCAATTTTCATGAATATTTCCAGCATTAATTTTCCAGTACATGTCCTGGAAAAGTCCAGTTCGTGTACTGAAAAATTCCAGTACTGGGGCTCAGCAAATTTCCAGTTCTGATGCTGAAATTCCATAACATTTGTACTGAATTTTTGCAGTACAAATGTGCTGAAATTTTCCGGTACATGCACAGGTTAATAACTTCCAGTACATTTACTGGAATTTTCCGGTGAACCTTTTTTACAGTGTACTTGATCAAAGACAAGATCACCAGATCTGAAATTATATGGACTCTTACATCTGTTCATTAGCATTTATCATCGTACACTGGAGCAAAATGCATTGAATCTATAAAATTGATGTTTGAAAATTGTCCCAATACATTTGCTGATAAGATACATTTAAGCAATGACAAAATGGTTTATATAATTGTTTATGGGCTTGGACCTCATTCTTATAAAAAGACCTCGATAAAGCATGTGACAGTCATACTTGTACTATAGCTTTCGATGAATCTTTCAATAAAGTTTCTAAAAAAAAAACAAATGGATCTGCATGTACGATTTTGATGTTCTTCAGCACGGCAAGTGCGTAACAAGTACTCGGGCTCAGCTTTCCTCACTCACACAAGACCAGCTGAATTCAAGAATCAACTAAATGAACTTGATTTGAATACATTAACTCAGATTTCAATGGATGGACCGAATGTCAACTTCAAATTTTTTGAGGATTTCAAAAAAGATGTAGAACAAGAGTTGGATCATAAGAATAACTCATTCGATGCAGGTTCCTGTGGAATACATACTGCTCACAATACTTTCAAACATGGTTTCAAAGAAAGCAAATGGGAAATAAGTGAATTTCTCACAGCTATTTATTATTCAGTCTCCTGCTTGAAAAGGCGATTATATCAAAATTATAGGGTCTGATGACATACCTAAAAAATTTGGTCCCACGAGATGGGTTGAAAATGTAAAAGCTGCTGAGAATGCTGAAAAAGTTATTGGAAATTTGCGAAAGGATGTAAGTACTGTAGAGAAGTAAAGAAACAAAGAATTTTCTTCATTGGAAAGCAACAAAAACTATTAAACTATGGATCGTCATCTGAATGATGAATTAGTGCAGCCAAAACTTGCTTTTTTATTACATTTGCTAGTGACGTGGAATGTTTCTTAAGAGAATTTCAAACTGATGCACCCATGATGTCTTTTTTATAAGATGAATTGAGCGATATTGTGAGGAATTTATAGTCGATTTATAAAGCAAGAAGTTCATATTAGCAGAAACATTAGGGTGCTTCAAAAAACACTGTTTTTCTCAAATCGATTGTCTCACTCCCCAAAAAGTTTTCTGCTGGCATGAAATGAAAATCTCTAAAAGCTGGGTTCAATGCGATAAAGTTCAGAGGTCAATATCCACTTCTAAGTTCCAATTTTTATGTCTCATCTATACTTCTCTATCTGGAACTCGGTGGATTATTGAAAATTGTATGTGCATAAAATGTGATGTTATTGATGTTTTTGTTCAATGTTTTATCACATGCACTGTTGCAAATAAAAACGACGACATACCGTTGCCCATTTTAGGGTAGTGGCTAAACAGAAGTTTTCATAATTCAGGAAAAAGGAACATCAAAATGACCACTGCGAGAAATCATTATTCCCTGGTTTTTCGTTGTTTATTATAGCCACATTTCTGCCTTTTCTGATGATTCAGAATCATACAAAACATGGGGAGGGTTCAGAGCTATCTATGAACGAACGGGATTGATGCTGTTTATACACGAATAGTTTCAAAATACCCGAATGTTTTTTATTATTCTGAACCACCAGAAAAGGTAGAAATGTGGCTATAATGGATAACGAAAAACTAGGGAATAATGATTTCCCACAGTGATAATTTTTATGTTCTTTTTTTCTGAATTATGAAAATTTCGGTTCAGCCACTCCCCTAAAAGGGGCAATAGTATGTCGTCGCTTTTATCTGCAACAGCGCATCCCTGGTAGAAATGTTACAAGTTCTTCCCTATGACCGATGAGGCACTAAGAAGGAAGAACTAATTAGGAAAAACTAGCAAGGGGCTAGTCAATAACTGATAAGTTGGATCCAACTAGCATTGATTGGGACAAACTAATGAGTTACTCATCAGTATTTGATAATCTGAACTAATTAATAATAGTAGAGTAAAATCTTCTCTACTGATAATTACAAGTATTCACTCCAGGTATAAATTGAATGAAGAGACATGAGCTCTTCAATCTTGGATTGAATGAAATGTTCCTTGCACTTTTTATCAGAAGAGACGACATTTTTGATGGATTTTAACTTTAAAGATGAGTAGGGATTGAGCAACAATTTTGGCATGATTCATAAGTGAAAATAACTTTTTATTCATTCCAAGACTCGGGAGGTAATTTCTCTTAATTGCATCTATATTCTAAGTGAAGAATTGTAGTTATTACTACAGTATACCCCCTAAATTTCTAAGAGTGAAATTTCCACTCTCAATGTAAAATGCATTAGCACTTTCACTCTCCAAGAGTGACAAGATCACTTTAGTAGAGTGAATCTCTCCACTTTTCAAACTAGAATGAAAATTATCACTCGTAAGTAGAGAGTGAATTATACTTCACCTATTTGTGAATCAAAATATCACCTGTCTTAGAGCAAAATATCCCAGCTTATTCATATTAAATCGATGCTCAGATTTTCTATGTCTTGCAATGCTTGGTTTTGAATATTCATCTAAACTTTTGTTTACTTTCAGGATAATTATTTCATTCTCTTGGAAACTTATGGAATTTTCTTATTAAAAGTGATGGTACTGATCTGGAATACCTTTAGTTCTATATGATACCAATAATTGATAATCCTAGGTGTCATTAGCCAATACCTCATGACTCATACCTCATTAGTCACTGTGTGTGATACCATGTATTCATGAACAATAGTGAGTATACCCTGTAACAATAAACAATACTGGATATAGTTGATAAATACCATGTATCGATGAACAATATTGGATACAGTTGATCGATGCCATGAATCGATGAACAAAATTGGATATAGTTGATCGATACCACATATCCTTGTAGGAGATCATATTTAGGTTGTTTGAACTGTATATATGAACCTTAATGTTGATTTTATTTATGGAATTTGCAATTGTAGATCTCTTTCAATTTCATAAAACTATTTTGAATTAAATCTTACGAAAGCTTTTCAAATTGATATTTCAGTACTGGATGTACCATACTGAAAATCATTTCAGTTCTTTGGGTTGATTTTTCATAAAAGAGTTTGTTTTTTGTGATTTATTAAGTTATACAAACAATTTTTACAAAACCCCAGTAATTTTACACTTTTGAATCATGAAACATTTATTCTGATACATAGTTTGAAGTGTTTTGTCTTTTCAGATACCCAAGAACGTTTCAAACAAAACATTTCATTTCAAGTATCTACATTTCATTGAAAACATGTCATTCAATGGAATATTTTGATCACAGTCTTCTTGTATTGTAAGAGTTCCTTTCAGATTCATATACTCTTACTAAAATCCATTGAAAATCTGAATTATTCTTTGACTTATTCTCTTTTCATGGGCTTTTTTAATGGCTTATGTATATGTTTATTAATCGTATAACACTAATATACAACTATCCAATTGCATCGTAAAATATAACAGCTTTTCATGTATACATCTCATATATCTGTGGCCTGTGGCCTTCATTATGAAACATTCAGTATATCTTGTTAATGTTAGGTTGAATTATGTATAATAATTTCATTAATTGTGATAAATGTTCGAAATATAATGAATGTTTCACAGTAAACGGTACAGATGTATGAGATGTATACATGAAAAGGTGTTATATTTTACAATGCAATTGGATAGTTGTATATCAGTGTTATACGATTAATAAACATATACATAAGTCATTAAAAAAGCCCATGAAAAGAGAATAAGTCGAAGAATAATTCAGATTTTCAATGTATTTTAGTAAGAGTATATGAATCTGAAAGGAACTCTTACAATACAAGAAGACTGTGATCAAAATATTCCATTGAATGACATGTTTTCAATGAAATGTAGATACTGGAAATAAAATGTTTTGTTTGAAACGTTCTTGGTATCTGAAAAGACAAAACACTTTAAACTATGTATCAGAATAAATGTTTCATGATTCAAAAGTGTAAAATTACTGGGGTTTTGTAAAATTGTTTGTATAACTTAATAAATCACAAAAACAAACTCTTTATGAAAAATCAACCAAAGAACTGAAATGATTTTCAGTATGGTACATCCAGTACTGGAATATCAATTTGAAAAGCTTTCGTAAGATTTAATTCAAAATAGTTTTATGAAATTGAAAGAGATCTACAATTGCAATTTCCATAAATAAAATCAACATTAAGGTTCATATATACAGTTCAAACAACCTAAATATGATCTCCTACAAGGATATGTGGTATCGATCAACTATATCCAATTTTGTTCATCGATTCATGGCATCGATCAACTGTATCCAATATTGTTCATGAATACATGGTATCGATCAACTACATCCAATATTGTTCATCGATACATGGTATTTATCAACTATATCCAGTATTGTTTATTGTTACAGGGTATACTCACAATTGTTTATCAATACATGGTATCAAACACAGTGACTCAGATATGCGGTATTGACTAATGACACCTAGGATTATCAATTATTAGTATCATACAGAACTAAAGGTATTCCAAATCAGCACAATCACTTTCAATAAGGAAATTCTGTAAGTCTCCAAGAGAATGAAATAATGATCTTGAAAGTAAAGAAAAATTTGGATACAGACTCAAACCAAAGCATTGCAAAAAATAGAAACTTTGAGCGTCGATTTAATATACATTGAATTAAATTCACTTCGAAATTCACAATTCACTTCATATGAAATTATCCATCAATAATGGTAAGTTCAATTCATTTTATTGATAAAATTATATAACCTCTCACAGTACATATATCTCATATAAGTATATGTGATTCAAAAATTTTGAGGTTAGAAAATTACATGGATTGGAAATTTGTCAACGTCGGAATCCAATTCTATTCACTGGCACATCATTACAAAATTTTCAATACTTCGCTATACTTATCCCTAATATTATAATGATTCAAAAATTTATCGAGTCTGATTCGATTATTATTGTAACACATCGTTCTACAGGAAATCAACCGAGGTACTCCAGGAACACTTGTTGCAACTTTTTCTACCACAGACGCAAGTGTCGGTTTAGCTCAGGTCGTTTAGGCATAGGTTGTGTAGGTTCACGTTCAGGTAGGTTGATTACAGCGGTTCGAATCCTCGAAGGTGGATAATAAATTCCCATCAGTACAACGAGCAATTACAGAATGTTGCGGAGTTTGGGAATGTTGGTGAAAAGATAAAAATGGATTATTTTTATTTTCTTTTACAAAAATAACTAAAATCTGTGACAGATTTTTTTCCCCCTGAAATACACATTTTTCAAGAGTGCTATTCCACTCCAAGAAATTTAGAGAGTCATATTTATTCCAAAAAATTCCTCGTCAGTTACTGACAAGTGCCTCATCAGTTACTTTCTAGTGTCTGCTTAGTTTACCTGATTAGTCCCTCGTTGGTGCGAGTGTTACATCCCTCATCAGTTACCGGTAAGTTTTCCCGATTAGTGCCTCACCAGTGAAAAGGATGAACTGATTAGTGCCTTATGGTTTACTAGCGAGAATTTCTACCAGGGATCTGCTAAAATATTGAACCAAAACATCAATAACATCACATTTTATGTCCATACAATTTTCAATAATCCATCGAGTTCCAGATAGAGAAGTATAGATGAGACATGAAAATTGAAACTTCGAAGTGGATGCGTGAACTTGATTCCATGCCAGTGTTATGAAGTGAAGACGCTTCATGGATTGCATTGATTATGTATCAGTACGAACCTTAACTTCACTTCAAACATTAATAAATATTTGTATTCTCCTTGATTAGAACAAATCCACTCAAGGGAATATCGGGTTCCTGTTCGTTTAAAGCTTGTCGACAAATGAATTTTCAGGGCACCTACAATCTAGTGTCGGTTGCTGCTTATAACAGAATAGTTTCTATAATAAATGTTTGAGAGAAAAGTCGGGAATCGGTGAGGAAGGTTGAAGTTTAACGAGATTATAATTGGAAGAAAAATTTGAATTGAACTCGTGAATTTATTCAATATAATGAGAGGATACAACTGAAGGTTACGCATGGGGGTGTGAATGTCTGAGGTAAATTTCTTATTTAAACAACGCAAGGCGTGTCAGTGTAGGAAAACAAGTTCGTGTGCTTGACAATTTATGACAATGGTGACGACCTCGCCGTGTAGTTCCGGCTTCTCTATCGAAAGGATGGTGGCTCACAGGAAGGTTACGAAATTTAGACGGTAGAATGATACTTAGTTAGAACGTGAAATTTAAAAGTCAGAATTTGAAGCGATGTGAGTCGCTTGATGTTTAACACGCCCAACAGGGTCGGTTAAAACTGAGTTCTTTAGACAGGCGTGGGCATTCGCGAACACGTCACTCGGTTACGATTAGATCTTTTTTTTCTAATTTCTTCAACCGAAAATGTGTGGTGAACAAATTTCGAGTCGCGGATTCCAGTCAAAGACTGTCGGCCCATGGCTGATTGTCTGTTTTTATAATCTGCCATGGCAGTGGGTTTGATCTTCTCACCCAAGGTGAGAGAGTCGCATGATGCGAACTATTGCTGTTGTTTGCATTTTCTGAGTGTCGAAGTCCATTTGTGAATTAGGAAAGGAGAGATATAGGTATCACAAGGAGGTGGGTATTCTTATGTCGCATCCGCGAGGAGTCAAACTGTGGATGCTGCAAAATTGGTCTCGTCGGATCGCAGCGAGATGATTCATACCTAGTGTCTTCATATTTCATGGTTCAAGATTAAAAATTCTTTTGTTCTTGTTTATTTAATATCGCTGGAGTTTGAAACTTCTATTAAAGCGAAACGAAAATTTGAAAGGTCATTAAATTTGGTAAATCATCATAATTCATCTTCTCAAATTCACTCTTCAGGCCTAAAAACATCATTTAAGAACGTGCACAAGATTTTAGGGGTTGATTAGCTTAATATTTTGTTATTTGATAACTGATTCGTTTCAATAAACGATTCAAACTTCCGTGATATGTTTATTTGTTAGTATTCAATTTATTTGATATATATCTTCTAGGATTTCGTGAATCAAGTAATCTTCGTGTGTTGCTTGTGTTCTCCGAATTTCCACCGGGTGACATTCGCATTGTTGAGTCATGGAGTTTGAAAAAGGAATCAAGAAAATTCTGTGAGTTCGGTGGGCACATCACATCAGCAGGAAACTTTTTGGAGGTTGAGACAATCGATTTGAGAAAGAAAGTGTTTTTTGAAACACTCTGAGAAACATATTTCTGCAAAATAGATATTCGTAAAGAAGAAAAATTGTGTGAATTTGGGAGAATCAGATATATGTGATTCTGTTTCGTTTTGCTGGTTATCCCCTAGTAGAGATTATGATTGGGAATTAGATGGGCCCCAGCTAGTTTTCCCAGATCTAAGGTTGGTTTCTAGCTAGTTTTGTGACGCACTCTCCAGCCTGTATCCATCCAGATGTCCCAGGGAATTGCTAGAATGTTGTTCAAATTGGTAATTAAAAATGTGAAATCATGTGTTTTCCGTGAAATCACACGTATGAATAAGGTAACAATGTATTTTGACACGTAATCTCCAGTCAAGAACGTTGCTTTTGAATTTATTTCCATAAAATTAAACCGAATGACGAATTGAAACGTTGCGGCTTCCTTTTATTCCTCTGCCCGTATTGATGGACTATCAATGTTACTGTACTATGAGTTGACGCATGAAAAATCTACATGAACCAACTACATGTTTGAGCACTAAAATCAAATTGGCTGGAATGTGTTATCCAGTTTCCCCCACATGGGTTCCATCTAGTACTTGGATGGTGAATGGCAGGGGGCTTCAACTCTATAGGATGACCCCGAACCAAATTTTAATTAGGGACAAGTTAACTAGCACGGTGGCACTTCAATCGTATCGGATCGAGGTAAGCTACAGAATAATGCTGTTCAATTTGGATTTTGAAACATCAATAGTAATTCAACAATAAAGTGTGAACAACAATTCTGAAAATAAATTGGATGTGTTAATATATAATTTGACTTTAGAATTTTCTCATTGTCACACTTTATTGTGGAAATATTATTCATATTTCAAAATCAGAATAATTTTTAGGTTAGGTCGCTATACCGAGCCGCCATTTTGATTTTTAGTTCGCATGGAAGTCAACCTTGGAGAGGGCGCGCAAACACGTCCCAAGTATTTTCATTGAAGTTGCGTGGCCCTGGTGAATGAGACGCCCAAACAAATTTCTACCAGGGTCATAACCAAATTTAAAGTCTCTGTGACCATGAATCCTTCACTATAGAGACATATTCCCTGTGACCGTGTTCCTTTTTCTTCAGTGCGAGTATTTCATTAACTGCTAACATACTTTGAAGGATCAGAAACTCTCAAGATATTTATTATTCCGACTACTGTCATTATTATACAGGGTGGTGCAGAAGTCTGGATACACCTTATTAACTCCTGAACCGGTGGAGACAATGGGATAATTTTTTTTTAAATTCAACGGGGGAACAGAATCTACCATACTAGGAGGGTGAGAAGTCCTCAATCTTGAAGGGGGCGATGGGGGGGGGGCGAAAATCTTGAATGGGGTGGGGAGGCTTGCGATAGCTCATTTGATGGGGATTTTCAGCTCCAATACAGCCGTTTTTTGTTTTTTGAAATCGGTCAATTTTTCGTCAAATTATTACCACTCGGAGATTGTTCTAAGAGCAGTCAGAGCCGGTGTAGACCTTCCTAACTCCCCATCGGATGGAGATCTTTGGATGTTATTCTTTAATCAAATGGGGGGGCGCATGATGTATCATTCTAGGGAAATGGATTCCCGAAGACAATTGGAAATGATGAATAATAATGGATCCATCAACAAATCAAGATGAATGAGAAATAAGTGTAGAATGATTGCACACATTACGTAGCCCCCTAGCCAAAGTCCCCCCTCAAACATCCTCATACCAGCATTCCACGCCGCACTCGCCTTATAACGTCTCTAAAACTGTTGATTTAGGATTTTCCACAAGTTTTTCTCACCTGTTCATTCGAATCATAATTTTCATTTTTTCTTTGTGTTCCTCACCATTCCTGGCTGCTTTCGATCATTTCCCATCATTTTACGATACTTTCGACAATTCTTGAACATTATCGGATAACTTTGCACATTTTCGATAATTTTTTAATATTCTCGGACAAATTCGGTTACTCTCGACATTCCTAATAATTCTCGAACATTGACGGATGAATTCACTTATCTTCGATAATCCTCAAACATTTTCGGATAATTTTGATTATTTTCGACATTCTCGATGATCCTCGAACATTTTCCCCCCGATTTCCTGATTTGACCACATTAGACTTTTTCCTTTGGGAACATTTGAAAGATCGGGTTGATCAAAATCGAGCACAAGATTGAGAAGGGTTGCATGGAACAATAATAGAAGAAGTGGCACTCATCACTCCTGGAATTTTGCGGAACGTAGGTGAAAGTTGTTATAATCATCTCGCTCACTGCATCGAATGTTTAGGCAACTATTTTGAACACCTCATTTAAGTCCCACACTAAAGCGCGTATTTGCCCAAACATGGATATTATTTGGGAATGGAGGAAAACCATATCTGGGATGTAGGAATTGCTATATCTCGGCGAAGGATCGACCGATTTCATGAAATCAAAGACGGTTGGATTCGGGTTAGAAAAACGCCATTCACAGATGTGTCGCAAGCTCCCAATTTAATTCGAGATTTGTGTCTTCCCTATAAATCCCATAGCCCCCATCCAGAGTTATGAATTCTCACTCCCATGGAGGGATAAAATTCCAGACACAATTCATCAATTAACACGATTGGTCACTAATGTCTACTAATGATTCCTTGAGTTTAAATGGCGATATCCCAAGTGTTCCTCAGTAAAAGGTTATGAAAACTAATCAGGAATGTTTGTTAATTTTTCCTAATACATTCCGATTCAAGGTGATCACCCTACCAACAATTCGAGACACATCTGATCAATTATCCCGATTGTTACCTAATGTTTATCAACAATTTACTTTGGCTAGGGGCTACGTAATATGTACAATCCTTCTACACTTATTTCTTATTTATCTCGATTTGTTGATGGATCCATTGTTATTTATTATTTCTGATTGATTTCGGGGATCCACTTCCCTAGAATGATACATCATGCGCCCCCCCCCCATTCGATCAAAAAATAACATCCAAAGATCTTCATCCGATGGGGAGTTAGGAAGGTTTACACCGGCTCTGACTGCTCCTAGAACAATCTCCGAGTGGTCATAATTCGACGAAAAATTGACCGCTTTCAAAAAACAAAAAACGGCTGTATTCGGGCTGAAAATCCCCATCAAATGAGCTATCGCAAGCCTCCTCACCTCATTCAAGATTTTCGCCCCCCCATCGTCCCCTTCAAGATTGAGGACTTCTCACCCTCCTGGTATGGTAGATTCTGTTCCCCCGTTGAATTTAAAAAAAAATTATCCCATTATCTCCACCCGTTCAGGAGTTATTAAGGTGTATCCAGACTTCTGCACCACCCTGTATATTATATATAAACAATTAGTTGATGAGGAATGGACATTTTTTCGTCGCCGATCCCTGTCCTCAATATATCAGATTTTGTCATGAACTCAAGTTCGAGTATCTTGCTGGGGAAAAACTTGCTTGGATGATAACAATCGTATCCTCTTAAATAAAGTGAAATTTATGCCTTTAAAAATTGAATTCCAATAGAACAAAAACTTCAATCTAAATTATTTCTTTTCTCAGCGTATCTCTCATGAGAAAAACAGTCCTGCTAGAAGCTACTTTGATAACTATGATATTTCTTGTTTTTAGTAAAACAACATACAAAACCTTATTCGAGGCGGCATCCAAAGAACTTAACAGTTTATTTCGGAAAGCGAACGAAATATTACAATTTTTCCTAGGTAGTTTTGAAACTATTATTGGATCAATTACGGAGGTAGAATTGGAAATGGCGTGGCTAGTTGAAGGTAAGAGATCTGATTGAATACTTCTATGAAAGACCAGGCCGCTCTAAGATGGAACAGAATAAGGAAATTTTTGGATCATTTGTTTTACCGGAATGATGGAATAAGCCAAAATTCTGTGAACGAGTTGATATTACACAACCAATGAAATGTGAAAAATATTTCTTTTTCTCACACCTGCACGGACAATTGATGTTTTCTGACCCATTTTCAGGAGGAAATTGCTCAATTCCGAGCGAAACGTGTGAGAGCTACGCGGGGGTGAATACCAACTGTTCACTGTTGCAAAAATCTGTCTGAAACTTCATAAGAATATTATGAAGTTTTTTACATAATCATTTTATTAAATTTCATAATAAAATATTGAATTCAATAATATAACTCTTAATGTTAAGAATTTTTTTCTCAATGTTGATAATTTTGTTCTTAATTGTAATAATATATTCGTGAAATTTGATAAACAATTGTTACATTTCAGAAGTTTTTTTGAAATTTCACCATCAATATTAAATTTAAGAACTATTATTGAATTCAATATGAAAATATGCTATTTCACAAAGAATTTCGTATTACATTTAAGAATTTTTCGAACAGTGTTCTCTCGCTTTGAAACATACATATGAATATTTTGTCACTTCGCAAATCGACTAAAAGAAGAAGAAGGCCACGGAAGCCTGCTCAAACGATACTTGAAACGAACGTGGACGGTAACGTCTATCTCAGCCATGGTTTCGACGTAACACCTTTCAGTGGACTTTACATTTTTCCTACCTTAAGGGGATACTAGCGATGTCGCAGCAGCCAAATCGTTCATGTCAAACTACGGACGAACGCTTCAATCTTATCAAAATATCGTTCTGTACAGCACCCCTACTTCAATCAGAGAAGTGCTGTACAGAGCGATATTTTGATACAATTGAATCGTTTGCCCGTAGTTTGTCTTAAATGATTCGGCTGTTGCCACGCCGTTAGTATCACCTGAACGATAAACGATAGATTTAGCCAGGGCTGCTTTCTTTCTCTTTTCCTCGACCAGAAATTCCAGCTATCACTCAGATCGCGGAGGCTGGCACGAGAGTGCTAAAAACAACATGAGCGGGTCTTCTAGAGCACTGGCGGAGTGGAGTGATTTGGCGCTCGGGGCAAAGTTTCCTTGAAGGAAGGATTTTCACAACTATATCTAATTTATATGTAATCCCGAGTAAAAACAAAAACGTATGACAGTGATCTGCGAGTGGTCGTTCCGAAAGTATGGATTTAGGCCAGATCCCATACTAAAATCCAGACTTTATCTGGAATTCAACATTTGAATGCATTGTAAATTGAATGTGGAGAATAGAACCCAATAACAGATTCTGGACTGTTTTTGGGACCTTCGTAAGCCTTCAAGGAGAGTGTCCTCGTTGAAAAATCCACTGGTGCTCCGTTCAACTTGTTAAACGATTCATTCAAAGCAAAACTGCACCTCAAGTAGAAGATCAATGACATGCTTCTACATTTTCCCAATGCTTTGATTGCGGAATGTGAGTTTGGGGAAAGGGCAGCTGATTCCCGAGTGAAACAAAAAGTCAGTCGAAAGTCAGTTAGGAATCAGTCAAAAGTATATCGAAGGTATTTCGTAGTCAGTGGAGTGACAAAAAAGTCATTCGAAGTAATCTTGCTGACACGTGAATGAGTGAATATGATGGTACGAAAGCTTCGAGATGCGGTTTTTATCGGAGTTTGAGCGATTGTTTTCGGAATATTCCATGACGGGTTTTTAAAATTTTGATTTTGATTGACTTTGTACGGGTTTTTGAGGAACTTTGTGAAATATTACGTCCAGAGAGAATTCCATCCAGAATGAACGTCCATCAGTAATCCGTGGGAAGTCAGCGATAAGACACTGGAATGACTTCCGAGGGATGTTTGAGGAACTTGGTGAAATATCACGTTTCGTGATAGTCCGTGAGTAATCTATGAATGTCAGGGATGAGGGACTTTTGAGTGAAGTTTTGGCTGACTTTCAAGGGCCTTTTGAGAAACTCAGTGAAATATCGCGCTCCCCTACAGTCCTTCAGTAATCCGTTGAGAGTAAGCGATGAATATCCTGGTAAAAAAAGCGGATAGAAACCGGATAAAGACCGGATAGGACCCGGACTAGCCCCGGAACGGATTGATATCCGGGTGCATACGGGTTTTACACGGGGAAGGTTTTCCTTTTCCGGGAACATGAATCCGGGTTCATTCTGGTCCTATCTGGGAAAATTTTCAGGAATAGGGTTTGTATACGGGTCTATGCGGGTAGTAGCCGGGAACTGTGGAGTTGGAAACGGATATGTATCCGGGTTCATCCGGGAGTAATACAGGAATTTGTCACTGAAATTAATTCATAAGTTTCAATGGGGATTCATTCCGGGTTAATCTGGGTCCTATCCGGGAAAATTTTCGGCAAGCCGTTCCGTGTTTGAGTCTATCCGGATACTAGTTGGGAACTGCGGAGCTTGAAACGGATATGTATCCGGGATCATCCGGGAGTGATACGAAAATTTGTGACCGAAATTAATTAACCTATTAGAACCCAAGCCAAATCTAGGCTATATAACATCCAACTAACTATTGGATTCAGGGCATGGCGAGAAAAAAAAGACCCGTATTTTTTCTTTTGACAATTGCAATTGTTTAAACGGAATTGTTCAAACAAATTGTTGGGAAATGATGTTATTTCGAAAAACGGAGAGTGGTCATCGATTCTACGAGAGAAACCATGGAAGAAACTTATGGGACACTTTTGTCTCAGAGTTCAATTTGTTGGGAAAAAATCGATATAAATAACTGCACAACCACGAAAACCAGCCTTGCTGTAAACAAATTGCCTTTCCACCATCGATTCTCGACCGATTCGTATCAGTTTTTTTTTCAAATGAACAGGAAGCACCCGCCTTCTGATTTCTCGAAATGGGATACTGATTTTCTGATCTACACATGTGGAATATCCAAGAGGAGACAACGTTTTGTTATCCCTCCGTGAGGAATGCATTCTCAAATGGATTTTCTAATGGAGAATGGTTAGATTGTAGAAATAATCGGTGGATGAAAGCTTTTCACTTAACCCACGTATACCTATATCTACACCTACACCTACACCTACACCTATACCTATAACTACATCTACACCTATACCTACACCTACATCTATACCTATACCTATACCTTTTTCCACAAGCTACACCTATACCTATACCCATATTTACATCTATATTTATCTTGATACCTATTATTGAAAAAGATGCGGATAAATTGTTTTTTTAGTATTTATGTAGGTATATATCACACCTCGGACCACAGGAAACAGTTCTCATTCATGAAAAGCATTATGAATCAAGATACCCTCGGATTGCATGGGAAAGGAATGTTTAGACCAATTAGAAATCATCGATTTCATGGCTTTCACACAGATAAATATCACAGCCCACGAAATAACTTTCAGTTCTCACAGAACACATTGGTATCCCACATTTCTTACGTTGTCCAATTTCCTTTATGTGTTCTTTTGATGAGCCGACCATCATTTTTTGTCGTTTTGGTCTATGTGTGTTTGATAATCTTCCAATATAATATCCACAAACCTATCGTACGATATCCTTAGAACCCTTTTTCTGATCCGGATGAAGCCTATTATAAATAATTGTAGCATTAGCTAAGGATGCTTGAATGAGCCGTACGAACAAACACAATGTCCATTTTTTACTCCTGATTGAAGGCATCAACGCGTTAAAATGTTGATCATGCAGATCAGCCCCACCCATGCTTTTATTGTATTCTGAAAAAGCTTGTTGAAAAAGGATGGATTGCCGAGAATTTTAATGCCATCTCTTTGTTCCAACTTTCGGTTAATCCTCGTATCCAGTAGAGAGGATTGATACCGGTTCCGAATCCATAACAGTAATATAATTCAATTTAGAATTTGTTTCATGAACCGAAATGGTGGTTCCTTTTTGTGCTTGCTTGGGCATATCAATTTTGGTCTTCACACGGTTTTATCGAACTGCTCCAGTGGCTGATAATCCATTTTTCTTCAAATGAATCATAAGATCTGGACAGAAAAAGAAATGATCAAAATACACATGATATTTCCTGAGTTCTCCTTCCTGAAGACTTCCTAATAAATTTTGAGGTAATTTAATCACCACCTCAGATCCTTAACAAACTGAAACTAAGGGATTCCTCGCATCAGTGCCTGATGCACCTGTATGAACATCGAGATCATAAACGTATTCATCAGAAGAACACAGAGCCCATCATTTTATCCCAAATCTGATTGGTTTGTTTCTGATACATTGTTTGATGCTAAATTTCCCAAAATATTCCACTATTACTTCATCAATTGATAAATTGTAATAAAAAAATCCCAACTGCATACAATTTTCACGGAACAAATCATAGAGATGTCTTACCTTCCAAACTTTGTCATCTTCATCGTGGACTTGGAGCTTATAAAACCTAATATATATTTTCATTGTAGTAAAGTTTTCCCTTGGCATGAGCCTTTTTATCACAGGCATTGTAAGAGCTGGTTATTTGATCAATAATCACGTTGGCTTTTTCTTGAATTGAATTGAGTGATCATAATGATAATAATAAGTCTGCCAAAATCATCGCTATTCAAATCGAAATTATTTTCGGAAGTGGCTTCAATAATATGATTTTTGATGGAATTTGAAAAGAACAATTCAAAGAGCTCTAGGGCATTTTTAGACTGAGGTGATAAAATAGGTGTATTATCGAAGCTACTGATATCATCGTCAGTACAGGTATGATTGGAAGCGGCTTTTTCCCCATTGTAAGTAGGATGAGGTAATAATTTTTGAGAACTGGTATACGAACACTTTACATGTTCATAAGATCCTGAAGGAAGTGCATGAGACGAGATATCTTGTTCCAGACCACAATCCGAATCTCCATCCGAACTTTTATGTTCGTTGGGAAGGAACTATATCGATATGTTGGTCACAATCAATATGGCCATCATCATCATCATCATCATCAACCAAATCGGTTGAATCAGCAATGCGTCGTCTTGACATGGTGAATGAAAGTATGGGAACGGAAAAGTATTATAACACCCAATCAACACTGCGTTTTCGAAAAGGCGAATGAATAGATACCACTGAACACGAAGATAAATGTATAGCAGAGAACTGGTCTAGTCCAGTGAATATATGTGCGCTGGATTTTTGGCTCAGCAGATTGGAACAACCAAAAATAATTCGGAGATATGTGGGTTGAAGCGAGTCACAACATATGAAGATACAGCATTATGTTATCGATTGTCAGTATGAATAAGGAATGTCAGGGGAAGGATGTTAAAGGGTATGGGTATGGATATAGGTGTAGCTGTAGGTGTAGGTTTTGGTGTGGGCTTAGGTAGAGGTAGATATAAGTATGGGTATGGGTAAAGGTGTAGGTAAACGTATAGGTAGAGCTATGAGTACAGATATAGATAGAAGTATAGGTAGAGGTATAGCTACAGATATATGTAGAGGTGTAGGTAGAGATATAGGTAGAGGTATAGGTACAGATATAGGTACAGGTATAGGTAGAGGTATAGGTAGAGGTATAGGTACAGTTATAGGTATAGGTGTAGATATAGGTATGGGTGTGGGTATAAGTGTAGGTGTAGGTACGGGTATAAGTATAGGTATGGGTGTAGTTGAAGGTGTGTGTATAGGTAAAGGTGGAGGTGTAGTTATAGGTATAAGTAAAGGTATAGGTATATATATGGGTGTAGTTATAGGTGGAGGTATAGATGTAGGTGTAGGTATTGATGTAGGTGTAAGTATAGGTAAAGGTATAGGTATGGGTGTAGTTATAAGTATAGGTATAGATACAGGTGCAAATATAGGCATAGGTAGAGCTATAGGAAAAGATGTAAGGGTAGGTATACGTATAGGTGTAGGTGTAAGTATAGGTATACGTGGGTTATGGTCAAGTGAGAGGCTTTCAGATCCGTCGATTGTTTCTACAATCTAACCATTCTCCATTAGAAAATCCGTTTGCGAATTCATTCCTCACGGAGGGATAACAAGACGTCGTCTTCTCTTGGATATTCCACATGTGTGGATCAGAAAACCGGTATTCCACTTCGAAAAATCAGAAGGCGGGTCCTTCCTGTTCATTTGAAAAAAAAACTGATACGAATCGGTCGAGAATTGACGGTGGAGAGGCTGGTTTTTGTGGTTGTGCAATTATTTATATCGATTTTTTCCCAACAAATTGAACTCTGAGACAAAAGTGTTCCATAAGTTCCTTCTATGGTTTCTCCCGTAGAATCGATTACCACTCTCCGTTTTTCCGAATAACATCATTTTTCAGTAATTTGTTTGAACAATTGCAATTGTCAAAAGAAAAATACGGGTCTTTTTTTTCTCGCCATGCCCTAAATCCAATAGTTAGTTGGATGTTATATAGCCTAGATTTGGCTTGGGTTCTAATAGGTTAACTGAGGTGACAAATTTTCGCGTCACTAGCAGAATTTTTGGTATTGAATATAGGAGGGCAAACTTTTTCTGTTACCACAGCAAAAAAAATCTCTACCGCAGCTAAGGAAATTGCTGTAATAGCGAACAGGTTGCTGTAATCGCAAGAAATTCGCTGCTCCAGCAAAATCAGGTTTTGCTGTCATAACGAATTCCTTTTCCTCTGTGTACCCTGATAAAAATGACAGTTAGAAGCGGATGCAACCCCTATCCGTGTTTTTGGAGAACACATATTGACTCAGTTAGATTCGGATAGAGGTTTCATCTGTTTCCAACCGTCATTTTTATCAGGGTTGAAACGTTTAATGTTCGTCCCATGCATAAAAACAAAGATCATTAAGTATTTGATACACCTACCGATCTATCCTTCGAATTAGGATTCCTTACAGATTAAAGCGGAAGGAAAAAAAAATTTCATTCCATTACATCACATTTAATTTTATTTAAATGAATTAAATCAATTCCTCACACGGAAGTTGACGAAAGAGGTAATGAAGTATATTCAAATATACTTCTCTTTGTCCAACCTCGGAAATAATTCTCGGAATTGAAAAGAGAAGTTATTGAAATGCATGCGATTAGCCGGTGTTGTGGATGATTGAATGTGTGCGTTACTCTATGCGAGGAACAGGTATACTTGTTAACACGCATCCGTCCCTCATTTTTTCAACTAAATTTATTTTTTATGTATGAATTGATGCATAGGTTGCCAACCTCTGGACATTATGGAAGATTAATCTATGAACTGTTTTTTGTATTATACTTGGATAGTATCATCATTGGATGAACAGAATCGTTGGTATAGATATGAACAAAATTGCATTTTGTATCAAATTGATACGAGGGACGGATGCGGGTCAAACCTCACTACCATCACTCAAACCCGCCCACTTGTATGTGATTCGACGTGCAAAAGAGCCTGGTATTTGAATAACAAATACGATCAGCTGATCTCTACAATTTGAGTGGTATTTGAACATACTATAAACCGTTGTTATATCTTTTCTTTCTCTTATTTTTCCTCGACAGGTACTTTCCCCCGTTTCTAATTCTTCTCCTCCCGTGCAGTACGGATTTCCTATCAAAAAGAAAGTTGATTTTCTATTAATTATGGAACAACTTTCCCATTTGACTATCAATTATTATACCCTGCGATTAACCGCGTCTTCCCGAAATCGGAATAGGGAATATTGCTACCAAGGAGAATTATACTAATTCCTTTCTAACGCAACCCTATTTTATTTGCCTAATCGTATATTATTTCTCGAAAAAGGAGAGTGGAACAGAATACGCGATTGTATCCCAGAACCCTCTCGCATTTACTCGAAATATGACAGCACGAAATTGACTAAGAGAAATTTCAAACATTCCACGCTATTGTGGGACATAAGAAACTTTCTCCTAATAAATTTCTAATTCATCGAGACTAGAACTCCTGTTGAGATTCTAGAAAACCCTGTGACGTATTTGGCAGCTTTGACAGAAAAAATCACTCTGGTGCCGGACAGCGCTTCTGCACGAGTTCGACACGAGAGTGACCATGGTTACATTTTTGACCCATAATATATAATATATATATCATTTCAAACCTTTGTGAACCCCATATTCGTGATCTGTATGTCACACCTGTGTTTTAATTTTCTAATTCGATCTCTTTTGAATCTCCGTATTTCACCGGTGTTTCGTGTTATCTGTGTGTGTATATATCTACATATACAGGGTGGTGCAGAAGTCTGGATACTCCCTAATGACTCCTGAACAGGTGGAGATAATGGGATGATTTTTTTTTTGATTCAACGGGGGAACAGAATCTACCATACTAGGGGGTGAGAAGTCCTCACTCTTGAAGAGGGCGAGGGGGGCGAAAATCTTGAATGAGGTGGGGAGGCTTGCGATAGCTCATTTGATGGGGATTTTCAGTCCGAATACAGCCATTTTTTGTTTTTTGAAATCGGTCAATTTTTCGTCGAATTATGACCACTTGAAGATTGTTCTGGGAGCAGTCAGAGCCGGTGTAAACCTTCCCAACTCCCCATCGAAGGGAGATCTTTGGATGTTATTTTTTGATTGAATGGAGGGGGGGGGGGCATGATGTATCATTCCAGGGAAGTGGATTCCCGAAAACAATTGGAGATGATGAAGAATAATGGATCCATCAGCAAATCAAGATGAATAAGAAATAAGTGTAGAAGGATTGCACACATTACGTAGCCCCCTAGCCAAAGTCCCCCCTCAAATATTCTCATACCAGCGTTCCACGCCGCACTCGCCTTATAACGTCTCTAAAACTGTTGATTCAGGATTTTCCACAAGTTTGTCTCACCTGTTCAATCGAGTCATAATTTTCATTTTTTTTTCGGGTTCCTCACTATTTCTGGCTACTTTCGATCATTTCCCATCATTTTACGATACTTTCGACAATTCTCGAACATTTTCGGATAACTTTGCACATTTTCGATATTTTCGATAATTTTTGAATATTCTCGGACAAATTCGATTACTCTCGGGATTCCTAATAATTCTCGAACATTTACGGATAAATTCGCTTATTTTCGATAATTCCCAAACATTTCCGGATACTTTCAATTATTTTCGACATCCTCGATGATTCTCAAACTTTTTTGGGATAACTTTGCTCATTTTCGATATTTTTGATAATTTTTGAATATTCTCGGACAAATTTGATTGTTTTCGACATTCTTGATAATTCTCGGACATTTCCCCCCCGATTGCCTGATTTAACCTCATCAGACTTCTTCCTTCGGGGACATTTGAAAGATTGGGTTTATCAAAATCGAGCGCAAGATTTAGAAGGGTTGCGTGGAAGAATAATAGAAGAAGTGGCACTTATCACTCCTGAAATTTTGCGGAACGTGGGTGAAAGTTGTTATAATCATCTCGCTCACTGCATCGAATGTTTAGGCAACCATTTTGAACACCTCATTTAAGTCCCACACTAAAGCGCGTATTTGCCCAAACATGGATATTATTTGGGAATGGAGGAAAACCACATCTGGGATGTAGGAATTGCTATATCTCGGCGAAGGATCGACCGATTTCATGACATCAAAGACGGTTGGATTCGGGTTAGAAAAACGCCATTCACAGATGTGTCGCAAGCTCCCATTTTGATTCCAGATTTATGTCTTCCCTATAAATCCCATAGCCCCCATCCAGAGTTATGAATTCTCACTCCCATTGAGGGATAAAATTCCAGACACAATTCATCAATTATCGCGATTGGTCACTAATGTCTACTAATGATTCCTTGAGTTGGAATGGTGATATACCGAGTGTTCCTCAGTAAAAGGTTATGAAAACTAATCAGCAATGTTTGTTAATTTTTCCTAATGCATTCCGATTCAAGGCGATAACCCTACCAACAATCCGAGACACATCTCATCAATGATCGGGATTCTTAACCAATGCTTTTTAACCGTTTCTAGAGTTGGAATCATGATCGTCCAAGTTTTTCTCAGTAAATAATCCTGACAACTAAGTAGGAATTCTTTGTCACTTTTGCAAATGCATTGCTTTGAAAGATAATAACCCCACGAACGGTTCCAGACACAATTCATCAATTTCCGCAACTGTTAACTGATGTTTATCAACAAATGCTTGACGTGGAAGCGCGATATTCCAAGTTTTCCTCAGTAAACGATTATAAAAATGAAGCAGCAATTCTGACAAGGCTTACCAAAAAATTAACAAAAAACAAACAGATTAAAAACAAACAAAAAAAATTTTTCCTTTTTGTTGAAATTAACAAATTTTTCCAAATGCGTTTTTTCAGAAAATAATAACTCCACCAACAATTCGTGACACCTTTGATCAATTATCCCGATTTTTACCCAATGTTCATCAACAATTTACTTTGGCTAGGGGCTATGTAATGTGTACAATCCTTCTACACTTATTTCTTATTTATCTTGATTTGTTGATGGATCCATTGTTATTCATTATCTCCGATTGATTTCGGGGATCCACTACCCTAGAATGATACATCGTGCGCCCCCCTCCATTTAATTGGAAAATAACATCCAAAGATCCCCATCCGATGGGGAGTCAGGAAGGTTTACACCGGCTCTGACTGATCCTAGAACAATCTCTGAGTGGTCATAATTCGACGAAAAATTGACCGATTTCAAAAAACAAAAAACGGCTGTATTCGAGCTGAAAATCCCCATCAAATGAGCTATCGCAAGCCTCCCCACCTCATTCAAGATTTCCCCCCCCCCCATCGTCCCCTTCAAGATTGAGGACTTCTCACCCTCCAAGTATGGTAGATTCTGTTCCCTCGTTGAATTTAAAAAAAAAATCATCCCATTATTCCCACCGGTTCAGGAGTTATTAGGGTGTATCCAGACTTTTGCACCACCCTGTATGTATAGGTCGGATCTCTGTGACGTATTTGAGAAGGTAACTTTCAGAACGTGTTTTGTCACAACAAATCAGAAAGTGAGTTATTGGTATCACTGGTTACGTCTTGGTCATTCCTACACCATGTGATAGACTTTTTGTTTTGAAAAAAAATTGTTATCTCATTGAAATCTAACTCGAAAAACCAGGGTCAGTGACAAATCAAGTTCAAATAATATCAGTTTCTCGGCCTTTCTGAACAATGATATTAATTAATGTGACAAAACACGTTTTGAAAGTTATTTCCTCATTTTGATTCAATCAAATCTTTTCATATCTGTGTACTCGTCTCGTTGTGTGTATTTGTGTATCTTCAAATCTTTGGTTGTTACGTATTTCTATTGAGGCCGTAATCCCTTTTGAATATCGATGTAAGTATCTATACACATATATGTATACGTATATCTTTGTTCGCTTCTCGAACCTTCCCTTTATTAATATCTTCTATTCGAATTATTCAATTCCAATTTTTTTCTCTCTGTTCTCTTGTTTTTTTATTTCTCAATTGAACTCATTTATAATTCTCACTTCCCCTAATCGTTCAAATTATAAATCTATGCTTCAGATCAAAATTATTTTCCTGTTTCATATTTTACTATTCTCAATTCTAATCTATATCCTATCCTCAAATCTTATTTTCTAATATTCCTGTCGTAACGGCATTTCCCACCGTAACAGTAGGTGACTACAGTTATTTGTAATGAAAATATATACTGATTAAAACCACTCAATCGTTATCCAGAAATCCTTTGCATGCATCTGTTCTCACGAATGTCAACCTCGCTGGTTTTTACGAATGGGAATCAGTTTTCACACTTGAACCTCGAGATAACACAGCTCCCCTTTTTGGACACTCAGCAGTATACGTATACGTATTGTAACAACCAATGTTGTTCTCAACATACATACCGGGTGGCTCTTGTATTAGGCAGGAATAATGTACTGTCTATGTAGATTGAATTGAAGTTTATTTCGATTCTCGCTTCAATCAACGGCACATTAATGAACATAAAGGTCTGTACATTTTGGATATAACTAACTTTCACAATGTAAAATATTAGAGAATGGGATTCCACTCCAGAACCCACACCTTTACAAACTCACAAAGAATATGATTCACCGGTTAACAAAAGAAAAGCTGAGATCTCGAACATTAGAATATTCATACGATTTGTAGACGTCCACTTTCCTACTTTGTAATTCCCCTGGTATTGGATCCGATTGTACTTACACCATACAGAGCTTTGGGAAAGGAAGAGAAAAAGGAGTGGCCACATGTTCATTGATATCCATATTGAAGTCACCATTCTCGACTGAACATACTTCCTTCCTCCTCTTATGAGTTCAACGGCCTGGACATTCTGGACAAGAATTCCATCCTCGCGTTTTCCCAATGGAAGATGTATCTCTGAGACGTCTTCCTCATAGAATTAGAATATTTCCGGCCTTTGCACGTCCTCGTTAGTAGGAAGTCTAAAAAAAAATCATGTATCAAAGGAAAACTCATCACAGTTGGCACGTGTCTACTAGTATTTGTACTCGTGACGCGATTGACGTACTGGATTTGATCGTTGAACCATACAACATCGATGATTAGTCAGTTTGGAATGAAGTGCACCACCGTCCAGCCTTCACATTTCAAAATTCTGTCCAATATTCGGGAGGAGAGGTGCGAGAAGGAGAGCTCAAACACGTATTGTATAGTATACCAAGGCCAGAATGTCTATTGCACTTGCTCTCGTAGTCTGCGTGAGTATCTTTTCAAATATTTGAATAATTCCATCGGGAGTTGAATAGTTTTTCATTTCATGCAATACTGATTGATGATTCGTGGGGTTGTCTGTGTTTCTGTCTGTCTGTCATGTCTATGTTCGGAATATCTCTGGACCGAGTGGACCAAATGAAGTGAAATTTTGAGGGGACCTTCTTCAAACCCTTTCCCAAGAACTATTCGATTTTTATTGGAATTGGACAAGTCCTCCTATTTTTTTCATGATTTTTTTTTCTAAAGACAGGTGATCTGGGAGAAAATTTTCTCCGCTGTATACATATATATATATATATATGTATATATAAGTTGATTCCTCCGTGGTGTGTACGCGTTTGTTCTTCTAAGTTGCATGCACGAAGTTGTAGGAAACATGGATTCTGAGGGTTTTCGAAGGTGCTGAATCCGGACCCGGCGTCAAAACATCAATTTAAGATGGCGGATTCAATATGATAGACGTGAATTTTAGTCATTTTTAGGCACTTATCGGTATACGTAGTATACCAGCACGCAGTGCCTATTGCACCCGCTATCGTACCCTCTGACCGTATCTTCCGAAATTTCGGTCATCCGATTGGGAGTTGAATAGTTTTTCATTTCATGCAATACTGATTGATGATCCGTGGAGTTGTCTGTGGGTGTGTCTGTCTGTCTGGACGTGTGTCTGTGTTGAGGATAATCTGTACCAAGTGGACCAAGTAAATTGCAATTCATAAGGGACCCCCTTCAAACCCTTCTCCAGAGGCCATTCAATTTTCATTGGAATTAGACGAGTCCTTCTATTCTTTTTTGCATTTCATTTCGAAAAATTAGGTGATTTTGAAGAAAATTGTCTCCGCAGTATGCATATATTTATAAGGCATTTTCTTCGTAATCTTTGAATATCCGTTATTCTGGCTGGAATCGGAGAATTATTATCAAACATTAGGTCTTGGGGTTTTTGAGGGTGCTGGATCCGAATTTGCAGTTGGAAAACGAATCCAAGACGGCGTACGTGAATTCAGTCATTTTGACATTTGTGGACAGTTTTATGGGAAACATGGGTTCTAGCGGTTTTCGAGGGGGCTGAATTCGAACATGATGTTCGGAAACGAATCCGATATGACCAACGAGAATATAGTCATTCGGACCCTAATGAACAGAATTACATGACACACGGGTTCTAGAGGTTTTCGAGGGTGCTGAATCCAAATGTGCAGTCGGAAGACGAATCTAATAAGGCGGACGTGAATTTTGTCATTCTCGCATTTGTGGACAGATTCCTATG
Source organism: Gonatopus flavifemur (assembly GCA_018340375.1). Taxonomy (NCBI): domain Eukaryota; kingdom Metazoa; phylum Arthropoda; class Insecta; order Hymenoptera; family Dryinidae; genus Gonatopus; species Gonatopus flavifemur. The sequence goes on from JAFFJZ010000018.1 coordinate 4,434,915, forward strand.
AAACGTGGGTTCTCGGGGTTTTCGAGGGTGCCCAATCCGGATCTGATGTCAAAACATGAGTTGAGGTTGCCGGATTCAATATGGTGGACATGAATTAAGTTGTTCTCGTCTTTATGGTGAGATTTCCATAGGATATGGGTTCTGAGCGTGTTTCAGGATGCTTTATTCGAATCTGACGTTGAAGAATAAATTCAAGATGGTGGATCTGATATTAGGTGCGCAATCAAGTTCTCGCTGTTTTTTTGTGAAAATTTAACTCTGTTGTGGAAAAATGGCTACATATGAATCATTCAAAGGATTGCCCATCGCCGGCTACAACTTGTGCTCATCGTTCTGGCAGAGCTCGAATACCCGTACGATCCACGAATCGAGCGATTTTTTTATTTCTTCATATGAGCGGAACTGCTGATCAGCCAGACCATGTGCCATCGAACGGAACAAGTAATAATTGGACGGCGCAATATCTGGGGGATTTGGCGGGTGCGTTACGGCTTCCCATTCGAGCGTTCCCATGTACATTTCAACGGATTCGGCAATATGAGGCCGTGCGGTGACATGCAGTAGAATCACTTTGTCGTCCCTCTGCCTGTATTGTATCCATTTTTCGCGTAGTCCTCGGTTTAGTCACATCGATCGAGTTTCATACCATTCCCCAGTGATGGTTTCGTTCGGTTTCAACGACTCGTCATGAATTACACCAACCTGGTCCCACCAAATACACAGCATAACCTTTGCAGCGTGAATATTCGGCCGAGCTGATGACGTAGAAGCAGGACCGGGCAGTCCCCATGACTTTCTTTTCTTTGAGTTGTTGTAATGAATCCATTTTTCATCACCCGTCACGATGCAATGAAGGAAACTCTCCCTTTTTCATCGCTGGATCAGTTCACAGATGAAGAGATGACGCTCTACGTCCTTCGCACGGAAGAAATCGAATAGTTGCAGCAACTACTCAAATAGTCGATTTCCGACCATCTACTTGAGTACTTGCTGCAGCTACTTAGTAGTCAGGACAAGTAACTCGATGGTTGCACTAACTAACGTAAACACCTGAGGTATTTCGAATTAGTTGAGACAGCCAACGTGTTACTTGTCCTGACTACTGAGTAGCTGTAGCAAATACTTGAGTAGATGGTCGAAGATCGAATATTGAAGTAGTTGCTGCAACTATTTTTTCTCCGTGTGGCTTCAACTCATGAGAAACCCAAGTTCCTTGCTTTCGAATCATTCTCAACGCATGCAATCGCTTGAGAATGGCTTGGCGGGTAACTCCTAATGCTGGAGCGAGTGATTCTTGCGTTTGGCACGGATCTTCATCGAGCAATGCCTCCAATTCAGCGTCTTCGAATGTTCTTGGCTTTCCTTCACGCGGATAGTCGTCAACATTGGAATCACAATCTTCGCAGCGACGAAACCAATCACGGCACGTTGTTTCACTGAGAACAGTATATCCGTCAACTTTTTGGAGCTCTTGATGCGCTCCAGCCGCTGTTCGAATGAATGACGATTATTCGGCACAAAATCAGACATTTTCACACAACCAAAAGTATATAGTATCATAACAAAATCACTCGACTAATTCATATGAAACATGGCAACTGGGGGTTTCCGAGGATGTGCAAATCAAAGGATCCAGGATGGCGGACGTAGATACAGCTATTTTTGCATCCGTAGACACCCTAACAGCACCGGGAGGTTTTTAAAACGTTCCAAGAACGTTGGGACGTTTTTAGAACATTCTCAGAACGTTTTCAAAACGTCCAGGGACCTTGGTGCTGTTAGGGCAGATTCATATGAATCACAGGTTCTAGTGGTTCTCGAGGATGGCGAATTCGAATCTACTGTTCTTGATACGGAATTCAAGATATCGGGGCCAATATGGCGGGCGTGAATTCAGTCACTCTCGCATTCATGAATAGATTCACATGGACCCTGATTTCTGCAGGCTTTAGAGAATTCTGAACACGAGTTTGACATTGAAAGAGAGAAATCCCTCAGGCAGCATAAAGCTCGTAAAGATGACATATATGACATCGTTGAGAGGTCTGTGCCATTTGGCTCCAGTCAGCGAATCCAGTATAGCAGATGTCAGTCGGGTAATTCAGTATGCTTGAACCGATGTATATGAATGGGTTGGATATTATTGGATGATTGTTCCACGACTATTTCACAATTGCACAGTGGTCGGAAAAAAAATCATTTGTCAAAAATAAATTCTTATTTGGAATGAGTATGTTTCCCTTAGAAATGAAAGATACAACGGGTAATTGATGGAAAAAATTATAATCACGTGTTTAATGACAGGAAAACTGAACAAGGGAGTTATTATTCTGCTTCTATTTGAACAGAATTTTCATCTGCTCCTCTTATAAGTCTAGGTACCTTTGGCGCTCTCAATAGTTTTAGTACATCAGGATGTAAGCTACCACTTTTCCGTTTTGGAAGTTTTCGCATCTCTGTGATGACTGGATCAGATGAAACTCGCAGTGCATGACATACATCTCCATTCGTGTTCTTCCTTGAAGATTTTCTAGTGTGATGCTCTCTGAAGGCCTTGAAATCTTCATTACGCGCTTCCTGAGCTTCTTCAAAAAGCTGTCCAATAGGGAGGATTGTGTTTTGGATCACAACAGAAACATGAATCAATATTTTATGGACTGAAGGAGGCATCACGTACCAAGGATATTTGTTTACAAAAATTTTTGCAGAGCGTCTTCATCGAAAGCTTGATAATCAATTTCATATCTTGTAACGTAAGCGTTACGAGGAGAATAAGAGAGTAGAGGGGGGCACCGATGAGGAGGTAGAGGGAGCAACAGCGGCGAGAGTCGTGATTGAGCGAAGACGAGAAGACAGATTGTTTCCGGCCATCGACTTGTTCGCAACTTATTATTAGTACACATTCTCGCTCGCCCCACGAGGCCAATTGTGATACACCCTGTGTAGTGAAATTCTGGACGGTTCCTAGACCGCATACCCCCGCGGTAACCAAGATATATATCCCACGAGGACGTGCAACCTCAGCGCAGGCACCTTTACCTCCACGGTGCACATCGTAAACCAGCAGCTCGCCAGCCTACGGACTTCAACGCCACGACACACACACACCCACGACACACATACACCCGACACTCTCACACGATTAGCGGTAAGACACGTATTATATCGAATTGTATTCTTTTTTGGTTTATTATATCATTCACTATCGAGCAAATATATATAACTATATCTATAGATACATATCGATAGTCACAATCTACATACCTCAACCATACATTCCATTTTCCCCAGACACACTCGTTATAATCTACTCGAAAGATCCTGTGAAATCACGGAAAATCGGTGAATGATTTCTTGATCAACTCCGGTGATAGATGCAGAACTTTCTGCGTTCGAGAAAAATCTTCTGGTAGTGTTTCCATCGTTGGTTGTCCCAGTTCCTACACTTTTTGAAAAATCGACCAACAACCCCATTCCTTTCCTAAAACATTCTTGTATTCGTTTCTTCCTTCCCGCTACGCATAATTTTGCGTTATCATCCTGAACTCGCCATTTCTGGATCTCAAATCTGTAGGATACATGTAGGAGTCACTCATAAAACCGTGACGAGCGTGAAGTGTTGATAAACCAAACTGCAACGCAGTGATGTCGATAGCCTTGTTCTGGATGTTAGAATTTGTTCATTTCCTTCGGATAAGTGCCACATATGTGACACCTTTGACTAGAAGTTGATGTGATGGCGTTACAAACTTTTCCATCTATCATGGTGAATAAAAGACGACGAGTTATGGCAACTTTTCTCCTGTTGACATCACACAACGACGGACGAACATCTTCAATTTGTTTGTCAATGTGTGGTTTCAATTTTAGAGTGTCCGTCGTGATTTTCTTCATGAAGGAAAAGCAAATAGGTCTGCAATAACGCGTAGAAGATGGCCGTGGATTCTGCCAAAGTATCATTTTGTCATCAGAACCCGAATCACCCGATATCAACTGCATTGGTAAACAAGGAGTCAGAAACATGTTCTCATCAGAACAAGTATGATCATTAGATTCTCCTTGAAACTTCTACTCATAGCGGTTTTGCCCAGAAGTGCCATCACAGCCCCACTTTGAAATCAGATGTAAATTTTCCAAGTGGTCTTCTGGAATTGATTCCATCACTGTTGTTTGGCTTTGTACTCCATCAAACTTTGTAGTTGTATTTCTACACTTGTATCTGTGATTCCTATAGAATCTGAATAACATTCTTTTTCGGCTTTCAAGACATCATCATAGGAAGGAAATATGTTTGACCCCTGGGCTTCGCTTTTCTCCTGATAATTAGGTACTGCTCTTTCGTCAATTCCGCATCAATGATGATAGAAAGCGCATCTTCCGCAGTGAACCCCACTTGACATCCTTTGTGTTGTCGTTCTCCTTCTCTGTCGGTTCGAATCCTAAGCCATGAGAGGCTTCTTTAATGGTTCGAGCGGCAGCTCCATTGCCCAATGATCTCAAGCCCACTTGAGCATCAAGCAGGATTTGTTCATGATTGGCGGAACATCGCAATCCTTCAACTTCCCCATATTTTGTACGAGTACTCCCTTCAACAAAACTTCGTTTTGGGCGACCTATTTGTCGAGGAAGCTGACTTGCTGAAGAAATTGGTTTCGAAAATTCAATGTCCTCCCCTAGCCATTCAGCATTGTCTTCGAGGAATCTCTAGTTTCCTAGATGATTTCTGCCATCTTTGATAATAATCACCAGTGGAACGCAAGAAAGTTATTAATTTGTTGCATGTTTGTTGCATTCTTCGTCGCTCCTATCAACTTGAAGCCGACGTTTCACTACAGCGAGGAGATATTCATATTGTCTTCTGGAATCGTTCGAAGGTGATTTTCGCAGTATTTGAAATAATTCTTCCCCTTTGAATGTTTTTGACTTTCCATTAGGTGCCATTGTGAAAATTTACATCAATATTCGGAGTCCGATCACGATTTTCAGATACAAAGAATCATTTCCATTTGAAAAGCTCAATGACAATGAACACTATAAGTTGCTGATACTGTGTGAGAGCGCCATCTAGACAAACGATTGAAAACGACACTGAACGGCGAGACGCGATGCGACACACGGTGAGGGCAGGTCGAGAGTTTCACACGTTGTAACATGCGCTTGGCATTTGCCACTAAAATAAATATCATTGTCGATCTAATATGTCGTCTCGTTATTGTCAATACAACATGGCACAGTCGTGAATAAACGGAAGTGAAGTGTTAATTTAAAAAAAGGAAAAATGGAATTCCTCACTCAACCGAAATCGATGCTTATGCAAGGGGACCTGGCGGTGAATTGGAAAAACTCTAAAAGATCATTTGAAACTTACATGATGGCAACCGGAGCTTCAGAAAAACCAGAAGCTGTTCAAGCAGTGGGGATTCAAGAGAATTTTGATTCATCTGATGAGGATAGAAAAACAAAATCCAAATTGATGGAAGAATTCGAGGCATATTTCGCTCCAAAATCAAATATAACGGTTGAAAGACACAAATTCAACACTCGAATACGAGGTCGAAATGAAGGTTTCAATGCCTTTTTGACGGACCTCAAAAATATCGCTTCATCGTGCGACTTCGGTCCACTCAAGGAAAGCTGAACCAAAGATAGAATCGTGTGTGGCACTAAGGATCAGAAGATAAAGGATCGTCTGTTGAGAGAAGCTGATCTCACGTTGGATGAAGCAGTATCAATATGCAGAGCAGTGGAACAAGCAGAAAAGCATATTAAGAATTTGTGGGAACAAACTAATACAATCGAAATTAGAGAGGCGCATGTTAACAAAAAATTGATCTCTCATCCATCACAAGGAAGTTCACAACAAGAATCTAGTCAAAAGAAATAGAATTATCGTGGGTCAACATGGCAGCCTTGGAGGGAGTCATTAAAACAGTACGGCAGCTCAACACATAATTATCAGGGGGTAGTGTCGCACAGAGGGCAGCGGTCTACAGCGTGTACTTGATGCGGTTATGAAAGACATAATATAAATGGATGTCCAGCAGAAGGTAAAGAATGTAATAAATGTCATAAGATAGGGCATTCTTCTGAAATGTGTAACTGGAGAGCGGTTAGAGAATTGAACGCGGAAGTAAAAAATAATTCAGATTTTAATTATTATAAAGTAGGATACGTATTGCAATCAACGAAGATAGTAACATAGATGTATGGAGTGCGGATTTGAAAATAATCAACGTAGATAAACTTCTTTCTTTTAAAATAGATACAGGTGCACAAATAAAAGCGATACCAGAGAGTGTGTACAAAGAAATTGGTGATTCAAACGTTCTGGACAAATGCAATTATAAAATGAGTAATTATGAAGGGAAAAATATTGAAGTGCTAAGAGAAACGAATGTAGAGGTGCAATAAAAAAATAGAATATTTTTTATTGAATTAGTGGTCGTAAACACAGCGCTTAGTAGTGTACCAGTGTTAGGTTCGCCATCAATTGAAAATTTAAAATTAATGAAGAAAATAGACGAACTCGTTGTAACGGAAAAAGACATACTTGCTAAAGATTCAGAACTGTTCAAAGGGATTGGATGTATAAAGAATAAGAAGTGTAATTTTACATTGAAAGGAGGTTATGTACTACAAGTAATCCCGTGCAGAAAAGTTTCATTTCAGCTTATGGACAAATTAAATTCAGAATTGAAAAAGCTTATGGAATCAAACATAATTGAAAAAGTTATAGAGCCATCAGAGTTTGTAAACCCTATAGTATCAGTTAAAAAATCTAAATGATGAAATTCGATTATGTTTGGATCCGCAGCAATTGAATAAGTATGTGTGTAGAGCACATTACGAGCTCCCAACTTTTGGAGAAATTACTAGTGAAATGAAAGGTGCACAAGTTTTCTCAGTTCTGGATGCAAATAAGGGTTTCTAGCAGGTAGAACTTACAAAAGGAGCTCCCATGTTAACCACTCCTGCCACCCCTCATGGAAGATTTAGATTCCTCAGACTTCCATTTGGAATATCGATTGCACCAGAAATTTTTCACCAGACTTTTACAAAAATTTTTGAAAATATATCGGGTGTGAGAATATTCATTGATGATATCATCATTTTCTCAAAAGATCAAAACAAACATGCAAAGACATTAGAAAACGTTTTCAAAAGATCTAAAGAAGCAGGAGTTCGATTCAATCCTAACAAATGTACATTTTTTCAAAGTGAAGTATCCAAGACATAAAATTTCCCAGAAATGGGATTGAAGTTGATTCAGATAAAGTGGCAGCGATCAAACAAATACAGCAGCCAATCAATGCTATAGAACTTAGTAGATTCTTAGAGATGGTGACTTACATTGGGAAATTGATTCCAAAATTGGCCAGTCTAACGTCAAACTTGAGACAGTGAACAAAAAAGAATACGGTTTGGTTATGGAACACCTGTCATTCTGAAGAGTTTAATGATCTGAAAGTACCTTTGAGTAGAAGTCCGGTATTACAATTTTATGATGGACAAAGTCCTATAATATTATCGGTAGATAGTTCTAAAGATGGTATGGGGGCAGTTATTTTACAAAATCAAGCACCAATCGAATATGCCTCTGAATCTTTATCTGAACAACAGCAAAGGTATGCTCAAATTGAAAAGGAGTTGCTGGCAATAAGATTTGGCTGTCAAAGATTTAACCAATAGTTGTATGGGAAGCATTTCAGAGTTGAGACAGATCACAAACCCTTGGGGATGATTTTCAAAAAACCATTGAATAAATGTCCGTTGAGACTCCAGAGATTACGAATGGCACTCCAAGCATATGATTTCGAGGTATATTATTAGGTGTACAAATAAGTTTCCGCGGTTTTTTATAAAAAATTAGGAATTTATTGTAAAGGAAAGGTACATTACGTTTTATTCAAAGTATTTTCCATCATTTGCCACTACTTTTCCCCATCTTTCTGGCAACATTCGGATACCCCGTCGAAAAAACTCTTCATCTTTTGACGCTATCCACAAATCTACCCAATTTTTGGTGTCTTCATATGATGTGAAGCGCTGCTCAGACAGACCATGTGCCATCGACCGGAACAGGTGATAATCAGAAGGGGCTAAGTCTGGTGAATACGGCGGGTGGGGTAAAACTTCCCAGTTGAGTGTTTCCAAGTATGTTTTTACCGGCGCCGCAACATGTGGACGAGCATTATCGTGTAAAAGAATAATTTTGTCGTGTCTGGAGTAGTAATGGGCGCGTTTTTCCTTAAGTGCCCGACTCAATCTCATCAATTGTGTTCGGTAGAGAGCTCCAGTAATGGTTTCGCTTGGTTTCAGCAATTCATAATACACGACACCAAGCTGATCCCACCAAATACACAGCATGAGTTTTTTTCCATGAATATTCGGCTTAGCTGTCGATGTTGATGGTTCGCCGGGCTTAACCCATGACTTTCTCTTCTTTGGATTATCGTAGTGAATCCATTTTTCGTCACCAGTGACTATACGATGCAAAAAACTCTTTTTTTTATTCCTGGCAAGCAGCATTTCACTCATGCATAATCGGCGTTCAACGTCTCTCGGCTTTAGTTCATATGGAACCCAATTTCCTTGTTTTTGAATCATTCCTAACGATTTTAAACAATGTGAAATTGCTTGTTGAGTCACTTGTAGAGTAAGTGCAAGTTCTTTTTGCGTTTGGGACGAATCTTCCTCCAATAGTACTTCTAATTCCATGTTTTCGTACACTTTCGGCCTTCCACTGCGTTCTTTGTCTTTAACGTCAAACTCACCGTTCTTAAACTTTCGAAACCATTCCTGACAACTTCTCTCACTTAAAGCAGCTTCACCATATGCTTCTAGAAGCAATCGATGCGCCTCAGCTGCAGATTTTTTCACATTAAAGAAGTAAATCAAAAGTTCCCGCAAATGATGCTTATTCGGAATAAAACTTGACATTTTTGCACGAAAAAAATTACGTGATGCTGATACGGAATCACTAGTACTTTAAGGTTATGGTGTTGCCAGATGACTAAACTTGGGATATTACGTTTTACATCTGACAATTTCTCCATAACCTTCTGGTGGGGCCATCTTTTGACAAACCGCGGAAACTTATTTGTACACCTAATATAAACCGGGCCCACGACTTTATATTGCAGATGCTCTTTCTAGAGCAAGTTATGATGACAGGAATTTTATATTTAATGAATATGAAATACAAGCACAAGTGGACTTGATAAAACTACACAGTGGGATTTGCCCTGATGAATTCAAAAAAATAGCTGATATTGGAAATTTAGAGAGGAATTAGTGGAACTACAAGCGGTAATTTTTAAAGAAAACCAAACTGTTATACCTAGGCATCTTCGTGAAGAAATTTTAGACAAGTTACACTATACGCATATGGGGATTGAAAATACATTACTTGAAGCAAAAGGATTAGTTTATTGGCCAAATATGTATGAAGAAATAACTGATGAAATTGGAAACTGCCCGGCTTGTCTAACGTTTTCTAATGAAAATCAAAAAGAGACAATGATAGTTGAAGAAATCCCGGATAAACCATGGCAGATAGTAGCAGCAGATTTGCTTTACTGGGAGGAGGAAACTTATCTATTAGTTATACATGTTCACTCAAAATATCCCGAGGTATGTGAATTAGAAACTAATGAAACCAGTGGAACGGTAATTAAACATTCAGAATCTTGTTTTGCAAGACACGGTAGAACGGAAAAAATATATACAGATAATTGACCACAATTCGTGAGCACGAAATTTGATTATTTCGTTCGCAGCTGGGAAATTATACATAGAACCTCGAGTCCCACGTATCCCGAATCAAATGGGTTCATAGAGAGACGTGTACAAATAATAAAGAAACTATTCAAAAGAGCAAAATACGACAAAGAAGATATTTGCATGGCGTTATTAGAATACAGAGATAAGCCAATTAATGTTCACACTCCATCACCAGCTTATTTGTTATTTAGAAGACATCTCAATGGTCAAATACCTGGGCGTGAGGATGAGGCAACAATAGGAGCGGTACATGAAAATCATAAAAAACAGTGGTGAAGAACAGTGTTGCCAGATGGTGGGGAATTCCCCAAATGTGGGGATTTTCAAGGCAGTGTGGGGAGGAATTGGGGAACGTGAATATTAGGGGATTTTGTGGGGAATCATGGAAAAATTGGGGAGATTTGGGGAATTCTGTTAGAACTAAAACATTTGGAAACTAAGGGTACAGTCAAACAACTTCGTAACGTAACTGCTCAGATAGTACAGAAGTTCGTGAATCAATCGAAAAAAACTCTTCTAATTAACTTCTCATTCAATAGTTTTTTGAATTCTTTGAGAGTTCTTTAAAAACATATTGAGTTATAAAATAATTTTGTGAGAATTCTCTAGAGAACTAATCATGAATTCCGTAAGAATCTTGAAAGACCACCTGAAAAACTTTTGAAAACCTCGTTAATCCTCTGACTGTAGACGTGGGTTGGCGTAACCGGGTAAGTATTTGAAACATGCGGAATTTGAAAATAGAGTAAGTTTCAACTTGAACGATTTTGAAGGGGGAGAATGAAATGTGATTATAGATCAATTTGAGGTGTTTAGTCTGAAGGTTGATGTCATCAAGTTCAAATTCATATAGTCTTCTGGTTATGATTCAATAGAACTCTTTAAAAATTCATGCGTTTGTTTTGCAAGTATTCTTTCATCATGCGAATAGAATTGGATCATTTCCGAATGATTTCGAAAAAATTCATCATAAATTTTGTGGTAGAAAATTCTAAAATTTCAAGTACACAAACATATTTTATTATCTTCTCATAACCACATTATTGTGTGTGATTCAATAGTGTGCATTGGAATGTGTTTGGTGGTATAATTTTCTTTACTTTTTGGAGGATCTTTCATCCAAAAGGCAAAATACCAGAAATGCTTATTTCACTTGTATTTAGAGGCACGGATTACACGGGTAGTTCATGACACGTACTCTAGTACGTGTCATATTAAGAACACCGGTACCCGTGAAATTTTTCACAAATACACGTGAAATGAGCAAATATTTCCCGTGGATTCCCGTGTATTTCTGGGTATTCACGTGTATTTCCGAATGCCCGTGAAATAATCCACGGATACATGTGTTCTTAACCTGACACGTACTGAAGTACGTGTATCTGAAATGAACGTGTACACGAGTACACGTATGTTCTGTTACACGGATGAAACCATGATCCTTACAAAATACCCCCTCAAAGCAAGGAGAAAATTCATTTTTTATGGAAAAACAATTCCCTTATGTACTGAAACCCCCCAGGTAATACACAAAAATCATTATAGAATCATTTATTTATTTATTTATTTACCACTGACAAGTAGGAAACTGTTCTTGAATTATGAAGAGAAAACTTTTCTTGAACTCTTTTGAAATTCAAAAAATTCCCACCAAGAAGTCCAAGAACAATTTGATTTGTCGAACATTTGCGAGTGCCGTTAGAATTCTCAAAGAACTCCTATAGAATTTCAAGAGGAAATGTTTGATTAATCGAATTCTTTTTGAAACTTTTTAAAAACTCGTCGTATTCTGCAAAAGTTATCAAGAACTTTTCTTTCAGAATTCATTTGGGATTCTTGTGTGCTATTTAGGTAAATATTATAATCACAATCAGAATTGATTTGAAGGTGTTCTTAATTTGACGAAATTGAAAGAAAACGGATGAGATCCTCCCACTATACCATCAGTTGATCAGTTAGCTCTTTTTTATACTCCCCATCAATATATTATTCTTCCTCCACTTCCAACAAATGTTTTATTCGGATTATTATGTATTTGCCGTACATTTTTCAGATAAATCACTTTTCTTTTGTAACAGCAATACTTGAGATACATAAAACAAAGAGATAAAGTTCAATTGTCCAAGATTGTATGCTCAAGGCGGGAAAAATTGATTATTTTGGCGGAAAATTTGAAAAATAAAATTTTGGGGATTTTTTGGGGATTCAATGTGGAAAATTGGGGATTTTGTGAGGATTTTGTTCATCAGAATTGGGGAATCTGAAGAGAAAATTCTGGCAACACTGGTAAAGAAATAGAAGGAACAAAAGTTGTATTATGATAGAAATGCTGAGGATAGGGAAAATTTCGAAGTTAATAATAGAGTTGTAGTACTAGGTCCTAAAGGGAGGTGGCAATCAGCGAAAATTGTTGGCATAGATCAATTAAGACCAAGAGCGTATTTTGTTAAACTAGATAAGAACGATGTAATCTTGAATGGGAATAAGAAATTTTTAAAGAAATTCAAAGAAAACAAGTCCAGTTTAGATGAAGAAATATATCAACAAGTATTAGATCAAATGATAGAATCTGAAACGCAGCATGAAGAAGAACTGAGAAACGAAATAGTGGAAAATGTACCTTGTATGTTAGACAATGCACCAAATGTAAGTGAGGAACAGAGTAACGGTAACGAAACATCATCTATCATTGATATACCTCACAACAAATCAAATGTAGGAAACGATGGATATCGTACAAGATCTGGTCGCAGAATTATTAAACCACAGCGTTTCGCAGATTATGTATGGGAGAAAAAAAAAATACATTGTAATTTTCTCACGTTAGGTAAGAATAAGAACTTTAGTTTAATAAGTCCAAGTCGATATGAGTACACAAAATGTAAGTCAAGTAATTTTTATTTTCTGTTTATAATCTAACATTCAATTCAATTCAATCAATTTATTCAACTTCAAATTACAGAAATTGGATGGGCGATTATTGGCACATAGTCCACTAGCCCTTACAAAATTTGGATACATATGTATAAGTCACACGTTCTTTTTGGGTTTTTGTCTAAAATGGAGGAAACACTTCCAAGAACCTGGTGTTGAGCGACCTCTAGTATGTTTCCTGAAACTTATAGCTATGGCGCACAAATTGAAAATATTGCATTGACGTTCACATAAGTGTAGTTAATCTAACATTCAGTTTATACCATGAAAAAAAAAGGGGGAAGATGTCATGATAAGTTGCTAATACTGTGTGAGAGCGCCATCTAGACAAACGATTGAAAGCGACACTGAACGGCGAGACACGATGCGACACACGGTGAGGGGAGGTCGAGAGTTTCACACGTTGCAACATGCGCTTGGTATTCGCCACTAAAATAAATATCGTTGTCGATCTAATATGTTGTCTCGTTATTATTAATACAATAGTGTTAACCGTTACTTGGTATAGCGGTCTGTAACACCGCTAAGGATAATCTTTCAAAACTTCAAATCTTCTATTCGACCAGATTCCAGAAAATTGTGTACACATATATCTCTGCATGTAGTTACATCCCCATATCTCTGATGTGGGAACAGTACCGTGGAATTAACAATAACGGAAATATTCGAAGTTGAAAAATTTCCACAAAAATAACGATACCAATCGAAGGTTAAAAACGATTGCGGTTATGGGGATGTATCAAAAATAACACATCCAGTACTGAAAAGTTGGAAAATACTTACATTTTACGCAGTATGTTCTTTGTATCATTGATTTTTGTATCGTTGATTTCATATGCAGTGGATTTTGCAATTTTCAAATAGAGAGTATATTGATCGATAATGACTACAAAGTTCGGCAAATTACAGATCTGGGTTTTTTGTCATATGATGAACAAAGCAATCACCGATACAAATAGCTTGGAAATGATTTTCAATTGTCTTTTCAATCGAAAGGCGCAGGTATGCGCAGCTAGATTCAGCTTGTCAGTATTAGGAATAGACTCCAGATTATGGGGAAATTTGAGTTCTTGCCGGAACTTGTCCGAATTTTTTCACGTCTCTTCAAATATAACAGCATGCATGATCAAAAATAACTTTGAATTCGATTCGCGAGGCAGTCCTTGTCATTCATGACAGGGCCTACTCAGAGTCATTCTTATATCTCTTGATAACACTGTTTAGCTTGGCATAACAACATTTCATCCAAACCAATCCTGTATGGAGTACGACCTTTTCACATTCGGACTCTGTTTGGCGTTCCTGTAATGACTTTGAAAAATCCCTACTTCGCCGGTCCATTTAGTCATGATGAGCTGCTTCGGAAAATCAATTATTATCGAATTCTTATTCCATAGGGTCTCTAGGAAGTATGACAATAGGTAATTGAAGGTTCTTCCATAGGTTGTGAATACCATTTTTGACAAATGATTATTTTTCTCCAGCCACACGCAAAGAGGTACGCACGCCGGGAGACCGTGCTGCTAGGCAACGTAAAACTCCGTGTTTGGCTGCTGTTCGTAGCGACGTGCGTACCTCGTGTTTCATCGTGCGCACGCATGGTTATTTCCCCTGCACACATACACGACGCCACGTTGTGCCCGCACGCCGATTCAACCTGCGTGCACGGTGTTTTTGGGTGCACGAAAGAAAGTCGTCTCGATAGCTCTCAGACGTGCATGTTGTCTTCCAAGCGTTTGTTTTTATTTGATAATTGAAAGAGGTGTACTTCATAGAACTAAAGAAAAAGTTATATGGATGAAAGAAATGACAAAATATTTTCCTTGTATCCACTGAACACAATATTTATATATCTATAGATGACAAAATTATATTCAAATACATTACAGTAAAGCAGATTGGATTTGATCCACACTTTTCTGCTGATAGTGTATACATAGAAAATGAGAGTCAATATATTGAATATACTAGTCTAATATCAGTTACACTGTCCCTTATTTTCACACAGAAACATGGCTCATACGTGGTAAATCGGCATGTATTGTAAATTATTTTAATAATTATAATAAATATTGTGTTCAGTGGATACAAGAAACATATTTTGTCATTTCTTTCATCAATATAACTTTTTCTTTAGTTATATGAAGTACATCTCTTCCAATTATCAAATAAAAACAAACGCTTGGAAGACAACATGCGCGTCTGAGAGCTATCGAGACGACTTTCTTTCGTGCACCCAAAAACACCGTGCACGCACGTTGAATCGGCGTGCGGGCACAACGTGGCGCCGTGTATGTGTGCAGGGGAAATAACCATGCGTGTGCATGATGAAACACGAGGTACGCACGTCTCTACGAACAGCAGCCAAGCACGGAGTTTTACGTTGCTTGGCAGCACGGTCTCCCGGCGTGCGTACCTCTTCGTGTGCACTGTGAATCGTTTAGAGACTTTTCCAAAACTGGTTCGACCTGGCTTCAGATTTTCTCTCAAGTTAATAACAGTATATCTAATATTCCATCAAACTGCCCTGCTGACTGTCCGAAAACTATTTCAGGACTCAGTCCTGACTGTTCCATAACTGTGCAGAGGTTATCCCGATCATTTCGTAATATTTTGATGACCGTACATCAGTACCATCACGATAGTGCTTTAATTTCGATTCTGCAATATTTCTCAGATCAATTTTATCGGAGACTGATATGGTTGAACGTTTTCGATGTGAATACTTTTGGAAATAACAAAAATAGTTACATGTATTTTTTTATTGAAGGCAAGTACAAGAAAGGAGCAAGTACGGTATGCAATCTAGTTTATGATACAATCTGCCGCGAACTAGGAATCGCTTATTACAATAAAATTCATCTATTCTCTGATGGTTGTGGGGGGCAGAATAAAAATTATTTATTCATGCATTCCTTGTCTTTATTGTCTGAAAAATTACAAATTGAGATCCAACATTCACTTCCTGTACGCGGACATTCTTATTGTTCATGTGACCGGAATTTTTAGATGTATGCAGAAAAGAAGAAAAAAATAGAGACGATAGAAACCGACGAAGGATACTATTGAATGATTCAAAATGCGAGAAAACCCCCATTCAAAATAATAAAAGATTCTGCGTGTACCGTTGAAGATTTTGAAACCGTCTTAGACGGAATTGAGGAACCTACAAATTTGCACATCAGAGATGCGGTAAAAATGA
Organism: Gonatopus flavifemur; assembly: GCA_018340375.1. Lineage (NCBI taxonomy): Eukaryota > Metazoa > Arthropoda > Insecta > Hymenoptera > Dryinidae > Gonatopus > Gonatopus flavifemur. The sequence goes on from JAFFJZ010000018.1 coordinate 4,450,834, forward strand.
TGTATTCCCCAAATAAGCAAATTGAGATTTTTTATGACTATAGTGGAAAACCCAAAAGTCATATTGTACAATCAGATATTGTTTCCAATGATTTGTTGAATACACTATTACCTGATTCGGGCAGAATAAGTCAACAAAAATTGGACGATGTCCAATCGTTGACAAGAGATTTAGGTGTTAATGGGCAAAGTTTTCTAATGATTTATTCAACAAATCATCGATAGAAACTGTAAATAAAACTGGCATAATCCACAAATCAAAAGAAAATGTTTCGGAAAAGTGACGAAGGAAGTCAATATAAGTTCCAAATATTCGAGAAGGAAATTGCAATTCTTCTACTGTGATATGTTGTTCTATTTGAAAGCTATACAAAGCTATATGAAGTTATATATTTTGTTTAAAAAGTTTATGATTTATACCTTGGAATGAAGTGGTTGAAAAAAAGTTCAATACCTAATATTCATTGAATCCTGTGAAAAAGAATATGACTTTTTCAAAAATGTTTGCCGTTGTTCATTGATGGGGCATGTTATCCTTGATGACACATTAGAAAAATAAGGAATAGATCTCGTATGAATGATGTTTTACTCGATGTTCCCCCATGAGGAAATTGAAGTATTTGACATTAACATAAAACATCATATTAAAAAAAAAAACGAATTCCATCTTCTGGATATAATTTTGATTGTTTACATAAATAAATAATGTTAGTATTGTAAACATGCTCGATACATAATTTATTCTTCAAGTGAAACAAGGAAACTTGTTTGTCTATCCAATTTTCCTCAAATACGAAACGTTTCTTCATAATATAGTTTCAAACAAGTTGTTTATAATGAAGAATCTATCATGAATCTTGCAAAAATAATTGGATATTTAGATTCTCTGATACAAAAAACATAAAAGTACCTTGGGAGATTGACTGAACTCTTGTCCCGTGCAGCCTCGTACGTTTAACCCGGGAACTACGTAGAAATAACGGAGAATCTGAGTTGCGCGCTTATGAATAAATAGCCGTATTTTCCAGACCAATAGCCTAATCGATCTGAAATTTTCCAAAATGTTAGTCCATACACTAGTGAACAATTTTGTAGCTGGAAGTTTTTTGTAGCTCATACTTCCCTCCACACTTTTTTAATACGAAGCTTGAGAAACATGATTTTCACTTTGGATTGAAAAATCAATGATTTACAATAATTTTTTACGAAGTTTTTCACATCATCGTCTTCCACCAAGTTTCACAGACAAGAATTGATAAGATTCATTCCAAAATGTTCAAAAATACGAAAGTTAGAGCAGGTTTAACATTCAAAAACATTGATTTTCAGACCAAAAATATTTGCAGTTTTCATTTTTCCACTAAGGAATCATTGGTCACAGAAAAAAATCATAGGCGAAGACTAAGGTTGATTTTTCAAGACCTATCGTCTGGTATTTTTCGTTTTTCAGAATTCGAATTTTTTATTTTGACGTTGAATGTTACAGCTTGGACAATACTTTTACGTCTTTTCGAGCGCGCGATCAGTTGTTGCATCCGGCCGCACAATTGACAGTATGGTGGTAACTAACACATATGGGTCATTCCATATCAGATTTACAACTAGAATTTTAATTTCAACGAAACTGTTCTCTCGCGTTGTAGAAAGGAACATAATCGATACGTATTTCTTCATTTTGATCGGATACCTTTCATTTTCGAGATACGATTTTTTAAAGTTCTGAAGTTGAAAAAATCGAACATTTTTTCATCACTGATATTTAAAAAGCCTTTGGATTTGGAAAAAACTTCCGTATCACACAAATTTGTATTCTGTGCGATCTTACGGACTAGATACATGAAATAAATTTTTTTCTCATTCAACCCATTTATTTTGCAAATTTTATAAATAAATTCAAGTTACAAAAAAAATACATGCTTGAAATCAATTTTTTCATAATGTAATTTTCCATGACTCCCCATAGAATGTCTCATAAAAATTCCAAAGTGGACAGCTCAATAGTTTTTGAGATGATTCATAACGTAGAACCGCATCGGCTTCAAGAGCGCAAAATTGCATCGGTCACACTGAAGTGTTCGTTGCCGAGCGCCTGTCAACATGTTTATATGAATTTATTTCTCAACATCGATAAATTCCACACAACACAAAAGTTGAAAAAGAACATTTAAGAATTCATATTGAATTTTTCAAGTCCCAGTTGAATCCTGTAGGATCTCTTTCTGATTTGGTGTGCTGTATGCATTCGTTTATAAATTCACATATTTTTCGAACCATAAAATATTTATACACCTCGGTAAGAGAAAACAGTTCAACAAAAGGTTTGTTTTATCATGAATTTATTATTTATTGCGTCTTCGAACTCGCAAACCTAATGATGTGTAAGTGATGCACAACTAGTATATATATATATATATATGAATTTTTTCAGAATTTTTCATCATTCCATTCTTGAAATATTCCAAAATGAAAAAAAAACACATTTTTTTTTATCCTGCCAAATCTACAAAAATGCTCCGAAGGGGCTAAAATTTGGCGAAACTTCATCTATCGACCCTCAAAATTTGGAACAAATCGAAGATGTGAAGGGAAGTCGCTGCTGATTTGGCATGGAATGCCCCATATACATCACAATATGTCGTTCTACAAATATTATAGATATATACATTACAAACTGCATGGAGTCAATGCTCAGATGATGATGATATATCAGCTGAAGAAGAGCATTGGCACTCATCAAATGCTGCTTGATATATTTTATATATAAATATTAATTCAATCAATGTTTAAAACCAGAATGAATGTTTCGTGACTTTTCTCACACAACGCACTTCCAAACTCTTGAATGACATTGTCGTAGTTCGTGACATGGTTTGAAACAGTTCACCTACATAAATGATTTTGGCCAGCTGAATCGGTCAAATACCCCTATTTGTAACGATACTTCATTGGTAATAAGGTACTACAATTCTATTCTTACAGTTATAAATACTATTGGAGAAATCATCGTTATTGCTCATCATTTGGATACGAAAACATTTGTGGATATGACTAAAATGTTTGCTAAATTAGCAATCAAGTATGAGAACGGTATAAAAAATATCTCCCCAACAAGCGTCATTTCGCATTTGAAAGATATAGGACAAATCGGATCCGATATTGTATCATCTTTTCAAGTATGTATAATTATTTTGTAAAAATACAAACATTTTTTCTTAAGATAAGGTAGACTGGGTACGGTTGTAACAGGGGTCGGTTATAATATTACGAATAGCTGACGATGAGATTGTCATAGCTCAGATCACCTGATGGGAGAGTGGGCGTTGTCGCATGTACCCGTACAGCACAATCACCGATCCTCCACCTAGAACTTCGGTGGACTGGAGGTGGAGAATCAGTGGAGAAATGGGAGCCGTGGAAATAAAGGAGAAATCAGGAAGAGTCTCCGTTGAGGCAACAGAGAAATGTCCACCCTCTGTATTTTCGATATAATTCATATTGGTGCATTCACATAACCAATGTAGTCTTTTTTTCTGAGTTTTGTTAAGAGACCAATCTGAGTTTTGTTAAGAATACAGGGGGTGGATATTTCTCCGTCGCCTCTTCGTTGCCTCAACGGAGGTTCTCCCTCATTTCTTCCTTATTTCCTCGGCTCCCATTTCTCCACCTCCAGTCCACCATAGTCCTAGGTGGAGGATCGGTGGTTGTACTGTACAGGTAGGCAATTGTATATTAATTGTTTATGCCATATCACATATGCTCAGAACATCAAGAAGAACCTTTGAAATTTTGCGACTGAAAGTAAGTATTCATTGCTGGACTACTACATTCATTTCTTTTTATCAGTGTGCATGCTATGCATATTTGTGTTAATTTTCAACAACAACATGACATTAGAGAATGGATGAATAATGGTTTTAATCTCATGAATCTTGTACATTGTTGTGAAAAATGAAATGACCTCGAGAAACATTGACTGGGGATAATTGTAACACGTTTCCTGCAGCCAATTGTAACGTTGAAACTAACCTCATACGTGTATCGTACTTATATATTACAATGGTTACTTCATTTCATTCTACTTTGTAGATGCCTTGTTCACGGAAATGCGTATCGAGAAAAGGAGAACACAACATAATCTCTCACGTGGAGGCGTATGAGCCTATACGAAGTGGGATATCAATATGGTCTTTATGTTCATCCTATTGTAATTTGATGTATGAGACAAGGAATCTCAACTGTGATTGTTTGCCAATACATTGTATTTTTCTATCGATTTTTCATCATTTTCATTGATTATAAGTGTTACATTCGACCCCACCCCCTGTTACTAGCGTTACTACTTGAAACACTATCTAGCTTTTATCTGACTGCGATAATGACATTTTTACATGACATTGAAGTTAAAATGTTGCAACCGTACCCAGTCTACCCTACGATAACGTGAAAAGACATGTAATCTCTACTTTCTAAGTTTCATTGTTTTATTAATCCAAAAATTCTTGCTCAATTCGATGTATATGATGTAGACTTGTGCGATGGAACGATTAACCGGTTCTGAAACCGGTTTCTGAGAAATCAAAAACCCGGTTGCAAAATTCCGAAATAACTGGTCTATCGTTATCCGGTTTCAATCGATTTAACCGGCGTCCGGTTGAACCAATTAAATCAGCAGACCGGTTGTAATGGGTTTGACCAGTTCAACCGGCGAGCCAGTTTTCAAGAGCGTTGATGTGACCGGTTGTATCACATGCGGGAATCGTAAACATGTAATAGCAGTCCACAGAAGCGCAATTACACACTTGTGTTTGTTGCGTTCCAGCTAAAAATATTAAGCGAAGACAGACAAAACCGAACAAACATTCAATGATATTTAACCTGCACAGAGAAAAGTTTATATTAAAGATTACTATATTTTTATGGTACTCGTGGGATATACTTTATTATGAGGCTGAGAATTATATTTATTTTGAATTATAACATATTTATTTTCATCCTCACCAGAGAGTATGGTGAATGCTCGTATACTTGTGGTTCATGGCGACATACTCAAATATATCCCAAAAGTACAATATAAATATGCTAATATCTGATGTAAAATTTTTCTTGTGTGTTCTTCTCTGTTTTAATGCGGTTTTGTTCCCTTTTTGTCTGAATCCATCCGACATTTTTGATGGGGATGCAATGTTCATCATTAGGGGTGTGCGAACCTTGAATTTTTCAGTCGAACCGAACTCGAACCGAACTTCAAATATATTTTTCAAATCGAACCGAACCGAACCGAACTTTGAAAAGTCGAACCGAACTCCAAATGTATTTTTCAAGTCGAACCGAACCCGAACCGAACTTTGAAAAGTCGAACCGAACTCGAACCGAACTCCAAATTTTCCCAGTCGAACCGAACCGAACTGCAAATATATTTTTCAAGTTGAACGGAACTTTGTAATTTCGAACCTACTTCCAACTTCCAAAACGTCTAATCGCAAAGCCAAAACTAAATTAGAAATACATTCAGAAAACAGAATCCATCATGAATTCATTTTTTAAAGTGACGTTTCATATGCAGCATGTTGCAGTAATAAAACAGTCTACCCTAGTAGCACCAAAAGTACGAAAAACATTTTGAGAATGTTTATTAAACGTTTGGGTAATTTAGAAACGTTCGGAGAATATTCTATGGGTCAATTTGAAATTGAGTGCAGATAAATTTTTCTCTGTTTCCGAATGTTCAATTGCAGCGACTAGTATTTAAATATTGATAAAATGGTCGCAAATTTGAGGCAAGTAACGAAGAACACTTCAATTCTTCAATAAATCACAGAAAAGTGTCCATAGTGTAATCTAGTGTTGATTTGTTACCATATTTCTAGAATAACAGGGTTGTCCCTCTTGGTAACAGAGTGGTTTTTTATGTAAGTTCAACATATCCCACGTATCTAGATGAATTTGAAATTGGGTGCAGAACACTTTTATCATAAATTTCAATAATCACAAAGTAAAATTTCCTCCTAATATAATTATTTATATCCTCATGCAATATTTGGAACATGATTAACTCACATTAGAAACCACTCTGTTACCAAGAATGATTACTCTACTATTAAAAAAAAAATGGTGATGAATCAACACTATTTTGAGGTTTGTGGTAGCGTTGATTATAAACCTCTTTGCATAAAAGACAAGGACACTCACCTCACTGCATTTTTCTCTCTTTCTTTTGTTTGCAGCTGTCTCTTTTTATTTGTGTAAACCCCATGTTTACTGACTCGTCCTCCTAGTATAATATCTTTATAGTTTAATCACGCAGATCTTATGGGTTCATTATATATATCCCGCGCATCTGAGGAGGCAAAATAATGAGGCTGCGAATAGAATTCATTATGAATATATTCAATTTCATCTAATCCGCAGTATTGTCAACAAGGTTATCCGAAATATGAACTTTTTCAATTATTCAAGTTTGAGACCCGAAACTACACCAGGAAAAATCACAGATTCAATCAACTTGCGTCTATCAAGTACCCAATATCATGTCAATTCGACTTGGAAACAAGTTGTTTCTGCGTGTTTACAAGCAAAAACAACATGGGAACGCCTGTATGTGTGTTCTCCATCACTTGAACTTGCCATCGATATCAGATCAACTTGATGATAGGTCGATTCAACATCGTCTTTTTTTTCCAGCGTAGTCGAATTTTTTCGGGTTTTGAGTCTCAAGTTCGAAGCAAACCGTGACAAATCGAATCTCGAGCCGAACGTTTTCAATGAATGCAGTTCGAAATTTGAACCGAACCGAACTGTTTCTGTTATCCAAGTTCGAAATTCGAACCGAACCGAATTTTTTGTACTACCCAAGTTCGAAATTCGAACCGAACCGAACTTTTTCTGCTAATCAAGTTCGAAGTTCGAACCGAACCGAACAGTAGGAGTTCGGTTCGGTTCGAGATTCGAACGGTTCGCACACCCCTATTCATCATCATCATGAAGTAATCAGTCTTACGACTGGTTTGATGAAATCCTTCAACCCTGTCTATTATTCGCTACACGCTTAATTTCTACATATCTACGACAACCCTTATCTTGTATAATTTGCTTCATATAACTTAATCTAGGTCTACTTTTTCGAGTTTTACCATTCATTTTTCCTTCCAATATTGTTTTCAATGAGCTATCATGCCTTAATGTGTGTCCTTCAGATTACTTCTTCAGATTACTTCTTCTCATCACGACATGTTTCAAAAGACTTCTTTTTTCATCTACCTTCTCAAGTGCTTCTTAATTTTCCACTTCCTCTATCCACTTTACTCTAAGCATCCTTCTATAACACCACATTTCTGAAGCTCCAAGTCTCCGTTGGTCCGTTTTTTCGATTGTCCAAGTTTCGCAACCATATAATGCTGTGCTCCAAACGTAACTCTTCAAGAATTTCTTCCTCACTGCTAAGCTAATATTCTTCGAACATAGGAACTGTTTCTTTTGGTGGAAAGCCTGTTTTCCTTGTGCTATTCTCGCTCTTATATCTCTTTCGCTTTTACCGTTTTCTGTCATTATGCTTCCTAGGTATTTAAATTCTTTCACTTGGTGAATTGTCTCTACATCTATTCTGATTTTCGTTCTTCTTGATATTTTCGCTGTTGTACAAATCATGAATTTTGTTTTGTTCTTATTCATATTCATACAATAGTTTCCAGTGATATTGTTTTCATAGCGTTGAGAATATTTTCTAACTCACCACCACTCGCAGCTAATATAGCTATGTCATCCGCAAATCTCAACATGCTTACATTTTCTCCTCGAATTTGTAATTTCAATTGCACTTGCTCCTTCACTTCGTTCATCGCTTCTTCTATATACAAATTGAAAATCAATGGCGATAGTGAGCATCCTTGTCTCACCCCTCTGTCAATTTGTGCTTCTCCTTTTTGACCCTCTATTTCTATTATTGCGGTGCGATTCTTATATAATTCATATATTGTTCTGCTATCCTTGGAATTAATTCCTACCTTCTTCAAAATCGTGAACATTTTCTCCCAATCAACATTATCGAATGCTTTTTTTATATCTACAAAACTTATATACACAGACTTTTTCAACTCTAGACTTTTCTCTACTAGGGGAAACCGGGTACGGTTGGAACACTCCTGCTATCTTAGCTTATAAATACTTTATTTAAGCATTAAACTTCCGGCTCAATACCTCTATTTGAGGGTTATATATGCATAAACAAATGTTCATCATAGTTTCAGCTAATAAAATATTATTAACAGTCAATAAACTATTCCCTCTTGAACTGACGAAACGTTCCAATTGACCCCATGCCCAGGACAATTGGAACAGTGATTGGGGTTAGTTGGAACACGTTGAAAAATTGTTAGAATATATATTTAATAACATTCTTCGCTTAACAATCACAAGAAATAAACAATCCACTTCAATTTTTTCCAAACAGTAATAAAAATTGAAATTTTCTCAAGATCAATCTTCAAAAACAGAACTTTGATAAAACTTAGTATACTACTAAATGAATATAACATAATGTTCACAATTATGTTATAATCAAACAGAAAATTTGGGTTATTGGAATCAAAAATCTGGATATAAAATAATTGTAACATAAAAAAATAATTCAATAAAAAAATATTACTCATTTGACAAATTATGGAGATTCACAGTTATGACATACATAGTATATATCTCCAGCGGTACAATCTTCGTGAGCCCAAAGATGACAGTTTGAGCACTGTATCCACTGCTCTTCTCATCTGCTTGAAGAGTATGTTTCGGCACAGGCAAGACACCAGTATTCTTCTTCCGTCAATGGTGATACGTCACTCCTTTTTCTGCTACTAGTAGTTGTCTTTTTCTGAATATTGAAACAATCTCTCAAATTTTTCTTAACCAACTTAGCTTTCACTTTTTGTAGTTTCTCTTCCGTTTCTTTCCTGATAGCTTCCTTCTCTGGTGTGTCTGTATAAATTGTTGACTTTCTTCTTTCTCTCCCACGAGTCGTAGGCTTTCTTGGTGGTGCTTTAGGATAGGGTCGAATTGATTCGGGCAAAAATACAGACGAAGCATTGATACATGCTGTTGATGAAGCATTTTGATTTGGGGATACATCCATAGTAACTTCGGGTATACCTGTGGGTACGGCTTTCCTCGCTTTCGATCCAGAATTTTTTGAAGTGGGATTTAATATAGGGGGTTCTGAATTTACGATATCCGATATATCAATATTTGATTCATTTGTAGGTATCATACATTGCGAATTAGTCGAAGGTGTTGGTCTATCCGTCACATGTGACGGTGCGAAACCAGAATCAGTAAAATGATTGCGGTTAAAAGGATAAATTCCAGTGTTTCTAAAACCCGTTCTTTTGTGTTGCTGCTAATGGCATGCAGTAGCCACAATGCTAGGATGTCATACATAAACATGGTTTTCCCAGGATGGTTTCGCATCCAACAATCGCGCAGTGGGGTATTCGATTGATTTGACCGGCCAAAAATCAATTTCATGAAAGTTATCGTAGGTCGATCAGAAGTATTGCTTGAAGTTGTTCAATAATTGGGCAATTGGAGCCGATCGTCTTTCCTTGCCTCTCATCATCCTCTAACCTAGGATATCAGTTGAAATTCCGTGATATTCAATTGTGCATTATATTTGACATCTGAGACTTTAAGTGGGTATTGATAACTAATGAATGCAGAATAATTTTCATGGTATGGAGTGCGTTGAAGCAGGTAAGAAAGAGTACGGTGAATGTGTTTTTACAAGAATTCGTTGAATTTTAAGCAATTAGGTCTCATCAAACAGACGCAATTGCAAACCATTTCATTTTAGTCTTTTCTATAGAGTAAAATGATAATTTTGTTATATTTCCGGAGCTTTCCGGATATTTTGCTTGATATCATGATAAAGTTGAAGGTTTTAGCTTCAAGAATATTGAAACAGAGACTGCGGATTTGTGCGGAATTCAATGAATCACGTACATTGAAATCATTTCGTGTTTTACGAAATTCTCACCGAGTTGGTATCCATTCTTTTGTAATGATGATTTATTCCTCCTCAGGTCCTTCTGGAATAAAAAAAGTGGGTAGGAAGGAGTTGTTTGATGTGATGCGACAGCAAAATGATCTCAATATTGAAGAACAACTTCGCGAAGTACAGAACTTTCAACGAAATCTAATTGTTCGTCAATATTGAGATCATTTTGCTGTCGCATCACATCAAACAACTCCTCTCTGCCCACTTTTTTTATTCCAGAAGGACCTGAGGAGGAATAAATCATCATTACAAAAGAATGGATACCAACTCGGTGAGAATTTCGTAAAACACGAAATGATTTCAATGTACGTGATTCATTGAATTCCGCACAAATCCGCAGTCTCTGTTTCAATATTCTTGAAGCTAAAACCTTCAACTTTATCATGATATCAAGCAAAATATCCGGAAAGCTCCGGAAATATAACAAAATTATCATTTTACTCTATAGAAAAGACTAAAATGAAATGGTTTGCAATTGCGTCTGTTTGATGAGACCTAATTGCTTAAAATTCAACGAATTCTTGTAAAAACACATTCACCGTACTCTTTCTTACCTGCTTCAACGCACTCCATACCATGAAAATTATTCTGCATTCATTAGTTATCAATACCCACTTAAAGTCTCAGATGTCAAATATAATACACAATTGAATATCACGGAATTTCAACTGATATCCTAGGTTAGAGGATGATGAGAGGCAAGGAAAGACGATCGGCTCCAATTGCCCAATTATTGAACAACTTCAAGCAATACTTCTGATCGACCTACGATAACTTTCATGAAATTGATTTCTGGCCGGTTAAATCAATCGAATACCCCACTGTGAATCGCATGCAGAATTCGTGGCTTTCTTCAATGGCCCAAAAACAGATCGGTCTCAAGGTTGGAGTTCATGTGAGCAATGCGGGGGCAATGATAATAAGACTATTCCGTTTTGTTTAGAATAATCCAAGGCATCGATATGTACCAGGTGTGTCAGTATGAAACCGGAATTTTCGTACAGAAAAAACACGTTTATTGTAATGATATGATACAAAGTACCTTATTCAAAGTATTGTCCGTCGCTATCTATACATTTTTTCCACCTTTCTGGCAATTTGTAGATTCCGCGTCAAAAGAACTGTTGCTCTTTTGAGGCAAACCAGTCATCGAGCCATTCTCGTACATCTTCGTAAGAAGTAAAGCGCTGCTCAGCAAGTGCGTGTCCCATCGATGCAAACAAGTAGTGATCGGATGGGGCAAGGTCCGGTGAGTAAGGCGCGTGCTGAAGAATCTCCCAACGGAACGACCCTATCGTTTCCTGGACCTGTTTTGTTTTGTGTGCTGGTGCATTGAAAGTTCTGGATTTCTCTTCATGAAACCATAAAATCATTCTTCTCCAGCCATCTCATTATCATCCCAATTGCTAGGTTTTTTAAAATTATATTTTACACTTAATTCGTACGCCAACCGTCTCACCTCCTTTGAGGAAAATCCGAAATATATATCAGCGCATCTTATTGAATATTTCGATAATCCTTTCTCTTGTTCAATTGTAAAAATTGTATTGTGTGGACGGTAACCCATAATAACACCCCCATCATTATTGGCTTCCCGTTTCTGTTTATAGCGAAGTAAAGATGTAGATGGTAAATTATACTCAGCCGCTGCTTTTCTTATTGATACACCGTTTTTCAAGTCTTCATAAGCAGCCTGATATCGTGTAATGTCGCAGTCACCCCTGGTACTTTTCCGCATGCGTTTTCGTGGCATCTGAAAGAAGAAAATAGATTTTGATATATTACACATGCAGAATCGATGTGTTCCAATCAACCCCGGCATCCATTCTTAAATGAAATTTTATTCTCTCTCAAACGAAATGATTTTCATCTAAATAATTTACAGATAATTTATCCGCAATGATCAACAATTATCACGAAAACATATTGACACTGTTCTTTTACACAGAGATAGAGTAATAAAAAAAAAGAATGGATCAAAATACTTACTTTTGCTTCGTGTGATACAATAAGCTCTTGTATAAAAATGTTGTGCGTTGTGAGTCGCGCGATACACTGATGCACACGTTACAGCACGAAAGTATATCCCCTCCCTATATACCTGCTTGATGCGCGGTTATTGATGGACGAGTTATTTGCTTTGTTCCAACCGTCCCCTGTTCCAATTCAACCCGGTCTCCCCTACTGTTCTGAATGCTAATATTGCTTCTCGCGTTCTCCTATTTTTCCTGAAACCAAACTGATCTTCTGCTAATCTACTCTTTATTTTATTCTCCATTCTTCTGTATAATTTTTGTCAGTATTTTCGAGGCATGTGAAGTTAAACTAATCGTTCTGTAGTTCTTGCATTTGTCTGCTCCTTGTTTTTTCGGAATGACGACAATTCTATTCTTCTGGAAATTTTTCGGTACCTCTCCTCTTTCGTACATATCTCTGACCAATTCAAACAGTGCGTCACGAGTTCTTTGACTGGAGGCTTTGATAAACTCCGCACTTATGCCATCTATTCCTGGCGCTCCATTATTTTTCAATTCTTTTAAATAGTGTTGCCGCGAGCCGAGCCGAGTCGAGTTTTGAACATTGGCTCGGCTCGGCTCGCAATTTTAAAATCACGGCTCGGCTCGAAGCTCGGTTCGCTGCGAGCTAGCTCGAACCGAGACGAGCTGGGAGCGTAATTCAAAGAAGTATCAACATGTCTTAAGGTGATACACGCAGAAAAGTGCCTCTTTGGAATATAGCAGAGTTCACTATTTGACATAGCAATAAATGTTTTCAATATATTTTCAATAGAATGAGCTTTGTGATTCAAGGTAGGAGACCCTATACCCGATCAGGGACTAGAACTCGATCATTTTCATCATTACATGAAATTACGAAGTAATTTAGCTGTGAGTTTCAAATAAAAAAGTTAATTTTCGGTCCATGATTTACAAAAAATATTTTTGTTGAAGACTTTTTGCACAACTAAACCACAAAAACCTACAATATAAGGACTGATCGGGTATACGTTCACTGATCGGCTATTGGGTCTCTTACCCTACTGATTATGTGATGTGAACTATTACAAAGTTTAATGCCATGTAGTATCTTTGTGAATCACTATGAGAATTGGGAATTTCTGTGATTTCCATTACTGAATTTGAATTTTATGTGCCTACAAATCAAAATGCGACGTGATATAATTTACTATGCCACATATCGGGGGCGGCTGTGCTACGTATGTCAGTGAACTTTACTATTTTTTGAAGATCTCTTTCCTCCGTGTACTAGCGTCGGTAAATCGCATCATTTGTTAGAAAAAGACGCAATCATATGATAGAAAGAGAGGTTTTATATAGATGCTAGCATCTTCTCAAGGTGACCTTTTATCTCATTAGCGCACGAATAATAAAGTATAGTTATATTTCGGGATTATTCTCATTCGGGATATCAAATTTCGAGCCAATCGAGCGTCGGGCTGACACTCTTTCGGAATAATCACGGTTTACTTGAACGTGAACTTGAGACCATGAGGCTGCGCCTTACGTTTTTCTTACTTAAACTCTAGCTACACAAGTTCACGTAAATGTAAACTTGGAGTGGACTTCTCACTCTTCTCAAACTAGCAGTATTTTCATTCTTCAAGAGTGGATTTTTCACTCCAAGGAATTTAGAGAGTATACTTTTAATTTATTAATCACACGATGGATCAAATAAATCACTTCAGTCATTGAATCTTCATCATCATCCTATAAAATATAATACCTGTGTTTTTGTTCTCTCGACTTTTCGATTTATCTCATAAATTTTGCGACAATTGTAAATTTCAAATACATATAGGATCACCCGTAGTGTGTACAACTTTAGGACCAAGCCAGTTTTGTTTATTCATTCGTTAGCACAATGGATAATCTAATTTTACAGAATAAATTTTCTGCTATCTGAATTTCACTTGCATCACTCCTGGCTCATTTTTCGAACAATGGTCTTGTAAATAGTTGATGAAATCAGTAGATTCAATTGTTTTATTTTTTTTCTGTAACCCTCACTTTTTTGAATGAAATCATCTGTTCTTTCCTAATTCATATATTTTCATAATTTAACAGTATGAGTATGGATCAGAAAAAAGTTAAACGGCAAAAAGTAGATTCTCAAAATAATGAAAGTGGGAACGACATTACTGATGATGATGATCCCGTTACCATGGAATCAAATAGAATCAGTATCAATACAACCAAGAGAAAAAGTAAATTCTCTGCATATTTTGATATAAATATGAATTCAAAAAATGAGAAACTCATATAGTGCTCCGGTAGTCAACAATTTAGTGTATTATATAAGAAGCCTATAATGAGAGCAGCTCGTCGAGCTTTCAACATGAGCTCGCCTCGATTCGGCTTAGCTCAACTCGAGTCAGGAACCTCAACTCGTCGAGCTTTTGACGTGAGCTCGGCTCGGCTCGAAACTCGATGTGGCTGGGCTCGAAGAAAACCTTTGTGAGCTCGACTCGAAGCTCGGCTCGATAATACGAGCCGAGCCGAGCCGAGCTTCGAGCTGGCTCGGAGCTCGCGGCAACACTACTTTTGAAGCCCTGTGGAATTCTGATTTCAAAATTGAATCTCCCAATTCTTATTCATCGACATCTCCCTCCCTCTCTAAAAATCCTATACTATCGCTTCCTTTATACAGATCTTCTAAATGATTAATCCATTGTTCTATTTTTTCCTCCGTTCTTATCAAGTGTCTCCCTGGAGAATTTTTAATCTTACTGCTTCTGGATTTCATTTGTCCAAAAAATCTCTTGGAAATCTTATATGCCTCATCTATTTCCCCTCAATGTAATCTTACTTCTATATCCTGACATTTTTCCTCTAACCATTGTTCTTTTGCTTTCCTTGACTCTCTTAGTATTTTATTCCTCAGTGCCTTGTATGTCTGCTGGTCTTGTTCGCTACTCTTATTCTTGCAGTGTTATTGGATGAAACAAATGAAGTCCTAAGAAACAACATTTCACTTCTTTTTCCATCTAATGTCTATTCTTCCATCACTATGTTTTTTATGATATTCCAATGAAAAACTGAAAAATGATTACTGAAAATTGGATTATTACTGAAAACTAGGTTTTTCGATTATCTGTCCACACAGCACAAAATATCCTCAGGATATTCTGAACAGATCATTGTTCACACACTGAACATTCGTGTCTATCAAACTGCATAAGAAGCCAGATTCTTGGATGTCTCCATCAGTGGCAATGGGGGGACAAAAATTTTAATATCATCCAAATCGTTTCACAGCTGTGCATATTTCTCTATCTAGCTGCTAGATAATTAATCTGAGTCAGTTACTGGGAGATGTAAGCGTTACATTACTACCTCTCCACTATCTAAAATTACTAGTGAGATTTGATACTATGAGATAGTACCAAAATGAACGAGCTCATAAGTAGACAGTGATGAGTTTCAATTTCCACTCGGGTTCTGATTGAGCACGAAATTCAAACGTGATATGAACATTATATGTTTTCTGGCATGTACACGGAAAAAAAACATGACTGGTTACTGTGAATGACAGCGATCGGTTGAAAAACAAATGAAAACACGCTTGGATAATGAGGATTAGCGCGATCACAGTGATGGGTATTGTAATGAAATTCGCCAGTGCTGACTGGACAGTAATGAGGACTGAGGAACGCAGTACTGCATGGAATGAATTTGAGTTTCAATGTATTTTTGTGATTCACAGTAACCATTGCTATTTTCTTTTTTCCGTGTAATACGTTATCACATGAATGTTCATTAGGGTGTTTCATTTTCGGGTGATATCTTTTCTTTCTCTGTCCTACCTGAAAATTTGATGTTTTATGGCGAATAGAGAATATTCCCGTGAGAAAAAAAATTCTAAGTGAATTAGAGGCTCAGCTCATTCAAAAATTCGATTCCCCATTCGAATAACAGAGGAAACTGGTTAACTTTGGTTTTAACTCGATTTTACGGTGTTCAAAAAATTTGTTCCGAGTAAATGAATATGATGGGCTTGTAGGGCATAAAATTTGCTTCCAAAAAGTTTCCATGAGATAGAACTGTACGACCAATAGTTTTGGAGTTACAGAGCTTGAGAGGTGAACTTTGATGAAAATTGGCCTAACATCCCTTATAATCTTGTATTTATTGAAATTTACATACAGTTACTGTAATTGAATAAGTAGTTCCTAAGATTATAAATTTTAGAGCCTTATAAAGTGTATTATAATCTAATTCCGCATGTAAGATCGATAAATACAGAATTATAAGAGCTTTTATGTTGATTCTTATCAAAGTTCACTCCCAAAACTATTGGTCGTACAGCTTTATTTGATGGAAACTTTTTTGTAGTGAATTTTATGCTCTACAAAAGCCCATCATATTCATTCACTCGAAAAAAATTTTTTCAACACCGAAAAACCTAGTTGAAACCAAAGTTGATGAGTTTCCTGTGTTATTCAGAAGGGTAACTGAATTTTCGGATGAGCTAAACCTCTCTTGATTTGGAATTTTTTTTCCAAAGGGAATACATTTTTTCCTCTAGAAAACATCAGATTCTCAAGTAGGACAGATGAAACAAAAATCTCGCCGAAAAATGAAACACCCTAATGTTCATACGTAAGAGGAATATATTTTCAAGATACCATCCCAACTAAAAGTATCCATTAGAAGTAAAAGTAACCTTTTCAAGATGTACAAGGATGTTCAAATCCTAAGGATGCCCTATCATTATTTCTAGCTACGAGTGGTGCTGAGTTAGAAAATATTCTCATCACTAAGAAAACAATATTACTAGGAAACTATTGTATATTCATAAATAAGGACAAAACAAAATTCATGATTTGTACAACCGAAAACATCAAGAAGAACGAAAATCAAAATAGATGTAGGGACAATTCAGCAAGTGAAAGAATTTAAATATCTAGGAAGCATAATGACAGAAAACGGTAAAAGCGAAAGAGATATAAGAGCAAGAATAGCACAAGGAAAACAGGCATTCCACCAGAAGAAACAGTTACTATGTTCGAAGAATATTAGCTCAGCAGTGAGAAAGAAATTCTTGAAGAGTTACGTTTGGAGCACAGCATTATATGGTTGCGAAACTTGGACAATTGAAAAAACCAGGGTACCCAAACATTAATGGGAGCTTGAGTTTGCCGAACGTGTGCCCTTGCGTCAGAGGGCACTGATGTTTTCACTAAAACGAATATGGTTTAGTACCTGTGTTATCAAACGGATACTAAACCATATTTGTTTTAATCAGTACCCTCTGACGCAAGGGCGCTCGTTCGACAAACTCGAGCTCCAATGATTGCTTGGGTACCCTGTAAAAAACGCACCAACGAAGACTTGAAGCTCTTGTCAAAGAGCTTAAAAAATGTGGTGTTATAGAAGGATGCTTAGAACAAAGTGGATAGAGGAAGTAAAAAGTGAGGAAGTACTTGAGAAGGTAAATGAAAAAAGAAGTCTTTTGAGAAATGTCGTGAAAAGAAGAAGTAATCTGATAGGACACACATTAAGGCATGATAGCTCATTGAAAACAATATTGGAAGGAAAAATGAATGGTAAAACTAGAAAAGGTAGACCTAGATTAAGTTATATGAAGCAAATCATACAAAATAAGGGTTGTCATAGATATGTAGAAATTAAGCGTCTAGTGGATAATAGATAGGGTTGGAGGAGTTCATCAAACCAGTCATAAGACTGATTATTTCATGATGATGATGATGATGATGAAGGATGCCCTGTGGAATAGCCTATGAATATCCTGCAGACATACCCTCAGGATATCCTACCATACTCCGCCAGGTTATTCGCAGGATATCCTGAGGATGTTCGTGTGCTGTGCGGGCGTTATAATCATTAGAGGAAGGGATTTCGGGTCTTGTACCGCATACCGAATGATGAACTGGTCTTTTTGAAAAGCGGTAACCGGTTCGAATTTCACAAAACCGCATGAGCCTCATATGATGTATCTTTTTTCCAGATACCGACAAGGAATATTGATGAAACCACTGTGAAGAAGTGCAGTCTCGTTCTGAAAGTACTCCTCAAATTGAGTTCGATATATTGCACTAATCTAACAAGACAAATTTTGAATGGTCTAACGGATTGTCTCGTTCAGCTATATGGGTGAGATGTTGACGTACTAACTGTAGTTGAAAAAAACCAGCGATTGATTCTGACCTAATCTCATTAGCTGATGAACCCGTGAGTTTCAATAAGAACACTGTACAGGTTTGATTAATAATTCAATCTAATCGGATAGATGAACCATCGATTTTCATATTCCTACACTGAAGATTTGAGAAAATTTCTTAATATTCTTACACTGAAGAAAATTTAGAGTCGAATTTACTATGGAGGCAGAACTTCTAAAATCACCACGAATAAATTTTGATTCCCATAATTCAATGAAATGTAGCAAAAATGGTAGCTTCTCATGTTAGAAATGCGACTGCCAAATGATTTAGCAAATTTTTCTTTGCGGAAGTTATTAATAATTGAAGTTTGAAGAAACTTTTCTTTTAGATTCATAACTTTTGAACGGTGCAGTCGATTTAGATGCACAAGCGCTGTAATTGAAGATAATGGATTAAATTACATGAATTATTTTATTGGACCGGAAAAAGTTTTTTTATTGTTTTCACCTGAAAGAAAATAGAGAAAATATTGTACCCTGACAAACCAAATTCTGTGGAGAAGCGAATGGAGACGCTTCTTGTACGACTATAATTATAATGATGATGTAGTCACGCGGAGCTGTATTGTCCGACTCTCAGGGCGTGCTGCCCTCGTAGGGACTTTTGAATGTGGATATTATATTCACGGACTGGGAATTCAGTCACATTTGGTTGGATTAAACCAGCGTTTGATTAGGACCAGACCACGTCCTGATTGGGTCCTGATCAAACACCGGGTTCAACCGATCGAATTTCTAGTCGGATTCAGTCGATTTGGCGAATGAAAAATGCACGTAGTAGCCATTTTCTCCAAGATAATCGTCAATTTATTTCCAAGTGTTCATAACTGAAAGGTTCTAATTATATAATATGAAGCATATTCCTGTACAGCATTAACCACCGATCCTCTATTGCATTTAGAACTTAGGTGGGACCAAGATTAGTGAAGAAATAGAAACCTTAGAAATAAAGGAGAAATAAGGGAGTCTCCTTTGATGCAACGAAGAGACGACGGGAACAGTCCGCCCGCTGTATTCTCAATAGAATTCATATTAGTGGATCCACATAACCAAATGTGAATATTTAATTATTTCTGTGGCTCCCATCCCTCCACCAATGTTTCACTTTCATTCCACCCAACTCCTAAGTGAAGAGTTAGTAGTTGTGCTGCCCAGGTCATTGACTATTCTGGTTCTGTTTCTTATGTAGCTATGTCTTTCCTCAATAACCCACTGAACAAAATGTTGCGGAACGGTTCTGGCACGTGCTAGAGACCGTTAAAGTTCTACCATTGTAACGTGTCTCTCTGAAACGTTGTTGGAACACTGTAAAAAAAAAAATTCTTAACTGCCAAAAAAACTTTGGCAGTTTTTTACACAAATTTTATTTGGAAATTATCGTGAAAAAGTTTGTAAATATCTAAGGAGTTCTATGATTTCACGGAGATTTCCGAAACTTTCAAAACTTTTTTTTGTCAATCTACTATACGACAGGGTATGATTTATGCACGTAAGAATCATACACGTATTGATTGTACAAGAAAAATAAAACCCAAAAGTATTTACACTAATAATTTTTTTTTAATACCTCATATTTAACACATAGGCTTTGGTGCACGTGAAATTATTTGATAAGAAAACTGTATACTAAATATTTTTCATGCTTGAAAAAAAAAGTGATTCGCAAAAATCGTACACATGTTTTTATGCACGGACAAAAAATATAATTAATTAGTGTATAATGATTGTGTACCTCATGAAATTCATATGAGAAATTTTTTCTGTCCTATTGAATAATTACTGTGAATTAGATTAGGAGTCCAATATTTATACACTGATTAATTTTATTTTCTGATCGTGCATATACAATATGTGTACAATTTTTGTTGATTACATTTTTAAAGCTTGTAAAATATTTCGTGTACAATAATTGATATGTGTATGGTTCTTATGTGCATAAATCATACCCTGTCTACTATACACTGTAAAAAATGTGGAAAGTTTTCCTCCACACTGTTAGTGGATTTCGTCCCCCCATCGTGGGGAAATTGTTTTTCTAACAGAAATAGGGGATATTGTTTTTTGGGTGTTGAATTCTCTACAAATGAAAGAAAAGTCCATCAAATTATGGTGAAAAATTTCTCATCTATGGAGGAACTTTGCTGCCACCATCTTTTGGCGGAAAATTCCACAACTATCTTTTAAAGCGTACAAAGAAAGTTCGAAAATTATTTCTCCAAAACAAGGTTCCCGGGAAAGAATAATTCATATACGGTCGTATATGAGCGTATATGAATTGTATATGAATCATATATGAACATATATGAAATACATATGAACATATGTAAACATATATGAGATCATATACGAGCATATATGGAGTTTGGCCATATATGATCATGTATGAATGAGACTGTATATGGCCATATGTGATCATATTCAATCATACATTATCATATACATCCATATATGGACAAAAAAATGTCACAATTTTACATGGAATGTGATGAAAAACCAAAGGAGAGAGAAGTGAGATCAATGCTGATAGATTTCCCACTTTCATATATGACCATATATGAATCCATATATGGGTCCATATATGGAAATTTTTTTCCCGGGTT
The DNA here is from genome assembly GCA_018340375.1 of Gonatopus flavifemur. Classification (NCBI taxonomy): domain Eukaryota; kingdom Metazoa; phylum Arthropoda; class Insecta; order Hymenoptera; family Dryinidae; genus Gonatopus; species Gonatopus flavifemur. The sequence goes on from JAFFJZ010000018.1 coordinate 4,471,677, forward strand.
GTAAATTCCTAAGCATTTTTGTTGGGAATTCAACAACTTTTTCTTACAGTGAACATAAAAAATTCCTGCGACGTTTCAGAGATATTATTTTGAAACATTTCGTTCGAAACGTTACAATGGTGGGACTTCAATAGGTTTTAATAGTAACACCTCCTTATTGATTCGGCATTCTATTAAGTATGGCATCAGAGGTTTTCAATTCATCCAGACCGTCCATATGAATCGAAAAGTGCGCAGATGATGCAGATCAAGTATAACGTTATAAATAAATGTAGGATGTTTTGTGGAGTTGATCTTTCTCAGCCCTAACATTTTGAACAGTTTGAACATTTATGCATTAAAATTACCTCTGATCTTTTCAATGAGCCAAAATACAAAAAAAACCTTGTATGGCTTAGATTTCCAGTACTATCTTCGATTTTAAGTTATTTGGAATCAGCATTTCCCCCATAAGCTCACATAAATGAGTTTCTACTATATTAAAATGTGTTGAAAAAGTACTGCTGTTTCAAGAAAATTAGAACATCAATTGGAGAGTTCTACTTTTTGAGTACATTATATTTTCACTGGAAGAAGGGCCCCGTTAAGTAGCATGCCCAGGGGCCCCGTTGAGCTAAACGATTGCCCTTATAGCTATGGTTCAGACGAACAATTGAAGGCCCGGATGCTAAAACTTGCTGAGCGCTCGATCACGCTTTGAATCTGATCCAGGAGCCCGATAGAACAAGAAACAAAAATTCGAAGAGATTTGATCAGAATCAATAGCGTATTGAACCAGAATCGCACATCAATCCCTAACAGCAAACCCACCGGTTTCTACGTCGCATCTCCGTAGACTCTATGTGGATAAATTGTAGGCGTGGATACAAGGTGAATGAACGGAGATTCTGCTTGGAGGCAACGTAGAGGCAGCGTAGAAATGTCCGGTGCTGTACGGGATTGTACGAATTTGTGTAATTATAATATTCATATCCCATCATCGTAGGTGTTGCTCTTCAAATTTGATATTATTGGGTATCGATGGAAAGTTGATTCGATTAGTTGAGGTACACATTTCAAATACCGCTGAATTACTTTTGAACATCGTACTCAAGAACGATGAATTCGTGGAGGTTCGTAAGTGTATTTAACATAATTTTGATTATCATTCTACTTTCTTTATCATTTAATTCACATCAGGCTTATTTCAAATACAAAAACAATCATAATGAGAATCGAATAGGATATCATTTGCTAACGATCGACATAATGAAAAAATTGTACGGCATATCTTCCGAACATACTTCTAAATGGATAATAGGTTCGGAATCAATTTTCAATACTGCGTTAATGAGTATCGAAGAAGGTGAGTTTCTCTTCTCTGTTTCTCTATATGAAATTGAATATAATTATAAGAATAAAAATGATATTCAAAAGGTATTGATTCGCTCTTTAAAAATGAATCTTTGCTTTTTATTTCAAGTACACGAAGAAATATACGCCGGAGAATTACAGGTCAAGGGTACTCATGATACTAATGAAAAACCACAACTTATATCAATCTACGAAGCTACCTTGGTACCAATATGTTTTCTGATCAGTCAAATACCGGCTGCGGAATTCCATTTCATTGAAAAACTGTTATTAAAGTACGTCCTGAGCGGTCGACTGTGGAGTTCTTTGTTGAGCTCGGATATTTGGTGTTTTATTGATCGGTTAGTATGATATAGGTCTCAAATAGGATTATTCAATTGAAACAAGTCTCATCCTCGAGTCAATATTTCCTTTCATACATGTGCCAATAATTATCCATTCATAGACTGGGGTCGTCGGATTTATGTTACAATCACGTGACATATTTATCGAAAGTTTATGCGGTTTTGGCGAAACGACGCAATAGTTTGGAAGTTATAATGTTAAGCAGTTTGATCGAAAGATTGTATAAATTATTACCAAAAGAAATGCAACATCGTATGACCGAAGAATATGAAAATTTTGATTCCAAGTATTGGATTCCGATTGCTCGAGTTATACCGCCGGAAACAAGATCCGTATTGCATACACAATCGAAAATCAATGTGGCTGACGTTGATCAAATTTTCCAAGAACTTCAACACCAGTCTTATGTACGAAATTGGAATCATTTGGTAAATTTGTTTGATCAAATAATTACAATATCTCATTTCAAAGTGGAACGAAAACGAAAATATTTCACGTTTCTTTTTTTGTTACAGGAATCACTTATCGTTTCGTTGGGAATGATACTCCATTCCGAGGATAGCAATTTTATGAAAAGTTACGAAAGAATTTGGAAGTGCATCGAAAAAAGTATTGAGAACTGCGAAGGGAAAATCTTAAATATCTTATGTGATTTTATAATCAGTTTATTGGACGGGGCTCGATCTGTGGATATCCAAAACGACACATTTCCTTCGGTAAAGATTTTGATGAATATTAAAACAAACGGTCCTTTATATATAGATAGTTTAAATTGAAATACACGTATGATAAAATTCTATAATTGAGCGAATTCTAAATTTTTATCCACTTTTCCCAGACAGCACAACGTGCCACTGGAATGTTTATGGAAGGTTTATGGAACAGAGGGGAGGTTTTGTCAACGTTCAAAAAACGTCCCAGAGACACGTTTTGCTGCCAGGGTTATATGCGGAAACATAAATTTCTCCGTATTAATAGAATACAAGAATGAATTTATACGGCATTTGGAGTATATTATAGATGAATAATAAATACTCTATGTAGTTTTACGTACTAAAATTATTCTTTATTTCCAATATTTGTTCTATCTGAAAAGAAAAAATAGCAATGAAAATTGTTAGTGTAAATTCTTCAGATTTTAGGAACTCTGATCACGATTTTGCTTAGCGTGCCGCCTCATGTTAGAATACAAATGTCGCATTATCTGAGAGAGAATGTTGTTCTGTTCAACGATTGTTGCCCGAAAGTGATAACTTTGATAACGGAACTCAATTGTCGCCTGCTCGAAGATGTGAACCCTTTGGTATTTCAAGAAGCATTGGAATCCTTCGATTGCATAGCTCACATGTGTAAAGACGAAACTTTGGTTACGAAGATGGCAGAAGCGGCGGTGGAAAAAGCTTCGATCGGTAAATGCTTAACCAGTTATTTATCGGGTACTCCGTATTATCGACTACGTGGCTTTGTTAAGTTATCGAATTACTTGCGTGATTTGACAAAATATTTCCAAGATTCAATAATACACGTTTGTGACGACGAAAATGATGATGATTCAGAGAGGGATGAAAAAATGTTGAAATTAGAACAAGTACAGAGGTCAAATTCCATGAACAACCAGCAGAGCGATCAAATTTCGGAGGAATTAAATCAATGTATTGATAAGATATGTGAGGAATTGAATTACATTGCTGAACAGAAACATAATATCAGTGTAGATAATTTACAAAAGTTACGTATGACTTTTGTTCGAATTTTCAGTTCCCGAGAAGCACCTTCATAATAATGATAATTGTATTAACAAAAAAATTATTAATGGAATGTATAATATAATAATAGATCGAATGAATTATCTCACAAAATTGTATATTTTTCTTATATGTATGTAAAATAAAAGTGATTTGTAGAGAAATATCCGATGGATGTTAGTCACTTTCTTCATACAACAGAGCTGGATCTAAGAACGGAGGGAGGGCAAAAGGAGTCGCTCTTGCCACCCAGCTAACCAAAGCTGATAATTAAGTAGTCAATTATGACCCAATGAGATTGGGTGGGATTGATCAATAACTGTCCATTTCTGTGTCCGCATTGATGATCAATAATTAATCAATTTCTGTGGACCATTGGATTCTCCAATTGCAGGACAATATTAGGTCGATGGCATGAGCATAATTGGGCAATAAATGGTCATCAATTTTATATTTCTCACTATACATGATTCATCCCACTGAAAAATCGCAGTTGGAAAATAAAATCGTCACTGATAACAAAATCCGAAAGGAAACTATAGGAAACGATTGATTTTGCAAAATATTGTATCGTTTTTTATCATGCCTATCGTAGTTGATTTTGGGACCGATAGGAATGCTATCGTTTTTGATGCGAATCTATCATACTTGGGTTTAATCGTTAGAAAACGATACGAAGTTTTTCGTTTCATATCGTATTTTATGATCATACCCGTGACTTATATGACATTGACGATATGAAATTTATAGTATCTTATGTGATGTTTACGAAGCCGTTTTCTATGGCATGTAATGTAAAATTTACGATAGACATTCAATCGTTGTCGATCACAAATTTATGCAATCGTGATGCATGTGGAATGAACGATAGACAGTCTATCGTAGTTCATGTGATATTTCACATATCTGTTCGCTATCACAAGTAATGTGAAACTTACGATAGGTATTCAATCGTTGTCAATCACAAATTTATGCAATCGTGATGCATGTGAAATGAACGATAGACAGTCTATCGTAGTTCATGTGATATTTCACATACCTGTTTTCTATCACAAGTAATGTGAAACTTACAATAGGCATTCAATCGTTGTCAATCACAAACTTGAGCAGTCGTGGTGCATGTGGAATGAATGATAGATAGTCTATCGTAGTTTATGTGATATTTCACATACCTGTTTTCTATCACAAGTAATGTGAAACTTACGATAGGCATCCAATCGTTGTCAATCACAAATTTATGCAATCGTGATGCATGTGGAATGAACGATGGACAGTCTATCGTAGTTCATGTGATATTTCACATATCTGTTTGCTATCACAAGTAATGTGAAACTTACGATAGGCATTCAATCGTTGTCAATCACAAACTTGAGCAGTCGTGGTGCATGTGGAATGAATGATAGATAGTCTATCGTAGTTTATGTGATATTTCACATACCTGTTTTCTATCACAAGTAATGTGAAACTTACGATAGGCATTCAATCGTTGTCACTCACAAATTTATGCAATCGTGATGCATGTGGAATGAACGATAGACAGTCTATCGTAGTTCATGTGATATTTCACATACCTGTTTTCTATCACAAATCATGTGAATTACTATGAACTATTGGCACGATAGATACTTATAAGGGACAGATTGTGAAAAATTACTCAGAAATAACTTTATTGAACTATGCATGTAGTTATGAATAATTATACTGGGTGGGGCATTTAAAGTGTCGCGGGCGTTTTTTCCAAAAATAAAATGAGATACGAGAAAATTTTTCGGACAAAAATTGTAGGGTATCGAGGGGGATATCCGATGGTGGCCTTGGCTTTGACCTCAAATCTCATCTTCAAGGGCATTCTGAGGTCAACTCTCGTTTTTTAAATAGCACCTCATATTTTTTACTTCCGATTTGGATTCTAGGTCAAAAACCAAGAAACTTTTGTCTGAACCATTTTCCTGAAATCCGCAAAGATGGCGCTCTAATCGATATTGTTCCATACTGAATCTGACATTAGAATAACTCGAAAACGAAGGGTCTTGGAGGAGAATGTTTCGGACAAAAGTTGTCTGATTCCAAGGGGGACCCCTTGAACTGAAACGGAGGTGATGGGGTATAACAGACAAAACACAACACATTTCAATCGTCTACATCACTTGGATAATTTTAATGCAGTAGATGCTCAAAATGATGGCCTTCGACTTCAATACACATTTCAAAACGTTTTACAAAAGATTGCTGAACTCGTGCTAAAATATCTTCATTGATGCTCGCGCATGCATTGATGATTCGTTGACGCATATTCTCAGGTGTAGTCGGTGCTTGTTGATAAACTGTATCTTTTATGTATCCCCATAAAAAAAAATCTGGAGAAGTAAGATCCGGAGAACGGGCAGGCCAATGAACTGGTCCACGACGTCCTATCCATCGTCCAGGATAATCTCTGTCCAATATTTCTCGAGCTGTGACTGCATAATGGGATGGACAACCATCGTGTTGATACCACATATTCAATCGTTCCTGAATAGGTATGTCTTCAAGTAATGTTGGAAGTACTTGATCTAAGAAATGTCTGTACTTCTCTCCATTTAGCGTATCTGCAATGAAGTACGGTCCAATTACTCGAGATCGAAAAATACCACACCAAACATTCACAGCCCATTGTCTTTGATGCTCTACTTGACGTAACCATCTTGGATTTTCTGTCGCCCAGTAATGCATATTATGTCGATTTACTTGACCATGATTGGTGAACGTCGACTCATCAGAGAATAATATGTTGATGAAGTTGTTATTGTGCATTTGCGCTAGACCCCATCGACAAAACTGTACACGATTTTCGAAATCATCACCGTGAAGGTCTTGATGCAAACAAATGTGATACGGATGGAATTTGTGACGTTTCAGTATTCGAAGAACACTTCTTCGAGAAATTCCCGAATGGAGTTCAATTTCACGAGAGCTCACGTGTGGATTATTGGCTACTGCAGCTAGTACATTAACTTCCGCATTTCCTCCGCTAACAGTTCTCATCCGATGTCGTTTTTCCCTTGTAACACTTCCCGTTTCTGAGAATAATTTTGTAATGCGTTGAAAATACCTAATGGATGGCGTTGTTCTTTCAGGAAATCGTTCTGCATACAAGTCATATGCTTGTCTGGGGTTCTTATGCACTTCACCGTAAATGTAGATCATATCGATCTTTTCAGAAACCGTGTATCGGATATCCATGATTTTCAATTTGTCATAAACCAAGTAATAATCAAATGTAACTGACAAACTGACTTTCAAAATCGTGAATTTTCACTGAACCCCGTCGTTTGTTTACATCGCGTGAGCTCTGAATGGTGGTAATGTAGACGATTGAAATGTGTTGTGTATTGACAACTTTTGTACGAAACATTCTTTTGCAAGACCCTTCGTTTTCGAGTTATTCGAATGTCAGATTCAAAATGGAACAATATCGATTAGAGCGCCATTTTTGCGGATTTCAGGAAAATGGTTCAGACAAAAGTTTCTTGGTTTTTGACCTAGAATCCAAATCTGCAGTAAAAAATATGAGATGCTATTTAAAAAACAAGAGTTGATCTCAGAATGCCCTTGAAGATGAGATTTGAGGTCAAAGCCAAGGCCACCATCGGATGTCCCCCTCGGTACCCTACAACTTTTGTCCGAAAAATTTCCTCGTATCTCACTTTATTTTTGGAAAAAACGCCCGCGACACTTTAAATGCCCCACCCTGTATATGAACAAATCATTAGGTCCATTTGCAAGAATCAGAACCAATTGCCCAAGCAGCAAAAGAAGTTCAAAGTATATACGAAATAGAAACGTTCATAGAATGTACGAATGAGACACGGAGAACATATAGTGAACGTTCATAGAATATTCGAATGAGACTGTTTTAAATATACTCAGTACGTACATAGTACATTCGGAATGTACGATATTCATTCAATCCACGTTCGATTGACGTACCATCGTATATTCGATTACATACGTTCGATGAATGTGCATAGTATCTATAAAACGGTCTCATTGGAATGTGCATAGAATATACTTCGAATATTCGCAGAACATTCATAGTATATTCCGATGGTACTTGGGTGAATATTTATATTGTTGCATGCGAGGTATGGTAGTGAACGAAATTCCCTATGCTTGTAATTTGAGAGATGATCTTTCTAACGGTAAGAATCTGAAACTCCATTTATAACTACATGTATCATTCAATGAAGTTATGTACAAATATTTTTTGGAATCAAATCACAGTCAAGTATCCATCATACCAATTGTCAGAAAGAATGTACTATCACTACCACTTTTGTAAACCTCTGATGATTTTTCAGGTGATCAAGTGGAATGAAGTGATGTCATTCCTTCGATCCACAATCTGTATGAAGTGAAATGACCAGCCACTTGGTTGACATAAATTCTTTGCGAATAAGAAGTAGGTATTCACAACACTTGAGTCGATAAAGAAATTGACTTACATATTGGGAGCGCAGTGAGTTTTCTTCACTCTGACTACCACGAACCATTGGCACGATAGATACTTATAAGAGATATTGCTTGTCAAAACCTACTTGAAAATAACTTCATTGAACTACACATGTATTTATAAAGAATTAGATATGAACAAATTATTCAGTCAATTTGTAAGAATAAAAATCAATTGAATATTCCTCATGTCGCATGTAATTTATGGTAATGAAGGGAATTCCCTGTGCTTGTAATTTGACAGATGATTTTCTATTGCTAAAACCCTTAGGCTCCATTTATAACCACATATATGTATTGTTCAATAAAGTGATGTAGAAATACTCTTTAGAAGCAAATCACAGTTAAGTATGCATCATGCCAGTAGTTCATTCTGATCAGAGTAAGAAAACTCACTGCGCTTCCGAAATATGTGTATAATATCTTAAACGATTCAAGTCATACTTATTCGTAGACAATTTATTCCAACAAACTTACAGTTCATTTTATATCATGCACAGTGTTTGAGTGAGGAAGTCATTTCACGCCACTTATCAAAACCTCTCCACTTCACTTTAAGTGATTAGGGTAACTTAATCAGAAGCTCACATATATAAGTGAGCAAAATGATAATGAATGCCAATGATACACGAATTTCACTTTGAAGCATTACAGAAAACCGGGCTTGCTCTTTTCTTTGATTAATCTAAATGAAATAGATCTATGTGACTCTTACATACCATAAACATGATTTCACAACAGTTTCCTTCGGGATTTGATTTTGATGGAAAACAGGGACATTGAAGAATCATGATGATATATTCATAATTTGTAATATTTTCTAGTTCACTTCTTACACATAACATAATGTGGATAATTCTTCAGTGGAAAGCGCAAAATAATCAATTCAAACCAAAATATAATCTTATCACAAAAATCACATTAATTTATCACTGTTATAAAGAATTTTATGTTTTATTAGATACAAAACAAAAACAAATTCCAAAAGTAGGGTTATGTCTTTATGTTATGTTCATTGAAATCACTTTTCTGAGCACTGTCAATTTTATCACTTATATTTCACGGGAATGAATTTTGACAATTTTTCAGCTCGATGATTCCGATATGTAAAAGTACGAAGAATGTGTAGTTTGAATGTAGCGGGTCAACTTTCATGGTACAACCACCAGAGGACTGGTGGAACTGTTTACTAGCAAATGTCTTTATCAAATAAGCTCTCAATATCAATGTGCGGAATAGCTACGTTGGCAAGGTGTTAGGTTTCGGTAGGTTCCGGTAGGTTAGGTAGGTAGGTAGAGCAGGTTCAGTTCCCCGTTAGGTTAAAAACTTTTCACCATCGCCAACAAAGTTATTCCAGACAATGATGATTAATGTGTGTCATATTGCCTTTCTACCAACACATAGTGAAGCGAAGTTTGGTGTTATTTTTTTCCATCATTTTTGAATAAATCAATAAAAGTAAATTCAGTGAAATTCCACGAAAAGATATGATAAGAATTTCATCCGAAATTTTACATAGGAAACGATAGCGATGCATCAGGAAATTCTACGAAAAAATACGACCGAAAATTTATCCAAAATCTTATATACGAAACGATAGTAAATCACGATGAAAACCACGAAGAGATATGATTGACATGGTATCCAAAATATTACATAAGAAACGATAGCCATACATCTCGGAGATGAAGAAAGGAATTGATAGAGTCCGTATATGAAATTAAAGATAAGAAACGATAGTACTGAGATGAAAAAATCATGAAAGGATGACATAGAATCTCTATCGGGAATACAGGATAAAATCTCATACAACTACGATTCAAAGTCCATATTCAAAACGATAGAAAACTTTTCCATCGTTTTCTATCGGGTTTTGTCATCAGGGGTGCGAAATATTTTTTTCTTGTACCGAATACAAAAAAAATCGACCCGTATTTTTTATTCATTATGATACGGAGGACATCGGAGTGAAAAATTGTTGAAGTTTGAGAATCGAAAAACCCCAACTTTCTTCGAATACTTCTAGTTTATGAACCATTCCACGGAAAAGAAAACGAAATTTCCAGGAAGAGTGTACAATTGGTCAACCTTTACATGTAGCAATGGATGAAATATTTACTTCCTCCATTTACACAATAAATATGCGATTTTTCTAAACAAATACACGGAAAAAAATCAATTCGCAATCATAGCGAAAACTTATCAGCTGAGTACTATTTTGCTGCTATAGCTAATGCGATCGCAGCTATTAACACTTTTTAGCTGCCATAGCGAAAATTGGATTGCTATGAGTGTGGAAGATTAGTTGCTAGAGCAAGTTGTTAACCCAGCAACGTGCTTAGTACTCGTTGCGAGAAGTTCGCTACAACAGATAAGATTATTTTACAATATTTTCCCTGGTGAAAAAATGTAGATAGATTCGGATGGATTCGGACAAGAATTTGAAGATGGGCACAAAAATAGGATTGAAATCAATAGAAATGCAATCCAATTTTATTCGTCTTGATCCTATTTTTCTATCCATTTTCATATTTTTATCCGAATCCATCTGCGTTTGTAATAGGGTTCCAACAGTCTTTTGCCGTTTTCATATATTCCGCGTCCTTGCTTTCATCCCATGTGAACCCCGTACAGCCACGCGTATTAATACTTGTTGCACAAATTGGGATCAGTTAGAGTACGTGGGACGTGGAATTCGCCGGCTCATTTTAAACTAGAGAGTTTTATGACTCAAAGTGTAAGTGTTTTTTTATTAAAAAATAATTATTCTCAAACCATGAGCATTCGTGAAATCCTTGAAAGCTGGGGAACTGCAGCAGAGATAATTGAAAAATTCGGAGGTAAGTGAGAAAATAAAACATTCCAGAATTTACAATTTACCGGTATAATACAGTATATCATTCTCCAACAAATTTGATATACAATCCCTAATAGCATTTTGCGCGCAAATGTAAGCGATTCACGCGCAAATCGAGTTACTGAATCGCTAGCAAAGTCGGATCCAAGTGCGTCGCTTTCTGTTGACAGAACTGCAAGCCATTACGCTCACACCGAGAGAAATATTAAGCTAATGCAGTACACTAATCGCATGATATTATAGTACATAAGGTTAGTGTACTGGAAACGTATCCATAATATACATCAACAGCAAAGATGTCTGCTAAAACAGTATGCGAATCGTCTAAGCCATGTCGATATAATATTCATACTATAGCAGGTACAGGCTCGTACAACAACAGCTGTGCCAGTGTGCTACTGCTGCTGCGCATCTTACCATGTTGTGTTTGCTTGAGCCACATGCTCATACAGCATGCTACTCGAGGTAACCGACAACATGAAATTAAAGCGGCGTACTGGACTTAGCTTGGTTTACAAGACTTGGCTGTTTTTTATTCATTTCTGACGCAGCATAAAGCCAAATTGAAGGCCTGGATTAATTAACTCGCTGAGCGCTCGAAAACATGAAAAAGTATTGTCCAAGCTATAATTTTTAGCGTGAAAAAAAAAGTTGGAATTTCGAAAAACAAAAAATACTGGGTGATAGGTCTTGAAAAATCAACCCAAGTCTCTATTTGTCATTCTTTTCTAGGATCGATAGTTTTGATGAAAAAAAAATAAAATTGCACATTTTTTTCTACCTCAAATCATTATTTTCCAACATTAAATTCGTTCGATCTCATTCATTTTTCGAAGAATCAAAATAAAACTTACAGATTCTGATTCGTGAAATTCCAAGGAAGACGACAGTGTTTGAAAAAATTGTAAAAGTTAATGACAAATGATTGATTTTTTAATCCGAAGTGAAACTCATGTTTTCCACGCTTTGCATTGAAAAAGTGGTGGGGGAAGTATGAGCTACAAAAAACTTCCAGCGACAAAGTTGTTCGCTAGTGTATGGACTAACTTTGTGGAAAATTTCAAGTCGATTGGGTTATTACTTTGGAAAATACAGCGATTTATTTACAAGCGCGTAACCCTTATTAGTGATGATTCTCACGTAGTTGCAGGTTGAATATGAGAGGCTACACGAAACATCATGTCCACCCGACTTTTCACCGTAAGTTTATATTTCTTGAGTTGGAGAATCCAAATATCGAACTACTTCTGCAAAATTCATGTCCCATTCTCAGTCATAAACAATTTGATTGTTCAAGACGTGTTTATACCAAAAAGTTCGGTATTTGAGGAGGATAATCGTTCGGGTACAAAAAGTTCTGCATTTCTCGGGGAGAGATTATCTATTCAACTCTTTTCTCAATATTTATTTGGATCATTCATTTGAATAATTCATCAAGAATCGAGTGTGTAATTTTTCAATTTTTATTACAAAACCTTTACTTTGTCGCTATTTCTGTGCTAAAAAAACATTACAAAACTACGAGGATGAAAATCGTTTCAATTTTTCGATCCGGGTGAGGGAGTAGGAGAAGGCTGATCGGATTCATTTGTTTCAAAACACACGTGTCCGATGTTCCGGTGCTTTGTTTATGATTCTGAAGATTCAACTGCTTAGTGATGTTATAGATGTGTTTTATTGTGCAGTTTGTTATGTACAACTTGCATCATTGAAGAAATATAATCCGTTATCGATACAATATTTGAATCTGTCGTAATACTTTATTGTTATCCATTATATTATCGTTGGTGAAAAATGTCAGGAGAAAATCATGCGCGAACTGGCAGAAAAAGGACGAGAGATGAAAGTAGTTGGAAGAATAATAAAAGAAAAGTTTTAAGAAATGAAGTATGCTATTTCTGAAAATTATTGATTTATGGTATAATGCTGTATGCATGAGCTCTAATAGAAACTAATAGGTGTCATTTTATGGATTCCAATAGTTTACTGCAGATTTGTCGTATCGTTTCGTCACAACCACTATTGGATTTTCATTAAGTTTTGTGTGAGAGACAACATTCTATTGATATTCATTTGTGCAATCAGAGGAATGGGATAAGTGCCGGTGGAAAACAAAATTTCTTTTAGAAACCCGTGTCGTGTTGTCACAGAGTCTATAAGTTTCTATTGGAACATATTGGACTTTTCAAATAGAGTAATCGGTCGTATCATGAATTTCATTTTTATCAAGTATATGTATTAATTATTCAACAGGGAAAAGAATATATATCAAGCTCAAAAAACGTGGTCTCAGCAAAGGTATTTCAGCCCGTGATGTTCTGCTGTAAGAAAGAATGTTTTCGCAACATCAGCGGATCACATCAACACGAATTCTACACCTCGTTTTGGTCTTCTGGAGATTACAATTCACGAAATATTTTACTGCGACGAACAATGAAAAAAACATCTTCAAGTCCGAACGAAAACGCTGAAAAAACAGTTGATTCATGGTCTTATTATTTCGTTTCTATGTACGGAAACATACCTGTTTGTCAAAATTTTCTATGTCTTTTATTGAATATTCAGAGAGGTAGATTTTCAAGTGTGCACAAGAAAATTCTTGAGGGTAAGACTTTGCAAGATAATCGCGGCAAAATTAATCACCGTATTCTTTTATCCAATGATTTGAAAAACATGATCTATGAACATTGTTTATGTATTCCACATTCTGATTCACACTATGGTCGTGAAAGTTCTTCTTTGAAGTATTTTGATCATTCGGACTTGAATATATCTACCTTATACAAATTATTCATTGAATATTATAAGAACAAAACAGGTGATTCAAGTCCTCCAATTAAAGAATCAACTTATTATAAATATTTCAATCATCAAGTTGATTTTACTTTCTCCAAACCTCGCACTGACGTCTGTAATTTTTGTTTTGAGCACAGGAATAGCGATAAAGTTAATATTGAATTAGAAAACCATAAGAAAAGTGTAGAGGAACATAAAATTCTGAAGAAAGCTATGTTAGCTGAACCAAATGTTCTATGTCTAGAATTTGATTTCGGCCAAAACTTGCCTTTGCCAAAAATTCCTGTCTCTGAACAATTTTACCGTCGACTTATTTGGCTGAATATTTTTAATGTACATGTTCTTAGTAATCATAAGAGAAGCTATATGTATTTTTTCATGGAAGGCAACTTGAAAAAAGGAGCAAACACCGTGTGTAATTTTCTTTGGGATACCATACAAAAAGAACTGAAGATTGATTATTATGACAAAATATACTTGTTTTCGGATGGATGCGGGGGGCAGAATAAAAATTATTTAATATTCACTTTTCTGTCGATGTTATCGAAAAAATTACAAGTTGAAATCCATCATGTATATCCGGTTCGTGGTCATTCTTATTGCTCTTGTGATCGCAACTTTGGTTCGTATGGTCAGAAGAAGAAAAAAATGGAAACAATAGAAACGCAAGATGACTACATTCGGTTGATAGAGAGTGCGAGGAATCCGCCATTCACAGTGATTAGAGAAACCGACTGCATCGTGAAAAATTTTGAAACTCTCCTTCCGAAGAAAGTGGATGTGCCGAAAAAATTACAAATAAGTAAACCTGTGAAAATCATTTACTATCCAAATAATCACGTACAAATTTTTAATACTTACAATGTGGCACCGACGGAACATAAGTTAGTATCGCACATTGAATTCGATGAATTACTCACTACTGAATCAGCCGACAGGATTGGATTAACAAAAGAGAAAATAAACGACGTTAAAGCATTGATGCCTTACTTGAGTTCGGAAGGGAATAATTTTTTCAATAATTTTTTCGATAAAGCTTTGATAAAATGATGATAAAACCGATAGGCAGAAAAACATCTAACAGAACTTTATAAAAGAGTGGACTGCGAAAAAAGAATTCCAGGAAAAACAAAATACAAAAACATTTTTTCGAAAAAGAATAAGAAATTGCATGTAAAAGAAATCTATGTTATACTTCAATTTATGTAATTATGTAAGATAATAAAAATTCCAAACTTTGTAGAATGTTTTGTAATAAAAATGCGAAAATTACTCACTCAATTCTTGATGAATTATTCAAATGAATGATCCAAATAAATATTGAGAAAAGAGTTGAATAGATAATCTCTCCCCGAGAAATGCAGAACTTTTTGTACCCGAACGATTATCCTCCTCAAATACCGAACTTTTTGGTATAAACACGTCTTGAACAATCAAATTGTTTATGACTGAGAATGGGACATGAATTTTGCAGAAGTAGTTCGATATTTGGATTCTCCAACTCAAGAAATATAAACTTACGGTGAAAAGTCGGGTGGACATGATGTTTCGTGTAGCCTCTCATATTCAACCTGCAACTACGTGAGAATCATCACTAATAAGGGTTACGCGCTTGTAAATAAATCGCTGTATTTTCCAAAGTAATAACCCAATCGACTTGAAATTTTCCACAAAGTTAGTCCATACACTAGCGAACAACTTTGTCGCTGGAAGTTTTTTGTAGCTCATACTTCCCCCACCACTTTTTCAATGCAAAGCGTGGAAAACATGAGTTTCACTTCGGGTTAAAAAATCAATCATTTGTCATTAACTTTTACAATTTTTTCAAACACTGTCATCTTCCTTGGAATTTCACGAATCAGAATCTGTAAGTTTTATTTTGATTCTTCGAAAAATGAATGAGATCGAACGAATTTAATGTTGGAAAATAATGATTTGAGGTAGAAAAAAATGTGCAATTTTATTTTTTTTTCATCAAAACTATCGATCCTAGAAAAGAATGGCAAATAGAGACTTGGGTTGATTTTTCAAGACCTATCACCCAGTATTTTTTGTTTTTCGAAATTCCAACTTTTTTTTTCACGCTAAAAATTATAGCTTGGACAATACTTTTTCATGTTTTCGAGCGCTCAGCGAGTTATTAAATCCAGGCCTTCAATTATTTCATTAGGGACACGAAAGTTATCAACATTCATACAGCAACAATTTGTAGATAAAAAATATGGAATTCTAAAAATATCCTCGAAAAATTGGCTCTGACTACTGTTAAAATAATGTTAGATCATTAAAGTAAGGCTTATTTTTTTTTTTTCAATGAACAACAAATTCTCATTCTCAAAGACGAGGTCAAAGGTTTATAACGGTGGTGCCTTACATGCAAAACTTTAGTTTTTGCATAATTTTAATGCTTGTTAATAAATAATGAAATTTCATTACCATAGGTAAGGAGCATTCAACTACGACGTATCTTTCCTTAATGAGCTGTTTTATACACAATTTTATCACGAATAATTTTTATTCTACTAATTCATAATTGATAAATATGAACAATGGAGGGATAGTGAAATAATAGAATGATGTGAGCGTTTAAAATTTTATTAACTTAATATTACAGGTCATAACGTGTCATTATCAGTTGTTCATTTTGTTTTGTAATGTACTGACACGGAGGTAATTTCGGAATCACTTGAGCGTCAATACAAGTATGATAAGAGTTCGGTGTACTTACACTGTATGCGTGGTAATAACTATTGAAAAATTCGGTATTGGAAGGATTAACGATAAAATACAATTTATCACAATAAAAAATATCAATTAATTTTGCAAATACCGGAGCATGACTTGATATATTCACAACTATTATAGATACTGGGCTTATTTCTTTTCCAATAATTTTCACGCTTTTATATGATTTGGTCGTAATACTCGTAATTAGAGATGGCGAATACTTTTTGAATTCATTTCTTGCATTTTCTGATTTCACTGTACCGAGAGATATTTCATTAAAATCTGTTTTTAATCCATTATAAGCAACTGAAAGTTGATGTCTTATAGCGATACTCCAAGGACTGTTTACACTTGATGACGATGCATGAGTATTGTCCTTCAGTTGTTTATTTTCTCATCCAAAAATTTCAGTGGAAACATTAATTAGAGGACCTATTAATTGTATTACGCGTGTGTAATGAGTCCATAAATGCATTTTGGGTTCGAGTTTACCAAAATACTCGTAATACAATTTATTCTCAATGAATTTTTCCAACTCTAATACTTCATCATTTCTCAGCTTCGGTGAAGTTATAATGCCAATGATCTTTCTAAGGCATTTGTATAATTTCCAATACTTATTGTTCGAGGGAATTACATCTCCCACCATTAATCCCAAGTACCTTGCAAGGCATAGCATTTCGGCAGCGGATTGTTTAATTTCAATTTCTCTCCCGTTTTTTCCTTGAACAAAAAACAAAGGCATTGGTATGTTCGTTTTTCCAAAAGTTGCATAAGGAAAAGACTTTATCCTTTCATTTATCAATTCAATAGTAAGAATTTTGTGTTTTATGAGAACGTCTTATATTTCAGAGATTGTATAATTTGCAATTTCCTCGCACACATCATGCATAAAGTCACAATAAATATTTTCAACAATATTGAAATTGTCAATATTATTGAAAATACATTTTTCTACAATACCAGTTGCCTTTGGGTCATTCATTTTTATGTGTTTTTCATACAGTTCTGGTGTTCTTATGAATTCTGGTTTTTCTCTGAATAATGTTTCGCATTCATGTTTTGGTAAATAACCTATGCGACAGTACATAGAAGCTGCGAAACTTGGCACAAATCCACAAATAGTATTGATACCGAGATTATCACCAACAACTAGGACGCAATCGAAAAAAATGTGTTCGTCAACGCCGTCGATCATAATTCTTATACCATCTCGCGATACAGCATTTATTTCTCCAATCACCTTACTGAAAACGTTTTTATTTCCGAACTTTCTAAGATATTTTGCATGAAGTACGGCACACAATAAAACATTTTCGATTTTTGAAGCAGCTTCGCGAGATAAAGTAGGAATATGAACGTACACACCACCAAATTTTTGTTCGTCAGCATGGCTGCCCAAAGCATTGCCAGCTTCGAACTCATCAAAGTATAGAAATATCGGATACCTTTCTGTGTTCATTTTGATTTTCATGTACTTTTCTTTCCATAACTTTCCTTGTATGAAATTGGAAATTACCCCCTCTTCTTCATTCAATTGATTAATATAACGCTTCATGTTAGCATATATATTTGGTGTTGTTGAAAATAATTTCAAGTTATCTTTCAAAGGAATATACGCTGCATAAACTGGTTCTAATTTTGATATACTAATACCATCTGTCACTGTAATTCTTTCTTTCATTCCGATTTGATAATTACAGGGACTGACATACAATTGTTTTTCTTCATGTGTTTCAAAACGTTTATGGTCAGTTGAATAATCATTGAATAATCTTTTATTTTTATCGAGTAAAAATTGGATTTGATAATAAGATTCTATCCCAATCACAGATTTTAAGTTTCTTCCAACTTCTGCTTTCATAAAAGGGATAAACAAATTATTCAAAAAGGAATTCAAAGAGCCAATAACAATGTCTACAGCCTTCCTAGATAATAACGGATTATTATATAATTGAAGAGTAAATTTTAACATTTCTATATCTAAAATATCTTTAGAAGCACTGTGATGCTGTTCACTGAATAACTTATTCATTGTATTTGATAAATACAAATCAAATAGAAAATTCACAATCACAACTTTGTACCAAAAGTAGACAAATAAATAGGCTTCCATTACTTGATAATGCAATCAATCAACCTCCCACATAGTTGAAACCTTTTAAAAAACATCAATATAAATAAATATCGCTTACTGACGAAAAAAATGTTATCTAATAAATCTTAGTACCAACGTTACGCCAACCAAAGTTATAGGTGTAATTTTGTTACTCTAATATTCGGTTCTTACTTTTACAAGTATAGATGTCTGAAATTTAATTGTGATTTACGTTTGTTTTAACCCATTAAGTCCCAAAATGACATTTTTGGTCAAATTTTTTTCAGATCTTTTTGACGCTTTTTTTGAATTCCCAAATTTTGGTGATTTTGGAAATTAAAAAAAGTTGTCAATAAATTCTGAAAAAATTTGAGCGTGTTCTTTGATCAATTCTAAGGACTTTTTGTTCAGTAAAATTTTTCCCTAAAGTCCATCGTTTTCTAATAAAAAATTCTTGAAGTTTTTGTCCACTATTCTGCAGTTTTTTTATAATTTGGCATTTTTGAATATGCCTCTCATAATATATTTCACATTTAATATTATGAGTATCTTTGATATTTTTTTTATTCACAAAATTGTTTTTTTACAACAGATAGTCCATGCCTCATATGTTCTCTCAACACTATCGACGTGATGACTCTGATAGATGATCAATGATTACATATCATCTAACATATAAAAGAAAATCGGTATTTTTGTGACTTGGTATCAGATTGCATTCTCTTATAAATCGCGAACCGTATTAGGACAATATATCAACGGAATACTTCATGTTCCACAGAAATAGAATTCAATAATATACTTAGCTATTGTGGGAAAAACATTGATTCCATAAAATAAACAAATAGCACTTTAGCCTGACGAAACTGGTGATATTATTTATTGAAAGTAAAACAGACAATGTCTGCTTCATCAGGAAAACGCCGGGAACGATCAAGTCACCAGCAAGATGTAGAAATTGAAGAGCGTGAAGATGGTGACTTTGATGCAATAATTGTTCCTCAGGATGATTGCTCTGGACCATCTGACTCTGATTCTGAATCTGAATCTGAAGGTTGTCAAATTTCTGATAATAAAGTTCCAAATATTAGTTATCATCAGGTTATGAGTGACTATGAAGAAAATCAGTCGAAACTGGAGCCTAATCATATTTACGTATGGAAGAACGGAGAAAGAAAGTGTGAACAATATCCTGAAGATGAAAACTTACTCTTTGAGAAAACGAAAAAATTTATTCTCGAATCTTCATATGTACAGTTGTTCGAACTTTTTTTCTCCGCCGATTTGAAAAAATATATCATCAAAAGTACTCGTATGAATGACTGCGATTCAACATTAGACGAATTCGATATTTTTTTAGGGATAATTATAATGTCAATCTTCAATCGAAAGAAATCTCAGAGAGACTATTGGTCTAATCGGCCATTACTGGCCTGTCCTACTGTGGCAAAAGCAATGAGTCGTGATAAATTTCTCCAAATTGGATCAAAATTAAAATTTTCGAAACCTGAGGTTCAGAATTATAATGACAGAGCTTGGAGAGTACGTGGTATTTTCGAAATTTTCAAGAGGAATGCTTTGCAATTTGGTTTTTTCTCTACCGCTTTGTCGATAGATGAAATGATGGTGAAGTTTCACGGAAAAACCATTTTGCTCCAGTTTATGAAAGATAAGCCCGCGCGCTTCGGCATCAAAATGTGGGGCATTTGTAACTCAGAGGGATATCTGTTCGATTGTGAGATTTATTGTGGCAAGGGGTCGAATATTTATTCGTCTGATAAACAAGTAAAACTATCCAAATGTCCCTTAGGAAGTCGTGTCGTTATGCAGATGATCCAAAAGCTACTTGTTGATGTTGTTCCACGGAGAATAATTCAATATCATTTATATTTTGATAACTTTTTTTGTAGTCCAGACTTACTGATCCATTTGCAAACAGTCGGCTTGAGAGCAACTGGTACTGTGAGGGGAAACAGAGTGAATACCGATAATGAATTGGATAAAAAAGTAATAAGAGGAACGTTCTCAATCAAACACGAAGAAAAAAGCGGTTTGATCACAATCATGGATTCAAAACCAGTATCTTTGCTCTCCACCGCGGAAGGTGTAACTCCAATGCCAACAGTCAAAAGATATTCGGAAGAATCGAGAACTAAAAACGATATTCTATTGCCCAGAGCTTTCTCACAATATAATAAATACATGGGTGGTGTCGATCTACATGATGGACATTGTAGTAATTTGATGCCATGCATAAGAGCAAAAAGATGGACTTGGGCCATTTTTCTTCGACTCATCCAATCATCGATAACAAATGCCCTTGTAATCCATAATTTATCAAATCGTGACAAGAAAATTGGATCTAAGGAGATGGCTTTAGGACTAGCTGAATTTTATTTCGCAAAAGTTATCAAAGGGGAAGGAGTCCATGAAATTGTTACTGGTATAGCAAGAAAAAATTGTAGGAATTATAAAAAATGTGGGATCAGGACATATAGAATGTGTACAATTTGCAATTCTTACTTTTGCAATTCCTGCCTTACATCGACCTGTATCATCATCATGAAGTAATCAGTCTTACGACTGGTTTGATGAAACCCTCCACCCCTGTCTATTATCCGCCAAACGTTTAATTTCTACATATCTACTACATCCCTTGTCTTGTACGATTTGCTTCATATAACTTGCTCTAGGTCTACCTTTACCAGTTTTACCATTCATTTTCCCTTCCAATATTGTTTCCAATAAACTCTCATGCCGTAATGTGTGTCCTATAAGATTGCTTCTCCTTTTCACGATGTGTTTCAAAAGATTTCTTTCTTCATTTATCTGCTCGAGTACTTCTTCATTTTTGACTTTGGCTATCCATTTTATTCTGAGCATCCTCCTATAACACCACATTTCAAAAGCTTCAAGTCTTCGTTGATCAGTTTTCCCCATTGTCCAAGTTTCGCAACCATATAATGCTGTGCTCCAAACGTAACTTTTCAAGAATTTCTTCCTTACTTCCAAGCTTATATTTTTTGAGCATAATAACTGTCTCTTTTGATAAAAAGCCTGTTTCCCTTGTGCTATTCTTGCTCTTATATCTCTTTCGCTTTGGCCGTTTTCTGTAATTATGCTTCCTAGATATTTGAATTCTTTCACCTGTTCAATTGTCTCGGTATCTATTTTGATTCTCGTTCTTCTAGCTGTTTTCGCTGCTGTACACATCATGAATTTTGTTTTGTCTTTATTTATATTCATACAATAGTTGTCCAATAATATTGTTCTCATGGTGTTGAGAATATTTTCTAACTCAGTACTACTCGTGGCCAATATAGCTATGTCATCCGCGAATCTCAACATACTTATATTTTCTCCCTGAATCTGTAATTTCGATTGAATTTCCTCCTTCACTTCGTTCATTGCTTCTTCTATATATAAATTGAACATCAGTGGCGATAATGAGCATCCTTGTCTCACCCCTCTTCTTATCTGTGCTTCCCCTTCCTGACCCTCTATGTCTATTATTGCACTTTGATTCTTATATAATTCGTATATTATTCTTCTATCTTTATAATTCATTCCCACCTTCTTCAGGATCGCAAACATCTTCTCCCAGTCCACATTATCGAAAGCCTTTTGTATATCTACAAAACCTATGTACACAGATTTCTTCAGCGCTATCCTCTTCTCTATTACTGCCCCGAGTGCTAAGATTGCTTCTCGCGTTCCCCTATTTTTTCTAAAACCAAACTGATCCTCTGCCAATCTACTCTCTATTTTATTTTCCATCCTCCTGTATATAATTTTGGTCAGTATTTTCGAAGCATGTGAAGTTAAACTGATCGTTCTGTAGTTCTCGCATTTGTCTGCCCCTTGTTTTTTCGGGATAGCGACAATTTTATTCTTTTGGAAATCTTCCGGTACTTCTCCTTTTTCGTACATATCTCTAATCAATTCAAACAGTGCGTCGCGAGTTCCTTCACTGGAGGCTTTTATAAGGTCCGCACTTATGCCATCTATGCCTGGCGCTTTATTATTTTTCAATTCTTTCAAAGCCTTGTCGAATTCTGATCTCAATATCGAATCTCCCAATTCTTCCTCATCTACATCCTCCTCCTTCTCTAATAGTGCTATATCATCGTTTCCTCTATACAAGTCTTCCAAATGATTGATCCACTGTTCTATTTTCTCTTCCGTTTTTATCAATTGTCGTCCTAGAGAGTTTCTAATCTTATTGCTTTATTATTTGTCCGAAAAATCTTTTAATAATCCTATATGCTTCATCTATTTTTCCTAAATGCAACCCTGCCTGGTTGATTCAAAAAACAAAAACAGGAAAAAACGTCAGATTTTCATAAAAATGATTATATTTTCGAGTTCCATTTTTGTCCGTGAATGTTACTGGGTGTGAAGAGATTAGCTACGGCTGCAGCGAAACGAGCTGCAATAGCGAGGAAATTAGTTGTAGCTGCAATAAAGTTAGCTACAGCTGTGATAAAATTAGCTATATCTGCAATAAAATCAGCTATAGCTGCAATGAAATTAGCTACGACTGCAATAAAATCAGCTACGACTGCAATAAAATTAGCTACGGCTGCAATAAAATTAGCTATAGCTGTAATGACATTAGCTACGACTGCAATAAAATCAGCTACAGCCACAATAAAATTAGCTACAGCTGCAATGAAATTAGCTAAGTTTGCAATAAAATTAGCTACGACTGCAATGAAATCAGCTACGAATGCAATGAAATTAACCACAGCTGCAATAAAATTAGCTACAGTTGCAATGAAATTAGCTACGTTTGCAATAAAATGAGCTACGACTGCAATAAAATTAGCTATTGCTGCAATAAAATTAGCTATTGCTGCAATAAAATTAGCTGCGACTGCAATAAAATTAGCTGTGACTGCAATAAAATTCGCAGCGGGGACGATAAAATTAGCTTCGTTTGCAACGTAATGTATCGCTGCACTGCCATTCCTGAACTATCCCACGTTGCTGATACAGTGAAACATTGTATGCGAAAATATTTCGCTGTCATAGCAAGCGTTTTCGCTATCCAAATATCAATCACGGAAATTAGCTATGGCAGCTAATTTTTAGCAAGCACAGCGAATTTTTTTTTCCGTGTAGCAATTGAAACATTTTTCAAATCTTTTTTTCTAGAATTGAAATGTTCTTCACAGTCTATAGAATATCTATACATTCTAGAGTGGGCAGTCAAGTAGTTTCTGAGATACGATTAATTAGAACATTCACATCGCTCACGTGTGGTAGTGGACTTTCTCCAAGCGCGACGCCGTCTACGTTTGTTTGGATGTTATTTTACGTCTTCACGGGAAAAAATGATGTGGTTGATATTTGGACAGCTAGAAATTAGCTGTGGTGTTATATTTTGAACAAATTGTTATCAACTAGTTATGAATGAACGAAATGTTCGGAAATTCAGGTTCTGACACCAGATTATTTTCGTAAAATAATCAAAACTCAGGACAGGATGACTACTCGGGCGATGTTTTATGTTTTTCCCCTAACAAGGGGGGAATTCAATCATAAAACCCAAATTGAGATTCACAAAAATCTATTCAATTTCACAAACAGATCTCTCAAATTCGAACAAATCCTCTACAACTTTGTTTATGACAATTATCTCGTAAACACTCAGAATATAAGATATCCAAAACTTTCATATGTATTAAGAAAAATCAAGGTATAATGATTTGGACAATATTTTGAAATATGCAACAAACGAAAGAATTTGATATGAAGGGAAAACTTTGATTTGCTGAGATTATAGATGTGAAATTACTTACTTTTAAGAAACAGCAGATTCGACCTCTCTCTTTCCCTTTCTCTGTATTCTATATATATATATATACGCATGTAAATATGCCTTCAACACGAGCTCGCTCCGATTTCCCCATGAATTTGTCGGGAGGCCTGGAAAAGCATCTTATTCATGTTCCATGCGTGTACCCGTGAAGATCAAGACTCTTCCAATTTCAAATGACAATAACAATTATCCCAACAAGCACAAAGATATCTTTTAGAATCTAAAAGATGTCTTAAAATCATGGAAGATGTCTTGAAAGACTTTCGTGAAGATATCTTTTCAACATCTAAAAGATGTCTTATGCAACAAATTTCAACAAGTTTTAGACATCTCAAAGATGTCTTGCAGAAGATATCTTTTAGACACGTTGATCAAGATATATTTGAGACATCTTTTAGATGCGTTGAGGACATCTGTTAGATGTCAATGATTACAATGATTATTCAGTAAAATATCTACGGTTTTGTTCAAAATGTTTTCAAGGGTAAAAAAATTACATGTTGAGCGGAATCATATTTTGGAATAGTTTTATCAATTTCACCACGTTCACTTGATTCCAATCTTATCGAGCGGAAATATTGGACCTCGACAGGAATTGAACCCTACCTACAACCCAACCTACCTATGATTATTATACGTAATGCTACGCTGCATAATATCCTAACACTTTAACGATCTGAGCTAAAGCGGCACAACTGTGTAGAGTATAAAAGAAGATCAATATAAATGACGTGCCCATCTGATTCAATGATCTATCGGTTGAACATGACAATCAATAGATTGATAGATTTTATTAACCTGTGTGAAAATTGCAACTCGGTTGTTTTTTATGTATGGTGTTTGTGATTACAATGGAAGTCAACTAACCAACGCAACTCGGTTGACAGATGTGAGGTTAGGTTATTGACATAAAAACATAAATGTGAATTATTTTAATGAAATTCGCGGTCGTTCTTCAATCATTGGTCAGAATACATATCAAAAACATTCATTATTGAGTCAAAAAGAAATGATTGAATCAGTTATAGTTGTTGTAAAACGGTAGAAATCATAACTTGTGGGTTCAGTGACGATAATTCTAGTCTAGTACTGGAATCAATATTTCTAAAAAAACTCAAAGGTCCAATTCATTTTGTAATAATATGAGGCATGAAGGACTCATTTGATTGAAAATATTTCAAAAGAATACAGAAATGAATTTCAAAAACTTGGATTATTCACTTGGAGCGCATCGGATGGTTCCACTCTTCAGGTTGAAGAGTACTATTGAAGTTGAAATTTGGAAATTGCCGGAAAAATTCTTATTTTGTCCCGTGAATTCCTCGTTAGGGTGGTGATATACTGGTGGGAAGAGTTCGAGGGTTGGGTGGAATCTATATTGATCGGAAAAATCCAAACCGTGTTGAAAAATGACAACATCTGCAAACTTTGCTTGCATCTTTTGGGTAAGGAATCAAATGTTCTTTATCAAACCAAATTGATGTAAGAGACATCAGAATGAGTGAATTTGAGTTAGTATGAAGTGAGACAAGAAAAAATATTAATTGGAATTCATTGTTTATCATGAAAATGTTAAAAAATAAGGGAAGATTATAGGGGATCTAACTGGTTGTCTTCCAATATTTTTGTTTCAACAATCTTTTATTATGTGCCTTTGTGTATTTTTTTACTAATGAGTTCAGGAACATGGTTTTTGAACCTGTTCTGTAAACATATTGGTATGAAATAACATGTATTTGTAGAAACATCATATAAAATTGTTGGAACAAAAATATTGGAAGACAAGTTGGATCCCCTATAGTTTTTCCATATTTTTCAACGTTTTCATGGTGAACGATGAATTTCAATTGATACTCTTTCCTGTTTCACTTCATACTAACTTAAATTCACTCATTCTGATGTCTCTTACATCAATTTGGTTTGATAGAGAACATTTGATTCCTTACCCAAAAGATGCAAGCAGAGTTTGCAGATGTTCTCATTTTTCAACACGGTTTGGATTTTTCCGATCAATATAGATTCCACCCAACCCTCGAACTCTTCCCACCAGTATATCACCACCCTAACGAGGAATTCACGGGACAAAATAAGAATTTTTCCGGCAATTTCCAAATTTCAACTTCAATAGTACTCTTCAACCTGAAGAGTGGAACCATCCGATGCGCTCCAAGTGAATAATCCTAGTTTTTTAAATTCATTTCTCTATTCTTTTGAAATATTTTCAATCAAATGAGTCCTTCATGCCTCATATTATTACAAAATGAATTGGACCTTTGAGTTTTTTTAGAAATATTGATTTCAGTACTTGACTAGAATTATCGTCACTGAACCCACAAGTTATGATTCCTACCGTTTTACAACAACTATAACTGATTCAATCATTTTTTTTTCGACTCAATAATGAATGTTACTGATATCTACGAGGGTGGATTGATAAGTTTCCGGCCTGACCAAGAGATGGCGCCACTAGGCCTACCTTGAGGTGGCGTTCTATAGTACCATCCTTAGATAGCTTGTAGCTATAGTTTCAGTCCGATCGCCATGTTAGTTTAGTTTTGAGAGCACGCTGACCAAGACGCCTCTGTGTTTTTCGTAAAAATGGAAAAGCTGGAAAATCGTGCTGTCATCAAATACTTTTATTTGAAGGGGTTAACGCCGAAGGAAATTAAAGAAGAGATGGACTCAACACTGGGGACATCCTCCCCATCATATTCAACCGTTAAGCAGTGGGTTTCCGAGTTTAAAAAGGGTCGTGTGAGCACCTCTGATGAGCCTCGCTCAGGACGCCCCATTGAGGTCACAACTCCAGATATGATCGAAAAAATCCATCAAATAGTGCTGAAAGATCGCAGATTAAAAGTTCGTGAGATAGCTGAGACCTGTAAGATGTCCTATGAACGTGTACAAAATATTTTGCACCAACATTTGTATATGGAAAAGCTCTGTGCAAGATGGGTGCCGCGTTTGCTAACAGTCGACCAAAAATTGATTCGAAAGAACATTTCTACCGCCAATTTGGCGTTGTATAAGCGTAATCCAAGCGAATTTTTGCGTCGATTCGTAACCGTTGACGAAACTTGGGTCCACCACTACACTCCTGAAACCAAAGAACAGTCTAAACAGTGGATTGGACCAGGGGAACCAACTCCAAAGAAGGCAAAAACAATTTTTTCGGCGAACATGGTTATGGCTACTGTTTTTTGGGATGCAAGAGGTATTATATACATTGATTACCTTGAAAAGGGTAAAACTATCACTGGTCAATACTACGCAGACTTATTGCAACGTTTGAGCCACGAAGTGAAAATTAAACGACCTCATCTGGCGAAGAAAAAAATCTTGTTTCATCACGATAACGCACCAGCGCACACGTCAATCGTTGCGATGGCTAAAATCAACGATCTGAAGTTTGAATTAATGCCGCACCCTCCCTACTCTCCAGACCTAGCCCCGAGTGACTATTATCTGTTTCCTAACCTCAAAAAATGGCTTGGCGGTAAGAGATTTGCGGACAATGAAGAAGTAATCGAAGCTGTAAATGGGTATTTTGAGGAGCTTGACGAATCAGTCTATAGAGATGGCATTACTAGACTAGAACACCGCTATGAGAAATGTATCAGCCTTGGAGGAGATTATGTTGAGAAATTAAAAAAAAAAAATTCTTAAAAACGTTGTTTTTCTTGGTCAGGCCGGAAACTTATCAATCCACCCTCGTATTCTGACCAATGATTAAAGAACGACCACACATTTCACTCAAATAATTCACTTTTTTGTTTCTTAATGATAAACCTAATTATTCACATTTATGTTTTGATTTCAATAACTTGACCTCACATCTGTCAACCAAGTCAAATAATTTCATAAATCCATCATGAACTTCCAGTCGCAAATTCCATAGCTTGTCGGATGGGGGCCAAATTAACGAAAAACCAAATCAACGAAAAGTTGGTTGAAAAGAGAGATACGTCACACTCTCTCTTTTCAAACACTGATTTCGTTGATTTGGCCCCCATCCAGCTTGTCACATTGATAGTACATTGTGTAACGAGTGGGGTATAGTTGCGTATTGCGCACGCGGGCGCTGTTGGCGCACGAGCGAAGCGAGTGCGCCATTGGCGCCCAAGTAGCGTAATGTGCAACTATATCACGCGAGTTGCACATACTATTTTTCATCGCGAGTGTGAAGAATATGCACTCCAAAAAGTTTGAATCGCACGAACGAAGTGAGTGCGAATTTTGAAGCTCGCGTGTAGGTGGAAGGAAAAGGGGGTTTCGGGGGGGGCGAAGCCCCCCCCCTGTTTCAAAAATACATCCATTAATTTATAAAAAAACAAAGTAATTCACAAAGAGGAATAAATAATAAAATAAAATTTCAAAACATTCATATTATCTATTCTTATCTAAGCATACAACAATTCTCACTTTTTAATTTCTTTCAATAAAGTTGAATAAATCCTATTCATAAGAAATAAGAATATTTTTCAAGTGTCGACATTTTTTCCATTGATTATTAATTTGATATTTTCACAGTTAGAAATATCCAAGGTTACTTCATTACAATTTGCAGTGTTTAATTTAATTATTTTGCAAGGAATATCTGGACGTTCTCCATCCATCTTCATCGGATCAGAAGTTGAATTCTTATCAATTTGATGATCAATCCTTGGCGTTGTGTGATGAGTTCCTACAGATGCTCCAATCGAATTCACTTTTGTTGATGTACTTGGATCATTCTTGCAGACTTCGTTGGCTATCATTTTGCCCATCTTCCTTTTGTTTCCCATAGACTCTTCGACGTAACCAGCTGCTACTGTACTACTTTTCCAACCACCTAAACGTTGTATCTCTAACATACTACCACCAGAATCCGCTAAAAGAGTAGCAGAAGTTCGACGGAATGTGTGGCCTGTATAAGTGTCTGGATTGGGTAAATTCAAATATTTTGCTGCCATCTTGGGCATATTTCCTATGGTATTGATACCTATGACCTGTTCGCTACAAAGACCGTTGCGGTAACCTAAAAAAAATCTATTCGTTTCCACGTTTTTTGGTCGAAGAACAGCATATTTCTTGTACAACGAATAGAATTCATCGCCGACGATAAATGATCTTGGCTTATTATTTTTTGTTTTTGGGATTTTCATTAGCACTATATCATTCCTATCTTTAATATCGTTTACAGTCAGATCTGTTAATCCATGTGTTCGGCAAGCACCTTGAATGCCAAGAATGAGGACTACCTATAATATAAGAATTAGTAAAATTAAGTAAATGAGGTTTGCACGATAATTTTATTGAAATAGTAATTGAAACCTTGGTGGCTGAATATGTAATGTCTGGAGCCTCTCTTATGAACTTTAAACATTGTTCAGATGTCAACACATTAGCTTTTTTCGATTGAAATCCTTTGGAATTCATTTTCAAATAAGCGATCAAACGACCATAATCGTGGATATTAATGTTATGTCGTGTATGAATTACGCTCCTCAAAATTGAGTAGGTGGACCATAAGCTTGAAGGAGCAAATTTCTCAGATAATTCTGAAAAATATGCAAATAACACAGTTTCCGACAGACTTTTTATTTTTTTCTTTGCCCTCCACTCGTTAAATTTATTGTAGGCGGTTTCGTACTTCGGTTTCGATTTCGAAGGCAGCAAATTCTTGGATGCTACCTCTGCTCTTGGTATCACATCTAGAGGAATAGATCCGTCTTGAACGACGTCTGGAGGGATTAATTCATTTCGAAAATCGCTCTGATCATCACTTTGACTGTCTTGGGTTTCAGGGATGATTACATTATTTTCATCCGTGGATAAACTTTTGACATTGTTAAGGTTAGCCACTGGAAAATATTTGTCATCACGTAAGTATTTTCAATTCGAGTACGATTCGCTTTGGTTTCACTATATATTTTTATCTTATAAATATTATTTCATACTTTTTTTCATACTTGTATGTTAGGAAGTTATAAATACAATCGTTGAAGTTGTTTGTCAAATAATAGCATCGATAAGTTATTAAATCAGATATGTAACAGATGGCATTATGATGGTCGCGTTTTTGTTGTGAGCACACCAGGTAGCATGTGTAAAGTTGAAGATGCGTGCACATTTTCCATGAAAACACGGAGATGAGTGCTTTTTTGTTGAACGCACGCTGTCCACGTATCGTATGAATTTAGCCACTTTTCTGCTCTCAAAACCGTGCGAAATTCGGCATGTTCCAAGCGCGCGTAATGAAAAATATTTTATTATACCCTTAAACAAGGACTATCTAAAAGACATCTTTTCGACGTTTCTAAAAGATGTCTTCCTAAAGATGTCTCTTAAATGTCTTCAAGACCTGCGGTGTTTGTTGGGATCCAAATTGAATTTTGATTCAAAGATATTATAACCCTAGTGGAAATGAATCATATATGACCCATATATGATCCATATATGATTCCCACAAAACATATACGACCATATATGCCCCATATATGCCCCATATATGACACATATATGACACATATATGACACATATATGACCGATATATGCCCCATATATGTGGCCGAAGCTTCATCAGTGATACATATAAAGCATATATGGTACCGCACGCAACATATATGTTTGCAGGAAACGGTCAAGAACATATATGATTCATATTTGGTATAATTATTTGCTATGTATGAATCATTTCATGTCGGATTTTCCAAGAGTTCATAAATATTTTTGAAATGGTTATCCCGAACCCTCTGTTGAAAAATGTGAGATACGTATCATTTGTTTCTTTTTCTCTTATTCTATTATGATTTCAGGTTTACAACATATGTCGAAGTTCTTGGTCTCTAAAACCCACTTTTTTCAAATGTCTGTATCTTGGAAAGCTTTCAATACAAAAAATTATCACCAAGGCATGGAACTTAGGATTTTGCCTTAACTTTTCACAAAGTCAAGAGAAAATTTCTTTCCAAGGACGTATTTTGCCGTAATTCGATGATGGAAGTGAAAACGGTATTTCATTCAAATTCGAATACGTTTGATTTTCAAATTCTACAAGCAAAACTAATTTCTGGAACATGACGATAATTTTCGTTTGGTTTCCGGAAATGTTACTCCACGGCATTCGAGAGATCTAGACAAAACAAGGGCGGCCTGAGAACTCCGCGTGCTCGATTATTCAAGATTTGTAATGCAGCATAGATACGAGACATTTCATGGACGGATTGATGTGTAATTTCAACTTATTGAGTTATCTTTTTTGTCTTGTTTTATTTATATTTCTTGAATGTCGTAGAAAATTACCATTTTCAGAACTGAACCAAAAGTATCGCTATGCAGCATAGATCGATCGTGTTTGTTAAATAAAAAAATTAACCTGTTGAGGTCACACTTCAAAGTACTTACGTAAAGGTTACACAGGGTCTTTCGGACCCCAAACCGAAGCAACAGATGTCATTCACGCAATCTTTCAAATATTGTTGCAGATTTCTCGGTAAAAT
Source organism: Gonatopus flavifemur (assembly GCA_018340375.1). NCBI lineage: Eukaryota > Metazoa > Arthropoda > Insecta > Hymenoptera > Dryinidae > Gonatopus > Gonatopus flavifemur. Next base: position 4,503,395 of record JAFFJZ010000018.1, read on the forward strand.
TCACATCTCGGTGTCTTTGACAATAACAGAAGGCAGCACAAATTAAAATTCACGACAAGCACTGTGAGTTACCCTGACGAAAATTTTTGTCATAATTTCTCATTGTCCCAATCCATGGAGAAAATATGAGAAAGAACAATAGAATTCCTCATATTACCTCCATGAATTGGGACAATGAGAAAGTATGAGAAATTATGACAAAAATTTTCGTCAGGGTACGGAACCACAGACTCCCCCTAGAGCCTTTTGGACTCCTGGTGATCTCAAAGGGCTGAAAATGTCCAAATTCGAATAAACTACCATTTTTACTCCCACCGTAGGAATTCCACTAGACACAAATTGGAAAAAAAAATTTCACTCGAATTTTTGAAAAGTTGAGGAAAAATCTCAACTTTTATGCCTTATTAGTAATTCTGTGTGTTGAGAGCTTTTCGGGATACACGCATTCAAAAAGAATTGGATTTGTCAAAACTAAAAGCTCTGACACATTGTAAACCGGTGAACACAATAAAATGAAAAAGAGCAAACAAACAAATTTGACGAATATCTCATATTTTTCAACGAAGAATTCAAAAATAATTATTCTAAAAATATTGAGGAACTCATTGTGAATCTGACCTGCAATAACTCATATATGTTTTATATGTGATCCACAATTGTTGATCTACCAATTCGGAGTTCATATATGAGCCATATATGGTTTTCAAAAATAAGCGGGAGTTCATATACGTGAAAGAAGTCGCTTCTTTCAAGCGACCGGCGGTGGCTCCAATGGAAGGGGGATGGAGTCCGGTCCCAACGAACCGCGGTCAATTCTCGTAGGAGAGACTTTTTTTATACCCCTCAATAAATGGAAATAAATCATATATGGTTCATATATGGTTCATATATGTTTGGATTACTCATGACATATATAATCCATATATGGTTTATATATGGGGCATATATGAGTCATATATGGTGCATTTCCACTAGGGAAAAGTAACCAATAATGAAGCATTGGATTACAACGAAAGATGAATTATTCTTTCAAATTATTATCGAGTGTTGAGAGTTGGTTTTCACGGATCATGCAGCCTGGATTCTACGAAAGCTTACCCGACTGGAAATTGTCATCAGGTTAACCCAACATATGATGACGACCTGACAAGGTCATCCGAAATAAGGAATACCCGTTACGGTCCTGATAAGGATTAGGTGTGGATGACTCACGTATGGATGACCTCATTAGGACCTAATCAGGATTTCCTCAAATTATCCTGAAAAGGTCGAAGTAGGTTTTCCTCGCTGTATCCGCATCAGGACCTCGTTCGGTCATCCTAAGATCATGGACATAGTTTGATAAACTGAATACAAGAATGTACAAACTTGATTTCAATTGTACACTCTTTGATTAAACAAATTTTCCTTCAATAAGAAGAACATGTTTGAACGATTTTCAACTGTGCCTGTTTTTAAATTCAATCCCTTCATTCCGAACACATTACCTACTTCTGAAAACTGTTGAACAATTTGTTCAATCTATTCTCAATGTGAATTGAAAACTAACTATTTGGGTTTTAATTAGGCGGAACTTATGAAAATTTCACAAGATTTTCCACGTTATGCATACAGCGAAAAAAACTTAGCAAACGTTCAACCATCACCAGCGTAATAAGTATTTCATTTAACTTATCACAATTCTCATAAGGTTGATTTATTGACTATTCAGCATCATTTTTCTTTCCTACACATCACATCATCTGAGTATTATTCAAAGAGTATATATGAACTGAATGAATATGTGTTTCGTCATAATCAAATATAAGTTTCGAACAAGTACTCTTCTTTCGTTATTTCTTGATTATTACGCATAAAAAAATCTGTTATTGAGTGCAAAATGAATTATTGAATCAGTTATCACTGCTGTAATATGTAAAAAATCATAAGTTGCTGATGTGGTGAGAATTAATTCTATTCAAATATACGATAATATCAACAACGACAATATCTATATCAATATTAATTTACATCAGTATTTCTCGGAAAAAAACTCAGAAATCCCAATCATTTTGTAATAATAAAGGTCATGAAGAACTCATTCGATCAAAAATATTTCAAGCGAATGTTCAAAATGAAATGCAAAAAACTTGAATTATTCACTTTCAGCTCGACGGATGGTTTTACTTTTCAAATTAAAGAGTACTCTTGAAGTTGGAATTTGTTAATTTCAGAAAAAAGCCTCATTTTCTGAGTTGAATTTGTTGTTAGGGTGATGATGAACTTGTAAGAAGAGTTTGAAAGTTGAGTGGAATCTATATTGATCAGGAAAGTCCAAATCGTGTGGCAGAAGTTAGAAAATCTGTCAACTTAGCTCACGGCGCATGGGCTTTTCTTCACTAAACCAAATGCTGGCAGGAGAAATTCATCAAAATATAGTGGATTCAAAGTGATGTGAAATAAGAGAGGACCGAAATATTCATTAGATTTTATTCGTTCTTATAAACGTTCTAAAAAATAAGAAAAGACTATAGAAGATCCAAAGTGTCGTCTTCCCATATTTTTGTTCCAATAATGTTGTGTCATGTTCCTACAAATAAATGTTATTATATTTATGAAACAGGTTCAATACACATGTTTTCTCAACCTAACACTAGTTACTGGTGAAAAGATACGAAAATGCACACTCAAAAATGCAAATCATTGAAACAAAAATATTGAGAGACGATACATTGAGTCATATATAGCCTTACCATATTTATCAACATTTTTATAATAACTAATAAAATTCAATGCATGTATCTGTCCTCTCTTACTTCACATCACTTTGAATTCACTATATTTTGATGAATTCATCCTGCCAGCATTTGGTTTAGTAAAGAAAAGCTGATAGAATACCCATGCGCTGTCAGCTAAGTTGACAGATTTTCTAACTTTTGCCACACGATTTGGACTTTCCTGATCAATATAGATTCCACTCAACTTTCAAACTCTTCCTACAAGTTTATTATCACCCTAACAACAAATTCAACTCAGAAGATAAGGCTTTTTTCTCAAATTTGAAAATTTCAACTCCAAGAGTGCTCTTCAATTTGAAAAATAAAACCATCCGACGAGCTGCAAGTGAATAATTCAAGTTTTTTGTTATTCATTTTGAACATTCTTTTGACATATTTTTGATCAAATGAGTTCTTCATGACTCATATTTCTTACAAAATCAATATGATCTCTGAGTTTTTGCCTAGAAGTGCTGATGTAAGTTATTGAAGAAAATTCATTTTCACTGCATCAACAAATTACGATTTTTTGACACGTTACAACAGCTATGACTGATTTACTTAATCATTTTGCACTTACTAACAGACTTTTTGATACACATTATTCAAGAAATAACCACCACACATTTCAGAAAAATAATTCATCCATTTGTTGATCACATAAATTTAACCTCACATCTGTCAACCGAACTGCAATTTTCACACAGGCTCATAGATTAGTTTTGATTTATTTTTGAGGTTTTAGTAAGGAATTCCTCACAAAATCCTAATTAGTCTTTCCTGATGGGGTCCTCATAATAGTGCAGCGTGACATGACTTGTTAGGTCCTGATCAGGTTGCCTTATCAGGACCTGATCTGGATCAAGGTTCACCTGATCTGGTCCATGGGGTAAATTTCTAGTCGGGTGGTAGAAGAACAGTCTCTTTGTACTCAGACAGATCTCTAGTTGCATATTTTCTCTCGCGATAAGTACCCAGCTAACCAAAGCTGATAAATAACTCATCAATGATTATCCAATGAGATTGTGTGAGATTGATCAATGATTGGCCATTTTTGTGTCCGCATTGGCGACTAATAATTGATCAATTTCAGTGGACCATTGGATTTCCCAATTACAGGGCAATCTTTGGTCAATGGCATGGGCATAGGTGCTGCCATCAGCTGTGAAATAATGTGACCCATAATTTCGCAATTATTGAATAATTATTTTGGTTTGAGAATGATCGAAAATTGACCAATAACTCGTTATTGATTGATATATACTTTAAAACTTTGAATCACTTTAAAATACTAATATAATAACTTCAGTGTGAAAGAATTTTGTTGGAATTTGTTGAACATTCATTTTCCATGTTCTCATTTCAAACCTGTGATGACGGCACTGTGAAACTGAATCCGTTCATTTGGCATTATAATATATAATTATCTGCAATTTGAGTATTGCTGATTCAAATAGAAATTATAACCCGAAACCACACTTTTTGATTGCAATGGAGTTCAATCGGTTCACTCAGTTATAATAATAATAGGAATCTGCATTCATGCTCCGAAATTGAAATTCAAACCCAGACAGCACAGAAAGTTCTTTGAACGTTTTGAAAAGGTGCTCTTGGTTTTGCGTGTTTTGGTCCCGCTGAAGAAAGTTTTACAAACGTTTAAAGTACCTTCCCATTTGATATCCTTGAATACGTTTTAAACACGTTCTTTTGATCTACTACCAGACGTTCTCATCGTGTCTCCTAAACGTACTTTCATATAAACTAACCTTGAAAAACCACAAAGTCATACGGGGACATAGATAGAACTAACCGAGACATTTGCATGTCCCTGGGACATACATGCGACGTTTTTAGAACATCCTGAGACGTTATTTGCACGTTCTCTGTGAAATCAAGCACGTCTTCTGAACGTTCAAGAAACCTCCCGGTGCTGTATGGGAACCGAAATGGAGGTTATGAATAACCTCAATCGCGACAATTTTACCGCGCCACGAATAATATAAAATTCGAATGAGTTGCGATCACTGATACGACGGAGATGAATGAATCGATAAACCGCAACAATTTTGTGTAATAAACAATACATAATGAATAATTCTATCCCATTAACATGGCATGATCGATGCAAAATTCCATATTACCGATAGAAAATAAGTGACTTTTTACATTTCCAGATTTTCGATCATCGACGTATGTTGAATTATCGATTTTTGGTCAATTCTATGGGCCACGAGATTGATTAATAATAGTCCTGTTCTATGTCCGCATCAGCGACTAACAATTGGCCCTTCAAAAATAATCAATGCGCATAAAGATCCTACATCATTCCCAAATAATTGATCAATTATTAGCAAATGTCATTGGAATCAATCAAATTGACTGATGATTGGAACCAATCCATGGTTGGCTGGGTACGTGAGGAAATGCGAGCAGCGGCCATTGCTAGCATTGGGTAGGGCCTAATGGTTCTGCTGACCCAGAGCTCTCTCATTAGAGAAATTCATCACCTTCGACACGCCTCAAGCCATCGACAGCGTGAAGAACACACTCTTGATTACCGATTCAAGGCATGAATTACGCAAGGTTGTCGAAGTCCCGCGTTGTGATTAAGTCGGATCTTTCGGAGAAGAACTCTAACGTGGTTGATCAAGTATAAATAAATATTCCCTTAATCTAAAGGTGTTTTTAACGAACTAAATTTGTGGAAAACAACCGTGTGCAGAATTGTGAAAAGTATGGAATCGTGACTTGAATAGAATAAATCATTGTTTACGAGAAATACGTGATGCAAAAGTGATTGAAAGAATACCTCCAAAACTTCCATCCTGTAGCGGAATATATATATACTATATACATACCCACATACAGAAAATATGAACTACTGCTTTTTGAGCAATATCTTGTTCCACATTATGTCTTTGCCGAGCTAATTCTGCTATGTTTTTGTTTATCATGTCTAATTCTGTATTAGAGTACCTGGATATATTGTTCATTTCCTGAAAATCATTATTTCGTTATAAAATGATAGCCGTAGCGAAACAAAATCCAAATTATTGTTAAGAATATAAAAAATAATGTTACAATGCAAACATTTTCTCACTACTCGAATTGAACTATAATGTTTTCAAACCTTTCCGCTTTTTTATTGAACCAGGGGTGTCTCGACACCTTTAAAAGGCAGTATCGAGAATTCACGAAAGGTGTATCGGTCATCCGCTCGGGCTGATGCACTATCATTCCAGCAGCCACGCTGGGTTTTTCTTTTTTTCAAATCTATTCATACGACGTTGGTTCGATGACTTTGGTCATCTCGCCAATATGTCGTAACAGTCATGACGACAAAAATTATCGTACACTAAAGCCTCTATTACATGATTGCGTTTGCCGTATGCCATATCATTGAATGAAATGAGAGGTATAATGGTTTTCCCTGGCACTTCTTTTTCCATCTAATGACATTGCATGTGGTGAACTCACCTCAAGTTTATTGGTTACTTCACATAGAATCGAGTATTTAATTGGTCACTAGGGAAGAATCAACCAATTAGTGCATTGGGAAGAATGATGGATTCAATCAACTTGAACCCACCAAGTAACTGATATCATGTCAATTTAACTTAGAAACAAGTTGTTCAAACATGTTTTAGAAGTAAAAAAAACATGAGATATGAACCTACATGTGTTTTCCCTGTCACTTGAACTTGGTATCAACGCTCGTCATAGCCAAAGAGAGAGCGATAGAGATTATCCAATCAGCAAAGATTGTGTCCATTCCTCTATTTCTCTCTTTTTACTACACGTTACTCAGTATCACACGTTTTCAGTCCGCTCACCTCCTATATTCTCATATTTCTATGGTTGTCCTTGACCTTTAGAGGACGGGACTGGTCCCAAAAGGGACCACCCGGGGAAAGAGGATTTTGAGTGTTTTTCAAGGGTGAATTTTTGTGCTGAAAACGAAAAAAATAATGAAAAAAATCCAGGATGCGTCCTTGACCTTGAAAGAAATCAATTCAAGGTCAAATTTTTTTTCTCCATATATTGAACTCAAACTGTGTATAACCACGTTTTTTGATGTGCTGAGTACGAAAAAAAAGTGAAAAAAATCCAGGATGCGTCTTTGACCTTGAAAAAGGTCGATTTGAGGTCGAAGTTTTTTTTCTTCATATATTGAACTCAAACTGTGTATATCTACGTTTTTTTATGTGCTGAGTACGAAAAAAATGGTGAAAAAAATCCTGAATGCGTCCTGGACCTTGACAAAGGTTAATTCGAGGTCAAATTTTTTGCTCCCCATATATTGAACTCAAACTGTGTATATCTCCGTCCTTTGATGTGCTGAGTACGAAAAAAATGGTGAAAAAAAATTCTGGATCCGTCTTTGACCTTGAAAAAGGTCGATTCGAGGTTGAATTTTCTTTTCTCTACTTTTTGCACTCAAACTGTGTATATCTACGTTTTTCGATGTGCTGAGTACGAGAAAAATGGTGAAAAAAAATTCTGGATGCGTCCTTCACTTTGGAAAAGGTAATTCCAAGATCCAATTAACTTATTTCTTTCATATTTTGACTATTCTGAAAAGGACCGTCCAAGATATGATCACCGTACCTTAGATGGAGGAACGCGACATTTGTATATATGTATGTGGATATATTTATATATATATATATATACAGGGTGTCCCAGAACACATGTCTGACCTTTTGAGAGCATATTCTGCAACCAAAATGCAATTTTTTTCCCGTTTGGAAACAAATTTTTGGAGGCTTCGTTCTTGAGATATGAGCATTTTTAGATTTTTTTAAAAATCCAAATAACTCAGAAGCATCGTATACTACATACTTCAGTCTGATACAATTTGCTGAGTTGGAAAACGGCGGATCTCTAGAAAAAAAATTAAACTATTATATCCCTATTCGTTCCGGAGCTACAGTGATTTGAAATTTTTGAGCTTCCAGCCAATCAGAATTCAGCAACTTCAAATCGCTGTAGCTCCGGAGCAAATAGAGATATAATAGTTCAATTTTTTTCTAGAGATCCGCCGTTTTGCAACTTGGCGAATGGTATTAGACTGAAGTATGTAACATACGATGCTTCTGAGTTATTTGGATTTTTGAAAAAATCTAAAAATGCTCATATTTCAAGAACGGAGCCTCCAAAAATTTTTTTTCAAACGGGAAAAAATTGCATTTTGGTTGCAGAATATGCTCTCAAAAGGTCGGACATGTGTTCTGGGACATATGCATACGTACTCAAGATGTCAAACGAACACGGGATGGGTAATTTACTTCACACACTGAACTTCTTAGGAATCCAATGTGACAGACCCAGTAGAGCATGGAAGGTAATCGGAGCACGGCTATGAAAACCTCAAATAGTAGGTTATGCAGCTGAGGAGCATTACCCACTATTCGATCACATCTTTAGACCGGATTCACAGGGTACCCAAGGTATAATGTAGAACCAAAAACACGAGTTCCAGCGCCGCCCACAACCTGGTCGGGAACTAAAGCCCACACACACAACGATACTACATATACGTTCACCCTCATACTAATAGCGCCTTTAGTGTGAGTGTAGACGTATATGTGGTATCGTTGTGTGTGTGAGCTTTAGTTCCCGACCAAGTTGTAGGCGACGCTGGAACTTGTGTTTTTGTTTCTACATTATACTTTGGGTACCCTGCGGATTCATCCTTGAACCGGGTGTGCCTAATGGCAAAGAAGGGATTCCTAAGAAAATCAGTGTTTGAAGTAAATGTCTGTACTTCTCTCCATTTAGCGTATCTGCAATGAAGTACGGTCCAATTACTCGAGATCGAAAAATACCACACCAAACATTCACAGCCCATTGTCTTTGATGCTCTACTTGACGTAACCATCTTGGATTTTCTGTCGCCCAGTAATGCATATTATGTCGATTTACTTGACCATGATTGGTGAACGTCGACTCATCAGAAAATAATATGTTGATGAAGTTGTTATTGTGCATTTGCGCTAGACCCCATCGACAAAACTGTACACGATTTTCGAAATCATCACCGTGAAGGTCTTGATGCAAACAAATGTGATACGGATGGAATTTGTGACGTTTCAGTATTCGAAGAACACCCTCTTCGAGAAATTCCCGAATGGAGTTCAATTTCACGAGAGCTCACGTGTGGATTATTGGCTACTGCAGCTAGTACATTAACTTCCGCATTTTCTCTGCTAACAGTTTTCATTCGATGTCGTTTTTCCCTTGTAACACTTCCCGTTTCTGAGAATAATTTTGTAATGCGTTGAAAATACCTAATGGATGGCGTTGTTCTTTCAGGAAATCGTTCTGCATACAAGTCATATGCTTGTCTGGGGTTCTTATGCACTTCACCGTAAATGTAGATCATATCGATCTTTTCAGAAACCGTGTATCGGATATCCATGATTTTCAATTCGTCATAAACCAAGTAATAATCAAATGTAACTGACAAACTGACTTTCAAAATCGTGAATTTTCACTGAACCCCGTCGTTTGTTTACATCGCGTGAGCTCTGAATGGTGGTAATGTAGACGATTGAAATGTGTTGTGTATTGACAACTTTTGTACGAAACATTCTTTTGCAAGACCCTTCGTTTTCGAGTTATTCGAATGTCAGATTCAAAATGGAACAATATCGATTAGAGCGCCATTTTTGCGGATTTCAGGAAAATGGTTCAGACAAAAGTTTCTTGGTTTTTGACCTAGAATCCAAATCTGCAGTAAAAAATATGAGATGCTATTTAAAAAACAAGAGTTGATCTCAGAATGCCCTTGAAGATGAGATTTGAGGTCAAAGCCAAGGCCACCATCGGATGTCCCCCTCGGTACCCTACAACTTTTGTCCGAAAAATTTCCTCGTATCTCACTTTATTTTTGGAAAAAACGCCCGCGACACTTTAAATGCCCCACCCTGTATATAGACGATCGGTACACATCCCCTAGTTTGGCTGAATTTCTGCATGATCGTGATACGGGAATTCGTGGAACAGTCAAAGCAAATAGAAAGGGAATGCCAAAGCTGGAAAACAAATTACAGCGAGGTGAAATACAAGTCGCTCATAATTATGCTTGGATGGCAATGAAATGGGAAGACAAACGAAGTGTTCGCATGCTTACAAGTGTACACGAACCAGAATTCTGTGCAACTGGGAAGAAAAATTATAAAACAAAAGAAGACATTATAAAGCCAACGTGTATTCATGAATACAATAAGAATATGGGCGGCATTGATAATATTGATAGACAACTCTCGATAACGGAAACAGTGCGAAAAACAATGGAGTGGTATAGGAAGCTTTTTTTTCACCTTATTGATTTATGCCTGTGTAATGCTTATGCTTTATCCAAAAATCAAGAACTGAAAAATCAAGAACAAACATCTTTTCCTTCATTTCGTCTACAAGTAGCTAGAGGATTAATGAAACTGGAGTCTCCTGAAAACATTCCCCGTAACGAACTCTGTGCCACTCGATTACTTGGTCGCCACTTCCCCCAATGTACTACAAAACGGAGGTGCCAATTGTGTAGTTTGCGTGAAAAAACATCTCGAACGAACTACATATGCTCCATTTGCGATATACCTCTATGCATAACGCCATGCTTTGAAGAGTACCACACTAAAGTGACATCGCCATGAGATTGATTGATTCAAGATCACATGAGGGGCAAGGGGACTCACGGTGATGAAGCACCCCGATGTGAGAGGCAAGGGAACTCACGGTCATGAAGCACCCCGACGTGAGAGGCAAGGGGACTCACGGTAATTAAGCACCCCGACGTGAGAGGCAAGGGGGCTCACGGTAATGAAGCACCCCGACGTGAGAGGCAAGGGGACTCACGGTAATAAAGCACCCCGACGTGAGAGGCAAGGGGACTCACGGTCATAAAGCACCCCGACGTGAGAGGCAAGGGGACTCACGGTAATAAAGCACCCCGACATGAGAGGCGAGGGGACTCACGGTAATGAAGCACCCCGACGTGAGAGGCAAGGGGACTCACGGTAATAAAGCACCCCGACGTGAGAGGCAAGGGGACTCACGGTAATGAAGCACCCCGACGTGAGAGGCAAGGGAATTCACGAAAAACAATCACCCCAAAGGGATCAAATTTTCGCCGCGTCCACGTCGCTGGTCCTGGGTCATGCTGAGAGCGAACAGTCATATAATCGCTTTGGTTTCTTGATAAACTGTATCTACAGCTGAAATATATTTTCCGAATTTTGCACTGTTTTTGTCGTACCCAGATCCTCAACGAACTTCAAGATGTCTTGGGTCGAAATGAGGGAAACAATATTCCACCTTGAAGTGTCTTCATGTAGAATCAATGATACTTCCAGGACTTTTCACAATTTTTTCCTCACTCAGCACATCAAAAAACATAGATGTGAGAGGTGAGAGTTCAAAATATGAAATAAATAAATAAATTGGATCTTGGAATTACCTTTTTCAAGGTCAAGGAGGCTTTCAGGATTTTTTTCCTAATTTTTCTCGAATTCAGCATTTCAAAAAAACTACGTACACAAAATGTGAGTTCAATATGAGAAAAAAAAGGACCTCGACCTTGAATTGACCTTTCACAAGGTCAAGGCTGCATCCAGGATCTTTTTCATCATTATTCTCGTACTCGACAAATCAATAAACGTCAATCTACACAGTTTGAGTTGAATATATGGAGAAAAAAAAATTCGACCTTAAACCGACCTTTTTCAAGGTCAAGGACGCATCTTTGATTTTTTCCATCATTTTTTTCTTACTCAGAACGTCAAAAAACGTAGATATGCACAGTTTGAGTTCAATATATGGAGAAAAAACAAATTCGACCCTGGATCGACCTTGGATCAACTTTTTTCAAGGTCAAGGACGCATCCTTGATTTTTTCCACCATTTTTTCCTGACTCAGCACATCAAAAAACGTAGATATGTACAGTTTGAGTTCAATATATGGAGAAAAAACAAATTCGACCTTGGATCGACCTTGGATCGACCTTTTTCAAGGTCAAGGACGCATCCTGGATTTTTTTTCACCATTTTTTTTGTACTCAGCACATCAAAAAACGTAGATATGCACAGTTTGTGTTCAATATATGGGGGAAAAAGAATTTGACCTTGAATTGACCTTGGATCGACCTTTTCCAAGGTCAAGGACGCATCTTTGATTTTTTCCATCATTTTTTTCGTACTCAGAACATCAAAAAACGTAGATATACACAGTTTGAGTTCAATATATGGAGAAAAAACAAATTCGACCTTGGATCGACCTCGGATCGACCTTTTTCAAGGTCAAGGACGCATCCTTGATTTTTTCCACTATTTTTTTCGTTTTCAGCGCAAAGAATTATGATGAAAAACACCCAAAAATCATTTCACACATTTTTTTGCATCGACCTTTCTCTTCCGGACGGGACTGGTCCCAAAAGGGACCACCTGTTTGGTCGGAGGTTGGTCGTGAGTTATATATTTGATTTATGCATCGAATACACGATTTGAAAGAGGTCGATTTGTACTGAAAATTCCCCGTCCTCTGAAGGTTAAATGAACAGAGAACCCAATATTAATATGAAAAACTCATCATATTCTAAAAAGGTTCATCAAAGTCATCAATAATTTTGAAGTCTCCAACTTTTTTTCAAATCAACCTGAAAATTCCCGGAACTTTGCTATGTACCGGCAAAAATCCCGGAATTTTCAAGGGCCCGGAAAAAGTCCCAGAAATGGATGAGAATTCCCGGATTCCGGGAAATTCCCTGGAATCTGGCAACACTGGTATCCCTGCTCAGACACGTGCTCACGCGAATTCACATTCCGGGAATACGTTCAATTTCTATAGTCGAGTAAAGTGTTCGGCGAAAAGTCAATTCTCTAACCCCAAATCCTCAACTCGAAGAGTCGACGAATGAGTTCTGGAAGGACATTTCTCCACGGGTTCTGATATCTCCGTCACCGAGGACTCCGACTCCCGTATCATCGTTCCTGCGTCTTCAAGGTGGCCACCGATGTCTTCGAGAGTGAATGGTATGAATGAGTGAACGGCTTGGCCAAGCAATTTATTCAATAGCAGTTCTAGTTTGACATTGGGATTACAGACAAATTTCATAATACTAGTACTGAGATTAGATTAGAATCTAATTTAGGAATATCTCCCTTTTTTTATATATATATCTATTATAGCTTTTATGGTTGACCTTTCAGAGTTGTATGCTTGGGAATTATATTCATTACTATATATTATATAGCGCCCTCTCTTTTTACAGACCCTCGAACTATACCTCCCCTTTCTCTGATAATTGAGAGATAGATCCGTCATAGCTATAGTCCATTTTGCATCTCAATTAAGTCACTTCAATTTTGCTATTCAGTTTATCTATCTTCAGTCTCGTCTTCTATTTTCAAACTACAGTGCATTCTCAACTTTCGTGTCCAATCGGAAACATATATTGATGTGCAGTGCATGCTCTCAATGACACCCCTTTCCGTTTCTCACATTCAAGAGGTTTTTGTCTTGTATACTGAAGGGAGAGAGTATGGAGCCATGTTATTGAGAGCTTGTATCGGACGTTTTTTGGGATTGATAATCGTGGTCATTGTAGCATTGGAAGAATTTGTAAATAATATTAACAATATCACTCACTGCCCTGGTGGAAATGTTACACCGTGTAAACACCGTGATTTTTGAGTGTAGTTGTGAATTTTGTACACCATATTTTACACCCAAAGTACACCGAGAGCAGTCTCACCCAATTTACACCAAGAAACAACCTTCAGCATTCTATGGTTGGGTACCGATACACCGAGTTCCCACCGAATTAACACTCTATTTTCACTGAGAATACACCGAAAGCTTTGCCACTCTGGGTACACCAAAGGACCACCCAACCAATTCCCAGTCGAAATACGTATACACCGAATTTCTACCGAATGCACACCAAATTTACACTTACGGTACACCAAGAGCAGTCTCACCCAGTTTACACCAAGAAACAACCTCCAGCATTCTATAGTTGTGTACCGATACACTCAGTTCCCACCGAATTGACACTCTATTTTCACTGCTCTCGGTGTACTTTAGGTGTAAATTCGGTATGAATTTGGTAGAAGTTCGGTGCATCCGTGGTCGGACTGATTGGTTGGGTGGTTTTTCAGTGTATCCCGAGGATACTTCCGATTGCAAGAGCTCCTGGCCCCAGGGGCCATGATTCAGCCAATGGGAATCTAGTATTCTAGCCCTAGGGGCTAGCCCCTGCCTGCAATTGGAAGCATCCCGAGTGGAAGATGTTCAGGGGTTTTTGGAGTGAAAATTGAGTGTTAATTCGGTGGAAAATCGGTGTATTGGTACCCGTCTACAAAATACTAGAGGTTGTTTGTTGTTGTAAATTGGGTGGGATGGCTCTCGGCGTACTGTGGGTGTAAATTCGGTGTGAATCCGGTAGAAATTCGGTGCAACCGAATGCCGACTGGGGATTCGTTGGGTGGTTTCTCGGCGTACCCCGAGTTAGACGGGTTCAGGCGTTTTTCTTTCAGTAAAAATTGAGTGTTATTTGATGGAAAGCCGGTGTATCGGTTCCAATCCAGTGGATACTCGATGTTCCGGTATCCGACCACAAAATACTGGAGGTTGTTTCTTGGTGTGAATCGGGTGAGATAGCTCTCGGTATACTGTGAGTGTAAATTCGGTGTGAATTCGGTGACCTATGTTTCGGTTCACATCAAGTACAGATGCTTTCCGGTGTAAACAAAGTGGAATTATGGTGTATACTCTTTATTTTTCCGATTTCTTGTTGATGTACGATGAGTTGATATTCAGTGTGGATTGGGTGTTGATTCAGTGGGATTTCGGTGTACCTGTGTTTTGATTAAAATCATCTGCACAGATCTTTTGTCGTGAACCAGGTGAAATTGGGCGGATATTTCCTACTTTCCGAATCTTCTGTTTGGTGTTCACTCAGTGGAGATTCAGTGTAAAATGGGTGTAAATCCAGTGGGAATTCGGTGTACCTATGTTCCGATTGACATCAAGTACGGATGTTTCTCGGTGTGAACAAGGTGAAATTATGGTGTATACTCTTCAATTCTTGGATTTCTTGTTGGTGTACGATGGGTAAAAATTGAGTGTGGATTTGGTGTAACTGTTGGGTGTAAAAAATTCACAAGTGCACCGTGTTTTCAGGGTGTAAATTCGCCAAAATACCGAAATACCACCGACTTTACACTCAATTTACACTTACACCCCATTTACACCCGAAAAAAACGGTGTAACGTTTCCGCCAGGGTGTTCACGAGTTGATACTCGATTTTTCGGTCCTTGAGAAGATACCAGCATTTGCTTTGGACCTTTAGTTTCTATCGTACAAATTTGTGTTTTTCAAAACAACGTGCCCAGATAGTATTCTGGAATAGAAGCTCAGATGCGCTTGAGAGGATACGAACGCATATGGCCCCATCTGATAGTCTTTTTTTCAGACAAAAATACTCGAAATTAGACTTATAAAAACGTTTGAAATTCTCAGCGATGAATCTTCAACGGTTGATCTAGTTTGTACGGAGCCAGAATTTTGAATTTCGGAAAAAAATTTGTTTATCGACTGAGGAAAGAAATTTTTTTTCTTGAAATTCAAAATTCTGGCTCTGTACAGATAGATTGACCTTCGAAAATTCATCCCTAAAAATTTCCATACTTTTTTAAAAGTCCAGTTTCAAGTATTTTTGTCTGAGAAAATGCCACCAGATGTAGCTACCCATGCGCTCGTATCCACTTGATGGTGTGATGAATCATCTCTCAGATTTGCTGTCTTCAAACCATGACTTGGATTGATCTCCCAGACAACACAGGAAGGTCTCTGAGAGTTTTGAAAACATGCAGTTGGTTCTGCGTGTTTTGGTCTTCGAGGAGTAGATTTCCCAAATGTTTCCAGATAGGCAAATTGCCTCATGTTGTGACCGCAAACCAACAGAGTATGTGCGTGCATTTGTAGATCATTTGTACGACAGATTGTGAGATATCAGGTACCAATTGCATATGTACCATATAAGGATGTCTTTAGCTGACATACGCATGCCCATGAACATCTTCAGAATCTGTTAATTTGTGGTCAGGTACAAAGTAGACACGAGCAACAGATTCTGAAGATGTTTCCCAAACAGCACAGAAAGTTCTCTGAAGGTTTTGAAAACATGCACTTGGTTCTGCATGTTTCGGTCTCCGGGAAGAGAGTTCTGCAAACGGTTAGAGTACCTACATTCAGGGGTAGGGTACCAAAATCCCGACATCCTATTCACCCGAAGTTGCAAGTTCCCGAATTTCAAGATCCCGAGAGGCCATCCGCCGGAATTTTTATTTGCCCGAAATCTCATAATTCTGAATCATGAATTATGACATGTGAAGGTGGATATTTGATACTCTATTCATGTGCGTAGCAATTGATCATTATCGCTGTAGTGTCATTCAGTAATTAAACATGATCAAATGTTTTGAAAACTAACTTGATTCATTCTACAGAACAAATTTCTATCATGTGCGAGGTTTTAATTGTCTTAAATTATTTTAGTAACTTTATATTCAGAATTTGTTGCGTACATGTATGTTTTTTAGCTCATTCATATGAATTTCAAATGATACTTGTTCAATATTCTCCAAAGATTGTGCCATCGAATGAAAAATACTAGTAGGAATATGTTGTTTTCTCTTTTTTTATGATCTAAGAATATTGTTTCTTTTTGTGTGGCAAGGTTGTTTTTATTTCGTTTCGAATGAGTCTTTTCATGCAATATAATAAGATGAATTGATATCCTCAATGATTTCAAAATAGTTATCCTTCATTTTAAGAAACATTTTTGTATAATGATTTGGGAATATTATATTCAAATCAACCACTACTTTGGCATTAATTCAATGCAGTTTATTCATAATTATAACATAATATAACTATACATAGCATATAAAGTATTTATTACTAAATTGTTCGGAAATAAATTATATTTGTTACAAAGAATGCACATTTAAAAAATCAACTTCCATTTCTAAGTGTTGGTTTGTATTTTTTTTCAAATTGCAATACATCTCCAAAATAGCTGATTCATAATTGAGTTTTTCATTTTTTCCAATACCTCAAATTGAAGTTAATTTAAAACGAATGCTAGTCAATATTTCGATCGTTCATTGGAATAAATTTGAAATGGGATATATTTGGACTTGAAAAGTTCCATGAATTTCAAAAAATTGAAATGGCACGTATTCCATTCGTCTATATTTCATGATTATTTTTTGTTTCAATCAATGATTCAGACTTTAATTATATCAAAACTGAGTTCATTTTTACATAAACATTTTTATTATCAGTAATACTCATTCTTCTGATTGTCAGAACTTTGTAAAGTACTTTTTTTCATTGTAATTCTTCCCATTTAAATATCGAAGACCTGAAATTTTCTTGTAATAAAACCCAAGAAGTAAAAATGATATAGAATATTGTTGTTTTCAGTATGAAATTCTCATGGTATTCTGAATTAAACATATAATTTTAGAATGTCATAAATCATTATTCCATACAAGCTCGTAGTGAATCCAACCTGAAAAATGTCTTTATCGTTAATGCTGAAGAAACGACTTTTTGATTATTAATGTTTATTATTCTCATTTCATAGATTTTTGAACAAACAATTATGAAATATTTTTTTATTTTATAATTGTTTTCTTTTTTTTTCATCATATATATATCCGGACTTATGCATTCACCGTCATTTCGGTTACATTTGATGAATTAATTTCTTGAGTGTAGTTTACTTTCTGTATCAATTTTCAGATATCACGATTCGGAATTATAAGACTTCGGGGAAATGAGAATTCGGGCGGATGGCCTTTCGGGATCTTGAAATTCGGGAACTTGCAACTCCAGGTGGATGGGATGTCGGGATTTTGGTACCCCACCCATTCAGGATGTGCCTGAATAAGTGTGAGGAACCTGATCGTGACAAATTTATCATTTTCCAAAATGGCGAATCCAATATGGCGGCCCAATTCGGTTGAAATTCATGGCTCTTCGTTTCTTTTTCGCTATTTCCCCATGTTGTTGTATGATCACTCGGTTTCCTATCTTGCGATAGCGAACACTGATTGGAGTATGTACTTTCCAAAATGGAGAGACCAATATGGCGGCCCAATTCGGTTGAAATTCATGGGTTTTCGTTTCTTTCTCACTATTTTCCCATGTTTTTGTATGATCACTTGGTTTACCATCTTGCGATAGAGAGCACTGATCGGAGTATGTATTTCCCAGAATGACGGATCCAATATGGCGGCCTAATTTGATTGAAATCCATGGGTTTCATTCCCTTTTTCACTATTTCCCCATGATTTCGTATGATTATTGACAAGTGTTCAAAATTTCAGTGATGAATTTTAGCTCGATGAATCGTCCCCGTGCCTAGTCAGTGAATATCCATTGCATTATATATATTCCCAAGTTTGCTTTGTTCGAAATCAACCTGAAACATGGCCGGCCTGTCCCAAGAATTTGGGCATTCGGGAGGGCATTATTGTCATATGTGAGAACATATTTTCCCAACAGTTCAACTGACTACACTGGAAGAAATTCTGGTGACCACAACAAACTATCACAGTTGACTTCCAGTCCGATCGTTTCGTCTTCTGGTTATCACAATTGAGGAGCTGAATCGGATAACTCGCCGAGCGCTCGAACCGCGTCACAAGTTTGATGCAAGAGGTCCCGTCGGGGGTCGAAAAAAAAAGTCGGAATTTTGGAAATGTAAAAATACTGAGTGGTAGAGCTTGAAAAATCAATCCAAGTTACTCTTTACGATTTCTTCCTATGATCGATGATTTTCGAGGAAAAAATCACAAACCATCAATTTTTTCACACCAAAAATGATTATTTTTCAACATTCAACTCGCTTTAACTCGGTCATTTTTCAATGAATCGGAATGAATCTTGCGAATTGAGATTCGTGAGACTTCCCCGTACATAGGTTTTGTAGATATACAAAAGGCTTTCGATAATGTGGACTGGGAGAAGATGTTTGCGATCCTGAAGAAGGTGGGAATAAATTATAAAGATAGAAGAATAATATACGAATTATATAAGAATCAAAGTGCAATAATAGACATAGAGGGTCAGGAAGAGGAAGCACAAATAAGAAGAGGGGTGAGACAAGGATGCTCATTATCGCCACTGATGTTCAATTTATATATAGAATAAGCAATAAACGAAGTGAAGGAGGAAATTCAATCGAAATTACAGATTCAGGGAGAAAATATAAGTATGTTGAGATTCGCGGATGACATAGCTATATTGGCCACGAGTAGTACTGAGTTAGAAAATATTCTCAACACCATGAGAACAATATTATTGGACAACTATTGTATGAATATAAATAAAGACAAAACAAAATTCATGATGTGTACAGCAGCGAAAACAGCTAGAAGAACGAGAATCAAAATAGATACCGAGACAATTGAACAGGTGAAAGAATTCAAATATCTAGGAAGCATAATTACAGAGAACGGCAAAAGCGAAAGAGATATAAGAGCAAGAATAGCACAAGGGAAACAGGCTTTTTATCAAAAGAGACAGTTATTATGCTCAAAAATATAACCTTGGAATTAAGGAAGAAATTCTTGAAAAGTTACGTTTGGAGCACAGCATTATATGGTTGCGAAACTTGGACAATGGGGAAAACTGATCAACGAAGACTTGAAGCTTTTGAAATGTGGTGTTATAGGAGGATGCTCAGAATAAAATGGATAGCCAAAGTCAAAAATGAAGAAGTACTCGAGCAGATAAATGAAGAAAGAAATCTTTTGAAACACATCGTGAAAAGGAGAAGCAATCTTATAGGACACACATTACGGCATGAGAGTTTATTGAAAACAATATTGGAAGGGAAAATGAATGGTAAAACTGGTAAAGGTAGACCTAGAGCAAGTTATATGAAGCAAATCGTACAAGACAAGGGATGTAGTAGATATGTAGAAATTAAACGTTTGGCGGATAATAGACAGGGGTGGAGGGTTTCATCAAACCAGTCGTAAGACTGATTACTTCATGATGATGATGATGAGACTTCCCCGAAAATGCAAATGTAGGTAAAGTCCGTAAGAATTAATAACAAATCAATGAATTTTTAATACGAAGTAAAAATCACGTTTCTCATGCTTTGTATCAAAAAAGTGGTGGGGGAAGTACGAGGTACAAAAAACTTCCAGCAAGAAAGTTATTCGCTAGTGTTTGAACTAACTTTGTGGAGAATTTCAGATTGATTCGACTAATAGTTTGCAAAATACAGCGATTTATTCATTAGCGCGCAGGAAAAATTTTTCATAGTTTCGCGTCGTTTATAGGATGAATATCCGCATCCGCGACAAAGGTGGTATTCGCTCGATTTCTGAACGTAGGTTTGTTCTTTGGGTCGGAGAAAACGAATATTGGAGTATTTCTGAGAATAAAATTCATAATCGATGCCTTATTACAAATGATTCAATTGTTCAAAAGGTTTTTACAAACCAACTATTAGTATGAACGGCATTCACCACATTCCCAAAAAGTTACTAGATTCTAAAATCGCCCCCTCAGTTTTTTCAGAAACGAACAAATGAAATGAAAAATGAAGAGTAGCTGCACTTTCTTTGATATGCCAAGAAGATGCACCTGCTCATTAAAATCGATTATATTCATTAATCGTTGAGAAAACTGGGGGGGGGGGGAGATCTAGTAACTTTGCCTCTGATGAATGCCCTTAAGGGCAAGCTGTTCGGACGAAAAAAGTTTCTTCTCTTGCGAAAAATAAGTTTGATGCGGAACATTTTTCATTGTTGTTTTTTATTCGAATATATTCATTTATTCACATAATCTATTTTCCATATGTACATTTGTTTTTTTTTTCTCGTTCACTACTACGGATTGACACACTTTTTGCTTTTAGGTTTATCTTCAATTATTAATCTTTAAGTATTTTCGAATTTATTTTCGAGCGCTCGGCGAGTTATCCGATCCAGCTCTTCAATTAGATTCATGTAATCTTGATTTCTTCATCTAGGAAATGACAAGTTTCTGGAATTCCAGCAATCATGAAGCCTTCAACCATTTGAGTATAATTCCTATGATTAGACTGCTCTTTTTCAGTGAAGTGGTCGTGTTACATTACATTTCTCCAATCAAAGCATCTGAATCAATATGAGATTGGGTTCCGCTATTGTGTTTTTTTTACATAATCTCCTCCTCCTTCGCCTAATTCATTTCTACCATCTTCATAAATTGTATTCCCTGACATAAACCACTTAGTATCATAATTGAGCCGACGGAAAGCATAACCGACGATGCGTTCGAAAAGCGGTAAAAGTATTGTCCAAGCCGTCACGTGGAGGTTCGGGAAAGAAATCGAAATTTTGAAAGTCTGAAAATACTGGGTGACAGGGCTTGAAAAATCAATCTGAGTCTCCCCTTACGATTTTTTTCTATGATCGATAGTTTTCAAGGAAAAATAAAAAGCACCTATTTCTTTTAATCGAAAATCAATGTTCTCCAACATTAAACTCGTCGTAACTCGGCCATTTTCCCATGTATCGTGATAAATCTTGCGTAATCCGACTCGTAAGACTTTCCCGATGACGTGTATGTTGGAAAAATTTGTGAAAATTAATAAAAAATCATGAACTTTTCAATCCGAAGTGAAAACCATGTTTTTCATGCGTTGCGTTGAAAAAGTATCGGGGGAAGTATGGGCTACGAAAAACTCCCAGCAACAAAGTTATTCGTTGGTGTATGGAGAAACTTTGTGGGGATTTTTAGATCGATTGAACTATGAGTTTTGAAAATACAGCGATTTTAATATGAACGCGCAACGAGAATTGTTCATCATTTCGCGTCGTGTTACCGGCTGAATATTGGAGTCCATAGGAAAGATTGTATTCATTTGATTTTTCGATGCGTGTTTATGTTTTTCGAGTTAGGGAATTCAAATATTAAACTATTTCGGCACGATTCGTTATTTGTTTTCTTTACAAATAAATTCATTGTTCATAATGTTTTTATGGATAAACCATTCACTTTGAAGAAAAATTGTCCTCCGGACAAGAGAGGTTCATTTTCCTTCATTCTATGAAACAAGAAACTTCGTACAGATAAGAAAAGTTTTGTTGAAATAATTTTTCCATAAAACCAATATTTTGAATATGAAATCGTTTCAAATGAATGGAATTCACGATTACTCAGCCAAAATCGTTCGAAATTCCTTGAAAATTTGCATACATATTCTGTATGCATTGAGAAAGTCATTGAGTTGGTTATAACGATGGGAATATCAAGTATATCATTCAATCATGTTCAATAATAGATTTATACTAATCAAAATCGTGCTGTGCCAATTTTGTTGCGTATACTTTCCATGTGATACTGCTCCCAGACATGGAGCTGACGCTTTGTTCAATATCGTCTACATTTTTTACAGGATAATTCCAAATTTCGTACAAAACCTCTCAAAAGATGAAGGAACAAATTTGCCGCTTGAAATTTCGCGAACTTGGAAGTTTGCTTCATACTTTTCCTCCATGAAATGGCACAGCACGGTTTTGATTAGTATAAATTTATTATACGACATAATTGAATCATATAATTGATATTACCATCGTTATAACCAAATCAATGGCTTTCTCAATGCATACAGAATATGTATGCGAATTTTCTTATTCTGTAAGAAATAATGTGTACAAAGTTTTTTGTTTCATAGAATAAAGGAACCTCTCTTGTTCGAAGGACAATTTTTCTTCAAAGTGAATGGTTTATCCATAAAAACATCATAAACAATGAATTTATTTGTAAAGAAAACAAATAACTAATCGTGCCAAAATAGTTCAATATTTGAATTCCCTCACTCAAAAAACATAAACACGCATTGAAAAATCAAATTAATAAAATCTTTCCTATGGACTCCAATATTCAGCCAGTAACATCACGCGAAATGATGAACAATTCTCGTTGCGCGTTCATATTCAAATCGCTGTATTTTCAAAACTCATAGTTCAATCGATCTAAAAATCCCCACAAAGTTTCTCCATACACCAACGAATAACTTTGTTGCTGGAAGTTTTTCATAGCTCATACTTCCCCCGATACATTTCCAATGCAAAGCATATAAAACATGGTTTTCACTTCGGATTAAAAAATTCATAACTTTTTATTAACTTTCACAAATTTTTCCAACATACACGTCATCGGGAAAGTCTCACGAGTTGGATTACGCAAAAATTATCACGATACATGAAAAGATGGCTGAGTCATGACGAGTTTAATGTTGAAAAACATTGATTTCCGATTTGAAAAAGTAGGTGATTTTTATTGTTGAAAACTATCGATCATAGGAAAAAATTGTAAAGGCAGACTCAGATTGATTCTTCAAGCCCTATCACCCAGTATTTTTAGATTTTCAAAATTCCGATTTTTTTTCCGAACCTTCACGTGGCGGCTTGGACAATACTTTTACCGCTTCCCGAACGCATCGTCGGTTATGCTTTCTGTGGGCTCAATTACGAACATCCAGTGAGGAATTATTTTTTCGCGGTTTTCGAGGTCACTTGTTTCCAATAAGTCTATTACTCTTGTTTTGAAGAAGATAACAATCGCTAACATTTTTTGAATATTTCACGAACCAGCTTTATAGTCGTTCTGCGAAATGAAACAAAAACGTCGTAGGTCATCTAAGATTCATCCGAGTCTTCTTGAAAGACAGTGTTCTTCTGGTCACTTTGATGATATTGTTCTGATGCCGAATCCTGACGATTCTGGTAGTTCTGATGCCAAATCCTGACGATTCTGGTAGTTCCGATGACAGCGATGATTCTGATATCGAATCCTCAGATAATACTTCTCCTGGAATTACGTATACAGAAGCTTTCAAACATTACACAGACCATCAATCTGAATTGCAAGAGGATTATGTTTATGAATGGATAGACGGGGAGAAAACGTATATCAATAACATTGAAAATGAAGTGCTCTTTTTTTATGTTGATTGGCAGAAAATTCGAAATCTGAGCTGTGTTGAATCATTTGAGACATTCTTCTCTGAAGAAATTAAAAACATCATTATCGAATCAACTAGAATAAATGGTTACGATTCAACAATGACCGAATTAGACATTTTCATAGGAATTATGTTAATGATATGAATAATTAATCATTCTGTCTGCATTCAATAAGAGAAAATCCCAAATAGATCTTTAGTCAACTGATCCCATTTCATCTTGCCAAATGCTGAAAAGTGCTATATCACGTAATACATTTGGAAATATAAAGTCTCACCTGAAACATTCGAAACCAGAAGATCAAAACAGCGATGACAGAGTTCGGCGTGTTCGTGCTATAATGAATGTGTTTCGGAACAATATTCAAGAATTTAGATACTTTGGGACTGTATTGTCCATTGATGGAATAATGGTGAAATCGTACGTTTGAACTGTTCTGAAGCAATTCATTAGGGGCGAGCCAATAAGGCTTGGCTAAAAATCTTGGGGACTCTGTACTGCGGATGGATATTTGTTGGATTTTGATCTGTACTGCGGGAAAAATTCATCTGTGGGAAATAAACTGCCCAAATGCGCGTTAAGAACTCGAGTGGTATGATATTTGCTGGACAAATTCTTCACCACTGTAGGTCGAAAAATACTTTTATATCATCTCTACATGGACAACTTGTTTACCAGTTTTGGTCTATTCTTACATTTGGAATCACTTCGTCTCCGTTGAACTGGCACAATGAGGCAAAATAGAGGTGACGTGATACATCGTCACAAAAGAATCACGAGATGGCACCGCGCACGACCCCTATGAAAAGTGATCTTGTAACTGGAGGAAATATTGGTTCACATGAGAGAACCCAGCTGTCGCTCGCTTACACGAGAATCGGGAACACATCTCCCCTCCTTCACTATCCCTGTCCTCCTCTAATCCCTGCCCTTTTACGATTTGACAAGGTTTCCCGCCCCAAGGAAGCAACGTCATCTGCCACGAGGTGACACGGTGGTCCCTCACCACCGGAGGACGATCCACCAGCCACGGGGGTCCACCTTTTCTCACCCCAGGCCGACCAATGGAGGAAGAAGGACTGTCCCTTATCGCCCTCTTGCCTAGGCTGCCGACCTGGGAGAGAGAAGCAAGCAACATGCGCCGCCTGGCCACTCATCATGCCCCTAGGACAGAAGAAGAAAGGGACGGGAGAGACAATACGGACCCCGACACTTACCGTCACTCTCGCACAGAAGGAATAAAAGAGTTGGGAAAAGACAGAACCCGTCATCCCGGAGAACCCCTGTCCGACATATACCCACACTCACCCAACGGTTATTTGGAGACCACCACCGCCAAAACCAATAAAACAAGCTCAAGAGGTGAGCCCTAACGGAAAGTCACCGACGGGGTTCCGTGCGTTACTTCACGCACTCACCCGTCGGTGAGGAAGAAGGAAGTGGCCATCTTACCTGTCACTTCTTGTGTAACCGAGCCACGGCACGTGCACAAGAGAATTTGTTTGAGGGAAATTGCAGATACGGTGAGTGTGGGGTGCCATCGGGGCCCGAAATTCAGTTAGTAACGTTATTACGCATCCACTAACGTAGTTACTCCGGGGTGAGAGTGCTGGTGCGGTGGAGTGCAGTGTGGTTGCTTTCCTTGGTGAGAAAGTTCTATTCGTGACCTTCCCTACGTGCCCCTTCACCCGATTTCCCCTCAATGAAAAATTTCATGGTCGCGGATTCCCTGTATCCTCCTTCCGTTGATTAGTGTGAACGGCCTCGTCCGTGTAGAGTTCCCCCTCGTGGTTGTGCCCCCCCGTGTTTTCTACATTCCTTGTGTTCCCCTAGTTAATTTGCTCATGCATATATTGTTTTTTATCACGACAAGGTCGTATACATATCGATTGTGAAGCCTTTGAGTTTAGAATACATATATGTGTGCAACACGTGTTTAACCTCAAAAGTGGATTTTGTCCTTGTTTGGGTAATTAAAATCAACCTACCCCCTTTCCCTGAGCTTTTCCTTGTCGCCTGTGACCCCTTCAAGACTATCGTGAACATATGACTCTTTGTTTTTCAATATATCTCAGGTCCCACCATTCTTCATCAATATCCACGACGAGAATCGTGGAGGTGCTCAACTACCTTGCGCCTTTATGCATGGGTATAGGAGTTACCCGTCCCAAGAGTGGAGGAGAAAAATTTGATAGACAACGAATCTCAAAGAGGTCCATTCGCAGTGAAGCACGAAGAGAGTGGGTTGAATTATATCACTATTCTTGACTCTAAACAGGTTTCCATAGCTTCCACAGCAGCGGGGGTGACACCTCTTTCACCCTCGAGGAGATTTAGTAAAGAAGAGGAGTCGAAAATTGGAATACCTTTTTCTAATGCTTTTCACCTCTATAACCGATCCATGGGTGGAGTTGATGTACACGATGGCCATTGTAAGAATGTTCTGCCGTGTATCAGATCGAAGAAATGGGCATGGATAGTTTTCGTCAGACTTCTACAGGCTTCAATTACTAACTCAGTAGTGATTTCGAATTGTGCTGGTCGAAATGGTAAGAACATCGTTACGGAAGAATTCATGATTGATATTGCGAAACATTATCTTTCTAAGTCGACAGAAGGAAGAAGGACGAATACATTTTCTAAACGTAGAAACGCGCTCGAACTTGCACACAATTTGAATTAGATTTTGATTTAAACATGAATGATCTTAAGTGATCTCAAGTAAGTTATTAACGTTCGATAAACCCTTTATAATCATCGAATGATGTAAAAAGGGTGAATTCGAATAAATTCATCATTGTTCAATGTTGTGGTTGGGATAATTCGAAAACACATTCTTCAGAAGAATCATTTGAAACGGCCGAGGATTGATCTAACATACATTGATTCTCGACCAATCAGAATACAGGATTCAGAATCCAATCTCTTGTGTTAAACTTACTAATCAAACCGTTCAAATTGGGTATCGGATGGATGAAAATTCTCATGTTCTCTTTTTTACATGAAAATTCTGATTGAAAACGAGTAGTTATACTTTTTTCTCCCACTTGAATCCCTATCCCTACGAAATGACAATATTTTACATTTGTCTGCGTAATAAAAATCATTACTGAAATTACAACTCTCACCTACAGCATATCGTGATAAGAATTCATGACAATAATCAATTTTTCTACAGTGTCGACGAATTCAATCGTTCTACATAGGAAATTTACCAATTTGTATGCTGGTAAATCGTATCGATTATACCGATCAGCTGATCGTATGAACGCCCTCTGCAAGCACCTTCCTCTCTTGTTCTGTTATGACGCTCCTGAATGACCGATTGATCCACCTCATAATTAGTCAACTTGAATCAATTATATCTCGGAAATTATGCGTCGGAGAGCATTGTGCAAAAGGACAAATCGTTTTAGAATTTCATCAGGAATCTACTCCCAAAAAAGAGTGCGGGAATTTTGAATCACCCTGTGTATATATATATATATATATATATATATATACATAAAATATACATACATACATACATATACGCAATATAGAAGTTTTGCGTGTGCACCGTATGCGTAAGTTCTCGTATTCGTTGTGGACACGCTGATCAGAAGTGTACTGCTCAGATATTCGGATCGACTGCTTACCTCACTCACGTGACGCGAACGACACAGAAATATACGAGCACAGCAGAGGCGTTGCATTTTTTCCAGCAAGTACTTGATTTGTTTTAGCAAGCGGTCATACTGGCGGTTGCTGATTTTCTTTCGTAGAGATCCAGAAATTACTACCACAACAACTTTGTTATTTTTTCACTGATATTCATGATATTTAGAGTGAAGTAGGCCTTCATTCCATCTGAATATATTGGGTACATCCCGTAGTTCCAAGGCTTTCCCATCATTGAAAGATGGAAGCGCTAAGGAAACACATGGGTCGGAAAGTATTTTCTTGTCCGATTTTCGGGAGTCCAAAGGACTTACCAACTTCCCAACTTCTTACGTACGAGGAAGTTTTGAGATGTTGTTTTGAAGAACGATTTAAGCTGGCTTCAGGAGTCAATTACGAAACAGTTAGTTTTTCCACTGTAGCTGGAGCAGTTGCACGAAAAATTATGGCTCAGTACGATTCAGTAACTGTCCCTACAGTTACAGAAACAAGAATCATACAAATGATAAAATCATACCACGATTCATATTACAGAATACGAAAATCTTACACCAGGGACGAAGAAAGAGAAAGTTATAAAGTTACGCTGGGAAAGTTCAAGAACGGAGCTGTACAACTTCTCGATGTAGCACACTGTAAATGTCCAATGACTCGGAACTGCATCTGTAAAAAAAGCATTCAAAGTTGTACATGTCCAATTTCCATCAATTGTGATTGTGAGAAATCAAAGAAAATTCCATTTCTTGGAATTAGATTTATGTACGGACAAAGGAATGGGAGATTTGGGAAAATAGGACAAGTTGACAAAACAGAATCTACGAGACTGACCAAAAGACTTCTGAGGCAAGAGCGAGAACTCACTCACTTCGATAGAAAAAGGTCAGAATCTTCATGCCAATTTCATGTCATGAACTCAGATGAAATAGACTAGCACGATAGTTCTCTTCAACCGACTTCAGCAAAAGTCGAACACCAAGAGCCTGAATCTGAAGAGAATCATGGAGATGAAACTTTTGTCCCTGCAAAAAAATATGAGCCATCAACAAGCACACAGATGAGGATTCCACTCAAATCGACTGCGTTAGTGAGCGATAAGTACGGAATTTCTGACAGGGCAACAGCAGCAATCGCCTCGAGTGTTCTTAAGGATATAGGGATTATAAATGGATCTGACAAATCACTCGTTATTGACAAGAATAAATTAAGGAGAGAAAAGACACGTGTAAGATCCAACTTACAGAATAGTATTGATATTATCGTTCAAGGGTTATACTTTGATGGCAGGAAAGATGATACTCTGGTTGTTGAGCAATGCATGCCAAGAACTTTCGCAGGCTGGTGAAAGAGGAACACATTCCATTGATTCAAGAACCAGGGTCTAATTACATCAGTCATGTGTCTCCAATGTCAGGCTCTGAAAGAAATATTACTGATAGCATTATGTGACATCTAAATGAATGTAACATTTCTCTCGAGGACTTAGACGTAATTGGTTGTGATGGAACAGCAACTAATACTGGATGGAAGAATGGTGTAATTCACAATATAGAAATGATTCTCAGAAGACCACTCCAATGGATTATTTGCTTGTCACATTTTAATGAGCTTCCATTAAGACATTTATTTGAGCATTTAGACGGCCAAACTACAGGTTCCAAATCGTTTTCTGGTCCAATTGGTAAATGTCTTGTGGGTTACGAAAGTTTACCTGTCGTTGAGTTCGATAGCATTGATTGTGACATCCCATCTCTTGATGAGGAAATTTTCAAACAACTTAGCAAGGATCAGAAGTATCTGTTGAATATCGTTTCAGCTGTCGAATCAGGATACTGTCCTGCAGATTCAGCTGTTTCAGATCCTGGCCCGCTGTGTCATGCTCGGTGGCTCACAGCTGCGAATCGAACTCTTAGGTTATACATATCAACAACCAATCCATCCAATGAACTGACACGGATAGTGAGGTTCATACTTACTTGTTATATGCCTGCATGGTTCGCCATCAAGAAGAATAGTGCTATCCTAGGCGGGCCTAAACATGTATTCAAGGTTATCGAAACCTCAAGGTACTTACCTGAAAATCTCCTCCAAATTATAGATCCTGTTATCCAACGCAACGCGTACTTCGCTCATCCAGAGAACTTACTCTTATCAATGGCAATGGATGACAGGAGAGATATTAGAGAACTTGGCCTGAAAAAAATAATTGAGGCAAGAACAGCAAATCCAAAGCAAAAGAAGCCAGTTCGTGATTTTTTGATCCCAAAAATTAACTTTGCTCCGACAGACTATTCACAATGTATCGACTGGAACTCCACTAAACCGGCTTCGCCACCCCTTTTACGCTATGTCTCAACTGAATAAATAACCTCGCAGATAGAATTTACATCTATCCCAGATTGGGATGTTAAAGGATTTCCTTGCCATACTCAATCAGTTGAGCGCTGTGTTAAGTTGGTGACAGAGGCAGCAGGAAAAGTTGTTGGGCATAAGCATAGGGATGGTTTTATCCGAACCACTTTGATGTCCAGAAAAAGCATGTCTTCGTTCCCGAACAAGGCACAATCCCCTGTTTAGGAGTGGAAGATCACTTTTGATTGACAATAAACCATCACATATTCAATAATATGTATGTTAAGTATGCCGTTATGAAAAAATAAAAAACATAAAAATAAAAAAAAAACATGTATGCCCTTTTTGGGTGGTTGGTTGGGAAGGGTGTGGGCGGAACTCGAAGTGTAGCTACCTTCCCGTGGTGAGTTCTGAGTCGTTTGAGATATTCAAGTCGAGCCAAGAGCTGCACGAGCAAGAACTCTTATATTGTATACAAGATGATTTTGAAATAATTAAAATTTCTTCAGGAGCCCAATCCTCACGAAAATTTATTCGATTTTTCCTTTGGCATTTTTCGATCTGGAGCTTTCCTGCGGAGTTATGAGGGATTGCAAACTCTTTTATATACTCAACAATTAATTCCTCATACTAAATAGTGAAATATAAATTTTTCCGACTGAATTTATTGCATTCGCTAAATATTGTAAAAACTGAAAAACTTCAAGCTCGATGCGCGAGGGTCAAATGTTGACCGATTTGAATGATCTTTTTTTCATTCGATTTGTGTTCCTCCAGACCGTCTTTTCCGCACTATTACGTTCCGGATTTCAAAAATTTTGGTTTTCCGGCCCACCCTAATGCACATGTATTATTGAGTGACGAAAAACATATAAAAAACATATTCCGAGGACAGGTTTTGGCAAATACCGAATTTATACCTTTTTTGCCGACATTTGTGTCATATCCTGGCCACCATCTTGATCTTTAAATTCCACTATGGTGAGTTTTCGTTGGTCCAACTATTTTGTGCACCAATAGTTCAGCTTTTTCGTTACTCTCTACACTTCATCGACATGAGAACGTGGATTCAAAGAAAAATAACGTTCAATTTTTCACGTTGTGTTGGGTTAAAAACGTCATATTGAATTTGTATGTGAAATATCTCGAATTCTGATTGCAGATTCGGAAAGAGCACGACAAAATACACAAGCAATACATGATTTGATAAAAATTTCCTGAGCATTAGTCAATGAGATTACAGCATGAAAATAAACGAAAATTTTTTCACTCTCGGGCGTTAATGGGTTAAGATGCCCCTGGATACGTTCTTGATACATCATTCCCATCTACTACGGGCAGGGGGGTATAATTTATCGGAAATGCCAATGAAGTTGCATCCTCCTGACTACAGGCCGTTCTTATTATGTTTTCCGAACATGATGAGGTAGCAAGTGCCCGGAAGCCATTTATCCGAAAGCGGTGGAGTCTGCGACTATTTCAGGACCGCCAGAAACTTTTAGTAATTTTCCTCGGATTCACAAATCATGTTCTTCCGGATAAATAAAATTTCGGACACATACTACCTCACATCCGAACCTGCCCTCTCTGACTGTCTAGAACCCCCGTTCACAAAGTGAAGGAAAAGTTGTAGAGGGTTCTGCGTGTTCATTGGCCTATCAATTTGGTGAAAAAAAATCATTGAGTGCAAATATTCCAGAAAAAAACGACAAATAATAACAAACAATACTATTACATCTGTAAATTTTTAATCTTCACGAAACCACACTTCGCAACATTGGTATTTTGAGGTTATGATTCGGCCAAGACTATGTAATCGCCATCTGGATTTTTTGAGGATTTCAGGCTCAATATGTGAAACGGATTTCCAGGAGAAAATGCATGAGTCAGAGGGGGCTGATCCGAACATAATACCCACATAGTACACAATGTCTTAGCAATATTCCCAGAATATTACAAATGTCTCATTTGAAATATTCTGTTTGGAATATTTCTACGATATCATATGAATATTGTGCGTACAATATTTCGTATAACATATTCTGACAATCTTCCAATTGGAACATTGTATATTTGATATTCTGCAATGTTCTCAGAATGTACGATGAGAAATGTGTAAACTTCGTCGCAAATGAAATTATATTGTGAGAATATTCTGATAGTGATATCCTTTATTCAACCCATTAATGCCCATTATGAAACTGCTTGACATACGGAAAAAGTAACTATTGGAAATCGGATATCTGGTTGCAGGATAAACATCCGCATAAAACAATTTTTTACACTTTTTTTGAAAAATTATTGTTCAAACAATTTGTTGGAAATATCAGATTACGTGAACGAAAACTCCAGAATCGTATTCTACAGATCATGTCATGCAAGAAACGATGGTTCGGAAAATTTCTAGCCATCGAAATTCTTGTAAATAAAAATTATAAACAATTTTGAATTCTTTATACACGTTGGTGCCCACGGCGAAACTACTCGGCTCACGGAAGAAGTAATTATTGCAAATAGGATATCTAGTTGGAAGATGAACATCCGCAGGGGAGAATTTTTCCTACAATTTGTTTCAACAATCATTTTTCGAACAATTTGTGGAAAATATCAATTCACGGTGATGAAAATCCCGGGATCATATTCTACGAAAAATTGAATGTAAGAATCGGTGTTTCGGAAGATGTTTGTCCATCGTGATTGTTCTGGATAAAAAGGATAAACAATTTCGAATCCTTCAACACCGTTCGCCCCCACAGCGAAAGTTCTTAGTTGATGGGAGAAGTAACTAGTTGAATCAGGATATTTCACCGGATGTTGGAATGGATTGAACGAGGGAATATATGATACGAGAAGATCGAAATATGAGTGATTGCGTTGAAAATAATTTTCAGTAAAAAAACGGCTCAATCTAATTTTTTATGTATAACAATTGCGATGGCTAAAAATTGTCTGAACAATCGATTTTCCCATGGAATTTTCCGTAGAATACGGTTCTGAAGTTGTCATTCACGTGAATTGATAATCTCAACAAATTGTTGGAACAGTAATTGTTTAATCAAATTATAAAAATTTTTTTTCTTCTTGCGGATGTTCATCCCCCAACTAGATATCCTATTGGATGGGGGCCAAATTAACGAAGAACCAAATCAACGAAAAGTTGGTTGAAAAGAGAGATACGTCACACTCTCTCTTTTCAAACACTGATTCCGTTGATTTGTCTTCTCGTTGATTTGGCCCCCATCCATCCTATTTCTAATAATTAACCAGTAAACCCTGAGTTCTTGGAAATGAATATAAGATGTCCGATGGAAGAAACCTTTCAGATGTGTCTGAAAGATGTCTTGTACATGTTCTTGAAATATCATCTATAAGACATCTTTTAGAACTTCAATTTCTGAAAAAATGTCGTCTACTGACTTTGCCTCTCGCATTACTTTTCTGCCTCATTCTCCCGCATACAGTACGTGTGAAATGTGGAATCTCATATATATAAATGTTATACATTAGGGTTCAAGGGATTCAGAAGGTGCAATTGACCTGTTCATGGGATGAAAACTCACCGAGTAAGTGTATATTCTATTCGTATATTCGTTGGATGTCATTGTATAATTTTGCAAAAACCGCATTAATAAGCATTACCGGCTTTCCTGACCTTGCTCTTTACCGTCGGTTACATACAGGGTGGAGCATTCAAAGTGTCGCGGGCGTTTTTTCCAAAAATAAAGTGAGATACGAGAAAATTTTTCGGACAAAAGTTGTAGGGTACCGTGGGGGACATCCGATGGTGGCCTTGGCTTTGACCTCAAATCTCATCTTCAAGGGCATTCTGAGATCAACTCTTGTTTTTTAAATAGCATCTTATATTTTTCACTGCAGATTTGGATTCTAGGTCGCAAACCAAGAAACTTTTATCTGAACCATTTTCCTGGAATCCGCAAAAATGGCGCTTTAATCGATATTGTTCCATTTTGAATCTGACATTCGAATAACTCGAAAACGAAGGGTCTTGCAAAAGAATGTTTCGTACAAAAGTTGTCAATACACAACACATTTCAATCGTCTACATTACCACCATTCAGAGCTCACGCGATGTGAACAAACGACGGGGTTCAGTGAAAATTCACGATTTTGAAAGTCAGTTTGTCAGTTACATTTGATTATTACTTGGTTTATGACGAATTGAAAATCATGGATATCCGATACACGGTTTCTGAAAAGATCGATATGATCTACATTTACGGTGAAGTGCATAAGAACCCCAGACAAGCATATGACTTGTATGCAGAACGATTTCCTGAAAGAACAACGCCATCCATTAGGTATTTTCAACGCATTACAAAATTATTCTCAGAAACGGGAAGTGTTACAAGGGAAAAACGACATCGAATGAGAACTGTTAGCGGAGAAAATGCGGAAGTTAATGTACTAGCTGCAGTAGCCAATAATCCACACGTGAGCTCTCGTGAAATTGAACTCCATCCGGGAATTTCTCGAAGAAGTGTTCTTCGAATACTGAAACGTCACAAATTCCATCCGTATCACATTTGTTTGCATCAAGACCTTCACGGTGATGATTTCGAAAATCGTGTACAGTTTTGTCGATGGGGTCTAGCGCAAATGCACAATAACAACTTCATCAACATATTATTCTCTGATGAGTCGACGTTCACCAATCATGGTCAAGTAAATCGACATAATATGCATTACTGGGCGACAGAAAATCCAAGATGGTTACGTCAAGTAGAGCATCAAAGACAATGGGCTGTGAATGTTTGGTGTGGTATTTTTCGATCTCGAGAAATTGGACCGTACTTCATTGCAGATACGCTAAATGGAGAGAAGTACAGACATTTCTTAGATCAAGTACTTCCAACATTACTTGAAGACATACCTATTCAGGAACGATTGAATATGTGGTATCAACACGATGGTTGTCCATCCCATTATGCAGTCACAGCTCGAGAAATATTGGACAGAGATTATCCTGGACGATGGATAGGACGTCGTGGACCAGTTCATTGGCCTGCCCGTTCTCCGGATCTTACTTCTCCAGATTTTTTTTATGGGGATACATAAAAGATACAGTTTATCAACAAGCACCTACACCTGAGAATATGCGTCAACGAATCATCAATGCATGCGCGAGCATCAATGAAGATATTTTAGCACGAGTTCAGCAATCTTTTGTAAAACGTTTTGAAATGTGTATTGAAGTCGAAGGCCATCATTTTGAGCATCTACTGCATTAAAATTATCCAAGTGATGTAGACGATTGAAATGTGTTGTGTTTTGTCTGTTATACGCCATCACCTCTGTTTCAGTTCAAGGGGTCCCCCTTGGAATCAGACAACTTTTGTCCGAAACATTCTCCTCCAAGACCCTTCGTTTTCGAGTGATTCTAATGTCAGATTCAGTATGGAACAATATCGATTAGAGTGCCATCTTTGCGGATTTCAGGAAAATGGTTCAGACAAAAGTTTCTTGGTTTTTGACCTAGAATCCAAATCTGCAGTAAAAAATATGAGATGCTATTTAAAAAACAAGAGTTGACCTCAGAATGCCCTTGAAGATGAGATTTGAGGTCAAAGCCAAGGCCACCATCGGATGTCCCCCTCGATACCCTACAATTTTTGTCCGAAAAATTTTCTCGTATCTCATTTTATGTTTGGAAAAAACGCCCGCGACACTTTAAATGCCCCACCCTGTATACAGGGTGTCCAATTTCAATCTTTGAATGCGAACATCTCGAACACATGCATCTTAAACCACAAGTACTTCATACCAAAGTTGTTATACAAAGAGGGGGTCACAAAACTACGATATCAGTTTCATCATAGATGGCGTTATGATCGATTAAAATGGGGTCAACATCATTTTTTTGGACGGGAACCCCCGCTTTTTATTGCATATCTTGATTCTACGCAAAAAACTGAGTAACTTTTGCTTGAAACGTCTTTCTGAATTCCCGAAGATGGCGCCACAATCGATGAAAAATAAAGTCTATGAAACAATATGCGGATATCTTGAGGAATGCATCCAAGAGCCGAAATATCTCATTCGAATGTTGTTGTTAAGAGAGGGGACGACACAATGACGATATCCGTTCCATAGTAGATGGCGCTGTGGTCGGTCAAAATGAGATCAACTTCAATTTTTCAAGTGGAAACTCCTACTTTTTATCACATATCATGATTCTACGCGAAAAAACTGTAGGATTTCGATTTATTTGTGTTTTTTCATGTATATGTCCATGATTATAAGCCAGACCTCAGTGCCATACTGTATTCGCCCCCAGGGGTCGAACCCTGGGAAGCATTTTTTTTTTAAAATGGATTTTTCATCATCCTCATTTCCCACCGTTTGAAGCGCCATCTCCAAGAATTCAGGGAAAATGTTTCAAACAAAACTTCCGAATTCTTTCGCGTAGAATCATGATCTACGATAAAAAGTGGGAGTTTCCATGTGGAAAATTGAAGTTGACCTCATTCTTACAAACCACAGCGCCACCTACTTCGGGACTGATATCGTCATTGTGTCGCCCTCTCCCTTAACAACAACATTCGAATGAGATATTCTGGGTCTTGGATGCGTTCCTCAATATATCCGCGTATTGTTTCATAGACCTCATTTTTTACCGATTGTGGCGCCATCTTCGAAAATTTAGAAAAATATATCAAACGAATATTACTCAGTTCTTTGCGTAGAATCAAGATATGCGATGAAAAGTGGGGGTTCCCATTCAAACGAATGATGTTGACCCCATTCCACTCGATCACAACGCGATCCATGATGAAACTGATACCGTACTTTTTGGCCCCCTCTGCGTATAACAACTTTGGTATGAAGAACTTCTGGTTTGAAAAGCATGTTTTTGAGATATTTGCATTTGATGATTCGAATGAGACACCCTATATAGCGGGAAATACGGTGCACCGCTTATTATTGAAGTGGAACCCTTGATAGGTAACCAGAATTCACGTTATTACCTGACGTCGTTTCTCCAACAGTTCTTTTCAGAATAGTTGGGGAAAGATTTCCGGTGAGCAATTGCAAGCTTAGATTTTCTCGGAATAGTTAGCGAAAACTTAGGTAATTTTCAGTAGGGGTGTGCGATTCCGATTCGATTTTTCAATAATCGATTTTATAGCAAACTGAAATCGATTTTTGAATCGATTCTTCTATGAACGATTTCTTCAGGAATCGATTCTTCTTTATCCGATTCTCAAAGAAATCGTACTCAATTTTCCAAATGTGAAATGAATGTAACAGAAACTTCTGTCAGAATTTTGAATTTTGTGAGGTACGATGTATTACATAACGTCAAATGATCACCATTGGTGAATTCCTAGTCATTTCCAAATAATACTAGAAGCTGACCAATCATGATTGTTTCATATTGCGCTGTTCCGCTCCATGAGAGAGCAGCTCGAAGGCCTAAGCATACGAATGCATAAACGTGCAGCATACGGCCATAAGGTCCCATGCAGCCAATCTTATTCTGGAGGAACTGAAGAAACATAAAAAAATGATGTGTGGTCATATCATAAAAACCTAATGAAAAAACAGAGTATTGCCAATCCTGACATCGACGATATGCCAACAGATTTACAACATTATCCCACGCAACCTTCGATTGATCTGAAAGATGATCTTTTGAATTTTTGGAAGATGCATCATTCTACGTACTCATCACTGAGTGAGCTTGCAAAATGTTATTTCTCAGTTCCAGCAACTTCGGTCCCTTCTGAAAGATTATTTCCGAAAACAGGAAACATTGTGACGCAGAGCAGGAGTTGCTTGTCTCCTAAACATGTGCAAGAACTATTGTTTTCAAATCCTCTTTCCAAAGAACAGTGGCAGTTATGAATTATTCGTCTTTGTATGAAATATCAACCCCAAGAAAACCCCAAGAGAAAGGAAAATTCTGATTTCATCCGTGTTATTGATATACGGAATTTCATTTTCTGCTGATATTTAGTGATGATGAGATGCACAATTATATGATTTTTGATTCGATTGTTGAAATTAAAAAATGTTCCTCATAGACTGATTGAGCTTCTGAAGAATATCTGATAATGTACTCATATCACTATAGTTGCTGAATGTATCTGGGTTATACCCAGTGAAAAATGAATACATCCTTATTACATTCATTCGAAGCGAATATTTTCATTCCCTTTGATTCCATTACAAAAATGCATTTTTCATTCCCTATGAATTCAATAATTTCAAATAGGCTTTGTATTATTATGTATGTGAGATGTATTTAATATTCAATTGGAACGAATAAACCATTCGAGATACTCTGCTCACTTCGAAAAACCATATCCGAGTTTTCTCAATCGATTTTTGAAGAATCGATTCTTTTCTAGCCGATTTTTGATCGGATCGATTTTTTATTCTGCAATCCAGAATCGATTCGGGAATCGATTTTTTTTCCCGTGAATCACACACCCCTAGTTTTCAGCTGTTGTCTCTGCATCAGTCCTTCTCAGGATAGTCAGCGAGAACTCATCTTTCCCTCTTCTGTATCTCGAACAGCCCATTTCAGGATAGTTGGCGGGAACTTACATTTTGCGCTCCATTATCTCCAACAGTCCTTTCACAGGATAGTTAGCGAGAACGTCTTCCTAGTAGGTATTGACTGGCCTCAAAGTCTCTCTCAACATAGTTGGCGGGTCTCACATCGCTGACTCAAACACGACTATTATCACATCATTCTGTTCAATGATTTTGTTGCTACAACGCCTAAATTTTGATTCATAAAAGGGTTCCGGACATCTTCATCCAGTAATTATGTCTGATAAAATTCGTCATGATAGATGTATCAATCCTTACAAGGAAGATGGCGTACCTCATCATCAGGGCTCAAATCTGAGAAAAATATCAAATGTGCTCCTACAAGAGAACCCAAATTTGCCGGGAAACGTCATGGTATGTAATGATTGTAGATTAAGACGTCCGATGGAACGGTATCGTACCAGTACGCCTTTACTCGAGTCCTGTGGCAGTACAAGTGATATGTAATGCAAGCTGACTCATCTGATTACAATCCTGGTACTTTCAACTCTTCTTTGAATATCGAAGAAGAGTGTTCATCAACGCGATTACTAGCATTAGAAGAACTCCTGCAGGGATCGAAAGATAAATTTGCCAGCTTGGAAAGTAGTGATCCAATGAAACTTGAAATCTTGACCATCGCGCCAGAATCTTGGAGTGCCGGACAAACTTCAAAGGAGTTCGGTGCCTCCAGATACTCAACTCAGAAAGCTGAAGAACTGAGATCTTCTCATAGAGTTTTGGCCGATGTCACTGAAAAAGCTGGTAGAAATCTTCCAGATTCCACCATTGAGAAAATTATTGATGTATACAATGACGACACCATTAGTGAAATAATGCCAGGGGTTAAGGATACTCGCTCAGTTAAAGTGAATATCAGTCGTTTTGACATCCAAAAACGTCTGTTTTTGTCACGTCTTCAAAAAAACTTACCCTGATCATCCAGTTAGTTTCAGCGCTTTCGCAAAGCTGCGACCACAAAATTGTATATTAGCTGGAGCAAGGGGAACGCACTCAGTGTGCGTGTGCAAAATTTATCGGAATCGCAAATCAATGCTGGATGCAATTCCAATTGAAATCTCAACGAAAGATACTGAGAACTCAATTGATGATTATCATAAATGTTTGGACTTGATTGTTTGCAAGAATCCCTCACCTGGTTGCTATCTGGATCAATGTTCCGCATGTCCAGATATTTCTGTTTCCTCCGCAACATTATTGGAAATGTTATCCAACGCTTTTATTGATCAGGTACAATATCGTGTGTGGGCTGAAACCGATAGATCAACACTAAAAACAGTTATAGCTCAAGTTTCGGACTTTGTGGATGAATTCTGTGACAAATTGAAGATTCTCAAGCCACATTCTTCCATAGCGAAATAACAGTCACAATTTATTTCGGCTAAGAAACAGAATTTGAAAAATGGTGATGTTCGATTTCTCGGAAAATTATTTCTGCGTCGTTCAAGATGCCTCTCAAGCGTCCCGCTCCAATAATGAGCAGTGCACCGTATCCCCTGCTATATACTATTACAAAGAAAACTCTGAATTGAAACGTAACAGTTGCATATTTCTTTCAGATAGTGTGAAACATGATACTGCTGCTGTTTACACGATTCAGAAACAAATCATACCAGAGATAAAAGGGACTGTGAGAAATGTCACAAAACTCATATACATGACGGATGGTGCAAAACAACATTTTAGGAACGGATTTCAAATTTCTAATCTCATTGACCATCAACCAGATTTTGGAATTGATGCAGAGTGGCATTATTGTGCGACTGCATACGGTCAAAGTGGCTTGACGGTTTGGGAGCCACATTCAAGCGGGAAGCTTATCGAGCAAGTCTTTTGGCTGAACCGTCTCGAGCCATATTAATATCTCAAGCTCTTTTCAATTGGGCTAACAATCATTCTCAAAACAAAGATATTCTACTACAGTGAAGTCGATCATGGCAAATCAACTCGACACTTACACAAAAGGTTTCAATCTGCTCTCCCAGTACCCAAAATTTTGAAGAATCACTCGTTCACTATCCAAAGTCTGGAAACAGTGACGATCAAACGACTTTCAAATGCTGTGGAAGGAGTAGAATTTCTGGCAGAAGAAAATTAGTGTATTCCATGCGGAGTAACCGCTAGAAAATACCACTGGTCACGATGTGTGTGGTCAGAGTAGGCAAATTTTCAGTCATATGATGTCTGACAACACAAATTGTCATGAGAATTGAAAAGTTCCCGCAAGAATGTGTTTCTCCATCTCTCAGACAGCGAGCGTTGCTATGCAATAGAGTGTGCCGAAAAACCAAAATTTTTGAAATCCGGAACGTAAGAGCGCGGGAAAGACGGTCTGGAGGAACACAAATCGAATGAAAAAAAGATCATTCAAATCGGTCAACATTTGACCCTCGCGCATCGAGCTTGAAGTTTTCCAGTTTTCACAATATTCACCGAATGCAATATATTCAGTCGGAAGAATTTATATTTCACTATTCAGTACGAGGAAATAATTGTTGAGTATATAGAAGAGTTTGAAATCCCTTATAACTCCGCAGGAAAGCTCCAGATCAAAAAATGCCAAAGGAAAAATCGAATGAATTTTCGTGAGGATTGGGCTCCTGAAAAATTTTAATTATTCTAAAATCATCTTGTATACAATATAAAAATTCTTGCTCGTGCAGCTCTTGGCTCGACTTGAATATCTCAAGCGACTCAGAACTCACGACGGGGAGGTAGCTACACTTCGAGTTCCGCCCACACCCTTCCCAACCAACCATCCAAAGAGGGCATACATGTTTTTTTTTATTTTCTCATAAGGGCATACATAACATACATATTATTGAATAAGTAATGGTTTATTGTCAATTGAAAGTGATCTTCCACTCCTAAACAGGGAATTGTGCCTTGTTCGAGAACGAAGGCATGCTTTTTCTGGACATCAAAGTGGTTTGGATAAAACCATCCCTATTCCTATACCCAACAACTTTTCCTGCTGCCTCTGTCACCAACTCAACACAGCGTTCAACTGATTGAGTGTGGCAAGGGAATCCTTTAACATCCCAATCTGGGATAGATGTAGATTCTATCTGCGAGGTTATTTATTTAGTTGAGACATAGCGTAAAAGGGGTGGCGAAGCCGGTTTAGTGAAGTTCCAGTCGATACATTGTGAATAGTCTGTCGCAGCAAAGTTAATTTTTGGGATCAAAAAATCACGAACTGGCTTCTTTTGCTTTGGATTTGCTGTTCTTGCCTCAATTATTTTTTTCAGGCCAAGTTCTCTAATATCTCTCCTGTCATCCATTGCCATTGATAAGAGTAAGTTCTCTGGATGAGCGAAGTACGCGTTGCGTTGGATAACAGGATCTATAATTTGGAGGAGATTTTCAGGTAAGCACCTTGAGGTTTCGATAACCTTGAACACATGTTTAGGCCCGTCTAGGATAGAACTATTCTTCTTGATGACGAACCATGCAGGCATATAACACGTAAGTATGAACCTCACTATCCGTATCAGTTCATTGGATGGATCGGTTGTTGATATGTATAACCTAAGAGTTCGATTCGCAGCTGTGAGCCACCGAACATGACACTGCAGGACAGTATCCTGATTTGACAGCTGAAACGATATTCAACAGATACTCCTGATCCGTGCTAAGTTGTTTGAAAATTTCCTCATCAAGAGATGGGATGTCACAATCAATGCTGTCGAACTCAACGACAGGTAAACTTTCGTAACCCACAAGACATTTACCAATTGGACCAGAAAACGATTTTGGACCTGTAGTTTGGCCATCTAAATGCTCAAATAAATGTCTTAATGGAAGCTCATTAAAATGCAACAAGCAAATGATCCATTGGAGTGGTCTTCTGAGAATCATTTCTATATTGTGAATTACACCATTCTTCCATCCACTATTAGTTGCTGTTCCATCACAACCAATTACATCTAAGTCCTCGAGAGAAATGTTACATTCATTTGGATGTGACATAATGCTATCAGTAATATTTCTACCAGAGCCTGACATTGGAGACACATGACTGATGTAATTAGACCCTGGCTCTTGAATCAATGAAATGTGTTCCTCTTTCACCAGCCTGCGGAAGTTCTTGGCATGCATTGTTCCAACAACCAGAGTATCATCTTTCCCACCATCAAAGTATAACCCTCGAACGATAATATCAATACTATTCTTTAAGTTGGATCTCACACGTATCTGTTCTCTCCTTAATTTATTCTTGTGAATAACGAGTGATTTGTCAGATCCATTTATAATCCCTATATCCTTAAGAACACTCGAGGCGATTGCTGCTGTTGCCCTGTCAGAAATCCCTTACCTATCGCTCACTAACGCAGTCAATTTGAGTGGAATCCTCAGCTGTGTGCTTGTTGATGGCTTATACTTTTTTGCAGGGACAAAAGTTCCATCTCCATGATTCTCTTCAGATTCAGGCTCTTGGTGTTCGACTTTCGCTGAAGTCGGTTCAAGAGAACTATCGTGCAAGTCTATTTCATCTGAGTTCATGACATGGAATTGGCACGAAGATTCTGACCTTTTCTTATCAAAGTGAGTGAGTTCTCGCTTTTGCTCCAGAAGTCTTCTGGTAAGTCTCGTAGATTCTGTTTTGTCAACTTGTCTTATTTTGGCAAATCCCCCATTCCTTCGTCCGTACATAAATCTAATTTCAAGAAATGGAATTTTCTTTCATTTCTCACAATCACAATTGATGGGAATCGAACATGTACAACTTAGAATGCTTTTTTTACAGATGCAGTTCCGACTCATTGGACATTCACAGTGTGCTACATCGAAAAGTTGTACAGCTTCCTTCCTGAACTTCCCCAGCTTAACTTTATAACTTTCTTTTTCTTTGTCCCTGGTGTGAGATGTCCGTATTCTGTAATGTGAATCGTGGTATGATTTTATCATTTGTATGATTCTTGTTCCTGTGACTGTAGGGACAGTTACTCAATCGTACTGAGCCATAATTTTTTGTGCAACTGCTCCAGCTACAGTGGAAAAACTAACTGTTTCGTAATTGACTTCTGGAGCCAGCTTAAATCGTTCTTCAAACCAACATCTCAAAACTTCCTCGTACGTAAGAAGTTGGGAAGTTGGTAGGTCCTTTGGACTCCCGAAAATTGGACAAGAAAATACTTTCCGACCCATGTGTTTCCTTCGCGCTTCCATCTTTCAATGATGAGAAAGCCTTAGAACTACGAAATGTACCCAATATAATCAGATGGAATGAAGGCCTACTACGCTCTAAATACAGTAAATATCAGTGAAAAAATAACAAAGTTGTTGAGGTTGTAATTTCTGGATCTCTACGAAAGGAAATCAGCAACCGCCAGTATGACCGCTTGCTAAAACAAATGAAGTACTTGCTGGAAAAAATGCAACGCCCCTGCTGTGCTCGTATATTTCTGTGCCGTTCGCATCACGTGAGTGAGGTAAGCAGTCGATCCGAATATCTGAGCAGTACACTTCTGATCAGCGTGTCCACAACGAATACGAGAACTTACGCATACGGTGCACACGCAAAACTCCTATGTTGCGTATATGTATGTATGTATATTCCCTAGTAAAAATGAATCATATAAGAACATACATAAAGCATATAGAAACCATTTATGGTCATATATGACCATATATAATTCATGCGCAATCCATATTGAATCCGTATATGATCATATATGGCCCATACAGAATCCATATATGACCCTTCGATGCAAGACTTTCCCATACATGTGAAAAAATTCTGTCATGTATGAAATATTTTTCGTATATGGATTTTATATGGATTATATATGAGTCATATATGATCATATATGGATCACATATGGATTAAATATGGATTGTATATGATTCTATGCATTTTCATATATGAATCATATATGAATTTCATATGTATTATGTATGGATTATGTATGGGTCATATATGTTCGTTTCTTACTAGGGTTGTATGTACATATATATATATATTTATTTATTTATACATTAATCCAACACTATTAACTATGTTTGTATGCTTGACAATCATTTTCTGACACTGAATGATGAAATGTAGACTTTTCCGAGAAAATATATTGCATTCGCTAAAAATTGTAAAAACTGAAAAACTTCAAGCTCGATGCACGAGGGTCAGATGTTGACCGATTTGAATGATCTTTTTCTCATTCGATTTGTGTTCCTCCAGACCGTCTTCTCCGCACTATTACGTTCCGGGTTTCAAAAATTTTGGTTTTTCGGCCCACCCTACTGTGCAACCGTCACTCATATACTGTTTCTCAAATTTACATTAAATTGTTGGGAATTCACTGTGCAAATAATTCAGAACTCTGTAGACCTCGGCAATATGACAACAACCAACAAGTTTCAAGCCTGTTGTTGCGCATTTGACGACGCAACGTTCCTTCAAATGACCGTCGACTGTTCCGCGGTGTTTCCAACAATTTGCCGCGTGTTTGTTTAGCGCTTTGCTGTTAGGACTTGTAGCAGCTATTAATCCTCTTATCACTCGACTACTCAAGTACTCAGGCATCTTGGGTGATATTCGCATA
The DNA here is from genome assembly GCA_018340375.1 of Gonatopus flavifemur. NCBI lineage: Eukaryota > Metazoa > Arthropoda > Insecta > Hymenoptera > Dryinidae > Gonatopus > Gonatopus flavifemur. The sequence continues at coordinate 4,548,331 of JAFFJZ010000018.1, forward strand.
GAGTGAGACAAATTCAGGTTATTCAATATCAAATTCGATACGAAGCTTTGTATCGATACACCCAGAGTGAAAAAATGACGTGATTTTTAACGCAATTTATTACCTGATTTTCCACTCGTTTTTTTTTATTTTGCCCTGGGCCCATTTTATGATGATAACCCAAGCAGCACAACCACGTACATAGAAAAGTCATAGAATATTCTTATAACGTGCATTTGGTACAGCTCAATACGTTCCAAGTATCTTTATAGTACGTCCACGTAAATGATCGTTCTATGAACGTGCGACGTGATGTTTTTGGCTGCACCAAATGAATATACCTGGATATACCCAGGTGGCATGTCGACAGTACCTTACCAGCATTTCCATGCTGCTTGGGAAACCACGTGATTTTCAACGCTGTCCATTATGTAATGTTTGACGTAATCCACAAGGTGAGAACTCACGTGATTGTTTTACTCCGGGCAGCATGTACAATAATTGATGAGGGTTCTGAAATTTCATTCCTAGTTTCTACAATAATGTAGTATTCTGTCTTGTACAGTGTATATCTCCCATTACTTCCATTATTTTGAATGATGAGAATTCAGAATTTGATTCCACGTCATACAAAAATTCCAAATGTTTGCCCCTGCACTTTATATAACGATATTCGGATATAATTGGACAAAACTTGTGGTCCATCATATTGGAACCGCGGTTTTGAAGTCCAAAAACTGGCACAAATCAATCGATTCTGATATTTTGCGACCTCGAAAACTAACGAGCAATCAATTTGCATGGGATAGGGTTAGTTCTGACATTTGTGGTCACCATATTGGATCCGCCATATTGAATCACCGGAATCTGATTTCAGATCCAGTTTCAGCGGCCTCGAAAACCTCTGAGTAGTGAGTTTCAAGCGAATTTCCTTGATTTCGAGATTTCTGGTCGCCATATTGGATCCGCCATCTTGAATTACCAAAATCTGATTTCAGATTCGATTCCAGCGACCCAAAAGACTCCTCAGAACGAAACCCTGAAGGGATTAGAGAGATCTCCGGCCACTCCGTTAACATTCACTCTTTTCCTCAACCGTTTTCCAATGACATTTACCGCTGTAACCAGCCCGCCATATTGGATTCGCAAGAACACCACATCCCAAAAAAAACTAGACATTCCTAGCTTCAAAATGAGCCCATTCCCATTCCTGTACGTTCATTCAATTTTTGGACAGCTAAGGTGGCTGATTTCACGAAGAATCCCCCATATATGTATACAGGGTGGGGCATTTAAAGTGTCGCGGGCGTTTTTTCCAAAAATAAAATGAGATACGAGAAAATTTTTCGGACAAAAATTGTAGGGTATCGAGGGGGACATCCGATGGTGGCCTTGGCTTTGACCTCAAATCTCATCTTCAAGGGCATTCTGAGGTCGACTCTCGTTTTTTAAATAGCATCTCATATTTTTTACTGCAGATTTGGATTCTAGGTCAAAAACCAAGAAACTTTTGTCTGAACCATTTTCCTGAAATCCGCAAAGATGGCGCTCTAATCGATATTGTTCCATACTGAATCTGACATTAGAATAACTCGAAAACGAAGGGTCTTGGAGGAGAATGTTTCGGACAAAAGTTGTCTGATTCCAAGGGGGACCCCTTGAACTGAAACGGAGGTGATGGGGTATAACAGACAAAACACAACACATTTCAATCGTCTACATCACTTGGATAATTTTAATGCAGTAGATGCTCAAAATGATGGCCTTCGACTTCAATACACATTTCAAAACGTTTTACAAAAGATTGCTGAACTCGTGCTAAAATATCTTCATTGATGCTCGCGCATGCATTGATGATTCGTTGACGCATATTCTCAGGTGTAGTCGGTGCTTGTTGATAAACTGTATCTTTTATGTATCCCCATAAAAAAATCTGGAGAAGTAAGATCCGGAGAACGGGCAGGCCAATGAACTGGTCCACGACGTCCTATCCATCGTCCAGGATAATCTCTGTCCAATATTTCTCGAGCTGTGACTGCATAATGGGATGGACAACCATCGTGTTGATACCACATATTCAATCGTTCCTGAATAGGTATGTCTTCAAGTAATGTTGGAAGTACTTGATCTAAGAAATGTCTGTACTTCTCTCCATTTAGCGTATCTGCAATGAAGTACGGTCCAATTACTCGAGATCGAAAAATACCACACCAAACATTCACAGCCCATTGTCTTTGATGCTCTACTTGACGTAACCATCTTGGATTTTCTGTCGCCCAGTAATGCATATTATGTCGATTTACTTGACCATGATTGGTGAACGTCGACTCATCAGAGAATAATATGTTGATGAAGTTGTTATTGTGCATTTGCGCTAGACCCCATCGACAAAACTGTACACGATTTTCGAAATCATCACCGTGAAGGTCTTGATGCAAACAAATGTGATACGGATGGAATTTGTGACGTTTCAGTATTCGAAGAACACTTCTTCGAGAAATTCCCGAATGGAGTTCAATTTCACGAGAGCTCACGTGTGGATTATTGGCTACTGCAGCTAGTACATTAACTTCCGCATTTCCTCCGCTAACAGTTCTCATTCGATGTCGTTTTTCCCTTGTAACACTTCCCGTTTCTGAGAATAATTTTGTAATGCGTTGAAAATACCTAATGGATGGCGTTGTTCTTTCAGGAAATCGTTCTGCATACAAGTCATATGCTTGTCTGGGGTTCTTATGCACTTCACCGTAAATGTAGATCATATCGATCTTTTCAGAAACCGTGTATCGGATATCCAAGATTTTCAATTTGTCATAAACCAAGTAATAATCAAATGTAACTGACAAACTGACTCTCAAAATCGTGAATTTTCACTGAACCCCGTCGTTTGTTTACATCGCGTGAGCTCTGAATGGTGGTAATGTAGACGATTGAAATGTGTTGTGTATTGACAACTTTTGTACGAAACATTCTTTTGCCAGACCCTTCGTTTTCGAGTTATTCGAATGTCAGATTCAAAATGGAACAATATCGATTAGAGCGCCATTTTTGCGGATTTCAGGAAAATGGTTCAGACAAAAGTTTCTTGGTTTTTGACCTAGAATCCAAATCTGCAGTAAAAAATATGAGATGCTATTTGAAAAACAAGAGTTGATCTCAGAATGCCCTTGAAGATGAGATTTGAGGTCAAAGCCAAGGCCACCATCGGATGTCCCCCTCGGTACCCTACAACTTTTGTCTGAAAAATTTTCTCGTATCTCACTTTATTTTTGGAAAAAACGCCCGCGACACTTTAAATGCCCCACCCTGTATACAGGGGCATACTGCAGATTTGGATTCTAGGTCAAAAACCAAGAAACTTTTGTCTGAACCATTTTCCTGAAATCCGCAAAAATGGCGCTCTAATCGATATTGTTCCATTTTGAATCTGACATTCGAATAACTCGAAAACGAAGGGTCTGGCAAAAGAATGTTTCGTACAAAAGTTGTCAATACACAACACATTTCAATCGTCTACATTACCACCATTCAGAGCTCACGCGATGTAAACAAACGACGGGGTTCAGTGAAAATTCACGATTTTGAGAGTCAGTTTGTCAGTTACATTTGATTATTACTTGGTTTATGACAAATTGAAAATCATGGATATCCGATACACGGTTTCTGAAAAGATCGATATGATCTACATTTACGGTGAAGTGCATAAGAACCCCAGACAAGCATATGACTTGTATGCAGAACGATTTCCTGAAAGAACAACGCCATCCATTAGGTATTTTCAACGCATTACAAAATTATTCTCAGAAACGGGAAGTGTTACAAGGGAAAAACGACATCGAATGAGAACTGTTAGCGGAGAAAATGCGGAAGTTAATGTACTAGCTGCAGTAGCCAATAATCCACACGTGAGCTCTCGTGAAATTGAACTCCATTCGGGAATTTCTCGAAGAAGTGTTCTTCGAATACTGAAACGTCACAAATTCCATCCGTATCACATTTGTTTGCATCAAGACCTTCACGGTGATGATTTCGAAAATCGTGTACAGTTTTGTCGATGGGGTCTAGCGCAAATGCACAATAACAACTTCATCAACATATTATTTTCTGATGAGTCGACGTTCACCAATCATGGTCAAGTAAATCGACATAATATGCATTACTGGGCGACAGAAAATCCAAGATGGTTACGTCAAGTTGAGCATCAAAGACAATGGGCTGTGAATGTTTGGTGTGGTATTTTTCGATCTCGAGTAATTGGACCGTACTTCATTGCAGATACGCTAAATGGAGAGAAGTACAGACATTTCTTAGATCAAGTACTTCCAACATTACTTGAAGACATACCTATTCAGGAACGATTGAATATGTGGTATCAATACGATGGTTGTCTATCCCATTATGCAGTCACAGCTCGAGAAATATTGGACAGAGATTATCCTGGACGATGGATAGGACGTCGTGGACCAGTTCATTGGCCTGCCCGTTCTCCGGATCTTACTTCTTCAGATTTTTTTTTATGGGGATACATAAAAGATACAGTTTATCAACAAGCACCGACTACACCTGAGAATATGCGTCAACGAATCATCAATGCATGCGCGAGCATCAATGAAGATATTTTAGCACGAGTTCAGCAATCTTTTGTAAAACGTTTTGAAATGTGTATTGAAGTCGAAGGCCATCATTTTGAGCATCTACTGCATTAAAATTATCCAAGTGATGTAGACGATTGAAATGTGTTGCGTCTTGTCTGTTATACCCCATCACCTCCGTTTCAGTTCAAGGGGTCCCCCTTGGAATCAGACAACTTTTGTCCGAAACATTCTCCTCCAAGACCCTTCGTTTTCGAGTTATTCTAATGTCAGATTCAGTATGGAACAATATCGATTAGAGCGCCATCTTTGCGGATTTCAGGAAAATGGTTCAGACAAAAGTTTCTTGGTTTTTGACCTAGAATCCAAATCTGCAGTAAAAAATATGAGATGCTATTTAAAAAACAAGAGTTGACCTCAGAATGCCCTTGAAGATGAGATTTGAGGTCAAAGCCAAGGCCACCATCGGATGTCCCCCTCGATACCCTACAAGTTTTGTCCGAAAAATTTTCTCGTATCTCATTTTCTTTTTGGAAAAAACGCCCGCGACACTTTAAATGCCCCACCCTGTATGTATATATTCAAAGTGAGAAGAACGAGAGAGAGAAAAAAGTTAGTATACAGGGTGAGTCAGAACGTCATGAAATGCTGCGGTGAGAATATTCCTAAGGTGATTTGGAGAAGATTTTTCCTTTGGCAAATTTTGGTCTGAGGCCTAGTTTTAGAGTTATAGCCATTCGCAGTTGACCAATCGGGACGTTGCTATACTGTTGATACAGGGATGCCACTACGAACAGCTGACGCAGAGGGTTTAACTGAGTGTGAAGGGCTAAGTGAGGTATTTTCAGATGGGAAATATGAGAAAATGCGTGAATCCAAGAAATTGCACGGTATTCGAGACCAAGGATATGTATTTTGTATGTTGAGGATGAATTTCGATTGAGATAAGGAACAGAAAAATTTTTGTAAAGATGAATTTTTCAAAAGTCACCTCATTCGACTTGAAATCACTCGAAACGTGTGGAAAAGTCGTTAGGAGGGCATTTCAGCCGTCGTAATCCCCTTAGAACTGAGAGGTCGATGACCGATTGTTGCAAAATTATTCTAAGTGCAATGACAGGTGCAAAAAATGAAAAAAATCGATTTCTCCGTCATTTCTAAACGCACAGATGTGATTAACTCCATTCTTTGTTCAGCTCGGCCTCCTCTTGCAGAATAAACGATTCTTGGTACCGGTTATGATAAAACGTCGACAAATTCAGAACAATTCACAAGTTCAATCACGAAGGAGGGACTTGTAAATTTTTGAAAAAATCAATTTTTCAAAAGGCATCTCATCCGACTCAGAATCACTCGAGACGTGTAAAAAAGTCGTTTGAAGGGCATTTCGGCCGTCGTAATCCCGTTAGAACTGAGAGGTCGATGACCGATGGTTGCACAATCATTCTAAGTGCAATGACAGGTGCAATAAATGAAAAAAATCGATTTCTTCGTCATTTCTGAACGCACAGATGTGATTAACTCCATTCTTTGTTCAGCTCTGCCTCCTCTTGCAGAATAAAGGATTCTCGGTACCGGTTATAATAGGACGTCGACAAGTTTAGAACAATTCTCAAGTTCAATCACAAAAGAGGGACTTGTTAATTTTTGTGAAAATTAATTTTTTGAAAGTCACCTCATTCGACTGGAAATCACTTGATACGTGCATCAAAGTCGTCTTGTGGGAATCCCGGTCTGCTCATGTCTCTCGAGATCAGAATGCTTATCCTGCCCTGTTGTAAATTCTCCAAGATTCATCGAAAATTCAAACATTGGAGTACCTAATTCAATTCTCAGGTAAGTTTATCGATTTAGCAGTTTTTTTATCCATGTGAAGGAATGAGAAAGTTACATACATCGCTTTCAACCCTATTGGTTCAAAAAGTGCACAAATTCCAACCAATCAATGATGATTAAAACGAATCGCTCTTCTATTGTTCTTCAAGTTCCCTTATAAATAAAATCTCCCCACGCGGTCTCACATCATCACAGATCGAAGGTCTCCATCAATCAGTTGCGAAGGTGATGAACATGTATTCCAATCAGGAATACTATGATATGATGATGACCCTTGGCGAATGTCATGGGCAACCGGCACTCGCTGTAAGGCGATATGCGGAGAAATTCCCCAATCGCGAGCGGCATCCAAGTCATAATGTAATCGCACAATGCTCTCAGCGTTTGTACGAGACTGGAAGTGTTCGCGGTCATTTCGCAGATGGTGGACCCGATCGACGAGCAAGGAATGTTCTCAACGAGAACCTTGTGTTGAATGCTGTTCATGAGACACCGGAGATGAGCACGAGGGAGATCGCTCGTTTACACAACTTATCGCAGTCCACTGTTCAACGAGTCTTACGAGAAGAACACCTCCATCCGTTCCACTACACTCGCGTCCAACACTTGTTGCCTGAAGATTATCCGAAGAGGAAATCATTTTGTCAGTGGTTCCTCAGACAAAACGAACGCGATCCGAGCTTCAGTAGTCGTATTATTTTTTCGGACGAATCATTATTTACCCGAGAAGGTGTATTCAATTCGCGTAATATGCATCATTGGAGCGAAGATAATCCTCAAGTCACAAGGGTGAGAAGCTACCAAGTTCGTTCGAAACTCAATGTATGGGCAGGTGTCTTGGGCACGAGCATTTTGGGTCCAGTGCTCCTGGATGAAAGATTAACGAGTCGGCGGTATTTGGATTTTCTTGTGGAGAATCTCCCAGAATTCTTAGAGGATGTCCCTCTAGAGGAACGACAAAGGTTATTCTTTCAACAGGATGGTGCTGGTCCCCATAGTGCGAAGATCGTGACAGATTTCCTTAACGTTAAGTTTCCAGGAACATGGATAGGCAGATTCGGACCAATCAGATGGCCTGCACGTTCACCGGATTTGAATCCATTGGACTTCTTCGTGTGGGGACATTTCAAAGCAGTTGTATCTCGGGAGATGCCACAAAACGTGGGAGAACTCGATATGAAACTCCATACTGCAACAGCGACCATCGATGAGGAAATGGTGAATATGCAGCGCAATCTATTGAGGAGGTTGCGAGCGTGTGTGGAAATGGATGGAGGTCACTTCGAGCACCTCTTGTGAATCGTAAGGTGTTCATGTACAACAAACCGCCCTTTTCAGGGCGAGCAACATTTTTCACGAGGTTCAATCTCAACTCTAAACTTTGGATTTCAGGGATGAGTTTTTTTTTCGACAAGTCACAGATCACCTCTGCATAATTAAACTTCGGAGTTTTTTGGAATTCATTGACATTTCATGGAAACAGGTATCAGAAATCGTTTATACTGCGAAAGGAGGCCGGGCTGAACAAAGAATGAAGTTAGTCACATCTGTGCGTTCAGAAATGACGGAGAAATCGATTTTTTTCATTTATTGCACCTGTCATTGCACTTAGAATAATTTTGCAACAATCGTTTATCCACCTGTCAGGTCTAAGGCGATTAAGATGACCGAAATGGCCTCCAAACGACTTTTTTTACACGTTTCGAGTGATTCTGAGTCGAATGAGATGCCTTTTGAAAAATTGATGTTTTCAAAAATTTACAAGTCCCTCCTTCGTGATTGAACTTGTGAATTTTTCTAAATTCATCGACGTCCTATTATAACCGGCACCAAGAATCCTTTATTCTGCAAGAGGAGGCCGAGCTGAACAAAGAATGGAGTTAATCACATCTGTGCGTTCAGAAAAGACGAAGAAATCGATTTTTTTCATTTTTCGCACCTGTCATTGAACTTAGAATAATTTTGCAACAATCGGTCATCGACCTCTCAGTTCTAACGGGATTACGACGGCCGAAATGCCCTCCAAACGACTTTTTTACACGTTTCGAGTGATTCTGAGTCGAATGAGATGCCTTTTGAAAATTTGATGTTTTCAAAAATTTACAAGTCCCTCCTTCGTGATTGAACTTGTGAATTTTTCTAAATTTATCGACGTCCTATTATAAGCGGTACCAAGAATCGTTTGTTCTGCAAGAGGAGGCCGAACTGAACAAAGAATGGAATTAATCACATCTGTGCGTTCAGAAATGACGGAGAAATCGATTTTTTTCATTTTTTGCACCTGTCATTGAACTTAGAATAATTTTGCAACAATCGGTCATCGACCTCTCAGTTCTAACGGGATTACGACGGCCGAAATGCCCTCCTAACGACTTTTTCACACGTCTCGAGTGATTTTGAGTCGAATGAGGTGACTTTTGGAAAATTCATTTTTACAAAAATTTTTCTGTCTCTTATCTCGATCGAAATTCATCCTCAACATACAAAATACATATCCTTGGTCTTGAATACCGTGCAATTTCTTGGATTCACGCATTTTCTCATGTTTCCCATCTGAAAATACCTCACTTCGCCCTTCACACTCAGTTAAACCCTTTGCGTCAGCTGTTTGTAGTGGCATCCCTGTATCAACGGTATAGCAACGTCCCGATTGGTCAACTGCGAATGGCTATCACTCCAAAACTAGGCCTCAGATCAAAATTTGCCAAAGGAAAAATCTTCTCCAAATCACCTCAGGAATATTCTCACCGCAGGACTTCATGACGTTCTGACTCACCCTGTATATACAGGGTGGGGCATTCAAAGTGTCGCGGGCGTTTTTTCCAAAAATTAAGTGAGATACGAGAAAATTTTTCGGACAAAAGTTGTAGGGTACCGAGGGGGACATCCGATGGTGGCCTTGGCTTTGACCTCAAATCTCATTTTCAAGGGCATTCTGAGATCAACTCTTGTTTTTCAAATAGCATCTTATATTTTTTACTGCAGATTTGGATTCTGGGTCAAAAACCAAGAAACTTTTATCTGAACCATTTTCCTGGAATCCGCAAAAATGGCGCTTTAATCGATATTGTTCCATTTTGAATCTGACATTCGAATAACTCGAAAACGAAGGGTCTTGCAAAAGAATGTTTCGTACAAAAGTTGTCAATACACAACACATTTCAATCGTCTACATTACCACCATTCAGAGCTCACGCGATGTGAACAAACGACGGGGTTCAGTGAAAATTCACGATTTTGAAAGTCAGTTTGTCAGTTACATTTGATTATTACTTGGTTTATGACAAATTGAAAATCATGGATATCCAATACACGGTTTCTGAAAAGATCGATATGATCTACATTTACGGTGAAGTGCATAAGAACCCCAGACAAGCATATGACTTGTATGCAGAACGATTTCCTGAAAGAACAACGCCATCCATTAGGTATTTTCAACGCATTACAAAATTATTCTCAGGAACGGGAAGTGTTACAAGGGAAAAACGACATCGAATGAGAACTGTTAGCGGAGAAAATGCGGAAGTTAATGTACTAGCTGCAGTAGCCAATAATCCACACGTGAGCTCTCGTGAAATTGAACTCCATCCGGGAATTTCTCGAAGAAGTGTTCTTCGAATACTGAAACGTCACAAATTCCATCCGTATCACATTTGTTTGCATCAAGACCTTCACGGTGATGATTTCGAAAATCGTGTACAGTTTTGTCGATGGGGTCTAGCGCAAATGCACAATAACAACTTCATCAACATATTATTCTCTGATGAGTCGACGTTCACCAATCATGGTCAAGTAAATCGACATAATATGCATTACTGGGCGACAGAAAATCCAAGATGGTTACGTCAAGTAGAGCATCAAAGACAATGGGCTGTGAATGTTTGGTGTGGTATTTTTCGATCTCGAGAAATTGGACCGTACTTCATTGCAGATACGCTAAATGGAGAGAAGTACAGACATTTCTTAGATCAAGTACTTCCAACATTACTTGAAGACATACCTATTCAGGAACGATTGAATATGTGGTATCAACACGATGGTTGTCTATCCCATTATGCAGTCACAGCTCGAGAAATATTGGACAGAGATTATCCTGGACGATGGATAGGACGTCGTGGACCAGTTCATTGGCCTGCCCGTTCTCCGGATCTTACTTCTCCAGATTTTTTTTTATGGGGATACATAAAAGATACAGTTTATCAACAAGCACCTACACCTGAGAATATGCGTCAACGAATCATGAATGCATGCGCGAGCATCAATGAAGATATTTTAGCACGAGTTCAGCAATCTTTTGTAAAACGTTTTGAAATGTGTATTGAAGTCGAAGGCCATCATTTTGAGCATCTACTGCATTAAAATTATCCAAGTGATGTAGACGATTGAAATGTGTTGTGTTTTGTCTGTTATACCCCATCACCTCCGTTTCAGTTCAAGGGGTCCCCCTTGGTATCAGACAACTTTTGTCCGAAACATTCTCCTCCAAGACCCTTCGTTTTCGAGTGATTCTAATGTCAGATTCAGTATGGAACAATATCGATTAGAGCGCCATTCTTGCGGATTTCAGGGAAATGGTTCAGACAAAAGTTTCTTGGTTTTCGACCTAGAATCCAAATCTGCAGTAAAAAATATGAGATGCTATTTAAAAAACAAGAGTTGACCTCAGAATGCCTTTGAAGATGAGATTTGAGGTCAAAGCCAAGGCCACCATCGGATGTCCCCCTCGATACCCTACAATTTTTGTTCGAAAAATTTTCTCGTATCTCATTTTATTTTTGGAAAAAACGCTCGCGACACTTTAAATGCCCCACCCTGTATACAGGATGTCCAATTTTAATCTTTGAATGCGAATATCTCGAACACATGCATCTTAAACCACAAGTACTTTATACCAAAGTTGTTATACAAAGAGGGGGTCACAAAACTACGATATCAGTTTCACCATAGATGGCGTTATGATCGATTAAAATGGGGTCAACATCATTTTTTTGGACGGGAACCCCCGCTTTTTATTGCATATCTTGATTCTACGCAAAAAACTGAGTAACTTTTGCTTGAAACGTTTTTCTGAATTCTCGAAGATGGCGCCACAATCGATGAAAAACAAAGTCTATGAAACAATATGCGGATATCTTGAGGAATGCATCCAAGAGCCGAAATATCTCATTCGAATGTTGTTGTTAAGAGAGGGGACGACACAATGACGATATCCGTTCCATAGTAGATGGCGCTTTGGTCGTTCAAAATTAGATCAACTTCAATTTTTCAAGTGGAAACTCCTACTTTTTATCACATATCATGATTCTACGCGAAAAAATGAGGAACTTTTGTTTGAAACATTTTTCTTAAATTCTTGAAGATGGAAACAGTGGAAAATGAGGTTGATGGAAAAGTTCTACTGCATTATGTGTGAAGCAACGCTCAACAAACAAATCAAAACAATAATAATTTCAGTGGAGGAATCGAACACAAAACACAACAAATGTCATGTCCAAAACATTGTAAATGACTTCAATTCAAGGTTTTGGGAACGTTGAGCGTTGCTTCACACATAATGCAGTAGAACTTCCTCATCAACCTCATTCCAAACAAAACTTCCTCATTTTTTCACGTAGAGTCATGATATGCGATGGAAAGTAGGAGTTTCCATTTGAAAAATTGAAGTTCACCTCATTTTTACGGACCACAGCGCCACCTACTATGGAACTGATATCGCCATTTTGTCGTCCCCTCTCTTGACAACAACATTCGAATGAGATATTTCGGCTCTTGGATGCATTCCACAAGATATCCGCATATTGTTTCACAGACTTTATCTTTCATCGATTGTGGTGCCATCTTCGAAAATTTAGAAAAACGTTTCAAGCAAAAGTTACTCAGTTTTTTGCGTAGAATCAAGATATGCAATGAAAAGTGGGGGTTCCCGTCCAAAAAAATGATGTTGACTCCATTTTAATCGATCATAACGCCATCTATGATGAAACTCATATCGTAGTTTTGTGGTCCCCTCTTTGTATAACAACTTTGGTAGTAAGTACTTTTGGTTTAAGATGCATGTTTTTGAGATATTTACATTTAAAGATTAAAATGGGACATCCTGTATATACAAATAAAATATCATGCACTTACTTGATGAGATTGTATCCTATGTATAGGCGCGATTGCACTTCTCGAATATCTTGAACTATTACAATAATGAATTTATGAACCTGAATACATGAATTTGCAGCATGCTGTCTTCTTCTCGAGACATCTTCATCGAATTCATGTATCGATTCTCTGGCGAAGGTAGATCTCATAATTTTTCATAATTTCTCATCAAAATGACAATTCTTCATATTTTTTCATAAATTACAAATTCGGTAAGAAAAACTGATATTTCCTCCTTGAATTCGTACCAAATGAAGAAATATAAAGAATTATGACTTCCATGAGAAGTGTGGAAAATTATGATATACATTACCGCCAGGGTTTTTGTATGACTTCCGAAATATATCACTTGTCGGATTTATAATTTTGCTCTCCCATAAGACCTCATTAGGATATCTTAAAGGAGCTTTTGGAAGATCTCTTTTCAGATATCTTATAGATATATAATATTGTTGCGTCCGATATCTTCAAGATATCTTAAAGATCTCTTTCGGAAAAAATTTTAAGATATCTCACAAAATTTTCAGACATGTTTTAGATATCTAATAGAAACCGAATTGTCTATTTGGGTATTCATTCTGTGGACCGGACAATTTTGCCGTTGCCATCAACGGGTATGAAAAATTCGAAATTGTTTATAAGTTTTATTTACAGCAATCCCGATGGGGAAAAATGTTCCGACCCACCGTTTCTTGCATAAAATTTTCCGCAGAATACGATTCCGGGGTTTTCATTTACGTAAATTGGTATCTCCAACGAATTGTTTCAACAATAATTGAGCGGCCGGATGCAACAACCGGTCGTGTGCTCGGAAAGACGTAAAAGTATTGTCCAAGCTGTAACATTCAACGTCAAAGTGAAAAATTCGAATTTTGAAGAACCAAAAATACCAGACGATAGTTCTTGAAGAATCAATCTCAGTCTTCGTTTGCGATTTTTTTCTGTGATCAGTAATTCCTTAGTAAAAAAATAAAAACTGCAAATATTTTCGGTCTGAAAATCAATGTTTTTCAATGTTAAACCTGCTCTAACATTTGTATTTTTCAACATTCCGGAATGAATCTTATCAATTCTTGTATGTGAAACTTGATGGAAGACGATGATGTTGAAAAACTTTGTAAGAAATTATTGTAAATCATTAATTTTCCAATCAAAAGTGAAAATCATGTTTTTCAAGCTTTGTATTGAAAAAGTGTCAAGGGAAGTATGAGCTACAAGGAACTTCCAGCGACGAAATTGTTCACTAGTGTATGAACTAACTTTCTGGAAAATTTCAGATCGATTGAGCTATTGGTTTGGAGAAAAAAGCTATTTATTTATAAGCGCGCAACTCGTATTCTCCGTTATTTCTATGTAGTTCCCGGGTTAAACGTACGAGGCTGCACGAAACAAAAGTTCACTCAATTTCCCAAGGTATTTTTATGTTTCTTGTATCAGAGAATCCAAATATCGAATTATTTTCGCAAGATTCATGATAGATTCTTCATTATAAACAACTTGTTTGAAACTATATCATAAAGAAACGTTTCGTATTTGAGGAAAATTGGGTGGACAAACAAGTTCCCTTGTTTCACCTGAAGAATAAATTATGTATCAAGCATATTTACAATACTAACATTATTCATTCATGCGAAGAATTAAAATTATATCCAGAAGATGGAATTCGTTTTTTTTTTAATATAATGTTTTATGTCAATGTCAAATACTTCCATTCCCTCATGGGGGAACATCGAGTAAAACATCATTCATACGAGATCTATTCCTTATTTTTCTGATGTATCATCAAGGATAACATGCCCCATTAATGAACAACGACAAACATTCTTGAAAAAGTCATAGTCTTATTGACAGGATTCAATGAATATTAGGTATTAAAATTTTTTTCAACCACTTTATTCCAAGATATGAATCATAAACTTTTTGAAAGAAATATATAACTTTATATAGCTTCGTACAGCTTTCAAATAGAACAATATATCACAGTAGAAGAATTACAATTTCCTTCTCGAATATTTGGAACTTATGATGACTTCCTTCGTGACTTTTCCGAAACATTTTCTTTTGATTTGTGGATTATGCCAGTTTTGTTTACAGTTACTATCGATGATTTGTTGAATGAATCCTCGAAAAACTTTTGCCCAATAACACCTGAATCCCTTGTCAACGATTGGACATCGTCCAATTTTTGTTGACTTATTCCGACCGAATCAGGTGATGGTGTATTCAACAAATCATCGAAAACAATATCTGATTGTATAATATGGATTTTGGGCTTCCCACTATAGTCATAAAAAACCTCAATTTGCTTATTTGGGAAATATACCATTTTTACCGCATCTCTGATGTGCAAATTTGTAGGTTTCTTAATTCCGTCTGAGATGGTTTAAAAATCTTTAACGGTACACGGAAAGAAGAAAACAGCACTGGTTACTGTCCATAACCCCATACAGCACCGAAGACCTCACTCATGTATCAGAAACGTGTCCGTTACAAAAGCGGACATAGAAACATTTCAGAAAGTTTTCAAATACCTTCCAAACACGTTTCTATGTCCGCTTTTGTAACGGAGACGTTTCTGATACATTACTGGAGTATTCGGTGCTGTATGGGACAGCAATCAGTTGAAAAACAGATCTTTGTTCTAGACTTATAAGATGAGAACAGGAAATTATTTGATCGATATCTATATACCACTGAAAAGTGACAACCTTCAACTATATTTCGTGATAGAAAGCTTCTTGATTGCTTTGAAATACTGCGGGATACAAGCGATTTCGGATATATGGAAAAATTTCAAATTGTAAAAAGTTCGAAACCGGAAGTCTGAAGTTAGAAGGTGTGAAATTGATAGTGGATACCACGTCTTGTATTGAACATTTCATGATAGTGAGAACGTGGAGGTCTCACGTTTCAAAGGTTACGTGTTGCCAATCAAAATACCATAAACAACGTGCAATTGACAAATAGGTTATAAATTGACCTGAGACATTCAAAATCTTAATCGTGGTTAATCATACCCTCAATATGAAAGTAGCTTGTAAGAAGAAAGTAATTGTATGTGGTTCAATGATTTGCATATAAATTTGTTTGGTGGTCCTTTTTAAAATGCCGAAAATATACGTGAAACTGTGTACGTGATAACTAATAGTAAGTGATAGTGGGGAAAAATATGGAGAAAAAGATCAACAGACACTTCAAATTAGGTGAAAATCAAGAGGAACTATTCCACAGAAGGAATGTATCATTCCTTGACCTTGAAAAAGTGCTTCCAATGTCAGTCTTTTGATGGTCAAGTAAGACATTTTTATATTTGCATTTCTTGTACTATTCAATTTTTATTTGTCCATTAATTTATTTTATAAAATCGGTTTTCATCATCAAAATGATTGGTTCTTATTAAATTGAAATGTTTCTAGGAAGAAATGTGCAGATTTCGAATTAGCTGCTCGGAAATTGAATGATTCTAAATAAGTTTGGATCGTTTTTAATCAGAGATATGCACCATCAATCGGTTCGAATGATTTCGTTTTTAAAGGGCGGTGATAGTGAAATTGACGAGTACATCGCACAGTCTAAATGAATACCTTTAGAACATTCCGGTTATTCTTGAAGAATTACATTGGGAGCTCATGAGTCCTCATAGCACTTTTGTTGGATTCGATATGCTATCCAGGATCAGACCTCAGCTTGAGAAATAAGATATGTCAGGTAAGAAACAACATGGTTTTATAATTCACCATAACACCATTCAAAATGCCAAATAGTCAAATCTTATATTTCATCTCATATTCATTTCAGATTCCAAACACGAACAAATGAAAAAAACATCACTGAATTGACGTATTCTCTGGAATAGCTAAAGTAACTGGACCATATAATTATTCCATTGACCTAAAACATTAGATGTTCCTGTCTTTTCAATTATTTGATGGAGCCTTATCGACTTTGATGATTTTTGAACCATCCGAAGTTCTTGAAAATGTCAGCAGCACTTTTTTCCTCGATTTCAGGACTCTCTGCGTACTTTCCTGACTCCTAGTGAGAATCGAAGCAGTCGACGTTGATGGCATCGGAGTGTCTGTGAAAATGACTCATTATAGTGCAATGTTGTAAAGTTCACTTACAACTTAAAACGTAGAAAAAACTCTCGAATGTTCAAGTGGGCAGAGAGAGAGAGAGAGAGAGAGAGAGGAGAGAGACGAAATAGAAGTTCTCTACGGGCTTGGCTGTGAGTAAAAAACCTGAGCAGAACTTTGACCAGATAGCAAAAGTACATTGATGTCCGGAGATATGGAACAGGAACGCATGTTCCACGAATTCTTCGTGGCTGTTGAAAAATTCTTGGAGAAGTACTAACAGTAATTCGAAGAGGAATCCAGAATGTCCAGAAGATAGAATTTCTTCCAAATTGTTCAAGAAATATAAAGCTTCGAAAGAATTGAAAAATCTGGATTGTATTAAAGAATTTGTTGGTGTGCTGTCTGGATTCATCATTTTATAATCTGGAATGAATAATTCATTCGTTTACATAAAGACCAATGACTCACTCATATCTCGATTTTCATTATTTTCACTTTCAGATTTTGCAGATTCTCCAGACGCGTCATCTTTCATTTGGTATACCATCTCATAGGTATAGTTTTTCAACTCCCCACTCAGCATTTCTATGAAATTTTCAATGGATAATGCACCTATGCATACTTGTTCCTGCACTTGCTGAATCTTTGACACCATCAGTGTATTTTTCTTTTTTCGTTGAAAGACAACACTTGTTTGGTTCGTCAAATATTTTGTGCGAGCATTCTTATGCACATTTATTAGGATTTCTAAAACAATCACTAATGTATCATATCAGAACACATGATCATGGTACTATCCAGACCTCATAGTCGCCGATGGAATCACGTCGCCTGTTGGTGGAGTGAAGGGCGAAGAAAGGGACGAGGAATACAACGTGGTACAACAGGGAAACAAATACAAATGCTACGGAAATTTCTCCGTTGCCTCTACTCTGTTTCTCCGTTGTACGTTGTACCACGTTGCACTCACCGTTCCCTTTCTTCACCTTCCATGAAGAGGCAACGTAAATATCCCCTATGGGTAGTAAAATCCAACACGAATCGTACTTACTTATCCATTTCCATGGACTTTGTGATTTTTTGAACATGATATTATATGTCCTATGAAGCGTTTCCGACTGATTGTTAGTATAATCAGCAAGTTTGAATAATGAAAAGCCTGCCGGTTGAATTTTTTCATTCAAAACTTCTCAAAGTATGCAAAAAACGGATCAAATAATGTTCCGAAAAATACAGACGCCCCTGTTTTGATGATTTCAACACTTGTTACAATTTCATCGTCAGGTAAAAATGCACTGGTGATGATTTTTCTGATTATCAAATTCGCATTCATTTTTTTCTCCTCTTCTAATTTCGATATTCTTTTTGCAGGCCTGTTTTTTTACATCTCCTCAGGAGTGCCTATATGGGAAGATTGATGACTCATAGAACAAGATTATCACATGAAATTAAGAACATCCAATCGAACCTTCAGTAACACAAGGAGAATCATTATGTATCGAGGATGAAAGATACCTTTTGGAAATACCCAACCACTCCAATCCTCAACAGCATACTCACAGATATCTTTGTCGCATATCAATGATCTCTGAGTGGATAAATTCGATACCTTCTTTGCAAAACAGCGTGAGCGAAATTTTAATCGAATTCTGATTTCTTGTATTTTTGGTCCTCCTTGATGATCAGGACGCCAAAAATAATACTGGAAAAAGTTCGATCGAACCGTCGCTTACGATGTTTTGCCGAAAAGGTATCGACGTGTAGCTCCGTGAATTTTACATGGGGATATCGGTATGTGTACTGTTGGGGTAGTGATGGAATATCATAAGTAGATTTAATTTTATTAATTATCCGCGTGCTATTAGACAGTATTTATGTAATATATGAATATGATTCGGATAATAGTGTTCCCTAGGAGTACTAAATTTAATCATTCTATATGATAAGTTACTTGTGCGAAATGGAACAAGCAGCCATTGATTGTAACATCCGGATAAATCTTCTTTAACGCATTCCGTTCTGGGATTTCAAAATCGCCCATGATATTTAGTGGGAACATGAATATGCTCAATGCTGTTTCATAAAAATACTCCAAAACGGTGAAGTAAAGGTCTTCGGTTTTATTGCTCATCAGAGCGAAGAAAACAGGTACAGCCTATTGAAAGAAATTTTTTGACATAATAAAAATCTGTTTCATTACATGTAGTAATACTACTCATCGAGGTAATTTCGAAATCCGTTCAATAGGTATTAGACTTTTGCTACAAATGGTAGATATAGAAGCAAATTGAAATTGACCAAAACCTCATATAATAGTAGGTGAAAGCAGTTCCACTCTGAATCCAATTTTTTCCACACCTGATTGAAAAATCTATTGAATCTGAGAAATGAAATTTCATGAGATTTGGCCAGAACATTGGCCAAAAATTTTCATTCGATGAAATTTTGTGGGATCCAATCAGATTTATATTGAAAGGATTTATTTGATTCATAAAATTTCATTGAGGAATCACCGGGGTCAGAATATTGTTCAAATTCAACTGTAACTTGATGAGATTTGGCAAGAATCAACGGATTTTTTCAACCAGGGACTTCTTGGCATTTCCGTCAACAATACCAAATAAAATAATGGAATGAAAAGAAAAATGAATGAATAAAATTGAGTATGATTTCAAGTTGAGTGTAATTGGCAGATAAATTCTCTTCATTCACTCACTGGTGAAGAAAAGTTACCTAAAAATCTCTGAAAATTTCTCTGACTTCATTTGGAAAACTCTGAATGTCACTGAAAAACTCTGAGAAAATCTTAAAACCATTGAAAAACTCTGAGAAACTTCACGAATTTTTTCAAACTTTGAAAATCTCCGATAAATCATGAAAAACTCCCACTTATTAGACACATTTTTTCAATAAAACTTTCTGTGAATATCGATGGATATCTCTGAAAAACTGTTGTAACGTCCTCGGATAAATTTTTTATCCATTCATATAATATATGTGTATATGTATTCATATATACACAGTATCTATATATACGAATATTCATATATCCATTCAATTTATATCTATATATATATTCATTTTAATTATAATAGAATTGACATTTTCATCAAAGATTTATCCTTCTTAAAATAAGGAATGCGTTAAATCGAGAAGAAGAATTCTATGTCATGCGTGCAAGAAGTATGCATGATGAAATCATTCTTCTCTGTATCGATACTCCGTGAAGAACAGAACAATGGTACGCTGTGTGCACACACGCACGTACGCACACCAATGCGTACCTATACATCTTGACTCTGGAGTGCAATACGACTCTCGAACATAGGTCGACGAAATGGACATAATCATAATAGTGTAGGTTCATTGACAAATCTTCGACGAGTCACCTCTTATGATTCCTGTACTCCTAATACTTTCTTTCTGATTGAAAGTTATTCCTCTTAGTTTTTAATTATAATCAACAACAATTTCACGTGATTTTATTTACAGGGTAATCTCTCTTCAATATTCTATCATGACATGAAAATTTCAATTCTTTAAGACAAAATCAGATATCTGTATGAGGTAAGAGGTAATCACCTGTATAGTAATTATCGTGGGGAATTGGAATGATAGATGGCATGTAGTTTTCTTTTGTTTTATGCAATTTCATCATATTTCTAAGGGCTTATCACGTTACTCTGTAAAGAGGGAAGGAAATCTGATCAAATCGAATGAAAGAATCGAGTCTAAATGACACCTTTGTTCGAAAGCATGTTGAAGAAATATTTGATTGCTTGTAATCAATAACAATATTATAATTCATGATTTTTCAGTCTAGAACCAACTCGCATGTTCTGAAATTAATCAAATATCCTATTTACGATGTGAGTATGTCATTCATTACAATTGACAGTTTGACAGGATAGCAATAATTAATAATAATAGTTATAAGAATATTTATGGAAATTCCATATCATTGAATTTGAATAGGAATGATTAAAATGCATGTTGCATTGTATGCAAGTACAGTGTTATTTCTATTGTAGTGCATGGTTTAAAACAGAATGAATTCGAGTTTAGTCATGTGTAATTTTTCATAATTGAATGGTTTGATCTCATGAATTAATATTATCATAAGTTAGATTCGGGTTGTATGGGAGAATACTCTAATTTGATATAGTACATTTTCATGTAACGAATTTTGTACGATTCTTGGTTAGACAGTGGGCCTTTTGAAAAAAAAACTTTTCTATTATTCAAAGCATATGACTCTGCATAAGATCCCATAGACATCGATTTCTTTATTCGAAACGTTACCAAAGACCAAACTTCCTCTGATAATAGGAAGATTTATTATATACTGAAACCTGAGGAATATTCCTCAAGTTCCAACATTGGTGGCATGATCTTGGCGTCGGACGGTAGATACCGGACGTTATGTTTATATTTTATATAAACAATACATATATCCTTACAATAAGAATTGAGTCACGATGATTCAGAAGCTGAGTGTGAGAACCATACAAAAGGGAGGGGTGGTGGAAAACCCCTTCGACCAATGTTCCTTGAGATTGGGCAATGATCCCGCCTATGGTCTTCGCGATATATGAAATATATGTGCAAGAAGATGGCTGGGTCACTGACCTATTCACGAAGGGTGATTCGTCAATGCCTCCCACCATGAAAGGGAATCGAAATGAGTGGGATCATTACTAGTTCCTAATTAGTGGATTACCCCACTAACTGACCAAGATCGGCAAAATTGGGGGTGAACCGAGGTTACCACCGTGAAGTGGATGACAAAAATCTTAGAATCAACTTCCATCTTCAACTCTCGAATAGAAAAGAAAAATTCAGAGTTCTCTTCCATCCGCGATTCTTGTAACACAGAAAGTCAGAGTAATTATCCACGATTCTCGAGGAAATCAAAGTGTTTATTGATTGTTCCGAAGAAAGAAAGAAGACTATTATTTTTACATGAAAAAAAGACAATTGTGTGTGTGTGAGTGTGTGAAGCCAGACTGTGACGAGCGAGATGGAGGCTTTCAAAGCGGCAGCCAAGGTAGTAATATTTTTCCTATAAATGTCAAAATTTATATTCAAAGTTCAATTTTTTCTCCGATTGTAATTTTTACTTTGCTATTAAATCCTTTTAACTTACATTTCAAATTTTATTATAATTTCCATCCAACTTATAAAATTTCAACTCCATACAAGAAAGCAGTGGTCCCGTGGGCATAAGTTTCAGCCCCAAATCCAGTTTTCCAAAGCGTCACGCTACTTGGAGGCATTTGACCGAAAACCCATAAAATTTAAATTTTCAAATTTCAATAAAAAATTAAACAAATATTCGTGTATGTTCGACCCTGGACGTTACAACTGTAAACGCCTTCAGAATCTTATGAGACATTGTTCACTGAAAAATATGTTTGAAAATTTCAGAGATTTTCAGAAAACCTTTTCCTCCAGGGAATTTCCTTTGGAGCATGCCATATATTTTACAGTTGCTACTATAAGAGGACCAAAAATACGCAAATAATCTGATAAAATCAAAAGATTTCAGCCAGACCTTATCCCGTGGTGAAAAAATACATCTCGGTGTACGTTTCGTATGTTACAGTTTCATTTTTGCGTGCTTCCGGTAGAAACATGTATAACCGTGACGTATACAAATCGCCCTTGAGTGGATACCAGCGATGGTATCAAAGCTCTCTTCCTATGACATAGGGGTGTCCTTATCTAACCAACGTGCTCAGTCGGTAACCGCTGGTATCACCTTAATAGAATACCAGCTTGTCCACCAAGCAAAATTTTTTTCTACCAAATTACTCGAAACTAAATTCATGAAGCAATCTGGAATTTTCAGGGATGATGCGTCAAAACCTTTTGAATTTCGGAGAAAAATTGTTTTCTCAGTCGGTAAAAAAATTTTTTTCTTTCGAAATCTGGAATTTGGGCTCTTTAGCGACATAGATAAAGTCTCGAAGCATCACTCCTGAAAATTTCAGATTCTTTCATGAATTCAGTTTCAAGTAATTTAGTAGAAAAAAACTTTGCTCGGTGGGTAAGTTGGTATCCTCTTAACGATACAAATTTCCATTTTCACTGAAAAAAAAATTCCTTCCAGTCAAATGAATCTTAATTTGTCCTCTGCCGAAGAAAATATTCATTAGAATAAACTGAATATTCTTTGAATCCAAAATAATTTATTTGGATCAAGTGAATGATAATAACCACTTTATTGGATTCAAATAAATTATTTTTGTTTCAGAGAAAATCTAGTGAATTCTAAAGCTATTTCTTTGGAAGAGGACGAATAGACATTTATTCGACTGGAAGAAACTTTATTTCAGTGTTAAAAATATCCTATTTGTATGGAAGCCTTGAAGTTTAGTGGTCTTGTTCTGATTTTGGAACTTCTGGATTATCACATTAAAATTTTACTCACAATTCCATACGTTTGTACTAGAATAGTTGAAAATTGAAACAATTCTTTATTTTTGGTACCGAACGAAAGGTTGCATCACAATGTAAAATTCGAATTCCATGCAACTCCTTCATGAAATCCAAGTCCATTCAAACCGCAGCATGTGAATCATCATGTGCTCGTAAATACTTTGCGCTCATTTTATGTTCATCCACTTTCGTAAAATCTGCCCATGCAAGATCATCCGATTGTTCAACGAACTCTTCCAAATTAGGTTCTCTGCCAGTGTTTGGGTGTGAAGAAGCAACCCATTTATACATTGTACTCTGCACTTGAGCGTATGGAAGTATACGTGATATGGTTTCATGCCTGAAATATATTGTGAGTACAAATGCACAAATTAAATAATGAAGCGAGGGGGAAAAATTAATGTTTTTTTCAGAATTCACTCTGCAGCTACTCCATCACTGATAAATTTTTATGTAATCCCTCTGTTTTGATAGCTTCTTTTAAACAATTCTTGAAATATTTCTTTTGCAAATTCAACTCGTCAGGAGGATGAGTGTGAGCAATTGTGACTGTAATATGACCATTGATTTCTTTCCCAACTGCTGGGCAATGCACTTGAGTGAAGTTTCGACTTCGATTCGAAATATAATTTTTATATCTCACGTAACTGTTGATTGGAGATAATGAATGTATAATTGGAGATAATAAATTGGAGATATGAATGAGAAATATGAAATTTTTGAGAACTTCAGAAAAATTTGTAAATGAATGATTAACATCACTGAAAATACTCTCGATAAGAATTTAGTACATTCAAAATGAAGTATATAATTGAGAATACATCAAACATAACGAATGATGTCAAATATGTGATTATTAAATTCAAATTGACATAATATGCTTTGGAATATGAATCAAATCAAAAGTATGCACCCACAAAGCAGTTTCGCCATCCGCATCCACTCGTTTCCCGTTCAGTTTATATTCGTACCCATCATCGTCAGTACGAGTGTCCAATTGATTCTTCTCTAACTTTCTTTCCACACCAATATCAGGAGGATTAGACATGATGAGATGAAATGTGTGAGACAGATGACGGATTATCAGATTTGACGTTTCACAATGTGAAAATACAATGTAGAACATAACCAGGTCGCTTGGCAACACTCAAACTTTCAAGCTTTTCCAAATGGTTGAATGTTGAATTTGAAGATTCATACAACAATACGTTTCTTCCAATTTATTGCATCATTGTGTTTATTTTACAGAAGAAAATTTGATTACAGAAGAACAAAGGAGAAGGGGATGAAATTATATACATTATATCGTTTCAAATATTAATAGTATTGATTCACAGCACGTTTGAAGGGAAGATGTATTGTATTTCTCCTGTATAATGAAGAAAAATACATACAAGTCAAGACACGATGTGGTGATCTCATTTCAAAAAGTACAGACGAGAACGGAGCTTTTCTACAAACAATAACTACTGGAGTTTCAATGGGCCACTGCCCACATAGCAATCTTTGTATGAAAAACATCTTCACAAATGATTGAGAACAAAGCAGGAAGTCTTATGCAATACGAGAAGATATCTTTCAGGAGTGTAAAAATTTCCTCACTCCTAAAAGATATCTTCAAGAACGATTTAAGAAATCCTATAGAAGTAAGAACATTTTAAGACTTCTAAAAGATATCTTTTCGTGTTGCATAAGACTTTTTGCGTTGTTCTTAATCGTTTCTGAGGATATGTTTTAGACAAAGAGGAATGTGTGGGTGATGATCCTGCAATGACATTGAAGAGCTGTGAGTGGTCCTTTGAAACACCTGTAGATAGTTTTGTTCCTGTTAATTCCAGCCATTTGAATTATAACATTATTCTCCGGAAAATGCCAAGTAAATCCGGATGAACACGAGCAGCGCAGGCAGTGCCTGGTTTTTATAACGTAATCTGCTGGTTTTCATCCGGATTTGCCTGGGATTTTCTGGAGAGTGATCTAGGTCCCAACAAGGAGAGCCTTATCGCACTCATAATATTGTGATGATTTTGTCAGGAGGCTAATTTTTGCACTAGGGTAACGGATTTAGTTACATCATCTTCTCCTTAGCTACCAGGAATTTTGCAAACTCTGTAACATCAATGAATGAGCCAAAGGTCCGTGATTTACATCAACTGTTCCCAAGATGATCCAATCGTACGAGAAATCCAGGCGCAAACACCACACACCTATAACAATGATAAGAGTAACTCACTTGATTTTTTGTCAACTTCTCACGAGGGTTGCGTCAAAGAAATATAAAACAATTACTAATGATTATTCCAATCTATTGTAATATCAGAATCACGAAGATCATTCGAGAGTATATATGGGATCAACAGAATAGGGTATCACCTTCATCATTGAAACAAAATCAGCAGAGATATCTGTTGAAATATGTAACGAGACCTGCACCGAGACTGACAGAATATCTTAGTTTATCTCTCCAACAAAATTGGGATTTGACGTGCTTTTGTCACAGCTCAAGTGGAAGCTTTATTTTGTTTGAAATTTTCATGTCTCTCATTATTGAAACAGTAAGTATAGATCATTTTTCAATTTCAGTGTCGTGCGAAGCCCCGATTCTTTTTCTCATCTTTGACATTATTCGAACAAACTGCCTAAAATATGTTGATTTCGTGTACATGGTGTATAGTTTTTGTCCTAGTTCCAGTTTTCTTCAAAGCCAAGTAAACTCGACAGTGTTATTTGAATCTACTCCGTGTTAGAAACGAGATTTATTCCGTTGAAGTTTCATCACTACATCAACGGAATCTCGAGTTTTCCTCCTAGGTGAATTTGTTACGATTCGAACATGCACTTCATTTGGATTCCCCAGGGGGCATGAACTGGAATATAAAATTTTCAGAACTGAATGTGGTGCTCTCCAGTGTGGATTAGTGAAAGTTCGAATGGAATGCAGGGAGTGGGGGTATCAAGTATATTCATGTTGTATTACCAACACAAGTATACTTGTGTTGGTGATTATAGGTGATACCCCCACTCCCTGCATTCCATTCGAACTTTCACTAATCCACACTTGAGAACGCCACATTCAGTTCTGAAAATTTCATATTTCAGTCTATGCCCCCTAGGATTCCCTTCACTAAAACCCGTTTCACCTTTCACCGATCGACTGCTGGAACAAAAAATAAACAGAATGCAGGGTCGGCGCCAGGGAATCCGCCGCCCCGGGCGATAGCAAGTCCCGCCGCCCCTGCATCGGAGAGTACTTGACCAACCAAAAAAAAAAGGTCCCTAACATATGTCGCACCGTCGTGTTGAAATTAAATTCTGGAGATGCTATGAATATCATTTGTGATTAGTTAGTTTCCCCAATGAAAATATTTCTCTTCAAAACTTCAACAATTTCTCTGCAAAACTTCAGTATCGCAATTCTTAGAGAAAGAAAGAATTTTTTCAACAGATTCATCTTCCAAAACTCTGTGAAATTCTGCATATTTCTGGAAATTTCTATTGCCAGTAAAGGTTTCTCTGTACATTTCCAGCTTATTGGTCAAAGTTGTTTTGTTGAGAAATGTTGAATTTTCTCAACATTTTTCTACTTGATAAATGGTGGAAACATTTGATGAGGAAAGGAATTTTCTCCACGAATTCATACATTTCTCTGTAAACTACATTTGCAGAAAAAAATTTGAATTTTCTCTTTATTTGTCTATTCCAAGAATATTACGGCTTGTGGCGGAGAGTTGAGTTTTCTATACAAATTCATACATTTTTCTCAAATCGCATTTGCGGAGATAAAGTGAATTTTTTCAAATTTTTCAATCGACTCAAAACAACTCAAGTAAAGTTCACTAGTAGGCCTCGAAAAAACCTCTCTTCCACGACCCACTCATTTTCCCTTTCGGAGGATTCTGAATCGATTAGTCTATATCTGACGGGAACGAATTTTCTAAAATTTTCTATTGATTTGACCCAGCACTTGGAAAAATTTGCAAGTTAAGGTCGAAAAAAACCTTTCTCCCACGATCTACTCATTTTTCGTTTCATAAGATTCTGAATCGATTGGTCTATATCTTACAGGGACGAACTTTCAGAATTTTCTATCGATTTTACTCAGTACTTGGAAAAATTTACAAGTTGAGGTCAAAAAAATCCCCTCTCCCACGACCTATTCATTTTTCGTTCCAGAAGATTCTGAATTGATTGGTCTATACCTCATGAAAACGAATTTTTCAAAATTTTCCATTGCGATGATCCCTATAAGTGGTACTTGAAGATTACTGTAGGCATCTCGGAGATCCGCTGATGTGATAGAGGCTTTGCTTCTCACTCGCAGGACCCGGGTTCAATCCTCACTGAGGAAAGTTCCTAAAAATGGACTTTCAATGTGGTGTCTCTTCCGTAATGTCATTCAAGTCGAATTGGAAGGAGATTTGTTGAGATAAACTCCGAACAAAATTTTTTTTTCTCAAGCAAAAGTGAATAGATAAAACCGAGATTCGTAGAGTAATGCAGAAATATGCAGAGAAGTATTTAATGTAATATGCAGATTTGGCGAGTTTTGTACGAATTTTGTGGAGAAATTCATAAAATATTACGGAGATTGGAAGAATTATGCACAATTTTGCAGAGTAATGCAGAAATATGTAGAGTAATATTTATGGTTAAAAATTCTGCAAATTTCTCAAAGCGTCCAAAATCTGACAGTCATGGATAAAAATCTGAAGAGTTTTCACCAATTTCAATTTTGAGAAACTTCTTTCTGCACTCGCTACCGTCATAGGGAGAGTCAGCAAAATTCTCAAAGCTATGGCTGCATTTGGAGCGAAATTGTGCCGCGTGATGAATTGAAGAGTATCGAACTAACCTCACACGTATTTACCAACACAAGTCAAAGACCTTTCAGGACAATACAAGTTTACAATACCTCATAATGGCGACCATAGAAACCCAATATGATTGGTCCATCAGAAAATCCACTAGAAATTACTAGCGATCACCTTTTATACGTATAATACATGTATTATACAGGCTATATATTATACGTCAGAAACTGCATTTGACAAGTAAAATTCTCAACCTTGCTCCTGATGCCATCAAACAAACGATCAAATGAATTGAAGTGAGCATCTCATCAACAATGTCGAATCCCATTTTCATCTGCAGTAACAGAGAAAAAAGGATGTCATTGAAGTTTGAATCGGTTATAAATACGAACCGAAATTCCAAACTCACAAAATCTGTTGAATTATCTATATTTAATTCCGAATTAACTCCTTGGAACTGAAAACATCGTTTGAAGAATGTGTTGTAAGATTTTTGCTCTCTAACAGCTGAATATTGTGTTTTTTGAACACTAATTCGTTTCAATAAACGATTCAAACTTCAGTAACATAAAAAAGAAGGATACTCGACCCTGGTGAAAAGGAATTGTATAATAGAAAGTGTCAGGAACGTAGTTGGGAAGTATTTGGAACGTGGATTTGAGCGTATACCGAGCCTCAAGTGGAACATCAAGAGTGGTTCGAACGTATATCTGAAGGGTGTGAAGCGTATCCGAAGAAACCCCAATTTCATAGAAACCGGGCTTTACGCACGGAAGCGTAACCCTGGTTAAAAAATTTAAAGAAATCTAAGTATTTTTGAAGTAAATGTTTTCAAATTATTTAGGATGTGTTTAGACTACTTAAGAACCGATATTTGACACAAGTAGAGAGTTTCCAATCACTTAGGATTCTTTTTCGACTCACAGTTGATTCCGCCGGCTTCCGCACTACACACGTAGGCAGTTTAGGTTTACTTAGGTATTATTTGGACTAAACTGTGATTCCGTTTATTTCCGTGTGGAAGTAAAAAAACTGTTTCCGTACACTTCCACTCTATTTGCGAACCAATAAGTTTAGGAACGGTTATGAATGCTGTGCACATAATGTCTTCCTATCACTTGGGAACATTTTAGGTTCCAATCTGCTTCCATTCACTTATGAAAAATCGGAAATGAAATTTTGAAAAGTGTTCACGTATACTGTAAATTAATTCACTTCCCCGACTTTACGCTGAGACCTAAAGAGGATACTTCGGTTTATTTATGCTTTGTTTCCGCACTGATGAACTTGGGAGGAGTTATGAATGAAATGCATATAATGTCTTCCTATTACTCGGGAACATTTTAGGTTCCCATCTGCTTCCGTTCACTTGTGAAAAATCGGAAATGAAATTTTGAATAGTGTTTACGCGGTGTTTGGAATAGTGTTTAGCGAGCGGGAGAAATTTGTTTCATCAAAACTTGAAATGCACCTAAGTGAATTGATCAATGAAATACTGAAACCATCGGAAAACCGTTGATTGCCTTCATCCAGAAGTAACTCCTGAATCGAAGGTTTGGTTTTAGTTATGAAATTTCCGAGACAAAAACTCCTAGTAAGTCGGAAGTAGCCGTAAAAAAATTTTTTGTTTAGTTTTTTTGACCAGGGCTAAATATTTTTGAAGTAGATGTTTTTAAATCACTTAGGATCTCTTCCGAGTACTTCCGGACGAAGATTTTACACATGTAGGGAGTTTCTACTTGGGATTCTCTTCCACATGATAATTGATTCCGCCGATTTCCGCAATCCACACGTAGAGAGTTTAGGTTTACGTATGACTTGCGCTAAACTATGGTTCCGTTCATTTCCGCGTAGGTGCAAGAAAACTGTTTGCATGCATTTCCGATTTATTTTCGCACGGATATATTTGGGCGTAGTTAAGTTTACTGACCGCGTAGATGGCTTCTAATTACTCAGTTGTATCTTAGGTTCCAATCTGTTCAGGTGTACTTATGAAAAATCGGAAAGAAAATTTTGATAAATGTTAACGGTGTCAGGTGACCTGATCCTGGTCAAAAAGACTAAACAAACCTAAACAAAAAAATTTTTTCACGGCTACTTCCGACTTACTAGGTGTTTTCATCTCGGAAATTTCATAACTAAAACTAAACCTTTGATTTAGGAGTTACTTCTGGATGAAGGCAATCGACGGTTTTCCGATTGTTTCAGTATTTCATTGTTCAATTCACTTAGGTGCATTTCAAGTTTTGATGAAACAAATTTCTCCCGCTCGCTAAACACTATTCAAAACACCGCGTAAACACTATTCAAAATTTCATTTCCGATTTTTCACAAGTGAACGGAAGCAGATGGGAACCTAAAATGTTCCCGAGTAATAGGAAGACATTATATGCATTTTATTCATAACTCCTCCCAAGTTCATCAGTGCGGACACAAAGCATCAATAAACCGAAGTATTCTCTTTAGGTCTCAGCGTAAAGTCGCGGAAGTGAATTAGTTCACAGTATGCGTACACGTTTGTCGAAATTTCATTTCCGATTCTTCATAAGTGAACGAAAGCAGATGGGAATCTAAAATGTTCCCAAGTGATAGGAAGACATTATATGCATTCTATTCATGACTCCTCCCAAGTTCATCAGTGCGGAAACAAAGCATAAATAAACCGAAGTATTCTCTTTAGGTCTCAGCGTAAAGTCGCGGGAGTGAATTCATTCACAGTATACGTAAAGACTTTTCAAAATTTCATTTCTGATTTTTCATAAGAGAACGGAAGTAGATTAGAACCTCAAATACTCCCAAGTAATAGAAAAACAGTATGTGCATATTATTCATAACTTCTTCCAAGTTCATCGAGCCGGAAACAAAGCATCAGTAAACCGAAGTATTCTCTTTAGGTCTCAGCGTAAAGTCGCGGAAGTGAATTAATTCACAGTATGCGTAAACACTTTTCAAAATTTCATTTCCGATTTTTCATGAGTACACCTAAACAGATTGGAACCTAAGATGTATCTAAGTAATAAGAAATCATCCACGCGGTCTGTAAACGTAAGCACCTCCAAGTATATTTGTGCGGAAATAGATCGGAAATACATGGAAACTGTGCTTTTAGGTCTGAACGGAAGTCCGCGGAAGTTGATCAGGTCATATGACACCGTAAACATTCCTCAAAATTCCATTTCCGATTTTTCATGAGTAAACCTGAACAAATTGGTACCTAAGATGTACCTAAGTAATTGGAGGTCATTTACGCGGTCAATAAACATAACCACTCCCGAGTATATTCGTGCGGAAATAAATCGGAAACGCATGGAAACAGTTTTCTTGCATCTACATGGAAATGAACCGAAACAGAATCACGCATGCGTGATCAAACTTCCGATCAGCTGTACAATATCTGAGACAATATTTGCCCTTGGAGCAGCGTGTTAGGATAGCTCAGAGGTTAAGTAGGTAGGTCTTATAGGTAGATAGGTTCGGTAAGAGTTCAAATCCCCTTTAGGTAGGAATGAATTTATCCTCATTTCCAAGTGGAATGCAACAACTTGGGTGTCCACAAATTCACAGAATGTATCGAGTGTTTGAATTAATTTTCATTTTTATTTTTGCTCCAGTTATTGGTAAATCCGATGTTGAATTTCAAATAAATTATTTTTCCAAATGCGGAACGAAACCTAAAAAATCCAGTTCCTCAATTGCGGAAGTGAGCTGAAAAAATTTGTTTCATCAAAACTTGAAATGCACCTAAGTGAATTGATCAATGAAATACTGAAACAATCGGAAAGACGTTGATCGCCTTTATCCGGAAGTAACTCCTAAATCAAAGGTTTAGTTTTAGTTAAGAAATTTCCGAGACAAAAACACCTAGTACGTCGGAAGTAGTCATAAAAAATTTTTTTGTTTAGGTTTGTTTAGTTTTTTTGACCAGGGAATCCAAGAGTGGATAGGAAGCATATGAGAAGTATTAGGAAAGTAATCTGCAACATGCTTACGCTTCCGTTACTCTTTATAACACGCTTCCCTCTCACCAGGGGAGTCACGAGTTTTTTGACGAAGTACAATTTGAATACCAACGAAAAAATAGACAGAACGAAACTAACAGTGATATAAAAAAAGGCTCGTAGTTTTCTTAAGAATATCAAAATTTGGAATTCACTCGTTAACTTTCCCCTCATGTGGCGGATGATCGCTTTGAAATAATGATTATAATCCTTGTGAAATTTAATTTTGACACTTCGTGTAATTTGCAGTGGTGCTCATTGGGAATAATAAGGATGAAGACAATAAATTTCCCAGCCACCCAAAGCATTTTTTTTCGAGAACTCGAATGGAATTGTCTCAAAATTTTTTTGAACTAATCAATTCATAAGAAGTTCTAAAAACGTTCTGTTTTGACCCTTAAACGGTAACACCTCCCAAAATCACGCCAACCGTAAACCCCGGTCTAACAGTACCCTGATGACAAAACCCGATAGAAAACGATAGAAAAGTTTCATCGCATTCCCGTAAAATATAAGTGATCAAATTGACAGTGCTTAGAAAAGTGATTCCAATAAACATAACATAAAGACATAACCCTACTTTTGGAATTTGTTTTTGTTTTGTATCTAATAAAACATAAAATTCTTCAAAACAGTGATCAATTAATGTGATTTTTGTGATAAGATTATATTTTGGTTTGAATTGATTATTTTGCGCTTTCCACTGAAAAATTATTCACATCATGTTATGTGTAAGAAGTGAACTAGAAAATATTACAAGTTATGAATGTATCATCATGATTCCTCAAGTGTCCCTGTTTTTCA
The DNA here is from genome assembly GCA_018340375.1 of Gonatopus flavifemur. NCBI lineage: Eukaryota > Metazoa > Arthropoda > Insecta > Hymenoptera > Dryinidae > Gonatopus > Gonatopus flavifemur. The sequence goes on from JAFFJZ010000018.1 coordinate 4,581,021, forward strand.
TCAAAATCAAATCCCGAAGGAAACTGTTGTGAAATCATGTTTATGGTATGTAAGAGTCACATAGATCTATTTCATTTAGATTAATCAAAGAAAAGGGCAGTCACGGTTTTTTGCAATGCTTCAAAGTGAAGTTCGTGTATCATTGGCATTCATTATCATTTTGCTCACTTATATATCTGAACTTCTGATTAAGTTACCCTAATAACTTAAAGTGAAGTGGAGGGTTTTTTGATAAGTGACGTGGAATGAATTCCTCACTCAAACAATGTGCATAATATAAAATGAACTGTAAGTTTGTTGGAATAAATGGTCTACGAATAAGTATGACTTGAATCGTTAAAGATATTATCTTACACATATTTCGGAAGCGCAGTGAGTTTTCTTACTCTGATCAGAATGAACTACTGGCATGATAGATACTTAACTGTGATTTGCTTCTAAAGAGTATTTCTACATCACTTTATTGAACAATACATATATGTGGTTATAAATGGAGCCCAAGGGTTTTAGCAATAAAAAATCATCAGTCAAATTACAAGCACAGGGAATTCCCTTCATTACCATAAATTACATGCGACATGAGAAATATTCAATTGATTTTCATTCTTACAAATTGACTGAATAATTTGTCCATATCTAATTATGTATAACATATATATTGTCCATATCTCATTATGTATAACATATATATTGTCCATATATAATTATGTATAATTATGTAATACATGTGTAGTTCAATGAAGATATTTTCAAGTAGGTTTTGACAATCAATATCTCTTATAAGTATCTATCGTGCCAATGGTTCATGGTAGTCAGAGTAAAGAAAACTCACTGCGCTCCCATTATGTAAGTCAATTTCTTTATCGACTCAAGTGTTGTGGATACCTACTCCTTATTCGCAAAGAATTTATGTCAACCAAGTGGCTGGTCATTTCACTTCATACAGATTGTGAATCGAGAGAATGACATCACTTCATTCCACTTGATCACCTGAAAAATCATCAGAGGTTCACAAAAGTGGCAGTGATAGTACATCCTTTCTGACAATTGTTACGATGGATACTTGACTGTGATTTGATTCCAAAAAATATTTGTGCATAATTTCATTGAATGATACATGTACCCACACAGCATGTAGTTCTTGAAGATATCTAAAAGAATATTCCACTGAGAGATCTCCAAGAACGTTCTAGAAGAGTTCTTCCAGAAGTGTTGGAAAGACATCTTGTAAAAAATTTCTAAAAGATGTCTTGATTCAAGACATCTCCAAGACGACCATGCAAGATATCTTAAAGATATGTCTCAGAAGCGTTTGAAAGATATCTTCTTGGAAGACTTTAACAAGATATGTTTGGAAGGATGGATTGTCAACAGGTTTAGACCTGGTGAAAATAAAGCGTGCATTTGGAGCGTCGCATAGGAGTGTTATTACCGTCACATGAGAGTGTATTAAGAGTCAATTGGCGCAGTTGAGCGTGGATCGAGCGTGAAGAAAAGCGTTCATGCACGCTGTACTCACGCTTATATTGAAGTGAGCGTGCATTGAACGTATATTGGCCAGAATCACGTTATTGGTACGCTGTTCGAACTTTATGTGCACGCCGTTTTTTCGCCAGGGAGGTTATGAATACCTGTTCATATGAATTGACATGAATAACCCTTGGAATGTGCCTTTTATTATAATCGAATTACAGATGTAATGAATTTGTTCACAAATCTGAAGCTTGAAAAATTTATATACATGCCAAGAGGTTTTAAATTCTGCAAAAATTACGGTTTTGTAACCTTTTAATACCCGCGCTGGAATTAACGAATCTTCAAGACGTAAATGTTTTATACTTTTAGTACTGAACTTTTTACGCTCCACTTCATGTACAGCCTTCAAGTAGATCCAAAAAAATTCTCATTCATACTCATTAATAAGTTATTCTTCAAAAACGTTGGGATAGCAATAATTTAGGAAGAATCTGTGGTATCCACGACCAACTTATCTGACCATCTGACATTTGTTTATATAATAACAGTTTTTTCAAAACATCACTTTTACTCTGAAAATGTACACCGCTAACGCGATTTCACTGTGTTATATTGAAAATCATAAGTATCAAAACCAAACTGTCTCTATAGCTCAGGTCACTGAAGCGTTAGTACATTGTATGATGCGCGGGTTCGATTCCCGCAACCTCAAGGATTGAGATAAAGTCAACTTCATGAGAGTGCGAGAGTGACAAAGATAAATATGGGGAGAGGGGGAGAGGGAAAAAGAAGAGGTTAGAATTTTTTTGTGTGATCTCTCGGAGACATCTCAAAGATATCTTTAAGAAGAAATTAAGAAATCTAAAAGAGTTGTTCAAGATTTCTTGAAGATGTCTTGAAAAATTCATGAAAATATTTTGGAAGAAGCTTGAATTTCTTCACAAAAAACAATTCTCACGTCTTCTTCTTCCTTCTCCCTCCTACTTGTTTTTATCGCTCTCGCACTCCCATGGAAGTATACTTTATCTCGATCCTCGAGGTTGCGGGAATCGAACCCGCGCATCTTACGATGTACTTACGCTTCAGTCACCTGAGCTATACAGACATTTTGATTCCGATGCTTATAATTGTCAATATGCGATAGTGAAATAGTGTCAGTGGTGTACATTTTCAGAATAAAAATGATCTTCTGAAAAAAAACTGTTATTATATAAACAAATGTCAGATGAATTTCTATCTCATCGTTATTGAAGAATAACTGATCAACAAGTGTAAATGAGAATTTTTTCAAATTTACTTGATGGCTGTGCATAAAATTAAGCGTAAAAAGTTGAGTAACTTGTAAAATATTCGTGTCTTGGAGATTCGTTAATTCCAGCGCGGGTATTAAAAGGTTACAAAATCGTACTTTTTGCGGAATTTAAAATCTCTTGGCATGTATGTAGATTTTCCAAGCTTTCGATTTGTGAACGAATTTATCACATCTGTAATTCGATTATAATAAAAAGCACATACCAAGTGTTATTCATGTCAATTCATATGATCAGGTATTCATAACCTAAACCTGCTGACAATCTATCTTCTTGAACATATCTTGTCAATGTCTCCCAAGAAGATATATTTCAAACGCTTCTAAAAGATATCTTTAAGATATCTTACATGGTCGTCTTGGAGATGTCTCGAATCAAGACATCTTTTAGAAATCTTCTACAAGACGTCTTTTCAACACTTCTGAAAGATATCTTTAAGAACTCTTCAAAAACGTTCTTGAAGATTTCTTGATTGAGTATTCTTTGAGATATCTCCAAGAACTGTGTGCTGTGTGGGATATTTATAGTCATATTTGAAATTCATCATAGAAAAACATAAACCACACAATACCACAGTTCAGAAAGAGTTTTTAATGCATTTATTTTCAATCCTCATAGTTCTAAATTGATTCAGTATGAACGCTTTCTCAACTGAAGTGTGGTGTGGGATATCATGTTGAATGCAACTTCAAATATCTCGCAAACCAAGTGATAAAATGTTTTCTGCTTTGAAGCTCAAACTGTGATAAGTTGAAAAAACATTGATGGAATTTAGAAATTTTTCAACTGAAATCCTAACTATAGGCCTCACTTGAACTGAACCATGATATAACATACACGTTAATGAGAATTGCCTAAAATGAAGATCCAAGCGAAAATAATCATGCAAATGCCCCTTTGTAATTTGTATTATGGAAAGAATCTTTAAGAGAAAAATATTTTCTCCTATTTTATTCCAAATCACGTTTTATTGAGCCAGGGTGTCCAGCGGTTATGGAATTCCAACGGAATGGGTCAATTACGTGGTTTGTTTGAAAAGAAGAACCAATAAAACAAACGACAAAATTCTAGATTCAAACACCCTGATTGAACTAATAAAAGGGCAGGGATGGGCACTTTTGTACTCCCAAAATACTTTTACTGGGAGTACTTTTTTTCTTGTGTAAAATGTCTTTATGCCTTCATATGAGGTCAAAAAAAGTACTCCCAGTAAAAGTATTCCGGGAGTACAAAAGTGCCCATCCCTGTAAAAGGGTTGAACTTTCCTTGCTTCTCCCTATGAATAATCATCATCATCATGAAGTAATCAGTCTCATAACTGGTTTGATGGAATCCTCCAATCCTGTCTATTACCCGCCAAACATTTAATTTCTACATATCTAAGACAGCTCTTGTCTTGTATAATTTGTTTCATATAACATAATCTAGGCCTACCTTTACAAGTTTTACCATTCATTTCCCTTTCCAATATTGTTTCCAATAAACTATCATGTCGTAATGTATGTCCTATCAAATGAATGATGATCGACCTAGTGAAAGTGGCTTGTGCTAAAAAATGTGAGATCAATTCGAAATCAGAATAAAAAATCTGTCTTAGACTCTGCCGCCCCCCTAAGTTTGCCGCCCGGGCAGCCGCCCTGATCGCCCTGCCCTGACGCCGGCCCTGCTGCTCTCTTCATCTCCCCAGTGGTTCTTCTCCCTCACCTCATTCCCTAGTCTGAACCTTTGCTATTCTAGCTATCCATTTCTCTCCCCTGTCTTTATCTCTCAAATATTCCGGTCTTCCTATCGTCCAGATTTTTTTATACCATTCGTTGTATCTTGACTCTACTATCCTCCCCCAGTTCCCTTGTGCTTGATTTGCCTATCTCTTTTCTTCAGCTTGCTATATATCTCTCCCCCTGTTTCTCTTTTCCTTCCAGTTTCACTTGAGGAATGCCCTCTTCCCTCGAAAAAGGATTTCCTGTCTGTTTTCCATTTCCACTCTACTTTCTTACTTTTTGATTCCTCCCAGCACAACCTTGCTGACCTCCTCCCTTTCCCCTATCTCAATCTTTCTTCAAACATCCAGCTCCTTTTTTTCATTTTAGTCCCCATTTTATCTCTTTTTGTTTCCTCTCTGATCATGTACCCCGGTGTTTTACTATCTGAACTTAACGTCCATCTTATATATCTTCCTTGATTTCTTTCCAAACTTTCTCTTCTCTTCCAGCCCCATATTTCGGCTCCATATTCTGCTACTGTACCCACCAGATGATCGAATAGCCATATTCTGCGCTTCCAGTCCCCTCTAAGTCTTCTCTTCCCTATTCCCCATACCTGTCCCATAACTTTCATAGCTTTTTTGATTCTATCTTTTACATGAGCTTCCTGTCCTCCGTTCCTTTGTACAACATAGTCGAGGTATTTGGATTCTTTCACTCCTTCTATGTTTTCTTTCCTTCATTCCACTTTCTTACTTCTACCTCTTCCCTTCTTAAAATTCATCATCTTTAATTTGTCCAAATTACCTTGGAAACCCTTCTTTCTGAAATATCTCTTCAGCACCCCCATCATCCCTTTCATTTGCTCCTCATTTTCCGCTGATACCACTATGTCATCTGCATAAGCTGAAGTTCTCACTCTTCCTCCTCCCAATCTCAACCCCCCCCCCCACATACCGCTCTCCATTTCCTCCCCTATGTCCTCCATAAAAATATTAAACAGGTCTGGGCTGAGTGGGCAACCTTGTCTTACCCCTCTTGCCAGTCAAAAACTCTCACTGTACTCGTCACCTATCTTTATCTCAACTTTTGTTTCTTTGAATATTTCCTCTATCCTATCCACTAGTTTTCCGTTTGTTCCTGTTTCGGTGTTCCGTTTTCTCATCACCTCCCAGAGTTTTCTCCTATCTACTGTATCGAAAGCTGCCTTCAGGTCTACATACAAACCTGACATAGCTCTTTTTTTCTTTTCTATCTCTCTTCCTATCAGATAGTTGATTGTGAAGATGTTATCTATTGTTCCCATTTCTTTCTTGAAACCTACTTGGTTATCCGGTACCGCTGACCTCTCCTCTACTTCTTTTCTCAGTTTGTTCGTCAGTATCGGCGTGTATATTCTGTATATAGTGTTGTCATTATAGTTATGCCTCTATAATTTCCCACTTTATCCCCCTTTCCTTTCTTCTTCATCGGCATGATGATCCCTTCTTCCCAATTGTCCGGGGTCTTCTCTCCTGTCCTCACTCTGTCGCATATTTCATGTATTCCCTCTTCTATTTCCCTGCCTCCCCTTATCCATACTCCATTTGGAAGTTCATCTATTCCCGCTGCCTTTCCCTTTTTGAATTAATACCCTCGTAACCTCATTTCTTTCAAAGTCATCCCTTGCGTTTCTATACTCACCTTCTCGATTTTGATTCCCCTCATTATCCAGTCCCATCCCTACTCCTACTCTTTCACTGGTTCCTCCAAGACTTTTCTCGATATGCTCTTTCCATTCGTTTAAACTAATTCTCTCGTTTATTCCTTTCCTTCTTCTTCTCTCTTTATTAACTAAATCCCATACTTCCTTTTCTGACTTCACCTTGTTCACCTCTTCTTCATATTCTTCTATTTCTTCTTCCTTCTTTTCTTCACATTCATCCTTGTACGTCCTTAGCTTTTTTCTGTATCCTTCTCTTGTTCCTCTATTTCTTTCTCACCTTCTTAGCGCTTGTCTTGCTTCTTTTTTCAGCTCCCAACATTCCTTATCCCACCATTTCTGTCTATCTCCTTACCCCCCCCCCCTGCACTTTTATCCATTCCACTGTTTTTTCTACTTGCTTTTCCACTTTCCTACTGACCTCATCAGCGCTTCCGTTTGAGAACTCCCATCACAACATTTCGCCTCGATATTCTCCGATTCCTACTTCTGACCAGTCCATAATTCCTTTCCTGTTTTGTACCTTTTTCATAAATTTTCTCTCTTCTTCTTCTCCTAAGTGAATCGTTATAGATCTGTGGTCTGAATCAATTCCTTCCGCATTTCTATTCTTCTTGTTATTTTCCACATTTCTCTATCTCCCATCATATAATTTATCCCGGTGTCCGCTCTAGTCCCGCTATACGTATACTCACCTTCCTGATCTCCTTCTATTGCTCCATTCAATGTCCCCAGCCCTCTTCTTCTATAAATTCCAGCACTAATTTCCCTTTTCTCTTGACTTTCGAATCTTTCGTTTTTCTCTTATCAAAACTTTCTCCTCCTTCCAACCCTTCGTTACTCGCTGTCATAGCATTTGAAATCCCCTCCGACTATTATTCTTCCTTTTATGCCCAGTCTTTCTATAAATTATTTGATTTTTCCCAACTTCCTACTCATATCCTGATTTACATACACACCTACAACGATCCACTCTTCTCCCTTCACTTTATTCTCTCTACCATGATTCTCTCCATTAACGATCCGCTCCTTCTTTCATCCACTTCTTCTATCCCTTTCCTTACTCCCATTACCATTTCTCCTACCAGTGAGCCCAAAATGCGGGAGCTGGCGGCCCCCACCACGCAGTCAGCGGGACACTAACACTGTCTCCCCGCGCGTCCGTATGAGAAAAAAAGAAAGTCTAGAATATAGACTTTCTCTGTTCACACGGACACGCGGTGAAACAGTATTAGTGTCCCACCGACTGCGTGGTGGGGGCCGCCAGCTCCCGCATTCTGGGATCACTGCCTCCTACTGCTCTTCCTTATTTATTGGTCCGATTCGCTGCCTGGATTTCCCATCTATAATCCTCTGGCAGATTTTTTTTCACTTTTTCCCAGCTTTTCTCTTCTACCCACGTTTCCATTAAACCCAACACATCCTATCTTTCAATATCACTCCTTAACTCTTCTCCCTTACCTTTTAGCCCCGCCACATTCCAAAAACCTATCTTCAGGCCTATCTTTTCTTGATCCTCTACCTCTCCCTCTTTGTTCCCCCTATTGCATTCTTCTTCTTTAAAAATTTTTGCCTTTCATGTCTTCCCATTTGGTATCTCTCGCATTATTTCTTATCTTCCTGTACTTCACTAACACTCCGTCTCCGTTCTCTCTCAATATTTTTTATATTCTCCTCAAATCTTCTTGAATATCTCTTTCCTCTCTTATCAAGTCATCGTCTAGATGTATGTTCGTCCCTCTTAATAAAGCTCTCCTACCCATTACTTCACTTTTGTCCTCAATACATTCCATTTCTACTGAAACCATTTTTGTTACATTTTGCCCTATCCATCTGGAATTTTGTATTCCCCTTGAGATTCTCAATTTATCTTTTATTCTGCATGAGCTACTTCCATTGCTGATTTTCCTATCTCTATTCCTCCTTTCATTATGATGTTTTTCCTTCTTTTCTCTCTTTCCTGCCTTTCCAATTCATTTCCTATATTTTTCATTTGATTTTTTATCCCTATGAATTCCTCATTCTCTTCTGTTTTTTGACCCTCACTCACTTCCGGCCGGCTTTATCTCTCTTCTATCTCCCTTTTCAATTCCCTTATTTTTTCATCTACTTTTTCCTCCAATTCTTCCTTCCTGACTTTTTATTCTGTGCACTTTTTCCCATTCTTTTTCCAATGTTCTTTATTCTCGTCTCTAACTTTTCTTCTATTTTCTCTCCCATCATCCCTTCCATTACCTTTCTCAATTTCTCTCGTTTTGTTTTTTCCTCTTCATGTTTTATTGTAATCATTTCCATCATTTCTGACTTCATTTTTTCAACTATCCCTAACATGCTATCCCATAACTCTTGATTTTTCTCAGGAGATCTTTCTACTTCCGCACTTTCTTGAATACTTTCAGCTCCTCTAATTCCTCCCCCTCTTCCTTCTCATAAAAGCTTCAAAATTCCCTGTTGATCCTGATCTATTCCTCACCCCTCCTTCTATTTTGCCTTTTGGCATGAAAAATTCTTCCATGTTCCCTGATCTCCCATTTTATTCCCAGATTTTGCTTGCACCTGGATACCTGCAACCCTTCGCCCTTTTATGCCTTACTCTATATATTGCCTCACTTGTCCCTTCGGTTATGACTTAACCCACCTGCACCGTCCCTCTGATTCTCCGCTCCCCCCTATCCGCTGCCAGGTGTCGCTAGTTGTCACTATCAACAAATATATAGCTTTTCCCTCCGAAGGATTTTTTATCTAACCTAGTCAACTAAAACATTTCACAAATCACAAACGATTGAATTTTGCTTTTTTCGAAACTCTCACCTTTACTGCTACAGCTTCCTATATATCCCAATTGTACTTTTCTGTAAAATATTTCCTATTCTGCACCTTTCTTCCCACTTAATTCCTTCATTTTCTCTCTAGAGAATTTCACGCCTTTTCACTACACTAACTACCGACCGGAAGCCCTCTACACACTCCACATTGACGCAGTACTGATGGTTTGAGCGTCGTCAGATTGTCGTTCTCTACATTACAAACCGAACAAGATCAAAGTACAAGAATTCTCTAAAGTGAATCTGGTATTGATAAAAGTTGGATGTAAACAAATTTTTGGAAACAACTTTTCTGACAATCGAACCAGAGCTACCAAATTTAAGATTTCCGGACTTTCCTCATCATTAATCCTAATTAAATGAGGTTCCTCTGAGAAAATTTACTCCATTCTGACCAAGATGCGTCATTTTTTCCCCAATTTTTGGAGAAAAAATGGAGTGTTTTGGCCAAAATGAAGAAAATTTTCCTAAGAGTTTATGATTAATAGATGTATGTACAGAAAGATCTTCATTCAGTAGTTTTGATCAAATCTGACACCATAAAAGCGTATCTGACACATGGAACTATAATTCAATTAGTACATGTTTGCTCGAGAATTGATATAATATTAATTTATCCCTTTAGCGCTGCAAATTTTTCACACCATTTACTTCTTATATGGGAAAACCCCTGGTTGAAGGAACCCATCGGAATTGGACAAACGTCTGATCAATCAGTTATACCTTTGCCCGATTAGAATGAAATTTTGCGAGATTCAATAGGTTTCTTGAACTAGGGGAACCAGGGACGTGCCGTTTCGTGCTGTTGCAACGGCAAACGGTTATTACATTTACAAATGATTCATAAAACAACTTTCACTGTACCAAATTATTTCGTACTTATAGTGAGGCTTGCATAAGAAAAGTTTACAACGAACTGTGACTTGTCATTTGAGGAGAGATTGAGACGTGCTTTTGGGGTCATGGATTTTCGGGGTCGGGGACAATTGATCATGGTTTTTCAGTATTCCCAAAAATCCATGGAAGTCTAAGTCTAATTATTTGTGAATGCTTGTGTCGTAATATATATTTTGTTTGAATGACATCATGAAAATTCAAATCAAAGAACGTTTTAGCAACTTTCAACAGGATTCAGAACGATGTGATGTTGAATGTATCTTGGATTAAAATGAAATCATTTTTCCAAAGCCCCGCTTCCGTTTTGTGAATGATATAGATTAAAAGTATTACAGCGCAACTAGCTCCTCGAAAATTCACATTCAAATTCACTCACAATAAAAGTTAGGAAGACAATTTGAAATAGAAAATAATTGATTACTCTGCATTTGTAATATCAGAAGTATTAAAATATTAATTTCTAATAAACAGAGAATAAGTATGAGAGAGAACATCTGAATCAAAATGAAATATAGTATTCAGTCAATAACATTGGAAATACAAAATATCAAAGCAAATTCTTCGCATTTTTCACTACGTTTCCTAAATAATGGATTTCAAATAAAGCAGCCCTTGATAAGAAAAATATCTCTCTGAATCTCTGAAAATTTCATGTTTTTCACAGGAACACAGAGAGATTTAGAAACATTCAGAGAAGTACAGAAGAATTTGACGAGATTTAGAAGATTTGAGAAAAATTCAGAGACAAATGAATTGGGAAGAACTATGCGTTGAATTTTTCGGAAGGATTCAGAGGTAAGTGAGTTAAAACAAATTTTTGGTGAAAAAATTTCAGAATTTTCAGGGGGTTTCAGAAAAATTCAGAGAGATTCAAAGAAATGCATTAATAGATGAAGTGGGGACAATTGCGTGTTGAACTTTTCAGAAGAATTTCGAGCAATCCCAATAACCATTTTTATGGAAGTGTTCCGAACATCCTAAAAGATGTTCCGAAGATATATAACAGACGTTTTATACAATATGATGATATATCTATTATATATCTTCTTTCAAGATATCTCAAAGTTCTATCAAGAAGTCTTTCAGATATTTTAAAAATATTTTTGATGAGATGTCTTTGAGATACTTAAATTTGTTCGAAAATATAAATTAGATCTCAAGACATCAAATGAGATTTAATTATATCTCTTGAGGTAAAAAAATGGAATGAAATCAATCTACTCACATCTCAATGATGTATCTGTTTGAATAACAATACGTCTACTCAGATCCAAGCAGATCTATTTGAAAAAAGTTGTTGATTGACATAGATCAATTGAAATCTAAATAGATCTATTTAGATCTACAGTGATCTAAATACGAAAGGAACTATGGCGTGTATTTAGATCTGCGTGAATTTATCTACATACATCCTGATCTAAGGGCATCTATCTACATCTATCCAGGTGTAAGGAGTTCTATCTTCTTCCATTTTTTTAATCTAAAGAGATCTCATTAAATCCAATTTGATATCTTCAAATCTGATTCATTTCTCCTCGGATGTTGCATAAGACATGTAAGTGATCCAAGAGAGGGATCTGAAAATTTTTACTAGGATTCTGACAAATTCAAGACAATTCAAATAAATTTAGGGACAGGTCCCAGACAGCACCGAAAGTTCTCGGGACGTTTTAGAAACGTGTCCATAGTTTTCGAGATTTGATTCTGAAAACATCATGTTCTAGATGTTTTGAAAACGTTTTTTTTTCATGCATTCCGCAAGATTTTGAAAATGTTATTCTCATGTTCTTAGGTCATTTTTGAAACGTTTCTGAAATATTAAACCAAATGGGTATTCGTAATATGTTTGCATGATACTTTGAAATGAGACTGGAAACATCACCTTCAATATAATTTATGCACAATTATATTTAATCAAATCATCATAGAGAATTGAAGGATTGTTTTGAAAATTTTATAATTTCCTCTAAAATTCACATAACTCGCTTGGTTATCAACTGATGTAAAATTCATTTTTATTGCATAGAAAATATAAAATCCATGCAATTCCTTTCATTTGAAAGATTTAATTACACATATTTACATAACATGAAATTTCATATCCAAATTGACAAATCGAATGCCATAACCAAGAATTTAATTTGATCAAAACTGCACTTTATTCAATAAACAATCAGCTCACTTTCACTTAAACTCGCTCAACATTCAAATATTTCACGTAAATAGTTCAATATCATTAAATTCTCACGTTCAGAATGATATCATTGCAGGACTTTTTTGTGGACATCTGTGTGACACATTGCTATGTTTTGAAAATGTGTTTGGAATATTCCAATTCTCCAAGGAATAATATGAATTTTAGTGACTGAAAAAGACGAGGAAATCATTCATGCGACGTTTTCAAAACATTCACAATAAAATGTTTCCATCACCTCTCACGAAAACGAAAATAAAACGTTCTAGGACATTTTCACGTTTTCAAAACATACATGTGACGTTTTGAAAACATCCTGGGACGTTTTTGGCATGTTTTCTATGTTACCAACCACGTTTTGAGAATGTTTTCAAAACGTCCCAGTGCTGTCTGGGGTAAAGGTGGAAGAATTTTTGGTCGAGAATTTCAGAGGAATTCAGGCAAATTCGAGGGAATTCAGGAACATTCTAAGGCAAATAAATGGTCATGAATTTTTAGTTGAAACTCTCATAGGGATTCTGGAAAAGATTTTCCATCTCCGGATTGAAAAACTATTTATAAATCTCCGCAAACCTCTCTAAATTCCTCGAGATTTTGCTAATTCACATCTCGAGGCTTCTTTGGATTCACCTAAATTTTTCCAAATGCCTCTGAATGGCTTGAATCTGTGTAAATCTCTACAAGGAGAACAGTAAGGTTTGTAATATTACTGCATTTTGCACTACGGCAGGATAAGTGGATCAATATAATTTTCAGAATACAGTGTAATAAAAATACATCCTCTGTGATGTGGAGTTGTGTCAAATTAAACAATATTCCAAATCATTAAGTATGACCTTTTACTACACTGTGTTGTACAAATTATACTACTTCACTTCTCCCGCTACTTTAGCATAAAATGTAGCAATATTTAAAACCTCATTTTTCACCGTGTATGAATCCTTCAAAATGTCATTCATCTAGATGTCAAAGCTTTCTCTGGTTTTGTAAGAATCTCGCTGAATTCCGCTGAATCCCTAAATTTTTCGGAATCAGTCAAATTGAGTTGACAAAGCTTTTTTCTAGTTCTTCTGAAGTTTTCCTTTTCTCGATATTTCTCTGTCTTTGTGAATGCCTCAGAATTTCACTCATTCATAAGTCGAATGAGAATTGAAATCCTGAAAATCATTCATTACAATATTGTTTCTCAAATTGGAATTACATACAATCATGGAACATACCTAATTACTCTTTTCAAATTCGAATGATAAATGAGTCATTATTCAAAGTCCTGAAAAATTGGAAATTTTTCAGAGATATCCTGGCAATTCAACACTAGTTTCTGAAAAATTTGGGAAATTCAGTTTGGCTGATTCAGAAGAAATCAGAGAGATTCAGACAAATTGAGAGAAAGCTATGAAATTTAAATAAATGAAATCCTGAATCATTCAGAGAAATTTAGAGGGTTTTGAAAGAATTTACAGAGGTTCAGGCAAAATGAGAGAAAATTTTTGCATCTGAATAAATAAAATCTCGAGGGATTCAGAGAAATTAAAAAGAAATTCAGAAAAATTCAGAAAGAGTGATGAAATCTAAAGATATGAAATTCATTCAGGTATCTGAGGTATTCAGAGTATTTCAGAAAGATTCCAAGGAATCCCGAAAAAATGTTTTGATCTCTGTCAGAGGAATTTCGAGGGGTTTTGAAAACTTCAGGGGAAGTTGAAAAAAGTTAGAGGTTTAGAATTCACGACTACTTATCAAGTCTCTAATTTCCTCTGAATTACCCTCAATCTTTGAGAGAAATGCCCCTAAACATGGAGAGATTCAGAGACATTTCAGAGAAATTTTTGTCCCCAGGGGCCCCATATGCCATGCAGTTCGTTGATGAATTCTCCAATGAATCTTTGAGAACTTGAGAATTCTAAACTTCACTCTACATTAAAATCTATTGAAATGATTCTGAATGATGACTTGAAAATCGTTTTATTCTCATTTCGTTCGATCTGTCACGTCCTGCAATTTTTCGACCCTTCAATGATGTTTTAATACATTATTTCAGGGCGAATTGCGAGACTTTGGTCCGTCTTTTGCCCTGACCACACGCTTCACGACCCCGGAAGCGAGAGGACCTTGGAATTCTTCGCTTCTCAACTCTTCCTCTTTTTAATTCTTACTTTTCCCATTTACCCTCCTTATGTACATTGTATTGTGTATCGCATGATACACATGCAATGTGGATAAGTCTGTCCTACCTCTTCCACCTCTTGCGTACTCTGCACACTTTCTTCTCTCTCTGCATCGTGCCTGCCTAGTCAGTCGCACGATGTAGAGAACTTTCTTCTTCTCTTCTTCTAGTCTATTGGCCTCGCACTCGTACACGTTGCTGTTTGCTGCACGTGTAACGAGTGTTCTTTACCCTATACGCTTTCTTCTTCACTTTCTTTTCCCTTTTCCCAAATTTCACGATGGGGTTGTCGAGTGGCGATCTCGGGCAAGGGCCTTTTTCCTCGGATTTCCAATAGCTCCTTGTTCAAAATTCCTTCCAAAGCAATAAAATAATTAAATTCTAATTTTTTTCCTTTCACATTATGAATAGTTGTATTGTTCTCGGCAAGCCACGTGCGGGCAATGTCGATGTTGAGGCCAGCGAAAATCTGGCTTCGGCAGCGATAAAGCACGTACGGGGCTCATCAGCATCGAAACCTAACACCGGATTCCTTCGGAATCCGATGGTATGTTGAAATGCTGATTGCGCTGGGAAAAATACAACTCCCTCTTGTTCTTTTTCTTGGCCCCCACTAATTTCCCATCAACCCCTCCGGGCCCGAGACCGCCGCTTGGCAACGCCAACTCCTCAGTCTTCTTTCGACTTTTTAACCTCGCGTTCTTCCTTGGTAAGTTTATCCGGGTGCTCCTTCTTTGCTTCCCCTCTTAGACACTCCGGTGAATTCGCGAGCGCAATGGCAAGAAAGTTCCACTAGGGGTCTATACTTCCCCTTAGTGAAATAAATTAAGAAGTTTACGTTTAAATATCCATCACCTGAGCTATGAAGGGATAAAATTCTATGGAGAGAATTCGGGGCCCTTCCGCTCAGGAGATGGATATTCCAAGGTCCATTTTCTATGCCATTGGAGTCCGTGTTTTCCCCGGATTCGTCGGTTTGGGGGAGCAAGGAAGGAGACATTTCTGAATTCGTGGAGTTATACGATTCTACGGTTCTGTTATATTTCCAGTTTTATCAATTTGCTTCATTCTTAATTCTTTAAATAAATTCGGAATTTCTGGGTGATCGCGTGGTTTCAAGCGTGCTCGGAACAAGTGATAAGTGTTGGACTGCTCAGTCCAACCGATTTTAGCTCACGCTCTCTGTTTCACGATCTACTCGCAGCTTTGGGCAAGTCCGTATTTTCATTACTCTCATTCTACCTGGTTGTAGCGCCTATTTCCCGACTTTATCTCGATCTTTCCTTTTATCTCGTCCATCGCTGCGAATGAAAGTGATATCTATATGGATATATCAGTATAAAGTCAATTTCCAAACATAATATGAATCGTGTTTTGTATTGTAATTTTTTATTGACAGAATTATTCCAGAATATATTGAATACTCCATAACGAATCTGTCTTAAATGATACCCGTTCACGTCCATATCCTCATCCACCCCTGAAGCGAGAAGCAAGGTATCCCGATGCCTCAGACGGTAAAAGCCTACAAACATATCAGTCTTGCCGCTCGGGTTGATATTAAAATTCATGCTTTCGATAAATTCCATTATCGAAAACGAAGTTACGGAGAGTCCAATTAACGCTTCGAACTCATCCGTAACAGATCCATCCCTAGTGAAAATCTTAAGTTTCAGAGTTCATCAAAAATGCCCAGAATATATTTAGAGATTTTCAAAATTACCCTGAAATTCACAGAGATCAACAAAGGATGTTCGAATTTTCAGAGGCTCTCAGAGATTCTGAAAAATTCTCAGGAAAATATTTTCACTAAGGATGAATTGACTTGAAGTAATTATAATCATTTTGAATTTATAAACCCACAGAAAGAAGACTGAAATGAATTCAATACATTCAGCCAGTTTGTTTCTATCTGCAGGGTTTTTATATTATTTTGAAACAATGTTTAAATAAATGCAAACCTATGCTGTTCATCCACATTTTGAATCTGGGATCTTCTGTTTTGGGTAATGTGAATAAGTGATAATTATTATGCTTGCCATTATGGCATTGTTGATATGTCCAAAAATCGACCACTCTACCACTTATCATAAAATTGTCCATTGTTTCTTTCTTTGTTATTGTCCCAACACTGAACACAAAGACGTATCACTTTTTTACACGTTTTAGATTTATATCCCAGAGAGTTACACCAGGTTCACTGATAGTTTTTAATTTCATAGTTAGTTTGCAGTTCACTGATGTATTTTACACTCTCACTCCACGTTTTTGATAGTTTATTGTTTTCAATTCAATTTTTTTCACTCAATTTTGACATCTGTCACGACACGATTTACACTAAAACAATCATAATGTTGACGGATATAAGATTAAAATAGGATAAACAAATCTTCGATAACAAGAAAATGAATTGCCAATTCGGGAAATAAAAATTTTTTATTTTTGTTTTCGTTTTTTTTCACCCTTATAACATTCCAGAATTTTGTAACTTCTGTGTATTTGCAATGTATGTGAATTCCACATCGAACGTGGAATTCATAAACATTGCATCAACACCCCAGATAGAACAAGGTTTCTAAAGGAGTTCATAACAAATACAATGTATTCGTATAAAACTCCTTTAGAGCTCTTATGCTATCTGGGATTGAGAGTGCAAAGTTTGAGTTATGAGGGTATGTGATGAAAGAAATGAATTTGAATAAATAAAACGGGGAGAAAAATGAAAAATTTCGGGTGAAGTCTTGCGACTGTAAACAGTCGTGTAACGGCCGCAAATGGTTCGCGTTGTTTTTCGTAGAGAAAAACAACGGATTGATCTCAAGAATTGACAATTGTGTCGCGCCAAGTTCAATACGTTTGAATCTTTGGTCCATTTACATGAATATCGGTTGTTATATAATCAATATCATGTTATTTTCCCAAGGAGTTTGTACAGAAAGAAGTTTGAATAGTTATAATTGATACCTTATGTATGTTAAATAGTTAACGTTATATCACTTACCTCATGAATTAACCCTCTAACCGTAACCCCGGTCTCGCAAACCGCTATCAAAATTGTATTTGCTCGTAATTCGAACTTTTTTGGTTGAATTGTTTGACATTTCATTCCTACTCTGCACAGAATTGCTCACTAAGTTCTGTACATAAACCCACTATCCTACCTCGTAGACATTTTTAATGATCTAAAAAATGTTTTCTTCACTTCTAACAACTTTGAATATCTAGAAGCAGGTGATAGCGGTCTGTTAGACCGGGGGTTACGGTTGACGTGATTTTGAGCAGGGTTATGGTTTAAGGGTTAAAATACATTCATTGACTTTCGCATTTTTCACATTATCCAGCTTCCTTGGGCATACACTTCGATTTTTGAAACAGGAAAACCTTCCTTCCTTCCTTCCTTCATTATTATATATGAGATTATAAACTTATCACACGTTGATTTTATTGGGAGATACATATGGACTGAAAGACATTCTTGAAAAGTGAGAAAATTTATACATATGGGTATATACAAATAAGATATCTTAAAGATCACAAATAATAATAATAACATATTATAGAGACATGTTTGAGAAATTTCACTCGAGATATCTTTTGAACCATGGAAACAGCAAAAAAGTTCAGGATGAGTTTACAATGAATACCTTTGAAACCATGAGAATTCATAAAGAATCTTTCATGAATATGTAAGGAAGTGCTGAACCCCCCAAACCGTCGCATAAAATTTTTTTGAGATTCATTTCAAATACTTTTCAAACTAGATTTTAAAACGTTTTGCGACACTGCAAGATACTCTAAATCTCAATGAGTGAAATGTTACCAATTGAGAGTTAAAAGTTGATTATCACAAATTAGTTCAATTCACAGATGAATCCATAATTCAGAATTCTCGAAAAACAAACACATATCAAAAAGAGATGAAAGATGGTTGTTGTAAGGAAATTTTAATTAGATGGACTGTAACATGAGAAATTTAATGGAGTCTGACTGGCGGAAGGGAAAATTGTAGGGTGAACTGACCATGATTGATTTCTTTAACTTTACTCTATGTTTCGTCACAACAATTAACAAAATCGACTAACAACGTCCCTCGCACTTGAGGATGACAGGAACTAATATATTCCACACAGTTTGAGCAGTCTACGAGCAATCCACGGAACTAGACAGAGAGATGCAAATCCGAGCCGTAGCTAATTGAATTGACGAGACGGTCCTGTATCGCGAACTAGTGTGTCACGATTCGACTCTTATCCCGCCACCAATTTGTTCGATTCCCGCCAACATACGGTAGGCGAGAGTAGTCTCCACCACAGGTGTCTCGTGTCCGAAGTACTCCCCGCCGAACCGCAAGCTATTCGATCCACCCGAAAGCCGGTGGAAAAGTGCTCTAGACAGGAACACCAACAATGGTGGAAAAAAAAACTTGCACGTGAACAGATTCGAACGCACGAGATCTTGTATTCCTACTGTGAAGCGAGTACTTAACCGCTAGACCATCAACAGGATTGATAAAACCATCGTCATGCTTCGGTTATGGAGTACACTTGCAAAAAGAAATGAAAAAATCTTGGAATGCAACGAATGTAAGAAAATTTAAGAATGATTCATAAATGTACATCATGTAAATCAAATCTTTGTCCCCATGGACGCATTCAAAAGGGTATCCAGGGGAGCCCGAACTCCTCTTCCTGAACTGGATACATATACAGACTTTATAAATATATTTTCTTCTAATTGGTTATTTTTTCCATTTGTTTGTCATTGCATTTTGTTTCTCCTGAGGGAATGTACATAATTATTCCGTATCCTTTGAATTGATAACCGAAATGAAATCAAAACAGTTCTAGAATTATATTTCGCGTTATTTCTCATGTGTTTAGTGAGAAATTTTTTTTTTCAGACTTAATTATTGAATAACTTTGAATTCACATATCAAAGTTGAAAAAAACAGATCAAGGAAAAAGGTGAAGGAATGAAATAAAAGCTGAAAAAAGAAAGGGTGATGATATTTGATTCATAATTGATATTTTCAAAAGCCTGCTATCAGTTTCAAGTTATAAATGATATTTCATTTGTATATTGAAAAAAAATTACCAAATCATTGCCAATAAGGGGGCGTCCATCAATTACGTGGGGTGTTTAGGGGGGAGGGGATCAAGCTAAATCTCGCTAAATCTCACTAAATCTTACTTGGGGGAGGGAGGGTCTTAGCAAATCTCAAGTAATTTTTTTTCTAGCAGAAAACGGTGTAAATATGCGTGAAAGTGAAGTTGAAAAGGTGAAAAATATTTCTAGAATAAGTTATGGCAAAATCAGACACAATAGTGTTTACACTAATTTACGCATTCAGACTCAAAACACAAATTTTTAAAAATCCCACGTGGGATTTGGGGGAGGGGGGGTTGCGGAGAATCTCACGAAATCTCACCAAGGAGGGGGGAGGGGGTCAACAATCCTGAAAAATGACCCACGTACATAATGGACGCCCCCTAATAATCATCTCCACTTCCATCGACAGTACAATTCTAAATATCACAAATTAGTTTGTATTAATACCACATTGGCGTGCGTGTAGAATCGATCGTAAGCCCTCTGGAGGATATTCCAAAACTAAAACGTGATACAGTTCGTATGATTCCCGCCCGTGGCGCTAGTCAAAACATGATACCATACTTTTAACATTGCGTTAGCAATCTCTTCAACTCATCTCTGCCTTAAGGCCTAGACACACAAGTCACGTAAACGTGAACGTAAGGAACAGAAGGCTGAGCAGATCTCGTATACGATTTCTGCGCATCCGTCCTTACGTTTACGTATCTTGTGTGTCTAGGCCTTTAACCAGTGTCACCGACAAGAGCGCTCAAATATGTCAGTGCGGAATGTAGTCACGTGACCAAGCTGCGGTTCCCCAGCTCGACAAATATCGGAACATGGGCCTTACCTGACATAGCTATACGACGGTCTACGATGCCTGTAAGATAAAATGAAAATGATTCCATAACCCTGTTTGTACCTTGTATCTTGTTGTACTTAGAAATGGAAACTAATGTCAATTATATTGTTACGAAATTCTTCACTGTAACGGTTGAAATATATTTTTGTGGGCTCTCTACTTGGATTAAAAAAATATATAGATCGATCATAAGAGGATGAATCTTTGATTTGAATCTTTTTTCAGTATGATGTTCTACAGGAAAGGCAATATAAAAATGATGCGATGATGAAATATCCAAGTTGAGTGGAAGGAATAAAAGAATTTGGAAACAAACAATAGTTGAGCGTATGTGAGATCAACAAAATTATCCAAAATGTATCAGTACTTTACTAGTAAATTTGGTTTTCGAAAATATTTTGCACCAATTTTATTAGAATTCCGTTGTTTCATTAGAGACACATGACGATGTTCAGATTTTGATGAGCAGTCTCTATATGTCGGGTTCTTTTCAAATAAATGCTGCGGGCATTTTTCATCAACGCATTGAAAAGGAACAATTGACTGTATATGTGAGTACCCTGAACTTGAGAATAAATTCGCTTCGTTTCAGGTTCATTGTTCAATCGAACAATTGAAACAATTGAAATAACAATTATTTTCATTCCATTGAAGATTTGAAGTTTGTATGTGGAGAACATTCTTTTTCCATGCAACTGTTCATGTTAGTAGATTCACTTCTTGCCTGCGAGGTTGACTCAACTACGTGAGATTTTGAATGAAGCTTCTACTGTGATTCGTTGACGTTCACACACATTGCTTCATAAAATCAAGTGATATGTTTGAGACAATGAAAGGTGGCGTAGTTGAGTCTACAATTTCCAAGTCATTTCAACTGAAAATTCGTTGATTCATTCATAAATTCGTCAACTACGCGTGGTGGTTGATGGCACTTTTATTTTGTTCTCAGTGCGGTACTCGTGCGCTAGTTCCTAGATTTTTTCTCCGTGCAGAAGGGTCAATTATGATAATTAACTTATGACACAATATCTACACATTTTCTGGGAGATGTCTAAGGTAATATTCTCAAACCATTGAACAAATATCTCAAAATTCTGAGGGACATCTTCAGGAAATTCTGAGTAATATTTTTTGATATCGCGTGATAAATATAACCCTGAAAAAGTAATATTTTAGAAATAATGAAGAAAATTTTGCAACTCATTCAAGGTGTCTTTCCAAAAAGTTTTAGAAGAATTCCTCAAAACTGCTATATGTGTAGTTCTTCCGGAGAAGGGGATGCATTGTCAGCATGACTGGACACAGATAAAACTGATAAAAAATATAATTTGAAGCCTGATTCAACTCTGATGACGACTCACCATCAATTGCAGGTTTCCTTTATGTGAAGAATAAAAAGTTGTTCTCATAGGTAATTCATATTTTTCATTTATTTCAAGTTGTTCTCATAGGTAATTCACATTTAAACACAGTCTTCGCGGAAATTTGCTATCAAGTACGAACAAAGCACGATAACTTCCCAAGTGACACGAGACATTTCAAACATTCGGCGTTCTTTTCGTGATCATGCATAAAATGCGGAAATCAGACTGTTTTGGATAAATTCAAAAAATACACTCTGAGAATGTTCATAGAATAAACATACCCTAAAAACTCCAACACAGTAAAAAATAACGTCAAATCCCAAAAACCATACAAACGTTTCACAATAACACTTGAAAAAAAATCCTTGAAAAAAATACTTCACTCTTTCCGGAAGATTACTTGATATAACAAATATCCCTAACAGCACTCGGAGGTTCTTGAAACGTTCTAAGAACGTCCGGAAGTGTTTTGAACGTCCTCAGAACGTTTTAAAAACGTCCAACGAACTTTGTGCTGTCTGGGATACCATTTCAAGAAAAGATGTGAAAGGCAACCCTGTTTCGGAATTCGCATCAACCAGGAACACTTGGCGTGGCCGAAGAAGATTTTATGAAATTATATCATTTGAATTTCTTGTTTAATGTTCTATAGAAATTCATTTATATATAATAAAGGCTAAAAACTCCTACCATCGGCCACGCCAAGTGTTCCTGGTTGATGCGAATTCCGAAACCTCCAAGAACTCAATTCTACTGACATTTCAGTTTGTGTTTTCATGTAAGGTTTCGTTATTCATGAGAAAAAATTTTGAAAAGTTTATTTTACTGTTGAGATTTGGAATAAGACTATTCCTTGTATCATAATGATTGAAAATTTATTATACATCTTCTGTTTCAAAACCAGTACAAAAATTTGAAAACTGTATTTTACTTACATCGTAAAAATTATATCTAAATTTTATTGATGTAGTATAAATTATAGGTATGCAAACACCTCATATGTTTTGGTAAGCCTCTATTCAAATTAATAAATCAAAATAATGAATGAATTCGTATGATTATGGATATTTTAATATTTTAATCAAGACATTTTAATAATACTTTCAAGAAATCTTCAAGAGATATTTGAGAGTTCTTCAGAAAGTCTTCAGGAGGGATTTAAGAATTCTTCAAGAAGGATTTAAGATCTCTTCAAGAGATCTTGAAGACATCTCCAAGAAATCATTGAGAATTCTTGAACATTTCTTGAAGATGTCTTCCAGATTTCTTGAAGACAACTAAAAGATATCTACTGGTGTTGCGTAAGACATCTTTTCGCTCACGGAAAGAGATCTTTTGGAAAGGTCTTGCAAGAGCTCTTGCAGTTTTCAAAGACATCTTTTAGATATCTAAAAGAGCTCTTTTTGTTTTTGTGGGACGTCTTGCACTACCTTCAATTTCACAAGAATCATTTGAGTTTCAAGAAATATTCAAGTTCAACATAGAAAATTTTTGAAGATTCTTGCAACAATTGTAATAACTTGCATAAAACTAAAAAATCATTTATAACAGCGTCAGAACAATGAGTAATTGTGCAATTGATGATATTCAATCACAATATCGTATAACACAATTTGTGCCAACAATATTTTTGGTATATTCACATTTCGTACATTCCGTTATGGTAGTTATTTGGTGCTTCACTAAATTTTTAATAGCCATTGAATTTTCGCAGATAGAAGCGATGAATTCTCCTGCATCTTGTGAGTGATTATGCAAGTATTGTGGACCTGCAAGCTGTTTTAAAGCTATGATATCGAGGTTTTTTTGCGAATTGTAGTTCTGAATTGAAATATTTATGATGTCATTGGGGTCAGATGAATGTAATTGTTTTGTCTTAGAAGCACAGTACAATATACACTACATTACTGCATTCAAATAAGAAGACACACCGTCAACATTAGGAAGACCCATTACCCCAATGAACATTTTCGGATCAGTCTTTTGGATCAATCTAAAAAATATCTAAAAGAGATCTAAAAGATGTCTTATGCAACAAATTTAGATATGTTTAAGACATCTTGCAGAAAGACATCTTTTAGAAATCTAAAAGACATCTTGGAGGAAGACATCTCAAACATATCTAAATTTGTTGCATAAGACATCTTTTAGATCTCTGTTAGATATCTTTTAGAGTGTTCCGGAAGACTTCCATAGAAATGTTTATTGGGACGTTTAACGCGTGAGTTTCTGTTGATTTTTCATCAATATTTTGGCCCCTGGATTATATATTATCCAATATCCTTATTCCTGAGTATCCAGGTGAAAAAGTTTTTTCACTGAGTAAACTCTTTGAGTAAAATTACAGGTGGATCAAGAAAAGGTAGGAAGGATGCAGGTATACTATACATCTGTATGTTACTTACTACCACGATTAATACCATCAGGTAGCGTAGAAGGAAAATGAAGAAAAGGCAGGAGTGCAGTGGATATACCACAGTCCCTTGCATTAGGTACACTATTATCAGATTCTTTCAATAGAATCACAGATAGATGAAGAAGAAGCAAGAAGGATGCACATGTACCATACATCTTTATGTTACGTACCACAATGATCAATGTCATTAGGTAGCATCATAGGAAAATGAAGAAAAAGCAGAAGTGCAGTGGATATACAAGTCCTTGCGTTGAATAATACCACTATCAGATTCTTCGAACAGAATCATAGGTGGATGGAGAAAAAGCAAAAAGGATGTAGATGTACCATACATCTGTACGTTAAATCCTACCATATCATTAGGAAGCGTTGAAGGAAAATGCAGAAAAGATAGGAGCGCAGTGGATATACCACAAATCTTTGCATCGGGTGCATTCCACTGACCAATTGACGAATGATTAGAGAGACTGTTCAGGATCAACTCGACGAAAATTGAGCAGATACAATATTCTGATTATAGAAATTGCTACAGAACAACTACCGGTCAACTTGGCTGATGTTACTGGATGTGACAATTCATTCTGAATGTTTTCTTCCAAAGTTCCATCTTTTCAGTTGTTCTATTCAAGCTGGATTATATTTGTGTTCTTACAAACCATCATTTTCATCTTTACTTATCTTGGTTTTGGAATGATTCAATTCTCAAATATCATGAATATTAAATGGTTTGGATATTTGATACAATATTGCTTTTTAATGACCATGAATCACTTTGGATACATTTTGAACATTTCATGGATCCTAGAGTTACTAAATCTCTCAACCCAAAAAACTCTATGACAATTCAATACAATTCATGATATTTGAGAATTGAATCATTCCAAAACGAAGATAAGTAAAGATGAAAATGATGGTTTGTAAGAACACAAATATAATCCAGCTTGAGTGGAACAACTGAAAAGATGGAACTTTGGAAGAAAACATTCAGAATGAATTGTCACATCAAGTCACATCAGTCAAGTTGACCTGTAGTTGTTCTGCAACCATTTCTATAATCAGAATATCGTATCTGCTCAATTTTCGTCGAGTTGATCCTAAACAGTCTCTCTAATCATTCGTCAATTGGTCAGTGGAATGCACCCGATGCAAAGATTTGTGGTATATCCACTGCGCTCCTATCTTTTCTGCATTTTCCTTCAACGCTTCCTAATGATATGGTAGGATTTAACGTACAGATGTATGGTACATCTACATCCTTTTTGCTTTTTCTCCATCCACCTATGATTCTGTTCGAAGAATCTGATAGTGGTATTATTCAACGCAAGGACTTGGATACCCACTGCACTTCTGCCTTTTCTTCATTTCCCTATGACGCTACCTAACGACATTGATCATTGTGGTACATAACATAACGATTGATATATATTTTTTTCTTGTAAATACAAAGTTATTTTACTTCTGTTAAAATAAAACGCAAATGAATGATTTCTAAGTGTTATTGTGTTGTAAATGTATTTTGAATGTTTTCAGATTCATGTCACAATATTTTAGTTCACTGTATATATTTAATTGTTTGCCAGTTGGACCTTGAAGTGGACCTGACCTGAGGATCTGCGGTGGATGGACTCTGCTGCGGAAGATGAAAATGAAAATTGATGGTGGTGGTGGCAAACACTCAGATCTATGGTATATTCATTTCATTTTGTTTCTTCCTTACTCCCCTGAAACAGTACGTAAAGAATCTGATACCAGTATCGGATGGACCTGTGACATATCCATTGCGCTTCTCTATTTTCTTCATTCGAATATGAAACCAATAAATGAAATTGATAGTGAAGATAGCTAGCATACAAATTTGTGATACGTCTGCTTCATTCCTGCTTCGTCTCCAGCCACTTGTGATGCTACTCCAAGAAACTGATGAGCCCAGCATGTTGTAAATATCTGTGGCATATCTACTGCATTTTCAGCTTTGACAAAATCACTGTATTCAAGAGTTTTTATTGAAACAATATTTGAGATACTTCGATATAACTAAAGTAACTGGAGACCAACCTCAACTTCTACCGTTGGTCAAACTTGTAACATCCCATTTGGTTTTGTCATCGACTTCACTTTCCAAAAACTTTTGATATTGCGTTGGGGTTTTTTGATGAATTCCTCTTTCTGATCAGAAGGGATGATTCAGTTATTGATCCATTACACAATCTTCAATCATCCATTTCATGCTATTGATTACCAATTTAATACAAAATTTCCACAAAACCACCTATATGACATTGATAGTGGTGTTAGACGACGTAGAGGTCTATGGTATATTTGCTCCGTTTTTGTGTTTCCTTGTACACCTGTGATACTACTCAAGCAATCCAATTACAACTCTTGTTGAAATCAAGTATCAGATCAATAAGAAAAGATAAAACGAAGCAAATGCACCATCCGATCTGTACATTGTCTACCCCCACTATCCATTTCATTTAGGTAATTTCTTAGGCAATGTAGTATTGAACATATGAACTACAGATTATAAAGTGGATTTTACTGATAATGAATGGCATAAAATGGATGATTGAAGATAATGTAATAAATCAATAACTGAATCATCCCTCATAATCAGAAAGTGGAATCCATCGAAAAACCCCAACGCAATATAAAAAGTTTTTAGAGAGTGAAGTCGATGACAAAACCAAATGAGATGTTACAAGTTTGACCAACGGTAGAAGTTGAGGTTGGTCTCCAGTTACTTTAGCTACATCGAAGTATCTGAGGTATTGTTTGAATAAAAACTCTTGAATACAGTGATTTTTTCAAAGCTGAAAATGCAGTAGATATGCCACAGATCTTTACAACATGCTGGGCTCATCAATTTCTTGGAGTAGCATCACAAGTGGCTGGAGACGGAGCAGAAATCAAGCAGACGTATCACAAATTTGTATGCTAGCTATCTCCACTATCAATCTCAGTTGGTGGCCTCATAGAATAACCTGAAATCCATCCATCTGGTACTTTATGTAATATATAATATATATCATTTGACCTGTAAATGAACAGGTTGACAGATCGAGCTCTGTACCACGTATCAGGGTACGCAAGCCACCGTGTTAATCACCGAAGTTGTGTACAGTAAAACCTTGTTTATTTCAACTCCGCGGAATGTGGCAGTCTCGTTTATTTCAAGCCGAGAGGGGTCCCCACCATGGGAATAATACTCAAGGCGGTTTTACACGATCGATTCGTGATTGGTCAACGCCAATCGTTATCAGAAATGCACCTTGTGCTTACCCAGTATACAGCCGTAACTACTTTTGTGGACACACGTGGATTATGGTCATTTATTCATTTGGTTTGGCATTGTGCGGAATCGATTAATCAAAATATACAAAATTTGAGGTTATTGTGATTAATGTCATAATTGCAGGGAAAACAATTTCCCTAACTTTGTGGTCGTCTCATATGGACTGCAGTACATATGTACTTTGATTTTTCAGTTCCTTTAATTGAACCTCTTCTTTGGAAATACAATACTTATTTCAAGATTTCAATGAGTGATTATTGATGTGATAAACACGCGATTCATCATGAACGATAAAAAAAACGTAAGGGGTATGAATATCATCCAAAAACCTTCATGGCTACATAATATTTCTATGAATTTGATAAATGTTTCAATTCTTGCAGGAAAAATCCGCAAAGTCCCCAAATATAAACAACTTCCACTCAAACAGAAACTTGCGATAATCGCTTTGAGTGAAGAAGGTGAACAAAATAAAAACATTGCCAAAAAATTTGGAGTGTCGCCATCGGCTATAACGCGCGTGATTCAAAATAAGAATAAATATAGTATTTCATCGCCAAAGAAAAAACTGCTCCAAAAAAAAACAAGGCTGGATACTGGAAAATGCAGAGAAACAGAAGAGGTTCTATTTCAATGGATGAAGCAAAAGAGAAGTTTGGGAATATCTATTTCCGGTCCTATATTAAAAGAGAAGGCATTATTTTTTAATAAAGCACTTGGTGGATCAGATTCATTCAAGGCCAGTTAAGGATGGTTGCAAAAATTTAAGCAACGCTTTGGAATTCGTCAAATCAGTATCCAAGGGGAAAAGTTATCCGCAGATCGAGAAGGTGGGGCACAGTTCCAACAAGAAATCCAAAATATCATCAGCGAAGGAGGATACACCTTAGATAACGTATATAACGCCGATGAAACTGGCTTATATTCCAAAACCCTGCCAAAGAAAACACTGGCGTTCCTGAACGAAATAGCAGCACCTGGACATAAAGATTCAAAGGAAAGAGTCACCATTATGAATTGCGCCAATGCAAGCGGAACACATAAAATTCCTCTCATGCTAATTGGCAAATCTTTAAGGCCTCGATGTTTTAAGGATGTTGGTCAGTTGCCTTTGGAGTACAGAGCTCAAAAAAGTGCATGGATGAATAGTAAGTACACAATTGAGTGATATATTTAATTTTGAATTTTCCTACTACACTTTCAACCTTAGTGTATTCCATATATGCGTAACCATTCTCTAAATCTATATCTTCCCTCTCTCATTGGAGTTGATGAATATTCTGTGAATTCTTCTATCTTTTTATGTGTTTGATGTGTTATAGGCGCTATTTTTAGGGATTGGTTTGTCAACATTTTCATAGTTTCTGTAAAACAGAGAAAACCAGCAGCAGGAGAAAAATTCCTGCTGCTCTTAGATAACGCACCTTGTCATCCTTCGGCAGAAGAACTTAATTCAATAGACGAACAAGTTCGAGTAGTCTATTTACCTCCCAATGTAACATCGTTATTACAACCGATGGATCAAGGCGTGATTGCATGCATGAAAAATTATTACAAGGCTTCTTTTCTGCAAAAGCTAGTTTTGTCCGATTCAAAAGCTGCTGATACCATTGCATGTTTCCTCAAGAATTGGACATTGCTTGACACTGTTTTAACGGTCGCTGATGCATGGATGTCAGTGCCTACATCTGCACTAGTACAATCATGGAAGAATTTATTAGGCGAAAAGAGCCTTGTTGCAGTAAACCAAAATGAAAATAAGAAACTGGTTAACATGCTGAATAATATTCATGGTCCTGGAACTTATTCGGTGGCTGAAGTCCAAGACTGGACTAGTGAAGATTCGAACGCACCTGCATGGCGTGAACTTTCCGATCGTGAACTGACAATGGCAATCTCTAACCCAGAAAATGTTGAAGTATGTATAAAACTAATTGATGAATAATTCAGTATTATGAAATATTCACATATTTACATGTCACATTTTTCTTGCAGGATGAACCAGTCATCGATGAAGCGGACGGAAACAATAATCAAGATGAAGATGCTGAATTCTACGATCGCGATTCGGAAAAGAATAAGGTCACCTTAATAGAAGCGTTCAACAGTTTTGAAACATTCAAAGTATGGTATCGGCAGAGCAGCAATTGCACTATGGAGGACGTGCTTTGCTTGATACGTATGCAAAGAGTAATGGAATCTACTCTTTATTTTGCAAAATGCCAGAAAAATTCAATTTCAGATGATTGAATCCTGATCTGACTTGGAACCTAGATTTTATGTACATATGTATCAAATGTTATTCAGAAATAATCTGCTTATTGACATTCCAATATTTTACGTATTGTTTTAAATAAAATTACGATATTTTATTTCTTGAAATTTACACTTGTACCTTCACTCTCATCATTTCGCACAACTGCTCATATTTTTCTATAAATTTGAATTCAGAAGCATAAAATATTATCATATAAATGGTCCGAATCATAGACAAACTTTGATCAACATTTTTTCACTTTGTTTCAAGTCTTGGAATATTAATGAAATGAATAAACTGTTGAATCTTTTCACATTCACTCACAGTTTCATCAAATTTTCAAAATTTATCACATTTCCTCTATATTCTCGAACATATATAGCTTGAATTCTAAAAAGCCATCTATAACTCATTTCAAATTTCCATCATTCCCGCGTTTACTCTTATTGGTTGAACAAACCACGTGCCCGGCCAAAAGTGGGGGAAAGAGGGGAAGCGTCACGTTGAAATAACCGAGTAGTTTCAATTGAAATAAACGAGACTTGAAATAAACGAGGTTTTACTGTATTTCATCTTCCACAGTACCAGGTGGCGTTAGTGTGTCTGGGGAATTTTACCTACACAAATACGTTCTCATATGTGAGCGGGGAATCCCATAGGCTACTTCACACACATGCAGGGTACTGAATATGCGTGTGATAGATATATAGGTATACTTATATATAATAATTTTTTCTATTTCAGATATTCAATTTCCTGATTTTTAAAAATGCTAACTTATTAACAAAATACAATTTCAATTACGAAAAATCAATATTAATTGGAATGAATAAATTCACAATTCAATTCAGTGTAAAATGAATAAAAATGATATAAATGCTTGTTTTTCATTTATAATCATTTTTCACAAAATTTCATCATAAATTCAAGCATCTCAACTGATATTGATTTTTCTCAACTGAAAATGGAATTCCGTTCATAACTCAACATTCCTATAAATCAAGTAATTAAGTATCTGAAATGAAAAAAGTTATTATTGGAATTCAAAAATAAATAAATGATTATTAAATTGGAGGTGGTTACTTGGAATTATATCAACTTAGCCAATATTCAAAAGTATATTTATAACAAAAGGTGTGTATTCGGTAAGTGAAAAATTTCAACATATATATCCACTTTATATACCAAAATTGGTTTCATAATCCATATTTTAAAAATTATACTGTACAATTTTGCACTTCAAAGTATTTTATGTTTCTATTACGTGTTATGAATATACTTTAGAATATTCTTCATGAGAATTTGAGAATTATAAAAATTTATTTACTCCACTTATGTAACAAACTGTGAATATCGTGTACACATATAAAGCGTATAAATATTATATGAAAACTTGAAAACACCGCGCTTGAATATTGAAATTATCTCATCAATGTTCACAGAAAATGTAAAAACAGAATGTTTGATACATTGCTTTGCACGAAATTTTCCAAAGAAAACAGTGGAGAATTTCATTTTTATGTTTTTTCCATGTTTATAAAACACGTTAGCGTTACACTGCAGAAAATATTCAATGTACATTACCTATTCAAAGTTTGGAGAAATCACAATCAACTGTGAAAATACTGTGTTCAGCGTTAGGGAAATATACTTTTTATTCTAACAGCCCTACGCTCAATGTTATGATATCACAAAACTTTTGTAATCTGTTCGCATCCAGCATAAGTGATAAAGTTTCCTACGCTGGATGTTGAAAGTTTACGAGAGTTTGGTGATATCATAACATTGAGCGTAGAACTGTTAAAATCAAAAGTATATCATCTCTCCGCTGAGCACAGTATTTTCACCAAAGACTGATTTTTCCAAAGATTGGATGGGTAATGTATGTTAAATGTTTTATTACATTGTGTTTGATTTCATTTTTCTCTGAACATTGATTCCCTACCAAGTAAGGAATTTGAGATAGAAAAGAATTGGAAAAACTTACAAAGAATACTGTAAAAACATTTCATATAAAATTACACAATGGATCATTGGCAGTATGTTAGCCAATGATATATTGTGGGTTTTTACAGAACATTGTAGCTTTTTACAGTCCTATATTGTGAAAAATTACAATTTTTGGTAAAATAACATTATGAACCATCAGAAAAAGTTACAAACTTCACAATATGATATTGACTAATATATTACCAATGATTTATTGTGTAATTTCATATGAAATGTTTTCACAGTATTCTTTGTAAGTTTTTCCAATTCTTTTCTATCTCAAATTCCTTACTTGGAAGAAAATCAATGTTCACAGAGGAACAAAATCAAACACGCTGTAAGAAACATCTAATATACATGACCCATTGAAAGTTGGAAAAAATCACAGTCTTCTATAAGAATACTGTGTTCAGCGTAGAGAAAATATACTTTGCATTGTGACAGTCCTATGCTCAATGTTATGACAACACAAAACTTTAAGCGTAGGACTGTTACAATCAAAAGTATATTTTCTCTACGCTGAGCACAATACTCTTATGGGAGACTGTGATTTTCTCCAATTTTCAATGAGTCATGTATATTAAATGTTTTATTACATTGTGTTTGATTTCATTTTCCTCTGAACATTGATTTTCTTCCAAGTAAGGAATTTGAGATAGAAAAGAATTGGAAAAACTTACAAAGAATACTGTGAAAACATTTCATATGAAATTACACAATGAATCATTGGTAATATATTAGTCAATATCATATTGTGAAGTTTGTAACTTTTTCTGATGGTTCATAATGTTATTTTACCAAAAATTGTAATTTTTCACCATATAGGACTGTAAAAAGCTACAATGTTCTGTAAAAACCCACAATATATCATTGGCTAACATACTGCCAATGATCCATTAAGTATTTTTATATGAAATGTTTTCACAGTATTCTTTGTAAGTTTTTCCAATTCTTTTCTATCTCAAATTCCTTACTTGGTAGGAAATCAATGTTCAGAGAAAAATGAAATCAAACGCAATGTAATAAAACATTTAATATACATGACTCATTGAAAATTGGAGAAAATCACAGTCTCCCATAAGAGTATTGTGCTCAGCGTAGAGAAAATATACCTTTGATTGTAACAGTCCTACGCCTAAAGTTATGATATCACAAAACTTTTGTCATCTGTTCATATCCAGCAGAGGTGTTGAAGTTTCCTACGCTAGATGTGAACAGTTTACAAAAGTTTTGTGTTGTCATAACATTGAGCGTAGGACTATTACAATGAAAAGTATATTTTCTCTACGCTGAACACAATACTCTTATAGAAGACTGTGATTTTTTCCAACTTTCAATGGGTCATGTATATTAGATGTTTCTTACAGCGTGTTTGATTTTGTTTCTCTCTGAACATTGATCCTCTACCAAGTAAGGAATTTGAGATAGAAAAGAATTGGAAAAAATGACAAAGAACACTGGGTATGCTTCTAGCGAAGGGGCAGCAAGAGCAACCAGTTCTCAATCAAGTCCTCTCTCCCGATCATCCAAGTGTATGCAGACACGTGAAGAATTTCACACGAGGTAACGCATCGTCCATAAGTTCGTGCACCTAAAATTCATACAAATTATATTGTTTCGTTAATATTATATTCTGGCCATGCGTTGAAAAAGATTGGCACGTTAAATTATGAAGAGAGTCATCCATTCCTCTTCAAGTAAATGGGACAGTATGTCTAAATCATATTTTTGAAGTCTCAAGGATAGATTCGAATATGAAATTACATCACAAAACTTCACAGTACAAAG
The DNA here is from genome assembly GCA_018340375.1 of Gonatopus flavifemur. Taxonomy (NCBI): domain Eukaryota; kingdom Metazoa; phylum Arthropoda; class Insecta; order Hymenoptera; family Dryinidae; genus Gonatopus; species Gonatopus flavifemur. The sequence goes on from JAFFJZ010000018.1 coordinate 4,614,357, forward strand.
TTTTCAACCCGTTGCAAAATGTTTATTATAAGTTTATGAAAATTAGGAACTTTACAAGACTTTTTGGTTGTTTCACTCAGATGATTAAATGATGATCTCAAATGCACGCTATAGAGGAGAAATTTTTCGAGGCATTCTCGTATTTGAGTATGCGACTTCCATTGGCTTCAATATATATACAATACTCGAAGATCGGGAAAATATCTATCACATATTCCAACAATTTTCATTAGGCCTAAGGTTCATGAGAGAAGCACCTGAATTCTGAGGAAATATGTATGTATATTTGTATGTAATATATAACATTTAATAGAACCAATTATCGTACCACTCCTTTAACCGGTGCCGTTACAGCCTGACTTGGATTTCGAAGAGGAGGTCCAGGTTCACTTGGTATAGTTGGTGTTGATTGATTTTAGATACTTGAATTGTACAGGTGATCTAAGACAGCTGTAAATTCCTTGTAAATGTCTAATCTGGAAAAAAAGTTGCAAATACATTGAACAAGAATTAGAAAAAAAAATCCTGGTTTAGGTAGATTCTATGATCCATACATCACTCCAATAAGTATAAAGACTCAATAAAATTGGAGATTCTTTTGATCAACCTAAATATCAAAGTTTGAATAGAAAAAATCCTGTTCATCGATGCAAGTCTTGGTAGAAATCCCAAAAGTGCAGTATGTATGTTGAGGAATGTGTGTAAGTGTTTACTTTGTACCAAAATTGTTCTGTTAGAACAAGAGGTGTTCAAATATGTGCAATGCTCCCATATTTATTGTATTAAAACTGTACTTACACAATATGAATTGCTGCGATGAAGGGCTTGACGCTTTGATTTTGAAGTGCATCAAAGGAGCCACTAATTTGAATGAACCTCACTATAATTCAAGTGAAAAGTACACAACACAATTCGATCAAATTTCCCTGTCAATACTCCCATAATAGTTACATGAAGTGTGCACCTTTAACATAAAAACGTGGCCTCAAGAAAATATCTCATCGACTTACCTTTTTCTGAATATGTACAATCCCTTGAATTATTTCCATTAATCTTTGTATCAAACCCAAGTTTCAAATGTGTTATAAATATCATCAGAATTCTAAGATGGATAATATTCATAATACATTTGGAACTTGGGTTTGATACAAAGGTTAACCAAAAAATTATAACTGCTAATACTATGTCGCAAGGCCTAATCTTTATCACAAAAACCCATAAATATAAATACAAATTGGAAATATCCTTTCCAATGATAAAAGTTTATAGAAATAATTCAAGAGATTGTACATATTTTGCAAAAGGTGAGTCGATGAACTGTTTTCTTGAGGCTCTTTTTTTATGTTGAAGGTTATGTTTTTTATGTTAAGGTTTTTATGTTGAAGGTTATGTTTTTTATGTTAAGGTTTTTATGTTACACTTCATGTCACTATTATGGGAGCATTGACAGGGAAATTTGATCAACTTATGTTTTGTACTTCTCATTTGAATCATAGTGAGATTGATTCAAATTAGTGGCTCCTTTGATTAACTTCAAAATCAAAGCTTTCAGCCCTTCATCGCAGTAATTCATATTGTGTAAGTACAATTCTAATACAATAAATATGGAAAAATTGTACATATTTGAACATCTCTTGCTCTAACAGAACAATTTTGGTACCAAGTAAGCACTTACACACATTTCTCAACATACGTACATCACTTTTGAGATTTCTATCAAAACTTGCATCGATAAACAGGATTTTTTTATTCAAACTTTGATTTTTAGGTTGATCAAAAGAGTTCACTGTTCACTGTTTTTTACCACTGTTCACTTTTCACGACCTTACCTTATTCACAATCGTCGCGCCACTGGCAGCGGCATCATAACCATAGCGTCTCTGATTTTGAATTAGAAAGAGGGAAATCAAGCCAGGCACACTAGCGGCGCCTGGTTCTGTGGATAGTGAACTACACGAAACTTTCTCCCCATTTGAGGTTTGTGTACCCTGATGTGTACTATACATATGGTTATGGTTATGGTTATAAATGGTTTAGGCGTTTAGGCCTTTGATGAGCCTATACTGGCCTATACGCCAATTTTCAATCTTGTTGCTACTATGATATGTATCAGGGTTGGAATTCTCAGGATCCTACATGATTTTGATTGATCACTTCTCATAGAATATTGGACTTGATTGGTTGCTCTATAAGAATTCACCAATGAACATTGTGTACGAACGATCCTAGCAGTTCCGAAACCTGATATGTGTATTCGAAGAAAGAAAGAGACATACAATGCATATCTCACATAGAAACTTATCCTGAACATGATCAATCGTGATAGAATAAATCGATGACAATGATGATGAACAATATTCGTAATCTTGTGATTGCATGGAAATTTGACACATTTACATTTCGGAATCATATGAATTGATCAAGTTCGTAGTGTGTTCAATCGAAAGTGCATATTTGAATTATATAATGGAAGTTTAATTATCTTTTCGCGAAATACAATGTGTGGTGAGTATTTATGCATTGAAGTTTTTCTCAGTCGGTAAAAACTCGGTTTACGTGTATAGATACACGGTAGCGCTCGACTTCTGCTTTTTCATTATTTTTTATATATATTTTTTATACATATATGTTTTTTTCATGTACTTGGCGTCTAGACGCTACCGCGTCGATTGATCTGAAACAGTCTCATTCTAAAATTCTAAGAATGTTCATAAAACATGCTCAGAACTCCCAAAAACCTTCTCAGTATTTTTAACCTGTTGTGCTCCTTGGGTTTATTACACTCATTTTTCATTGGTAAATAAAAGATTCTTTGTCCATGGTCAGCAAAATCATATGATTTCAACTGATATGAATATCTCTGTTTATTTCTTCCAATACTCATTTCACGTTTTATTTCCAGATCTGTAGAAGTGAGAAGTATCGAATCCTACGTCAATTTAATTCATTACAACAACATCGATTACATTCATATACCGAATAAATATTGGGCTATCGGTGAAAACTTGGACGGTAAGAGATAAGATATAAATCTCAAATCACCAAAAGATTGACCAAAGCAAATACGGATTCATATTAAGTGGTTTCATTATTGTTTAGATGGACGCGAAAAACGGGAAAGATGATAGAATTTTCAATCTAATCAATAAGCAGTTCATTACTCTGTCAGACTCATCGAAGAAAGAAAACAATGTTCATTTGAAAAAGGTATTATATTACACATCAGCGGAAAAGATAAACTGAAGAGAGATGAATTGAAATTTGAAGAGTTCAGCTTTAGTACTTTGAGAAAACGAACAAGTTGAATTCATTCATTATTGATTATCTCCGATAGTCTGTAAGAATGTACCGTGAAGTCATCCTGGTTGGAGAAATATTGATTTCCACCAAATCTCATGGAAATTGAACCAAAGTCTGATTAGGTCTTATTCGATGAGTCCTCAATGAAATTCGGTCAGGTGAATGCATTTTTCCCATGTGAGTTTGATTGAATCTAGCCAAATCTCATGAAATTTCATTTCATTAGATTCAATGGATTCTTTTAACCACCCTTTAAATACGACAGAGTGAGAATTTCACTCGAACGAAAACATAGGTTTCCTCTTGGTTGCCTAAAGAATGAAACACCACTCTGTTAAATTGAGAATTCACTCTATATGCAGCCAGGAGGGAACCTATCTTTCCATTCGTGTGGAATTTTGACTCTTCCAGATTTGGAAAGCGAGGCATTCAGAGGGAAATTCATAACATAATCTACACGTTCTGTGCATGAAAATTAATGCATTTAGAGTTTGAATGCATTCTCAGACAATACACAGTCTATGCGATGAACGCTGTTGCGCCATGTTTTTAATGTATGATAGTATACTCGAAAAGCATGAATTCATACATCTACCCGAAGAGAACATGAAGCTTCAGCGAACGTTCAAATCAGATGTGTATAGATCGGGCCGAAGGTTCATTAGAGCTAACTTCTGGATTCAAAAACGTTTTACGAAGGTTCTACGTACGTTTAAATGTCCGCCTCGGAATACGTTCAGGAAACATAGATGGAAAGTTCGCTGAAGGTTCATCGAAGGTTTGACGAAGCTTCACAAAGATATTCATACTTATATTGATTTTGATCAATCTATATGAAGAATAAATTGATTGATAAACATAAATCATTATGAATTAATCTATAGAGCAGACGATGCGAATGAAAAGGAATGTCACCGATTTTTGAAAAGTAATTCGCACAACCAACTTCAGTTCACTAGAGTAAATTAGGCTTAATTATCAGAATGAATCAGTAGCGTGGTGAGAACATTTCTATCCTTTTTCAATTCGCGGGAAAATCCCGCCTCTTATCCTTTGTTTCGTGTCAGTTGAAGAGAGACAGACAAGCTCTCACCCCGCCACTGGAATAAATGATCCTTGTCGCTATGAAAATGATCAAATCAGTAACAGGTTTGCTCGAATTCATGCTTTATGAATCGATTAGGGGAGACCGGTGTCAGTTGTAATAACGAAAATTTCCTGGTTTCACCAGTTTCCCTGGTGTTCACACACACTCGGAGGGCGATAATCAACAAATATTCATTTATTCAATCAAGATTGAGTGCTCGGAACTTCTGGAATGCATTATCAATGCCCACCATCGCCATGGTGATGGTACGGCGATGGTACGGCGGAGATGAAAAAATTTACCGATTTTAGCTCCTTTTTCGACCTTCGTCTCGTTTCCCTGGTGTTCATACACACTCGAAGGGTGAGAATTAACAAATATTCATTTATTCAATCGAGATTAGGTGCTAGAAACTTCTGAAATGCTCAATCAACGCCTACCATCGCCATGGTGATGGTGCGGCGATGGTACGGCGAGGATGAACACATTTATTGATTTTCAGTTCATTTTTCGACTTTCGTCTCGTTTCCCCATCTTCCACTCGCTTCGAACGGTGAAAATTGACAAATACCCATTTATTCAATCGAGATTGAGTGCTCGAAACTTCTGGAATGCACGATGAACGCCTACCATCGCCATGGTGATGGAACGGCGATGGTACGGCGAGGATGAACACATTTATTGATTTTAGCTCATTTTTCGGCCTTCGTCTCGTTTCCCTGGTGTTCATACACACTCGAAGGGTGAGAATCGTCAAATATTCATTGATTCAATCGAGATTAGGTGCTAGAAACTTCTGAAATGCTTAATCAACGCCTACCATCGCCATAGTAAAATCAATAAATGTGTTCATCCTCGCCGTTGCATCACCATGGCGATGGTAGGCGTTCATCGTGCATTCCAGAAGTTTCGAGCACTTAATCTCGATTGAATGAATAAATATTCGTTAATTAATGCCCTTCGAATGTGTGTGAACACCAGGGAAACGAGACGAAGGTCGAAAAATGAGCTAAAATCGGTAAATTCTTTCATCTTCAGTACGCCTGCGCTGTGAAGGGAGTAGTTGGGCCTTATGCCGCTATACATTAGTGCGCAGGTGATTGCCTAAGTAGCACAAGAACTTCTCAAATATGCTATGGTGACTCTATGAATGTGAAAGGGATGTGCGAATGAGACTATTCTGGATAAATTCGTTAAGATATTCTATGGAGGTGCATAGAACATAATTATTCGAAACAGTCTCATTTGGAGGTTCTACGCATGTTCGTAGGATTTTCCAAACACGCTCTTAGCATTTCTAACCTCTTCTGCTACTTGGGTGAAGTTCGAATGTATAATAATGATAAAAAAAAATCAGGGACTGTAACGTTATTCACTTTCGTTACTCATATATAAAATCTATATAATAAATATATAATGTGTCGAATATATACATTATTATATATTTTTTATATAGAATGAGTAACGAAAGTGAATAACATTGCAGTCCCTGAAAAAATATAATAATAATACTAATTACACCTGTTCATTAGATGTATGAGGGCATTTCGGATTGCGCATTTTCAGGGGCAGGAGGATATTTAAAAAAAAAATAAGGTTCACGTTACACTACTGTTCGGTGGGGTATGTAGCTCTTGCAGGTATGATATATAATAGTGTATAAAAAACTTTGAGAGTAACTCTTAGAAACTGCAAATGGGGGCGGGAATATTTAAATTTCAAATGAGAATTCCTACTCGATGAAAAAAATTCAAAAATTAAGTTATACACCTAATACGTAGTATAGACGATCCACCTTGAATCCAATACTGGGTGTTTCAGAATACACTGAAAAAACTACACAGGCGTAATTTTGCAGCCAAAATGCAATAATTCCCCGTTTGAAAAAAAATTTTCCGACGCTTAGTTCTCGAGATATGAGCATTTTTAGATTTCTTTCAAATCCAAATCACTCAACAGCATTATGTGCTACGTACTGGAGCTTGACACCATTCGCTAAGTTGGAGAACGGCGGATCTCTGGAAAAAAATTGAACTATCCTATCATTCTTTGTTCCAGAGCTGAAGCGATTTGAAATTTTTGAGCTCTCAGCCAATCAGAACTCAGCAACTTCAAATCGCTGTAGCTCTGGAACAAAAAATGATAGGATAGTTCGATTTTTTCTCCAGAGATCCGCCGTTTTCCAACTCAGAGAATGGTATCAAGCTCCAGTACGTAGCACATAATGCTGTTGGATGATTTGGGTTTGAAAAAAAATCCAAAAATGCTCATATCTCGAGAACTAAGCGTCGGAATTTTTTTTTTCAAACGGGAAATTATTGCATTTTGGCTGCAGAATGACGCCTGTGTAATTTTTTCAGTGAATTCTGAAACACCCCGTATATGCTATCAATGCAATTCCAATCATGATCTCATGTTATGAACGGAACGAATGAAATCCATTGCATTCCACGGAGGAATTCCTAGATGGAAATGGGCTGATGTCAACTGCAGATCATATCCCATGAATTACCCAACTCGATTTTCGCATTCCAGATGGACCTGATGGAATCCATTCAAGTCCGATGGATTTTTCATTGGAATCCATTCGATGTTTTTATCAGGGAAAATAAAATATATGTGAATTAACGTAGAGGTACATGTCACAAAGTAACCCTCACGGAAAGAACAGCATCGTTCCATAACGATACTGATTCTCTGTCATGATTATTCGAAATATAGAGATATCAGTATCGTTCCCATGATGAAACAGATTCTTCGAGGAACGATACAGATAGTTAGATAGCCACCTATATCGTTACTATCACAATACAGTATCGCCACTACCGTCATCTTCTTTCACTTCATTTCTGATTTCTACAATAATCACACTTTTTCTCCGTGCTGTAATCCTGAGTAACCCCAGTTCACGGTAGGGGAAGGGAGGCAAGATCGACCCACGGAGTAAGATGAATCATCGTCATATATAAATCATCTGTGTGTCAGTGTAGTGCGCTGGTTTTGGCAACAGAAAATGAGGCGTATGAGAGTTCTACTGCAAAACTAACAGTCGTCGGGAATGCGTCTGTCACACATTACAGCATGTTAAAAAAATTTCGGTTCAATAATCTAACTAGATCAATTCTGTCATAAGGTCACTTTGTTAATATTCCAGATTTTTTTGAGAGATAGGTTGAATATATCTGAAATATTCGGGTTATTTATTCTAATATTGAGGATTTTCATATCGCTCTATACAGCATTTCTATAGACATTAAAGAAATGCTGTATAGAGCGATATTTTGAAAATATTCAAGTATTGTGGAGAAATCTTACACGAAAGATTTGGCTAAAGTTCCAGCGCCAGTATTCCCTCAAGAAAATAGATTTTCAGTAATATTCCAAGAATATTTATGAAATATTTCATTGTAATGTTCGTCTCGTAATATATCTGAGACATTGCAAATAGGTAACATTTCAATTGACAGATTTTTGACATATTTCTATGAAAGTATACTGAAATGTAATGAAGGTGAAAGATCGAAATGTAATTGAGACATTACTGAGATCTGTGGTGCTGTATAGGATCTATATTACACTGGATCACTAATGACCCCATATGTTGTACGTAAAAAGTGGCACACAAAAGTATGTAAAAGAAACGTTCATATACGCATGCGTTCAATAAGGTCTCGATAATCGATTTAATTCTATTGGTTCAGGTCGGTTCAGGATTTATTTCGAGTATGCGCGTTCACTTATGTACAAATTTCAATACGTGGTTTTGTGAGGCTACCCAGATGACAAAAGAGTTCTAAAAGAGTTCATAATGAATACAATTCATTTATATAGAACTCTTTTAGAACTCTTGTGCTATCTGGGTATGTATTCACGCGCGTTAGCAATCTAGTGTAATATAGATATCTGTGCCTCGAGGTGAATTCATAAAAATCTCATTGATACTCATTATCCATCTAACCAAAGCTGATAAATAACTGGTCAATTATGACCCAATAGTGTGTAATGTTTTTTTTGATAATAATTAATTTGCTGTGAAGATACTTATTGATCTTTAGAAGGGACTTTTCGGTATCTTACCTCAAGTGGCTATGTGCCGCTTCCTCTCTATATTCTCCAAGATGGTTCCTCTCGCGAACGAAAGAACTCCGTATTACGGATTACACCCCGAAGAAAATCTCAAAGACTGACAATTCAACGATCGAGAGGGATATGGAACCTTTTTTAGGTTAATTGAAATGAACAAAGCCTATGTAATATCGGAGGAAGAGTTTATTTAATAACTATAAAAGTCTTGTATTGTATAATCTTTCTCCTTCCTCCTTATGTATCTCCCTTTGACTTCGAATCTATAATCAAATGGAAATTCACAAGTAATTTATTTATCCTAATTGTTCGTATATAAATTGATATTGAACTCGAGAAAATCTCTGAACTACACACGTAAGAAAGCAGTAACTTGCAATAAGTACGGTAACTGTCCCTCAGGTATGTGTATATAACTTTGATTTGCAATGAATCAATCTGTACGTTCCGCTTGCAATAAAAAGAAGTCGAGGGGACTCAGCTGGAAAGAATCTGTGAGGTAAACCTCTTATTTGAATTCTCGTTCATGAGAGTGTGGATGTGACCTGGTTTAGTAATCGAGAAGATCTTCTACAGTTCAATTTTACATTGATTCCCTGGTAAAAAAATCTCTCTGAATCTCTCTGAAAATTTCACGTTTCAGAGAGATTCAAAGAGATCCAGAGAGATTTAGAAAGAATCAGAGAAATTCAGCGCGATTCAGAGGATTTCAGGGACGAATGGGTTGAGAAAACTTAAGCTTTGAATTTTTCATTAGGATTCAGAGATATTCAGGGAATGTCAGAGGGATTCAGAGTAATTCAGGAAAATTCAGAGAGGAATGAATGCAGTAAAATTCTTGGTCCTGCATTTCAGGAGCATTCAGGAGGTGTCAGAGACTTTCAGAGACAGGTCAATTAGGAAAAATTGGGCGGCGGACTTTTCGGAAAGATTCGGGGAGATTCAGGGTAATTCAGAGAAATTCAGAGGAATTCAGAGAAATTGAGGGAGGGATTAATTCAGTAAAATTTTTGGTTCAGGATTTCAGAGGTATTCAGGGAATGTCAGAGGCCCAAAGAGACAGGTGAATTAGGGAAAATTTTGCGGCGGACTTTTCAGAAACATTTGGGGGGATTCATGGTAGTTCAGAGAGATTCAGAGTCATTCAGGGGAATTCAGAGAAGAATGAGTCCAGTAAAATTCTTCGTCCTGCATTTCAGAGGTATTCAGGAGGTGTCAGAGACTTTCAGAGACGCATGAATTAAGAAAAAATTTTCATGAAACTTTTTAGAAATATTCAGAGTAATTCAGAGAGGGATTAAGTCAGTGACATTTTCGCTTAAGGATTTCAGAGGTATTCAGGGAAAGTCAGAGACCCACAGAGACAGGTAAATTAGGAAAAATTCGGCGGCGGACTTTTTAGAAAGATTCGGGGAGATTCAGGGTACTTCAGAGAGATTTAGAGTAATCCAAGACAATTCACAGAGGAATGAATTCAATAAAATCCTTGGTCCTGCATTCCAGAGGCATTCAGGAGTTGTCAGAGACTTTCAAGGCACATAAATTGAGAAAAATTTTGCATGGGACTTTTTAGAAATATTCAGAGGAATTCAGAGAGATCCAGAGTAATTTAGAGAGATCCAGAGTAATTTAGAGAAATTCAGGGAGGGATTAATTCAATAAAATTTTTGCTTCAGGATTTCAGAGGTATACAGGGAATGTCAGAGACCCACAGAAACAGGTAAATTAGGGAAAATTTTGCGGCGGACTTTTCAGAAACATTTGGGGGGATTCATGGTAGTTCAGAGAGATTCATAGTCATTCAGGGAAATTCAGGGAAGAACGAATTCAGTAAAATTTTTGGTCCTGCATTTTAGAGGCATTCAGGAGGTGTCAGAGACTTCCAGAGACACATGAATTAAGAACAATTTTGTATGGAACTTTTCAGAAATATTCAGAGGAATTTAGAGAGATTCAGAGGAATTCAGGACAATTCAGAGGAAGCTTCGAAATCTGAATACATCAAATTCTGGGAGATTTAGAGAAATTCAGAGAGATTCAGAGAAATTCAGAGGAATTCAGTGCAAGCTTTCAAATCTGAATATATTGAATTTTGGGAGATTCAGAGGAATTCAGAGAGATGCGGAGAGATCCAAGAAAATTCAGGGAGATCCACTCAAATTCAGAGGAAGCTTTGACTCCTTGATGAATGAAATCCTAAGAAAAAACAAATACATTCAGAAAGATTCCGGAAAATTTGCAAACTCCATCAGAAAATTTCAGAGAGATTCAGGCAAAGTTGAAGAGTTTCAGGACGTATCACTATCGGAAAAGTCTCTAATTTCCTCTGAATTACTCTGAATTACTCTGAAGTTACTCTGAATCTCTCTGAGATATGTCCCAAAATATAGAGAGATTCAGAGAGATTTCAGAGAGATTCAGAGAGATTTTTTTTACCAGGGTTTTTACCTATGTTTATATTGTGGAATGTTTATTTTGAATCACATGCGACTACAACATCTGTCGGTTTTGTTTATAAGCTTTGTTATCGAATTATCGAATGATTTGATAAAGCGCGAGGGATCTTATCATTGGTCATTGATGTATAATATTATATATCGATTATGGATCGATTGTTTGTCAAATTTGAATGATCTTACATTCCGAGACTTTGCTGTGACGGTGCAAGAAATCTTTAATAATCGTTTTTATTTTGACGCGGTCTCTAATTCTTTCTTAGAATTTTGTCTGGTGCACTCGCATGTGATTCTCTATTCTCTTTCCACGTTTTTCGTCGATCGAACGCTATTATGTCATCGCTTATATGTTAGTTACCGGAATACATACATCGTTCGTATGCCGACGATGTTGACATTTTTTCATAACGGGTTCGCTCGACGACTTTTCGTTCGCTTTTCTACTCTCTATACTTTGCGTGTATACATTATTTTCGACGAAGGCATATGAACACGTCTTTATCTCTTTATAATTTAATAATTCATTTTTCCGTTGGAAATTATTTTATGTTCTTTCACTATCGCGCGGTGTTGTAACCGTATGAATGTCTATGACACATTCGTACCGTTACAAGTGTTGCCGCGATCTCCGATCCGGATCAAAGATTGTCTCGGATCGGCTCGAAATTTCGAGTCGATCTTCGAGCCGATCTCAATAATTCCAAACGATCCAATCTTCGAGCAGAGCTGAAAAAATTTCAGTCGATCCGAGTTTCGAGCGAAGCCAGAACGATGAGATCGACGAGCTAGATCGTTATTGAGAAAATTCCCTATCGGACGAAGGACCCTGGTTTAGAAAAACCATTGATTCTCGCCAAATCTCACTGAATCTCGCAAAATCTCATTGAATCTTGGGCAATGTTCTGATCAAATTTCATGAAATTTCATCTGTCAGAATCGGTTTATGAAACCATATTGTGTTGAATGTTTAATTAGTAGCAGAGTCGATATTAGGATATGGAAGTGGATTTTTCTTTATCGCCAATCCTCTGGAGATAGATTCAATAATATATTTATCTATTTATTCATTGGAAGATGCATTCATGGAGTTTTTATAAGTAACATTTATGAAATTTGATTTGCCGAGTCATAGAAATTTTGAGAAAACGTTGTTTTATACTTGAACTTCGAGAGCTTCAAATATACAATACAGGCTGAAAGTTTGAATACACCCAAAGGAAAAACAATTTTTTCAGTTGATGTGTTTGTTTCAGGGAATCAACTTACTTTATTTACATAAGTTTATTGTGTTTTATATTGTGTAGACATTTTTTGATTATTATTTATGTAGTTTATATGAATTAAATCAATTTCGAACAGCGAAGATGTAAAAATGTTAAATGTCTTTAGGTTAATTCAAACTTATGGTCTGTACTGTATGCTCTATTCCAAGGAGCCCCTGGATGTAGGAATTTTTCATTCGCGTTTGTTTTGAACGAAGTAGGATCGTGAGATCTTCGATCCAGCTCGACGATCTTCGAGCCAATCCGAGCGGTGGATCTATCGATCCGATTTGCGAGCCGAGCCTATTTGTCAAAAACAAGAGCCAAGCCGAGCTCATGCTCAAAACTCGGATTGGCTCGGATCGCGGCAACATTATGACCCAATGAGATTGGGTGGGACTGATCAATGATCGTCCATTTCTGTGTCCGCATTGGCGAACAATAATTGATCAATTGCTGTGGACCAATGGATTTGCCATTCGTAGAGCAATCTTGGGTCAATGGCATGGGCATAGATGGTGCCATTGGCTCTAAAATAACGTGAACCATAATTTGGCAATTATTGGATAATTATTTTAGTCCGAGAATGATCGACAATTGACTAAAACTCCTCATTGATTGATAAACGGTAAAAGGTTGAATCGCTTTAAAATACTAAAATCACTTAACAGTAATCTTCGAGTCTCAGTAATATATAGAAAATTATAGGCGCTGAGTTTCGAGGAGATTGAACAATATTTATAGGTTGCACACTTCGAACAGTCTGATAAGAGTGAGCAAAAAAATATTCGTAATGGTAATAATTTTTATTCCGAAATCAAACAACCATGAACTTTGAATGGGAAAAGAAGGGGGAATGCCGATCACCGGGCCATGGTGGTCACTATATCATCTCGATGACCACTGCGTGTATCTGCACATAAGGAATTTCGTGGAAAGAGACGAATATGACGAACACTAATGGTAACGCACTCGGTCATTTGACTTGCGCGATGCGTTGACAAAAAACATTGTTCATTTCTCAAAAAGATCGGAAGTAATTTTTTTCGAATTCTGATGAAAGATAAGAAGGTCATATTTAACTTCGTTTCGAGATATACATACAGTTATAAGTTCATCAGACATTACACATTGTAATTGATCAAAACAGTTTTTATTGATGTCTCACAGACAATGAATCGAAAATATCCTCAAAGGGTAATACTACCCTTGTAAGAATTCTCGCTAGTAAACCATGAGGCACTTATCAGTTCATCCTTTTTACTGGTGAGGTACTAATCGGGAAAACTTATGAGTAACTGGTAGAGAATGTAACGCCCTCACCAACGAGGGACTAATCAGGTCAACTAAGCAGACACTAGCAAGTAACTGATGAGGCACTTGCCAGTAACTGATGAGGAATGTTTTGGAATAAATATGACTCTCTAAATTTCTTGGAGTGGAATAGCACTTTCGAAAAATGTATCTTTCAGGGGGAAAAAATCTGTCACAGATTTTAGTTATTTTTGTAAAAGAAAATAAAAATAATCCATTTTTATCTTCTCACCAACATCTCTAAACTCCGCAACATTCTGTGATTGCTCGTTGTACTGATGGGAATTGATTATGCACCGTCGAGGATTCGAACCTATAGTATGGTAGAAAAAGTTGCGACAAGTGTTTCTGGAATACCTCGGTTGATTTCCTGTAGAACGAGGTGTTACAATAATAATCCAATCAGACTCGATAAATTTTTGAATCATTATAATATTAGGGATGAATATAGCGAAGTATTGAAAATTCTGTAATAATGTGCCAGTGAATAGAATTTAATTCCAACGTTGACAATTTTCCAATCCATGTAATTTTCTAACCTCAAAATTTTTGAATCACATATATAGGGTGTCCCATTTGAATCTTTAAATGCAAATATCTCAAAAACATGCATCTTAAACCAAAAGTACTTCATAACAAAGTTGTTATACAAAGAGGGGGCCACAAAACTATGATATCAGTTCCATCATAGATGGCGTTATGATCGATTAAAATGGCGTCAACATCATTTTTTTAAACGGGAACCCCCACTTTTCATTGCATATCTTGATTCCACGCAAAAAAGTGAGTAACTTTTTACTAAATAAAACGTTTTGCTAAATTTTGAAGATGGCGCCAAAATCGATGAAAAATAAAGTCTATGAAACAATATGCGGATATCTTGTGGAATGCATCCAAGAGGCGGAATATCTCATTCGAATGTTGTTGTTGAGGGAGGGGACGACACAATGGCGATATCACTTGCATAGTAGATGGCGCAGTGGTCGGTGAAAATGAGGTCAACTTCGATTTTTCAAATGGAAACTCCTACTTTTCATCGCATATTATGGTTCTACGCGAAAAAATGAGGAATTTTTGTTTGAAACATTCGTCCTAAATTCTTGAACATGGAAACGGTGGGAAATGAGGTTGATGAGAAAGTTCTACTGCATTATGTGTAAAGCAACGCTCAACTCTTGAAGGTTTTGTTTTCATCTTCCGAGGATTGCGGTGTAACAAATTCCCATATTACCCCCTCTCCCTTCTCCCCCGCTCATCAGTAGGCCGTCGCAATCAGCGTTACCCAATGTGCACCCCGAGGAGGTTGCGCGATCGGACTTTGCACATCATTATCGCCCTAAACAGGGTGGATTGTCCAGAATGGATTGCCTAGGTTTGCCTTGGAGACTTCACAAGATGTTCAAAATGACCACCGTTTTGCTGATGACAAAGTCTAATTCTTTTATGAAAGTTGAGCACAGTTGTTTGCAACACAGCAAGTGTTATTGTTGCGTGGGCACTCCTTATTCGGATTTTCATGTCATCGCGTGTTGTAGGAAGTTCGCAGAATACATCCTTTATGTAACCCCACAAAAAAAAATCCGGCGACGTCAAGTCTGGCGATCTCGGTGGCCATCGAACAGGTCCTCCACGGCCAATCCACTTCGCTGGGAACTGCTAATGCAAAAAATTCCGTACATTCCGCGCGAAATGAGGCTCCATCCTGTTAGAACCACATCGTTAATCTTAGGTCGAGGCTTGAGTCTTCCATCAGAGCGGGAAGTTCATGCTGTAAGAAGCGAAGATATTCCACGCTACTAAGGTTTCCTCCAAAAAAATATGGTCCTATGATTTTGGAATCTACAATTCCACACCAAATGTTGACACTCCAACGGTGCTGATGATCTACCGTAAGAACCCAGTGAGGGTTCTGAGCAGTCCAATAATGACTATTGTGCCTATTCACAATTCCTACCCTTTGAAATGTTGCCTCGTCAGAGAACATGACGCGTTGAAAGAAAAAAGGATCTTCCTCAATTTTACCCTGGGCCCATGTGCAGAAGTTCATCCTTGCTACGAAATCCTCAGCTATCAACGATTGCACCAAACAGATGTGGTCCGGATGATATTGAACTGATTTTAACATGTGGTGAACTGTGAATCGGGGAATCCCGGTTGCTTTTTCAATATCCCAAACACTGGTGAGAGGATTAATGTGGATTAATCCCAGCACAACAAGCAATCTCTCATCAGACTCATTGTTATCATCATAAACTTTATTGGCTCTTTTTCGTTTCATACAACCTCGACGCGCACGTTGTTCGACAGATTGGATAGTGACATGAGATGGACACCTTCGATTCCGAAAACGTCGTCTGAAAATTCGTACAGCTCTAAGATAGTTTCCCTGCGCTTCACTGAGACACAATAAAATATCAACAATATCGTTTGGGGTGTAATTTGACATGATATTTAGTCGTCAAATAATATGTTTCTTCCAAATAGCGACAGGGAACTGGATGAGTTTGAAATGCAGATTTTTTACGGGATTCCAATGGGAATCAAAACAATAATAATTTCAGAGAAGAAATCGAACACAAAACACAATGGATGTCGTTCCCGAAACATTGAATTAGAGTCATTTACAATGCTTTCGACATGGCATTTGTTGTGTTTTGTGTTCGATTTCTTCTCCGGAATTATTATTGTTTTGATTTGTTTGTTGAGCGTTGCTTCACACATAATGCAGTAGAACTTTTTCATCAACCTCATTTTCCACCGTTTCCATCTTCAAGAATTTAGAAAAAATGTTTCAAACAAAAATTCCTCATTTTTTCGCGTAGAATTATGATATGCGATAAAAAGTAGGAGTTTCCATTTGAAAAATCGAAGTCGACCTCATTTTTACCGACCACTGCGCCATCTACTATGCAAGTGATATCGCCATTGTGTCGTCCCCTCTCTCAACAACAACATTCGAATGAGATGTTTCGGCTCTTGGATGCATTTCTCAAGATATCCGCATATTGTTTCATAGACTTTATTTTTTATCGATTGTGGCGCCATCTTCAAAAATTTAGAGGAACGTTTCGAGCAAAAGTTACTCAGTTTTTTGCGTAGAATCAAGATATGCAATAAAAAGTGGGGGTTCCCGTTTGAAAAAATGATGTTGACCCCATTTTAATCGATCATAACGCCATCTATGATGGAACTGATATCGTATTTTTGTGGCCCCCTCTTTGTATAACAACTTTGGTATTAAGTACTTTTGGTTTAGGATGCATGTTTTTGAGATATTTGCATTTGAAGATTAAAATGGGACACCTTGTACTTATATGATATATGTACTGTGAGAGGTTACAAATTTTCTCAATGAAATGAATTGAACTTACAATTCTTGATGTATAATTGCATATGAAGTGAATTGTGAATTTGGAAGTGAATTTAATTCAATGTATATTAAATCGACGCTCGAAGTTTCTATTTTTTGCAATGCTTTGATTTGAGTCTGTATCCAAATTTTTGTTCACTTCCAAGATCATTATTTCATTCTCTTGGGAACTGACAGAATTTCCTTATTGAATGTGATTGTGCTGATCTGGAATACATTCAGTTCTGTATGATACTAATAATTGATAATCCTAGGTGTCATTAGTCAATACCGCATATCTGGTTCACTGTGTTTGATACCATGTATTGATAAAGAATAGTGAGTATACCCTGGAACAATAAACAATACTGGATATAGTTGATCAATACCATGTATCGATGAACAATATTGGATGTAGTTGATCGATACTATGTATTCATGAACAATATTGGATACAGTTGATCTATGCCATGGATCGATGAATAAAATTGGATATAGTTGATCGATACCACATATCCCTGTAGAAGATCATATTTAGGTTGTTTGTTGACCTGTATACAGGGTGGGGCATTTAAAGTGTCGCGGGCGTTTTTTCCAAAAATAAAATGAGATACGAGAAAATTTTTCGGACAAAAATTGTAGGGTATCGAGGGGGACATCCGATGGTGGCCTTGGCTTTGACCTCAAATCTCATCTTCAAGGGCATTCTGAGGTCAACTCTTGTTTTTTAAATAGCATCTCATATTTTTTACTGCAGATTTGGATTCTAGGTCAAAAACCAAGAAACTTTTGTCTGAACCATTTTTCTGAAATCCGCAAAGATGGCGCTCTAATCGATATTGTTCCATACTGAATCTGACATTAGAATAACTCGAAAACGAAGGGTCTTGGAGGAGAATGTTTCGGACAAAAGTTGTCTGATTCCAAGGGGAACCCAACAACTGGCTATTCTGCATGAACGTCCTATTTAATAAAATCATTGAATCCGAGAATACCTCGGCCGAATGGTCTAATGTTGTCTTTAAAATGTTGTATAAGAATGTGAGTAATGGAAGTTACGCTGAAGATTATAGATCAATTGCTTTAGTTGATAGTATTGTTAAAATATTCACGCAAATATTATATACACGCATTGCAGAACGGTGTTAGAAGAACAGAATCATACTTGGATGGCAAAATGGATCCAGATTGAATAGAGGATGTCTGAAAAATATATAGGTACACCTCAAATACACTGATACAGATACATGTGAGTGAACACAGAGGGAAACAATATGGTTTATTCGTTGATTTCAAAACAGCTCTCGATTCCATAGACCACGATCTTTTGTTCAGAAAGTTGTTTCAGAATGGAATTGACACGAGAATGACCAATATAATCCGTAACCTGTATGATGAAGCCACGTTGAAAGTACAAGAGGGAAGACGTCAAAGTTGCTGGAAATAACTAAAGGGGTATTGCAGGGGAAATCCAATCTCCTTCATTATTTTCTTTATTCCTGAGTGACTTTGAAAAATTCCTGAGAAGTGAAGGTATTAGAGGAGTCTCAGCAGATTATATGGACGAAATAATTCTATTAGCTTACGCGGACGCTATCGTGCTACCTGCAGACTCTTACATTAATATGAAGTGATTAATTGAACATCCCCACGAATACTGTATGATGAATAAATTAGTAATCAATTCAAGTAAAACAAAAATAGAAGAATTTCAAAAAGGCTAACAGAGGCATAATAAAAAGTGAGCACCACGTTCATATGGTGAGCAACCGTTGGAATATGTTGAAGAATATGTCGATCTCGGGGTTATATTCACACAAACAGGTTTATTTGGAGTCAATACCAGTCAAGTTTCAACGAAAGCTAAAGCTGCAGCTACGTTCACTATTGCTTTGATCTACCCCACTAACCTGCAATCTTGCCAAACTTATTCACGACTATATGATGCATTAGTGGATTCCGTTGTTACATATGCAGCGCCAGTGTACGCTATTCGATACTTGACAGAAATTGAAAGAATAAAGGTGTATTTCTTTGGAGAACTATTTAATTTGCCGCAGAATACATCTGGTTACGTTATTACGCTAGAACTTGGAATACCAAACGTTGCTGTTTAAATCTTCAAACAAGTGCTGAATTGGACTATGAAAATACTGGAAATGTCAGAAAATTGGTATTCTAAAATATGTTTTTTCAAACATAAGAACATAACCCTTCCTCGCAACAACCTAATGAAATATAACTGGTTCCAACGAGTGAAACAGATATTCTTTGAACCGGTACATGGAATCGGCATTTGAGATAGCCTCGATGCACAACGACTAAGAGAAAAGAAGCGAACCTTAGGCAAAGCCTATGCGAGGTACCTGTATGAATGAGATAGGGAAAATTGTGAAAATAGTACGTCGCTGTTGATTTATCCTCACTTGAATAGAATACAGGGGATACAAAAATATTCGAAAGTCAATTCCCCATTGAATACGTATGAAATAATCATGCAAGTAAGAGCTTTGAATAGAATGAACTGTAGAATTATAGTAAACAATGAAAAGTATGTGATAAATAATAATATTTTTCGTGAACTCTATAATAAGTCGAATGATCTAACTCACATGTTGATCGAATGTCCATATCATAAAATCAAGAGGAAAGAACTGATTACTCCAACGCCTAATGATAACTTGAAATTTTAGAAGGACCGAATGCAAAGTCAATCCAAAAATTATCGAAATTTATCAGCTATGTCCTCGAAGATTGTGACGAAAGAATATGTGTGAGATAGATTTGAGTATCTGTAATTCACCGTGACTCCTGTTTTATGATTCATGTAGAATGGAACGATAAACATTTATCATTATTATATAACGACTTAGTAATGGAATACCGAAATACTCAACTGTTGAAAACCCAGAATTTTACAGTACTTTCTTGTGGCGATGTTCTCAGTTCCAAAACATCAATCTGGAGAGTCAAACAACGATCATGTATCAGATTTTGTGGGTTCGAATTTTCATGTTGTTTCTATGAACGATTCAAACTTCCACCACATTTCAGATCCTATTATAGGAGCTTTGGATAAATTTATCTTCATTGGTTTAATATGTTGAACATTGAATTGCAATTCTGAATGATCCATTACTGGCTTGAACCATTCATGGATTCGAATTTTTAATTTTCTTTTTATACTTATGACAATGAATCAACTCTTCGAGATCATTCGCTCATATTAGAAAATGTATTCATTATTTCAAATTCAAGAAAGAAGAAGAGAATTTCTCAAAAATTTGAAAAAAAAGTATTTGGAAATGAATTGAAAAATCATTCATTTTCAATGAAAATTTTTATTCAAACACAAATATTTTTCCAATCAATTTCCAAATACTTCTCAATTTTCTCCATTTTTGAGGAATTTACTGCTTCTTTGAATTCACAGATACTTGAATTCATAATATTTTATGCATTGAAATTTTTTCAATATAAATTGTGAAATAAACATCAATCCTACGATTAATTTTACAATAAATGTATTCAATCGAATTGGTAGTTTACAACATAAAGAATTAAAAAAAGATGAATCCCATAATATTTCACATGTTGAGAAACTTCGGACTGAATATGGTCTTGCTATTTGTGGATTCGAAGATCTTAGGTCTTTCTGACCAAAAAAATTTGTTGGTGAATTAGATGATAAAATCATATAAGGAATGAATGGAAATAGTTATAATTTGATCTACGAAGGTTTGAAAGATGATGAATTTCCGATGGTAGGATTGAGTTTGATATCAAAATCTTGGAGTAATATGAAAGAATTTTGATTTCCAGTACCTGAACATGGGAGTTCTACCACTCAAGAATTTCATACGTATATAGAAACAATTAAGCAGTACATATGATGCTAGAAACAACTCTGACCTATTTGAAACTCAACGTGTCCATCGTTTCTAATATGTTTTGAAGTTTTCCACATACTCAAAACAGCGCTGAGTCATCCCAAACCAAACGTGTTAGTCGTTTCAAATAGATTTTGAAATCCACGTCAATGCGAGACACTTAGCGCGGCCGATTACGTGAGTTTTGAGCCTCAAGTATATTCAAACAATCCTGTTGAAAGTATGTGATCAAAAAGTTGGATAGTAAAATCTTTATCGGCCGCGCCAAGTGTCTCGCATTGACGTGGATTTCAAAATCTATTTGAAACGACTAACACGTTTGGTTTGGGATAACTCAGCGCTGTTTGAGTATGTGGAAAATTTCAAAACATATCAGAAACGATCAACACGTTGAGTTTCAAATAGGTCAGAGTTGTTTCTAGTATGTCCAATGCTTGAACCTAATTTTTGTTTCACTCCACTATATATTTTTGATTCAATACAATCATAAATCACTTTGAATACAATTTAGCAAACTGAAGTTACAATATACAAGAAATCGTTTCCATACCATTTGAATAACCGAATGTACGTACTTGGCAGCTCATATTGATTCAACATTTTTTTTTCAAGTGAAGCATATCCTGTTGTATCTTATCGAAATTCTTATCGTGGGAGAATTTTCGTTTGAATGTTCTTGGCGTGATTTTTCTACTTTTTTGAAGGTTTTTATTGCGATTTCACTTCTTTTTCTGGATGTGTCCTTAACTAAACATAAATAAAATTCGAATGCCCATATCTGATTCAATAGCGATCGTAGCAATGGAGAGAATGTCCTCAGATCATTTGTGATATGCACAGCCCACTTGGGTTTCCATCAGTCATCTCATCATTGGGCAGCAATAGATAATCGACATAAATAATGCAGAACAGGAGGAAAGAAGAGTGAATTCCCACGAATCAATAAATATGTGCAGGATTCCGTAAAGTAAATATTAGTTAACCGATAAGTTGGCGCTCAAAGCAGCTCACAGTGCTCAAAGCAGCCCACGATTTTGTTTCAAACATGTATTGTACAAAAATTCCCATTGTTTTTAAAATATCATTGTTAGGAAATCGAAACAAAACAGATCTCACAGACAGGGAAAACTTGCACACGATATGTTCAAGGTATCCAATAGAAATTTCCCTGATGAAACGAGAATTTGTACCATTTGACATGGAGTTGAAAATAGTTTCCCAGCAAAAATGTTTCAATCACCCTTTAGGATTATTTCAAAGAGTATCTCCAAGAGATGTCAAATCTTTATTTATCATGCAACAAAAAGAGATCTCCTCAAAATATCTGGTTAAGAGCATTTTCCAGTACTGTACAAGAAATTTTTTAGAATTTTGTTAAATGTCCATTTAAATCATTTTGAAGAATTCTTCAAGAATATTTAGCCGGTTGAGGTATTATGAACGTATACTATGTTCTTCAAAATCACCTATAGAAGATGCTCGCTGCGAATCACGGGAAAAAAGGAACAGATATTCACTCTTCCTACGATCTGGCGAGCGCCAGAAGATCATGGAACTGATGGCTATTTCAGCTTCACCAATACATCTGGGTACAACAAACAGAACAATTCTAAAATATTTCATGCATCTGTCCAATCTGTGGCTCGAAATGTTTTGATCAACATGGAACAGGTTGAAAATAAACATCAGACCTCTACTGATGAAATCTATCTTGAAACCGAAACTAATGATACTGATACATGAATGTCAATTGGAGAATTCGAAAATCAGCAAGCTGAGGAGCTCAATGAATGGCAAGGATCAGAAGATGGTCAACCAGGAGATTCCCACGGTTTTACTCAGGACGAGCGAAGTGACTTGATTCGAGACGCAGGACTTTCGAAAGAAATCTCTGAACTCGTGGCTTCTAGATTAAAAAGGGAGAATTGTTTAGCCCCAGGTACTCGAGTGAGTTTCTATTGTGATCAAAATTGCCCATTCCGGAAATTTTTCTCCAAAGCAAAGGATTTGGTTTATTGCAATGATGTTGCAGGACTGATAAATGAGTATGGAGTGTTCAATATGTAGCTAGTGACTGGCGACTATTTATTGATTCATCAGTGAGAAGTTTGAAAGCCGTCTTACTTTCTAATGGAAACACATATGCCCCTATACCGGTTGGTCATTCGGTGATTTTGAAAGAGAAATACAACAATCTCCATTTTCTACTCGAGAAATTGAAGTATGGCACTCATGATTGGCAATTAGTTGGAGATTCCAAAATAACTATTAGGTGTACAAATAAGTTTCCGCGGTTTTTTATAAAAAATTAGGAATTTATTGTAAAGGAAAAGTACATTACGTTTTATTCAAAGTATTTTCCATCATTTGCCACTACTTTCCCCCATCTTTCTGGCAACATTCGGATACCCCGTCGAAAAAACTCTTCATCTTTTGACGCTATCCACAAATCTACCCAATTTTTGGTGTCTTCATATGATGTGAAGCGCTGCTCAGACAGACCATGTGCCATCGACCGGAACAGGTGATAATCAGAAGGGGCTCAGTCTGGTGAATACGGCGGGTGGGGTAAAACTTCCCAGTTGAGTGTTTCCAAGTATGTTTTTACCGGCGCCGCAACATGTGGACGAGCATTATCATGTGAAAGAATAATTTTGTCGTGTCTGGAGTAGTAATGGGCGCGTTTTTCCTTAAGTGCCCGACTCAATCTCATCAATTGTGTTCGGTAGAGAGCTCCAGTAATGGTTTCGCTTGGTTTCAGCAATTCATAATACACGACACCAAGCTGATCCCACCAAATACACAGCATGAGTTTTTTTCCATGAATATTCGGCTTAGCTGTCGATGTTGATGGTTCGCCGGGCTTAACCCATGACTTTCTCTTCTTTGGATTATCGTAGTGAATCCATTTTTCGTCACCAGTGACTATACGATGCAAAAAAACTCTTTTCTTTATTCCTGGCAAGCAGCATTTCACTCATGCATAATCGGCGTTCAACGTCTCTCGGCTTTAGTTCATATGGAACCCAATTTCCTTGTTTTTGAATCATTCCTAACGATTTTAAACGATGTGAAATTGCTTGTTGAGTCACTTGTAGAGTAAGTGCAAGTTCTTTTTGCGTTTGGGATGAATCTTCCTCCAATAGTACTTCTAATTCCATGTCTTCGTACACTTTCGGCCTTCCACTGCGTTCTTTGTCTTTAACGTCAAACTCACCGTTCTTAAACTTTTGAAACCATTCCTGACAACTTCTCTCACTCGAAGCAGCTTCACCATATGCTTCTAGAAGCAATCGATGCGCCTCAGCTGCAGATTTTTTCACATTAAAGAAGTAAATCAAAAGTTCCCGCAAATGATGCTTATTCGGAATAAAACTTGACATTTTTGCACGAAAAAAATTACGTGATGCTGATACGGAATCACTAGTACTTTAAGGTTATGGTGTTGCCAGATGACTAAACTTGGGATATTACGTTTTACATCTGACAATTTCTCCGTAACCTTCTGGTGGGGCCATCTTTTGACAAACCGCGGAAACTTATTTGTACACCTAATAGTATCTCATTAGGTCAACAAAGTGGGAACACAAAGTATCCATGTTTTCTTTGTGAGTGGGACAGTCGTGCCCGTGACCAACACTACGTAAAAAAAGACTAGCCACTCGGGCGAGAATTAACTCCAGGATCTATGAATATAGTCCAAGAGAGTCTCATTCTTAGTCACGAAGTGATCCTTCCACCTTTACATGTTAAACTCGGCCTATGTAAACAGTTTATTGAAGCGATGAGGGCATCTGAGAGCGATGCTTTCATGTATATATTTGAGGAATTTCCCAATATATCTGAAGCGGAAATCAATGAAAGTGTTTCCGATGGCCCTCAAATAAGGGAACGGATGAAAGATGATGAATTCGAAATGAGGATGACATCCAATGAGAGAGCAGCTCGGAGTAGTTTCAAAGAAATTCAGAAAAAGTTCTTAGGAAATAACAAAGACCCTGATTACGAGAATATTGTCGACAGATTGTTGGGAAACTACCAAAAGACGGGATGTTCAATGAATTTGGAGATCCATTTCCTCCATTCTCACATTGATTACTCCTCTGAAAATCTGGGGACTCCAGTGAGGAGCAGTGTGAGAGATTCAACCAAGACTTGAATGATTTTGAGAGAAGATATCAAGGGATTTGAAATGTCAACATGATGTCAGACTATTGTTGGTCTTTGAAAAGAGACTCGTCAAATATGCACAAGAGGAAATCCCTTCGCAGATATTTCAACAACAAAAGAACATGTCATACATGAATTTTCAGTTCGCACCCAGTGTACGACTCCGCTACACAATTCCATTTGAGGAATCCAATCATCCAACCAAAACGATTCCAGTATCAAACGTCTGAACTCAAATTTCGAATCAGAATCGCGTCATCATCCGCAGTTTCATCCATAGTGCGAAGGAACCCTTGGCAAAGGACCGCAAATAGATGTACACACACACACATACTCACACGCCCGCCTGAGTTGATACAAAACTACGTGCCCGCACACACAGCATATATGTGAATGAACAAATACATCCGGTTCCATACACAGCACTCACATATCCGGATATACACGCACGAGCAGAACAAAAGGCGGAAGAGGCGGGGAGATATCGTGAAATATTATATCATTCGAATTGAGCTATTTGCCTTTTATGTGACCTTGATTCTAACGTGACAAAGTCATATCAATACTGGATCCATAACCAGTTAACCCCAAGCCATAGAAGTCAACTGGTTTGGGACCTGTTCCCAGCGAGATATCAGCTGAGAAGTCAAAGAAAGGATCCCGCCTTTATATGACCTCCAAATGACCTTCAAAGGTTGTTTTGACTAACAAGTCAATGGCGTATCTGCATGTGAAATTGTCCGTTCTTCCAGAATCCGGAGTCAAATAAATCATATCACGTGGTTCAAGGTGTTTGACCTTCATTTGACCTTGATTCTGAGGTGATGGAGTCATGAGACACCAGGATCGTAATCAGCGACCCCAGAAAACTTGAAGGTCCATCACGGTGAGAGATGCTCCACTCCGATTTCATCTTGTGGCCCTGTGTTATTTTCTATTCCGTTTCAACATTACAGGGCAAATGCCGTCCCATTTCCGTTTGTCAATCCGTTATTTTACTTATTAATTCCCAATCACGAACGTACCCAATTTTCTCTATTCAATTCATCATTCGATTCCGATTGGATCGTCATCAGTGAAACAATTATTGAATTCTATTGAATATTATATCAAAGTTGGAATATTCAAATGAATCCTATATACAGGTTGGTTGAAAAGTTCCTGCGCTCACCAAGAGATAGCACTGCTAGCTCCAAACTTTTTTTCTCTCAAGTTGGTATATCTGTCCTGAGAACACATGCAAAGTTACAAGTCATTCTGTCAATTCATTCTTTGTTTACAAGCCATTTGAAGTTGATGTGTCATTGATTTTTCTTAATATGGAAAAAATTGAATATCGTGCAGTCATTAGATTCTTTGTTTTGAAGGGTTTAAAAGCGAAGGAAATTTATGAACAATTGGTAGAAGTGTATAAGGAGTCCTCACCTTCAAAACGCACCATTGAATTTTGGGATGGTGAATTCAAACGTGGTCGTACTAGCCTTGAAGACGATCCACGCGAAGGACGACCAAAAACACCAACCACAGCAGAAGTCATTGAGCATGTACATAATATGGTGAGTGAAGATCCAAGTTTGACTAAGCGTGAAATTGCTAATGCCATAGGCATCTCAGACGAACGAGTACTCCATATTTTACATAAAGAATTACGTATGAAAAAACTATTTGGAAAGTTAGTGCCGCACACGTTAACAATTCAACAAAAACTGGATCGAAGACAAATTTCTCAGCGTAATTTGGAGCGTTTTAAGCAGAATGAAACCGACTTCTTGCGTCGTTTTATAACTATGGATGAGACTCGGATCTACCACCATGATCCTAAATTGAAACAGGAACGTTTACAGTGAACTGAAGCTGGTTGTTCAGCTCCAAAGCAGGTGAAGTCACAACGATCAGAAAAGAAGGTTATGGCATCAGTTTTTTGGGATGCAAAAGGAATTTTGTTCATTGATTATCTTCAGAAAGGTAAAACAATCAACTCCGAATATTACTGCAGCCTTTTGGATCAGCTGGATGAAAAAATTCGTGAGAAAAGACCTGGTTCAGAGAAGAAAAAAATCATTTTTCATCAAGATAATGCACCTGCTCACAAAAGTGTTTTGACGATGGCTAAATTCAAAGAACTCAAGTACGAATTGCTTGAACATCCACCGTATTGGCCAGATTTGGCTCCTAGCGACTACTATCTCTTCAGAAATCTCAAACAATTCCTTCGTGGAAAGCATTTTTCGTCGAATGAAGAGGCCATAGCAGCCGTAGACGGTCATTTTGCAGAGCTTCCAGAAAACCATTATAAGGATGGGATGAAATTATTGGAAGATCATTGGAACAAGTGTATTGAGCTTCTAGGAGATTATATTGAATAAAAAAATATATTTCGTAACAAAAACAGTATTCTTCCATTTCGAGCGCAGAAACTTTTCAACCAACCTGTACAGGGTGGTCCATTTGAAGTGATATAGTCAAATATCTCGGAAACTAGTGGAGATGGAAGAAAATGTTCCGGATGAAAAGTTCAGGGTTCCAAGGGGGAAGTATAATGCTGACCTTGAACAATCCCTCAGAGGTCATTTTGGAGGTCATTTGAGGTCAAGATGGGTTTTCAAATGGGACACCCATTTTTTTATCATGGCATGGAGAAGCTGGTTTCAAACCCGTTACGAAACACTGGTCATGGATCCCTTTCCGTCTATTGGGGTGCAAGGTATGGAGCCTCGGAGTTATCGATGAACTACTCTTAGCGCTACCGAAGAACAACGACGTGGACGTGGTGGGTGTCTGTTCCCTCCGGAGTGCTTTAGTATTGTTAGTCCCCTTGCCTCTCACATGAGGGGTGCTTGATGCTGTTACAATAATTGCTCGAAGTTACCCCCCTTTGCCTGGATACATAATCCTGGTATGTTGGCACAAACAGTGCGGATGCGATCGATCATGTCCTCCCTCATTTACAAAGAAACTTCCAAATTCTGGAACCCCCACATGTGGGAGGCAAGGGGACTCACAATAATCCAGCACTCAGGAGGGAACAGAGACCTACCACGTCCACGTCGTTGTTCCTGGGTAGCGCTAAGAGTAGTTCATGAATAACTTCGACGGTCCATACCTTGCATCTCAAGGGGTCCATGACCAGTGTTTCGTAAAGGGTTTGACACCAGCTTTCCCATGCCTGATAAAAAAATAGGGGTCCCATTTGAAAAAAACCATCTTGACCCCTAAATGACCTCCAAAATCACCTCTGAGGGATTCTTCAAGGTCGGCATCATACTTCCCCCTTGGAACCCTAAACTTCTTATGTGAAACATTTTTTTCCATCTCCACTAGTTTCCGAGATATTTGACTATATCACTTCAAATGGACCAGCCTGTATATTGTATCTTAAATTATGAATATATTCAAACCATATTCCATCTCATTACATTCTTCTTCCCCATTCTCTCATAAAAGAGTGTCTCTTACTCCACTTGTACATCCCTCATTCAATACCATTCATGAAAGCCCGTCCATCAATCCCTATTCCAGATGACCAATTCTGATTGAAGTTCAATCGTCAAATACCGCTGCTTCCAAGTACGTACGAGTCACTCAATCGGATTTGGTGGGAACCAGTCGTTTTGTTCAACCCTTCGCTGCCACACTGGGGTCGGACTAACCCCAACATGATTCAACCTTCAATTACCATCGAGAAACCCTATAATTCGAACTCTTCGCGCAATCTGGTGCCACTTTAGAGTTCCTTCGCCTTACTTCACCCTAACGTGATATGATTGTCCATGTTTCATATCATTCTCTTTCATGATACAATGATAATGTCATTTAGAAGCGGAAATATACCCATCGATCGATGAAAACAAGCAATGCATGTGTGCTGCAGAAATAATTTTTCACAAATTCGAAATGAATTTTTCTTTAGGGAATCCACTCGATTGAAAATGGGGATAGTTTCAGTACTCCCTGAAATTTTTCCAAGACATATGTACGCATGGCTTGGCTTTGGTGTGAGTTTACAGTTGAGGTCTGATCGACCCCAGTGTGGCAGCTATTTACACTGGCGAAGTGTGGCAGCTAAGGGTTAACCAGGGTGATGTTAAAGTCAAGACATATCCCGTTTCTGCCCCCTCCATCGAGCCGTTTTCTCTTCTCTCACCATACCAATCAAATTTTATCAGCAAGAGAGAGAGAGAGAAAGAGTAGGTTACTTTTTCTCCGACTCGCCCGACTTGATTTGTATGGTGGGGCAAAGGAGAGTGGCTTGATGGAAGGAACAGGAATGGTGTATGCCTTGAATGTGGCTTCACTGGACTGGACGAGCTCATTTTCATATCTACGGTAGAGACTCTACTTGGGTTCTGAAAAGGAAAATCTCATTCATCCAAACTCGCTTCAATTCATCTTTTTTTCACAAAAATGGAATTGAATTCATGGTTCCAATTACTTCCTGACGTTTATATATATTTCCTTTGAAACAGGTGATTGAGGCGCTGATCGAGAGAATGAAAAACGCGGATCCATTTTTCCAGAAGAGTTACCAAAAGCCAATATTCAGTGGCAGTTATTATAAACAGACAAAAGTAGGCGTACCGGAGGAATATGACATTCTCATGGTATTCAAACTGCCTTTGAATTATGAAAAATTCAGTGTACGGTTCTTATCATCCCTTTTTGTGAATAAGTACTTCTACGCTATTATATATGTTATATCATTATAGCCTTGAATTTCATTATCATTGTTCTTTTTTGGTTACAATTCAGTTCCAAGATGATAAACCTTCTTTTATTAAAATTAAATATAAAGGAAATTTTTTAGGACTGCCCGATAACAGGTGAGAACACAATTTTTTAGTGATTACTCGTTCAAATTTTGTACATTGTGGGAGAAGAATAAATTATGTTTCCAGAATTATGAACGAATTCTTCGATGAAAACATGTGTTTAGATCAAAACGAATTCAGAAAATGGATAGAAGGAGTGATTAGTAAAGTTAATAAAGAGAAGAATAATGAAGAAGGGAAATTTTCGTTAAAAGTAGATAATGACAGTTATACGGTGAGTAAATAATCTTACGAAAATAAATTACATGTTTTTGTTCAAAATTGTACAACAAAGTGTTTTCATGTGTTTTTAGATAAGGATTTGTAAAAGTGGACCCGCATTTACAATCAAAGCATTAAGATTTCCTAATGGATCCACAGTTGATGTAGATTTAGTTCCTGCATTGGTATTCAGTGTAAATCAGTACGAGAAGTTTAAAAATCATCCCAAGT
Organism: Gonatopus flavifemur; assembly: GCA_018340375.1. Classification (NCBI taxonomy): domain Eukaryota; kingdom Metazoa; phylum Arthropoda; class Insecta; order Hymenoptera; family Dryinidae; genus Gonatopus; species Gonatopus flavifemur. The sequence goes on from JAFFJZ010000018.1 coordinate 4,644,529, forward strand.
TGAAAGAATTGCAGGTAATAACTCTTTCTCTTATCACAATCCTTCTCGCCCAGGACAGTCAACGATCTTCCATTTTTGGCGAGAAGAATATATGGAGAACTGGAAGTCAATGGGAAAAAATGGACGACAATTTTATCCTTTAAATTTCACCATTTTCAAATAAAATTCACGTATTTGGGATATCGATAACAAGAGTCTCCAACCTAGTAGGAAGCTGAGGTATTTTTAAATTACTCGTGAAACTATAGGCTTTGTATAGGGATAGGCGGATTACGAAAGAAGGCTATTTACTCCCCTGCGGATGTATGATGATAAGAGTGTATGGATTTATAATTGTTATTCTCACGTATCTCCTTTACTCATAATATTTTGTACTTTTCGGGAAATGAAAACATGAGTTTGTACTAAATAGATAAGATTACGCTTTCTAGTTATGAGTGGGAACATTTCATTCAAAAACTTCACTGCTGAAGAGTGGGGGTTGACCTCGTCAACTCTTGCGAATCAGAAAGTTGACTAGGATCACTTCCTTATCAGGTCTGGAAGTGATCAGAATGTGATCCAAGTCAACTTTCTGATCACTTCCAGACCTCATGGAAAAGGGATCGAAAAGATTCCCGAAATAGACGCATTAGAGAACTTTCTCTTAGCATTCAGAGAACTTGATGAATGTTTGGAATATTGAGGGGAAAAATGTTTACTGGGTTATATGTTCTTCGGGAATAGGTACCTCATACAGTACAAGAGTCCGGACATTCAACTTTTCCATTTGTAATTCATCGAATTCTAATTGAAATCATTATTGGTTGCATAACGGGGACTATTTAAGAATCCTTGGAGGAGGCTTTATGAATTTAAGTTGATCATCCGTGAAATTAATGGAATTCAATGTCGCAGTGCAATCTCATTTCTTCAGTTCATAAGATTCGCAAGAGTTGACGAGGTCAATCGCCATTGCTCATCAGTAAGGTTTTTGAATGAAATGTTCCCACTCATAACTAGAAAGCGTAATCTCATCTATTTAGTACAAACTCATGTTTTCATCCCACGAAAAGTACGAAATATTATGAGTAAAGGAGATACGTGAGAGTGCAAATCATAAATCCATATACTCTCATCATCATACATCCGCAGGGAAGTGAATAGCCTTCTTTCGTAATCCTCCTATCCCTATACAGAGCCTATAGTTTCACGAGTAATTTGAAAATAACCCAGCTTCCTACTAGGTTGGAGACTCTTGTTATCGATGTTCTCCTAAATACATGAATTTTATTTGAAAATGGTGAAATTGAAAGGATAATAAAACAGATTTCCGAACTCGACGCATTAGAGAGCTTCCTGTTGGCATTCAAAGAACATAATGAATGTTTGAACAGTTGAGGGGAAAAATGTTTATTGGGAACATAATGAATTATTGAGGATTCATTCAAATTATGAGGAGCACTCAAGAATAAATAACAATTCCTCCATTATCTTTACATGAAAAAATTTTTCACCACAGATGTTCAGTTAAGTGAACATTCTTATGTAATATTTTGATGTTAATCCATAGCTTCCATCGAATTTCAAATCATATATGGATGAATTTATCTTCTAGGGAACGATGTTTTTCTCTCTATCTCTGTCTTTTTCCCTCTCTTGTCGTTCGATAAGTATGATTGAACATAATTCCTTTTGACAAATTCAAATCAACTCTCCATAGAACTCTTTTCAAATTCTTCCTGAATTGTAGAGAATAGTACATTGTGTGACAAGTGCGCAAAGTTGGTGATTCCCGCACGAGCGTGAGTGGTCACCAATGCGCACGAGATACACATACTATTTTTCCTAACAATGTGCGAAAAGTGCTCTTACGGAAGTACATCAGGATGAAGCCAGAAAAGGGGTCCAGGGGCGGAGCCCCTGCGCGGGGGTCCGGGCGGCCGCAAGCCCCCCGATAAGAGAAAAAATTGGAGTCAAGATTAAGAAAAAAATATACATCGTTCACAGAATTGATGTTATATCCCTAAAACGAAAAATTAACGGCAGATTAAAATTAATATAATTCATTTGGTTCCAATACATGTTGGTTATTTGAGAATTCTCAAAGACGTTTCGATCAATTAAAAACATTGAGTTGTAAGTAATGTGTTATACATCGTGATATACATAAATTTTGTATGAATCCGAATTCACAGTACTTCGTGGCATCCTCAAAACATTCATGTTAATCATGTTGAAAATATTTTTCATTCGTCAACAATGAATTATGTCTCAGTGTGTTTATATGAATTCATACAATAACTCATGGTATTGTGGAGTGTAATCAAAACAAAAGATGAAGAAGCAGTTGTACCTCAGTTTGTTTGTGTATTAGAGGGATTCGAATGGTAATCACTTTGCAATACATTCATAATCATTTCGTGAGATTCAATGTCACAGTTAATCGATTTCGAGTATTATTGAGAGTTATGGAATTTTATCTCGAAATCAGAATTGGAAACCGTATTCTCTCAAACAATTCAATTCATTTTCAACTTTTGAGAATACATGAAGTACATAAATTCATAACAATTCTAAATGAAGGTAGTACATGTACAGAAATATAAAAAACAGAATCATACGTCTTTCGGTACATTGCATAATGCACAATTCAAACTTGAAGATAATAATAATTGATCAGAGTATTCAGTTGTTGAGCAGTATTTATTGTTAGTGAATACGCGAACGAAACAAAACAATTTCTGGGAAGCTTCTTCAACCCCCCACTTTCTTCTACGTCCTCACATACTCTTTGATCCCCGTCCGCTTCTATTTTCCTGCACGCACACTGACTTTCCCGCACAGTTGTCTAGTCGTGCGGGGATGTGGCACTTTGCGCACGCAAAACAGTGTGCAAAGTGAGCACTCCGCGCACGGCGTTAGGGAAATCCTTTTTCTCCCATCCTTTTCTGAATTCCACTGAATTTTCATAATGTCTTCGAACTTCCTGTAAATTTCATCAAACTTTTGGAACTCATCATAATCTCTTTACACTATGTGTGAATTCTTTTCCCATCTCTGTCCGAATATTACCGAATTTCTATAAATCCTCACATATTTCATGATAGTATATCATTATCTTATACAAAATGTTACCGAAGAACCCTTTTTGAGCTCTTTTTCACCGACAACCTTGAATAGAGTTATTGATAAATCATACAAATGAGCATTCTTGTCCCATGCGTGCTACCAGGGTCCTTTGATTGTTGTATGCGGTCTACGGGGGTAGATCGCGTGCTGCAGTGCGTATAGGATTGTTGAGTGCGGTCTACCCCGGTAGGTCACATGGAGCTTCCCGTGCAGTTGTTGTATGGGGTCTACCCTGAGTAGGATCAATATAACAATGGCGTAGGTTGTAGTATGCGATCGATTTTTATATTGCTTATTATTAATTCTTGATCAATCATTATGTTTCTTTTCTAATCTCATTATGGGTTCTTTGTTTCCGCTTACCGGAGACCGCATACGAGTTTATATGAGGAAGGGGGGGGGGCACCGTCAATTCAGCGAAAAAGGCACAATTTGAGGAATTTGTGTGAACGCCACAGGTGATACAAATTTATTCAATTGATGGTGACTTCATAATACAATATATGAAGAATATTTCCTGAATTTTTCAAACAAAAATATTGATCACTGACTCAATGGTGGCAGACCTTTAGAGGTGCCCCGGTGAAAAGCTGATGTACAGTTTAAATCGAAATCTACTCGACCGATTCTCTGGAAATTCAGTATACTACTCCCTCACGTAACTGGCCAAATAGCCCTGGGAGCTTTTTTTTAATAATTATTGATTCTACAATAACAAATGAGCCCATTTCTTGGAGCGAAAATCAGTGTTTTCACTTCCGAATGTCACAAAAAATTTAAAAAAGTACGGGAAAACAGCTCCCAGGGTTACTTGGCCATTTATGTAAGGGAGAAGTATGCTAAATTTCAAAAGGATCGGTCGAGTAAATTTTGATTCAAACTATACACCGGCTTTTCACCGAAGCGCCTCTAAAGATTTACTACTATCGACTCAATTATCAATATTTTTGTTTGAAAAATTCAGGAAATATTCTTCATATATTGTATTATCACCTGCAGCATTCACACAAATTCCTCAAATCAGGCCTTTTTCTCGCCGAATTAACGTTACCACCAGTGCCGTCTTCAGGGGGAAGGAAGGCTAAAGGGGTCTATAGCTCCGGGCCCCGCCAGCAGGGGGCCCCTCCGTTTCAGATCATTATCAAAAATGATTTTTGTGAAAACTAATGAAAGCTCACGTCCCACTCGACAGAATGATCCAGTACTGTTCCGCAACATTGTGTTCAGTGGGGTGTAAGCATCCATTTCCAATCTAATAACAATTAACTCATCATATTCCTTGAAATATGTATGTAACAGAAAGTCGGAAATCCCAACGGAATCAATCAATTGAACTGCATGATGGATTTTTGACCCTATCACAATACTTTCATTTCCTTATATATCATGAATATTCCATTTCCTTATGAATTGATGAAAAATTTGTTGCCGGCATCTTGATTACTGATAATTGTAGAGTATTTCAAAATTTTTTTCAAGAAACTATTTTCATTCCTTTCATTTCATTGAAGGTGGGTTGAGAAAAATTCTATTACACTCCAAAGTTCTCACTCATCACCAAGACAGACAAATTTTTCAAATATCGGAAAGATTTCGTTTAGATTTCTGAAGGACATCGGATGCAACAGTTTTCATGCTCTAAGAGATATCTTGAGTGAGAACCTAAAATGTTCCTCAATAATATATTATTTTCCTAATTCGTGATATTTTCACTGAGAGAAATAATTACAAACGTCAAGAAAATATATTCTTGAATATTTTTAAGGATACACATTCTTTGTTACAGTTAATAGTTTGTAGGTTCAAGAGAAATTTCCCTCAATTGAGAAAACATGTCGTGAATTCGAGAAGTGAATTCTTAGTTCCAGACTAAGAATAAGAATTCGATGAATTTAGTCATCTTCGAATGTCACTGTCTCTCTCACTCTTTCCTCATCTCACTCATAGAAACCGATAAAATTCTGCTCCACTGATTCTTCTCAATTCCTCAAATGAATCCATGATTTAATAATCTCAATGAAGGTCGAACAAAATACCCTGAACCATCTAATCAAAGAATTCAACGTCATGTCGATACATGTGTATATATATAAATGTCTCTCTCTCTCTCTCTCTCTCTCTCTCTCTCTCTCTCTCTCTCTCTCTATAAAGTAGGAACAACTTGACAGAATAGAAAACCTGAAGAAACTCTGGTAAAAGATGATTAAACGTATAATAAGTACACGTGATCATAAGAATTAACATCCATGAGATCACCCTAGTGAATATATAAGTAAATTCTCATGTCAGAAAATCAGTTCAAACTAACGATTCAAAAAATATTCTAATATTCCAAATAATCTTACAAATCACTTTCACCACAACATAAAACCAACCTCTCATCGTGAATTCTAATTCAAACCAATTGTTTTATGAAAAATTACAGTTACATACATATACAAGGTGGGGCATTTAAGGTGTCGCGGGCGTTTTTTCCAAAAATAAAGTGAGATACGAGAAAATTTTTCGGACAAAAGTTGTAGGGTACCGAGGAGGACATCCGATGGTGGCCTTGGCTGTGACCTCAAATCTCATCTTCAAGGGCATTCTGAGATCAACTCTTGTTTTTTAAATAGCATCTCATATTTTTTACTGCAGATTTGGATCCTAGGTCAAAAACCAAGAAACTTTTGTCTGAACCATTTTCCTGAAATCCGCAAAAATGGCGCTCTAATCGATATTGTTCCATTTTGAATCTGACATTCGAATAACTCGAAAACGAAGGGTCTTGCAAAAGAATGTTTCGTACAAAAGTTGTCAATACACAACACATTTCAATCGTCTACATTACCACCATTCAGAGCTCACGCGATGTAAACAAACGACGGGGTTCAGTGAAAATTCACGATTTTGAAAGTCAGTTTGTCAGTTACATTTGATTATTACTTGGTTTATGACGAATTGAAAATCATGGATATCCGATACACGGTTTCTGAAAAGATCGATATGATCTACATTTACGGTGAAGTGCATAAGAACCCCAGACAAGCATATGACTTGTATGCAGAACGATTTCCTGAAAGAACAACGCCATCCATTAGGTATTTTCAACGCATTACAAAATTATTCTCAGAAACGGGAAGTGTTACAAGGGAAAAACGACATCGAATGAGAACTGTTAGCGGAGAAAATGCGGAAGTTAATGTACTAGCTGCAGTAGCCAATAATCCACACGTGAGCTCTCGTGAAATTGAACTCCATTCGGGAATTTCTCGAAGAAGTGTTCTTCGAATACTGAAACGTCACAAATTCCATCCGTATCACATTTGTTTGCATCAAGACCTTCACGGTGATGATTTCGAAAATCGTGTACAGTTTTGTCGATGAGGTCTAGCGCAAATGCACAATAACAACTTCATCAACATATTATTTTCTGATGAGTCGACGTTCACCAATCATGGTCAAGTAAATCGACATAATATGCATTACTGGGCGACAGAAAATCCAAGATGGTTACGTCAAGTAGAGCATCAAAGACAATGGGCTGTGGATGTTTGGTGTGGTATTTTTCGATCTCGAGTAATTGGATCGTACTTCATTGCAGATACGCTGAATGGAGAGAAGTACAGACATTTCTTAGATCAAGTACTTCCAACATTACTTGAAGACATACCTATTCAGGAACGATTGAATATGTGGTATCAACACGATGGTTGTCCATCCCATTATGCAGTCACAGCTCGAGAAATATTGGACAGAGATTATCCTGGACGATGGATAGAACGTCGTGGACCAGTTCATTGGCCTGCCCGTTCTCCGGATCTTACTTCTCCAGATTTTTTTTTTATGGGGATACATAAAAGATACAGTTTATCAACAAGCACCGACTACACCTGAGAATATGCGTCAACGAATCATCAATGCATGCGCGAGCATCAATGAAGATATTTTAGCACGAGTTCAGCAATCTTTTGTAAAACGTTTTGAAATGTGTATTGAAGTCGAAGGCCATCATTTTGAGCATCTACTGCATTAAAATTATCCAAGTGATGTAGACGATTGAAATGTGTTGTGTTTTGTCTGTTATACCCCATCACCTCCGTTTCAGTTCAAGGGGTCCCCCTTGGAATCAGACAACTTTTGTCCGAAACATTCTCCTCCAAGACCCTTCGTTTTCGAGTTATTCTAATGTCAGATTCAGTATGGAACAATATCGATTAGAGCGCCATCTTTGCGGATTTCAGAAAATTGGTTCAGACAAAAGTTTCTTGGTTTTTGACCTAGAATCCAAATCTGCAGTGAAAAATATGAGATGCTATTTAAAAAACAAGAGTTGACCTCAGAATGCCCTTGAAGATGAGATTTGAGGTCAAAGCCAAGGCCACCATCGGATGTCCCCCTCGATACCCTACAATTTTTGTCCGAAAAATTTTCTCGTATCTCATTTTATTTTTGGAAAAAACGCCCGCGACACTTTAAATGCCCCACCCTGTATATATATATGGGGCATTCTTTGTCAGATCAGCCACCTCCCTGCGCATTCCAATTCTTGAGATGAAAAATGTTTGATGGGCTTGAAATTTTCGTTGGAGTGTCTACTTTTCAATGCCGTATGGTACTTTTCAAACATGGCGACTATTCAACCAATATGGCGGCGGAACCGAAGAGGGAACGTGATGATGATGATCGAAACCGTTCATAAAACTATGATACACAGGGGTCGGATAATTCTGTGCATTGGAACATGCAATTCGAGCATCTCGGATCAATTGCATCCAGTTGGAATATTGAAATTACGAATGGTGGATCCAATATGACGGCCGGCATCTCAGAATCACTCCGAATTTTCTGAAACGTGGGGAAAGGGGTTTTGGGGGTCGCTGATGACGAATCCGAACTCAGATTTCCGGAATCACGAATGGCGAATCCAATATGGCGGTCGGAAGATTTCAAATCCACTTCAATTTGTGGAAACATTACCATCCTAAGGGTTTTTGGGTCGCTTATCACGAATCCGGACTCAGATTTCCGGAATTGCAAATGTCGAATCCAATATGGCGGCCGAAATTTCAGAATCACTCCGAATTCCCTGAAACATGGGGGAAAGGAGTTTTTCGGGTCGCTCATGATGAATCCGGACTCAGATTCCCGGGATTACAAATGGAGAATCTAATATGGAGGTCGGAAAAAATCTAATTCCCTTCAATTTATGGAAACATCAACATTCTGAGGGTTTTGTGGTCGCTGATTACGAATCCGGACTCAGATTTCCGGAATTGCAAATGACCAATCTAATATGGCGTTCGGAAAAATTCTAAATCTCTTGAATTCGTAAAAACATTGTCATACTGGGGTTTTTGGGTTCGCTGATCACAAATCCGGACTCATATTTCCGGAATTGCGAATGACGAACCCAATATGACGATCGGAAAAATTCAAAGTCTCTTAAATTTGTGAAAGCATTGTCATACTGAGGTTTTTGAAATCGCTGATCAAGAATCCGGACTCTGAAATTACGAATGGTGAATCAAATATGGTGTTAGGAGAAATTGAAAATGGGAGAAATTTGAGAGAGGATTGTCGTACGGGAGTTTGAAGGATCACCGATACATACTCGAACCCAGATTTCCGGAATTATGAATGAAAGATTTAATGTGAAAATTCATGACGGTCTGGATATGAGAAATCATCCGCTCTCTAACGTAAACCTTTGTTCAGAAAAACTTCTGGTCGTCGATTGTGAAATTGAGGTCACATTTCTAAAATCGGAATGGACGCATCACGTACAATTATCGACAAAGACGTTCAATATGATGGGAAGAAATATCATACTCATTTCAGGAATCATTTGTGGACTGGTCACACAAATCCGCGAACTTCCAATGGACTCCATTCCAATAAAACTCCTTGCAAATCTTTTCTGACCGTAACCATGAAAAGTAGACACTCTAACGAAAATTTTAAGCCCATCGAACAGTCTTCATCTCAAAAATTGACATGCGCAGGGGGGGTGGCTGATCTGGCGAAGAATGCCCCATATATATAATCCTGAAATACATGAAAACAAGAAAATTCATCTGAGTTCAACTCTTCGAACGCTCAACGTAAAGCGAGGGAGGCACGTAGCGCGTCGAGGATTTGAACATCAGATGAAATAGTGGATAATTTTCTAGATACCCGAAATATTAGAAAACACAGGATATTTGATTTTGATTGAAAAAGATTTTGTTATACCCCTTTTTTTGTAATCCAAGGCGCGAAGCATAATATAATAAATTACAAACTGTGTTTTTTCCTTTCCTGAGCATTCCTCTAAGGAAATGAAACATATAAGTCGATTCTGAATGAAGAATATGTTTCATTCCATTGAAGGAATACTCAAGTAAGGAGCAAACACAGTTTGTAATTTGTTATATCAGGCTTTGCGCCTTGAATTACAAAAAAAGGGGTATAACAAAATCTTTTTATATTCTGATGCTGCAGGAGGTCAAAATAGAAATTATATGATGGTCCTTTTTTTGTCAATGTTCTCTCAAAACTTCGAGGTTTGTATTGGACATCTCTACCCTGTCCGTGGACACTCGTATTGTGAATGTGATAGGAATTTTGGTAGATACGGTCAGAAGTAAAAAGTGGAAGAGACCATTGGAACACCCGAACAGTACATGGAAATCATTGAAAATTCTAGAAATCCTCCTTTTACAATGATTGACGCTGCACAATGCAACGTAAGAGATTTTGAATCCATTTTACAAAAAAATTCTGAAATTCGCAAGATCAAAATAGAATCTGCGGTGAAAATTGATTATTTCCCAAACGGTCAAATTAACGTGTATCATCAGTACAAAGGGGAACCGTTAAAAATTCTCGTCAAGGTGGATACTCCATTGAATTGAATGTGATTATGTGTTATTGAAAAAAAGTGTGAAATATTTAATCGATTTGGGTGAAGTGTATTTGAGAATTGTTTTTGAACAGCTTCATGCATCTAATCATTTTCATCCCCTTTGAAAACACCCATATTGTAACATCTCAATCGATGCACATGGCATTTTTTTCACTCAACCTGCAATAATTTCTAACCTACAATACGGAATTCTCTCAAAATTCGTCAGAGTGTTGTTGAATACATTTGCAACAACTTTCCCACTGGAAGTTTCTTTAGTATCGCGAATTTCTTGTATGTTTTCAATATGAAAGTCCTGAAACGTGATTAGCGGTGGTTGCCTACTTTCAGGTGCACTAGACAAGAGGTCACGCGCACAACCGATTACTCGATCCGGCCCTTCAATTCTTCTATCAAAAACTGCGGTCCTGCGTCAATCGACCGGGACCACTAAGCAGTATACCACAGTCACATGAACGAGATAGCACCTTCGAGAAGAAGAAAATAAACCAAAAGTAAGTGGGATTTTCCACCATTCGGGTGGGGAAAGGAACTGAGTTTCCCTTTTAAAATTCTAAATTCAGTGCCGTGTATTGTGTATGTTTGAAAGAATCTTTGTTCCGTGCCAAATTTCAATGTTTCCTTATTTTTGACTACTAAGATTTGTTTTAGAGTTCTTCGTGTTGAATTCATTCAAATTTGAGTCCCTTGAATTTCAGTAATAAATTCATTCACGTGGGGATCAATTTGAGTGATTCTCCTTCTACTATTTTTCCTTCATCGTTTTTTCCTTCTTCCTGTATGTTTTTTTCGTTTAGTGAAAATCAAGGTCGAGCATAAAATCACCGATCTTCGAAGAAGAATATATGATATTGAACAAAGGATCGAGGAACGGGACCTTGATATTAGGAACAACCGCGCTCCAACCTCTGGACTAGCCCGGAGGAATTTCGAAACAAATGCAGCCCGTGATGATAGAAATCTTATCCAATTCTCCAAAGAGTTAGGGAATTTATATATTTCCGAAAACTCTTTGGAAGTTAGAAAAGACCTCATCTACAAGAAGGATTGGGACCTCCCAGGAGATCCTCGTTGTAAACCCCTGTATGGTAATCATCACTCCTGTCCTTCATGCGAATAATCAAATTTCAATTTCAACCATTTTTTCCTCCCACCTCCATGCAATTCGAAGCATTCGTGCTCATTGTCTGAAGTTCTATGACAGCAATTGTTCCTTCCTCTTCCATCTCCTATATTCCCTTCGACGGCAATGAAGCCAACTGAGTCTTCACCTTTCCTCTTCCTAATTCCCTTTTCTCAATCACATTGATATTTCATATTACACACTTAAAACGTACCCGGACAGGGAACGCGGTCAATCTATTCATGCTTCACAAATGAACGAACTTCTCTTCCTAACATACTAGTTTCTCTCTCATTCCCTCTATACAGGGTGATGCATCTATCTTGAGACAACAAAATATCTCTGTGGGGGATCATCTTTTATTGGAGAATGTTCCATACAAAAGTTGTAGGGTGTCAAAAGGGCTATCTAACAGTGACCTTGGAAATGTCCTTGATCTCGATCTCCAAGGTCATTTGAAGGTCGAGTTCCAAATTTCAATTGGAATCCCCCCCCCCCCCCCCCGCCCCTATTTGACCCCGGGAATGGAGAGAGCGGGAAATTTTACGTCGAGATATGACCTCAACCTCAAGGTCAGGGCAATACCAAGGTGATTCCAAGGTCAAAAGAGAAGAAATTTTGTCATACGAGAAGTGTTGTGCGACACGGAGGCTGGAACAGACAAAACCTTGAAATGACCTTGACTTTCAAGGTCGTTTGAAGGTCACCTTAGAAATTAAACGAGTTCGTTATTGAACGAGTTCGTTTTTGTCCTGTTACCGTGGGTCGGGATGCTCGTTACCGGTGAGTCCCCTCGCCTCTCACCGTTTTGAATGGTTTTTTAGTTTGGAATAAACTCATTCCAACGAATGCTCAAATTGGTCACCTTCAACTCCAATGCATTTATTGATCCGTAAGTTCGTTCAAGTTCACGGAATTTTGTTGAATTTCATTGAAACCCCGCTGTGCCAAAAGTGAACAAAATTCAACAAAATTTCTCCGCCAGGGATCTACGAGGAAACTATCATTCTAATACGGTTTCATCCAGTTCTCCATGTACTTCTTGCGAGAAATTCTCAGTTTTGGAAATTTCAAGATGGAGGTTTTAGTATGGTACTTCAGGAAATCATAAATGATCGAATTATCAAAGCTGCCATCTTGGAATTCGCAAAATTGGAAAATTTTTTTCAAAAAGTACATGGATAACTGATTAAAACCGTATGAAATTCATACTTTTCTGAAAGTTGGTCTCCATAATACATAATAGTGGAGGTGAAAGCAAATGAGGGGAAAGTAGGTGCCCTGTGGCACCTGTTCTTATTGAGAGACAGTGAAGTGCTTTTGCAAGGAATTTTTTTTCATTTTTCTGCAACTAATTCAGGCAGCGCACTCATTGCAATTCGGGAAAAGCCAGAATAAGCGTCAATCTCAGCCACACGTTTGTTGCCTTGAAACCACGTTTGTTGATTTACAGCCAACATTATATCCACAAGCAGAAGCGGAAGTCAGTTTTCCAAAAGATCACGATATTTTCCATGGTTTTAGTTGCCTTCAATGAAGTGGGCACTCACAGCCTTGTGATCAATTATTCCACGCCAAATGTACACAAAAACGGGCATGAACACAGTCGTACACGGTCGTTGAATTCACAGCACTGCATGGAAACAAAACATACCACATCGAACCGGTGTGTGTAATTGCGTTCTGTCTCTCGATATTCTCGGTTCATAACTCGGCACGTCAACGAATACAGGTTGGTTGAAGAGTTTCTGTGCTCGAAATCAAAGAATACTGTTTTTGTTGCGAAATATATTTTTTTATTCAATATAATCTCCTAGAAGCTCAATACACTTGTTCCAATGATCTTCCAATGATTTTATCCCATCCTTATAATGGTTTCCCGGAAGCTCTGCAAAATAACCGTCTACGGCTGCTATGGCCTCTTCATTCGACGAAAAATGCTTTCCACGAAGGAATTGTTTGAGATTTCTGAAGAGATAGTAGTCGCTAGGAGCCAAATCTGGCGAATACGGTGGATGTTCAAGCAATTCGTACTTGAGTTCTTTGAATTTAGCCATCGTCAAAACACTTTTGTGAGCAGGTGCATTATCTTGATGAAAAATGATTTTTTTCTTCTTCAAACCAGGTCTTTTCTCACGGATTTTTTCATCCAGCTGATCCAAAAGGCTGCAGTAATATTCGGAGTTGATTGTTTCACCTTTCTGAAGATAATCAATGAACAAAATTCCTTTTGCATCCCAAAAACTGATGCCATAAGCTTCTTTGCTGATCGTTGTGACTTCACCTGCTTTGGAGCTGAACAACCAGCTTCAGTCCACTGTAAACGTTCTCGTTTCAATTTAGGATCATGGTGGTAGATCCGAGTCTCATCCATAGTTATAAAACGACGCAAGAAGTTGGTTTTATTCTGCTTAAAACGCTCCAAGTTACACTGAGAAATTTGTTTTCGATCCAGTTTTTGTTGAATTGTTAACGTGTGCGGCACTAACTTTCCAAACAGTTTTTTCATACGTAATTCTTCATGTGAAATATGGTGTACTCGTTCGTCTGAAATGCCTATGGCATCAGCAATTTCACGCTTAGTCAAACTTGGATCTTCACTAACCATATTATGTACATGCTCAATGATTTCTGCTGTGGTTGCAGTTTTTGGTCGTCCTTCGCGTGAATCGTCTTCAAGGCTAGTACAACCACGTTTAATTTCATCAGCCCAAAATTCAACGGTGCGTTTTGAAGGTGAGGACTCCTTATACACTTCTAACAATTTTTCATGAATTTCCTTTGCTTTTGAACCCTTCGAAACAAAGAATCTCATGACTGCACGATATTCAATTTTTTCCATATCAAGAAAAATCAATGACACGTAAATGTAAACAGAGAATGAATTGACAGAATGACCTGTAACTTTGCATGTGTTCTCAGGACAGATATACCAACTTGAGGGAAAGAAAGTTTTGAGCTAGCAGTGCTATCTCTTGGTGAGCGCAGGAACTTTTCAACCAACCTGTATCGTGATTTGTGTATTCTGATTTCTCTAATCTTTTCTTTTGCTGACCGCTAATTTCCTTCTGAATTTCGTCCTTGTGAAACTTTCTTCCATTAATGGAGGCCAGTCCTGTAAAAGGAAGAATAGAAATGATCCTCATTTATGGTGAATGTGCCAGGCATATTCATGCCGCTGTTACACTTTATGCTGAACGTTTTCCGAACAACGTGCGATCTCGAGCATCTTTTTATCGGTCGTTGAACAATTCATGGAAGAGAGAAGTGTGGGGAACAGAAAAAGAGTCCGTCGCAACACAGTTACTGGATTCGACAATGAAATTGTTGTATAAGCTGCAGTGAATGCTGATCCTCATTTCAGTACTCGAGAAATCGAACATGATTCTGGAATTTCGCGAAGTAGTGTATGCAGCATATTGAAAAAAGAAAAATATCACCCCTACCACATTTCATTGCATCAAGAACTCCATGGTAATGATCTCCGAAACCGAATTATTTTTTGCCAATGGGCACGTCAACAAATCCAATTAGATCCTGATTTTTTCGCTGAAGTGCTATTTCCGGACGAGTCCTCTTCCACCAACCATTGCACGGTTAAAAGGCATAACATGCACTACTGGAGTGATGGAAATCCACATCGGTTACGTCAAGTCGAACATCAACGTTAATGGTCTGTGAACGTTTGGTGTGGGATAATTGATGACCAGCTTGTGGATCCACACTCCATCGAGGGTCACTTGAACGGCGGAAAATACCGTGATTTTTTGGAAAACCAACTTCCACTTTTACTTGAAGACGTAACGTTAGCTGTGAGGCAACAAATGTGGTTTCAACACGATGGATGTCCAGCGCATTATTCTCAAATTGCTCGTCAAGTTTTAGATCGCGAGTCCAATGGACGCTGGATCGATAGAAGTGGTCCAGTAAATTGGCCAGCAAGATCGCCAGACCTCACCTCGCCAGACTTCTTTTCATGGGGTTACTTGGAGAGCGAAGTTTACAAACAAGTGCCAACATCTCGAGGAAACATGATACAGCGGATCGAGGATGCTTGTGCCAAAATACCACCTAATGCGCTTCGAAGTTGTGTAGGATCTTTTGAAGTACGGATCAATAAGTGCATGAAAGTTGAAGGTCACCAATTTGAACATTTGTTGAAATAACTTGGTTTCAAATAAAACAAGCATTCAAAATTGTGAGGGGCAAGAGGACTCACCGAAAACAAGCACTCCGCTCCGCGGTAACAAGACAAAAACAAACTGGTTTAATAACGAACTCGTTTGATTTCTAAGGTGACCTCCAAACGACCTTGAAGGTCAAGGGCATTTCAAGGTCCTGCATGTTCCAGCCTCCGTGTTGCACGAGACCTCTCGTACGACAAAATTTATTTTCTTTTGACGTTGGAATCATCTTGGTATTGCCCCGACCTTAAGGTCAAGGTCACATCTCGACGTAAAATTTCCCGGTCTTTTCATTCCCGGGGTCGAATAGGCGAGGTCCCATTTGAAATTTTGAACTTGACCTTCAAATGACTTTGGAGATCGAGATCAGGGACATTTCTAAGGTCACTGTTGGATAGCCCCTTTGACACCCTACAACTTTTGTATGAAACATTTTCCAATAAAAGGTGATCCCACCAAGATATTCCGTTGTCTCAAGATAAATGCCTCACCCTATATATATATATATATATATGTACACGGTGGTCCATTTGGATGCCATTTTTCCAACTCGTATAATGCTCTGAGCACAATTATCACATTCGCGGGCTATGATTCAAATGTGGATGTGAGTGACAATCATTCTCCCTCATCACAGTCGGGCTGAGTAATTATAAATCAAAAGAGATTCATCGAAAGCCTTCCGAAGACCTTAGGAAGATTGTCGTAATAAATCACACTTCAATATCGTTTTTCCAATATCTGTAATGCGTCTGTAATGATGTCGCATGATTGTGATCAATATCCGACAATCTAATAACAACCTGTGACTGTAACATTCGTGCTCATACCAATAAACGAGTTGGAAAAATGGCATTCAAGTGTCATTCATTACAAGCATCTTTCAAAGGACTTCGGAAGGTCTTCGATACATTACGTTCGATTTATCATTATTCTGCCCGTCTATGAAGACAAAAAATGATTGTGTTCCACATTCGACAATGTCATAATCACCCCTGAATGTAATATTCGTGCACAGCCCAATATTCGAGTTGGAAAACCCGCTTTAAAGTGAAATTCTCCACGAGAACCTTTCAAAGGTATTCGGAAGGTCTCCGAAGGATCTCTTTCCATTCATAATTATCCAGGCCATCTATGATGAGAGAGAACCATTGTCATCCACATGCGATAATCAAATATCCCGAGAATGTTATGATTGGCCTCAAACCAGTATACGAGTTGAAAAAACGATTTAAAATGTTATTATTGACGAAAACCGTTCAAGGGTCTTCGAAGCATTTCGTTGGATTTATAATTACTCAGCGCGTCTTTGGTGATGGAGAATGATTGTGATTCACATTCGGCAATTATATAATAACCCGTGAATGTAAAAATTGTGCTCAGACCAATGTGCGAGTTGAAGAAACGAGTGTAAAGTGTCATTTAGGGGAGAAGGGGGCAAAATGTAATGGTTCTTTCCAGATGGCTGTTGCTTTGGTTCTAATCGTTTCCTAGATCAAAGTGAGGTATATTCTCAAGGTATATACATGCAAATTGAGGAAAAAAGAGTTGAGTTTAGGAGATCAGAATTTTTTCCCACTTTTGATACAAACCAAAAAAAAAAATTGGTAAAATTCCATCTTGCCCCCACTGTCGGGGTAAGATGGAATGAGGCAAAATTTGGAAGGGGGCAAAATGGAATCTGATCAAAAAACACAAATATCATTAGAAGAATGGAAAAATAAATATATTATGTTAATTAACAATGAACACAGAACATTAGATTTATATTTGGACAATTAATACTTCGAGTCAGACTGAACTTAGGTTATTACTGGTATCATTACTAAATTATGATTACTCAACTAATCAGAGTATACGGCTTTGGCAAGGTTTTAGCACTGAAAGAAATTGAGTTCAACGTTTGCGGGGGATATTGTCTTTGCAAATATCACAAATATAAATACCCCTCTCATAATCAGTGCATAATTTGTGAGCCCAATTTTGACGAATATCGCACTGTATCCATGTTTCTTTGCGTCTGGAATTACAAAATAATTCTCCACAAAGTAAGCATGGCACGTCAGCTTCAGGGTTCTCCTTTTCTTCTTGAGGGAGAGTTGGATATTTCATAACTCTTCCTGTGGATGTAGTGGTCAGGTTTCTCGCAACTTTCTTCGCTTCAGCTTTTCCTTTCTTTTTTGTGAGTCCAATTTTTTTATGATTTTTGTTTAAAAATATGGAGAATCAGTAGGTATTTCAGATTTCTCACATCTTTCTCTTCTTCCAACTTCTGCAGACCGTTGAACTTTCGGCACTCGAAGGATATCTTCAGGGGAGTGCTTGAACCTACTTTTTTAAGCCTGTTTCGCCACCTGCAGGAGAAACGAGGGGAATATCTTGATTTGAAGCACCTTCAAGCAATAAAACATCTTTACCAGTCGAGGAATTTCGACTGGTTGAGGCTGCTTCGTTTATCACAGATCGACTCGTTGAAGCTCCTTCGTTCATCACAGATCGACTCGTTGAGGCACTTCCATTCACTACAGCGCCTTGATTTGGAGTATCATCAGTACACATTTGCTCATTCTCTACATCGTTTACCTCTGGAATGAAATGAACTTCCGATGGAGCGAAATCAGCATCCTTAAGGCTCGATGATCATTTTGATACACAAACATTCTAAAATTGAACTGGGTATCACTAAAAAAATACCAGTTGAATGTTACCGTCAGATTCCTTGATTTCCAGCCGTACAACCAACAAGGCCGTACAGCTCCGACACTTTTCACAATATGACAACCAAAACATTGGAGAATGTTTCAGGTGCACCAACTGCGAAAACCGACTATTGGTGATCGATGCACCACCTACGTTTTTTGCCGGAACCCGAATTCCATCTCACCCCACCATTCCATGTTGCCCCCCTCTCCACTACCACGAGAATCTTCCAAAGGCCGTTACAGCATATCCGTCCGTTCCTTCTGCTTCGTGTATAGTTTGTGCCGTGGGCGTTTCCAAGTTCCCTCCTTTCTCTAAGCGTTCTCCCCTCACTTGGCAACCACACTGCACCTCGTCGGTCGTCGATCACTGCTTTGCTGCACTGAATTCCTTCGACTAATTCAAGTTTTTAAACTCGTCAATTCATGCTTCCAATTACGGAATTTCGCGATCTCGTTCATTGTAATCGCTAGATCGAACCTTTACCTTCCCGAATTGCTTTTCATTTTCTCTCCTACGTCCATTTTCCGCTATTAACCTATCTCTTGAGGCTTTCGGACGGTTTTCGCTCGATCTTTAGCTTGCACAAAAAGATGGTCTCTTCAGGGTCTCCAGAGCGTATCTATGGTCCACCAGGGATTTGGGGCCATGAGCTGTTTAATTTGGACATTTTGGAAGGTCCAAAGTAGATTACCGGTGTGAAAGTGCCTGTAAGGTGTATGTTTCGGGATTTTGACAGGAGAAGCCTCGCATTTAGATATGTATAAATTTAAAACTTCTGTTTGGAGACGTTTGTGTTAGATATGATATGTATGTGTAATTGTCAGGTGATATGTACTTAGATTCGGCGTTGTATCCGGGTTCATTGCTCGCACGGTCACCTGACTTTTGGCAGTTGGCAGAGGGGCTCTGGCTTTGCGAATTATCGTTTAAAAATCAGTCTTCGCGCAGCACTCAACACGGTAGCAATATCTCATGCGTTCATTCGGTGATTAGTCCCTTACTCTCGTTACGTGTATAATTCTTCAAGTCGTTGTGCTCAATCTTCCAAATCCATTAGCCCGATGCTAGCTAGCTCCTTCTGAGAAGCTTCTCGGGGATTCTTTGATCTCGTCTTTGCAAACGTGTCATTCTCGTGAGTGCACGGTTCTCACAGTTCTTTCGATTGCTACGTGCTGTTTGTGCTTCGCGAAGTGCTCGTGCGTCAGGATTATCATTAGTTTGAATACTAAGCTCATTAGTTTGTAATCAAGTGTGTGAATGACGTTTGAACGGTCGTGGAAATCCTTTAAGGCTCAAGTTTTACTGTAAAGAACGATATGTTCGTCTCTGAATGAATGTGCCTCCCGAGAACGTCGGTTCTTTGTATCGTTATGATCAACGACATATTTGAATTGTAACTCAGTTCTGGGCAACATTATAACTGCTACTCTTTTTCCTCAATCAGGCGTCTGCTGTGCAGCTCTGTCTGGGCAATCATTGAGGGTTTGTTTGAATAAAGGGTTTCTTTATTGATTAATTTTGCTGTGGGTTCTTTGAACATTCTTCTTCCTCCTCCAACTATGGACAACTACCCATCGGCTGTCCTTTGTTACACGTCGATCGAAGAAGCCAGACGAATTTGTGAAGACGGCGCTGAGTGTACCTTCGTCCCTTCCGACCGTCTGCCCTCCTTTGTGGGAGATTCCATGGTCGCGGTTTCCCTTTCCCCCTCCCTTTGTTCGATGAATGTAAACAACGAAGCCCTCGTGGTCTTATTCCCCTTCCTAGTTGGATGGGGGCCAAATCAACGAAATCAGTGTTTGAAAAGAGAAAGTGTGACGTATCTCTCTTTTCAACCAACTTTCCGTTGATTTAGTTCTCCGTTGATTCGGCCCCCATCCTCCTAGTTCAATCTCTCATGTCCCCTAGATTCCCAGCCAGCACTGAATAAATTTGAATTTATAAAGCCTTCGCAAAGACTTCTTGGATAGTTTTCGTTATGCAACCAATAATGAATTCAATGAGAATGCATTGGATCAAAAATTGAAACTTATTCAATGTCCGGACAATTCATTATAAAATCTCGATATGAGTTCTTTCTGAACATCCGAGTCTGAGTTGAGACCACTGTTGGCGGTCCGAGGAACACAGCATGTCTTTTAGTTTGGAATCGAATATCTCAAAACTTACAAAATCGATCACCGAAATGGATATATCCTCAAACAGAATCATGAACACCGATCTAAAAATATTCACTATTTCATCCGAATGGATAAAAACACACAATTCTAACGGATTTTTCGAAGATACAAAGTTTTCCGCAGCAATGCTGTCTGCAGAAAAGGTTCAATACAGATTAATATTTTTATCCACCCATTGACAAATGATCAGTACCAAATGATGTATCCAGGGATAAATTGGGTGAGCTGATTGAGTTGGAAGTCTTCAGAAAACATGAAGGGGTCCGACTTTGAACACGATCCGAGTTAGATCGCTCTCTCCTACTATGAATGTTCATAATCTATTCAGATATCCTATGAATGATATTCTCGAAGTTTGAATCATTTACAGAAACGAAATGGAAATTCAGACTCACAAAATATGATGAATTATTGGTGTTCATTTCCTCGAATCAAGTCCTTGCAACTGAAAACATCGTTTGAAGAATGTATTTCAGAAATTCGAATCTTCAACCGCTGAGTATTTCGTTATTTGATTATCAATTCGTTTCCATAACCGATTCAAACTCCATAACGTTATGAATGTGCATGGTATACATGCAACATTCTATTGCTACAGTTGATGTTCCGGTCTCGTCTCGCCGAGATTGATCCGGTCTCGAGGCGAGATTCTCGGTCTCGTATCGGTCTCGATCTCTTCTCGATCTCGGGGTCGATACCGAGACCAGTCTCGGTCTCGTCCGAATCACTAACTACAGTAAGACCCCGCAATAAGAACAGGCAACCTCTCCTTCATTCGGAAAGTTGTTGCTTTGCGTTGGATAAAGAAGGTAAGTGTTCTCATTGCGGAGTCTTATTGTACTTGGTTGGATATCAAGCCCATGAAAAATGATGACCCCGGACGCTGGTGGAAATTGACACTCGAAGAAGCCAATATTGAAACCAATGAAGCGAGAAAGCGTTGCAATCAGTGATGCCAGAAACAACGGTGCGGACCGAAAAATCAGCCCCTCTACTGTGTTACGTGACGATGAGTTTCACTCTCAATGTATTGAATAATTTAATTCCTATTCCCACATGTAAGGCGAATGTATTACAATATGTTAACTATTTTTGAAAAAGTCATTTTCCGAATATTATTTAGAATATATGTATATATATTTGAATCCTTCATATGTAAGAAAAATCAATCGACGCACGGGAAGTCGCTGAAACAAAAAGCTGAGGAGGAAGAAAGAATTCAAGGTCAGAGCTCGCATCGATGCATATTTTCGATGCATATTTTCGATGCACCGTGATGGGACTATACCAACGCGGAACCAAAGTCCAACCGCGGATTCATTGTCTCTGGTCACATTACTCAAGTGCCTGTGTATCTTTCTCTCTAACTACGACCAAATCAACTAATGACTGCTGATCAGGCAGTCAAGTCGGCGAAAAACCCCTCTTGCCAGGATTTGGCGTGTTCCATCACCCAGGTGGGAAACACATAAATAGGACGGACCATAGAAAATCGGGAGATTCGTTATGTGAAAGTAATTTATTGAACACCTGATTTCAATACGCGAAGACAAGTCCGTCCTTGTTCGCAAGAGGGTAAAAACGAAGATACGGTTGGAGCCAAGTTCGACTATTAAATTTTTCAAGTTCCGCAATGAATCGTAAAAGTGTGTCCCCTGGCAGGTCCCACGGAGTCTTTTGTAAGAAATTCACGTTTAAAAATCTCTTTTCAACGTCAGAGGTCGGAAAAAATATCGGAATTCTGGAAATTAAAAAATACTAGGTCGTAGAGCTTGAAAAAACAAGGTCAGTGTTCCCTTACCATTTTTTTTTAGGATGAATAGTTTTCGAGAAAAAAAAGAAGACTACACATTTTTTCATACCAAAAATCAATGCTTCCAACATTGAACTTGTTGGATCTCATTCATTTTCCGGCGAATCAGAATGAAACTTACAGATTCTGATTTGTGAGACTTCACCGAAGACGACAATGTCAAAAAAATTTGTAAAAATTAATGATAAATTAATTAATTTTTTATTCGGATTAAAAATCACGTGTTTTATGCTTTGCATTGAAAAAGTGTCGGGGGAAGTATGAGCTACAAAAAACTTCCAGCGACAAAGTTGTTCGCTATGGCGTGGACAAACTTTTTGGAAAGTTCCAGATCGATTGGATTATTAGTTTATTAGTTTGCAAAATACAGGGATTCATTTATTAGCGCGCAACGGAAATCTGTCACGATTATGCGTCTTTTACCGGGTGACTATCAGGGTCCGTAGGGAAGATTGTATTCACTCACTGTTTCAACTTGAGATGTTTTTTTGGGTCGGAGAATTCGAATGTCCAACTATTTTCACGAGATCTCATTTCCTTGATCCATGTTTTTGTTATAAAAAATTTGATTGAAGTTACAGAAAGAATAACTCGCCTAGTGCTTGGAATCACGTAGAAGAGTGATCATATTGGGCAATAAAAACGAGTAGGTGGAAACAAGTAATAAAAAATATACATATTCAGATTTTTGTGAGTAAAACTTCCTATTTTGACACATATTTCTCAAGATGAAAATAATAAATCAAAAACATTCTCGATCCCAAATCAATAGTTTTGAAAACATACCTCACGATTACTCAGTCGTTTGTTAGCGAAATCGAATGCTATTTTCAGGATGTGTGCTCAATAGTATATCAATTATCACCAACTACGAGATTTTGTGAAAAGTATAATGTGTTGAATTTTATTCAATCACAAATCAATTCTAATCGAAAATTACGTTACACGTACTTCGAAGAAAAGAAGTATCGAAAGAATTTGTCCTACCACTGTAAGAAATATAACAAGGACAATACTCGTAGTGCATAAGAATTTCGATCCTACGATGTTTCTCTAATTCTTTTTACACTTGTGCCGCCATAATTCGATTCTCATTCGTTCACAAACTGCAGGATCCAACGTTATTATCACGTTTGTCGTATTACATTTAATGTAATCATGAGGTATGTTTTCAAAACTATTGATTTGAGACCGAGAATGTTTTTGATTCATTGATTTCATCCTGACAAATATGTGTCAAAATAGGAAGTTTTACTCATAAAAATCTGAATATGTATATTTTTTATTACTTGTTTCCACCTACTTGTTTTCATTGCCCAATATGATCACTCTTCTACGTGATTCCAAGCACTAAGCGAGTTATTCTTTCTGTAACTTTAATCAAATTTTTTATAACAAAAACATGGGTCAAGGAAATGAAAACTCGTGAAAATGGTTGCACATTCAAATTCTCCGACCCAAAAAACATCCCAAGTCCAAAAGGTGAGTGAATACAATCTTTCCTACAGACCCTGATAGTCACCCGGTAAAAGACGCATAATCGTGACAGATTTCCGTTGCGCGCTAATAAATGAATCCCTGTATTTTGCAAACTAATGAACTATACACTGTAAAAAATAGAAAACTCCGTTACGTATTCCAAGCGTATGATTACTAAAAATTTTACTGTTATATTAACAGTCAGAATGTGGTGCAATCTATCATTCGAAGATTATAAAAATGTATTCAATTTGTACACGTTCGACTTTGAAAGAAGACATATCACGTTCGTATTGTGAATTCACTATTAGGAACTTAAAGATACGACATTCAATGTAGGTAATAAAGTTACTTACTCTGAAAGTGAAGAAATTACCGAATATTGTAAAATCACAATCCCCATAGATAGTTCATCCGAAAGTGGAAATTTTACATTTTTGTCTCGTGAATATTATTTTCTAAATTATTATACAGAAGTTGTGAATTTACCATTGACAGTATCATAAAATTCCAATATTTCTTGAACTTAATATTGATGGTAAAATTCTGTACGAAACAATAAAAACCAACTCTGTTGTTGAATGTTGCATAAGATTGTAAAATTTTCGTGAGTTGACAATACTGAGCTTTTGCATTTCTCTTCAATCCCGGTGGATGCCATTGCTGTACACGTTGTTCTACTCAGTTCTACTGCAAAAATCCCTCAGGATCTCGTTGCATTCGCCCACTTGAAGTGATCCAAAGTAACAAAATAATGCAAGGCAGTTTTTTCTTTAGGACGCAAATTGAATTCAGGTAAGTGATTCTAAAATTGAGTAAACTGTCGCCAAAAACTCTTCCATCGTATTGCATGATTCATGTGCTTTCATTAATTTTCCTTAGCCATGTAATATATTTGTATAATTCACCATTAATTTCATTAACATACGCAATATCCTTGGAATTATATTGACAAAAATTGAAAATTCATCCCATAAAGTTGAATTCAATATAAGACAAGTCTGATTAGAACTAATAAATAGACAAAAATTCAGAAATGCATAAGGATGATTAGTATTTCATTATTAATTGTTAGCTTTATTGTCTCTTGTTACATGAATTCTTCATCATTATTTCGTGACTGATTTATAGGACTGAATTGCTGTGAAGGGAAACATTTTTGCAAGACTGCTGGCTTCTTGAGTACAATGTCTTTTTTTCAACCGTGTTAACGACCGCATATGAGCTCACCAACCAAGTAACATGACACGACTTACAAATGAAAGATTTCAGCAACCGCCTTCTTCGTATTAAGTGCAAACATTTTATGAAAGGTAACTTTTTCATTTTTAAATCTCACCTTTTTTATCCCTGGTTAAAAAACCTAAAGAAACCTAAGTATTTTTGAAGTAAATGTTTTCAAATTATTTAGGATCTGTTTAGACTACTTAGGAACCGAGATTTGACACAAGTAGGGAGTTTCCAATCACTTAGGATTCTTTTCCGACTCACAGTTGATTCCGCCGGCTTCCGCACTACACACGTAGGCAGTTTAGGTTTACTTAGGTATTATTTGGACTATACTGTGATTCCGTTTATTTCCGTGTGGAAGTAAAAAAACTGTTTCCGTACACTTCCACTCTATTTGCGAACCAATAAGTTTAGGAACGGTTATGAATGCTGTGCACATAATGTCTTCCTATCACTTGGGAACATTTTAGGTTCCAATCTGCTTCCGTTCACTTATGAAAAATCGGAAATGAAGTTTTGAAAAGTGTTTACGTATACTGTAAATTAATTCACTTCCGCGACTTTACGCTGAGACCTGAAGAGAATACTTCGGTTTATTTATGCTTTGTTTCCGCACCGATGAACTTGGGAGGAGTTATGAATAATATGCATATAATGTCTTCCTATTACTCGGGAACATTTTAGGTTCCCATCTGCTTCCGTTCACTTGTGAAAAATCGGAAATGAAATTTTGAATAGTGTTTACGCGGTGTTTTGAATAGTGTTTAGCGAGCGGGAGAAATTTGTTTCATCAAAACTTGAAATGCACCTAAGTGAATTGATCAATGAAATACTGAAACAATCGGAAAACCGTTGATTGCCTTTATCCAGAAGTAACTCCTGAATCGAAGGTTTAGTTTCAGTTATGAAATTTCCGAGACAAAAACTCCTGGTAAGTCGGAAGTAGTCGTAACAAAATTTTTTGTTTAGTTTTTTTGACCAGGGCTAAATATTTTTGAAGTAGATGTTTTCAAATCACTTAGGATCTCTTCCGAGTACTTCCGAACGAGGATTTTACACATGTAGGGAGTTTCTACTTGGGATTTTCTTCCACATGATAATTGATTCCGCCGATTTCCGCAATCCACACGTAGAGAGTTTCGGTTTACTTACGTATGACTTGCACTAAACTAGGGTTCCGTTCATTTCCGATTTATTTTCGCACGGATATATTTGGGCGTAGTTAAGTTTACTGACCGCGGCTTCTAATTACTTAGTTATATCTTAGGTTCCAATCTGTTCAGGTGTACTTATGAAAAATCGGAAAGAAAATTTTGACAAATGTTAACGGTGTCATGTGACCTGATTCCTGGTCAAAAAGACTAAACAAACCTAAACAAAAAAAATTTTTTACGGCTACTTCCGACTTACTAGGTGTTTTTATCTCGGAAATTTCATAACTAAAACTAAACCTTTGATTGAGGAGTTACTTCCGGATGAAGGCAATCAACGGTTTTCCGATTGTTTCAGTATTTCATTGATCAATTCACTTAGGTGCATTTCAAGTTTTGATGAAACAAATTTCTCCCGCTCGCTAAACACTATTCAAAACACCGCGTAAACACTATTCAAAATTTCATTTCCCATTTTTCACAAGTGAACGGAAACAGATGGGAACCTAAAATGTTCCCAAGTAATAGGAAGACATTATATGCATTTTATTCATAACTGCTCCCAAGTTCATCAGTGCAGAAACAAAGCATAAATAAACCGAAGTATTCTCTTTAGGTCTCAGCGTAAAGTCGCGGAAGTGAATTAATTCACAGTATGCGTAAACACTTTTCAAAATTTCATTTCCGATTTTTCATAAGTACACCTAAACAGATTGGAACCTAAGATGTATCTAAGTAATAAGAAATCATCCACGCGGTCAGTAAACGTAAGTACCTCCAAGTATATTTGTGCGGAAATAGATCGGAAATACATGGAAACTGTGTTTTTAGGTCTGAACGGAAGTCCGCGGAAGTTGATCAGGTCATATGACACCGCGTAAACATTTCTCATAATTCCATTTCCGATTTTTCATAAGTAAACCTAAACAAATTGGTACCTAAGATGTACCTAAGTAATTGGAGGTCATTTACGCGGTCCATAAACGTAACTACTCCCGAGTATATTCGTGCGGAAATAAATCGGAAATGCATGGAAACAGTTTTCTTGCATCTACACGGAAATGAACCGAAACAGAATCACGCATGCGTGATCAAACTTCCGATCAGCTGTACAATATCTGAGACAATATTTGCCCTTGGAGCAGCGTGTTAGGATAGCTTAGAGGTTAAGTAGGTAGGTCTTATAGGTAGATAGGTTCGGTAAGAGTTCAAATCCCCTTTAGGTAGGAATGAATTTATCCTCATTTCCAAGTGGAATGCAACAATTTGTGTGTCCACAAATTCACAAAATGTATCGAGTGTTTGAATTAATTTTCATTTTTATTTTTACTCCAGTTATTGGTAAATCCGATGTTGAATTTCAAATAAATTATTTTTCCAAATGCGGAACGAAACCTAAAAAATCCAGTTCTTCAATTGCGGAAGTGAGCGGAAAAAATTTGTTTCATCAAAACTTGAAATGCACCTAAGTGAATTGATCAATGAAATACTGAAACAATCGGAAAGCCGTTGATTGCCTTTATCCGGAAGTAACTCCTAAATCAAAGATTTAGTTTTAGTTATGAAATTTCCGAGACAAAAACACCTAGTACGTCGGAAGTAGTCATAAAAAAAATTTTTTGTTTAGGTTTGTTTAGTTTTTTTGACCAGGGATTTTAATGCAAGCCAATAAACACAAAATGTCACAGCCATAACTACAGAGGGGTTAAAAATGTTTGTGCCTGGGGCGTAAAATCAGAAATAGAATTTTGTTCTGACATATCCAGACAGTTCTACAATTCTTTGACAAGCTTTTGGCTGTCTTGGTATGATAATATGTACAGGGTGCAAAAATTTCAAGTTACGGCTCTGCAGAATGTTACAAAATCATCTTTAAAGAGTCTATTGGAGTTGTCAAATGTCGAAGTTGAGTTTTTGACATTTTTGTTGTATCGGCTGTTGATACACTTTCTAATTGTCAATAGTCAAACGAATTGTGGTCTGACCATATACGATTTTGAAAATTTTTGATCAACAAGAAATTGAATTGCTTCGTACTAAGTTTTTTTTGGTAGGCTGATCAGTTCTGTTGCGTATAAGTTTTTTCAACTGTGTCTCATTCAACCCAAATCTGTGGTTTTGCTACTAATAGTGTTAGTTACAAGTTCCAGAAATTAGGTCTCATTGAATTCTTCTCGAACAACTAAATGAATACCTGAAATGTCAGCGGAATAGAGTCCTTGGAGAATTCAGATTGGCTTCTGTTATACTATATACAGTATAATATGTACCATGATGAAAGCCAATTTGATTTCTTCAAGGACTCTATTATGCTGGCATTGCAGGTATTTATTTGGTGATTCCAAAAATATTCAATGAAATGTAGTTTTTGGAACGTTTGCCATCTGGGATTGATGGGTGCAAATAACGGGATGGTGAATCACATCGCAATGTAATTAACCTTGTTGAAATTCAATGAAACTTGTTCAAATTCATGAAATTTTATTGACTATGATGAACGATCTTTCGCGAATAAGATTGATCGACCTGAGTATTAGCAGTGGAAAATTTGGTTGGAATTTACTGAACCTTGTTGATTTTCGATAAAATTTGTTGAAGTTCATGGAATATTTTTGAGGACGATCAAGGAATTTTTACAACTAAGATGAATTGATAGAGGCACTCGGAAGATGGCATTAAAATGTGATGAATCTCGTTGAATTTCGATTAAATTCGTTGCATACTTCTGGAACAATAAAACAAATTCAGACAAAAATAGTCAACTGATACCATTAGTTTCGTCAAAATTTTCTCACATGCTTTGAAAATATCCAACGAATTTAATCGAAATTCAAAAAGGTCCATCACTTTTCAACGCCATTCCACATTTCGAATATCCGCCCTACTTGAAATATCCAACAGATCCAGACAAAAAATGTTTTGTCAAGATTTGGTCCGTTTTTGTCCCATTCCAGACACAACCGGACAAGATTTCTAACGGAATCTGACAGGCTCCATCGGATCCTGTCTGGCGTGTACATTGATTCCAGCATCAATGTACAAACCAGACAACACCAGACGAAACCGGTCAAATTCGGGTCAGAGTTTTGTCTAGATCTGTCGGATATTTTAAATAGGGCGTGTCAATCCATCTTATTCATCAACATGCTTTGATCGTACTTATGAATTTTACATGAATTTCAACAAGCTGAATCATATTTCAATGTAATTGAACATCCCGGCATTTACGCCCATCAATCATTTTGAGTCAAGTTGATTGAAAATTTTTCAACTGCATTCCACAAATTTCACATTCAAAATGTCTCATTCGAATTGAAAATATTCCATCACAGTGTGATTTGTCTTTTTTTCTCACATTTTTCAACAGGTTTCAATAAGAATCAATGTATGAATTGATTGGATTTCTTTAAAATTTATCACAAGTCATTGTATTTTATAGTATTTCAGCGATGAATATAAAAAACCGTTCATTAAATTCCAGCAAAATGTAACGGATTGATTCAAAATCTCGAGGAATTATTATGACGAATGATACTTTTTTTGGGAATATATTGAATTTTGTTGAAAAATCATGAAATTCATCAAATGAGACTGATGTTCAACGAATTCTGACATTCAAATTCAACGAATCTTTACGACTTTTTTCAACGAATTTAAACAACATTCTTTCGCGAGGGCGAACATTCAATTGCACGCTGTGATAAATCAGTTTTCATATGTTGAACATGATTATCATTATAGTATAGATTATATTTATTCTATCGTGTATCGATTTTTTAATTGTATTCAATGAACGAATTTATTAAGTTGCATAAAACTGATAGGTGCAATGCTCGTTATGTTTAGGTTGAACTACTTCATTTTTAAGATTGGAAATCGTGTAATACATAAACGTTCTACATTTTCTGAGGGATTGCAATTCTGTTCGTGATATTTCCCACCATCATTTCCTCTTCACTGGAATTATCAAATCATTTCTGCGATATGTATCAATGTCAAAATTGCACAGTTGTATCCAAAAACGTGGTACTATATAATAAGCATCAAAGGATTCATAAGGGTGAAAAGAATTTGATAATATTGTGTTTATTTCGTCATTGTGAAACTGAATTTCGTACATACTCGTCATTCAGAAGACACCTCTATTTACGACGTAGTAAGGATTATTTAACACACGAAAGTTATCACTGTAAAGTGTCAAACTGCAAGTATGAATCTAATAATCTGAACATATTGCACAAACATTTGAAATCCTATTCGAACACGTCCACTGATGGAATTGAATGCCCTTTTCCGAATTGTTCATCCGAAACAAAAGTATTTTACACGTCAAATTCTCACAACGTGCATGTATGTAGAAAGCACTCCGAGGAGGCAAATGCCCTGATCGAAGAAGAATGTACATCAGTAAATGAAATCTCACAATTGATACATGTATATCCCAATTACGACGAACCATTGAATGAAGAAAATCAAGTCCCAGTTTCATATGAACATGAAGTAGATGGAAACATACTGCTCAGTAAAATTCTAAATACTTCCGGTAATATTTCTAATCATTCAGGGATATCAAAACCTCTCACTGAAATGCATTTAAACTTGAACGCTCTGTACTTTGCAGGAGAGCCGCTTCAGCAACACATAGTTAATAGAGTATCAACTGCATTTGCAATTAGTGATCAAAAATTCATGTCATCATTAGAAAAAAGTGCGTTCTCGAATGAACAAAAAAAATCAAATTTCACAAATGTATAATGATAGCATACAAGATGTCACCGATGCTTATGACGAAAAATCGGGTTTATTGAGAAATCCATATCAAAGAAAAAAATATTATGCTAAAAATTTTGATATCATTCTTCCTGTCGAAGAAGCACTTTTTAATAAAGATGGTAGTGATTCTGGCTATCATTATTCTTACGTTCCCATTTTAGATACTCTAAATTCAATGCTGCGTGATGAACAAATTTACCATTATTGTCGACAAAAACCAAAAAATATTAAAGCAGTATTTTGGGATATCGAGGATGGTACAATTATGAAAAATAATGAATTGCTCAAAACTGTGGAAAATACTTTACAAGTAATTCTTTTCCAAGATGCTTTCGAGATATGTAATCCCTTAGGTCCATCGAAAACGAAATTCAAAATCACTGCTATGTACATGATTTTAGGTGATATACCTGCACATTCTAGAACAAATACGAAAAACATAAAGCTCGTATTATTATGTCGAGAAAAATTAATTTGTAAGTTCGGTTGGGGAAAAGTTTTGCAGCAGCTAATAACGGATTTGAAAACATTGGAAACAAATGGGATTAATGTCTGAAAATTGGAAGAATGTACTACATTCAAAGGCACATTGGTAGCAATGTTGGGTGATAACTTGGGTAGCCACCAGATAGGTGGATTTCCAGAAAATTTTAGTCGTTCTTTGTATCCTCGTCGTTACTGCGAGATCAGTCGTAAAGAATTTCAATTATCTGTATTTACTCATAGCCATAGCAGAACTGCTTATACATATGATGAATGTATTAATGAAATACATAGAACGGGTAAAACAGTTGAAGGTATAAAACAAAACTCACCTCTGAATGATTTACTGTACTATCACGTCGCGGGTCCTGCTTTGCCTCCTTGTATTGCTCATGATATTTCCGAGGGATTGGCTTCATACGACGGGTTTTTAGCTATCGACTACTTCGTAAAAAAAAAATGGTTCAAAATAGGTTTGTTGAATTTTCGCCTCAACGATATTCAATTGTGGGGAGAAGATTGTATCAGTATCCCTCCAATTGTTATAGGAACAAATAAAAAAATTACCGGTACCGCAAGTCAGATTAGAAGATTGATATTATTACTTCCTGCTGCTATTGCAGAAGTAGTTAAAGATTTTCACGACCCAGTTTGGGAAATGGCTCTGAATTGAAGAGGAATTTGTGCAATCATATGTTCCCCCGCAATATCTGTGAAACAAATTGCGGTATTGAAAATGAAAATAGAGCGTTATTTGTTGTTACGACTACATTATTTTCCCTCCACACCACTGCGAGCTAAACATGAATATATGAAACATTACCCATCGTGAACTCAGCATTCTGGGCCGTCGAAACATCTATGGACGTTAAGGGTTGAAAATAAACATAAATATTTCAAGAATTGCATAAAACATGTTCCAAATTTCAAAAATGTCTCGTAAACTCTCGCTGTCAAACATCAATTAATGCAATGTGCAGTATCCAATTCTAATGAAATGTTGGTGCAAACTCAGAATTATTATCAGTATGAATTTAATATGTTTGATGAACGTATCAATAGTTCAATTAAAGAATTCTCAAAAAACGATTCAAGTAGCGTCAAGTACATTAGTACAGAAGTGACTTTTTCAGGGGTGAAATATCGTAAAAATATGTCTGTGTGTGTCGGGAAAAATGATTATGGAAATTTTATCCTGTGTGAGGTCAAATATGTTATAATCAATGCAAATTTTAACGATGTCCTATTTGTGGGCGATCACATAGAAATTGTTTACAATCCGTATGTTGGTGTGTACGAAATTCAATTTGAAGCAAAAATGTCTTCTTTTCCATACTCATTCTTATTATGTCCCGATCCTTTGCCTAAAGTAACTATCGCCACAGTTCCAGCGTACATCTCAAAATATGCGCCTTTTGACTATCATAATTGAATGGAGTAAGTATTTTGAAGAAGGTAATGTTTGCATGATGGTGTTCTTCCTGGTGAAACAATTCCATGTAATGCAATCAAATCAAATCGGATGAGATGTGGCGAAGATATTGTCATGTTTTCAATAATATTTAGTAGCATCCAATTGATTCAACATTGCCCAAGTCCATTAAATGTGACCATATTATTTTACTAACAAATGAAGTCATTTCACCAAAACTTCTGTTCTATCTTAATAAAATGTGGTGAGATTCAGTGGGTTTGTTCAACCAGGGTTTCTATACAGGCCTCCTAACAGGAAAACAGTTTTATAAACATTCCATAAACGTTCCAGTAGCACGTTGTGCTGTCTGGGAGGGTGTATCATGATTCGCGGACCGGATTTTATGAATTTTATTCTTCATACGGAAACAATCAACTTTTTCATTGAGTTTTTACATATCCCCTTCATTTACTTTCTCGAAGCTTACATTAAAAAAAAAAAGAAACATCAAATTTTTCACATAAATTATGACAAATATTTCTCTTAAGAATTAAAAGGCTCGAATGCTGTAACATGTTGTCCATAAGAAAAAACGTGTAATTTTGTTAGTAACATAAAACTTTCTTGTTCGAATAAGTATTGATATGAGTGTATATTATTCTGACGTAATAATTGCATTTTAAGATCATAATTATATTTTTCAGATGATTTTTCAAGTGTGGTCAGCGTCACGTCAGGAAAAAGTAGCTATTATTATTCCGCAAGTGGACAATTTGGTTAAAACTATCATTGCAAAAGGCAATGATAAATTGAATATCAGTGGGGTGAAATTGGTGTTGGAATCTGATGGCACGGAAATTGATGATGACGAGATTGTTATTCATTACGCCACCCAACCATTCATGATTTTAGAACCACATGAAAAATGGGATTCTGCCAATTTATTGATTTGCCAAGACGATAATTCGTTCTCAAAAGATTCAAACCTGCCCCCCGAGATACCTAATGGAGATGAAATGAATTCTCTGCACGAAAATTTGACGCGGACAAGACCTGATGATGAAATTGTACATAATGGTCTACAATTGAATGCGACTGACGATAATGCAAGTGATGAAACCAATAACAATTTGTTGAATCCACCTGTCCCAGCTGAAAATAATGGAGAAGAAGCGATAAATGAACCTGCCAATTTTCAGGAACCCAACGTTATACAAGATGAAACCATTCAAGATGCAATTGGGAATTTCTTAACAAATAAAGCAAAAGTTTTTACGGATTGGGATCATTATTCTATTCCATGGACGCAATTTGGAGCAAACACGTTGAGAGAAATGCAACAAGGGGATAGAGATAATTATATCAGAACCACTGTAATTACCACCATCGTCGATGACATGAGGTTCTATGAGGTTCACATTCCTACCAGTGCATTCACCGCCGTAGCAAAACATCTTGTAGATAAGTTCCCAAATTCTTTTGAGGACGGGAATGATGATGGAACAAAGTTCAATTCTGGATTTCATACTGTTCTTCATAAATTACAAGAACGTAATAACTATTCAAACAGGCCTCATAAAAGACCCTCGCTATCCAATAGTCTCAATATACCTCTGAAATGTAGAAGGCTTCAGCAGTTTTTGAAATCGGGATGTCCAAATTGGCAGCCAGAGGAAACACAATCTTCAAAGAAAAACTTGGCAGAACACAAACAATATTTGAATGATATGGACTATGGTGGGATTGCAGTTGATGATAAAGAAACCATCGATAGAATTTATAAGAGCTTAGAAGAGACGTACCCTCATCAAAGGCTGTTCTTGAATACGATACATGATGCACCAAAAGTTCAAGAAATATTGGGAACTTGGCCTTGCCTATTGAACTCATTGTGTTTGTTTTGGCATTTCGGAAAACTGACTGCACGCTGTCTTGAAGAATTAGCCACAAAGTTGAAAGGTAGAGCTCAACTTATTTTGGCTTATGGGTATTTGAAAAAAATACTTCCTTCCCTTTCAATGCCTGATGAAGTTAAACCAATGAAAATAATTCACATTATTGAACAGCATTTCAAAGAAACTTCATTAATAAAGACTTTTCCGGTTGGTATTTACAAAATTGTTTGAAATGTAATGTAAATTTCCTGGTGGAAAAACTTCACTGAAAATCTCTGAAATTTTCAGTGAAGAGGTTTTCACAGGATTTCAGAGGTATTCATAGTTTTCCAGTGATTTTCAGAGAAATTCAGAGTTTTTCAGAGATATTCATAGATATTCAAATAAATTTTCAGTGGGAAAACGTGTGCAATAAGCAAGTTTTCCAGAAGTTTTCAGACATTTCCAGAGTTTTTTAGAGTTTGGAAACATTTTCTAATTTTTCTAAAATTTTTCAGATTCCTTCAGGTTTTTTCAGAGTTTTTCAGAGAAATTTTCACAGATTTT
Organism: Gonatopus flavifemur; assembly: GCA_018340375.1. Lineage (NCBI taxonomy): Eukaryota > Metazoa > Arthropoda > Insecta > Hymenoptera > Dryinidae > Gonatopus > Gonatopus flavifemur. The sequence goes on from JAFFJZ010000018.1 coordinate 4,679,500, forward strand.
CAGATAAATTTTTTTCGCCAGAGTTTAATTCGTTTTTATGCATTTTTGATCAGAATATGATTAATTGGAACCTCATTTTACAGCCAAATTTTGATCGTCAATACGTCACTGCTCCTGCAAAATATCCCAACATTATTTTCCTCCGTAAGTCGTGCGATATATAATATACTTATACACTTGATTTGAAAATCCCTTGAATCCTACATAACACATGCATCAATTCATTATTGCAGAGGGAGACCAAGGTACTAACGAAGGGAATGAATACTGGCTTGTACTTGATGGAACGATGGTACAAAAGACCGATGATTTCGTTTAGGCTCTGCAATTGCTGTTCTCTTCTTATTACGTATTCAACCGAACTTATCCACCACAACATGCCTGCACTTTGATGTTCATCGAAATGTACTCATTCCACATTAATTCAGGTCAGGAAGCATTGAGATGTAGATCAAAAGCTATCAAGAAGAAAGTGCAAACTTTATGCAAAAACCTCAACAACATCAATATTCTTGAGTGTGTTGAAACTTGAGTTGTTTTCTTTCAACATTTCATAAATTTCGAACAGAAACGAATTTCGAACATATCTTCCAAGTGAATTGTTATTTTCTGCCGTTCATTTTTTAGATATTCATTACTTCTTGTTATTTTATTACATTCTCGAGTTTTAAGTAATGTTAGAATAATCGAGGGTGAAGAAATGAGTATTTATTGGTGTTAGTGAAATATCCCCATGTCATATATATTTTGTGAATGCACAGTGATGGAAATACAATTAATACAGTATCAGGTATTGAATGAAAGTTGGAATATTTGTTACATCGACTTTGCATCTGAGGGTATTTTTGAACGAATATTATTACTCCATCCATTATGATCTTATACAGCGAAATGAAAAACAAATATACTTGTGTACGCGCATCTCTTGAAGAATAAATACCCTGCTTAAAATGTCATAGCGATTGATGGTAGAAATTGTTATTACGAAATTTGCTACAGAATGTTCATAACATTCATAAAATTTCATCAAAAATTTTCAATCATTCTTCATGAATGATTGTGGAATAGAATTCCATAACATTACATCAAATTACAACCTAAATATTTATTCTTTTTATTGATATGAAATTGCATTTCATGATTTTCACGGAGAATCACATTTTCATAAGGTTTCTTAGATTTTTCATTGATATTCTTTTACAAACTTCATAATTTCCCATAACATTTTTTATTATAAACCGCTATGACACTTGAATCACGGCACAATAGTTCAGGATAATATACGTAGGTCAAATTTTTTCGTCAACTATCAAACAATTGCAAATTCCCAATGTATGATAATGATTAATGACACGTCTAGAATTATAGTTTCATTACGAATTTAAGAGTAATCATTTTTGTGCCTTGAAACAGTTATACAATGTACTGATTTTCGACACTCAATTGAATTCCGATTCCGGACTTTCAATTACATTTTTTACATTTACTGCAATGATACATCAATTTATCATCCGTAATTCATACATTGCATTATCAATGTACATGATTCGAACGAAATATATGTATTTTCGAATAAAATCAGTGTAAAAACATAATTTCCTTTCGGATTTATATAAACTGTCAGAAATCAGTACATTCATGTTATATTTGAATGTAATCATCTGTAAATATACAAAATGATTATAATTTCGATCTTAAAGTTCGATAATTCTTAAGGAATCCCAGTCTGTGTTTGCAGTAAAATCTGAGTGACGGGCATCATTAATATGTACTTAAAATTTTTATTTCTCGCATAAGTAATATGAGAAATGGATGCAAACTTCCACGTGTTTGCTCAAGATGTTAATGTATTACATCGTTTTAATAAAAAAATCTGGAATATGTTTTATTTCATTAAGCTTCGTATCACCACTAACTCGTTGAATACAATTTTTGTTGAAAAAAAAGATGCAATACGTTACATCTACATTCGAATGATTACGTTTATGAACAGTACATTCAGGACTGATCTCTCCCCATAAAACACTAACGTCAGAAACTTGTTTGTAGACATCTTTCAGACTATTAATCATCTAAACACGTCTTGATGACGAGTTTCTGACGTCTGATGTTGCATGGGTTATTACATAAAATGATGTGATACTTAATTTAATACTTGAAGAATGGAATATATGTTGAATGATGTAAATGTATTGAGTTTTAACACTCCACTTAATTCCAATTCCGAACTTTCAATTACAGTCCTTACGTTTATTCCAATTATACATCAATTTATGAATTTCTCAATTCATACACTATACATCAACGTATGTAAATCAGAAGAGATATTTTGAATCAAATAAGTGTGATAACATCATCCTTGTCGGAATGAAGTTGAGTGTTTCAGATCGATACGTTTTCATTATAAAAGTTCTCGATCATTTATTGATTTAGATCAACTTCAAACACGTGTGTATCATTCATTATATCACTTATATCATTCGTCCCTTATATCGGTTACAACTCATATGAAATAAATTATGAAAATGAAATCCGTAAACATGAGTCCACAATTAACCGATAATGTATGTATACATATAGTTTTTATACTTTACAATGAATTCATACTTTTTTTTAAAATTATTCACACGAAAAAAATAAGACATCCACAAATAAACCCTCGGAACAATGATCTTATAATTTTCCACAATTTCTGATAAAAGTCATATTTTGTCGTAATTTCTCATGAAGTCCCAATTCTAAGAGAATTTTGTCATACTTTCTGTTGGAAATCGGACTTTACGATGAATTATGAGAAAAATATGATTTTTATCAAAAATTATAAGATTATTCACGCTAAGGTATATATTTTTTCATTACTGACTTTTCCAATCTTGTAAAATCATAATTATTTGCAATATTCACATTTTCAATAAGGTTATTCAGTGCGGTAAATTCACAATGTTCTGAAAATCTACAAGTATTGGCTGTAAATTTCCCAATCATAGGGGATTCACTACTGTCACTTGTAATATCAGGAATAACCTCAAAAATTACCAATGATAACAATTTTCCCATGGTCAAACAAGAATTTTCTGTACGCGTCAATTTATTACCATCTTAGTTGGCGAACTTGTCTTAAGATGTAAAATTCCAACATTCAGAGTAGGTAATTTTATTACCAACATTAAAAGTGGTAAAATTACAAGAAATATTTTTTACAGTGTAATAATCCAATCGATCTGGAACTTTCCAAAAAGTTTGTCCACACCTTAGCGAACAATTTTGTCGCTGGAAGTTTTTTGTAGCTAATACTTCCCCCGACACTTTTTTAATGCAAAGCATAAAACACGAGATTTTTACTTCAAATAAGAAATTAATTGATCGATTAATCATTTTTACAAATTTTGCCGACATTGTTTTCTTCGGTGAAGTCTCACAAATCACAATCTGTAAGTTTTATTCCGATTCGCTGAAAAATGAATGAGATCCAACGAGTTGATTGTTGGAAAACATTGATTTTTGGTATGAAAAAATGTGTAGTTTTTATTTTTTTTCTCGGAAACTATTCATCCTAGAAAAAAATGGCAAGGGGACACTGACCTTGTTTTTTCAAGCTCTATGGCCTAGTATTTTTTAATTCCCAAAATTCCGACTTTTTTTTCCGATTCCCGATGGGACCGTTTGGATCAAATTTGTGATGCGTTCCGAGCGCTAAGCGAGTTATTCTTCCCGGCACCTCAATTTCACTTGTAACATATGCATTAAATCATGGAAGCCTTATACAGAATGATGGTCATCCATTGATCGAAATCGAATGATAATTCACCTTTTATTCATGTACATTTAATTTAATTATTACTGTTCAAATTTTGAAGTCGTTGTGAGAAGTAAAATTCCTAATCGATTCAAATAAATAACAAATAACATATCTACCATACTATCCATGTATTGAGAAAGAATTTCAGATTATAATTAGGCAGTGTTTCGTAAGAGCATGTACATTTAGTTTTCATTGGAAATTTTCTTACATGTTGATGTTCCCAACAACTCATCTTCAGAATATCTGAATGCGAAATAACATTGCCCAAATAATAATGAATAACATTGAAACAATGAAAATAGTCGAACTACCCATAGAAAAAACTAGTTAGAAGCTATAAATAGAAACTTGTTAGAATCTGACAATAACTAGAGATCAAGAACTATAAGTGTCAGAGTTGACACTATTATGCACCTAAGCGAATTCTTCACTCTTACACATTATTCACAAAATATACAAACAACAAAGAGGAATATGAAAGGATTACACAAGAAATGTACATCAATCATTTGACAAGTAAACAGTTATTCACCTTCCATATTTTGGGTTAGCTTGAAACTTGAAATGAATGATATATGATGATCACAAAATATCTTCAAAATATCTTTTGGCAGAGATGAATAGCAGAGATTGCTGACGCAATGTTAAAATCATGGTCCGTATCACGCTTTTTCTTTCGAAGAAAAATATATGATTTGTTGAATTTTTCTTCGAAGCCAACCAGCATGAAGAGATAAACGGGAAACGTGATACTGCCAATCAGAAACTGGACTATGGTTTTCATATCTCGTTAGCAATCTCTTCAACTCATCTCTGCTTTTGAATATACATCAATTGCACACGTGCCATATATTACTCAGTATCACTTCCCTTTTGAGAAGAAAGAAGCGATATGATTGCAAAACCCACAAACGTAGTGACCCTGGTTGAAGTGGCATAGCAATTCATGAGAGAATGCTCTTATTATGAAACACTATAGATTGTGCAACAGAGCATTCATAAGTAAATTACGAAGTCCTATGAATTTTTCATTATGATTCATCATAAGTACCTGTGAATTCATATTCATAAGGATTCATGATGAGCCATGAGCACAAATTCTAGGGGTGTGTGAGTAGTGATTTTTTCAAGTTTAGTCAAGTCGAGTAATTGAAGTTTCGAGTGGAGTCGAGTACTAGAAATTCACCGAGTACTCGAAAATTTTTCGAGTATCTGGTAGATTTTCGAGTACTTGAAAAGTATGTAATATATATGAATATTAATATAATCTATATGTGATATTGGATAACGATTATGTTCTCTAAGAATATTCTAATCTTTGCAAATGATGATTCATGATAACTCTAAGATAATCGACGAATTACTCGAAGATTTTTGAATAGCTCGAAAATTTCGAGTGGTACAAAATACTCGACTCGACTCAAGAATACTCGAAAATTTCGAGTACTGGCACACACCTAATAATAAGATAAATTCGCGAAGTTTGAATTGCAACTCCATATTTAGGAGGAAAAAAAGGGGTGGAAGCATTTTACGAGGAGAATAAGAAAAATTACATTATCTGGTATCTGGTACCAGATAACTGTATTATCCGGGTGAATACCGGATATCATGATTTCACTATCCAACCGGATATGTTATCCGGGGATAGCACCGGATAACCGGATAACCGGATACAGTATCCGGTATCCGGAACATCACTAGTCCGTATCACGCCTTTTTTCTTTTGAAGAAAAATATATGATTGGTTGAATTTTTCTTCTAAGCCAACCAGCATGAAGAGATGAACGGAAAACGTGATACTGCCAATCAGAAACTGGACTATGGTTTTCATATCTCGTTAGCAATCTCTTCAACTCATCTCTGACTGAAGTTATTGTTTGCGTTTATTCGGAAATGATGCATCTAATTAATGTTTAGGTTCATTTCCAAAATTACCAAGACAAAAACACATAGTGGGTCAGAAATAGTCCTGAAGAGAATTTTTTGTTCAGGTTTGTTTAGTTTTTTTGACCAGGGTCGTTCGGTTGAGGTCAACTGACCATAACAGAAATAAGCTCAAAGGGGAAGGGACCCAAGTGAAATGAGATCCGAAAAAAAATTGATAACTATCACGGTGACTGGAGCAAGACTAGTAACAGGTAGTGTTTTTTGGGCATCATCTCATTCGGTAGCATCTCAATGTCCCGAATGGTTTTTGTCCTGAACCACAATGTCCCATCATGACACCATCATAAAACCATCATTGGAGCATGATATGAGTTTTCTTCCCAACACAAATGGGGAAGCTGTGTGCCAATTGGCACAGTTTGTTTTTTCTTTTTTCCTCCAAGATTATAATGAAGTCAGTGATACCGACTCATGATAGATTCATTTACGGGGATTATATTTATATTTCATGTTGGTTGCTAGTATTCTAACAACGTTAATAGGAGTTATCATTTTAGTATTTTGTCGACATTGAATGCTAATGTTGGGTGTTGGTAACTAACGTTGCTCTAACGTTGAATTTGTACGAAATTTCTCATTAGGTTGTGATGTGACCCTCAACGGATATTAATCAATCTCATACACTTTTCTTCTTATACTTGGAGGCAATCGAAAGAATGAATGGATTATCCGTGTTACGACGAGATCGAGGTTTTGCAATCGAGCTCGTCGCAACTCCACAAGGGAGAGGAAAAGGGAAAGACAACTGACGATTTTTGTTGTTGTATCGGGGTACCATGAATCAAAAACTTGAGGGTCTGTTTATCGTGGGAGATGATAATGTTAGAGAAAGTCATGATATTGGTTTTGAAGGAAAGTACATAATTCATTTTATGAAATGTCGATTTACATGAGGTCTGATAATTCCCAATGGGGGAAGAAGAAAAAGGGGAATTTCATAATACATAATTCGCAACTGCTTAATCTATCAATTATTCACTCCACCCTCTTTTTTTATTCAATGACGGGTGGACGACTGAAGAAAGGAGAGAAAGGAGATGGGAGGAAAGAAAAAAAGCGAGGAAAGTGAGTTTAGAGCAAGCGTGCACGGTGAAGAAATTAGTACTTACCGGCTGACGTGGAAAAATTCTTTAGGTTGAGTGAAGAACGAGAGTCCCTAGTGGAAATCCACCGTATATGACCCACTTATGACCCATATATGCCCCATATATGAACCATATATGGATCATATATGTTATGAGTAATCCAAACATATATGAATCATACATGATCCATATATGATCCATATATGACCCATATATGATTTATTTCCATTTATTAAGGGGTATAAAAAAAGTCTCTCCTACGAGAATTGAACGCGGTTCGTTGGGACCGGACTCCATCCCCCTTTCACCAGAGCCACCGCCGGTCGCTTAAAAGAAGCGACTTCTTTCACGTATGTGAACTCCCGCTTATTCTTGAAAACCATATATGGCTCATATATGAACTCCGAATTGGTAGATCAACAATTGTGGATCACATATAAAACATATATGGGTTATTGCAGGTCAGATTCACAATGAGTTCCTCAATATTTTTAAAATAATTATTTTTGAATTTTTCGTTGAAAAATATGAGATACTTGTCACATTTGTTTCTTTGCTCTTTTTTATTTTATTGTGTTCACCGGTTTACAATGTGTCAGAGCTTTTAGTTTTGACAAATCCAGTTCTTTTCAAATGCGTGTATCTCGAAAAGGTCTCAACACACACAATTACTAATACGGCATAAAAGTTGGGATTTTTTCTGAACTTTTCAAAAATTCGAGTGAAATTTTTTTTCCAATTCGTGTCTAGTGGAATTCCTACGGTGGAAGTAAAAATGGTAGTTCATTCGAATTTGGACATTTTCGGCCCTTTGAGATCACCAGGAGTCCAAAAGGCTCTAAGGGGAGTCTGTGGTTCCGTACCCTGACGAAAATATTTGTCATAATTTCTCATAATTCCTCATTGTCCCAATTCATGGAGAAAATATGAGGAATTCTATTGTTCTTTCTCATATTTTCTCCATGGATTGGAAAAATGAGAAATTATGAGAAATTATGAGAAATTATGACAAAAATTTTCGTCAGGGTAGCTTGCAGTGCTTGTCGTGAATTTTAATTTGTGCTGCCTTCTGTTATTGTCAAAGACACCGAGATGTAAATTTTACCGAGAAATCTGCAACAATATTTGAAAGACTGCGTGAATGGCATCTGTTGCTTTGGTTTGGGGCCCGAAAGACCCTGTGTAACCTTTACGTGAGTACTTTGAAGTGTGACCTTAACGGGTTAATTTTTTTATTTAAGAAACACGATCGATCTATGGTGCATAGCAATACTTTTGGTTCAGTTCTGAAAATGGTAATTTTCTACGGCATTCAAGAAATATAAATAAAACAAGACAAGAAAGATAACTCAATAACTTGAAATTACACATCAATCCGTCCATGAAATGTCTCGTATCTATGCTGCATTACAAATCTTGAATAATCGAGCACGCGGAGTTCTCAGGCCGCCCTCATTTTGTCTAGATCTCTCGAATGCCGTGGAGTAACATTTTCGGAAACGAAACGAAAACTATCGTTATGTTCCAGAAATTTGTTTTGCTTGTGGAATTTGAAAATCAAACGTATTCGAATTTGAATAAAATACTCTTTTCGCTTCCATCGTCGAATTACGGCAAAATACGTCCTTGGAAAGAAATTTTCTCTTGACTTGGTGAAAAGTTGAGGCAAAATCCTCAGTTCCATGCCTTGGTAATAATTTTTTGTATTGAAAGCTTTCCAAGATACAGGCATTTCAAAAAAAGTGGGTTTTAGAAACCAAGAACTTCGACATATGTTGTAAACCTGAAATCATGATAGATGTTATTTACACTGATTTCAGTAAAGCGTTTGATACTGTATCTCACAGCGTTCTTCTATCTAAGTTGAGTAGCTTTGGAATATCTGGTAATCTGAAACTTTGGTTCCAGAGTTACTCAACTGATCGGGTGCAGATGGTAAAAGTTCGGAACTGTTTTTCTGAACCGATTATACCTCCTTCGGGAGTGCCCCAGGGATCCCACCTTGGTCCACTTTTATTTTTGCTATTCATAAATGGCATTGGGCAGGTTCTCAATGATTGTGATTTCCTGGTATTTGCTGATGATCTAGAAATCTTCAAGAACATAAAATGTCTTGCGGATGTTCATCACTTACAGTCAGTATTATCGAGATTAGATTATTGGTGCACCCGTAATTCTCTGCATCTGAACTTAGAAAAATGCTGTGTAATGAGAATCTCACGGTCAAGGAATCCTCTCATATTCTCCTACAAGATTGCAAATGTTACATTGAATACTGTTAAATCTTATGTTGATCTTGGTGTAACTATAAATGATGATTTGGATTTTTCTGAGCATTCTGTGAAAGCTTGTGGTACTGCGCTGAGAAATCTCGGTTTCGTCAAAAGATTTTCTAGTGATTTCAAAGATGTTGGGTCATTAAAAGTACTATATTCCTCTTTAATTAGACCCCATCTTGAATATGCGTCCCCTATCTGGTCTCCGTACTTGAAGAAGGATATTAGAATGATTGAGAGTGTGCAACTCAAGTTTTTACGCTTTGCTGCTTTCAGAATAGGCTGCCCTATGAGATATTCTGACCACGATTACTCCAGAATTCTTCACAGAATGAATTTAACTACCCTCGAAGAGCGGAGACAAGTGAATGATCTCCTATTTCTTTTTAAATTGATTAATGGTTTTCTTGATTGCGAGTCATTGCTGAGTAAAGTTAATTTTAACATCCCCGGTAGACCAGTTAGGAGAGCGCTTTTATTTAGACCTGTACAATTTAAATCTAGATTTGGAAATTATGATCCGATTTCTCGCATTTGTGAATTAGCAAATAATTTCGATCGGTCGATGGAATTGTTTGGTGTTTCCTTGAATCGGTTGAAACTGTCGGTTAATGCATGACCATATTGTAATTGTATTTTATGCGTCTTTGGACGCTGTCTTGTATTGACTCTGTATTTACTTTTTATATCAAAGGGTGCTAACCCGTGTATTGCAATAAAAAAAAAAAGAATGAGAAAAAGAGAAACAAATGATACGCATCTCACATTTTTCAACAGAGAATTCGGGATAACCATCTCAAAAATATTTATGAACTCTTGGTAAATCCGATATGAAATGATCCATACATAGCAAATAATTATACCGAATATGAATCACATATGTTTCTGACCGTTTCCTGCGAACATATATGTTGCGCGCGGTACCATATATCCTTCATATGTATCACTGATGAGGCTTCGGCCACATATATGGAGCATTCAAGGGTCTTATATGTGTCATATATGGGGCATATATGGTCATATATGTTTTGTGGGAATCATATATGGGTCATATATGGGTCATATATGTGTCATATATGGGTCATATATGTGCCATACATGGGTCATATATGTGTCATATATGGGTCATATATGTGTCATATATGGGTCATATATGTGTCATATATGATTCATTTCCACTAGGGAGTATCCAGTGAACGACAAACAAAGAAATTCACTCACAAAACACGAAGTTCACTGTTAATGAGTGACTGTTCACAGAACCTATATTGGCCGAAAATTTCAATGAAAAACAAATGGAAATAAAAGGGTTTTCGATCAGTAGATATCCACTATGGGGCACGCGATCCACCCCCTCTCAATCTCTCCACGAAAAGCCTCGGGAAACATGAGAGACCCGACAGGCCAGAAAAGGTTCCGGGGTCGCATCTACTTCACAAACGGGAGGGCCCTGAATTCCCTAACCAAAGAAAAATTCATCCCTCCATAGTTCATGGAAACGATGCGGGGAACAAATTTCTTCTTTATTTATCCAGGGGGAAACATAGACCCCTGGTGGAAACTTTTCGGCGGCCGGGACCCAAAGGTCACCGAAGCTCTTCAAGGAGAGAGAGAGAGAGAGAGGAAGGGGCCGCGGAAACTCACTTTTCGGAAAGAAAATGACACGAACCGCCTTTGTCGAGCGACGATCTCGGGGCCTGAAGGGGGTGACAGAAATGATGGGATAAAGAAGGTGGGAGGAATATTTTTCCCAGCGTAGTCAGCACTTCAACCCAACGTCGGATTTTGAAGAAATCCGGTGTTGGGTTTCGGGGCCGATGAGTCCCACACGTGCCTTATCGCTGCCGAGGACAGATTTTACGCTGGCTTCAGCATCGACAATGCACGTATGTTGTCACCGAGAACAATATATAGTATTCATGGAGAACACGGAGGTTGAAATCTTATTTCAAAGTTGCATGTTATAATAAGAATGGACTACGGGGAATTTTAGAAAACCTTTCCCGAGATCGCCTCTCGACAACGCTGTTACAAGGGGGTGTCGAGAGAAAAGGGTGAGAAAAGAAAAGAAACAATGGAGGTATGGTACACCCGCAACGCGTGCAACGATTATACGTGTATGCGCGAGACTCCAAGCCGCAACGCGTAGGAGTGTGTGAGTAAGAAGCAATGAAGAAGAGAATTTCTCTACTGCGTACGCGTGTGTAAATACGGCGCACTTACACGTGCACGTAAACAACACCACGATATAGAGAAGGAAAGGTAAGTAAAAGAAAAAGAAAAGGGTGAAAGTAGGAGAGAAGATGAGAGAAAAAAGGAAATAGACGAAGGGTCGCGAAGATGTTCGGACGATGGGGCGAGCATAAGTCACGCAATCCACCCCGCGACATTGCATCCGAAAATGCAACGTAGAGGGGCGAAAAATTGCGGGACGTGACATTCGCATATTGAGTGGTGGTGTACATGTAGAATTAACGGAGGAATCTTCACACTTCTGAAAGTGATCAAAAGTGGGTCAAAAGCGGATGTGATGTCGCTTTCACGCAGACCTGTTCAGATAAAAGACAAAGACGATGAGATTTACTTTGACCCCTCCAAGTTGTGTTCACGTTGCTTACACAGTCAGCTCTTCGAATAGTGCTGCGGACCAGTGATGCCAGCATTTGGTCGGTCGAGGGACTGTACCCTCTACATCACACCTATCTGTATAGAAATCTCACACACACAATCAAACCTCCGACAAAAGAAATTGGATTGTATAGTGATGGAGGGGGGAAAACTCGTCAGTCGTCCGAATGCTGGCTTCACTGCTGCGGACCTCTTTCTCGCTAAAAATGCCCACTCTTGACACAGGGGGAAGACACCATTCGGCACTGAGAGTGGACTGTATGTTCAAATTCCACCCTTTCGCGGAAGGGGTCGACAACGTTCACCTGCATTTCATTCAGATCCCTGACAATAACATGGTTCATCTGTTAGTGTTGCCGTGACCTTCAATCCGGATCGAAGATCGTCTCTGATCGGCTCGAAATTTCGAGCCGATCTCAATAATTTCAAACGATCCGATCTTCGAGCAGGGCTGAAAAAATTTCAGTCCATCCGAGTTTCGAGCTAAGCCAGAACTATGAGATCGACGAGCTAGATCGTTACTGAGAGAATTTCCTATCAGACGAAGGACCCTGGTTGAGAAAAACCTTTGATTCTCGCCAAATGTCACTGAATCTCGCAGAATCTTATTGGATCTTGGACAATGCAATTAGTAGCAGAGTCGATATTAAGAAAATATATTTATAAAGTGGATTTTTCTTCATCGCCAATCCTCTGAAGATAGATTTAATGATATATTTATCTATTTATTCATTGGAAGATGCATTCATGGAGTTTTTATAACTGACATTTATGAAATTTGATTTGCCGAATCATAAAAATTTTGAGAAAACGTTATTTTATACTTCAATTTCAAGAGCTTCAGAAATACAGTACAGGCCAAAAGTTTGAATACACCCAAGGGGAAAACAATTTTTTCAGTTGATGTGTTCGTTTCAGAAAATCAGCTAACGTCATTTGCATCAGTTTATTATGTTTTATATTGTTTAGACATTTTTTTATTATTATTTATGTAGTTTATATGAATTAAATCAATTTCAAACAGCGAATATGTGAAAATGTTAAATGTCTTTAGGTTAATTCAAACTCATGGCTTGTACTGTATGCTCTATTTCAAGGAGCCCCCGGATGCAAGAATTTCTTATTCGTGTTTGTTTTGAACGGAGTAGAATCGTGAGATCTTCGATCTAGCTCGACGATCTTCGAGCCAATCCGAGTTTCGATCCGATTCGCGAGCCGTGCCTATTTGTCAAAATCAAGAGCCAAGCCGAGCTCAAGCTCAAAACTCGGATTAGCTCGGGTCGCGGCAGTGTTGCAAAACCTCCCGATTTATCGGAAGATCTCCCGATTTCTGTCCTTGTTTCCCGAAATACCGATTTCCGGCTGCATTTTAACGATTTTCTGATCAATTCAACAAAATCTACCGCTTTTCTGGCTCATTCAAAAATTTTTCGTTTTTCCCAGTAGGAATATCAGTTTTCAGCCTGTTTTCATCAGAGGCTAGTTATATCAAAATCTTAATTTCAACAAATTCCATAGAAAGACTGAATTTATCCATATTGAAGAGACAGTTTTCAATTTAGGGCAAAATTAGCATTGAATACGTATATTGTGAGTGGGAATCTTAGAGCATATATTAGTGGAGCAAGCATTCCATATCAAAATAGTGTTGGAAGACGGTCTCGTCTGTGCGAACAGAAAGAACAATAAAGGGCCTTTTTCATGGCAGCTTCAGCATCAAGCGTCAACATTGGAAGAACAGAGAGAACCTGTTGGACCACTCGTTTCTTCCAATGTTGACGCTTGATGAAGAAGCTCCCATGAAATGGTACCTATAGGCTGGCCTTCCATGGACCGCAATTTCTAGGGAACGGGAAGGAATCCGAAGATTCCGGAAAGACAAAGACATTCACCTCCTCAGTTTTTATTGTTTACAGCTATCGCTTTTTATTCGTTTGACGGTCATTTCATTGACTCGTTCCCTCTAGTATAATATCTCTACACTGGGAGAGAAAATTTCCGGGAACAATAAAATATTTAGTTGAATAGTCGCCATAAAATACTTAATTGATTTGAATAAACTTTCATTAACTCAATCAAATAACTGTTCCCATTGATGAAATATTTAATAGCATATTAAATATTTGTTTGATTGAATGAATATTTAATCGAGTCAATGAAAATTTATTCAAATCAAATTATTATTTTATGGCGACTATTCAATTAAATTTTTTCTCTCAGTGTATAGTTCAATTTCCCGAAAACGGTTCACTGTGTTATTTCACTAATCCCTTCTAGATCCTTGAACAGGAGCCAATGAGCAGTTTTCGAGAAATGGAATTTTCCGGATATATTGAATGAGAATAAGTGATTTCGCGAAATGGTTGAGTGGAGATACCGAGGTTCTACTACTGATCAGTAAATTGTATATATCCCGAACTGTTATTGTCAATTCAGAACCACCCTCCTACCAAGATAGCACACAAGAATCCCAAATGAATTCTGAAGAAAGAACTCTTTGAGAACTTTTTTAGAATTCAAAGAGTTCCCAAAGAGTCTTAAAATGAATCCGATTCGTCGGACATTTAGGAGTTCTCTTTAAATTCTATGAGACTTCTTTAAGAATTTTAACGGAACCCGCAAATGCCTGCTGAATCAGATTCGTTTTGAGACTCTTTGAGAACTCAGTGTATTCTAAAAGAGTTCTTAGAAGTTATTGTTCAAAAATCAATTATTCTGCCGCTTTTGTTTTTTTTTGGAAATGATGCTACCGATTTTTTACGCCGTCTCCCGATTTTTCGCTACCATATCTCCCGAATTTTACGATTCCGGTTTTGCATCACTGGGTCGCGGCAACACTATGTTACACAGATTTGTAACAGCATCGTTACACGGAGAAAAAAATATGATAACCATTTTCATACAAATATAGTAATCGGAGGAAATGATTCATTATGGAGGTGAATGACAGTCGATATATGACAATTCATCGTAACTCTCGTGACAGTCACCATATTTCTGCTGATATATGTATATAACCCTGATAGATGTATAGTATTTGACGTCATAATTAATTATGTTCTTCGATTACTATACTTTGTCTGATAACCATTATTATATTCTTTCCTCCGTATACCAACGAGACACGTCGATTCTCGCATTGCACATTCACCGATATCCACGTTGCATCTATGTTAAGGCGAAATAGATGATAGGGAGACGTGCATACGTGCAATCCACTCATTTTCTTCCGTTGTCTCTATGTAACTATCTTTTACACATGAGATAATGAAAAAAATAACGAGTATCTTTTGATTTTTTCAAATATTTTCAGAGAGGAGATTGGTATGCTGTACCTAAACCACTGTTCGATCAATTCAACCATGCAAATCTTTATTGGAAATTGTGCTTTTATGAACAGGAGAAAGAGCTTTTAAAAATGTATGGCAAAGTAAAACCCGTGATAAGGCAGATGAAGGTATACATAATTTTCGTGGAAGACATTTAATACATTGATACAAAATCACATATATGTATGTTACTTCTTAGATTTACTCTTGGGGAACTCATTGATACTAATCGGATTGATTTTCATTGATATAAAATTTAATTCCAATCAATATCGGCCTGCCCTACCCTGCTTAAAATATCTCATAGAATTCCATAGAGTCTCATTCAAATTGAATCCAATGAGAGCCAATCGGTTATCTCTCAATAAATACGTACAATATGGAATTAGAAATGATAGAACAGTTCTTAGTGTAAAGAGTTGAATGAGTATTTGTAGGAAAATGCTCATTCAATTTTATTTTTTTGTCTGTACCAACCGTCGATCGATTCTAATAGGAATTTTCTGGAGTAGAGTCTATAAGAAATGATGATAAATTTTTGGAGTGAAACTTCTCAATCGGTTTTTATGAAGAATGTTTCATATAATTTTGAAAGATTTCCCATATCAATGGTCAATGGGTTTCAATAAAAAATTCCTGAGAGAGACTGCAATGGGAAATTATGAGGAATTTCTGGGTTATGAATGCTGATTAGGTTTCTATGGGAAAGTTCTAATATAACTTTCCCTTAATAATCATGTCAATGTTCAATCGGTTCTAATCGAAATTTCCCACAAGTGCGTTATACGAGAAATGATGAGGAATTCCCAGAGTAAAACTTTTCAATCGATTCCTATGAGGAATGTCTCATAGAATTTCTCAGTATTCTTCATGTCAATGTTTGATCGGTTTCAATCGGAATTGTCTGAAAGTTCATTCTACAACAAATGATGGGATATTTCTAGGATAGAGATGTTCAATAGGTTTCCGTCAGAAATGTTTCATCACTTACTGTTTTTATAATTTTCATCACTTTTTGTTATCGATGTTCAATCGGTTTCAATCGGAATTTTCCGTGAGTGCTTCCTATGAGAAACGACGAGGAATTCATAGGATCCGAATGTCCAATAAGTTTCTATGAGGAAATTGTGATATAATTACCCATTATTTCTAATGTCAATGTTCAATCGATGTCAATCAAATTTTCCGGCAATACGTTCTATGAGGAATCATGAGAAATTTCTGAAATACTAGTTTTTAGTAGGTCCCCATTAGGGATATACTGGATATCCAGTTCCGATCCGGCCGGATATGTGTCCGATCCGGTATGCAGTGATCCAGACAGATCGGAAAAATCATTCTGGGTAGGTCGACATCGGCATCGTACATCGGATTGAACGCATATCCGGTATCCAGTGGTCGAATCAGAACCGGATATCCGGTGCACCCCTAGTCTTCGTTAGAATAGTTTTTCCAATGTATCCCAATTAATCTGTGGAATGGACCATTCTATACAAATCCATTGTTCCTCTGCATAGAAAATTCATTGATGATTCATTGATTGTTGATTGGAAGAAAATGTTCACGATTTTGAGAAAGATAGGAATTAATTTCAAGGATAGGAGAATAATATATGAATTATGTCAGAATCAAACCCCAATAATAGAAATAGAGGGTCGAAAAGGAGAAGCACAAATTAAAAGAGGGGTGAGACAAGGATGCTCACTATCACCATTGATTCTCAATTCGTATACAGGGTGATTCAAAATTCCCGCACTCTTTTTTGGGAGTAGATTCCTGATGAAATTCTCAAACGATTTGTCCTTTTGCACAATGCTCTCCGACGCATAATTTCCGAGATATAATTAATTAAAGTTGACTAATTATGAGGTGGATCCATCGGTCATTCAGGAGCGTCATAACAGAACAAGAGAGGAAGGTGCTTGCAGAGGGCGCTCATACGATCAGCTGATCGGTATAATCGATACGATTTACCAACATACAAATCAGTAAATTTTCTATGTAGAACGATTGAATTCGTCGACACTGTAGAGGAATTGATTATTGTCATGAATTCTTATCACGATATGCTGTAGGTGAAAGTTGTAACTTCAGTAATGATTTTTATCACGCAGACAAATGTAAAATGGTGTTCTTTCGTAGGGATAGGGATTCAAGTGGGAGAAAAAGTATAAATACTCGTTTTCAATCAGAATTTTCATGTAAAGAAGAAAACATGAGAATTTTCATTCATCCGATACTCAATTTGAACGGTTTGATTAGTAAGTTTAACACAAGAGATTGAATTCCGAATCCTGTATTCTGATTGGTCGAGAATCAATGTATGTTAGATCAATCCTCGGCCGTTTCAAATGATTCTTCTGAAGAATGTGTTTTTGACTTATCCCAACCACAACATTGAACAATGATGAATTTATTCGAATTCACCCTTTTTACATCATTCGATGATTATAAAGGGTTTATCGAACGTTACTAACTTACTTGAGATCAAAATCTAATTCAAATTGTGTGCAAGTTCGAGCGCGTTTCTACGTTTAGAAGATGTATTCGTCCTCAAAAGGACGGATTTGGTTAATCTTCAAAGACAATTCTTTTTCCATTTGAAATAACAATATGCTCTTTGAAGTCATATGTGCTTCAAATGAAACTGTTTCGAGCTGTCACCTGATTGGTTGATTCGTATCACGAATGGTTGATTTAAGCTAAACGAACCGTATGTGATTACAATGACAATCAAGTGCAATGATTGGGTCGTATACGATGTCACACCTTGTATTTTCGTCAAAATTGATGGATTCTGCAAGTTGCAGTAAGTTATTACCGTTCGATAAACCCTTTATAATCATCGAATGATGTAAAAAGGGTGAATTCGAATAAATTCATCATTGTTCAATGTTGTGGTTGGGATAAGTCGAAAACACATTCTCCAGGAGAATCATTTGAATCGGCCGAGGATTGATCTAACATACATTGATTCTCGACCAATCAGAATACAGGATTCGGAATTCAATCTCTTGTGTTAAACTTACTAATCAAACCGTTCAAATTGAGTATCGGATGAATGAAAATTCTCATGTTTTCTTCTTTACATGAAAATTCTGATTGACAACGAGTAGTTATACTTCTTTCTCCCGCTTGAATCCCTATCCCTACGAAAGAACACCATTTTACATTTGTCTGCGTGATAAAAATCATTACTGAAATTACAACTTTCACCTACAGCATATCGTGATAAGAATTCATGACAATAATCAATTTTTCCACAGTGTCGACGAATTCAATCGTTCTACATAGAAAATTTACTGATTTGTATGTTGGTAAATCGTATCGATTATACCGATCAGCTGATCGTATGAGCGCCCTCTGCAAGCACCTTCCTCTCTTGTTCTGTTATGACGCTCCTGAATGACCGATGGATCCACCTCATAATTAGTCAACTTTAATTAATTATATCTCGGAAATTATGCGTCGGAGAGCATTGTGCAAAAGGACAAATCGTTTTAGAATTTCATCAGGAATCTACTCCCAAAAAAGAGTGCGGGAATTTTGAATCACCCTGTATAGAAGAAGCGATGAACGGAGTAAAGGAGCAAGTGCAATTGAAATTACAGATTCAAGGAGAAAATGTGATCATTTTGAGATTTGCGGATGACATAGCTATATTAGCTGCGAGCGGTGCTGAGTTAGAAAATATTCTCAACACTATGGAAACAATATTACTAGCAAATTATTGTATGAATATAAATATAGACAAAACAAAATTCATGATTGGTGCAACAGCGAAAACATCAAGAAGAACAAAAATCAAAATAGATGCAGAGACAATTCAGCAAGTCAAATAATTTAAGTATCTAGGAAGCATAATTACGGAAAACGGTAAAAGCGGAAGAGATATAAGAGCAAGAATAGCACAAGGAAAACAGGCTTTCCACCAAAAGAAACAGTCACTATGTTCGAAGAATATTAGCTCAGCAGTGAGGAAGAAATTCTTGAGCAGTTACGTTTGAAACACAGCATTATACGGTTGCGAAACTTGGACAATTGGAAGAACGGACCAACGAAGACTTGAAGCTTTTGAAATGTGGTGCTATAGGAGGATACTTAGAGTAAAGTGAATAGAGAAAGTAAAAAATGAAGAAGTACTCGAGAAGCTAAATGAAAGAAGAAGTCTTTTGAGACATGGCGTGAAAAGAAGTAATCTGAAGGGACACACATTAAGGCATGATAGCTTATTGAAAACAATATTGGGAGGAAAAATGAATCGTCACCTCTAAATGATAGACCTAGATCAAGTTATATGAAACAAATTATACAAGATAAGGGTTGTCGTAGATATGTAGAAATTGAGCGTCTAGCGGATAATAGACAGGGTTGGAGGATTTCATCAAACCAGTCATAAGAATGATCACTTCACGATGATGAGAAAATTCATTACTCTAAAGTCCAGAAAAACCAATTATATCTATTGAAATAACAATGACGGTTGTTTATGGTGAACAAAATATAATGTAGTTTATTTAAACAAGACTCATCTCACAATACACGGTAAGAACTTTATCGCACGTACGAGACGCCACCATTACATGCGTCCGTTATCCCTCTCTGATACAACACGTATGATAAGCCGACACACCGATCTCGACTACGCATGACCTCTCTCACATCACACACACACACGTACCAATGCCCCAAGCGTACCGAACTACACATACACCTTGAAAGTGTCGTTTGATTAAGAATGTATTCTAACACTCCCCCACAAACTAACACTTTTAAGTCAACGTGTTACTATGAGAAAGAATAAAAGAAACTCTGAACTATGCCAGATAAAAAAAACAAACAAACCAAGTTCAAACAGAACCCTCATATAAATCAGCTCAAAAATAAACCTATTCCTTTCACACTTGAAATTAACTTATTTCTATCCACTGGGTTAGTGAGAAAATCCGCAAGTTGGTTACTCGTCTTGATAGATTGAATCTGTACTACACCTTCTACTTTTCGCTTAATGGAACTTATATTCAATATCCATGTGTTTCAACCTTTCTTGCTCTGGATTCATACCGCACGAAGTGCACTCTGATTGTCCTCGTAAATTATTATAGGTGAACCTTGTATTCCAAAGTCTGATGAAACCTTTTTCACCCAGCAAGCTTCAACAGAGGCCTCACACAAAGAGACGAACTCTGCCTCCGTTGTGCTCAGAGCCATCGTAGCCTGTTTTTTAGATCTCCGGATTACTGTATTGCCGAATACCTTGAACAAGTAACCTGTCGTGGACTTTCCATCCTCACTTCTCCCCCAGTCAGCGTCCGCATACCCCAATAAAGGTACTTCCTTCAACTGAGTGGTATACACTAGATTATAGTTAACCGTTTCTTTCACATACCTTAAAACTCTTTTAAGCGCGAGCCAAAGTTCCTCACTGGGAGCAGTTTGATACCTACTCAGATAATATACTGACGCTGCTAGATCAGGCCTTGTGCCTGTCGTTACATACATCAACGACCCTATCAGGGACCGACACTCACTTTCCAAGTCATTTCTAACAATGGAATTTTCATCTAGTTTGAAGTTCACATCCATCGGTGCTTTCGATGGCTTACAACCTTCCATGCCGTAAACTTTCAATACTTCATTCAAATAATCGCTTTGATTCAGCTTCAGAAAATCGTTTGTCTTATGTATTGAAATTCCCAGATATTTTAAACGATCACAGCCTAGATCTTTCATCCTGGAATTCGATGACAAAAAACTTTTAACTTCTTCAATTTCATCTCTATCTTTGCTAAAAATGATCAAATCATCTATATAAACCAAAACGTGAATATTTTGCTTGAAATATAAACAATAATCTTTCACTGATCGAACAAAGCCATCTTCAAGCATGAGATTATTAAAACGATCATACCAATTTTTCGGTGACGACTTGAGGCCATACAGAGCCCGTTTAAGTTGCAAAACCTTGTTTTTTCTCTACTAAGATACCTGGAGGTGGCTTCAGATATACTTCTCCACCAATACGCCCATACAAAAAAGCGCTTTCAACATCCATTTGATGAATCTGAAAGTTCCTCTGTACTGCTATTGATAATAAGATTCGTAGCGTCTGTAAACGTAAAACAGGAGAGTACACGTCGTCGGACATTAGTTTCTGTTGGAACCCTCTTGCCACTAGTCTGGCTTTATACTTCATATTTTCTGTATCAATTTGTTTCTTCGCAAAAACCCACTTGCAATCTATTAATGTTTCATTTGTAGGCATAGAGGTAACCTCCCAGGCGTCACATCCCTTCAAATTTCCCATATCCTCTTCTATGGCCTCCACCCAGGATTCTGTATCTTCACGGGCTTCAATATCCTCGAAGCTTTCCGGCAAATCATCCAAAACATTCCCAGTAAACAACGCAAACATTGTGTCGTGTTTTTCTTCTTGTGTGAAATCCACCTCATAGTTTCTCTGTCAGAGTGGTCTTTTCCTCACTCTTTCGAACCTCCTCGAACCCCTTCTACCCTTTATTTTTGTAGTGAGGCATCTCCCTCTGCGCTATCAAATTGTTCTTCCATGTCTTTGTTCCAAAACTCCTTATATTCTTGATTTCCTTCATCCTCCTTTTGGATTTCAATTCCAATTGGATTTTCATCTTCATTTCCTCTTTCATCGAAATAAACATTTCTTTCGAGGATTATTTTTCTTCTAACCGGATCCCATAATCTATAAATTCCTGATGGGGCATAACCCACCATCACTAGTTTTTTTGCTTTTGAGTCTAGCTTTTTCCTTAACTGATTCGGGACATGCCTATAAGCTGTACACCCAGGAACTCTCAAATTCTTGATGTTGGGACGTTTACCTTCCCACAGCTCTATCGGGGTGACACTGGTTGCTGTTGTAGGACTTCTATTCGTCGTTTATACTATAAAGTTGACAGCCTCGCCCCACATTTCCTTTCCTAGTCCCGAATCCAACAGGATAGTTCTGACTCTACCGAATAAGGTTCTGTTCATACGCTCCGCTACTCCATTCAACTTCGGATTGTATGGAACCGTGTATGAAATATTTATTCTTTTATTTTCGCAAAAGTTTCTAAAATCCGACGACACATACTCCCTGCCGTTGTCCACCCGAAGATTTAGTAGATCTTTATAGAAGTGTGACGTAGAAAGGTTATAGAAAGTTTGAAATTTTTCAAAAACCTTTGACTTATTTTTTGATTAAATAAGCGACTACCACATGAGTAAAGTCATCAATAAAGGTCACTATATATCTAAAGCCATCCCACGTCGTAGGGGGAATCGGCCGACAAACATCAGAATGCACAAGTTCTGATGGCGCTTTCGCACTAGTCCTTGTTTTCTGGAAAGATAACCTTGACATTTTCCCTGAAACACAAGATTCGCACATATAGTTGTCATAATTACAATCTCCCGAGTTTTATAAGCCAGCGATTAAATTTATATAAAGTTTTAATATTATTTGACCCTAAATGTCCAAACCTTTCGTGCCATAAATCCAGCATTTGATTACTCTTAGAACTCATATGGTTTTGATTTAAATAATCACTCTGTGATTTATTAATGATTAATTTCACTACATAAAGAGATTCATCTCTTTCACCTATCAAGACCAGTGTTCCATTTAGATACGCACGTGCCTTATTTTTTTCAAATATTATTTTCATACCCGCTTTCTCCATTTTCGAAACAGACAGGAGGTTTTTTCTTACCTCAGGCACATAAAAGACGTTCTGGATTGTAAAAGAAACATATTTACCTTTGAAAATAAAGGTTGTGTCTATATTTCCTATACCTTTAGCTAAAAGATTCACTCCATTCTTCGCTGCCGCGATTTTTCTTGGTATTTTGAGTGGAATATAACTAGTGGAAAAATCGCAATCATTCACAATAGGGTCCGAACATCCTTAATCCAAACACCACACAGTTGAACCATTACTTTCATTATTCATACATACGTTGTTTACTTTTGCGACAAAGGCTATATTGCCCTGTCCTTCTCCCTCACTCTGTTGTGTTGTGTAGAAGTTCGATGAACCGCTTCTCCCTCTACCGCACTGACCTTATCGATGAATTCTCCCCCGGTTTCAAAAATCTCGATGCCATGAGCTTCTGTTCGGAGACCGTTGGAATTCAAAGCCTCTATCAAATCCTTGAGACGACTGACTGTGTTGTTGTCCTTGGCGATGGTTGTTTCGATAACATCTAAACCTTTTGTGCCCAGATTTACCACAGCAATAGCAAGTGATGAGCGCACAATTTTCGTTCTTTTCATCCTTGTCCTTGGTATGTTTTCTCTTTTCTTCCTCGCCTAATAGTCGATTCCCAACGAATTCTATTTTTAGGTTCTCCATTGTTTCCAATGCTGTGATTACATGCTCATACGATTTCGGCATCGATGAAAGTACATATTTCATTCTTTCTTTTTCCATCATCTTTATTCCCGTATCACCGAGTTGAGAGAATCATTCTTCCATCTTAACTAAGTGCATGGAGAGTGATTCATTTTCCTCATATTTCAAATCCGCCAACTGTCTCCTTAAGTATAATCCGCTTCGAACTCCTTTTGATTTCAAATTCGCTGCTGGATTTCTCATCATCCCGTACGCCGTGCTTTCATTTTTAATATATTCTAGATGACGGTCTGCTACTGTGCTCATTATGACGGCTTTTGCTTTTTCTGCTGATGCGGCATTCGTCGCCGTCTGACTGAACGCTTCCTCTCCAATAGCTTTCAGAACTTTGTTATCAGTCAGCACTAAACTCCCATGCTCCAAAATTTCGACCTTCAAACTGGTTAATATTATATTTCTCTTTGGTAGACATGTTACTCACTCTTTTCTATTCAAAATAAACCGAGAGAGATTTAGACAAAACAATACAGTACCCATCCGATTTTGTTTCGCTCGATTTTCTTCCACTTCCCCGCCTGACAAGCTCGAACGGTCCCCCCACCACATCCACTTCGTTAATTTAGGGCTAAGAAATTTTTGTGCAGGTAAAAAAACAAAAAGTGACATGTGTTCAGTGAGATGTTTCCAGGAGAACATAATATGAGTTGAGGTTGACATAAATGAGCTTGATTTGCATTCGATAACAAATTCTATTCAGACATCAATCAAACTTCAATGAAATTACATAACCTGAAACAATTGACTGAAGTCTATGCATTCAATTTTTCAAATTGGAAATATATTTTCAGATAATCAACAAAATTTATATTCACTATTCCATAAATGTATTTGTATTTGTGCGTATCACTCACCATTTTTCGTTATTGACATCCATTGAATATGAGAAAATATAATCTTCCATCAAACGCGTATGTTTGAACTGTCTAAATTCGTTGGATTGGAAGCGGAGGAAAATCGAGCCACCGTGCACGATTCATAGGTACACAAACACAAACGATGTGGCGAGCGTCGCAAGACAATTGAGTGGGGGGAGCATGATTCCTAGAAGAATATCTCCCTCAACACCCGTGAGCGGAAGAAAATCGAATGGGTACTGTAGCACAAAACTTTTCCTCCATTTGGAAATCACTTCACTTTCCTTTAGCACGTTTCGACCGGCGATCTTTCTTCTTTCTGTTCACGTTGTATGTTCCCGCCAACCGTCATATTCTACGACGTATTTCCTATTTCACGAAACCACGCTCTGCTACCATATTGAAATGACAATGACGATTGTTTCTGGTGAATAAAATATAATGTAGTTTATTGGAACAAGACTCATCTTACAATACACAGTAAGAACTTTATCGCACGTACGAGACGCCACCATTACATGCGTCCGTTATTCCTCTTTGATACAACGCGTATGATAATCCGGCACACCGATTTCGACTACGCATGACCTCTCTCACACCACACACACACACACGGACCAACACCCCCAAGCGTACCAAACTACACATACACCTTGAAAGTGTCGTTTGATTAAGAATGTATTCTAACAATATCTAATGCTCTGTTGTAAGGAAAACTTAATACAACCGCACTTCTGTGATGTAAGGAAAATCCAATAGAATCTGATTGGTCCCATGACAGGAAAATCGGATACAAACTCATCAATCCAATGTCATTCAATTAATGCATCTGTAAGGTGACCATCTGCAAAGTCGCGCAGCAGCTCAACGGTTAGGGTATCAAATTTCAGTCGGTAGGCAGGTAGGAATATAAGTTCAAACCCCGTTAGGTAGGATATAATTCCTTCCTCCCCTACATGAGTTATCAAGTTCCTGGATGACCTTCTGACATAAAGAATCCACAGAATCACTACTACAAAATCTCTATCAAAAAAACAGAAAAAAATATTATAATTATAATTTCCTGATTTCAGCAACAAGTTCGCTGGAATTTTTGGGTAAATATTTACAGTCTAGAAAAATCTAATTGAAACCGATTGGTTCAATCGACATTATTTTCCAATTTTTTCCCCAAAGTTGTTGAAAATGTGTGAATTTGTGAGTGTATATATATCACGACGAAAAGTGGGAGTTCAGCTGCGCAGTAGAAGCATATTGCAATAAGCAGTTCAAATGAGTACGTAAAAGAGTTATCCTTTATATAGTATGTCTTTAGATATAAGAAAGTTCATGCGTTTAAAAATAAAATCATTATATAGAATTATGAATAAAGTGTATGTTATACAAAATTTTTCATGGTAGCAATACGTGGTTTTAACGGAAAAATGAGAGTGTGTGACCACGTGACGAAAGACTATGAAAAGTGATCAGTCGAAAACTGAATCGGTGTTAGAAAATACTACGGTAAAATTTAGAAGTGGATCCTGAAAAGTTGAGAAAATTCAAGAAATATTTGGTGAAGCTGTGTGGCAAAGAGATTGAGAAAATCTTGATATTGAAAAAGGTGATTTTCGAGATAAATTCAAGAGGAAGAGGGGAAGGAAAAATGTCGAAAGAAGAACAAATTAAATCTCAAATTTTCAATGGAAAAGATTACAATATTTGGAAGGAAAAAATCCTATTATATTTAAAATGGAAGAAATGTGACGAGGCAGCTACGCGAACGAAAACTGAAGCTGAAACTCAGGCCGCGTGGGATGAAAAGAATCTCAAAGCAATGAACTACATTTATTGTAGTATAAGTAACGAGCAATTAGAATTCGTTCAAGATAGAGAAACAGCATTGGAAATCATGCAAAAGTTCGACCAATTATATTCAAAGGAATCATCTGCATTACAGATATGAGTGAGAAATAGATTAGATCAACTGAAACTTAAGGATTACGACGATTCAAGTATATTGTTTTCTGAATTTGAAAAATTAATAAATGAACTAAAAAGTGAGGGCGGAAAAGTGGACGAACGTGAAAAGTTGGCGTACATGTTAAAAACTGTACCAGATTCTCTAAGCTACGTAGGTGATTTGGTAGATGCAATGAAACCAGAGGACCGAACATGTGAATTGGTGAAAAATGTGGTGAAAAGAAAATGAGTGCTTTTCGAGTGGAAGAAAAAGACATGACGTGTCATAATTGTGGAAAGCCAGGCCATTTCAAGAGGAATTGCTGGAGCACATGGCAGAAGGGAAGTGGAGCCGGCGCAGCAACCAATATGGCGCCGTGGCAAGGAGGTGCGCGAGAGTCACCACCACAACAGCAGCAGCAGTTCCGTGGCCGTGGTGGTCGCGGAGAACGAGGCTACAGAGACAGAGGCAAAGGCAGAGGACGGCAGCCACCAATGGGAAGAGGATATCATGACGCAAGATATAGTTACAGCGAGTATAACTCTAATTTAAATGCAAGTACCATTTATGCGAAAATAAATCGTAGCCCCACTCATGATAGGAATGTACTAGTATACACATGCGATCAGTATACAATCAATTGGATCTTGGACAGCAGCGGGTGTTCAGACCATATCATCAATGATATTTCATACTTTAGTGAATTCGTAGAATTGAACAGACCAATAAACGTAAAAGTAGGAGACGGTCGAATTTCGAAAGGTACGAGAGCAGGCAAAGTCGAAACTTACTCCGTAGTAAATGGCCTTGAAAATAAAATCACGATTAATAATGTTTTCTATGTTGCTGACATGGATAGAAACTTGATTAGTTTGGCGAAAGTAACAAATGAAAACAAAACTGTCCCAATTGGAAAAACATCGAACATCTAGAATGGGTTCAATAACTTGATTGGTATTGGATATAAAGAAAATGGGCTATATCATATTATTAGTTATATCGGAAACAAAGAAGTGAATTAAGTCACGAGGAATGATAATGAAATGACACACAAAGAAAAATTCCACAGAATGATGGGTCATGCAAATTTCGAATATTTGAACACATCATCATCATCATGAAGTAATCAGTCTTACGACTGGTTTGATGAAACCCTCCACCCCTGTCTATTATCCGCCAAACGTTTAATTTCTACATATCTACTACATCTTTTTTCTTAGAACCATGTCCACCGTACGTACACGAATTAAATGGTACAGCAAAACGATACAATCGCACTATTATGAACTCAGCTAGATGTTTACCTTCTGAATCAAAGTTGAATAAAAGATATTGGTCGGAAATGATGAAGACAGCTGCTCATTTGGAAAACAGAATAATAACAAACACGAATGAAAATAAAACTCCTTTCGAAATTTTCTTCAAGCGCGAACCAGATATTAGTAACTTACGATTGTATGGTAGCAAAGTATTTGCAAGAGTGCCGGAAGTAAAAAGAAATTCAAAATGGGATAGGGAAGCGGATATTGGAATACTTGTAGGCTATGAAAATAATGGTCACAGAGTTTTAATTAACAATAAAATAACAAGTGCAAGACATGTCGTTATTGTAGAGGAAAATCAAAATTTAGTGAGATTTCAAGGAGATGATGACGGTTCGTCAGTAGATGAAAATGAAATTTCTGAATTCAGCGAGCAAGAACAAAGTGAGAACTCTGAATCCAGCGGGCAGGAACAGGATGATGTGAATTATGAAAAACCTCAAAAGAATCAAAAATATAAAGGAAAAAAGAAAAACCAGAATTATACGGACAAGATTCAACATACTCAAATTAAATTTATGTGAATGTAGTAAGCGCGGATAGTCCTTCTACGTACGAAGAGGCGATGACAAAAAACGATTATGATTTATAGAAGCAAGCAATGGAAAAGGAAATTGATTGCTCTCATAAAAATGAAATTTGGGAATTAGTAGAAGAACCTCAAGATAGAGGAATCCTCGCCGTAGAATGGGTGTACACAAATGAATCAGATAACACAAAAAAGGCGCGACTTGTTGTAAGAGGGTTTCAACAAACCGAAATATTAGAAGATTCGTATTTTCCGGTGGCTGAAATTCAAACATTAAAGTTACTGCTTGTTTATTGTTGTCAGTTTGGATTGGAAATCATACAAATGGATGTTGTAACAGCTTTTTTGAATGGTAATGTTAAGCCAGAAGTATATGTAAGATAACCCCCAGGTTATGACGATGAGTCAGGAAGAGTCTGTAACTTATTCAAAGCATTATATGGACTACGCGAAAGTCCAAGAGATTCGTATGAATGTTTCGACAAGTTTATACAACACTTAGGTTTCAAGAGAAGCGATATTGATTACTGTTTATACTTTTTGTACATAGAAGATGACATGATATGTTTGATTCTATTCGTAGATGATATTTTACTCTGTGGAAAGAATAGAAGGAAGCTTGATATAATCAAGAAAAAGTTTGCGGATAATTTTGAAATGAAAGATATGGGCCAAGTGAACACATATTTGGGAATCGATATCAAGTATGATCGTAAAAAGGGTGAAATGACATTAGACCAAAGTAGATACATTGAATCACTGGTTATGAAATTGAATATAGAAAATGCGAAGTTGTATAATACACCGATGGAATGGATTTTAAATTGAGAGCGAGCACAATCAACATGACACGATTTAAAGTATAGAAACTTGATTGGAGCCTTACTATACATTAGTACTGGAACTAGATTGGACGTAAGCTATAGTGTGAATTATTTGAGCCGTTTTCAGAACATTTACGATAAGACACACTACAAATATGCGCTAAGAATTCTAAAATACTTATATTTGACTAAAGATTTAAAATTAACATATACAAGAAATTTGAATGTTGAAATAATGGATTGTTCTGTTGATGCCTATTGGGCAGGTAATATAGTACACCGAAAATCAACTACGCAGTAGCGCGGTGAAAGCATTTCTATCCTCTTTCAGTTCGCGTGAAAACAAGGATAAGAGGCGGGATTTTCCCGCCTCTTATCCTTTGTTTCGTGTCAGTTGAAGAAAGACAGACAAGCTCTCACCCCGTCACTGCAACTACGGGCTATGTAATAAGATTATTTGAAAATGTGATTCATTGATAATCAAGAAAACAAGACAGTGTGACAAAATCGTCGACCGCCGCAGAATATGTAGCATTATCTGAAGTTGTAAGTGAAGTTAAAGTGATAATAAATCTGCTGAAAGATTTCCAAATAAAAATTGCCCAACCAGTAAAGATCCATGAAGATAATTCTGGAGCCATAACTATTGCAAAGTTTGGTAACTTGACAAAGAACTCCAAATATATTGAAGTTCATTATTACTTTGCAAATGAATGTTACGAAAAACAGATTATCGATATTGTGAAAATAAAATCTGAAGAAAATATAGCAGACATTTTAACAAAAGCTCTGGGAAAAAATAAATTTGAACAGTTCAGAAGCAAGCTGAAAATAATCTAAGTTTACTTATAAGGAAATATTATAAAACGTTAATATTATGAAAACTATAACGATATGATTCAGATAAATTCGAAAGTATCACACACAAATTCAAGGAGGTGTGTTGAAAATGTGTGAATTTGTATGTGTATATATATCACGACGAAAAGTGGGAGTTCGGCTGCGCGGTAGAAGCAGTGATTATATTGTAATAAGCAGTTCAAATGAGTACAGGTTGGTTGAAAAGTTCCTGCGCTCACCAAGAGATAGCACTGCTAGCTCAAAACTTTTTTTTTCTCAAGTTGGTATATCTGTCCTGAGAACACATGCAAAGTTACAAGTCATTCTGTCAATTCATTCTTTGTTTACAAGCCATTTGGAGTTGACGTGTCATTGATTTTTCTTAATATGGAAAAAATTGAATATCGTGCAGTCATTAGATTCTTTGTTTTGGAGGGTTTAAAAGCAAAGGAAATTTATGAACAATTGTTAGAAGTGTATAAGGAGTCCTCACCTTCAAAACGCACCGTTGAATTTTGGGATGGTGAATTTAAACGTGGTCGTACTAGCCTTGAAGACGATCCACGCGAAGGACGACCAAAAACACCAACGACAGCAGAAGTCATTGAGCATGTACATAATATGGTGAGTGAAGATCCAAGTTTGACTAAGCGTGAAAGTGCTAATGCCATAGGCATCTCAGACGAACGAGTACTCCATATTTTACATGAAGAATTACGTATGAAAAAACTATTTGGAAAGTTAGTGCCGCACACGTTAACAATTCAACAAAAACTGGATCGAAGACAAATTTCTCAGCGTAATTTGGAGCGTTTTAAGCAAAATGAAACCGACTTCTTGAGTCGTTTTATAACTATGGATGAGACTTGGATCTACCACCATGATCCTAAATTGAAACAGGAACGTTTACAGTGAACTGAAGCTGGTTGTTCAGCTCCAAAGCAGGTGAAGTCACAACGATCAGAAAAGAAGGTTATGGCATCAGTTTTTTGGGATGCAAAAGGAATTTTGTTCATTGATTATCTTCAGAAAGGTAAAACAATCAACTCCGAATATTACTGCAGCCTTTTGGATCAGCTGGATGAAAAAATTCGTGAGAAAAGACCTGGTTCAGAGAAGAAAAAAATCATTTTTCATCAAGATAATGCACCTGCTCACAAAAGTGTTTTGACGATGGCTAAATTCAAAGAACTCAAGTACGAATTGCTTGAACATCCACCGTATTTGCCAGATTTGGCTCCTAGCGACTACTATCTCTTCAGAAATCTCAAACAATTCCTTCGTGGAAAGCATTTTTCGTCGAATGAAGAGGCCATAGCAGCCGTAGACGGTTATTTTGCAGAGCTTCCGGGAAACCATTATAAGGATGGGATAAAATTATTGGAAGATCATTGGAACAAGGGTATTGAGCTTCTAGGAGATTATATTGCATGAAAAAATATATTTCGTAACAAAAACAGTATTCTTTCATTTAGAGCGCAGAAACTTTTCAACCAACCTGTATGTAAAAGAGTTATCCTCTGAATAATATGTCTTCAGATATAAGAAAGTTCATGCGTTTCAAAATAAAATCATTATATAGAATCATAAATAAAGTGTATGTTATACAAAATTTTTTAAAAGTATGTAGGATAATGCCTATTGATTCTCAAAGAAAAATTCAATGAGAAATCAGCTCACTCAATAAGAAATTTCCGATGCAGAAACTTCATTCATCTCATTGAATTTTTTTCAATGAGAATGAATGAGAATTCCTAAGTAGGGTAGGTAACACAAGAGGTTGTAATGCTAAGAACGTGTATGGAAAATCCTACGAACACGCTTAGAACCTCTGAATGAGACTGTTTCGAATAATTATACGTTACGCACGTTCACAGAATATCTTGACGAATTTGCACATTCTTTTTACATCCACTTCATCATTATAGCATACTTGAAAAGTTCTTGTGTTACTTGGACTGTATGGCATTATCATATTCGAGAATATTCTTGAATTGAAAAACTGCTCATGAAATTTGAGAAGATCCTACAAACAATGATTACTGGAATTTTAATGGGCCGCCGATGGTTCTGCGATATCAGAGCCGTCACTGGCCCTATGCAACACCTGCAGTCGTGTTTGCTGGGAAGGTTATTAGAATTCGAAAATTTCTCATCAGATTTGAGAGACTCTCTATTCAAAATAATCAAGATTCATACAGTTCATAAATCATTGTCGTATAATTAATTTCATAACGAATATTATTCAATTCGAGTTGAATTTTCTCAACAGTGCCCTACACCACTGCTGTCATCAAAGAAACCAATTGAATTTTGTACAATGTTTTGATTGAAGCCAATCTGAGAACTTTCAATTAGATTCGGTTCGATCATTGAACTCTATAACATACTAAAATGAGCACGGGCACGAAAGCAGCCCAATTTGTCACTCGAAGATGCACACACACTTCCGTCATTCCCATTCCGTCTCATGTTCCATATTGATTAGAGTCAGTGTTGCAATATTAATCGAGCTGGGAATTCACAACACTGATTGGAATGGATATACCCCCGCTTTTTGTCCTCTCATGTCACCTATAATGATTTTCTAATGTAAGGTCTCATTCCAATATAATATAGAATTCAATAGATTTCTTCAATAGAAAACTCATTAGGGTGATACTACTCATAACTTGATAACTTAAGGTGATACTCCTGGTAACTTATTATTAAGGTGATATACTAGCGGCGTGGCAGCAGCCGCTTATGACAAACTACGGACAAACGCTTCCATCCAATCAGAATGTTCTACTCGAATCAGAGAAGTGCTGTGCAGAACGATATTTTGATTGAATTTGAGCATTTTTCCGTGCTTCGTCATAAACGATTTGGCTGCTTTCACGCCGCTAGTGTCCCCTGAAAGCTTGTCGAAACTCGATTCCATACAGTTCGAGCAGATACAGTTCGTGCACCACGTGGATTGGAGGCCTGGATATAATGACTCGCCGAGTGCTCGAACACGTTTCGGGTCTGATCCAGGGAACCAGTAGAACGAGAAAAAAAAGTTCGTCAAAATGAAAAATGAAAAATATAGCCTGTTAGAACTCATGTTCATTGAACTACCATTAAGAATTGCTTGTGGGGTTATTCGGTAATGTTCAAAGAAGTTTTCTTGAGATTTTCATATCAATCGGATGAAAAATGAGGAAGATGTTCAAAAATGTTTACGATGTCGCGACTTGTTCACTACGGGACACGACGCTATACAGGGTGTTTCAGAACTCGCTGAAACTGGCTGGAGGGATTGTTCTCTAGTGAAAACTCAGAAGATTGGTCTTTGGATCAAGTCGATCCGACGCTTAGTTCTCGAGATATGAGCATTTTTAAATCTTTTTTCAAATCCAAATCATCCAACAGCATTATGTGCCATTCGATTGATACCATTCGCTAAGTTGGGAAACGACGGATCTCTGAGAAAAAAATTGAACTATCCTATCATTTTCTGTTCCAGAGCTACAGCGATTTGAAGTTGCTGAGTTCTGATTGGCTGAGAGCTCAAAAATTTCAAATCGCTGTAGCTCTGGAACAAAGAATGATAGGATAGTTCAATTTTTTTTCCAGAGATCCGCCGTTTTCCAACTTAGCGAATGGTGTCAAGCTCCAGTACGTAGCACATAATGCTGTTGAGTGATTTGAATTTGAAAAAAAATCTAAAAATGCTCATATCTCGAGAACTAAGCGTCGGATCGACTTAATCCAGAGACCAATCTTCTTAGTTTTCACTAGAGAACAATTCCTCCAGCCAGTTTCAGCGAGTTCAATACCCCGTATACACGATGGTTTATAAGTGAGTCGCAGCATCGTAATCATTGTTAAACATCTTCCACATTTTCCACTCGATTGATCTGAAAATTTCAGGGAAACTTCTCCGAACCTCAACGAACAACCCCACAAGCAATGATTAATGGTAGTTTAATGAACCGCTGATGCTCCACCATTGCCGGTGGAGAGCCGTTACTGGCGCTTTGAAATGTCTGACTCCATATTTACTGCGAACTTTGTCGTTTCGAGTTTTCCCAAATCGAAAATTCCCTCGACATTTCTTTCCGTGACAACTTGATAAGACGTGTGCTCAACAAGTTTTGTTCATTATTGCATATTTATTGAATGATGAAATATTTCAACAAATCGAACTAACTAGTTGTCTTGGGGATCAATGAAGCTGTATAACAAATCCCAACTCTTTCCAATGACTTTTCGCTGAGTGATTGCAAAATATAATTTGAACTATATTGATTTTGAGGGGGTGATAATTTTCACTCTTCAATTCTTATCTCACAGACTGTTGATGATAGACATAATTTTTCAAGAGGAAACTGTGTATTTTGATGAGTTTCAACATACTCTATTTTCCATTTTAGGCATTCATCAGTATACGTAGTATACTAAGCACGGAATACCTATTGCACTCACTATTATACCCTCCGGTCGTATCTCCTAAAATATTTGAGTATCCCAATTCGAAGTTGAATAGTTTTTTATTTCATTCAATACGGATTGATAATCCATGGGGTTGTCTGTCTGTCTGTCGCTCCGGCTTTATTCAGGATATCTGTAGACTCAGTGAACCAACTTGGACGAAATTTAGAGAAGACCTTCTTCAAACCTTTCCCCGAAGACCATTCAATTTCCATCA
The DNA here is from genome assembly GCA_018340375.1 of Gonatopus flavifemur. NCBI lineage: Eukaryota > Metazoa > Arthropoda > Insecta > Hymenoptera > Dryinidae > Gonatopus > Gonatopus flavifemur. Next base: position 4,713,985 of record JAFFJZ010000018.1, read on the forward strand.
CGATCGGACAAGTTCTTCTATTGTTTCATAATTTTTTTCTCGAAAAATAGATGATCTCCGAGAAAATGTTCTCCGCTGTGGATACAGGATGATTCAGAACTCGCGAACCATACTTCATAGGCATATTCTTCAGTCAACATTCAATAATTTCCCGTTGAAAAGAAATTTTTTTGAGACTTAGTTCTTGACATATGAGTATTTTTAGATTTCTTTGAAAATCCGAATAACTCAAAAGCATTGTGTGCTACCAACTTCAACCTGATACTATCGGCGAAGTTGGGGGACGGCGGATCTCTGGAGGAGAAAATTGAACTATTCTGTCACCTCTCAATTCAAAGTTACCAGGTGTACCAGTATGAAATGAGTGTTTTTATCTGAAAATGAAACACTAATTGTGAATGAGAAAGTAACAAAAATTTATTCAAAGTATTGACCATTGCTTCCTACACATTTTGACCACCTTTCTGGCAATTTGTCGATACCACGCCAATAGAAATGTTCGTCTTTTGAAGCAAACTGAACCGATTTCGCTTTGTGTGCAGGTGCATTGTCATGTAATAAAATTACTTTGCCGTGTTTTCTGGCTCATTCTGGTCGTTTTTCGATCAATCAATGGTTCAAATTGATTATTTGTGGTCTTTAACGATTAGTATCAACAGCTTCACCAGGTTTTAGGAACTCATGATACACCACACCTTTTTGGGCCCACCAAACACAGGGCATTGCCTTCTTCCCTGGTAAAAAAATCTCTCTGAATCTCTCTGAAAATCCCACGTTTCAGAGAGATTCAGAAAGGATCAGAGAAATTCAGAGCAATTCAGCGTAGTTCAGAGGATTTGAGAGACTAGTGGATTGAGAGAACTTGTGCTTTGAATTTTTCAGAAGGATTCAGAAAAATTCACAGGAACTCAGAGAGATGCAGGGAAATTCTGGGAAATTCAGAGAGGGGCAAATTCAGTAAAATTCTTGGTCCTGCATTCCAGAGGCGTTCAAGGAGTGTCAAACGCTTTCAGAGATAGATGAATTCAGCAAGATTGTGCGTAGAACTTCTCAGAAATATTCAGAGGAATTTAGAAAGATTCAGAGTAATCCAAAGAGATTCAGAGGAATTCAGAGAAATCCAAAGAGGAATTAATTCAGCTAAATTTTTGGTTCAGGATTCCAGAAGTATTCAGGGAGTGTCAGAGACTCACAGAGACAGGTGGATTAGGGGAAATATGTGCGTAGAACTTTTCAGGAATATTCAGAAGAATTTGGAAAGGTTCAGCGTAATTCAGAGAAATTCAGAGAAGAATTAATTCAGCTAAATTTTCGGTTTAGGATTTCAGAGGTATTCAGGGAGTGTCAGAGACTCACAGAGACAGTTGAATTAGGAAAAATTGTGCGTGGGATTGTTCAGAATAATTCAGAGAGATTCAGAGGAATTTAGAGAGATCCGGGGGGGTCTGGAAAATTAATAGAGGAATGAATTCAGTACAATTCTTGGTCCTGCATTTCAAAGGCCTTCTGGAAGTTTCAGAGACTTCCAGAGGAAGATAAATTAAGAAAAATTGTGCGTGGAATTTTTTAGAAATATTCAGAGGAATTCAGGAAGATTCAGAGTGATCCAGAGATATTCAGAGAGATCCAAAGGAAGCTTTGAAATCTAAATACATTAAACTCCCGGAGATTCAGAGGAATTCAGAGAGATTCAGAAAAATTCAGAGAAATTCAGAGGAATTTAGAGGAAGCTCTGAAATCCGAATACATTAGATTCCGGGAGATTTAGAGAAATTTAGAGATATTCGGGTAAATTCAGAGGGAGCTTTGAAATTTAAATATATAAAATTCTGAGGGATTCAGTGATATGCGGAGAGATTCAGAGAAAGTTGAAGAATTCAGAACGTATCACTATCGGAAAATTCTCTAACTTCCTCTGAATCACTCTGGAATTACTCTGAATCTCTCTGAAATTCGTCCCACAATATAGAGAGATTCAGAGAAATTCAGAGAGTTTTCAGAGAGATTCAGAGAGATTTTTTTCACCAGGGTTGCCGAATCCATCTGGTTTTGCAGTCGATGTTGATGGTTGTCCCGGATTAACCCATGATTTTCTCCGTTTAGGATTCTTAAAATCAATCCATTTTTTATCGCCAGTAACGATTCGATGCAAAACTGATTCCCTTCCGTGTCTTTGAAGCAGAATGTCACAAGTGTTTTTTCGGTTTTCCATCTGTCTTTCATTCAATTCACGCGGCACCCATTTTCCACACTTTTGGATCTTTCCCATAGCTTCCAAATGGTCAGCGATTGTTTGTTGTGCAACATTCAACATTGCTGCCATTTGCTTTTGACTCAAAGTATCATCCTCATTCAAGATTGCTTGCAGTTCGGCGTCTTCAAACTTTTTCGGTGGTTTTCCACGCTCTTCGTTCCTCACGTAAAAATTACCACTTATAAATTCTTTGAACCATCCGAAACACTGTGTTTTACCGAGGGCATGTTCGCTGTAAGCTTCGGCAAGCATTCGAAGTGATTCTGCAGCGGTTTTCTTCAAATGATAACAAAAAACCGATGCTGTCTGCAGATCATAGTTTGTAGGCACAAAGCTCGATATGTTTGAGGTTATGAAACAATTACGAGTGTACAGAACTTCTATTGTTTTGTGTTGAAAATTTTCATCAGCTGTTAAGAAAGGATGATGGTGCTGAAGAAGGGGTCTCAGCGTCCCTGAACTGATAGCTAGTGCCATTTATAGGAAAATTCCAGTTTCATACTTCTACACCTGGTATACTCATCTAGACAAGATCTCGTTTGCCGTGTGCTCGGTAGCGGCACGACGCCCCTCTCGGTTGCGGAGCGAAGCACGCGCTCTCCGTCTGGTCTACTTGAGTATGCGCGCACTCGTTACACGTTTTCTCGCGTAGTACCCATGGCGTCGTATAGATGTCGTCACGAAAACTGTTATCAATAACTCGTCACACAATAGTTGACACAAATGCTAGGGACAATACTTCAACTACTCCAATTGTCAAAAGTTCTGGAATAAGAACTTTTTTTATTTTGTGCCAGCTTCTTGAGATTTCAGACCAGCATGGGACGATCTTGGAAGCTGGTGTTTCCTTGGGGGAAGGAAACCAGGCAGCATAAAACTCCGAAAGATAACATATATGTTACTTTTGAAACCTAGTTGCTCTAATAGATAACATATATGTCATCTTTGAGAGCTCCGCGTTGTCTGAGAACACACTTGATTGAACTTATGCAATAGAAATACTTTAGATACAATTGAAGCTCTGTTCAAAATACTGTTATAAATGTTATAAATATGTTCTTGGAGTTCAAATCGTTTATACAAACGAAACGAAAATTCAAACTCACAGAATCAATTGAATCATCGGCATTCATTCTCCCCAATCAACTGCTTGGAACTGAAAACATCGTTTGAAAAATGTACTTTAAGATTTTGGGTCTTTGACAGCTGAGTATTTCGTTGTTTGAGTCAAAACTCGTTTCAATGAACAATTCAAACGTCAGTAGCATTGATGAATAAGAATGTACAGAATGCACAAAAAATACTATTGTACTTGAATATATTACTAAAAGAAACTCGATGATTCACAGAAAATGAGAGACACGCAGAACTGGAAGAATTTTGCCAGTTACTTCATAGAGACTTTATTCTTTCATGAAATACCAAACATCCCGAATTTCAGTGGAAAATCCAACACATGGATACTTTTACATGTAAATTTTTTTGTTCTTTTCATACGATTTATAGTACCACTCTCATGTTCATCAAACATACAAATGTATCATTTTCATTTCTAGATGTTGAATAAGTTAGACGAAGCAGTGAAGAATTTCAAAATTCTTGATTATTGGGACAAACGACACAATCTACTGGAAAAATTGAAAGAAACGAAATTAAAGAACTTGGAAGAAATCGGAATACGATTGCGAAGGATAAATGTAAAAATTATCGATAACATTACAACGAATCCATTCATCATAGCAGAGTTCATATGTGAGTTCCGTTGGAAAAATTAATTAGGACTGTGAATCGATTGAAACGGTTAATTGGGTTGTCAATGGATCAAAACTGGTGATTTCTAGTGAAATCATTACCCCGTGGAAATTCCTGGATGGAAGGACCGCAAAATTCGCATGTGAAATTGGATTCCCACCTGAGTCAGGTGCCCGCTGAAGACCATTCTGATTCCCGCCTAACAGGAGCCTGGGAGGTCTCGAACGGTAACCTGAGAAACGCTGAACGAGGATACTGAGATTATGTTTGAGACGTCATTCATTCCTCAAGAATAATGGCTCCACATAATTGAATGATCAAACGTATTAGGCATCTCAGACGAGGCGTGAGTCATTGAGATTGAATACACCGCTATCATCGGCACTTCCGTCCACAAGACTGGAACAGGGGGCAAATCAGGATCGCCCGCAGGGTGGCTGTAGGTTTTCGTTTGCACCGACTCCAGATTGTACGGGTTGCGCTGGCAACGAAATGCGGGAATGGCCACATCGTCCCAACGCGACTCCGAATTTGTATTTGGAGCCAGTCTCGGAACTAAGGCTCTCTCCTGCCAAAAATTCAGAATTTAGCGAAATTAGTCCGTTCGTGGAATTCTCGATTTTCGGGGTCCCAGGATGGAAGCACTGAGGAATTTCGGCTGCATCTCGTTGATAATCATAGTCGTTATTAATAATAAGAGTGTGAGTAGGAATAAGGCCTCCGTTGCTCCAATTACGCAACCGATTATCGAGGAGCCTTCAGTGACGAAAGTGAATTACCCTCACAAAATTCTCAGCGGAAGAGGAATAGGAGGAGTTCGGCCAAAAGAGCGGAACAAGTTTTTACACCTCAAACAAGGATTCAGTCGAAGAATCCTGGTCCACCTATCCCATCTTCACCTAAGAGGTCCCAGGTTTCGAGTAGGGAGGGAGGGGGTGGAAATGGATCCAGCTTTCAGCCAGCCGCGATCGTTAGAAGGCCTGACAAACCACGATCGGGGTCGAATCGCCTATCTCCAGCGGGTAAAGTGACTTGTTGGAACTGTGATACCCAAGGGCGTTTCTTCCACGATTATGAAGAAGAAATGAGCCGATTTTGCTGGAGATGTGGTGAGAAAGTGGTTTGAGTGATTGATCTTTATTAGCCTTCTCGGCTGTTTTGTATACATCGAGTCTTTGACATTTACATTTCAGGAACTTCTTCCAACTCACGTTTAAATATAGCAGGACTCACTCCGTTCTATCTCAGGTGGTATAGCATTGTACATTTTGACACCTTCATAAAACAAGCTTTTCTGCGCATTCTTAGTCCTCCTGAATTGTATTGTCACATTTCGAGCTTGCCTAGTCCGACCCTCTACTAATTCTAATTTAGTAGCTAATCGTTGAGATAACATCCCATTCAACATTTTGAAGATGAAAATACATACGTTACAATACAAACGTTGCCTTACTGACATAAATTCCAACACTCCTAACATTCTTCCTACCTTAGTATATCTATCGCATTGTCATATGACTCTCATAGCCCGGTTCTGTGCTATCTGTAATTTTGTCAACTGTGTTTCACCGAATCCAATCAACAATGTCGCACAATATTCAAAATGCCGTGCTATTATCGATTTATAAACCGTAAATCTAGTATAAATTGATATATCACCAACTATTCTATTTCAAAAACTTATTTTCTTCCCTATTTTCTTCAGCATATAATCACAATGATCTTCAAATCGCAGTTTACAATCGATAATGACACCAAGATATTTGACACTTTCCACACGTTCTATTTCTGTACCATCTAAGCATCTTACTGTTGTACATTCCTTCAACTCTTTTCGCACACTTCTCATTAACATATATTTTGTTCTCGCAGCATTCATTCTAAATCTGTTTCTATTCATCCAATTTCCAATTACAAGTAATGCTTCATTCAGTTTCATTTCTACTTCCGCACTGCTGCCCCCTTTTACATATATAATTGTATCATCTGCGAATATTTTAATACTACATCCTTCTGGACAGAATTGAATTATGTCATTTATACATAATATGAACAATAGTGGCCCCAGCACAGATCCTTGTGGTACACCGTACTCTGTTGCAATACATTTGGACCATTGATTATTCAATTCAACTTTTTGGGTTCTATTATCAAGGTATGATTCAATCCATTCATGTATCATTCCTCGTATTCCATACTCATGTAGTTTTTCTATAAGCCTCTCTCTATCTACTGTCTCGAATGCTCGTTTGGAATCCAAAAATATGACACCTACAATTTCCCCCTCCACCAATCATCAATTTCCATTCATCAATAATAGTTTGTAGCGCTGTCTCACAAGAATGATTTTTCCTAAAACCTGATGAGTGCTCCGTTATTATATCATTGTCTTGTGAATACTCCTCTATTTGTTTTTTTCACTCCCAATTCTAGTACCTTGTTCGCATCTCTCCTTTCTTCACGCGCCTCGGCTGGCTCAAACTTTCTGAACGACGGAAATTTTTCCTGGGGTCGTACTTGCATCAACTATTTGCTTTCAAGGATCCTCCTTTTCTTTACGATCGTTTCAATTTTGGTACCTCTGATGCAATTCGTTGCACTAGATCGAATAGGGGGCTCCTTAAAATACCACTGCATCGTACTACCACATATCAAAAATCTTTTTTGATAACAAGTAGTAAACTCTGGAACACGATCCCAGATAACATGAAGTGTAGCTCTTCCCCTAACGTCTTCAAAAAGAGGTATTATGGTTTCTTGCTCACCTCCACCCTTTCTCACTCATAGATATATACTCCTTTTCAAGTAGGTTCATCGTGATTCATCTTACGCTTTTCTTGCCTTCATCTTCATTCTGCGCATTTATAACTATTGTATCTCTATCTTATATCTGTATTTTCATTTCTCACACCTTTGTAATCTCATCCTCATTCTCATTTCATCTTTATTTTTAAGTTGATTCATTGTGCCTTTTTTGCTTTTCGGGCTGTGAGTTCAACGCTGTATATATATAAGTATTTTTGTATATAATATCTTTGTTATTGTTTATACTTCTTTCTCAATTGTTCCACAGGATTTTCATCCTAGAACATAATAAACATATATCTATCTATCTATCTGCCTTCTCATAAACTGGTAATATGTTTATCGGTCTATATTCACCAGCTTCCTCAGGTTTTTGTATCTTAGGAATTGGAATCATTGTGGAATTTTACATCCTTCAGGACATATGCCTTCGCTTAGCGAATCATTGATTACTCTCATGAGTTCTCCCTTTGTGACTTGTATGCTTGATTTCAGTAAATCACTGCTCATTCCTTCATCTGTCCCTTTTTTATTTGGCAAGTTCATAACGATCCGTTCTACTGTATGTACATCTATCAACTCAAAATTTTCCATGTGACCTTTGTTTTCAATAACATGAATAGGGTTTCCGCCTACTATCAACTCCTCCCATAGACTGTATGCTATCATTAATGCTCTTTATATAGTATAAATTGAACTTATCTGCTAGATTGCATTCCTCAATAATATCCAATATTTCACATCACTACATTATTCACTTCCTTAGACCCCATATTCTCTCCCTTCATCATTTCTCTCAAGGTTTCCCACATCACTTTTGAATCATTTCTGTTCTTGTCTATCATATCTCCATGGGATTTTTTCTTTTTCGTTCTAATCATTTTCACTATCGTATTCCTCTCAATTTTAAATTGCATCTAATCATGTTCATTATTTGTATACAACCCTTTAGCACATGCTCCATCTCTTCTATGAGCAGCTGTTCTTATGTTCCCTGAATACCATTTTTTCCCGTCCCAAATTTTTGGAATTTTGAATTCCTCCTTAGGTGCAACCATATCTAACGTATCCACTGAACTCTGGACGCATTCTTCAGCTCTTACGTTTATTTCTAGATCATCACTATGCGCAAGCCTTGATTCTATTCCTTTACAGTATTCAGCTACATTAGATTCCTTATAATCTCTACTGATAAACTCTCTGAATTTTCCACCCTTTCAACTTATGTTGACTTCAACGCTAATACATGAATGGTCAGTTATTTTTGGTTTACCGAGTACTTCACAATTTATCTTATTATTAGCCAAAATCACATCTATCAATGTTCTACTGTCTTTCCTAATTCTCGTAGGTTTATCAATCTATTGTTTCATACCTAAGCTACACATAACAGTTCTCAATTTTCTAGCATATAATTAGTCAGTCATTGAATTTATATTCACATCCCCTATCATTATACATTGATCTTTCATTACCAGTGAGTCTACCGTATCCTCAAGGAATCGCAAAACTTCACCATCTGACGCACTCGGTGAGTGGGTACAATACAACAACCACTCCTTTATATACATCGCTCTTTGCTTCTACCGCAATACACCAACCGTTAGATATTGATTTCTCTCTCACTATTACTCCATATTCTATATCGTTTCTCATATATAACATGACTCCTCCTGTGCTCCTGTTTCCTGCATCACATCTTGTGACACTATATCCCGGCACATTCACTTCACTATCTCCAATGTCACCAATCAGTCTTGTCTCCGACTGGGGATGGGCGATGTTGAAAAGAAACATCGATGCTGAAACATCGATTATTTTTTTTCTTTCGATTTTGATCAATCCATTGATTGACAAAAAGAACATCGATTAAAAAAAAAATCGATGTTCTTCGTCTTTTTTCCAAATGAGGTGTGAATGAATAATATGTAGCGTAAGAAACGATAATATATATGTATCCAAAGTGGAAACTTATGTCTTCACATTCATGCTTCCTCACATTTTTTGCTTTATATTTTTTATCTCCATAATAATTTACATCAGCTTTTTGATTTATCTGTATGTAACGATAATAATTTATTGACTAGTCACATCAACTTTGGTGAAGTTTGGTAACTTTTAGTAATAAAGGTTCAATCTTATGTTGAATTCCACGTTTCCTCATCCAAAGAACCGAGGAATAAAAGTTTTGATAATCTTTTTCCTGTTAATCTGTTTCTCAATTGGTTTTTCACGACTCCAGCTTTCGAAGACAAGCGTTCAGCTGAAACAAAAGTTACTACGATTGAGAGATATTTGATCGCAATTGGGTATGATTTGGGGTATGCGTTTTCCATCTTATTTCAACATGAAGTGGATCAGTCGATCTTTCTACCACGGATTGGCTTAAAATTGTTTTAACTCAACGTTTTCTTCATCAGGATCTTTCAGTTCGGCTTGGACTGCAACAATACTCTCATGAATCGCCCAAAACTTATCAGCAGCATATTCATCACCCGAAACATGTTCATCGACTGGCGCCTCGTTCTGATTGTCGCTTAGTTCAGAATCTATTTCATTATTTATTTTTCTTATTACTTAACACGGTCTCTCATTCGTGAGGTTCACGTTTACGTAGCTTGTGTGTTAGGTCAAACATCCAATAAATTTTCCGATGTTTTCACGTAAAAGTATCGATACATCGATGTATCGGTCTTCAAAAACATCGAGTAAAGAAATCGATTATTGATAAAAAAAGCATCGATGTTGCAATAATCGATGTAACATCGCCCAACCCCACTCCGACAGGGTCAAGAAGGCCAGATTCATCTTCTGCAAGATCTCATGGTGGATCTCATCTTTATGTGCCATTAGACTTTGAGCATTTGTGTATATAATCAGTTCTCTCTGTGATTGCTATATCGTAGAATCCTAGCCCGTTGTTCACTTGTCCTCTTCCAATGCTTTCAAATGGGTTGGACATTCCAAACTCACAGCCTTATGCTCATCATTCATTTTCAGATTGTATGTTTCAATTTCATGCATACAATTCACACATCTCAATTTGTTTCTGTACATTCATCCGCTTTATGATTTCCTGCGCACTTGTAACATGAACTTTGTCTGGTACAGTTTTTGACAATATGAAAATAGCCCCGACACTTGAAACACCTTGTAACATTGTGATACTCGAAGACACGGTGTCACGTCTGAATATCCCGGTCAATTGAGCCCGGGCAAAATAACCCGGTCAAAATATCCAACACATAAATCTTCCCGTAGAAGAATATCCCGTGCGAAAATATCCTATACAGAATATCCCTATACAAAAGTATCCCTCATAAAAGTATCCCATGACTGAAGTAGTCCCTTACCGTTGGATCCCATGTACAAGTGTTAGAGTGTTGTGGTTATTTTTTTTCAGGATTGTAACGCCCTGGGATGTGGAATGAGTTTCTTGTAGGAAAGTTTTGTATTCAAAGTAATTCAGTTCAATTGAATGCACTGATTTTCTTCTCACCAATGATTTGATTTGAATAAGTTTTATAAATTAAATGTACTCAAGTTATTGAAAAGTTTGACAGGAGTATATCATTCTTCCTGTGTGATTGTGTTGCGGCACAATTATTATCAGAGTGAGGTAGTTCATCGGTATACAATGTCTATTCGGTTGTTGTCAATGAAGGATTAACTTTGTTTTGTTGAGATTGTATTCATGAATTTGATAGTGTTTCATTTACTGTTCGAGTTCCTGGCGTATACTATCTATCAGTATGGTGTTGGAATTCATTGTTAGCCAAAAGGGGAAGCGTTGATTATGTCATAACGGCTTTGTTCTATCAGTTCATCGGGAGAGCAGCAAGCATGTCATATGGCGATGTGTTGATTATAAGAAATATCATTGTCCAGGGCGTGTGTATACTGACGGTAAATCACGTACGGGTGAGTGTACGAAATGTTCTGGTATTCTTGTGTTTTGTGTGGTTATGATTCCCTGTGTTTTCATTGACGTTTTATTTTGTATGGGGATACTTTTGTATGGAGGTGTTTTGTATGGGATATATTTGTAAAGGGATATTTTTGTCCGGGGATATTTTGTGCGGGATATTTTGACCGGGTTATTTTGTTGGGGAGATTTTTGCCGGGATCAATTGTCGTGCAGCCGAAGACACGACACTTCCTCCATCCGAAGTTTATTTTTCCTCTTCTCATCATTTTCTCCTGCGTCATCTTATCCACCTCGAGTATTAGAGATCCTTCAACTCTTTTTTCTCCTCTTGTCCGCGCACTACTATCCTTTTTCTCTTGAATTTTTTTTTTTACCACTTCCATGTGAAATCCTTTATCTCTCTCATTGATTTCATTCTGTTTCAAGACCGTATCCCCCAGATCGTCATCATTCAAGTGAAGGGGGGAAACCACATTAGAAGGCTCATTCTCACTGATTTTTTTTGGGTGGGAAGGATTAATTGGATTCAATCAAATTTTGCTATCATTTTATTCATGTTTTGAACAAGGTTTGTGAATTCCCTCAAATGATTTGGGTGGAAAATGGAGTTATACCCTGTTGTCCGGCTAAGATCGTGAAGGATTTTCTCCGACTGCGTACCATGTAGCGGTTCTAATTTTCATCCGGAATCAAGAGGGTTTTTATTTCACTCCAATGACATATTTCCTAAGAATATGAACCTCAATTCAGGTGAAAATAATGGAAATTGAAAATTTGGCAGGTGTTTGAAAATTTTTTTTCGACTTTCACCACTTTTTCCCACTAATTATGCAACAAAAAACACCCTCAAAATTATGATATCATCCCAAAAGTTGGTTCATATTCTTCGTAATTCCATCAAGAATGAGGCTACCAAATTTCATAATGATCGGTGCATCAGTTTTTGTGTGAGAACACCCGCAGATGTGGAAAAAGTCATTTTGAGAAAAATATTCTCGGAAACTAGAAATTTAAGGAAGTCACCAATAATATGGAGTGCTCACCGATTAATCAGCTATTCCAGCCCCATACATCAACCCTTCTCCTTCTTCGTAAGCTTCATTTTGCGCTTGCAGTAGTGCTTTTCGACCTTTCTTCGACTCCAATGAATTACGTCGATTCTGTCGAATCACGCGCTGGTTGTCCATTCGTTCCGCATAATCGAAACTTTGTGTGCATACTACAATTCCTGCCTCGTTCATCACCATCAGAAGAGATGAATTTCCTTCGTTGAATAAGCCCGTTGCTAAAGACGATGCCAATTCAATGACTTTTAGTCCGGAGTTCAAATGTTTAGGAGCTAATCGCCAAATCGTGGAATTGAAACTTTCATCCGCATTTTGCGTGTGTGCACCTAAACATCTCCCCAGTAATTCATCCCGTGATAGATCTTCATACATCGAAAGAATTTCCTTTTGTACGTCGAGGTGTAATGAGCAGGGTGTGGTTTGGGTTCCATTCCAAAGGCTGTTCGTTTCTGCCAGTCGCACCAGCTGTTCTCCCCTTCTGGGCAATACTCGTGCCGGGGATTTTCATCAGTAGAAATCATATGATAATATGTCGCCATGATTGCTTTTTTCATATCTTGCACACTATCTATATGCCTCCGAATTGCTAGTCCATGATACGTGCTGAGCTTTTTCACTAATGATTCTGTGGGTTTGCCTTTTCCACTTAGTCTTTTAGTTTTTCGAATGTTGCGGAGTCGAGTTGCCATTCTTTTTTGGACATGACCTATACATTGGCTCTTGAAAACTCGATGATCATCACCATAAGGGTTCAAATTGAGAATTGCTGCAAACGTTTTAGAATCGCCGTCGCCAATACAACTTTTGTATTTTACCCCATGCACTTCTTCTGATCTCGAAAACATGTTTTTCTCAGACTCCACTTCTATGCTTCCTGCAGAACCTTCATGATTCTTGTTGCATTCTTCGCTACTATGGTCTTCTTTCCATTCTCAGTATTCTGAAGAATCCTTGAATTCATTCTTCCATTTTGCACAAGCATGACAGGAACTACTTCGCACATCTAGATCGATGACTTTGCCACAGTAATACGCTATGAGCGTTGTTACTCCAAACAAAGATTTAAATCCCCTCTTTTTCCAAGTACCGTCTCCAGACACTTTGAAATTCAAAATAGGCCTTCCCATGTTTTCATTCTCCTTTTGTTCTTCCGCGACAGCTTTTTTACAACAATGATTAGACACTTTCTTCGCAGCATCGTGAATATGACTAAGAATTCTATTATAAGTTTCTTCAGCTATGCCACCGCCAATGTCCATATAACTGTGTAGTCAGCCGTTAATTTCAACATGTAGGAGCTTTCCGTGTTGCCTGCCCTATCAGCACCAGGTTCTTTTATAGCTGACTCATTGGTTGATCGACTTGGAATGGTCGCCAGGATGTCCTTTCTTGTTAAATGAGGGAAAGGATTTTCCATAAAAGCCCCCAAAAGAATTTATACTGTTGCTATGGAGAATAATTAAATAAATATATCTAATATTTTTATATATTTTATCTTTATTTATTCTTTCACGGTGAGTTGGTTCTGAGCCTCAACTTATATTATCGCCGGCTCACTATATGATACACAACTAGCTTTTACTTGAACTTGCCCTCTATTTATACCCGAATCTACTTATTTCGACGCATGCGCGATGATATTGATCACTCCGTGACTCGAATGGCTCAGTACAATCGATAATCGATTCTCGCATCTCGCTTGAATCCTCGATTCCATTATGTATATCCGAATCTACTTATTTCGATTACGCATACGCGATGATATCGATCACTCACTGACTCGAATGGCCCAGTACAATCGATAATCGATTATCGCATCTCGCCTGAATGATTAAGTTCGACGGGCGGTTACAACTGCAGAATAAATTCAAACCTTGTCTACCAACACCTCAAAGTCGCATAACGAACACTATTCTGCGATTAATCTCGAATCCAGTATTTATTGGAGGACTTGAATTGATAAATCTAGATCCACAGTTACACTTGACAACTAGTTTGAAACCAAGGCCTCTGATCCCAGTTTCTTCAAACTCCACATTTTGCTTGCAATTTCGACAAATTAATATATCCGATAATGCTGTAAACAAAGTGAAAAATTCAACTAAGCGATAAAAGTGAAACGAATTCACAGTAACATTTTCACTTGTCGAACTGTTGAGCTTTCTTGCACTAGCACTTTGGTTTTCGTTATTACCACTCTGTTTCTTGTCATACTGGTTCCCATAAAACTTTCTTTTACGCGGCCTACTGCGGCGTTCATCAATCTCATGTCTACTTTTCGGATACGAAGACATTACTCACTCTCAATTATGAATGCACTCGTACACAGAGAGAAAATAATGGATTAATCCTCCGCCAATTCCACGCAATTATTCTAACTAATGTAAACATAGACCAATAGCAAGGAACGCATGGAATTTTTTCATGTGTTGGTAAGAATGATTGCGTGGAGGCGCAGCTATCACCAATGGCTGCGTTGGAAAATCACCTATAAGATCGCATGCTCTTATTTTACCGAAAGCTCGCGAGAGATTAGTCAACTATTCTTCTCTGTGTGCCGGGATCAAAGTGCACCCGGTTCTGTGCTCATAACATCTAAACGAATAGGAATTTCGTTTTGAAATTTTGACAGCACATTCTTGGATAGTCGGCTAACGATTCATGCAATGAAAAAAAAATCGATTTTTTGAACCTCCTAATGTGGTTCCCCCCTTCATTTCTTCTTCACTGACATTTATGATTTTTATTCTCGGTTTTCTCTTCTTCGGTTCCGTAATAACAAATTTATCACCTAACTTCTCACATACTGTATCCTCCAGCTTCTTTCATCTGTCTCACTTTCACAACCTCAAATAACACAGTGCTGCAAAAAAGAAAAAATCAAAGACACTTCTCAGACCACCTAGGTGGTTGGTCTGGTCGAATACAACACAGAACCATGTCTGAGAAATCTTTTACACCCTCAAATTTCCAACTTATGGTAAAAGAACTGATTTTTGGGAATTCAGGACATTTGAAAATTTCTCACTCGGCCATTTTTGCACCAATTCGAAAAATCCAAACGGGTTCTGAGAGGGGAATGTTGACATTTTCGAGACATATATATGGTTTTGGGTAATCATTAGTGGAAACTTTTCCTCAAAAATTTGAAATTTTCACATGTTTTTTTCATTTTTTCTACTTCAAAAGCAGTTTTTTCGCGACCATACTTCAAGAACTAATGGTTTATCATGTATTGTATGGAAGTCAGTGATGCCAGTGTTCCCTAGAAAAATCTTCAGATTTTTTGGCATTGGTCATTTCTTTTCAAATTGTAAATATGATTGGCCGGTTGTACAAGAAATAACCAATCATCAGATGCTGAAGATTTTTCTAGGGAATACTGGCAACGCTGATGGAAGCGGGTTCAATTTTGTATGAAATAAGTCGTCGTTCATTGAAATCGATCGAGAATTGTCGGAGTCATACAATTTTTTCCAAAAAAAGACATTTCGGTCTCATACGAAAACTGATGTGAAGTTCAATTAATAATATTCTATGCATCATATGACGTATTATGGTATCGAATATGATGTTAACTTTTTCTATCATTACGCTGAGAAAAGAACATAGGCCAAATAGTTAGAACTCGGGCTAATATAATTATATTATTATAATAATAATTAATATAATTATATTATTATGATGATAATTAATATGATTATATTATCATGATAATAATGATTATAATTATATTTTCGTATGAGACCGAAATTTCCTTTTTTGGGAAAAATTGTATAACTCCCACAATTCTTGATCGATTTCAATGAACAACGACTTATTCCACACAGAATTGAACCCACTCCAATACCATATATGATAAACCATTGATTCTTGAAGTATAGTCGCACAAAAATGCTTTTGTAATGGAAAAAATAAAGAAAACAGGTGGAAATTTCAAATTCTTAAGGAAAAATTTCCACTAAGTTCTGTTGGTTACTCAAAACCATATGTGTCTCGAAAGTGCCAACATTCCCCTTTCAGAACTCGTTTGGAATTTTGGAATTGGTCCAGAAATGGCCGAGCTAGAAATTTTCAAATGTACTAAATCCCCAAAAATCAGTTTTTTGACCATAAGCTGAAAATTTGAGGGTGTAAAAAATTTCTCGAACATGATTTTGAGTTGTATTCGACCAGACCAACAACCTACACTGGATCACTCGAAAAGTGCCTGACCAGTGTAGCACCGTATAATCGATCCATTGCCACATTTTTTGATTTTGGTTATCCCTACCGCCAAGTTTTTTGTATCTGCTTTTTCTTTTACAACTTTCTTAGTTGTTTCACTTCCTTGATCTATCCTCGGTATGACAATTAGCACACTTTCTTCGTTTTTCTCCTTCACAGCTTCACTGTAACTTTTAGCTTCATTCCCTGCTATTTCTTTGGTCTTCTCTTGTATACTCTCCTCAAATCTTCCAGATCCCGCTTGAAGTTTTCTAATTCTTCACGAATTATTGATCTTATCATCGCTTCAATTCCACTCTTACATGCTTCTTCATCTTTCATTTCTCTCACTGTCCTAATCAGCCAGTCTATCTTTGTATCCACACTTGCCTGTTTACCAGTACTACCCGAAGCGCTTGTTGTTCCTGTAGCTCCTAACGATCTCGATCTATCCCCGCTAACGTTTATTTTCCTAATTTCTGCTTTTTCGTTTTCAATTGTCAATTGTTTAAATGGCCCGTTACACTTTACAATTTCAAGATCTTGGTTATAAATTTTATGCTCAAACGTGCATCCAGGATGAAAGAAGAATCGCATTGCGCAACCACATCCTTTATTTCTTTTTTACACGCTGAAAAACGATATTCTGCATAGTCGTCACTCATTTCGACATTACCGATTTAGGTCAATGGCTTCAATTGATTGCCGCATACGCCTCGCGACCACGTTCACACTTTTGAGTACAAATCTATCGTTTATCGAAACGACGATTTTCACAAATTCAAATCTCACGGTTCCACTTCAGCACATTCCGACTAGATAATACACATGGAGGAGGGAGATGTGGAGATTTCCGAACCAGATCGTGACCGATGGAGAATTCAAGTTTCGAAGTTGGAGGAATCACGAGCGCTCGTATCGGAGAGCCTGGATTGAGCTTTCAGGGAACAGTCTGGCCGATACAACCTGAGACGCTCACTTCGAACTGAGTTCTCTGTTGGTGATCAGGTTTGGAGGAGATCCTACACCCTTTCTCCAGCCCAGAAGAAGGTTTCATCCAAGCTAGCGCCGAGATCCAAAGTGCATTGGCGCTTGCTGGCCAATCCACGATATCCAAAGTGTTTTCACCTACCTTCCATTCCTCTCCTTGCCGCGCATATTTTTTATGTGTTTTTTTGGGGGCTTACCTCACATTCTCCAGCTATGGCAGAAATTTGGGAGCTGGAGATTCCCAAAAATCAATAATCTCATCCATCGATATAACTACAATCAACCCGTGTGTGTGTCGCTCACTCAACGTAGTAAATACAGGTTTCTTGTCGAACATATTCGACCATCGTGTGCTTGTTTATAGATGAAATTGAATGGAAATTTCAGGAAATGGTCTTTATCTTGTTATGAAGGCCATGGGTCTCACAATTCATTGGAATTCATAGTTTGTACAATCTTATTTGATTGTAAATGAATTCCGACCAAAAATCACGTTTAATGAGCTGATGCGGGGAGAAGAATCGAGGGAAGTTTGATTACGAAAAAAGTTATTGGGACAAATTTGTTGAGGAATTGTCCATAAATTACGTGAGATATTTCACTATTTGGCTCTTTGTCACTCTCAGTTTCTCTGAAATTGGTGAGAAAGAGAAACAAACATGAGATTGTCTGACGTGATTTATGGACGAGCCCTAATAAGTGTTCAAGAATGGTTTTGCAAACGATCGAACAAGAGGTGTCAAAAGTACACTCAATTAAAACAGCAACACTGACCTGCGTGATGGTAATTCACAAAATCTATTGAATCCCAAGGACGAATGAGTTTTTTGAATAGAAAAAATTTCGCAGCGATGAATGAGCATTTACCCTCGTCCACACCCGTTGGAGCCAGGATTGGAAAAAACCCGGGGTTCTCTAAAAAACCCGATTCACTAGGGTTTTATTGAGTTTTATCGGGTTTTATCGAATTTTATCGAGCTTCATTGAATTTATCCGAATTTCATTGGACTGTATTGAGATTTTTGGGAATTCCTGATCATTTTTTTACACAAAAAATACATTCCGTACAATTCCTTGGCTCACAGAATGTATGCAGATTAATGCAACGTATCAATACATGAACAATCCATGAATACTCCTTTTCTCTGTGTGACTTCTCACGAAAATGAAAACTGAAAACAACAATAGCATATCCAAAAGTTGATTTTCAGCCCTACCATTTGTATTTTCCCCTAGTTCTCCCCGGTCCATACAACCGAAGAAACAATTCACGATTAACAAAATAGACTAATCATATTATCATCCATAGGTTAGCGTTAAGATAACACATCGTTCAATAAGTCCTGAGACTAACCCAGAGATGGTGCTAGTGGTACCAAACTGGTCACGTTTCCCTAGAGTGCGAACCTTCAAATGAAACGTGTGAAAATTTCACGCCGATCGGACCACAAACAGCAGAGTTATCGAGGTTAGAGTAAAGTCACTTTATAATTTGTTTGAAAAATTGAAAAAAGCGAGTTTCGCGTATTGATAAAGCATTGTTTTTTAATGCGTAGAAACACCGTAGAAGCCCAGCAATAGGTTGAAAAACATCACCCGGACTCCTCTCTATTCAAAGCAACAATTTGTTGTTATGCTGAGTTTGAACGTGGTCGTACGGACACAAACGATGCGGAACGTTCGGGTAGGCCATTAGAAGCCGTTACACCGGAAAATGTGAGTGAAGGTCCGTGAGATTGCAGAAATGACACAGATATCATCTGGAAGCGTATTTACAATCCTTCATGAAAAATTGAGCATGAAAAAGGTTCTTTCCAAGTGGGTGCCGCGATTGCTTTCAGTGGAACAAAAACAGCAACAAGTCGATGATTCAGAGAGCTGTTTATCGCTATTTACTCGCAATAAAAAGGATTTCCTGCGTCGATACGTGACCTTGGATGAAACATGGATACATCATTTCACTCCGAAGTCGAATCGGCAATCATCTGGTGGCACATGGCTGGCGAAAGCCGCCCAAAGCGTCCAAAAACGTGGCAGTCTGCTGGCAAAGTCATGGCGTCTGTTTTTTGGGATACACATGGCATGATTTTCATTGACTACCTGGAAGAAGGTAAATCGATCAACAGTGATTATTAAATTGACTTGTTGGTACGTTTGAAGGAGGGGATCGCAGCAAAACGACCGCACATGAAGCAGGAAAAAACCTTTTCCACCAGAACAATGCACCATGCCACAAGTCCATGAAAACAAAATTCAACGATTTGGGCTTTGATTTGCTTCCCCACCCCCCGTATTCGCCAGATTTAGCCCCCAGTGACTGCTGGCTGTTTGCTGATCTCAAAAAAATGCTCCAGGGAAAAAAATTTGGCTCGAATGAGGAGGTCATTGCCGAAACTGAAGCCTATTTTGAAGCAAAGGATAAATCCTTATATAAACATGGTATAGAAATGTTTGAAAGGCGTTGGGGAGATTGCATCACTCTAAAAGGAGATAATATTGATGAATAGGAATGATTTTTGAAAAAAAAAGTTGTTTTCGTTGTTAGTCTCTTATTGAACGACGTGTTATATTAAACTTGTATGTAACCTTAGCATCACTACACTATATCACACATATCCCACACGGCACTACAGTCCCAAAAAAATTCGATCAAATCATACAAAATTCTCTATGAAATCTCAGAGAACTCATATATGAGTTCATTGAGTGTTCCCAATGAATTTGCAAGGTATTCTCAAAGATACCCTGTTATGTCAGAATTCAAAATGAATCTCTGGAAGGATTTTTTTCTCGTCAAAAGGCAGTCTTGAGGAATTCGAAGAGGACCTTGATGCATGGCTCATTGCTATAGGAACTAAAATAGTTTCAAAAGTCTTCTGGAACAATTTCAAACAGATCATGAGAACTTTCAGAATCATTGTTGAAGAAGTATTTCGAAGTCCTGTGAAAAGATCTTGAGGAGTCACAAATATCAAAATGAATGTCAAATATTTTGCACTTCGCTGCAAGTTCGATCAGTTGACTAGAAATAAGCATACAGAAGTATTCAAATATAACTTCAATGAATTCAAAATGAATACATTCTGGATCTTCAGAAAATTATTCCTGAACTTGCAATATAAATCCTTCCTGAATACTAAGATGTTCAAGAAAAAAAATTCGAAGTGTTTATAATGAATTCTTCCTTCACTCTCAAACTGTAGTTCTTTTCGAGACTCTGGTGCTATTTGGGATAGTGTGAGAATAGGAATATAATTCAGCTTGGAGAATCACAAGACTGATCAAACTTTTGGAGAGATCATCTCAGAATCAATCGCATTTTCAGTCCCTTCAGTCAGATAAAGCTGTAGTTGTGCTACATGCATTATTATCTTGATGATAGTCTCATTTACAAGATGTATATATATATATATATAAATATATATATACATATACATATATTAGGGTGCTTTTTTTTGCGACTATTTGTTTTTTCTCGGTCCCATAGTGAAATTTTGTTGGAAATCACTAAAAAAAAATTCCCCAAAAATTTGAGCCCTGAATAAAAATATCAAGTACTCGCCCTAGGCGTGGGAAGATTTCCCATATGAAATACACGTGAAATTTGATTGTTATTCTTCAAATTCCTATATCTCAGCCGCATTTTATGGTATCATCTCGCTCAAAGATGGGATTTCTTCAGAATTGAATGCTCTACAAAAGTGTCTAGTGTGGAATAATCGTAACTCACACCGGCGAGGTAGTACGGGGCGCTAAACCTCATTTTTTCATGAAATTCTCGTTTTTCTGCCACTATCTTTCGTTTTTCTCGTTAATGACAAGAGCTGAAGGAAAAATGTGTATGAAAATCTTGTAGGAAATTAAATTTCCTACCAGAAGGGTCTGGAGCATTAGATCGCTGACATCGATATTTCTCGAAATATTGAGTTTCAAAGTTCTTGTAGTTTCGAATTTGTGCGAATTATCGGTCAAATGATTGAAACATATTATTTTTTCATCACTCATCACTACTTTCTTAAGTAATCAACTTTTTTCGTGATTTGGGAGATGAGAAAAAGATAAATAATCTAAAATATATAAGTTATAATTTAAAAAAATGAGAAAAGTTCATAGTTGAAAAATATTCGTAATTCATGAAATCTGAGCTGAAGTTGAGATATGTGAGGCACATAAGAACGTCAAATATACACCTGTAATAAGATATCGATCATGTAATGTCAACTTACATATCCCAGTTCTTATAACGCAACAATTAGATTTTAACCTCTTGAACAAGCTCGAAAACTTGTCCGTTTAATTGCGGTGTTCTGTGTTTCAATGCTAATAGGGTAGTACCAGGGCCTATAGACTCAATGCAAAACTCTACAGAACTATTGACAGCGCTCCAAGCGTGAAGTCGCGGAACTATCAATTCTCCAAACGAACGAGAAAGCTCTGGAGATGATGTGCTTGATCGATATCTTATTACAGGTGTATATTTGACGTTCTTATGTGCCTCACATATTTCAACTTCAGCTCAGATTTTATGAATTACAAATATTCTTCAACTATGAACTTTTCTCATTTTTTTTAATTATAACTTATATATTTCAGATTATTCATCCTTTTCTCATCTCCCGAATCACGAAAAAAGTTGATTACTTAAGAAAGTAGTGATGAGTAATAAAAAAATAATATTTTTTAATAATTTGACCGATAATTCGCACAAATTTGAAACTACAAGAACTTTGAAACTCAATATTTCGAGAAATATCGATGTCAGCGATCTAATGCTCCAGACCCTTCTTGTAGGAAATTTAATTTGAGAATACTCTCAACACGATGAAAACAATATTACTAGAAAACTATTGTATGGATATAAATAAGGACAAAACAAAATTCATGAATCGTACAACAGCGAAAACATCAAGGAGAACGAAAATCAAAATAGATGCAGGGACAATTCAGCAAGTGGAGGAATTTGAATATCTAGGAAGCATAATTACAGAAAACGGTAAAAGCGGGAGAGATATAAGAGCAAGAATAGCACAAGGAAAACAGGCTTTCCACCAAAAGAAACAGTTACTGGGTCATTTCATGTGAAACCAAC
The DNA here is from genome assembly GCA_018340375.1 of Gonatopus flavifemur. NCBI lineage: Eukaryota > Metazoa > Arthropoda > Insecta > Hymenoptera > Dryinidae > Gonatopus > Gonatopus flavifemur. The sequence continues at coordinate 4,736,076 of JAFFJZ010000018.1, forward strand.
CGGGGCATGGCACCCATGATCACCGATTTTGATGAAACTTCGTACAAATTATCTTTCCATAAAGATAGGAAACCATGCTAATTTTTTTGGAGATATTTTCAGTACTTTTTTTATGACCATTTGAATTTTCAGCTTTTTTGTATTTTCTACGCTTGAAAGATTAACTTACCGACCCCAAGATTTTACTCAAATAATTGTATCTCGCGCAATAATCAACCGACCTGGATGAAATTTGGAACACTTATCGCTTGAACTATGAAGATTTCAGAAAAAATACGTTTGGACACTTCAAGGGTCTCCTTGGGCCCTAAAAAATTGCCCAAAGTTGTTGGAAAAAAATTTTTTACAAAAGAACATGAGTAATTGAGATCTGAGTTAACAGGGAAAGAGAACGCGAGCAACCTGCCGATATAATTTTTTTACAATGTGGAATATATGTACTTTCATCCCAGTACCAGAAATCATCGTATTTACAAGCTAATCTTAGCTTACTTCGGAATGATAACGGAAATAAATAAAGAAGAACAAGATGTCACTGTTCAGTTTCTTCATCCCAATGGACCTTCACCATCATTTCATTGGCCAAGGCGAGAAGATGTTTGTCCCGTACCGCTGGCACATATACTCGGTATTGTCGACCCCCCAAAAACCACGTCTGGGAGAACATATCATTTCCCGATGGAATGCATGAGTTTGATGGAGCATAAAATGATAGAAATTTGAGCTTCAAATGTATCGTAACACGAAAATCTACATCAGAAATGAAGAAATCAAAATTTATGATACTAATTGCAGTACGAAAGGTGAAAAAATGGTATTGCCATGTATTATATTTTCGCAAAAAAAATTGATTATCTCATAAAGTCCCGAGAAGATGAGAATTATATTGAATCCTGTATCAAAATAAAAATATTCTGATATTCAATTAAATTAGTTGCATTTTTTCCATGTGACAGAGTATGGACCACATCAAGTATACAGATAAAAACACAGTGGAAACTGAAATTCATTCTAGATTGCACCCCCTACAGCCTACCCATGTATTTGATTGACTTTGAATAATTTATATCTGGAGATCAAAAGTAAGCTCATCTGTTTCCAATTTTCCACTGACCTTTCAAAAAATTGGATATGGGCACTTATTTATGAATCAGGCTTTCTGAGTTGAATTCTTAGCAGTTTTAGTGGGATTAAATTTTTTTTTTAATTTGGGAGAGATGGGGAGTAAAGGATGGGGAGATCTCGAAAATCCGAAGACCATCTTGAATTTTAATATTAGATTTGAAGTCAATGATGGTATCATCCCTTCACTGCAAAAAATTGCTTGCTAAATTTCATAGAAATTCATGTGAAGTAATCAACATATATACATTTCGTATTAATTGTCAAGACTTTCTGGACTTTTAATATGAAATTTTATGATATTGCATACAGAATTATGATTTTTCATGCATTTTCACATGGATTTGAACACATATCGCAGTAAATTTCAGGCAAATCCTTGGAAGATCTGTACTTAATCGCCCACATAGCACAAATGTCTCAGTAATATCTCCAGAATATTCTGGAGACATTGTAATATTGTCAGAATATTCTGGAGATATTACTAAGACATTTGTGCTATATGGGCGCCGCCATATTGGATCCGCCATTTTGAAATTGGATATTCCGACATCAGATTCATAATTATTGACCCCAAAAACTTTTATGTATTGAGTGTTGAACAAATATATCATTTTCAACATCCTGATGCATCGTGTAATGATTGTTTGTCAAACCACTAACAGAATATCTGATGTTTTCAGGAGAAGGAATGAAAAAGCCATAATTTTTCTTTCTGGGGATGAAAGTACATATATCCCACATTGTAAAAAAAATTATATCGGCGGGTTCCTCGCGTTCCCTTTCCCTGTTAACTCAGATCTCAATTACTCATGTTTTTTCGTAAAAAATCTTTTTCCAACAACTTCGGGCAATTTTTTATGGCCCAAGGAGACCCTTGAAGTGTCCAAACGTATTCTTTCTGAAATCTTCATAGTTCAAGCGACAAGTGTTCCAAATTTCATCCAGATTGGTTGATTATTGCGCGAGATACAATTATTTGAGTAAAATCTTGTGATCATGGGTGCCAAAATAATTTTTTTCTGGTTGGTTTGACGTGGAATGACCCTACTATGTTCGAAGAATACGAAGCAAATTATACAAGATAAGGGTTGTCGTAGATATGCAGAAATTAAACGGCTAGCGGATAATAGGCAGGGTTGGAGGATTTCATCAAACCAGTCATAAGACTGATTACTTCATGATGATGAGGAATATACAGGGTGGGGCATTTGAAGTGTCGCGGGCGTTTTTTCCAAAAATAAAGTGAGATACGAGAAAATTTTTCGGACAAATGTTGTAGGGTACCGAGGGGGACATCCGATGGTGGCCTTGGCTTTGACCTCAAATCTCATCTTCAAGGGCATTCTGAGATCAACTCTTGTTTTGTAAATAGCATCTCATATTTTTTACTGCAGATTTGGATTCCAGGTCAAAAACCAAGAAACTTTTGTCTGAACCATTTTCCTGAAATCCGCAAAAATGGCGCTCTAATCGATATTGTTCCATTTTGAATCTGACATTCGAATAACTCGAAAACGAAGGGTCTTGCAAAAGAATGTTTCGTACAAAAGTTGTCAATACACAACACATTTCAATCGTCTACATTACCACCATTCAGAGCTCACGCGATGTAAACAAACGACGGGGTTCAGTGAAAATTCACGATTTTGAAAGTCAGTTTGTCAGTTACATTTGATTATTACTTGGTTTATGACGAATTGAAAATCATGGATATCCGATACACGGTTTCTGAAAAGATCGATATGATCTACATTTACGGTGAAGTGCATAAGAACCCCAGACAAGCATATGACTTGTATGCAGAACGATTTCCTGAAAGAACAACGCCATCCATTAGGTATTTTCAACGCATTACAAAATTATTCTCAGAAACGGGAAGTGTTACAAGGGAAAAACGACATCGAATGAGAACTGTTAGCGGAGAAAATGCGGAAGTTAATGTACTAGCTGCAGTAGCCAATAATCCACACGTGAGCTCTCGTGAAATTGAACTCCATTCGGGAATTTCTCGAAGAAGTGTTCTTCGAATACTGAAACGTCACAAATTCCATTCGTATCACATTTGTTTGCATCAAGACCTTCACGGTGATGATTTCGAAAATCGTGTACAGTTTTGTCGATGAGGTCTAGCGCAAATGCACAATAACAACTTCATCAACATATTATTTTCTGATGAGTCGACGTTCACCAATCATGGTCAAGTAAATCGACATAATATGCATTACTGGGCGACAGAAAATCCAAGATGGTTACGTCAAGTAGAGCATCAAAGACAATGGGCTGTGAATGTTTGGTGTGGTATTTTTCGATCTCGAGTAATTGGACCGTACTTCATTGCAGATACGCTAAATGGAGAGAAGTACAGACATTTCTTAGATCAAGTACTTCCAACATTACTTGAAGACATACCTATTCAGGAACGATTGAATATGTGGTATCAACACGATGGTTGTCCATCCCATTATGCAGTCACAGCTCGAGAAATATTGGACAGAGATTATCTTGGACGATGGATAGGACGTCGTGGACCAGTTCATTGGCCTGCCCGTTCTCCGGATCTTACTTCTCCAGATTTTTTTTATGGGGATACATAAAAGATACAGTTTATCAACAAGCACCTACACCTGAGAATATGCGTCAACGAATCATCAATGCATGCGCGAGCATCAATGAAGATATTTTAGCACGAGTTCAGCAATCTTTTGTAAAACGTTTTGAAATGTGTATTGAAGTCGAAGGCCATCATTTTGAGCATCTACTGCATTAAACTTATCCAAGTGATGTAGACGATTGAAATGTGTTGTGTTTTGTCTGTTATACCCCATCACCTCCGTTTCAGTTCAAGGGGTCCCCCTTGGAATCAGACAACTTTTGTCCGGAACATTCTCCTCCAAGACCCTTCGTTTTCGAGTTATTCTAATGTCAGATTCAGTATGGAACAATATCGATTAGAGCGCCATCTTTGCGGATTTCAGGAAAATGGTTCAGACAAAAGTTTCTTGGTTTTTGACCTAGAATCCAAATCTGCAGTAAAAAATATGAGATGCTATTTAAAAAACAAGAGTTGACCTCAGAATGCCCTTGAAGATGAGATTTGAGGTCAAAGCCAAGGCCACCATCGGATGTCCCCCTCGATACCCTACAATTTTTGTCCGGAAAATTTTCTCGTGCCTCATTTTATTTTTGGAGCAAGTCTCATGTTGAATAAGCATCGATTTTTAGAGCGAAAATATTCGCAGTTTTTATTATTATTTCTTATAAAAAAAGAGAATTTCACTGAAAAAAATTCAATGAAAACTTGGGTGGATTTTCTTCAATCTATCGCTTGGTGCTCTTTGTTGTTCGACATTACAATTTTTCATCTCGATGTTGAACGTTACAGCTTAGACAACAATTTCACGTCTTCTCAATTAACCGTTTTGATCGACGAACCGCACAGTCCTAGAATTGATACTCGTATCACATTTGTTAACCGATAATACAAGATGTTTTATGATTTCAACGCAATGATTCGCCTCTAAATTACAGTGAACGCAAATGAGTTGAATGAGTTGAAGCAGATTTATTCCAAAGGTATTTATTGAAATGAGAACGATTCCTCCATGGCATATAGCACGACTCCCAAACAGCACAAGTATTCCGAATTTAAACAGGATGAATTCTCGTGAGAGACTCCTATTCCACTCCACATTTTGATATCATATGGGCATCATTTGGAATGCATTTTATTCCAAAGGAGATCTTTTGAATTCCTACATTGAGCAAAATTTACAGTTGAATTTATCATGGGATGATAGGAATGGAGGAAAATACTGACTTCTTAATTGACTTGACTATGAAATGACTATGATATAACAATAGCAGCCTGATTAAATTTACAATGTTTTACATTGAATCTTATATTGGAATTCAGTATGTTCTTCTGTTCCTATAATCCCATAGTAAATTCAACTCTAAATTTCTCTCATTATCTTTCGTAGCATGCTTCAGAGTATACGCGTAAAGGGATTCAGGAACAGTCCTTCTAGATGAGATAAAATATTTTGAAGAGTACCCGTTATGTCACCCTAGAATAATTATTGACATGATTCAGAACTATCTGTAGAGAACTCTCAAAAGCTTGAATGATCTCAATTGTCAACTGAAATTGTCTTCATTGCCATAATCCATTCATAACAAATGCTTTGAAGATGTGAATATGATGGTTTGTAGATATTCACGGTGGGTGATATACACTAGGGTGCACAGTGGGCCAGATGACTGGAAAAACTGGCCAAAAGTCGAATCCAGATTTTGTAAAAACAAGTTTATGGAGATGAAGTATATAAGTTCAAGTGCACTTGGTGAACATATTAAGGGGATCCAAACATTAGTGTTCAATTGGTGGTAATTTGAGAATGAACAATTGCATATCAAAAGTGGATGAAGCTATGTTGAAAATTTCTAAGTATTTTAATCCAGCTGAGAAAATTCATCACAATATGCATGGTTTCTTCATCTCATAACTTCACTACAATCAGAAAAGGAACAGAACAAGGAGAACGATGTGTTACAAGGCATGGGTGCATGATTTTATGAATATTTTCTATGGAATTTTCATTTTGTCTACGCTATCAAGAGGTCGTTCCGCGACGTTCCGCGTTCAATTCACCCCAGACTAGGATTAATGTGTTACTATTGTTGTGTACTAGAAGTTCAACCGCGCTTTTTTTGCGCTTCTTGCAGAAAACGTCCGATGAAGTATAAATATGTTGTGTAAGCCTCATTCACCGTGAAGTAGATGACAAGAAAAAATCACAAAAATTAAAAATTGCACCAGAACATTTTGCAACTTGTTACTCAGGGGCTTTCCGAAGTGACTCATTACGGATTTGGTAATTGAAATATAAAATTCAAAATGGCGGGTCTGATATGCTGGACGGACATTTTTAAATCCATAGGATTCGCTCAACATTTTCGTCACTCGGAGATTTTGGAGGGTGCTGATTGCACACTTGGGATTAAGAAAACCAAATTCGGATTTGTAGATTCAATATGGCGCACAGTGAGTCATATCACTTTCGAAGCTGGCTAAAAGTCGATTTCGGAATTTCGTGAAAATAAGTATAGGGATAAGGTATATGAGTCCGATTACGTTCAATAGATATATTGAGTTAATTCAATAGTTATTATTCCATTGGTAGTGATCAGTGCCGGATTGATGGTTATCGGGGCCCTTGGGCGCTCGAGCATATGAGGCCCCTTGTAAGGAAATTTTTGTAGGGTATTCTCTTTCTTCTTAACTTTGAAAATTTGGAGGCCCCCCAGGAGCTCGAGGCCCCTGGCCCAGGCCGATTTGGGCCTATACATTAATCCGGCACCTAAAAGCACCGCTAAAAGTACTTTCAGCTGCTTTAGGGCACCGGTACTCCTAAAAGTAGAGGATATGCATCTAAATTTTGGAATCTGAAAATCAATCACTCCAAGAACCTCCAAGTGGTGAATTTCAGGGGATTCTGATAGATGTTTGTTAACTTATAATTATGTGTGTAAATTTTCGACCCCCATCCTTGATTCAAAATATTTTTACTCCCAATTAGTATTCAGCCGTCCTGAAAATCCCTGATTGGAGAGTTTCAAGGGAATTCGATCAATTTTGAATTTTCTATCCGCCATATCGCATACGTCATCTTGAATTTCCACAATTTGATTCCAGATTCGTGATCAGCGACCCCAAAACCCCCCCAGTGAAGAGTTTCAAGAAAATTCGGGGTATTCAGAACAAATGTTTAAGATGACTGGAAGTATATTCTTCTATGAAAAAGAGAGGTCTTCCAAAACCTCATTCTGAACTGAAATAACGAAGTCCCATTCAGACTGCTTTTTGGAAGAATCCGGATGATTTACAGGATTCAAATAGAATGCTTTCTAAAGAGTAGGGAAGTCTTTATGACATATTTTCAACCTATTTGTGCTGTTTGGGATCAATCAAGATCGATTGTACCAGCAATATTATTTTTACAGATGTGGAGTTCGAAGAAAAGGGCGAGTCGATATTGATGCAGACGTCATCATTTGAAAGAAAACCTAAACAGATCGGCAATTCGGTAACAGAATCATTCATTCAAACATCCGAATCAAATATGGATAACACATCTAATACAGATTTCCGTCAATCATCACAGCTGGACCTAACATTTTATCCTTCAGATCATCTAAATACAAAACAAACAGATACTACGGCCGACACTTTGACATCTTTAAAATCCGCAGTTGACAGAACAAATAAATTTTTAATAACTTTAATCAACAAAATGAACGAACTTGAGAAAAAATTGAATGATTTACCGAAGAAGCCTGAAACCCTCACTGCTACTGTGACTACGCAAACTGACGAACCCTGCAAAAAATGTATACACTGAGAATAAAATTCTACTACTCACAACTGAGAGAAAGTAGCAAGTAGTACTATTAAATATTGTTCGTTAAAATGGCAACTCAATGATTCATGCATGGAGAAAAATGAAGAGTGACTTCTATTCCAATTGCGGTAGCTCTTACTCCAGCGCCCAGTCAAGTATATTGATGACTATTTTCGGAGTGAAAGTCACTCCATTGGAGTACTTTTTACCAATGTTCAAGAAAGATTTACTTTTTAAGGAGTGAACCATGCTGAAAATAACCACTAGGAGCTACCAAAAGAATGTTGACTAATTGTATGAAGTGGAATGTACTCCTTGATTTCTCTCCGTGCGGTTTCCAAAATTGTGAAACGTAATTGGATCAACCATTGTCCACCAACCTAATGTCAAGGTAAGCAATGAGCGTAAATATAAACATGAGTTTGAACAAGATGAAAAAGTTGAATGAATTGGAAACGCAACACAGATTACCCATGTCCTTCCATCACATTCAGCTATGAAAGTAGAATTGAAGTACCTGAACTTAATTCGCTGAATGGATTTCAAAATAGAGAGATCAATTTCTTACCCGAAAGAACCCGTGAATTACCGGAAATTTTTACGTTGCCTCTACATTGCCTTTACGTTGCGTCTACGTGGAGTCTTCGTTCATTCATCTTGTATCCACGTTCACCATTTATCCATATAGAGTAGGGTAGAGCGAAGAACGTGAAAGTCAACCAATCGAAACCAATGAGATGGGAACAGTTGCCTCATCGTATCAATAAGAAACCCTCAAAATTTCAGCCCAATTGGATGATATCTTCTGCCTCCGAAACCTCCCTGAAATTTTCAACAATCATCCTTAAATTAATACTAGGCACAAAAATCTCCGTAAAGCCTCTAAAACTATTAATTCAGCCTTGGGTGTACGTTCAGTAACCCCTACTCTGTATACTGCTCTATCCATTCTGAGACATCTCTCAAGTGTGTTCATCGGAATACTGCACAGGATGTTGAGTAGGGGGAAATGCGTAGAAAGGACGCTCCACATAAATAAATATTCAAGTACTTTGAATATGTAAATCGGATTGTAGAAATCACTTTCTATGTGTGATGTCTACTCCTCATAGTTACATATCAATGTACCGTGTATCTTGAAGATGGGCTTTTTCCTTATGATTTTCAACTGAGAAGGGCTTAACGAGTTCGAAGCATAAGAAGTCGAAATAACACTGTCGAAAACTATAAAAAATGGAAATGCAACTCCATGCATCAGGATTCAATTTCGAGTGGAATAATGAATTCCTCCCGAATTCACAAGGAAATTCAATTAAAAATTAAACCTTGTATTGACTCTTAGACTCAAAAGTTGGCATTTTATCACATGCTTGTATTCTAGATAAAATGAAACCATGTCTTTTCTCATGATCGCATCATGCTTAGCAGCCTCCGTGACAAGTTTCACGCAACTTTCTACCGCTTGTGTATGGCATGGGAGTTTGGAAAACAGAAATTGTTGTGAACTTCCTTCCCTAGTTATATCTTGGAGGACACTGGCCCAACTAACATTCAGACATCTTAAAGATATCTTCAAAAAGTCTCAATGCGTTTGCAAGAAGTCTTGGAAAACGCTTTAGAAGATACCGAAACGAATCCTAAAAAATGTCTTATGAAACACGTATAGAATTCGAAAAGATATCTTGAAGAGTTCTTGAAGATGTCTTGGAGAATTCATAAAAATGTCTTGGAAGACTCTTTAATTTGTTTACAAAAAAAATTCCTAACCTCTTCTTTTCCCTTCTCCTGTTTCTTCAATTGCTCTCGCGTTCCGATAAAGTTTACCTGATTTCGACCCTTCCCTGGTAGAAATTCTCGCTAGTAAACCATAAGGCACTAATCAGTTCATCCTTTTCACTGGTGAGGCACTAATCGGGAAAACTTACCGGTAACTGATGAGGGATGTAACACTCGCACCAACGAGGGACTAATCAGGTAAACTAAGCAGACACTAGAAAGTAACTGATGAGGCACTTGTCAGTAACTGACGAGGAATTTTTTGGAATAAATATGACTCTCTAAATTTCTTGGAGTGGAATAGCACTCTTGAAAAATGTGTATTTCAGGGGGAAAAAAATCTGTCACAGATTTTAGTTATTTTTGTAAAAGAAAATAAAAATAATCCATTTTTATCTTTTCACCAACATCCCCAAACTCCGCAACATTCTGTAATTGCTCGTTGTACTGATGGGAATTTATTATCCACCTTCGAGGATTCGAACCGCTGTAATCAACCTACCTGAACGTGAACCTACACAACCTATGCCTAAACGACCTGAGCTAAACCGACACTTGCGTCTGTGGTAGAAAAAGTTGCAACAAGTGTTCCTGGAGTACCTCGGTTGATTTCCTGTAGAACGATGTGTTACAATAATAATCGAATCAGACTCGATAAATTTTTGAATCATTATAATATTAGGGATAAATATAGCGAAGTATTGAAAATTTTGTAATGATGTGCCAGTGAATAGAATTGGATTCCGACGTTGACAAATTTCCAATCCATGTAATTTTCTAACCTCAAAATTTTTGAATCACATATACTTATATGAGATATATGTACTGTGAGAGGTTATATAATTTTATCAATAAAATGAATTGAACTTACCATTATTGATGGATAATTTCATATGAAGTGAATTGTGAATTTCGAAGTGAATTTAATTCAATGTATATTAAATCGACGCTCGAAGTTTCTATTTTTTGCAATGCTTTGGTTTGAGTCTGTATCCAAATTTTTCTTTACTTTCAAGATCATTATTTCATTCTCTTGGAGACTTACAGAATTTCCTTATTGAAAGTGATTGTGCTGATTTGGAATACCTTTAGTTCTGTATGATACTAATAATTGATAATCCTAGGTGTCATTAGTCAATACCGCATATCTGAGTCACTGTGTTTGATACCATGTATTGATAAACAATTGTGAGTATACCCTGTAACAATAAACAATACTGGATATAGTTGATAAATACCATGTATCGATGAACAATATTGGATGTAGTTGATCGATACCATGTATTCATGAACAATATTGGATACAGTTGATCGATGCCATGAATCGATGAACAAAATTGGATATAGTTGATCGATACCACATATCCTTGTAGGAGATCATATTTAGGTTGTTTGAACTGTATATATGAACCTTAATGTTGATTTTATTTATGGAAATTGCAATTGTAGATCTCTTTCAATTTCATAAAACTATTTTGAATTAAATCTTACGAAAGCTTTTCAAATTGATATTCCAGTACTGGATGTACCATACTGAAAATCATTTCAGTTCTTTGGGTTGATTTTCATAAAAGAGTTTGTTTTTTGTGATTTATTAAGTTATACAAACAATTTTTACAACACCCCAGTAATTTTACACTTTTGAATCATGAAACATTTATTCTGATACATAGTTTAAAGTGTTTTGTCTTTTCAGATACCCAAGAACGTTTCAAACAAAACATTTTATTTCCAGTATCTACATTTCATTGAAAACATGTCATTCAATGGAATATTTTGATCACAGTCTTCTTGTATTGTAAGAGTTCCTTTCAGATTCATATACTCTTACTAAAATACATTGAAAATCTGAATTATTCTTCGACTTATTCTCTTTTCATGGGCTTTTTTAATGACTTATGTATATGTTTATTAATCGTATAACACTGATATACAACTATCCAATTGCATTGTAAAATATAACACCTTTTCATGTATACATCTCATACATCTGTACCGTTTACTGTGAAACATTCATTATATTTCGAACATTTATCACAATTAATGAAATTATTATACATAATTCAACCTAACATTAACAAGATATACTGAATGTTTCATAATGAAGGCCACAGGCCACAGATATATGAGATGTATACATGAAAAGGTGTTATATTTTACGATGCAATTGGATAGTTGTATATTAGTGTTATACGATTAATAAACATATACATAAGCCATTAAAAAAGCCCATGAAAAGAGAATAAGTCAAAGAATAATTCAGATTTTCAATGGATTTTAGTAAGAGTATATGAATCTGAAAGGAACTCTTACAATACAAGAAGACTGTGATCAAAATATTCCATTGAATGACATGTTTTCAATGAAATGTAGATACTTGAAATGAAATGTTTTGTTTGAAACGTTCTTGGTATCTGAAAAGACAAAACACTTTAAACTATGTATCAGAATAAATGTTTCATGATTCAAAAGTGTAAAATTACTGGGGTTTTGTAAAATTGTTTGTATAACTTAATAAATCACAAAAACAAACTCTTTATGAAAAATCAACCAAAGAACTGAAATGATTTTCAGTATGGTACATCCAGTACTGAAATATCAATTTGAAAAGCTTTCGTAAGATTTAATTCAAAATAGTTTTATGAAATTGAAAGAGATCTACAATTGCAATTTCCATAAATAAAATCAACATTAAGGTTCATATATACAGTTCAAACAACCTAAATATGATCTCCTACAAGGATATGTGGTATCGATCAACTATATCCAATTTTGTTCATCGATCCATGGCATCGATCAACTGTATCCAATATTGTTCATGAATACATGGTATCGATCAACTACATCCAATATTGTTCATCGATACATGGTATTTATCAACTATATCCAGTATTGTTTATTGTTACAGGGTATACTCACTATTGTTCATGAATACATGGTATCACACACAGTGACTAATGAGGTATGAGTCATGAGGTATTGGCTAATGACACCTAGGATTATCAATTATTGGTATCATATAGAACTAAAGGTATTCCAGATCAGTACCATCACTTTTAATAAGAAAATTCCATAAGTTTCCAAGAGAATGAAATAATTATCCTGAAAGTAAACAAAAGTTTAGATGAATATTCAAAACCAACCATTGCAAGACATAGAAAATCTGAGCATCGATTTAATATGAATAAGCTGGGATATTTTGCTCTAAGACAGGTGATATTTTAATTCACAAATAGGTGAAGTATAATTCACTCTCTACTTACGAGTGATACTTTTCATTCTAGTTTGAAAAGTGGAGAGATTCACTCTACTAAAGTGATCTTGTCACTCTTGGAGAGTGAAAGTGCTAATGCATTTTACATTGAGAGTGGAAATTTCACTCTTAGAAATTTAGGGGGTATACTGTAGTAATAATTACAACTCTTCACTTAGAATATAGATGCAATTAAGAGAAATTACCTCTCGAGTCTTGGAATGAATAAAAAGTTATTTTCACTTATGAATCATGCCAAAATTGTTGCTCAATCCCTACTCATCTTTAAAGTTAAAATCCATCAAAAATGTCGTCTCTTCTGATAAAAAGTGCAAGGAACATTTTATTCAATCCAAGATTGAAGAGCTCATGTCTCTTCATTCAATTTATACCTGGAGTGAATACTTGTAATTATCAGTAGAGAAGATTTTACTCTACTATTATTAATTAGTTCAGATTATCAAATACTGATGAGTAACTCATTAGTTTGTCCCAATCAATGCTAGTTGGATCCAACTTATCAGTTATTGACTAGCCCCTTGCTAGTTTTTCCTAATTAGTTCTTCCTTCTTAGTGCCTCATCGGTCATAGGGAAGAACTTGTAACATTTCTACCAGGGTTGTTGTCCCGGGAATCGAACCCATTCATTCGACGATGTATTTGAGCTATACGTACAATATGGTATAGGCGCCCATAATTGTCAATATGACATAATGGAATATGTCAACGATGTACAGTTTCAAAGTGAAAATGATCTTTTGAACAAATTGTTATCACATGAACAAATATCAAAAGAGTTGGATGTACTTACAAATAGGAAAGATGAATAAATTTGGTGAAACATATTTAGAAATCAATTCTGTGTTCTAGTGGTCGTTACTATTTCGTAAATACCACAGATTCTTTCGAAAGTATTTCTGAAAAATTGTTGTGAAGTGGATATTCGGTAATTTTATTGTGCACATCATAAGGCGACAAAATCGTACTTTTTACAAACTTTCAAATTTCTTGGTATCTCAATGGTTGATTCAAGCTTTCCATTTATGGATGAATTCACCTCATTTGCAATACGATTGTAATAACAGATACATTCAAAGTTTTATCCTGTGTTATTCATGATCATTTGCTCATATAGCCTCAAAGCTGCTGAAAAATTTATCTTCTTAAACGTGACTTCATCAAGACATCTTTCCAAGACTTCTAAAAGATATCTTCGAGAACTCTTCAATAACGTTCTTGGAGATCTCTGAATCAAGATATCTGTTAGAAATCTTTTACAAGATGTTTTTCCAACACTCCTAAAAGATATCTTTAAGAACTCTTCAAGAAAGTTCTTAAAGATCTCTCGATTAAGTATTCTTTTAGATATCTTCAAGAACTGGAGTGTTAGTTGGGTGGAAGGAAGATTTGCAACAACCGGAGGCTCTATGATCTGAACTTGTGCCCAGTCAATCATTTCAGTGTAATCAGATGCCTCGAAATTCAAATTGGGCACCTGAAATATTCTCACACTAGTTAATGTGTTTCTTTGAACAGAGCTACTGATATGAAGAATACGTTCCAATGCCAAGTCTCTGGTATTTTTCTCTCATCGACCATCATGCTTATAAGTGAATTCTCGGGGTGAGAAAAGTAAGTATTGCGTGATATCACTTCACCTACGAGTTCTCTTTGCTCATCAGGTCAGTATCTAGAGTTTTTAATAATGCCCCATAGAAGCTTCGCACTCCCAGTACACGATAGTTCACATTTTATCGAAAACCATGCAAGAGCGTAGACTCTCATAATGAATTGCGCTAGCGATCTGAGTTCGTCAGATGGTTCTTTTGTAGCAATATATAATCTGTGGATTCTATTCGCACTAGTGAGCCTACGGGAATAACAAATTGACCCAGGGTTTGAATTTGAGAGCGCGATAGAGCATTTGCCAAAGTTCACTGTACACATCATATCGAGAAGATATTTTTGATCCGTACTCAGATCGGAAGCGGTCGCACCAGGGATTTAACAATCAATGATTCCAAAACCAACTACTGGCGAAGTGACAAGGCTCTTACCGATAGGTCCCCCGTAGATTTGGAGACCGGTCGTCGTACCATCAGGTAGAGAAGCAGGTGCCCAATGGCAATTCATTCATATGGAGGAAACATATCAATCAGTTGCAATTTTAATTCCAAAAGCCTGATCACACCACCTTCATGTCCAGCGTTTACTATTATGCTGTCACAACCAACAGCTCCAATGTCGTCAATATATTGCTCTTGGCTGCCTGAGGATTCCATCATGCTCCTACAAATAGCGGCACCTGAACTAGAAGGAAGAGTTACGTGGCCCCAATAGCGTAACCCTGGTTCTTTGATAATGAAAATATGTTCTTCGTTTATAGATCTTCGATGGAAAGGACTGTCTTCACGACTATCTGAATATAGTCCCAATACTGTTGCGGTTACTGGTATGTTCTTCCATTCCCCTTATCAGACAACTTCTCTTCTGAGTTTAGACCTATCTATGACTTTGCTGGTTCAGTGTTTGGAATAATATCCACATCTTGTGAAACTGCAGAAGCATTGGCTGCAACAGATCTGTCTGATGAGCCAAATCTATCATTCATCAAAACAGTGTTTGAAGACTCAACCTCATTCGAGATGTAGATGGTTGATTGTGGATATCAAATTCAGGAGCATTCTCTTAGTGTTTCAGTTTGAAGATCATAATCCAGAGACTCAGTTTCAATCTGATGAATTCGATCCGAAACGAACGATTCACGGAATTGCGTTTTGTCTAGAGATTCTCCTCTGCAACGTCTCACTGATACTGACATCAGCTGATCCGATGTAAAGTCTTTGATCAGCTCTTTGGTCAATGAGAAATTATTGTTCTCTGACAGGAATCTTTACAGATTCGTCGCAAGTACAAGATTTGGAACTCTTGCATTCACAAGCAGCAATATCAAGAAGAGTGCTTCTAGCACTTGATTTGAATTCCTCTATCTTATGTGCTACTCCTTTGTACTCCATTTTGGTATAGGATTTAATTGATGTTCTGTGATCATCGTGGTATTTTTTCAATTCACCCAAAATACGTTGTGAGCTAATTACAGGAAGAGAGAGGGTTCCACATGAATTGCTTCGACCTTGGGAGCTACAAACTCAGCAATATCACTGAAGGAAGGCTTTTCATTCCCAGAATTAGGTGCTGTAACATTCTCGTCACATTCTCGTTACATTATCGTTACATTCTCGCATTTATATATATATACAGGGTGAGTCAGAACGTCATGAAGTCCTGCGGTGAGAATATTCCTGAGGTGATTTGGAGAAGATTTTTCCTTTGGCAAATTTTGATCTGAGGCCTAGTTTTAGAGTTATAGCCATTCGCAGTTGACCAATCGGGACGTTGCTATACCGTTGATACAGGGATGCCACTAAAAACAGCTGACGCAGAGGGTTTAACTGAGTGTGAAGGGCGAAGTGAGGTATTTTCAGATGGGAAACATGAGAAAATGCGTGAATCCAAGAAATTGCACGGTATTCAAGACCAAGGATATGTATTTTGTATGTTGAGGATGAATTTCGATCGAGATAAGAGACAGAAAAATTTTTGTAAAAATGAATTTTCAAAAAGTCACCTCATTCGACTCAAAATCACTCGAGACGTGTGAAAAAGTCGTTAGGAGGGCATTTCAGCCGTCGTAATCCCCTTAGAACTGAGAGGTCGATGACCGATTGTTGCAAAATTATTCTAAGTTCAATGACAGGTGCAAAAAATGAAAAAAATCGATTTCTCCGTCATTTCTGAACGCACAGATGTGATTAACTCCATTCTTTGTTCAGCTCGGCCTCCTCTTGCAGAACAAACGATTCTTGGTACCGCTTATAATAGGACGTCGATAAATTTAGAAAAATTCACAAGTTCAATCACGAAGGAGGGACTTGTAAATTTTTGAAAACATCAATTTTTCAAAAGGCATCTCATTCGACTCAGAATCACTCGAAACGTGTAAAAAAGTCGTTTGGAGGGCATTTCGGCCGTCGTAATCCCGTTAGAACTGAGAGGTCGATGACCGATTGTTGCAAAATTATTCTAAGTTCAATGACAGGTGCAAAAAATGAAAAAAATCGATTTCTTCGGCTTTTCTGAACGCACAGATGTGATTAACTCCATTCTTTGTTCAGCTCGGCCTCCTCTTGCAGAATGAAGGATTCTTGGTGCCGGTTATAATAGGACGTCGATGAATTTAGAAAAATTCACAAGTTCAATCACGAAGGAGGGACTTGTACATTTTTGAAAACATCAATTTTTCAAAAGGCATCTCATTCGACTCAGAATCACTCGGAACGTGTAAAAAAAGTCGTTTGGAGGCCATTTCGGTCATCTTAATCGCCTTAGACAGGTGGATAAACGATTGTTGCAAAATTATTCTAAGTGCAATGACAGGTGCAATAAATGAAAAAAATCGATTTCTTCGTCATTTCTGAACGCACAGATGTGACTAACTTCATTCTTTGTTCAGCCCGGCCTCCTTTCGCAGTATAAACGATTTCTGATACCTGTCTTCATGGAATGTCAATGAATTCCAAAAAACTCCGAAGTTTAATTATGCAGAGGTGATCTGTGACTTGTCGAAAAAAAAACTCATCCCTGAAATCCAAAGTTTAGAGTTGAGATTGAACCTCGTGAAAAATGTTGCTCGCCCTGAAAAGGGCGGTTTGTTGTACATGAACACCTTACGATTCACAAGAGGTGCTCGAAGTGACCTCCATCCATTTCCACACACGCTCGCAACCTCCTCAATAGATTGCGCTGCATATTCACCATTTCCTCATCGATGGTCGCTGTTGCAGTATGGAGTTTCATATCGAGTTCTCCCACGTTTTGTGGCATCTCCCGAGATACAACTGCTTTGAAATGTCCCCACACGAAGAAGTCCAATGGATTCAAATCCGGTGAACGTGCAGGCCATCTGATTGGTCCGAATCTGCCTATCCATGTTCCTGGAAACTTAACGTTAAGGAAATCTGTCACGATCCTCGCACTATGGGGACCAGCACCATCCTGTTGAAAGAATAACCTTTGTCGTTCCTCTAGAGGGACATCCTCTAAGAATTCTGGGAGATTCTCCACAAGAAAATCCAAATACCGCCGACTCGTTAATCTTTCATCCAGGAGCACTGGACCCAAAATGCTCGTGCCCAAGACACCTGCCCATACATTGAGTTTCCAACGAACTTGGTAGCTTCTCACCCTTGTGACTTGAGGATTATCTTCGCTCCAGTGATGCATATTACGCGAATTGAATACACCTTCTCGGGTAAATAATGATTCGTCCGAAAAAATAATACGACTACTGAAGCTCGGATCGCGTTCGTTTTGTCTGAGGAACCACTGACAAAATGATTTCCTCTTCGGATAATCTTCAGGCAACAAGTGTTGGACGCGAGTGTAGTGGAACGGATGGAGGTGTTCTTCTCGTAAGACTCGTTGAACAGTGGACTGCGATAAGTTGTGTAAACGAGCGATCTCCCTCGTGCTCATCTCCGGTGTCTCATGAACAGCATTCAACACAAGGTTCTCGTTGAGAACATTCCTTGCTCGTCGATCGGGTCCACCATCTGCGAAATGACCGCGAACACTTCCAGTCTCGTACAAACGCTGAGAGCATTGTGCGATTACATTATGACTTGGATGCCGCTCGCGATTGGGGAATTTCTCCGCATATCGCCTTACAGCGAGTGCCGGTTGCCCATGACATTCGCCAAGGGTCATCATCATATCATAGTATTCCTGATTGGAATACATGTTCATCACCTTCGCAACTGATTGATGGAGACCTTCGATCTGTGATGATGTGAGACCGCGTGGGAGATTTTATTTATAAGGAACTTGAAGAACAATAGAAGAGCGATTCGTTTTAATCATCATTGATTGGTTGGAATTTGTGCACTTTTTGAACCAATAGGGTTGAAAGCGATGTATGTAACTTTCTCATTCCTTCACATGGATAAAAAAACTGCTAAATCGATAAACTTACCTGAGAATTGAATTAGGTACTCCAATGTTTGAATTTTCGATGAATCTTGGAGAATTTACAACAGGGCAGGATAAGCATTCTGATCTCGAGAGACATGAGCAGACCGGGATTCCCACAAGACGACTTTGATGCACGTATCAAGTGATTTCCAGTCGAATGAGGTGACTTTCAAAAAATTAATTTTCACAAAAATTAACAAGTCCCTCTTTTGTGATTGAACTTGAGAATTGTTCTAAACTTGTCGACGTCCTATTATAACCGGTACCGAGAATCCTTTATTCTGCAAGAGGAGGCAGAGCTGAACAAAGAATGGAGTTAATCACATCTGTGCGTTCAGAAATGACGAAGAAATCGATTTTTTTCATTTATTGCACCTGTCATTGCACTTAGAATAATTGTGCAACCATCGGTCATCGACCTCTCAGTTCTAACGGGATTACGACGGCCGAAATGCCCTTCAAACGACTTTTTTACACGTCTCGAGTGATTCTGAGTCGGATGAGATGCCTTTTGAAAAATTGATTTTTTCAAAGATTTACAAGTCCCTCCTTCGTGATTGAACTTGTGAATTGTTCTGAATTTGTCGACGTTTGATCATAACCGGTACCAAGAATCGTTTATTCTGCAAGAGGAGGCCGAGCTGAACAAAGAATGGAGTTAATCACATCTGTGCGTTTAGAAATGACGGAGAAATCGATTTTTTTCATTTTTTGCACCTGTCATTGAACTTAGAATAATTTTGCAACAATCGGTCATCGACCTCTCAGTTCTAAGGGGATTACGACGGCTGAAATGCCCTCCTAACGACTTTTCCACACGTTTCGAGTGATTTCGAGTCGATTGAGGTGACTTTTGAAAAATTCATTTTTACAAAGATTTTTCTGTTCCTTATCTCAATCGAAATTCATCCTCAACATACAAAATACATATCCTTGGTCTCGAATAACGTGCAATTTCTTGGATTCACGCATTTTCTCATATTTCCCATCTGAAAATACCTCACTTAGCCCTTCACACTCAGTTAAACCCTCTGCGTCAGCTGTTCGTAGTGGCATCCCTGTATCAACAGTATAGCAACGTCCCGATTGGTCAACTGCGAATGGCTATAACTCTAAAACTAGGCCTCAGATCAAAATTTGCCAAAGGAAAAATCTTCTCCAAATCACCTCAGGAATATTCTCACCGCAGCATTTCATGACGTTCTGACTCACCCTGTATACTAACTTTTTTCTCTCTCTCGCTCTTCTCACTTTGAATATATACATATATACATATATGGGGGATTCTTCGTGAAATCAGCCACCTTAGCTGTCCAAAAATTGAATGAACGTACAGGAATGGGAATGGGCTCATTTTGAAGCTATGAATGTCTAGTTTTTTTTGGGATGTGGTGTTCTTGCGAATCCAATATGGCGGGCTGGTTACAGCGGTAAATGTCATTGGAAAACGGTTGAGGAAAAGAGTGAATGTTAACGGAGTGGCCGGAGATCTCTCTAATCCCTTCAGGGTTTCGTTCTGAGGAGTCTTTTGGGTCGCTGGAATCGAATCTGAAATCAGATTTTGGTAATTCAAGATGGCGGATCCAATATGGCGACCAGAAATCTCGAAATCAAGGAAATTCGCTTGAAACTCACTACTCAGAGGTTTTCGAGGCCGCTGAAACTGGATCTGAAATCAGATTCCGGTGATTCAATATGGCGGATCCAATATGGTGACCACAAATGTCAGAACTAACCCTATCCCATGCAAATTGATTGCTCGTTAGTTTTCGAGGTCGCAAAATATCAGAATCGATTGATTTGTGCCAGTTTTTGGACTTCAAAACCGCGGTTCCAATATGATGGACCACAAGTTTTGTCCAATTATACTCGAATATCGTTATATAAAGTGCAGGGGCAAACATTTGGAATTTTCGTATGACGTGGAATCGAATTCTGAATTCTCATCATTCAAAATAATGGAAGTAATGGGAGATATACACTGTACAAGACAGAATACTACATTATTGTAGAAACTAGGAATGAAATTTCAGAACCCTCATCAATTATTGTACATGCTGCCCGGAGTAAAACAATCACGTGAGTTCTCACCTTGTGGATTACGTCAAACATTACATAATGGACAGCGTTGAAAATCACGTGGTTTCCCAAGCAGCATGGAAATGCTGGTAAGGTACTGTCGACATGCCACCTGGGTATATCCAGGTATATTCATTTGGTGCAGCCAAAAACATCACGTCGCACGTTCATAGAACGATCATTTTCGTGGACGTACTATAAAGATACTTGGAACGTATTTAGCTGTATCAAATGCACGTTATAAGAATATTCTATGACTTTTCTATGTACGTGGTTGTGCTGCTTGGGTTATCATCATAAAATGGGCCCATGGCAAAATAAAAAAAAACGAGTGGCAAATCAGGTAATAAATTGCGTTAAAAATCACGTAATTTTTTCACTCTGGATGTATCGATACAAAGCTTCGTATCGAATTTGATATTGAATAACCTGAATTTGTCTCACTCTATGCGAATATCACCCGAGATGCCTGAGTACTTGAGTAGTCGAGTGATAAGAGCACTAATAGCTGCTACAAGTCCTAACAGCAAAGCGCTAAACAAAGACGCGGCAAATTGTTGGAAACACCGCGGAACAGTCAACGGTCATTTGAAGGAACGTTGCGTCGTCAAATGCGCAACAACAGGCTTGAAACTTGTTAGTTGTTGTCATATTGCCGAGGTCTACAGAGTTCTGAATTATTTGCACAGTGAATTCCCAACAATTTAATGTAAATTTGAGAAACAGTATATGAGTGACGGTTGCACAGTAGGGTGGGCCGAAAAACCAAAATTTTTGAAACCCGGAACGTAATAGTGCGGAGAAGACGGTCTGGAGGAACACAAATCGAATGAGAAAAAGATCATTCAAATCGGTCAACATCCGACCCTCGTGCATCGAGCTTGAAGTTTTTCAGTTTTTACAATTTTTAGCGAATGCAATATATTTTCTCGGAAAAGTCTACATTTCATCATTCAGTGTCTAAAAATGATTGTCAAGCATACAAACATAGTTAATAGTGTTGGATTAATGTATAAATAAATAAATATATATATATATGTACATACAACCCTAGTAAGAAACGAACATATATGACCCATACATAATCCATACATAATACATATGAAATTCATATATGATTCATATATGAAAATGCATAGAATCATATACAATCCATATTTAATCCATATGTGATCCATATATGATCATATATGACTCATATATAATCCATATGAAATCCATATACGAAAAATATTTCATACATGACGGAATTTTTTCACATGTATGGGGAAGTCTTGCATCGAAGGGTCATATATGGATTCTGTATGGGCCATATATGATCATATACGGATTCAATATGGATTGCGTATGAATTATATATGGTCATATATGACCATAAATGGTTTCTATATGCTTTATGTATGTTCTTATATGATTCATTTTTACTAGGGAATATACATACATACATATACGCAACATAGGAGTTTTGCGTGTGCACCGTATGCGTAAGTTCTCGTGTTCGTTGTGGACACGCTGATCAGAAGTGTACTGCTCAGATATTCGGATCGACTGCTTACCTCACTCACGTGATGCGAACGGCACAGAAATATACGAGCACAGCAGGGACGTTGCATTTTTTTCAGCAAGTACTTCATTTGTTTTAGCAAGCGGTCATACTGGCGGTTGCTGATTTTCTTTCGTAGAGATCCAGAAATTACTACCTCAACAACTTTGTTATTTTTTCACTGATATTTACTGTATTTAGAGCGTAGTAGGCCTTCATTCCATCTGATTATATTGGGTACATTTCGTAGTTCTAAGGCTTTCTCATCATTGAAAGATGGAAGCGCGAAGGAAACACATGGGTCGGAAAGTATTTTCTTGTCCAATTTTCGGGAGTCCAAAGGACCTACCAACTTCCCAACTTCTTACGTACGAGGAAGTTTTGAGATGTTGGTTTGAAGAACGATTTAAGCTGGCTTCAGAAGTCAATTACGAAACAGTTAGTTTTTCCACTGTAGCTGGAGCAGTTGCACGAAAAATTATGGCTCAGTACGATTGAGTAACTGTCCCTACAGTCACAGGAACAAGAATCATACAAATGATAAAATCATACCACGATTCATATTACAGAATACGGACATCTCACACCAGGGACAAAGAAAAAGAAAGTTATGAAGTTAAGCTGGGGAAGTTCAGGAAGGAAGCTGTACAACTTTTCGATGTAGCACACTGTAAATGTCCAATGAGTCGGAACTGCATCTGTAAAAAAAGCATTCTAAGTTGTACATGTTCGATTCCCATCAATTGTGATTGTGAGAAATGAAAGAAAATTCCATTTCTTGAAATTAGATTTATGTACGGACGAAGGAATGGGAGATTTGCAAAAATAGGACAAGTTGACAAAACAGAATCTACGAGACTTACCAGAAGACTTCTGGAGCAAAAGCGAGAACTCACTCACTTTGATAAGAAAAGGTCAGAATCTTCGTGCCAATTCCATGTCATGAACTCAGATGAAATAGACTTGCACGATAGTTCTCTTGAACCGACTTCAGCGAAAGTCGAACACCGAGAGCCTGAATCTGAAGAGAATCATGGAGATGGAACTTTTGTCCCTGCAAAAAAGTATAAGCCATCAACAAGCACACAGCTGAGGATTCCACTCAAATTGACTGCGTTAGTGAGCGATAGGTAAGGGATTCCTGACAGGGCAACAGCAGCAATCGCCTCGAGTGTTCTTAAGGATATAGGGATTATGAATGGATCTGACAAATCACTCGTTATTGACAAGAATAAATTAAGGAGAGAAAAGATACGTGTGAGATCCAACTTAAAGAATAGTATTGATATTATCGTTCGAGGGTTATACTTTGATGGCAGGAAAGATGATACTCTGGTTGTTGGAACAATGCATGCCAAGAACTTTCGCAGGCTGGTGAAAGAGGAACACATTTCATTGATTCAAGAGCCAGGGTCTAATTACATCAGTCATGTGTCTCCAATGTCAGGCTCTGGTAGAAATATTACTGATAGCATTATGTCACATCCAAATGAATGTAACATTTCTCTCGAGGACTTAGATGTAATTGGTTGTGATGGAACAGCAACTAATAGTGGATGGAAGAATGGTGTAATTCACAATATAGAAATGATTCTCAGAAGACCACTCCAATGGATCATTTGCTTGTTACATTTTAATGAGCTTCCATTAAGACATTTATTTGAGCATTTAGATGGCCAAACTACAGGTCCAAAATCGTTTTCTGGTCCAATTGGTAAATGTCTTGTGGGTTACGAAAGTTTACCTGTCGTTGAGTTCGACAGCATTGATTGTGACATCCCATCTCTTGATGAGGAAATTTTCGAACAACTTAGCACGGATCAGGAGTATGTGTTGAATATCGTTTCAGCTGTCAAATCAAGATACTGTCCTGCAGTGTCATGTTCGGTGGCTCACAGCTGCGAATCGAACTCTTAGGTTATACATATCAACAA
This sequence comes from Gonatopus flavifemur, assembly GCA_018340375.1. Taxonomy (NCBI): domain Eukaryota; kingdom Metazoa; phylum Arthropoda; class Insecta; order Hymenoptera; family Dryinidae; genus Gonatopus; species Gonatopus flavifemur. The sequence goes on from JAFFJZ010000018.1 coordinate 4,760,217, forward strand.
CCGATCCATCCAATGAACTGATACGGATAGTGAGGTTCATACTTACGTGTTATATGCCTGCATGGTTCGTCATCAAGAAGAATAGTTCTATCCTAGACGGGCCTAAACATGTGTTCAAGGTTATCGAAACCTCAAGGTGCTTACCTGAAAATCTCCTCCAAATTATAGATCCTGTTATCCAACGCAACGCGTACTTCGCTCATCCAGAGAACTTACTCTTATCAATGGCAATGGATGACAGGAGAGATATTAGAGAACTTGGCCTGAAAAAAATAATTGAGGCAAGAACAGCAAATCCAAAGCAAAAGAAGCCAGTTCGTGATTTTTTGATCCCAAAAATTAACTTTGCTGCGACAGACTATTCACAATGTATCGACTGGAACTCCACTAAACCGGCTTCGCCACCCCTTTTACGCTATGTCTCAACTAAATAAATAACCTCGCAGATAGAATCTACATCTATCCCAGATTGGGATGTTCAAGGATTCCCTTGCCACACTCAATCAGTTGAACGCTGTGTTGAGTTGGTGACAGAGGCAGCAGGAAAAGTTGTTGGGTATAGGAATAGGGATGGTTTTATCCAAACCACTTTGATGTCCAGAAAAAGCATGCCTTCGTTCTCGAACAAGGCACAATTCCCTGTTTAGGAGTGGAAGATCACTTTCAATTGACGATAAACCATTACTTATTCAATAATATGTATGTTATGTATGCCCTTATGAGAAAATAAAGAACATAAAAATAAAAAAAAACATGTATGCCCTTTTTGGATGGTTGGCGGATGGTTGTGGGCGGAACTCGAAGTGTAGCTACCTCCCCGTCGTGAGTTCTGAGTCGCTTGAGATATTCAAGTCGAGCCAAGAGCTGCACGAGCAAGAATTTTTATATTGTATACAAGATGATTTTAGAATAATTAAAATTTTTCAGGAGCCCAATCCTCACGAAAATTCATTCGATTTTTCCTTTGGCATTTTTTGATCTGAAGCTTTCCTGCGGAGTTATGAGGGATTGCAAACTCTTCTATATACTCAACAATTATTTCCTCGTACTGAATAGTGAAATATAAATTCTTCCGACTGAATATATTGCATTCGGTGAATATTGTGAGAACTGGAAAACTTCAAGCTCGATGCGCGAGGGTCAAATGTTGACCGATTTGAATGATCTTTTTTTCATTCGATTTGTGTTCCTCCAGACCGTCTTTTCCGCGCTATTACGTTCCGGATTTCAAAAATTTTGGTTTTTCGGCACACTCTATTGCATAGCAACGCTCGCTGTCTGAGAGATGGAGAAACACATTCTTGCGGGAACTTTTCAATTCTCATGACAATTTGTGTTGTCAGACATCATATGACTGAAAATTTGCCTACTCTGACCACACACATCGTGACCAGTGGTATTTTCTAGCGGTTACTCCGCATGGAATACACTAATTTTCTTCTGCCAGAAATTCTACTCCTTCCACAGCATTTGAAAGTCGTTTGGTCGTCACTGTTTCCAGACTTTGGATAGTGAACGAGTGATTCTTCGAAATTTTGGGTACTGGGAGAGCAGATTGAAACCTTTTGTGTAAGTGTCGAGTTGATTTGCCATGATCGACTTCACTGTAGTAGAATATCTTTGTTTTGAGAATGATTGTTAGCCCAATTGAAGAGAGCTTGAGATATTAATATGGCCCGAGACGGTTCAGCCAAAAGACTTGCTCGATAAGCTTCCCGCTTGAATGTGGCTCCCAAACCGTCAAGCCACTTTGACCGTATGCAGTCGCACAATAATGCCACTCTGTATCAATTCCAAAATCTGGTTGATGGTCAATGAGATTAGAAATTTGAAATCCGTTCCTAAAATGTTGTTTTGCACCATCCGTCATGTATATGAGTTTTGTGACATTTCTCACAGTCCCTTTTATCTCTGGTATGATTTGTTTCTGAATCGTGTAAACAGCAGCAGTATCATGTTTCACACTATCTGAAAGAAATATGCAACTGTTACGTTTCAATTCAGAGTTTTCTTTGTAATAGTATATAGCAGGGGATACGGTGCACTGCTCATTATTGGAGCGGGACGCTTGAGAGGCATCTTGAACGACGCAGAAATAATTTTCCGAGAAATCGAACATCACCATTTTTCAAATTCTGTTTCTTAGCCGAAATAAATTGTGACTGTTATTTCGCTATGGAAGAATGTGGCTTGAGAATCTTCAATTTGTCACAGAATTCATCCACAAAGTCCGAAACTTGAGCTATAACTGTTTTTAGTGTTGATCTATCGGTTTCAGCCCACACACGATATTGTACCTGATCAATAAAAGCGTTGGATAACATTTCCAATAATGTTGCGGAGGAAACAGAAATATCTGGACATGCGGAACATTGATCCAGATAGCAACCAGGTGAGGGATTCTTGCAAACAATCAAGTCCAAACATTTATGATAATCATCAATTGAGTTCTCAGTATCTTTCGTTGAGATTTCAATTGGAATTGCATCCAGCATTGATTTGCGATTCCGATAAATTTTGCACACGCACACTGAGTGCGTTCCCCTTGCTCCAGCTAATATACAATTTTGTGGTCGCAGCTTTGCGAAAGCGCTGAAACTAACTGGATGATCAGGGTAAGTTTTTTTGAAGACGTGACAAAAACAGACGTTTTTGGATGTCAAAACGACTGATATTCACTTTAACTGAGCGAGTATCCTTAACCCCTGGCATTATTTCACTAATGGTGTCGTCATTGTATACATCAATAATTTTCTCAATGGTGGAATCTGGAAGATTTCTACCAGCTTTTTCAGTGACATCGGCCGAAACTCTATGAGAAGATCTCAGTTCTTCAGCTTTCTGAGTTGAGTATCTGGAGGCACCGAACTCCTTTGAAGTTTGTCCGGCACTCCAAGATTCTGGCGCGATGGTCAAGATTTCAAGTTTCATTGGATCACTACTTTCCAAGCTGGCAAATTTATCTTTCGATCCCTGCAGGAGTTCTTCTAATGCTAGTAATCGCGTTGATGAACACTCTTCTTCGATATTCAAAGAAGAGTTGAAAGTACCAGGATTGTAATCAGATGAGTCAGCTTGCATTACATATCACTTGTACTGCCACAGGACTCGAGTGAAGGCGTACTGGTACGATACCGTTCCATCGGACGTCTTAATCTACAATCATTACATACCATGACGTTTCCCGGCAAATTTGGGTTCTCTTGTAGGAGCACATTTGATATTTTTCTCAGATTTGAGCCCTGGTGATGAGGTACGCCATCTTCCTTGTAAGGATTGATACATCTATCATGACGAATTTTATCAGACATAATTACTGGATGAAGATGTCCGAAACCCTTTCATGAATCAGATTTAGGCGTTGTAGCAACAAAATCATTGAACAGAATGATGTGATAATAGTCGTGTTTGAGTCAGCGATGTGAGACCCGCCAACTATGTTGAGAGAGACTTTGAGGCCAGTCAATACCTACTAGGAAGACGTTCTCGCTAACTATCCTGTGAAAGGACTGTTGGAGATGATGGAGCGCAAAATGTAAGTTCCCGCCAACTATCCTGGAATGGGCTGTTCGAGACACAGAAGAGGGAAAGATGAGTTCTCGCTGACTATCCTGAGAAGGACTGATGCAGAGACAACAGCTGAAAACTAGGGGTGTGCGATTCATGGGAAAAAAATCGATTCCCGAATCGATTCTGGATTGCAGAATAAAAAATCGATCCGATCAAAAATCGGCTAGAAAAGAATCGATTCTTCAAAAATCGATTGAGAAAACTCGGATATGGTTTTTCGAAGTGAGCAGAGTATCTCGAATGGTTTATTCGTTCCAATTGAATATTAAATACATCTCACATACATAATAATACAAAGCCTATTTGAAATTATTGAATTCATAGGGAATGAAAAATGCATTTTTGTAATGGAATCAAAGGGAATGAAAATATTCGCTTCGAATGAATGTAATAAGGATGTATTCATTTTTCACTGGGTATAACCCAGATACATTCAGCAACTATAGTGATATGAGTACATTATCAGATATTCTTCAGAAGCTCAATCAGTCTATGAGGAACATTTTTTAATTTCAACAATCGAATCAAAAATCATATAATTGTGCATCTCATCATCACTAAATATCAGCAGAAAATGAAATTCCGTATATCAATAACACGGATGAAATCAGAATTTTCCTTTCTCTTGGGGTTTTCTTGGGGTTGATATTTCATACAAAGACGAATAATTCATAACTGCCACTGTTCTTTGGAAAGAGGATTTGAAAACAATAGTTCTTGCACATGTTTAGGAGACAAGCAACTCCTGCTCTGCGTCACAATGTTTCCTGTTTTCGGAAATAATCTTTCAGAAGGGACCGAAGTTGCTGGAACTGAGAAATAACATTTTGCAAGCTCACTCAGTGATGAGTACGTAGAATGATGCATCTTCCAAAAATTCAAAAGATCATCTTTCAGATCAATCGAAGGTTGCGTGGGATAATGTTGTAAATCTGTTGGCATATCGTCGATGTCAGGATTGGCAATACTCTGTTTTTTCATTAGGTTTTTATGATATGACCACACATCATTTTTTTATGTTTCTTCAGTTCCTCCAGAATAAGATTGGCTGCATGGGACCTTATGGCCGTATGCTGCACGTTTATGCATTCGTATGCTTAGGCCTTCGAGCTGCTCTCTCATGGAGCGGAACAGCGCAATATGAAACAATCGTGATTGGTCAGCTTCTAGTATTATTTGGAAATGACTAGGAATTCACCAATGGTGATCATTTGACGTTATGTAATACATCGTACCTCACAAAATTCAAAATTCTGACAGAAGTTTCTGTTACATTCATTTCACATTTGGAAAATTGAGTACGATCTCTTTGAGAATCGGATAAAAAAGAATCGATTCCTGAAGAAATCGTTCATAGAAGAATCGATTCAAAAATCGATTTCAGTTTGCAATAAAATCGATTATTGAAAAATCGAATCGGAATCGCACACCCCTACTGAAAATTACCTAAGTTTTCGCTAACTATTCCGAGAAAATCTAAGCTTGCAATTGCTCACCGGAAATCTTTCTCCAACTATTCTGAAAAGAACTGTTGGAGAAACGACGTCAGGTAATAACGTGAATTCTGGTCACCTATCAAGGGTTCCACTTCAATAATAAGCGGTGCACCGTATTTCCCGCTATATAGGGTGTCTCATTCGAATCATCAAATGCAAATGTCTCAAAAACATGCTTTTCAAACCAGAAGTTCTTCATACCAAAGTTGTTATACGCAGAGGGGGCCAAAAAGTACGGTATCAGTTTCATCATGGATCGCGTTGTGATCGAGTGGAATGGGGTCAACATCATTCGTTTGAATGGGAACCCCCACTTTTCATCGCATATCTTGATTCTACGCAAAGAACTGAGTAATATTCGTTTGATATATTTTTCTAAATTTTCGAAGATGGCGCCACAATCGGTAAAAAATGAGGTCTATGAAACAATACGCGGATATATTGAGGAACGCATCCAAGACCCAGAATATCTCATTCGAATGTTGTTGTTAAGGGAGAGGGCGACACAATGACGATATCAGTCCCGAAGTAGGTGGCGCTGTGGTTTGTAAGAATGAGGTCAACTTCAATTTTCCACATGGAAACTCCCACTTTTTATCGTAGATCATGATTCTACGCGAAAGAATTCGGAAGTTTTGTTTGAAACATTTTCCCTGAATTCTTGGAGATGGTGCTTCAAACGGTGGGAAATGAGGATGATGAAAAATCCATTTCAAAAAAAAAATGCTTCCCAGGGTTCGACCCCTGGGGGCGAATACAGTATGGCACTGAGGCCTGGCTTATAATCATGGACATATACATGAAAAAACACAAATAAATCGAAATACTACAGTTCCACATTTGCCAATAATATAATACTAATAATAATAATCATCTGGCTCCAGGGGGTGCTCTAATAAATATATTATCGCCCAACTATGGGCTATTGGGTGACTTCAGTCTTTTGGTTTCAAAGCTTATATGGAATATATAAATGGGTGGCACCAACTGGCCCACCCATATCACAATTGGCTCAGTCTTATCAACGAGGTACCCCCTGGAGCAACCAGACCTATAAGCTCAAACTAAACATGGAATAATGATAATTGCCCCCGCGGAGTTATCACACCGTACAACTATCTCGAGAAATAAATAAATAAATAAATACACAAATGAAACAATGAATACACAAGTGAAAAAATGAAAAGGTGCATGAAAAAATAAGTACAAGGGTGAAAGTAAAGGTGTATAAATATTATGAAGTTTATATGAATAAAATTGTATAGATAAAAATCAGGTTGTATAAATATAATCAGTTTAAATCTGGACCCTGGTGGCTATATCACAGATTTTACATACAGACACTGAAGGTTCAAACGCACACAAGGGGTAATCCGCGGGGGACAGGATAAAATCATGACACAAATGTATGAAATAGACTCGCGGCATTCACTCGCTCATTCACACTAAAGAAGAAAAGAGGTTGCTCGATTGACAGTGCCATTATTAATCTGTTATTTTCAAGAAAACCGCATTCATACCCACACATAACACAAACAAGATTAAAAGAGGAGTGCGCAAGCGTGCGGTGGTGAATTAAGAGCATCTACTGAGCCGTTTCAGCTCGAGCTAACCTTCGAGGTGTGGACGGCGCTTGATACTGGTGCGTGCCGGAAACATGCTCCACGTATATGTCGCGTGACCAGCGGATGGTCTCCGACACCATGAGGCGGCGCATAAGCTGCGCATAGCGTGGGCTGATGTTAAGCAGCCTAAGAACCCCCTCATTGGACGGATCCCACGAGCCGAGCGCTCCTATCACGAACGCATGGATAGCAACACGGTACCCTTTTGAGCGAAGGTGTTCAGTCAGAGGCGTATAGTGTGCAAATCTACGCTCTCTGGCTTCCCACATCCCCTTACTCCGGTTTTCGAAGGGGATGGTAACGTCCACTATCACGATGCTCTTTGAGGGTTCATATCGTATGACCAAGTCAGGTCGTGAACCCCCGAAGTCGTGATCGACGCCCTCGATCCGCTGGTTGACCTTTTTCTCCCCCGGGAGACGGCAGGTCGCACCCAAGCGTTCCAGCAAGGCGTTATGCCGATACTGGATGGCCGCCGAGTGAGGGGGGCAGTGACAGATGACGTGTGGCAAGGTCTCTAGTCCACTACCGCAGCGCCGGCAGCGCTTGTCACCATCGCCGCAACGCCTAGCCACGTTAAGGGGTAGTACGTCTAGTCGGGCACGATGAATGAACCGCCACTCGGCGAAGCGGGTGGAGCTCCCCGTACGGAAGAAGTGATTAGACACATTCGACCACACAGAGACATCAGCGACCTTACCCTGGTCTCACTTCGCGAGAAGAGAGCCCAGGTACCTTCGTGTCACCGCTGCCCTCGCCCGATGGATCACCTGCTTCTTGGCACCAGATGGTATGACGACAGGCCGCCCTTCCGCCCCCGGGCACACCAACTGCAGCTCCACTTGTTCGGCAGACCACCTCCAAGTTATCCCAGCCTTCTTGGATTATCTCATAATGGCGTTCCGCACTCTCGACCACATGGAGCCCATCTGAGCGTCCCTTCGGAATTCCCCCTCCAGCGAGCCAGAGAGGTATTCCGCCAGATCTTCGCCGGACGCAGGCCTACCAATCTTGTCTCTCACCGCCTGACGGAGGGTGTCCTAGGCCAGCATACTCACCGACTCATCATCCGCATTCAGAAGCCTGAAGGAATGCGCGACGATGAGCACGTCGGCCAAGTCCTCAAGCGGGAGGAGTCCACAGCCACCCTTGCTAGGAGGGATGTACCAGGTGTGTGAGTATGAAGCCGGAATTTGCCCATAGATGGCGCTAGATGTAGATGCAGTCACCTACACATCACGTCAGCGGTGTCTTGTTATTGTATTGATATCCGACAAAGATTTCCAACTCACAATAACACGAGTTTCATTCAGTAGCATTAGTTTATTAGAGATGAACATGTCAAGTTCTGTGCCAACAAATTACGATTTGCGGACAGCACTACTCTTCTGTTTTCATCTGAAGAAAACCGCAGCCGAATCGCATCGAATGCTTGTGGAGGCGTTTGGTGAGCATGCTCTTGGTAGAACACAGTGTGTCGGGTGATTCAAACGGTTCAAAAGTAGCAATTCTGACGTTAGGAACGCAGAACGCGGAAGACCACTGAAAAAGTTTGAAGACGCTGACCTGCAAGCTTTGTTGGACGAAGACGACGCTCACACAACAACAACTGGCGGATCAGTTGGAGGTGACTCGAGAAGCCATCTCCTTTCGGTTGGAAGCCATGGGAAAGATACAAAAGGTGGGGAAATGGGTTCCACATGAACTCAACGAAAGACAGCAGAAAAACCACAAAACATCATGAGAAATGCTGCTCGCCAGGTTCCAAAGAAAGTCATTTCTCCATCGAATTGTGATTGGTGATGAAGAGTGGATATATTCCGGGAATGCTAAGCGCGAAAAGTCATGGGTTACTCCGGGTGAACCATCAACATCGACGGCAAGACCAAACCGCTACGGACGGAAGACAATGCTGTGTGTTTGGTGGGATCAGAAAGGCGTAATCTACTACGAGCTGCTGAAACCTGGGGAAACTGTCAATATTCAACGCTACCGACAACAAATGATCGATTTGGATCGAGTTTTGCGTGAAAAACGACCAGAATACCAACAAAGACAACACAAGGTGATTTTGCTGGATGACAATGCTGGTAGCACACAAAGCAAAACAGGTCCAGGAAACGATAGAGTCGTTCGGTTGAGAGATTCTTCAGCGCGCGCCTCACTCACCGAACCTTGCCCTATCCGATTACTACTTGTTTGCATCGATGGGACACGCACTCGCTGAGCAGCGCTTCACTCCTCCCGAAGATGTACGAAAATGGCTCAATGACTGAGTTGCCTCAAAAGAGCAACAGTTCTTTTGGCGTGGAATCCACGAATTGCCAGAAAGATGGGAAAAATGTATAGATAGCGACGGACAATACTTCGAATAAGTTACTTTGTATCATATCATTACAATGAGCGTGTTTTCTCTGTAAAAAAATTCCGGTTTCATACTTACACACCTGGGAGACTACCTCCGCGCTCGCCCTCTGCGGCAGGTTGAGCCAAAATTTGACGACCTTCTTAATAAGGTCGTCAGCAGTTTTCAGTGGTTTCTTCTCCACGTGGGCTTCCTTCAGAAGGAAATCCAACCTGGGTAGCAAGAATGTCGCCACAGCTCCGATTTCCTGCCAAGGAGCCAAGAGAGAACGGTCCACCATGCGGAGATCCTCAATCAGCTGGTTTATATCAGAGATTGGGGTCTGCCTCACCTGGTAGCCCGTTAGCACCCCGAGGTGCACGTACGACTTTTCGTCTCCAGTGGGCAAATGTCCGCCCTCATGAGCCCGAAGACGGTCGGTCGGACCCCACCGCGAGCCGTTCCACCGATGTGGAGGGTCGCACATTTGGCGGGGTTGAACCGCAATCCGATCGACTCGGCCTCCACTGCACTCAGCACTTCCCTCATTCCTTCAGGGGTGTCGGCAATGAAGGCCACGTCGTTCGCGTACGCTAGTTTGTTGCGCCGCTGACCCTGGATGGTATAACTCGCCCCAAGCCCGTCCAGCTCACGCAGACCAGACTCGAGAGCGAGGTTAAAGGTCACTGGACTCAGTGGACAACCCTGACGAACCCCTCTCCGGATGGGGATGGGACCGGTGTACCCCTCGGCGGTCCGCACGCGGGTCACGCATTCATGGTACATGGACTTCCAGATGTTGAGGAAGCCATGCGGCACACCCAAGTGCACCAGAGTGTTCTCGATGGTCGCGTGCGGGATCGATCCAAACGCGTTGGAATGTTCCACCATCACCTGTTTCTTGTGTCGTTGCGCGTCCTGAATGATCTCCTGCAGCACGAAGTTATGCTCGTAGCAACCCTTGTGCGGCAGGAAACCCTCCTGTGCTGGGTCCAGCCTCCCGTGTCGCACCGCCCATTCCGTCAGTCGGTCCGACATGACCGCAGCCATCAGCTTGGGCATGGTGTCACCCATGGCAAGGGGTCGCCAGTTAGACAATCCGTCTCGATCACCCTCCTTGTACATCAAGACGGTGTTTGTCGTTTTCCAGGTGTCCGGGATCCGACCTATTCTGTAGCAGGCATCGAACAGCGACGCTGATGACACCAACCCAGAATCACTCCCGCGCAAATCCATGTAGGGCAGGCCGTCAGGACCAGGCGCCAAGTTGGTCATGCGCCTGATCCGAAGGTCCACCTCACCGGGCGCGAAAGGGATCTCCTGGGCCTCCGTGTCCGCACCATCCAACGCCGCCAGCTGGTAGGCGAGAGGGACAGGCTCGAAGACCTCTTCCCCGGCGTGCACATCCGGAACGTACTGCTCCATCCTCCCCTTCTGCACTTGGCAGTGGTGTGAGAACCTTGGAGCACCTCTTGGACCGCATGTTGACGATTCGACCTGTACAAGGCCTGTATCCTCGTAGCCTCCCGCACTGGATCCCAAGCACCTTCGAAGGGACGATCATTGACTCCCTGGTCCAAGTGCTCCCTCCCTCCATGCGCCACACTCACTCTCCCCACCGGTCTGCGTTCACGCATTCCACCGCCGGAACGTGCGCCGCGACCCAAAGCCGCCCTCCGCGCGCCGGACGCCTCCCCCGTGTCGGTCGACGCCTGGAAGAACCGTCGGACATTGTCCGCCAATTCCCCCAGATCCTCGGCCGAGGCAACCGAGTCGGCCGCGAGCACCAGTTGGTCCCGTTCGGCCCGCCACGCCGCCGCGGTCACTCGGTCGCACACACCCGCGGGAGGTGCGGCTTCCGGTTCCCGCGAACCCGCAACGGGTCGCTTGGGCCTGCTTCTCCCGCGTGCCGTAGCGCCGAAAGCCACATTGGGACTCAACGCTTCGCAGTTGCCGGACTTGCCGCGCCAGCATCTGGAAGGAGATTGAACACATTGTTATATGCGCTGTCCACACTTACCTCCGGCCCCTCGTTGCCTCTACGGCTTCTGTTCCCATTATTACGTCCCCCAAAAAGGGGGATCGATGTCCTCTGCGTCGCCGCATTTGCCAGCGTCCGTGATCCGGTCCCCGGCCGCACTTCCCTTGGCATAAAATCAGCCAAAGTTATTGGCGTCAGCCGTGTCCGATCCCTCGGCGACGGAACTGCACCCAATGTTGGCGGTGGTGATGAAGATGATGATGTCGAAGATCCAAGGACCCTGTTCCGCCGCCTCCTCGTTGCCGCAAGCCGCCAACCCTGCCGGTCTGCGAAGGGATCGCCGTCCTCGTCGCTGGAGTTGTTCGTTGGGCTGCCACCGTTGAACGACCCTACTCTCCCACCACTGGCCCGATGTCCTGGTCTGTGCAAGATGATGGTGGGCACCGTCGGAGATGTTATTGGCGATGCCCCTGGTGTCTTCGAGGGTGGGATTCCGAGCCGCTCGAGAACCACACTCGACAGCCTTTCCTCATGAATGTCGGGGAGAGTAGGTGGAGTGCCGACGATGGTAGTGGCCCTGCCCGACAAGTGTGACCCCGTGGCCATGATTGAGGCCCCACACGTTGATACTGTGACTGTCGAGGTAGTCAACGTCGTGGCGATGGAGGTCATCAATTTCATAGGAGGTCAAAAATTTATACCACATTATGTGTGAAGCCTCGTTGTGCGAATTGATTCTGGAATTCCGCGACCTCGAAAACTCACAAGGAATGACTTCGCATGGAATAGGGTTAGTTCTGACATTTGTGGTCACCATATTGGATCCGCCATTTCGAATCATCGAGATCTGATCTCAGATTTGGATTCAGCAGCCTCGAAAACCCCTGAGTAGTGAGTTTCAAGCGAATTTCCTCAATTTTCAAATTGTCGGTCACCATATTGGATCCGCCATCTTGAATTACCAAAATCTGATTCCGGATTCGATTTGAGCGACCCAATAAACTCCTCAGGATGAAACCTTGGAGGGATTGGAGAGATCTCCGGCCACTCCGTTAACATTCACTTCTTTCCTCAACCGTTTTCCAATGACATCCATCGCCGTAACCAGCCCGCCATATTGGACTCGCAGAAAGGCCAGATCCCGAGAAAAAGTAGACGCTCATAGCTTTAAAATGAGCCCCTTCCCATCCCTGTACATTCAAGCCCATCAAATGCTTGTGGAAGTTTATGGTGACAATGCTCCAACTGATGAATCATGTAGGGAATGGTTTTGACGTTTCAAGAATCGCGATTCCAGTGTCGAAGACAAGCCTCGCTCAGGAAAACCACAAAAATTCGAAAACGAGGAATTGGAGGCTTTACTCGACGAAGATCCGAGTCGAACGCAACAGGAGCTTGTGGAATCATTAGGAGTTACGCAACAAGCAGTTTGCATACGATTACAATCTATGGGCATGATTCACAAGCAAGGCAATTGGGTGCTTCATGACTGAGAGCCTAGAGACATTGAACGGCGATCTTTCACTTGCGAGCAGCTGAATCGAAGACAACGAAGAAAGGGGTTCTTACATCGAATTGTGACAGGAGATAAGGAATGGATATTCTACGATAACCCCAAGAGGAGAGAATACTATGCTATGGCCGGTCGATTGTTGCCATCGACTCCAACATCGACACCAAGGAGGAATATTCATGTTCTTCTGAAATAAACGCATCTTCAACTGTAAAAAAACGGACCGAATTAATTTGTACCCCCAATACATATTACCTATTTTTTAAAAAACTTCTGAAGAAATACAAGGCTATAAGAATTGATATCTTTGGAAACATAGAATCGTCACCTTCACCAATTGCTACTACGAATTCATGAAATGCAAATGAAGAAGTTCTTCTAAGGCCCCAAGCATAAGTGCGCAGAAAGAGATAAGACGAGGTTATCCCAGAGACACCGCATATTTCATATAATTCAACAATTTTGCTGCCCCCCATTTGTCTGGGTTATTCAATAGAGCAAGCCAGGATTCTCTCACATCATCTTTGGATATAAGATTCTCAAATATACAGCTTCTGCGGGCAGAGAGGGCAGTGCACTCGACTAGAAGATGCAACAGATGATGATTTGCCTCCAGTATAGAGCCACATATTCGGCATTGCGAGTTGGAACCTAATAGGAGTGTATCAGAAGATACGATCAGTCCAGGGGATACATTACTATGGAGACGAATTTGCGCGAGGAGGTTTCTCAAAGGGGTTTTAATCCTTGGGTTCAGATATTCCTGTTGACCTTGCGTTAACGAGAGGTGAGGATATAGCTGCGGCATAGATGACTGAGGAACTCTGCGTCGGTCTCTTTCCACTGTGGATTTCTCAAAGTTGTGAACCATTCTAGACTTACTAGCCGTCAGCGATTCAGCAGTCGAAGAGTGCCAGAGATCAGCATAGTCGGCCGATTGGAACATTTCTTTGAACTGTAGGGCCCAGTTGTATTTTTTGGAGATGTTAGAGGAGTTGGCGATGGTTTCCAGCTTATGAAAGCAAATTTTGGGGGGGCAGTCCCCCGGCATTTGTAATAATTCCTCTAACCAATTTGTGGCTTGCTCGAGAATGAATTTGTCTAGGGGGGGTCTACCCACTTCCAGCCTGATCGCATAATTTGGGGTACAGCAGAGGAGCATCAGTGCTTTCTCAAAATAAGAGGCCTGAGCCCTTCCAACCTCGTCCAAAAATCCCAGACCCCAGATATTAGCGTTGTATAACAGAGTGCTCCTTACCAGGCTATCAAAAAGCTTGGGCACAGGCTGCCACGGATCGGATTTCAGTGTGTTCAAAACGGCGAGCGTCAAACTGATGGCCTGGTTGGTGTTGCTAAGCGCAGAGGCGAGATGTTTGGAAAAAATCCCCGAGGAGGAGAATAATACACCCAAGTACAGGTATTGATTCGTAATTTCAATTTGATCATTGCCATATAAGGAGGGGGGGGGGGGTATTTTTTTGGATAAAAATGTCCTCCTTTCCTGAAAATTAAAATTTTTGTTTTGTCCACACCAACTTTCGGACTATTTTCAAGACGATACTCTCGGAGCGCTTCAAGTAACTTCCTAGTGTTGATGAGGGAATCCGGAAATAGCACAAGGTCATCAGCATAGGCTAAGGCTACGATATCTGCGAAATGCGAGATAGCTATCCTTCTGACTCCTTTTTTCCTAAGAAAGTCTCCCAAGTCTGCAATCAATGATGCGAAAAGAATGGGACTTAATATTTCTCCCTGGAGGACGCCCTCTGTAACTTCAAACGGACGAGTGCATCCTGCTTGTGTTTTAAGGGGGTATCCTGGTATAGCGGCTTCAAAAAATCGATTTTTTTTTTCTTACTGAAAACGATAGTATAATGTCTCTAGAATGTGCTCCCAAAACCCTCAATATGAATTCGTATTTTCAAAGCCAAAATGAGCTCAATTAGCATGCATGCTCGAGCGTTCTGAACACTGAAAAGAAGGTATAGCCTCTCACAGCTCTACTATGCATGTGTTCTTGCTGTCAGGAGGTATAAGGAAGAGGACTCCTCGAAAGGTGTTTGGGTGGACATACTCAAGATGCCAATGAGAGTCTTAGCGCAACGATTTGGTGACTCGCTCCAAAGCATCTTTACTGCGACCGGAAAATTATTGAAATTGCTGCTCATATAGCAGCAAGAATTTTTGGGAAAGGCTGGCTGTCGGTACTTACAATAATGTCGAACGTGGGATCCGTGATTGGGACAACATGCAGAAATCATTCTGATGGAATTTACCATAGTCGTGTATCTTCGCAGAATCGTTGCGACAATGCCACTCTTCGGAACTTGAGAGATATTCATAAACAACGGCTGCTACAAGAAAATGAACTTTATGAGGAAGTCGAGGAGATTGTGGATGGTGCAGGAATGGCAGAACGATAGAAAAGTACGGATAAATTGAGGATCATGAGCTCTTTTCAACCTCTTTCCTTGTTCGAAAACTTCAAACGCGTTTTTCTCGAAACCATGTTTTTGTAACTGGCGTGCAGCATAACTCAAAAAATTCTGGACCAATCATAATGATCTTGGTCTCAAATTGAGGATAATCAAATTCCCTTGAATATATACCTGAACTCAGCCCGAAAATTTTCATTCAAAACAAGCTTTCATCAAAAACAAGGTGTTGAAAACTTATTGAAAACACAATTTTTCTTCCAAATAGTGATTTTAAAAATTCTTCCCAACAGAATGATTGATTATTTAGGTATATCTGCATTCATAAAATTCACAAAAAAATTTTTCTCGTCCTTTCAAAACCATCCTACGAGATGCTGGACTGCACGCCGTGCAGGAACAATTTTCGGCAACACTTTTATGTTCGTTGATGTAACTTGCTTGAAATCTCATGCAATGGTATCAAAAAATTGATTTGAACCCTCCAATATATGAACAATAAACGCTGAAGATCGCAAAACTACACACCGAATAGTCTGCTAAGAAAAATCCACAAAAAGTGCTTGTTCTTGGTGTTTCATACCAGGATACCCCTTTACCAGGAATACAAGCCTTCGAGTATAAGCTTATGAGTATTTTGATAACCTTATGACCTAGACCTCGCGTGTAAATTGTGTTCCACAAGAATTGATGAGAAATCGAGTCAAAAGCACGACGAAAGTCCACAAAAAGGGCGAAAATCTCACCCTCAGATGGAGATAAATAGATTTGGATTACCGAGTCTAGAACAAATAAGTTGTCAGTGCAACGGCGCTTGGCTCTGAAACCTGCCTGCCATTCAGGGAGTATCCTATCATTTTCCGCCCACTGCATCAGTCTAGAATATGAAATTTGCGTAAAAGTTTTGGTTGTTGTGTTCACTAAAACAATGGGACGGTAATTGTTGGATTATCTTTCTCGCCCTCTTTGTGGATCATTCCGATGTGAATTGAGGCCCAAGAATCAAGGATTTCCCCTTCTGTCATAATTTTATTGAAGAATGAATTCAAATATAATACCCAGTTATAAGGTGAGTGGGTATAGAATTCAGAGAGGTCTCCATCCGAACCTGGGGCCTTTCTGGATTCACATCTCCGTAGGCCATCCAAGATCTCATTTCCGGATATTGAGGATCCGAGGAACGAATTAACAAGGAGAATATGAGAGTGAAGATAGAGTTTCCTAGGCGGAAATAATGGACCGATAAATTCCTCCCAAGTATCGAGGTTTATATAATATTTAGGATATTGACAATATCTAACTCTGTTTATAACATTCCAAAGAGTTGACGAGTCTGTTGCGGAAGCAATAAGATTTGAGATATCCGTTTTGTACTTAATAAATT
Source organism: Gonatopus flavifemur (assembly GCA_018340375.1). Classification (NCBI taxonomy): domain Eukaryota; kingdom Metazoa; phylum Arthropoda; class Insecta; order Hymenoptera; family Dryinidae; genus Gonatopus; species Gonatopus flavifemur. The sequence goes on from JAFFJZ010000018.1 coordinate 4,776,565, forward strand.
TACTTTGCGTAAGACTACGATATCCAGATTTCAATTGTGTATATGTGATTAGAGTGTTTGGCGAGAAGTTAGAAGTTCTGCAGATTTTTAGCTGTTTGGAAATAATTTGTTCCATCCTCTTACACTCAAAGTCGATCCAAGGTTTCGATCTATGTCTGATTTGTTTTTTGACTGCATAAGAGCCGAGAAAGCGGGACGTATGTTTAATCGAGTCGATCAGATTCTTGGAGATGTCATTTACAGAATCGTAAATTTTGCAGACATCAAGAGGGTCTTGCATGGAGAGACAGTGAGACGCAGCGAGACGAGGATTTCAGTTGTAAGATGGAGAGGAGGCGATGATAGGAGTGTTGAGTTCTGAAGCTAGAGATAGGATTGAAGGAAAATGATCCGAGAGAGGAGGTAGTTGTAAGACTTTGAGATTTTCTACGTGATAGAAGCCAGCAAGATTGGTCCACACAATATCAATTACTGATGCTCCTCTCCAGTTCAAGGGAGTTAATTGCGCTGGGTGATCGTCCTTGGAGCGATCATTGATTAGCGTCATACCGTTGTTTTCCATACAATCAACCAACTTCCTTCCCCTATTATTCAATTCCTGATCAAGGGAACTTCTGTTAGGATAAAAGTAAGTGTTATCTATTGATAACACTTACTTTTATCCTAACAGAAGTTCCCTATAGAGTTATCGATTTGATTCGAGTTCGCAACTCTCGCATTGAATCCCCCCTATGATTGTCATATTGTCAGGGAATGTTACTGTAAAGGTAATTCAAATATCATTCAATCTATTCAAAAAACGATCGGAATCAGATTAGGTTTAGTATATATTGAGCCAACTATAAAAACTGAAGATTCACACGAAAATTTGATAAGAATATAGTCATGGCTAGCGTGCAGGTTTTCGAAGGAGTAAAATGTATCGTTGAACATTGTCATTAATCCACCACTAGCTCTGCCGACGTTGGGAATTCTTACGGCTGGCTGGTCGATCAGTCGGCATGCACGAAGGAATGATGGAAGAGAGGTGGGAGACGATGTATGCCAAGACTAATATAAGCAGAGAATGTCAGTAGATGTAGAAGTGTCAGCAAGATCGGCGATATTATTAATCCCGTGAATATTCCAGAACAGGAGACGAGGGGAAGGCAGGATATGGTGTACTGGTTGCCATTCTTTGGAACTTTGAATAGTTTCATTAGTCTTCTGGTTCCTATTTGAGAGAAATGGAATCAGAGATTGTTCTGTGTTCGTCGTGGGATTAACTGGTTTCTTGTTTTTGTGTAAGATAAGTGAGATCGAACTTCTCGGCCTCCCTCTCTTGCGCGTCAGCGGAGAGGCAGTGGAAGCAAGACAGCGCCCACTGGCAGAACTATCCCCACCGTCTACTCCATTTGATGCTTGATCTATATCACGAGATAATGATTGGATCAACGCTTGCGCAGAAGATATGTCATATGCCTTGTTGTTAATATATCATTTGTCTCGCTTCAATATGGATGTCTTCCCAAATGAAGATGAGGCATCTTAAAGTTTCCGCAGTGATCCCCGTAATTCGTGTTGTTCTGGGAAAAGATCATTAGAAATTGAGATTCCAAGCTCGCGGAGATCTTTCAAATGATGGAAAAATTGACTTTTCATGTGCAGATGGGTTAGACGTAGCAAAACCGGTCGTGAACCTACACTTTTACCAATTCGAGAAGCACTGTCAATATTGTGATGTGGAATGTTTTTTACTGGCTGTGCCGACAATATCAAGGACGGTTGTGAGGGGGTCACGATTTGTTCTGGAGGCATCTGCTACATTATCTAATATAAAATTCTTCACTCTATCTCTGTTCTTCAAATAATTAATTTCATTATTCAATGGATCCACTTGTTTTTCAAGGTGTGAGCATTTTGATGTCAATTTTTCGCATTTAGTTTTATACTCCTCCAGCTCACTGCATAACAGACCATTTGATTTGACCAGAGAGTTTGTCGTTGATTCTAGGTTAGTTAATTTATCACTATCACCTTTAACGTCCTTTTGAAGATCGATTAGAATGTTTTTTAAATCGTCCAAAGTAGTCATTTTGTGGTTTAGTTAAAGAACCTTTTGGAAATATACGCTCGAACACACGTGTTACTAACAGTTCCATAGCAAGCGAGGAACAGAGCATGCGTTACAAACACCAACGTGCAGTACGAAGGCAGATGTCATGCTCCTGATAATAATAGTAATTATAATAGATAAATAAAATAAATGAATAAATGAATCATAAATTAATGGATGATGAACAAACAATTCAATGAATGAGTAATAGATCAATAAATAACAAACAAATAAATGAATGGAAATTCTTATTGAGAAAGAGATTTTCATCTCGAACACAAAGATGGCTTGAACAGGAATGATACAATGTTTCCATCCCAAAGTTATCGTTTATCCAACGAGAAACAGAATATTCGTATAGCGAAACGTGCGAGTGATACAATATCTTCCTATCTTCCTTCTTCTTCTTGTTCTCCTCCCTTCACCTTCTTTTTCGGTCTTCTACTGCATTCATCCATTTCCGCTAATGATATGAAAACATGCAACGTGATACCTATTCAAGATCGTGAGTTCGTTGACTGTAGGAGAAGCAGGTGCATCAAATGGTCAGAACATCGTTTCGGATATATGAGTGTTCATTTTCTGCACTACACTGTGACAACGTACCGATATGATGTTTTCATTCATGATTAACCGTTACATTATTATCATAGGTACCATTTTCAGGGTATTGTAAATGACATAGGGCCACAAAATAGAATTGAGATGGAGCATCTCTCGCCGTGGTTGACCTTCATGTTTTTGAGGTCGCTGATCACAATCCCGGTGTCGACATGACTCCATCAAGTCAGAATCAAGGTCAAATGAAAGTCACACACCTTGAACCACGTGATATGATTTTTTTGACCCCGGATTCTGGGACAACGGAGAATTTGACATTCAAATACGCATTGATTGTTAGTCAAAACAACCTTTGAAGGTCATTTGGAGGTCATATAGAGGCGAGTTCTTTTTTCGATCTCTCGGCTAATATCTTCGCTGGGAACAGGTCTCCAACCAGTTGACTTGTATGTTTTGAAGGTCCCTGATCACTATCCCGGTGTCGACATGACTCCATCACGTCAAAATCGAGGTCAGATGAAGGTCAAACGGCTTGAATCACGTGATATAATCTATCTGACCCCAGATTCTGGAAGAAGGCGAAATTTCACATCCAGATACGCCATTGACTTGTCAGTCAAAACAACCTTCAAAGGTCATTTGGAGGTCATATGAAGTCGGGATCCTTCTTTTGACTTTTCAGCTGGTATCTCCGCTAGGAACAGGTCTCAAACCAGTTAACTTTCATGGCTCGGGGTTAGCTGGATACGAATCCGATAGTGATACGACCTCGTCACGTTAAAATCAAGGTCACATGAAAGGTAAATACCTCAATTCGAATGAAATTTTCATGAAATCCCCCTGCCCCTTCCGCCCTCTTATTCTGCTCGTGTGTGTATATCCGTATATGTGAGTGCTGTGTATGGAATCGTATGTATTTTTTCATTCGCATATATGCTTCGTGTGCGTGCACGTAGTTTTGTGTTAACTCAGGCGGGCGCGTGAGTACGTGTGTGTGTGTGTACATCTATTTGCGGTCATTTTTCAAGGGTTCCTTCGCACTATGGATAAAACTGCGGGTGATGACGCAATTCTGATTCAAAATTTGAGTTTAAACGTTCTATACTGGAATCGTTTCGATCGGGTGATTAGATTCCTCAAATGAAATTGTGTAGCGGAGTCGTATATACAGTGCAAACCAGGGTTGGGAATGTATTATACATAGTATAATATTCCTACTTTCATACAGGTATTATATACGTATAATACAATGTATATTACTGATAAGGTTTTATACAAGTTTGAGACATCATAATGGTGCCCTGAGGAACCAAATGTGATTGGTCCATCAAAAACCCACGAGAAATTACCAACAATTACAAAGCCCCACAAGAAAAAGTATCCACTCCAACAGACTTGACTATCATACCCATATGTTTTGGGGGTCGCTGAACACGATCCCGGGGTGTGTTTGGTCCCATTAGGTCAAGGTCAAAGTCATTCCAAGGTCAAATGGAAGAAATTCGCTGAAGCGAAGATATCACGATGACATAAATGTTTTTGAGGGTGGCTGAACACGAATCCGGGGTCCGTTTGATCTTATCACGTCGACGTCAAGGTCATTTCAAGGTCAAATTGAAGAAATTTGCTGGAGTCATGATATCACCACACCCTGTATGTTTTTGGGATCGCTGAACACATATCTGGGATCCGCACATAGAATATGTTTTGGAAAACCTGGGGGATGAAGGTGGAAAGCAGGGAGAAAGATCCCATCAAGACAGTAAAGGCATGGGAAAACGGTATCAAAGTAGGTGGGACTCTTAGGTGGGTAGCTGTAGGTTGCTAAAGATTGTTTTTCCGCATTTTCCAACCAATTCGGATGAAACTCACTTCGTCGCAGAACCACAAGTTTTGAAGACATGCTTCCTCTTCGTTCCCCGTTTTTCCGTACGGATCAGTTTGCAACTTATATTAGGGCACTATTAACACTGCCTGAAATCGTGGTGAAAATTTCATGACGATCAGATGATAGGAAAGAAAAATATCCGCATGTGATTGGTATTGACAAAAATTTCAAATTTTCTTTAGAAGCTCAGTGTTTACTATTTCCTTCCCCAATCCTGATTTGCTTGGAATTCCACAGTTTTCAACCGATTCGGATGAAACTCATATGAACCCAAATAACATGCGTTCACCAAACGACGTGCATGGATGAGTATCTGCGCGCGATTTGCGGGTACGCTCACAAAACGACGTACCTGTACAGGCTTTTGCGCGCGGATGGCACGCAAACTCAGGGAGGGACTTCAAAGTGTTATCAGGGAAGTCACTATCGGATCATAACTGCACTGAAAAAAAAACTGAAAGTCTCCCCCCTTCTCAACACTGGAAAATTTCAGAATGTACTGGAAATTCGTTTTTTCAGTACATTCACTGGAATTTTACGGGTTTTCCACTTGAAAATTCGAGTTTTCGTCATGAGATTCCAGTGAATTTGCTGGAATATACCAGCAAATGTACTGGAATTTTCCGTGTAATGTAGGGTAGAATGGGGCGAGGCAGCCAATCGCTTCTTATTCCCACAGTGGTTGTTCAAATCGCGCATGTTGTTCATTCTCTGGCAACTGAAGTGCACTCGCCCAACGACTCTACATCAGTAAGTGCGCGCGATTTGACCAACCACTGTGGGAATAAGGAGTAATTGGCTGCCTCGCCCCATTCTACCCTGCTGTTCAATAACTTTCAGTGAAGATACTGGAATTTTTCAGGAAACGTTCTTTACAGCGTAGAACGTGATATGAGTTCCATTAAAGTCGGATCATAAGGAGCAGGAATATGTATGATCGCAAAGTCACGATTTGGAAAACATTTTCCTACGCCCCTCCCGTTCTTCTGTAACAATCAGCTTGGATCTCAAATGGCAACATCACCGACCTCGCATTCAACCCTGGTAAATTTCATGATGATCGGATGAATAGAACCGGAGTTCGTACGTCCGTACGTACCAACAGACAGACAGACAGGAAGACAGACAGAATACAGACGGACACGGATTCAAATTTCCTCCCTGAGTTCCAAGAAACATTTCAGTGTAAGAAATTTTCATTCTGGGAACGAAAAAATTTTTCGGCCCCCAGAAACGATCACAAAACTTCTCCTCAACGAGGAAGCGATGGATGATTGTGTGAATAAATGAATAAATAAATAAATCAATAAACAAATGAATGAATAGATCAATGAATGAATGAATAAATGAATGAATAAATCAATCAATCGATCGATAAATGAATAAATAAAAATTTTCTGTGCCTGCCATGACGGCGTGAATGCCGTAAACCAGGGACTCAGCCGGATAATGAGCTGCTCCGTTGCCCGCCGTCATCGCGAGAAGGTGCCCTGGTTGCAGACACAGACTGCCGGGATTAGGAGACCTTGCATTACTCCATTGTAGTGGTTTTTTGTGATTCGACCTTGGGATCATCTTGACCCAGACTTAATGAAGTTGCAAGAACTCTTGATTCGCTTTCATCACCTTCGGAAACATATAGTGATGGTGATATCTCTCATTCAGCTTGATTTGAACTCAAAATGGTCTTGACCATGACCTGATGAGATCAAACAGACACCGGATACGTGCTCAGTGACCAGGAAAACATATAGGCCGTCATGATATTTCCGCTTCAGCGAATTTCTTCAATTTGACCTTGAAATGAGCTTGACCTCGACCTGATGGGACCAAACGGAACCCGGATTCATGTTCGGCCACCCCTGGAAACATTCAGGTCATCATGATATCCCCGCTTCAGCGAATTTCTTCAATTTGACCTCGAAATGACCTTGACCTCGACTTGATGGGATCAAACGGACCCCGGATTCGTGTTCAGCGACCCCCCAAAACATATGGGTATGGTAGTCAAGCCCGTCGGAGTGAACACTTTTTTTGTGGGGCTGTGTTACCTTTTATACGTATAATATATGTATCATACTTCAGAAACCTCACTCGACATGTCAAATTCCCAACTTTGGTGCGAACTGAAAATTTATGTACGACGTGTTTTTTTGTTGTTGCAAGATCTGCGAAGGGATTTGCTCTTGTGTATATTTGACGAGTCTCTTTTCAAAGACTAACAATGGTCTGACATCATGTTCACATTCCAAACCCCTCGATATCTCCTCTCAGAATCTTTCAAGTCTTGATGGAATCTCTCACCCCGATCCTCACTGGAGTCCCCCAGATGGAGGAAATGGATCTTCGAATTCATCAAACATCCCATCTTTTGGTAGTTTCCCAACAACCTGTTGACAATATTCTCGTAATCAGGGTATTTGTTATTTCCTAAGAACTTTTTCTAAATTTCTTTGAAACTACTCCAAGCGGCTCTCCTATTGGATGTCATCCTCATTTCGAATTCATCATCTTCCATCCGTTTCCTTATTTGAGGACCATCGAAAACATCTTCATTGATCTCCGCTTCAGATATATTGGGGAATTTCTCAAATATGTACATGAAAGCATTGCCCTCAGATGCCCTCATCGCTTTAATAAGCTGCTCACATAAGCCGAGTTTAATATGTAGAAGTAGGAGGATCACTTTGTGACTGGAAATGAGACTCTCTTGAACTTTATTCATAGATCTCGGAGTCAATTCTTGCCTGAGTGGTCAGTCTTTCTCTACGTAGTGTTGGTCACAGGCACGACTGTCCCACTCACAAAGAAAACATGGATACTTTGTGTTTCCACTTTATTGACCTAATAAGATACTAGTTATTCTCAAATCTCCAACTAATTGCCATTCATGAGTACCATACTTCAATTTCTCGAGTAGAAAATGAAGATTATTGTATTTGTTCTTCAAGATAACTGAATGACCAACCGGTATGGGGGCATGAGTTTTTTCATTATCAAGTCAGACGGCTTCCAAACTTCCCATTGACGAATCAATAAATAGTCGCCAGTCGTCAGCTACATATTAAACACTTTCATACTCATTTATCAGTCCTTCAACATCATTGCAACAAACCTAACCCTTCGCTGTAGAGGAAAATTTCCGGAATGGGCGATCCCGATGACGATAAGAACTTACTCGAGTACCTGGGGCTAAACAATTCTTCTCTCTCAATCTAGAAGCTACGAGTTCTGAGATTTCTTTCGAAAGTCCTGCGTCTCGAATCCAGTCACTCAGCTCTTCCCGAGTCAAACCATGGGAATTTCCTGGTCGACCATCTTCTGATTCTTGCCATTCATTCAGATCCTCAGCTTGCTGATTTTCGAATCATTTAAATGACATTCTTGTATCAGTATCATTAGCTCCGGTTTCAAGACAGATTCCATCAGTAGACATCTGATGTTCATTTCCAACCTGTTCGATGTTGATCAATACAGTATGAGTCACAGATTGAACAGATGCATGAGATATTCCAGAATTCTTCTGTTTGTTGGACCCAGATGTATTGGTCGAGCAGAAATAGCAATCAGTGCCATGATCTTCTGACTCTCGCCAAATCGTAGGAAAAGCGAATATCCGTTTCTTTTTTCCCGTGATTCACAGGGAGCAAGTGACGTATAATATTTTTCGAGTCCAAGAATTGTCTATTCTACTGATATCTATTTTGAAGCAGTTTTCGTAATGTGTTACAAGTACATTTGTCAATTGCCTTCCCTGATTTGTGATGATATATTTCCCACAAACAACACAAAAGTTGTTGAATTGCTAATAACACGGGGTAACCGTTGAACTTGTAGCATTTGACTCTGACAGGGCCAAGTTCCATACCAAATGAGAGCTGTGGTCGCATGATGACGACGATGACGGGCCCGCTTGCTCACCCTGACCGATCGCCGAAACTGGGTTTCCGAGTCTCTGCATCGTACTTCTCTCTGTGCCTGCCATAATGGCTTGAACGCTTTCATCCAAGGACTTTGCCAGTGACCTGTTGCCCGCCGTGACCACGTGAAGATGCCTTGGAGGTGGCACAAACAATTTTGGTCCACGATATGCTTTTTCATAGCATATTATGTGAGTGATGAGTCATGGTGTCTAAGTGACCTGGGAAATGACTCTATTGGTCGAATATCAGTTTATCTTTCACGATGAGAATATTCAACAGTTCAATATGTATCCGTAAGAGAGGGGCCCATGCAGTAGGCACAGATCCAAAAAAACGGCTTCACACGGGGACGTAAAAGTACATACATGTGACAATATGCACGTATCACATGTTCCGGGTATATACCATTGCATTGGTATGGGTGAGGCGGGCGTTTTAGATCTGTGACCACTGGGCCCATGGTCTGAAATTCGAAGTCGGTCGAATATCAAAGTTATATCTCCAGAATATGATACAACATCATATAGATATTGTAATATTGTCAGAATGTTCTGGAGATAACGCTGAGACATTTGTGCTATGTGGGTAACTCATTCGACTTCTCATTTTCCACTAAGAACCAATCATTTGACGGAATCACATCCACCAAAATCGTAATCAGCTAACCCTAAGCCATGAAAGTCAACTAGTTTTAAACCTGTTCCTAGCGAAGATATCAGCTGAGAAGTCAAAAAAAAGATCCCGCCTTTATATGACCTCCAAATGGCCTTCGAAGGTTGTTTTGACTGACGAGCCAATGGCGTATCTGGATGTGAAATTGTCCGTTCTTTCAGAATCCGGGGTCAAGAAAATCATATCACGTGGTTTAAGGTGTTTGACCTTCATTTGATCTTGATCCTGACATGATGGAGTCATGTCGACACCGGGATCGTAATCAGCGACCCCAAAAACACAGCGGTCAACCACAGTGAGAGATGCTCCACCTTCATTTCATTTTGTGGCCCTTTGTGATTGATAGAACGTACAACTCCTTCTGCCAACGTATGTCTACGTACAACAAGTATTTCGTGAATGAAAATTTCGAAAAAAAGGATTATTTCTCAATGTTTTCAGGGTTTTGTACACCATACGTTCGACACTATTCGAAACGAAGTTCAGAACAGAGTCCAACGTTAGAGTCGATACTGGCGCGTATACGCTCAATGTTTCATTCAAACTTATCTTCGCTGTTTGTTCAATCATTTTTTCATCACAGTTATTCACTGGTTATGTTTCCAGTCTGTCCAAGAGTATAGTGGTGCTTGGTGAGTACCTTGGGGAAAATATATACAAATGCATTTTCGAACAAGAAATGAGGTTTACTGATATAATATTTCAAACCGAAATAATATTCACCTTCTCGTCCATTCGAAAGTTGATTTTCACATTGTAATTGTAATATTCTTGCACTGATTTCCCTTTTCAAATACTATGGAAAGTGATCCATACGATTTCATGAAATCAATACCTAGATCTCCATGTTTCAGTGTTTCGAAACATCAACGATATTCGTCAGTATCCTCGCCCAAAAAATATGACGAGATATAATTTGTTTGACTTTTATCCATTTCCATCCTCCTATCGGACATACTATTATGAATTCTTGATATTGGGGGCATTCAAGTTTCATACATGGGTAAAGTTTGCCATCACTCTATACTTCGAAACCCACTGAAACTGTTTTTGTTCCCCATACATTCAAACTGTCACTTGTAGGAATTAGTAATTGATTTTCTACGTCAAAAGAGAATCACTGATCTTCTCATCCCAAATGGGTGGAGGAGACTGATTCACAGACGGATCAAACGTTCGAAATACAATATGGAAAAAAATATTTTTTATCGACCAATCACTATGTAATCCATTCGATTCATATTCTCATAGACTTTGTCATATATTTGGTATTATTTTCGCTGACGTTTTCTTACAAATCATGTGACATATGAACATGCATGTCAATTTCCTGAAGATCTGCATTCGAATATGAAAAGTATCTTTCTGAAATTGGAGATAAGGTATGACAACAGTCGTCTCCACCGGATGTGATCAATTTACCAAAAGAATCCATTTTTGTGTACCAGTATGTTTTTTTTCGACTTTAGTATTGGGTGGGAAGATCGGTTCTATGTATTCTTACATTGCCCCCTGGAAAAAAAATAATTACACGTTCAAATCGGTGTTTTTGTTTGAGGAAAGCTAGCATTTTCAAGATGTGTTGGAAAGTTTCAAACGTCCCGCGAGAATCATTTCGAAGACCGTGTACTACACCGCAGTCATTGGTACTGAGATATTTGACAAGTATGACCTTCGAATGAGATTGATCGAGAATCAAATTCATCGCGATTTGAATTCAAGTGAAAACTGTTGGGGTAACAAACTTGTTGTGTGTGAAATTCTCTGCAAATCTGATTTTTGTATCGTAATTGACATGAAGGTCTCAAATGATGACTTTGACAATCCTCTTGTCCAAGCTGTTGAGGACATGAAATCACAGGGAATGAACGGTGAGTATCTAATTTTCATACTCTGAATTCTCGTAATATTCGAATGAGTCATGACTTTATTTCCCTCTTCGAAGAACTGTTACGATCCCTTAATGATGGCTGGAATTCTGTATTGTGTAATGCACTTGATTCGGCGGAGAGTGGTCCGAGCGAAGAAAGCCCAAAGAAGAAGAGGAAGCTCGATGATGATTATCATCGACGGTAAGACCCTTATACGTTCTCAAGTCAAACTGTCTAGCGTCACTTCACTCGTGTTCTCATACATATAGAATCTCTGATTTTACAATGAAATCTTGTTTCACGATAATTGGATGAGAATGATTCCATTCTACAGAAAATATTGTGCGAGGGAGTCGTGGTGTCAACGAAAGAGATGAGAGAAAGGACAGAGTTGTAAGAATCAGTGAACAACAACCTGAGTATAGAGAAGAATATCAGCAACAACAACAGCAAATGGAGACTGGAGGAAAGTCATTGGAGAAAGGTGTGGCTACAATGGGTGAGGGAATTTCTATATTGTCCGAGAGAGTGAAATATTTTGGACGGTTTGGTGTTCGCGGTCGCGAATTGGAAAAGAAATTCGAAAACCCACCCGAGGGATGGGATCACGCGATATTGTTAGAGGGGGTGATACGCGATTTGCGTAGTAAAGTAGTGAGTACGGTCGGTGACGATTGCTATCTGTCCCAATTCAGGGAAATTCAACAAAGGTGAAGCCGGAATTTTCAATAAATTTATGAAATTCGATTAGTTCCGTGGTACAGAGTAACGGAGGGTTTCGTTGCTACTGTGACCACTGTCAAAGTTCTTGCTGGTAAAGGAAGAGTCAAACACAATTTCGAAAATATTGAGAAACAATCGATTCTCATCATATCGAACAGAGATACAATTTGTCTTCCTCGATCAATCGTCGATGCTCGTGCTTACGTTGAGGAGGGAGAAGTTCGTAGTGGTGATCTTCACCGTAATTGGATAAAAATCAGAAATCGTGGAGAGGAGTACCAACGGGAGGGAGGACTCGAATTAGTTTCAAATGCCGATGTCAAAATACCTGGAGGAGGATGTGGGATGAGAGAAATTCGAAAAATTCAAAGATTTTCATCGGGGGAATGTTCCGCTCTCGTTATACACATGGGATCATTTGGAAAGACTGATTTCCTGTATACGATGAGTTCAATGAAATTATTTCTGCTGGTTCGAATAATCAGCATGGATTGAATATTCTTTACTATGAAAATTGTGACGTGGTATTTTTCCAATACCTCGTCACATGGAATTTTGTAATCTTCTCTCTCTCGTCGATGTCGAAAATCGAAATTGTAGTCGTCAAGAGAGACTCTCATTATAATTTTATAAGAAATTTGCATTGTATCGAGTCTCTCAAGGATGTTACAGCCGTGTGATTGCCGACTGATACAAATTTGTATGCTTTCTCGCTTTCTTTTTTCTTTTCTTTCCCTAGCTGCTTGGTATGCTTTTGATTTGATTCGATTTGATTTGATTTATTTTACGGGCTAAGATGCCCTTTAGGTACAAAAGTATGTAAACAATATCATGGCGGTTAACAAAAGAAAATTTTCAAATAAAGTACTAAAAAGTAAATTACAATAAGACACGGTGTAAATTATCACGAACCTTAAAGTATAGATGTGGAATAATACATAAATTATAATCTCATACTCTTCTTAGAGAAAGCCTTTTGGGCCGATTTTTTGAAGATTGATACTGACCCCGAAAAGAAATCAAGATCATCTTTATATGAGTTTGCCAAGCAACAGATTCGGTTGACTGGATCAGAATAAAAATAATGTGAAGTGAACATCGGAATATTGAAAAGCGAAGGCTTTCGTAGAGTTCTAGATGGTACATTGAAGTTCAAAAGAGAGAGTAGTTCAGGACTCTGAAAATACGTCACGTCGATGTATTTTCTTTATATGCTCATGTTTTGAAAAAAACGGCTTTCCCGATCAGTCATCCGCGTTTGTACGTTGGCAAAGGTTGTGATAGTATCGTTGGCCAGAACAATGATATTTCAAAGATTCAGGGTATTATTAAGTGTTATGTCCCTTCCTCCACACAACTTGCTCCATCCCGTACTACCTATTCGTGTACATGGTAAACTCGTGTTCTCTCTCTGTCGTACCTGCTGTGAAGAGATGGTACAGGCATCATGCACTCACGACGATGCGAGAGACAGAGAACTCGAAGGGACTTGGGTATCCCATGAATTACACAAAGCTGTGACGATGGGATGCCAAGTTATTGCCATCCACGGAATCTGACAGTACGAGACAACGCAATATAACCCGGTCACTCAAACAGGTGGTTATTTCACGGGCTATATTAATTCGTCTTTGAAAATCAAACAGGAAGCGAGTGGGTGGCCAGAAGAATGTATTGATGACGAAACGAAGCAGAACTATATCCGATATAAAAGAGGCGAGAGAATTGATCTTGATCCTGAAACTACTTCGAAAACCCCTAGTTCCAGATCTGTGGCCAAGCTTCGCCTCAACTCGTTTCGGGGGAAGTTTAGTCGAAGAGACAATCTTTTGAGAACTGATATTATAACATCACGAAAATCAGTTGTTGAAAAATTGCCCGATAGTAAATACGAAGTATTTGGTTTGTTACTAGTGAACAATGAAGTAATGTACATGAGTTGGAAGTACAGAGACGAATCCCTCGAACCTAGCACGCAAAGGAATGTAGTTATCGCAGCGTACACTACGGCCCATGCTCGTTGAGAATTATATAGTTATCTGGAGCGATTGAGTCGACGTGTGTTGTATTACGATACAGATTCTTGTATCTATGTGCCGGAGGGCGTGGATGGAGAACCCCTTTTAGGGAATTTCCTTGGTGACCTTACGGATGAACTTGGTGGTGTTGACATAAGATCTTTTGTCTCCGGAGGGCCTGAATTCCATTCGTGAACTGTTGAAATGCCCAATGGTGGAGAAAAAGAATGTAGTAAAATCAGGCGAATCACCCTCAACTGTAAGGCTCGTGGGAAAATAAATTATCGTACCACTCGATCTCTTGTGGTGGATGAAACCGATCCGTTTCGAATAGATTTCCGGGCAATGAGGAGCACCCTTCTATCAAGTTATCACACGCGATGGAACAGAAATTTGTAAGGCTGCATCCTCCAAAAAACGTAGAGTTAAAGGGACCTTTTCAACCTTTCCTTACGGTTTCAAAGAATAAGAGAGTGAATTCTGTTTATGTTTGAGAATTGAAATCTTTCATGGATATTCTCAAGTATGTGAGCCAATGAATAATTCTTCTGTTTCAGAAGATCAACCACCAACACTCAAACAACTGAGTTGGGTGATACTTCTCAACAAATTTGTCAGGAATGGGAATTGGAAGGAATCTTTGTATCTGAACCAGGAACGGAATGATATACTATACATGGTAGAGAAGGATAACCGTACAATTGAAGGGTACGAAGATTTCGGACATGCTCAACCAATAGACGATTTTGTATTTCCCATAACAACCCGTGAAATATTATCAATGTTCTGTATAGATGCTCCGATGAGTTTTTATAGTGAAGATGTTTCTAGTTCCAATGAGGAATAATACTTGGACATGTACTTCGAATGTTTGTGAATTTATGTCAAACTAATTTCAAGATATTTCTCTAAAGATCTTTGTAGATACGATTTTGATTTCAAACCAATCGTAATAATTTCTGTTTATTCTTTGAAATTGGTCCATCAACAATTCATTCTTCATTCAAATGAATATTGTAAATCGAATTTTTTCCTAGGTTTCATCCACATCTATCCTATCCATTCGAAATCATAGAGGGATTTCACTTGAACTTTCAAGACGTAGTTTCAAGACTCGAGCGATTATTCGGGCGATCCCCGACCAAAACTCGTAATTATCGATGACCTTTTGCGCGAATCATCAAACAATACAGTTGTAGATTTGTTCACTAAGAGAAGTCATCACAAGAATTTGAGTGTGATTCGCATGAGACGAAATATATCCCACCTGGGGAAAGGACAACGAGACATTCCTCTGAACGCAAACTACATTGTGATTACAAAAAATCCACGGGATTGTACTCAGATTCAACATTTATCTCGACAAGTATGTCCGTGGAATCCAAAATCTTTATAAGAAGCCCACACAACACACGAGTCCCATATGAATTCGAAATATATATCCGATTTTTCCAATTCTAATAGAATCACATTGAGTGAATTCGTGAAGAAGTGTCATAGAATTAATTTGATTTGGACCGAGTTCTGCTGGAATTGTTTCGGAATCCATATAAGAATTCTCTGAGTATTCAAACAGAATTCGAAGGCAGTACTCAGAGAATATCCGTTATGTCCGCCTGAAAATATCCGTAACGGACCTCATGGGAAACCACGATGTATTTCGGAAATGACACCGAAACTCAGATTCAATCGGGATTTTATCGATTTGTTTCATAACCCGATGCATCCGATGAGAAATATGTGAGTGAATTTTATCGGAAGCAAGTCGGTGGTGAGTCGGGGAACTCGGAAGAGGATTGATGCGGTTTCAGAGGCATCGGAAGTTGCCAAAGGTAGAGCGATTTTACGGAAAGTATCGGGATATGTCGGACATCTATCAAGTAGATCGGATGCTGAACGGTATATGGTCGGATATTTGTAGGGCCTTTCGGGATTTACTGGAATGATTCGGGATTATATCGGAGTGTTCATGACATCTAGAGGGGTCTCAAGCTACGGTTTCGGTATTATTCGGAAAATTCTCCGACCGGTCGGAATTCCATCCGGAGAATATCGTGCACGCATCGGAAACATGTAGTTATGTTCGCGAACACTTCTGTCATAAATCGGAGATATCGGACGACGAAGGATAGTCCATTTAGCACACTTCGGAAGTTGTCGTAATTTATCGGATATTCATCGGCTCGATCAGTCGCAGTTCGGAATGTTTTCGGAAATGGGTAGGGCCTCTCAGAATTTGCTGGAATGATTCGGAATTACATCGGAGTGTTTACGACATCTAGAAGGGTCCGAGGCTATGGTTTCGGTATTATTCGGGAAATCCTCCGACCTGTCCAAAATGAAGTTCGGCAATTTGGGAATTATCGGGATTTGTCGGAACACATCGGATATTGATCGATTGGGTTGGATGTGGATCGCGATGTAGTCGGCGAGGTGTGGAAGTTGTTGGAGCTTCATCAATCTGATCGGAATTGCGTTGGGGCATACATCTCTCAGGCGATTTAGAGGCTGCAGTTAGAAAATTGTTCAAAACTTTTCAGACTCTTCAAACTTTGATCAGCACACATCACCGTGGCATCGGTGAGAAGTCATGATATTCGCGAATCATTTCGGAGGGTATTGGATATATCAAGGAATTCAGAGTAGGCAATCTGGCATCCTTCGGGATTTGTCATAATTTGTTGTCGTTTATGGTGTCAATGTGCTCGGAATTAGTATTTAGTCGAACCGCAAAATGCTTTATAAATGATCACATTTCTACTGGCATGTCACCTCATCTGGAGGAGCCAAGAACTATAAGCACTCCCTTCTCACGCAATCTTATTCATTTCACAATAGTCATATATCTATATCGTGAACACGGCAACAAGTGCGGTTGATATTTGTAGAAGACTGGCATGCACGTGGCTTATCATTTTCCCATAAATTGTTGTTCAAAACCCTATCAAGTTATTTCACTTGTATTGGCAAATGACATGAAAGTAGGTCTAGCTAAAGCGTCTATCTGTAATCTTGTTTAATTCTGATTGTACAAGTTCATACATCATCCGTATATCCCACCATATATTGCTGAAGCTGAGAGTCATAGCAAAATGTCCAGCATGCGTTGAATACACCCCAAACTTTTTCAAAATTCTTGAGAGCATCAGAATATATTGTATAAGTACCTCTCATATGTGTACGATATGATTCCGAGAACGCCATCACTTTTCCGAACATTTTCCGGAAACCTCGACGCAATACCTTTCGAACTTGGTCATTCTGATGATCGTGAACGCTGCTCCGATAGTTTCTCGAAATATCCAACAGTTATCCGAACGATTGAAGAATACATAATACATTGCAGTTGTAATATTCCACGTTGAATTCACCCCAATATTCCCCACAGATATACGATACACTTGCGATATTAATCCGATGAACTATTGGATGAATAATTTCTTGGATCGATTCAACACAGAACCGATTGTATCCCGATGGTGCAAAAAAATACAACAGATTCCCGATACCTATCTGAACAACCCACGAATTGACAATCAGCAATAACAATCCGATTAGCAACCGACCAGATTCCGATCCTATATAACCGATAAGAATCCGATGAATTCTTAAGATAACGTTCCAGGGATGAATTCTTAAGATAACGTTCCAGGGATGAATTTTCCGATATGTTCCCAAGAGATTCACGATTCTTATGCGATGTTTATGTACGTTGAGAAACCGACAATACATCGATGTACCCACGATATCATCTCAATTGAATATTATGAAAAACATTTCCCGATTCAAACAACACCAACCATTGATAATTCCGATATAACTATAAATCGCTTTTCAAATCCCCCGATATTAATCCTACATTTTTCTGATATATTACGAACGGGAAAATGATCCCCGATATGCAACTGACAGTAATCCAACACTTGCCGAATGCTGTTTGAAATTATTGAAAACAGATCCGATAAACTTCCGACACGTTTACAATGTGCTCACTATATAACCGACAAGTCTGCGATAGATGACGACTTAAATCTGATGAAGTATGATGTCGGGATTTCCCATGAGGGGGTATTGAAATAGGATCAGAATTCAATTCAGAGAATGATTGAAATGGATTCTTATGAATAGTTCGCAGAGTACACGTTCAGAATTCATCTTTCGGAATTTTGTAGGTTATGTCTTTCAATGTTGAGATGTATTAATTCTACTCACCCAGATGCGAATGATAATACCATAGATATTTGTTGATATCTATGAAATCTGCATATACACATGAAATGGTTACAGCAAAGGAATAGATTACAGGGTAGAAATAACTGAGAATTGTCTTTTCTTTGATTGGTAATGGTATTCAATACAAGCGCATAATTAATGATCTCCTTTGGATTTTGAGATTAGGTTTTATATACATTCTGAAGAATGGTCTCGATGTAATCTTCGTTAAATTATTTGTGGCTTTTGGAATGTATAATATTCTCATGATTTTGATCATTTTGCATGAGGCTTGTTCGGTACATAACCTCAAAATGTTGATATATCCTCAATTCGGTATGAAGTCTAGGGGTTCACCATACAAAATTTCTCTCCGCGTGAAAAAAATATAAGGCGTTTTGAATATCTTGAACATTTATCCAATACATATTCGATTATATACTGTAGAAAAAGCTCATGAAACATTTCAATTTAACATCCGGGAACAATTCATAATAAATTCTAAATATATTTTGATTGGAACTCAAAATGACTTCTTTTAGAATTGTATGGTGAATACAATTGGTTATGGAGATGGATTCTTTTCGAACGCATCTGATATGTCGATTGAATACTATTACGAACAGTTCAGGGCGAACATAACCGGTATTTTCCTTGAACTTCCTATGGATCCGTTTTAAATACTCTCGATGTTCGTGAAGAACTGTTTCGAAAATCTTGGTATTCTTAACGAATTCTTATGGAATAACTTGTGTTGTCCGGGGCGTACAGAGACGCGACGACTGTACCTCACGGATATTCACTTCTGGACTTGGAACAATCGAAACCAGACGAATTTAGATTCCGTCCTCGCAGGTGCCCCACGGATCCTCTACATCACGCATATGTACCACGTACAAGGACATCGTTGCCATAAAATGATTTGTAGTTTATCGGAAGTTATCAGTTCATATTTGTGAACGTGATGGCTCACTTAGTCATTCATACAGCGAAGAAACGAATTGAAGAGGAAAACGCAATCATATTGCAAACTCTTGGTCACTTGGATAAGAATCAACACATTGATTTCACGATCATTGGGGAACGAAACTATAAAACGTATTCGTGAATGTGTGCTCAACACCCTCTTAGGAAACATACCTCTGAGTAGTGACGAATAGAAGAAAATTTCGAACTACAAGAATATTCTACTTCGTATAGCGAGTTCTCGTGGGAGTTCACAGAGTAAAAAGCGTATGATTATGCAGAGTGTGGAGGTGATTTCTCGCCTTTTTTGATAGCGCCTTTGCTTGGATCATTATTTTCCGACGTATTGATTAAAACTATTACTTGATTACAAGATGGCGTACGGACAGAAAATGGTTTTGATTTCACCTGAAAGCTTACAACGTCGAAGAATTCATCATTCCGACATGACCAACGATCAACAACATCACATTGAACAAATTTTTGACCAACCTCTGATTTAAACACCGGGTGATCCAGCGACACGCCTTGATATTGGAATGAGTAAAATGTTGAACGTTCCTGACGACAGATATGCGAACGATCGTTGGAAAGAATTTCATCAACTTCTACAAAAATACTTATTCCTCATGCGGGGACGTGAAAAACATATCAATAGTCAAAGAAAAGACGAAGAAGGAGATGAAAACATTCGACGGTAGTAAGATTTATCACTCGATTATGGGAAGTGTACCTAAATTTCATCCAAAGCGAGCACAATTTTCGGTAGGCATATACATGATTCTCCTGATCAACATCGTATCAAATGGGTCGAATGAGGTATCGCGACTATCGATGGAGAAAAGATTCCAAATTCAAATATCGTGTATTTAATGAACGATGCATTACGATGCAGAAAATCTGTAACAGCCATTGGCTCTGAACAATTTGCTAAGTTTCCGGCCTGACCAAGAAAAACAACGTTTTTAAGAATTTTTTTTTTTTTATTTCTCAACATAATCTCCTCCAAGGCTGATACATTTATCATAGCGGTGTTCTAGTCTACTAATGCCATCTCTATAGACTGATTCGTCAAGCTCCTCAAAATACCCATTTACAGCTTCGATTACTTCTTCATTGTCCGCAAATTTCTTACCGCCAAGCCATTTTTTGAGGTTAGGAAACAGATAATAGTCACTCGGGGCTAGGTCTGGAGAGTAGGGAGGGTGCGGCATCAATTCAAACTCCAGATCGTTGATTTTAGCCATCGCAACGATTGACGTGTGCGCTGGTGCGTTATCGTGATGAAACAAGATTTTTTTCTTCGCCAGATGAGGTCGTTTAATTTTCACTTCGTGGCTCAAACGTTGCAATAAGTCTGCGTAGTATTGACCAGTGATAGTTTTACCCTTTTCAAGGTAATCAATGTATATAATACCTCTTGCATCCCAAAAAACAGTAGCCATAACCTTGTTCGCCGAAAAAATTGTTTTTGCCTTCTTTGGAGTTGGTTCCCCTGGTCCAATCCACTGTTTAGACTGTTCTTTGGTTTCAGGAGTGTAGTAGTGGACCCAAGTTTCGTCAACGGTTACGAATCGACGCAAAAATTCGCTTGGATTACGCTTATACAACGCCAAATTGGCGGTAGAAATGTTCTTTCGAATCAATTTTTGGTCGACTGTTAGCAAACGCGGCACCCATCTTGCACAGAGCTTTTCCATATACAAGTGTTGGTGCAAAATATTTTGTACACGTTCATATGACATCTCACAGGTCTCAGCTATCTCACGAACTTTTAATCTGCGATCTTTCAGCACTATTTGATGGATTTTTTCGATCATATCTGGAGTTGTGACCTCAATGGGGCGTCCTGAGCGAGGCTCATCAGAGGTGCTCACACGACCCTTTTTAAACTCGGAAACGCACTGCTTAACGGTTGAATATGATGGGGAGGATGTCCCCAGTGTTGAGTCCATCTCTTCTTTAATTTCCTTCGGCGTTAACCCCTTCAAATAAAAGTATTTGATGACAGCACGATTTTCCAGCTTTTCCGTTTTTACGAAAAACACAGAGGCGTCTTGGTCAGCGTGCTCTCAAAACTAAACTAACATGGCGATCGGACTGAAACTACAGCTACAAGCTATCTAAGGATGGTACTATAGAACGCCACCTCAAGGTAGGCCTAGTGGCGCCATCTCTTGGTCAGGCCGGAAACTTATCAATCCACCCTCGTACGTACACCCCGGTTGTACATTGGTCATATTGAATATTGGAGTGATAACAAACAGAAGCCAATAACTCCTTTGATTAAATCACGGGTTGAAAGAAGCGTAAATAGTGAACGAAACTCAGCATCAAAGGATAGTATACAAGAACACGATTCAACGACATATGAATCATCAAATACTAGTGTATGTGTGAGAAGTGAATCAGGAGGAGGTACAAAGAGGAAGGTTCGAGCATCGCCTCATCAGTTGCTGAAAGACTATCAGGAGAAGACTACGTGCATGGAAAAAGTTGAAATGTTAACTAAATCTTGACCAAATGAATTGGTTTGTTGAATTTTACTATAACCCTTCGCACTACACAGGATTTTCCGCTGAAGAAAATCTCTTGCGCGCGACAAAAAACAAAGCTACAAAAGATGAAGTAACAAACTGGTTAAATTATCAAGATGCTTTTACTTCACAAAAATCCATACGAAAAAAATTTCCACGCCTTCACTATAACGTAACAAACATAGATGACGTTTGGGAAGCAGACTTAAGCGGTCTCATGAATTTGAAACGGACAATGATGGTTATTGCTACATAGTAGTTATCGATGTACTCAGTAAATACGTTTGGGTTGAACCCTTGAAAAATAAGACTGCAAACTCGATAGCGACAACATTTGGGAAAATTTTCGGAAAAGCTCAAGGAAGAATACCTGTTCTCCTGCATACCGGTGTAGGTGATGAGTTGATTGGTCCAGTGACACAAGAACTCTTGAAACGTAGGAATATACCCAGGTAGCACAAGCACGTTCTGAGAATGTTCTGAGAATGTACGTTGAGGATATTCGAATATTCTATGGAGATTCTTATTGCGTGCGAATATATTTTACGCACATTTTAAGAATGTCCGAATAAAACTGTTTCAAATATCCTCAGAATATTATGTCACGAATATTGTGGGAATATTATAAAAAAATGTTGTCAAAATAGAAATTCCTGCCAATATAACTTCTGTTTGTAACCGAAAACTAATTCACAATCAATATTTTTACTCATTAAACATCTGTCATCATGGATTTTCAGCAATATTATGGATTCACATGGATGGGTGAGATGCTAATGATCGCATCAAGCAATCATAATATATACGATATTTCTTAATATTTTATTACTCTTTCGTTGATCATTTTTCACGCATGACGCTCTGAAAACATCCGTAATAATCACATTTATAGATTTCTCATTCCCCAAATAAAAATAAAAATGATATATTCGTCAAGGGTCTGTAGCCTGTCAACAACATTATCCGCCATCACTGAATTAATGTCATTAAGATGCTTGTGCATGTGCTGCTCATCAATCTCCCTGCAAACTTTGTATGCATATTGTACGAACGTTCCTTGAATATTCGAAACAGTCCCATTCGAACGTTCTAAGAATCTTCTATGAATATTTACGAAGCTTCTACGCTCTTTGTGAGAATATTCGATACAGTACGTTTCACGGATGTTGTAAGAATATTCTCAGAATATTCTGTGTGACATGGGTATCATTCTGAGTGACACGTAATTCCGATGTCGAAGCAGCAGTGGTAGGAAGATTCAACAGAACTTTGAAAGAACGAATGTGGAGATACTTCACTTATAAAAATACTCATCGTTACATTGATGTCTCGCAACAAATCGTAAGGGCGTATGATAATACGATGCATAGGAGTATCAAAATGGTACCTGTTCTTGTAACTTTGGAGAATGCTCAGATGCCTCGTGCAAATATGCAGGACCTTCATCACAAATTTCAAGAACATGAACCTAAAAATATAGTGGTGGTGATCACGCTCGTATCAGTTGAACGAAAGTCACCTTCGAGATTGGTTACGAAGCGAATTGGAGCGGGGAAATATTTCGAGTGATTCGTGTTTTGGAGTGGAGAATACTACACGTTTATGAAATTGAAGATTTATCCGGTGAAATCATTGACGGTATTTCCTACGAAGAAGAACTTTCGAGTGTCAAAACAGAAGAATTCCATATCGATAGAATCCTGAAAACTAAAGGTCGTGGAAATAAAAAATAGTACTTCGTCAGTTGGAAAGGCTACTCTTCAAAGTTTAACTCTTGGATACCTGCGACGAACCTTAAGGATATAAAATCATTGAGAGGGATCGATCTTATCTCATTCTACCCAGCAATAGTAATATGGGGTATTCTCCCGACAATAAAACAATGTGCTTCAACACCGAATTACCGCAGAGAATAGATTTGGAAGGACAGTGGGAAGTAGCGTCATCTGGGATTCAGTTCCCTCGCACATTTTTACACATAAGGAAGAGTGAAGGAACAATAAAATATTATGAAATTGAGTCAAACACCTCAACCATCGCAACAGTATCTTCTGGGGTATTTAATGATATTCAAGAATCCGTAGACGTGTGTAATGATCTCATATCTCAGCATATAACTGAACATCTACCAATCGTATGTAAGAATGGTAACAGAATTCAAATTCAGAAAATATGTGAAGATTGTGAACACACACACTCGATAAAGTTCGACGATAAACTTTCCAGTATATTTTTATTTCACAAGAGTCAATTATATGATCAAAATGTCGGTATGAACCCGTCAAAACCTCAGCATTCTATCCGATATATTCGAATCAAAAAATATTAGTGGCGAAGTACCCTGCCAATTTATCATCAGCTCTTCCGGACAAAATGTTCATCTGTTGTGATTTATGTGAACTATACATTATTGGGGATGTAAAGCACCGTTGTTGCGTATAGTAAAAGTAAAAAGTCATGATTATATTTACGGTAGTAACCAAGTAGAAACATTTCCACGATTACAGTACACACCTTTGTTGAATACAGAATCCCACACCATACTGATGGATATAAGAGATCATCTCGGTAAATCATTCCCATTTGAAACTGTAACGTTGACCGTTCCTCTACATTTTGAGAAAAAGTTGATTAGAAAAAAAAATGAATCCATATCTTGATTACTGTGGAAGTCAAGTAAGAGGTGGTCGAGGAATTTCACGCGTATTTGTTGGATCATTGTATCAACGTTGACATGGTATAGGAAGATTCCTCAGTGGTTCATTCCGTCGAGCAATACCATACTTGATACGCGGTGCTCACACCCTAGGAAAAGGAGCAATGCCAACGGGGATTAATATAATTGATATGATTGAAGATGTTAAAAATCACACACGGTTTGAAACTGCTTCGCAAACACGGTTTGAAGAAGCTGATCGAAATATACGGAAAAAAGGTAAAGAAGGAATACATCACGAGATTGGAAATTTGATGAAAGGTTCCGGCTATGAAAGATTGTACACCGATACAGATATCCAGTCACATTCTAGATAACCAGTGTTATACAGTTCTCCTCCTGCGAAAAAGCGAGAAACCTCACGCGTTAAACGTCGGAAATCTACTCAAAAGAAATTGTTGAAAGAGAGTAAGATTCAATCGAAGAAAGAATCAATTCTCAAGAAGCTCCGAAAATCAGTTGAAAATTCGAAAATTAAGAGAATACATTTGAACAAGAAGAGAAAATCCACGAAACGCGGAGTGAGCGATATTTTTGGATCATGGCAGGGATAACCGTGTCTTTCCTACATACACATTCGGACGAGTGCATGGAATCTCAACTAGATTTGTTTCCTTCACCACCGACACAAACAAGCATAGAATATTCCCAATGGATTCATTACAAACCTGTGTCTTCTCTCACAGGCGACTCGACTATCGAATTTGTTATACCCGGTCATGGAGAGAAATATCTTGATCTCATTAACACTTCACTGAGTCTCCGCTTGAAAGTTGATGCTACCAGTGCAGATGGGAAAACTATAGGTCTTACTGGGCCGGTCAATGATTTATTGCATCCAATGTTGAATCAAGTGGACGTGTTCTTCAATCAGAATCTCGTATCACCAGCGAACAACGCATATGCCTACAGAGCTTATATCAAAGCATTATTAAACTATGGATCACCTGCAAAATCATCACATTCGACATCTTGTTTGTGGTACGAAGATACAGCTGATTACATAGACGATGAGCCAAGTACTGGTTTGAATTTCGGATGAGCGAAACGTTGGGGATATGTGATAAACTACACTTCTGATACGACGTGTGAAGATCAGCCCAGGAGTTTGATTTGCACACTCGAAAATTTCATCGCAAAGAACAGCATCGTATCCATTATTGAGAGTCGAAGTAAAATCGTTTACAATTCATAGTGGTGCAGTTGAAGAAACGTTAGATGATGTTATACTTGGACAATTACCTAAAAGAATTATCGTTGGATTCGTCGATAACAAAGCATTCAATGGAGATTATAAGTGGAATCCTTTCAATTTCCAAACGAACGGTATAAACTTTTGATCTGTATACGTTGGTGAAAAACAAGGGCCAAACAGACCGTCACGACCCAAATTCGATACCAATGAAAGATTGTACGTCGAGGCGTATCATACATTTTTTTCGGGAACAGGATCCCACTTTTTGAATAAAGGAAATTCAATCGGTCGAAAAGGTTGTAACAAAAGTGTTACCAGAAGAGGGAGAGAGGAGGAGGGGGTGCCAACGAGGAGGTAGAGGTGGTAGCAGCGGCGAGACTCATAATGAGTCAAGGCGGTGAAGGGCCTCCTCCTCTTTTCCTCTTGTACACTCGTTACGTAAGCACTTTCCTGGTCCTTGAGTAATAACGTGCCCCAAGAGGCAATCATAGACTTTTATATAAAGTCTCGAGTCAATAGAGTTCAAGTTTGGACGTTCATCGCCAGACACGACCAATTCACCTAGTGACGAGCCCCTCGGCGAAGATCCCCCTCAAAGGCGACCCTGAGCGCACAATAGAAAACAAGGCCGGCCAATTCAGCGAGACGAGACGACTCACCCACACACACCACACACACACACTCGTCCGCACACAAATCTTAGGCGGTAAGCTACATTGAATGTACCTACAACTCTCATTTGATACACGAATATAGACATATTGGTAATTACTACAACATATACTCGCAGTCTCTATTTCTCCCGACACCCCTTCCCCATGAAAGTCTCCTTTTAGTCAATCCATTATAGTGGCGCCCAACCAAAAAAAAACCACACATAGACACACAGAAACACGTACATACATACATACAAACGCGCATACACATTCTCACACACACATACATATACACAAGAACAAACAATAAGAAATCCATCTACTCCTATCCGAACCCTCACATCCACACGAAACAACATATAAATATGAACGGAGAGAAAATCTAGCTTGAATTCACAACAAAAAGTAAAAATTAATCAAAAACAGAAAAGACATAAATAGTAAGAAAAACCGAGTGAATCAAATCTAGAACCGAACGGAAGATTATCAGATTTAAAGGAAATTATATGTGTACAAATAGCATACGAAAATATTGAAACGTGTGTGTACGTGCATACATGCATGTAAGAAATCGTAGGAACACACGTACATGAATAAGCCTGGAATGTGAAGGAAGGCATACATATCACACAGAACGATATTCTACGCGCAAGAAGAAGAACAACCTTGAGTGCGGAGTAGAGTATCGTTGACGCGATAAGACGTGACACAAAGCGCAAGACATAAACAGCATTCCTGAGACGATACAAAGTATAAGAGAGCACATATAAACAAATCGAGTGAATAAATCGAAGTGTAAAATCCCTTGATAAATCAAAATTAAAGACGGATAATTTGAAAGTAATAGCACGAAATATTAAATAGTAATCAAGAGATGCGGTAGCGTCTCGACGCCAAGTATATGAAAAAACCGTGAAAGAAAACATGTGAAACGAAAAAGCAGAAGTCGCTCGCTACCGTGTATCTTTACGCCTGAACCAACATTTCGATCAGGGAACAGTTCAACACCAAAATTATGCAAATGCATTTTGTTCACCAATCTCAGGAACATAAATTCATCAGACTCTTTGGTCGACTGGAACTCTTCAAAATGATTATAATATATTTGCAGATTACACTATTCGTGGGGTGAGAAATGGGGTCGGTGCCGAATCAACGAAAAACCAAATCAACGAGAAGAAATTTACTAGCAGTATTAAGTTGTCATTTTGTTGCAATATGAAATGAAATTAGTCATAGATCATTGATTCAATTAAACGAAAATTCTTTATGTTAACCTATTCACTGCACCCGTTTATTACAGTAGACACGTAATTCATCATTCTGATAAAATTATTAATGATCTTCCTAATCGATCGGTACAATCAAACTGTTTCAAACGTCTGTAGAGAACGAAAATCGGTTCGTTGTTATCATAAACATAACCATACCATAATCATAAACATAACAAAGGGAAATTAAGTTCACCGTGGGGTTGTGTTAGCAAATCAATGTTTTTCACTTCTCGTTTAATTTAATCAATGATCTATGACTAATTTCATTTCATACTGCAACAAAATGACAACTTCATACTGCTAGTAAATTTTTTTTCGTTGATTTGGTTTTTCGTCGATTCGGCACCGACCCACAATCACAGCATCTTTTTGAAACAATTTTCATATGTGTAATATGATCTCAAACGTTTTTGTCATTCTGATGAAGATATATTCAATCAAAATTATTGACAAGTAGAATCACAGGAGATACAATGAAAATCCTCGTGTCCAAACTGATGTCAACTATATGCTCCATGAATTCTAATAACTCCAAACAATGAAATCATAAGATGCTTGCTTCTTTTCCTTCATTTATAATACTGATATAAATGAGAAACTCGTGGAAGCTGTTTAGACATTACCGAAGAGCTTCTTCCTCAGACTACAATGCACGATAGCTGGGAACATGTAACTGAAAAAGGATAGAATAAATGATGGTTATAAGAAATAATTTTTCAACAATGAATGAATAAACATGAGTTTGTTGTGACATATTCTTTTCATTAATGTAATTCAAACATTATAAATACAAAAACAAACTAAAGATAATTCATCAACTATCAGATGGCTACAACAAAATCAAAGATTCTTTGAAACTTATTTTTCAAACAATACAGTTTTCAGAGGCACTCAAGAGGTAGAGAAGTGAAGCAAGTCAAACTCTGAGCAGATTTCCTTCAGAGGCTGTGTAATCAATATAAATCTGGAACAAATGATATCCGGTGATGCACTTGATATTACGCATTGTTAGAAACTCCGAATTCCACGATGACCAAAATTTTTTGACAGTTGGAGGTTAATTTTATAAGTTCACAATTTAGCTTTGTAATAATCGATAGGAGGATTGAGAGTTTTCAACAATGTGTAATATCAAGTACGTAACTGCATATTATTCGTTTCAGATTTTTATTGATTACACAGCCTCCGAGGGAAAACTTTTCAGAGCTTGACCTGCTTCAATTCTCTACCTCTAAACGCAGGAGTACCTGGAAACTTTGGTCGAAAAAATATTTATATAAGAATACAAAATAATTCCTGAAATGATTCTAGCTTCAAGAGGTAAAAGAGGGATAGAAATCAAATTTTGAGCGAACTTTCTTTATAAGGTACGTAATTTACCTCTTCATGCTTGAGTACCATGAAGCTGAAACTAGCAGCCGTAAAGCTAGCAGCCAATGGTAGTAAATTCTAATCATACGTTGTTGAAGCTTTATTCACACCAGGAATCAATCGAATAACATCTCACTTTTAGGAGCTCAAATCGTCAATTAAAGTGGATGTAAAAAGTGATAATAGGCGTCTGCTAGCCTTACGGCTGTCAGTTTCAGTTTCATCTCAGTACCTGGAAACTTGAAGTGAAAAAAATCTTTATATAAAAATGAAAAAAGATATAGTTTTCAGAGGCACTCTAGCATCAAGAGGTAGAGAAGTGAAACAAGTCAAACTCTGAGCAGATTTCCTTCAGCGGCTGTGTGATCAATAAAAATCTGGAACGAATAATATCCACTTATGCACTTGATATTACGCATTGTGAGAAACTCTGAATTCCTCGATGACCAAAATTTTTTGACAGTTGGAGGTTAATTTTAACTTCACAGTTTAGCTTTTTAATAACCGATAGGAGAATTAAGAGTTTTCAACAACGTGTAATATCAAGTACATAACTGCACATTATTCATTTCTATTGATTACACAGCCTCCAAAGGAAAACCTCTCAGAGCTCGACCTGCTTCACTTCTCTATCTCTTGACGTTGGAGTACCTGGAAACTCGAAATGACAATAAGTCTTATATAAACATAAAAAACAACTCTCAAAGGGCCTCTAACTCTAAGAGGTAGAGGAGGCAAGGAAATCGAATTTTCAGTGAACTCCCTTCATTTCGCCACTTCTTGATGCTAGAATGCCCTGAAATTCAAAAACCAAGAATTATAAGTTAAATAAAAAATCCGATAAAACACCACTTTCGTGATAGAATAAGATAATAAACTTTTTCAAATTAACACATTTTTATAAACAAAAAGTGAAACGGAAATCTTTATTCTTTTCCTCCTCTTCCTTCTCCTTCTTTGTCTCCTTCTCGATCTCCACCGTTATTTCTGTTTCTGTCTCCGTTTCGGGTCGGTGCCGAATCAACGAAAAACCAAATCAACGAAAAAAAATTTACTAGGAGTATACAGTTGTCATTTTGTTGCAGTATGAAATGAAATTAGTCATAGATCATTGATTAAATTAAACGAAAAGTAAAAAACATTGATTTGCTAACACAACCCCACGGTAAACTTAATTTCCCTTTGTTATGTTTATGATTATGGTATGGTTATGTTTATGATAACAACAAACCGATTCTCGTTCTCGAAAATTCCGCCTCTCTGTGAATAATCTCTCAGAATTGATTGTATCCAAGAGAGCGAAAATTTGAGATTTCGAATACTCGAGTTGGAGATACAGGTTAACGTCTCAATAGCAAAAAGTTTCTTAAACGTTTTGAAAATGGTGTCAACATGTCCAAACGTTCTCAGAACGTTTAAGAAACCCAATACGATAAAAATTGTCTGGACAGAGCTAAGAAAAAAATATGAAAATTATTGAATCGCATTTCACAATTACATTGTAGTTGTCTTCTAGTTGCATGCATCTATCATTTTCATATTTTCTTCTTACCAGAAGTAATATTATTACTAAAATTGTGGTGAATTGAAATAATTTTGTGGCCCTCCATATTATTTATGAGCTTACCACCACGTTGTTAGTACCGCGTGGATGATGCAGCAGAGCAGCTAGTCTCTCCAGTCGTCCTACTCCGTCTAGAGATCCGATCGAAATGGACGAGAACAAAGTTCCGCTCAATCAGGATCGATATGAGGAGTGTGTTCAACTTCAAAGTTTCTCATTGGTTCAGAATGGTGGAGGTCATAAGGATGCCAGTAAAAACCCGCCAACTCTGGTGATTGGCTATTTCGAATAGCGAATCCGGCTTGTTGGACTGGGGCGAACTTGGGATACCTCTGTCTTTTATTGATCAATGATGACAACAAGGGACAGAGGCTACGTTTACACCGAGAGGACTGAACGCAGTTTGGTACCAAGGAGTATCAGGAACGAACATAACGGTGGAAGGGGTGAGAATTATTGAAACCGAAATTCCCACACTCAAGACCGACTTTCTCGTGGCTCCAACCAACAGAAGTTATGTTTCCAAGAGTAAAATTCACCGCTCACTTTCAGAATTGTGCTTCCAATTATTAGCTAAGTTCGTTTACCGACGTCCCAAGTTACTCCAACTCGCTCCAAGTATTTTGGATTCGCTACTTCCAGTTTAAGCCACGAAATAATTGGTTTGGTACAAATTGGGGCAACTCAGAGCACGTAGAACGAACGAACCTATTGGATCCATCAGAAAGTAGCTCCTGAGGGTGGGGATTTCCGTTTCATTTCCCCCATCTTTATGTTCCCTCCTGATACTTCTTGTTTGGTACGCGGACCAAATAAATGTACTACAGTTCATGGGTAGACCTCCGTTGGCCCAAAGGTCCTTTCGCCTGGAGCACCGTTGGTCCGAAATCAAAAATCCCGAACGAGAGTAATTCCAAAATGTAACCACACAATACTAGTCATGTTCGAATAAGATGAAATGTCACCAAAACTTTTTCGGGATTACGATTGTTCGGGATTATATATTTCGAGCCAACGGTGCGTCATGCTAACGGACCTCGGGCCAATGGAGGTCTACCCAGTTCATGTGACAAAACTGCATCAAAATCATTTCGTCCACGTATTATACTGCGTTCGGTCCTCCCGATGGTAGCCCCCGGTGGTAGGTCGTTCGGTCCCGGAGATCTTCTAGGTAGAGATTAGCCAACACGCCGCCATATTGTGCTGTTTCGGCGAAACCGGAAGTATCTTGTTTTGGAAGGGGCAGTGCAAGATAAACTATGTTCTTCTCTACGTTCATGAATGTTCTTCTCGCACTTCTGGTTTTGCTGAAATAACAAACAATCAAACGTCAACCAATCATAAACCGTTCACTCTTTGGCCGATCTCTACCTAGAGGGTCTTCAGCCAGAAATATCCTGAGTTCGCCCCAATGCAGTTAGCTGAACACGGGGGTGGAACCGATATAGGAAAAGTGGAGACAAACGCTAGACCAAATTGGGAGTAATTCCAACCAATCTCTAATTGAGGAAGTGTGGGTCCCAACAGAAATTCCAATAGTGTCCAATGAGATAACTCATAACTTGTTTGCCATACGAAACCGAAATGGCGTGGTATATCAATTCCACGATTTTTGTTTCCACGTTTTATACATTTGGTTTCACCCCCCTCCCCGTAGCTAACTTCGCCATTATACAGCTGACTTCATATTTTTGATTCATGAGGGGATACCAGCGACGTCATCGAACCTCTCTTTCTATCGTATAGGCATGTCCTTTTCTAACCAACGTGCTCGGTCGGTAAGCGCTGGTAACTCCTTAAATAAATTAACGATCAACGAAAAGTTGGAGGTTTTTGCTGACACCATCACAGGGGGGAAGGGGAATATCCTTTCAAACATTTCGTCAAATGCACATAATACGGTAGGCCGCAATTATGGTGAACCATAATAACCCGAAGTCAGTAATCCCGAAATAGATAATTCCTAAAGATCATTTTTTGTTACTAGCCGTATGTGAATGAAATGGAATGTGACAAACTTTTTCGGGATTATTGCCTTCAGGTCCACTGCACTTCAGGTTATTTATAGTTCGAGGGTCTATTATATGCGTGGGAATGTCGCATGCGACAACCATAATAAGGACAGAGAAGTACCTCGGACCTCTTTTCTTCTGATGTGAAATATTTTGTTGCATGCGGCAATCACACGGTTATAATCGCACCTTTACCGCGATTGTCTCGAACGCGTGGTGCCCCGAAAGTCGATATCCCGAATGTGAGTAATCCCGAAATATAATTATATGTTACTAGTCGTGGTGTAAATGTCACCAAAATTTTTTTGGGATCACTCCTATTCGAGATATCAACTTTTGGGCCAACCAGAGGGGTGCAACTTCATTGAAAGTATTGTTCTTGTAAATGTAGTTCAACTCGAATTTAGTTCAACAAATATTCATCGTACAATGATGATTCTCATTGGATGATTGATCACCTAACAAACATCCATCACTGCACAAACAATTTTGGTAGACCCCCGTTGGCCCGGAAGTCCATCAGGCCTAAAGACCCTCTAGGTAGAGACAAGGAGTATCAGGAATAATTCGGGATTGTTGATGAAAATTGAAATCCAACCACATAATCCAGGAATTGTTGATGAGAATTGAAATTCAACCACTCAAACATTCTGGAAACGATCTACGTTGATCGATGATATGATTTTAAACTCTTTAAATTGAATATTATGATTACAATCGAAATTTATTCGTGGGTGTTCTTAAATTGATGAAATAGAGAGAAACCAATTTATTCCACCCACTGTACTCCTTGGGTAGAGATCGGTCTGAGAGTGAGCGATTTTTGATTGGTTGTTAATTCGGCAAAACCGGAAGTGCGAGAAGGACATTTATGAAGTTAGAAAAGGACGTACTTTATCTTGCATTGCCCCCTCCAAAACGAGGTATTCCCGGTTCTGCCAAAACAGCACAATATGACTGCGTATTGGCCGATCTCTACCTAGAGGGTCTCCACATCAGGCGGAAGCACCGTTGCAGCGTTGGCCCGAAATTTTGAATCCCGAATGAAAGTAATCCCGAGATGTTACTACTAGCAGATATGAATTGCAGAGATTGATAAGGCTGCTTATAACGTCATCACACGAAAGACAGTGACACCATGGACGTATAATATATGGACCGAGCATGTAAGAGAGAGGCAAAACAGTGAGGGTGCGCAAATTCACTAAGTATCTATTCGTGAATGGGTTAGAATGAGAAGGAATGAATGCGTATTGTGTTTGCTCACCCTCACTGTTTCGCCTCTCTCTTACATGCGCGGTCCATATTTTATGCGTCCATGAGTGACACTGGTCTTTTGGCCGAAAAAGTTTGTTGTTTGATAATTGCTACTCGGTTTCAGAGAACATGGGGGAATAACTAGCAATTGTCAAATTATGTCCATTCGGCCAAAAGACCCCCTACCGTTTCCACTTATGTAAAATCCCCATACTCGCCCCCTTTATTCTAATATCTATGCTTATTGAACACTTTGTTTTCTAAACAAAAGACTAACATCAGGGGGCATAATCTCAAATTGAACATTCTCAAATGGATTTCAGCGCTGCCGTACGGTAGTACAGTGAACTATTTGAAATGGATACAACTAACACAAACAATGGACAAATCACACCGATTTTCAAATGAGTGTTAGTGTATACATGTAAAATAGTTCACTGTACTACCGTATGGCGGCGCTGGAATCCGTTTGAAAATTTTCTATTTCAGATTATGCCCCCTGACTAACATTCACTGACGTGAATATATCATTGAACACGTTGTTTTCTAAACCAGAGAAAAACATTCATTGATGTGAATAAAAAATCAGGTGAAACTGATATGTGATATAATACTTAGCGCAAACGATATTAAAGAATAAAAATCTCAATAAATTATTTCTGTTGGATTTAAAATCGCATTATTTTGTGGATGTGAAATTTCTTCATAGTTAAGTATGTGTTGATTTAGTTCAGCTTGCATACCCTGCTTAAAGTGTCATATAGAATCGTATAGAATATCATAGATTATGATCCAAAAACATGATAAGATTCACAGTTTCTATCATGTTTTTGAATCATATTTTATGATATTCTATACGATTCTATATGACACTTTAAGCAGGGTAGGTAGCACATATCTGATATGTATTTCAATGCTCTAATATTAGAATATTTCCAATTTCAATATTGATGACATTCTGGTAGAAACTATAGGATACAAAACTATCAAGGATGAATTGTGTATGAAATGAAATGGACACGGACAGAACACTACGTCGCATCTCCGTGGTATCTACGTGGTCCACGTAGATACCACGGAGATGCGACGTAGTGTTCTGTCCAGGGAGTTCTATAATTTGAATCATTTACGATATCACGTTATTTTATTGAGTGTTGTCTCTGATACTAAATGAACAGTGATCTTGAAGATTGAAAACCATCTTAAGATGTCACTCCTATGTATCTTATATTTTTTGTTGGACCCTCTTGATGGGTGTATGCAAAATCTCCTAATTGGAAATACTCCACCGCATTAGCTGAATTAAGAGCTGGTATACTACTTTTCATTTCAACCAAGAATTCGGAACATTTCCAATTAGGAAATGCATAGAACCAAATTTCATAATTATTAATATGTATTTTGCCAACTCCTTGCAAATATTAATGATAGTAAATTGTAACAATGGTTCAATTTCATTTATTTGCTTTTATTTCAGGGAATTATTTATTTATGCACTTTACTTTATTCTTTCCTCCATAAAGGTCCCAATCAAACATTAGCAGTGCAGTTGACGTTAAGATCTGAGGTATTGTTATGTATCTACTACGTCGTCTCTTCATTCGGCTATAATCTGCTCTGAGGAATTGATAATAGTGCATCTGATATACCTCTATGATATATCAGCTGTGTTTCTACTTGTCAAGAAATGGTATTGAATTTGATACATTTTCCTTTTCCATGAATTTGAGAAACTAAATAATAACAATGATAATGCATAAATTGTATCTTTTCATATTCTCTTATATTTTTTGAAAAATATTCTTTGTTTTTGATTAAAGGAACATCAAGAGATATTATCGCTATGAGACTAACTGAATTGTTTTCACGTTTATTTGAACATAATCAAAATGTTGCTCGACACAGACCTTTTTCAATCCATCATGATGGTCTGTACCCAATGTTATTTTCTATATGTTCTTGAAATTCAATCAAATTTTTGGTACGGCTAGTGTCTTATCAACTGATATTAATAAGCTCTGTACAGTTTTTTTCAATCAATTACAATCCCAGATAGAAAAGCATGCTCTGAATGTTTTGTAACATAACGTGCCGTAAACATACTATCATGAACTCCGCTCAGCTTGCAATGATGCATAGAATGTAAACATTATGTTTCAATTATGGTGCCATCATCTCGTTTTGCTACCAATAACAATGCTTTATGCGGAAACACCTTGGCGCCATTATGCGAACATTTCTTGGCGTGCATGTCACCATTATGATGGCATTATGGAGACATTTTTCTATCTGGGATGGTTTATACATAGCGATGTTTTGATTATGTATTTCCGAATTTAAATGAATTGTGAAAACTGATATGACTCAGCGACTAGTATCTGCTAAGAAATTATTCTCTTCAGCACAATTTTATCATCAGATTTCAACAGTCAGTCGATGAAGTTTGAGTTGTTCATTTAAGCAAAATCTGAACCAGGTGGGATATATTGTCTTATGGATGTTGCTGTGGTAAAGTTAAGGGGACTCGAACATAGGGAAGTGGGGGAGAGGAAAAGTGGAATTTTGCGCGAACTTTTTTCAAAAAGTACGTAATTGATACAAGTTCCAAATGAATAATAATAAAGTGCACACCTGGGATTGCGCATTACCGCAAACTTTGAATGTTCCAATGATTTCTGAAGGCTAAAAAATAAAATTCTAAAATTTATCGACGTTTGCAGGTTAAAATTACAATTACAATACAACTAATGCTACTTTACTATTACTTTTATCACTACACGGAGAGAAAAAAATAGTACTGGCTACTACCCCAGATTGTACTCAGTGACATCCAAAGTAAAAATTTTTGGCCCCTTGGAACGATCACGAAGGTTCCCTCTAACAAGGAAGCAAAAAAATTAGATAGCATCCACTACCATCCAGATAGCATCCAGTAACATCTGACATAGCATTGAGTATAACGTAGATTGTACTGCATGCTATTTGGATAGTAGTGGATGCTATCTGGAATTTTTTTACTTCAGATGTCACCGAGTACTATCCGGCATAGTAGCCAGTAGTATTTTGTTCTCTCCGTGTACTTTGAAGAAAAATTTTATTTTTTAGCCTTCAGAAATCATTGGAACATTCAAAATTTGCGGCAGAGCGCAATCCCAGGTGTGTAATTGATTATTATTCATTTGGAACTTGTATTAATTATGCACTTTTTGAACAAAGTTCGCGCAAAATTTGACTATTACCCTCCCCCACTTCCTCATACTCGAGTCCCCTCAAGTTTTCTAGATGGGGCATGTCATTCATAAATTGCATCAAGAGATCAAAAATGTTTGTGTTCTTATATTCACCATCATTCAACTATGAGTTCATTTGAATGAACAATTTAAACTTCAGTGATACTTATTTCCGAGAATATTTATTGGCAATTTCTTAAAACAGATTTGTAAGCAAATAAAGAGATTGATCATAGAGGTTCTATTCGTGTACATTTGATCAGATAAGGCAGGCTTTTTACAAGGGCTTTTATACATACAGGTTGGTTGAAAAGTTTCTGCGCTCGAAATGAAAGAATACTGTTTTCGTTACGAAATATATATTTTTATTCAATATAATCTCCTAGAAGCTCAAGACACTTGTTCC
Source organism: Gonatopus flavifemur (assembly GCA_018340375.1). Classification (NCBI taxonomy): domain Eukaryota; kingdom Metazoa; phylum Arthropoda; class Insecta; order Hymenoptera; family Dryinidae; genus Gonatopus; species Gonatopus flavifemur. The sequence continues at coordinate 4,813,712 of JAFFJZ010000018.1, forward strand.
AATGATCTTCCAATAATTTTATCCCATCCTTATAATGGTTTTCCGGAAGCTCTGCAAAATAACCGTCTACGGCTGCTATGGCCTCTTCATTCGACGAAAAATGCTTTCCACGAAGGAATTGTTTGAGATTTCTGAAGAGATAGTAGTCGCTAGGAGCCAAATCTGGCGAATACGGTGGATGTTCAAGCAATTCGTACTTCAGTTCTTTGAATTTAGCCATCGTCAAAACACTTTTGTGAGCAGGTGCATTATCTTGATGAGAAATGATTTTTTCCTTCTTTAAACCAGGTCTTTTCTCACGACTTTTTTCATCCAGCTGATCCAAAAGGCTGCAGTAATATTCGGAGTTGATTGTTTTACCTTTCTGAAGATAATCAATGAACAAAATTCCTTTTGCATCCCAAAAAACTGATGCCATAAGCTTCTTTGCTGATCGTTGTGACTTCACCTGCTTTGGAGCTGAACAACCAGCTTCAGTCCACTGTAAACGTTCTTGTTTCAATTTAGGATCATGGTGGTAGATCCAACTCTCATCCATAGTTATAAAACGACGCGAGAAGTCGGTTTTATTCTGCTCAAAACGCTCCAAATTACGCTGAGAAATTTGTTTTCGATCCACTTTTTGTTGAATTGTTAACGTGTGCGACACTAACTTTCCAAACAGTTTTTCCATACGTAATTCTCCATGTAAAATATGGAGTACTCGTCCGTCTGAGATGCCTATGGCATTAGCAATTTCACGCTTAGTCAAACTTGGATCTTCACTAACCATATTATGTACATGCTCAATGATTTCTGCTGTGGTTGCAGTTTTTGGTCGTCCTTCGCGTGGATCGTCTACAAGGCTAGTACGACCACGTTTCAATTCACCAGCCCAAAATTCAACGGTGCGTTTTGAAGGTGAGGACTCCTTATACGCTTCTAACAATTGTTCATAAATTTCCTTTGCTTTTAAACCCTTCAAAACAAAGAATCTAATGACTGCACGATATTCAATTTTTTCCATATCAAGAAAAATCAATCACACGTCAACTTCAAATGGCTTGTAAACAAAGAATGAATTGACAGAATTACTTGTAACTTTGCATGTGTTCTCAGGACAGATATACCAACTTGAGAAAAAAAAGTTTTGAGCTAGCAGTGCTATCTCTTGGTGAGCGCAGGAACTTTTCAACCAACCTGTATTGATATTATGTCAAAAAAAAGACAAAACATAAATATTGTTAGACCAATAACTATACTCACAGAGCACAAATATTCTTTCAAAAACCCGTTATTCCTCAAGAATAATGAAGTTCTCCAACTGTTCCTTTTGTGTTGCATGAGACATTTTTTAGAATACTATGAGATATCTTTTAGAAAACTTATTTGCACGATATCTTTTAGAACTCTTTGTACTGTGTGGGTATTCACAAAATGTAATTTTTTTTATTTCTAGCATAATCAAAGGATGATGTGAATTATGTTAATTGAGGTTGATTGCGAATACATACTCTGTTGAAAATGGTTGTTAGATTCGGTCAAAAAGTAGTTGTCAAATTTTGATGGGCGGTCTTTGTTCCTAGGAATCCGGTTAAATACTAACAAACTTTCTACTTGATTTTATCTGGAATTGCCAAATTGGAATATCCTGTCAAAAGCTAGTAAGAGAACTTTTGTCAGTATTCCGATTTGGCAATTCCGGACAAAACCGAGTAGAAAGTTTTTCAATTTCTAATCCAATTCCCACAGATTAAAACCGCTCAAAACCTGATCACTATTTTGTGACTGGATCTGATAGACATTTTCAATAGGGTATTATTATGAAGGTAGAAGTGGTACGCCAATTTGATTATAATGAAAAAGATATACATATTATAGTGAAAATGATTTCACTATCATGAAAAATGGCGGTGATAGTAATATGGATGAACATACGAGGTGTGTTCAAAAAGTAACAAGAATTTTTCAATTTCGCGGGTTTGGAGAGTCCGCCTGTATAAAATTTTTCTTTATTATGTTGGTACACATGCCCCTGAAGTACGATAAAATTTTCAGCAATATTCATTGCTTACTTTTTAAGTGGCAATCGCTAACGTTATGACGTGTTTTTCGAGCTCGGCGATTTTCGTTTGTGAAAAAAAATGGATGAAAGAATTTGTATTCAATTTTGCGTACAAAATGAAATAAAGTGTAGTGAAGTTTGTAAAATGTTAACAAAGGCATATGGTGAGTCTGCTATGAGTAAAGCAAGGATTTACGAGTGGTATAAGCGTTTCCAAAATGGCCACGAAAACGTTGAAGATGACGAACGACCCGGACGCCCAAGCACATCAACAACCGATGAATACGGGAAAAAAGTGAAAGGAATGGTCATGAACGATCGCCGAATCACAATCAGAGAAGTCGCTGATGATGTTGGCGTATCAGTCGAAAAGCATTCCGAAAAAAACGCCCGGATTTGTGGCAAAACAATTCATGGCTTTTGCACCACGATAATGTACCTGCTCACACTTCATTGCTTGTTCGTGAATTTTTGGCCAAAAACAAAACTGTAACGATGCCTCAGCCTCCACATTCGCCAGATATGGCTCCATGTGACTTTTTTCTATTTCAAAAAATAAAGAGAACATCAAAAGGCCGTCGTTTTACAAGCATAGATGACATTAAAAGCGAATCGCTGAAGGAGCTAAAAGCTAATTCAAAGATCGAGTTTCAAAAGTGTTTCGAGGATTGGAAAAAGCGTTGGCACAAGTGTATTATATCCGAGGGGGATTATTTTGAAGGGGACAAGATAGATATTGATGAATAAATAAATATTTTTTTCATAAAACGAAAATTCTCGTTATTTTTTGAACACACCTCATAAACACTGCAATGATTGATTTTCTTGAATGTTTGATGTTGATAGAGGTATGGCAATTTGTTGAATATAGCTCCAAACTTTTTTATGAAACTTTAACCCTGGAGTGATCGCATCGAAAATGAACGTATTTTACAACCTCCAATATTTCGAAGATTCGTTTGAAACCTTGCGCGTATGTCTCGGAAACTATTCAATAGTCCTAGAGACCCTCTAGGTTGAGATCGGTCTACACCCCGCCATATTGAAATGATTTAATTGAGAGTTTAAAACTGACAGATAAAACTGTTGATTCAATATTGACTGGTCTTGGAGCGTATTGCACACCAGAAACTAATGTCATCGTGGAGCAGTTAAAATTTTTTCAAAGAATGATGAAGAGAATTGATGAAATAGAAGTGAAAACTGATATCACTAATAAAGTGGTGAATAGACCGGACTTCCAAAACAAGAATGATGTAATCGCTAAATATCCGGATAGATTTCAAGGAATTGGGAAATTCCCAGACCTATATCGTTTTAAACTGAAAAGTGATGCTAGATCGAAGCAAGGATCATATTCACGAGTTCCGAATAAACTCAGACAAGCTTACATTGGAAAACTCAGAGAATTAATTGATAGAGGAATACTTGCAGACGTCAACGAACCAGTTGAATGGTTGAATGAAATAATTATTGTAGGAGAACCCAACAAATCTTTACGTATCTGTTTGAATCCGCAAAAACTAAATGAATGTCTAATAGTTGAAAAATTTCCGATTCCCACATTAAATGAAATATCACCAACGTTAAAGGGTAAAAAATTCTATACTCTGCTTGACACAAAGAACGCCTTTTATCAAATAGAGTTGGATGAAGAGACGAGTCGATTATGTTCATTCTCAAGTCCATTGGGTATTCTTTGCTTTAAACGCATGCCATTTGGCATTAACGTTGCCCCTGAAGCTTTTCAGAAGTTGATGTTCAAGTATTTTGGAGAAATTGCGGGAGTTGTTGTTTATTTCGATGACTTGTTCATAGCTGCCGAAACCAAACTCGAAATGGATATGATTCTGGCTAAGATCATGCAAAGAGCAATTGAATGCAATGAAACTTTTAATGTGGACAAATTCCAATATTGTGTGGAAAAAGTTAGATTTCTTGGGCATAATTTCGACAAAGACGGTATGTCAATGGATCCGAGTAGGATTGAGGCAATTAAGGCGATTTTTAAACTTAGTAATAAAAAAGAAGTTCAGAAGTTCCTTGGATCCGTAAACTATTTCAGAGAGTTGATTCCAAATTTGACTGATTTGACACAACCCCTAAGAGAACTCATTAAAAATAATGTAAAATTTGTTTGGACCGAGATTCATGATGGGGCAATGGAACAGAATAAAATTCGTTCGATGGATTGGTTAATTATGATCCTAACCTAAACTTAATAATCCAGACAGACGCTTTCGAATCGGGATTGGGTTCTTGTTTGACTCAAAATGGAAAAGTTGTAACTTATGCCTCACGTTCTTCAACAGAAAGTGAGCAAAGATAGACGCAAATAGAGAAGGAACTTCTGGCAATTCATTTTGCATGTCGCAAATTTCATCAGTATGTATATGGAACTGAAGTCATCGTACAAACAGATCACAAGCCTCTTCTTGCGATAATGTCTAAAAGTATGTCCAAAATAACTCATAACAGATTGAAAGAGAGACTATCAGTATATAATATTGAGTTACAGTATTTACCGGGTGGAGAAATGGGTGTTGCTGATTATTTAAGTCGAGACTATATTAATGATAATGAACTCGACATTGAAACTAGCGACAAAGTGGTGATCCATAGTTTAGAAACGGCTGAACTGATTATATCAGAGAAAAGATTAGCAGACTTTCAGCGTGAAACAGCCACAGATAAATCATTGAGTAAAAGTTGGAGCTTTTATGAGAATGATTGGCCGAAAACTAATGAAAACGTATTAGATCCTGAGCTCAAAGCTTATATATGTGAGAGAAATAACATTACTGTACAAGATGGAATTTGTTATCTGAACAATAGAGTGATAGTACCTGAGAGTTTGAGACTTTATATCTTGAATACGCTACACGAAACCCACATTGGTATCTCTAAACTGAGTGAACAAGGTAAAAAATTATTCTATTGGCCTAGTATGTCGCAGGACATTAGATCATTCATTCAATCTTGTGATATTTGTCAAAAATTTGCTCCGAAGCAAGCAAAATTCTCATTAATTAATCATGAAGTACCTGGGGCACCATTTCTGGAAGTTGGCGTTGACCTTGCTGATTTCAAAGGAATTACGTACTCAATAGTACAAGATTATTATTCCAAGTGGTTGGAAGTGTCTTGTTTGAGCTCTAAGACATCAGGGTCTGTAATATCAGAATTGAAAAAGATTTTTGCTCGCTTCGGAATCCCAAAAATGATGATTGCTGATAATGTACCATTCTCAAGTCGTGAATTCCAGGGTTTTGCCAGAGAATGGGAATTCAACTTGATCACAACAAGTCCGTAACATTCACAATCGAATGGCTCAGCTGAGTAAGGAGTGGGTATAGCTGAAAACATATTGAAGAAATCAGGTTTGAATAACTTGGAATGAGGTTTATTGAATTATAACAATACTCCTCCGTCAGGCTTGAGTATTAGTGCCGCACAAATGCTACAAGGGAGGTTTTTGAGAACTAAATTACCAATCAATATTGATAGAGTGGAACCCATGTCTATTCTAAGTCAAATTGAGGAACAAATTAGTCATAAAAAGATGGAAGTAAAACAGCATTATGATGAAACTAGTCAGAAAGAAGACTGTATAGATCCTGTATCATTCAAGGCAGGACAAGAAGTATTATTAAGAAACAATTACTCAAAACTATGGAAAAAAGCCGTAATTCTTGAAAGAATGGGAAATGTTCCGAGATCCTATCTTCTTGAAAATGATAGAGGTAACATTGTTAGACGTAACATTCGTGACATCAAACATTATGTGGTTAGGAAAAAACGATATTGTACATTTCAAAAGGATCATTGGCATAATAATAATAGTACAACTTATTTTGATGATATAGATAGACTGCTTGCAATAAAAGATAGACAAGGGAAAAATATTGATCAAAACCTAGCATTAGAAAATAACATTAATACAGAAAACAATGATGAAAATATTGAAATTTCAGTTGAAAATAATCACTCCGGAGAAAATAACGATGAGAATGTTGAACCAGTGTTGGGAAATGATTTGCATAAGCCAAGTAATGATCAGAACAGTGGATTAACTGAATCGACCAATGTTCAATTTACTAAATCTGGAAGAGTAGTGAAACTTCCGAATAGATTAAATTCATAGAAATATCAAGTTAGATTTGTATGAAGCAGATTAGTTAGTAAGTGAGCGTAATCTTCAAAAAATTCATGTTATCAGTCAACTCATTAATGTAATAGTTATAAGTTTATTTTATTATAAAAAAAAAAACAATAAAAAGGAAAAGATGTCTTATGTCATAGTCTATGACATAGGTGGTGCTCATTTAGAGATTGGTTGTGAACGCGTCCTTCTTGCGTTGCGCGGTCAGAATGCACCAGCTGTGCGTGCCGTCAAGACGCGTGCTAACCTGTCTATCAAGTTAAGGATTCTAATGTACCTATTATAATAAGTTAGCATCGTACTTTTATTTGATACATTGTACCTCGTTAATAAACCCAGCAAAGTATTAATTACCAGTGTCGTTTGATATGAATTATTGTTATTATCCCAGATAGAAGAATGTAGTCATAATGGTACCATCATGGAGCCATGGTATGGATAAAAATGTTAGCAAGATGGTACCAAGGTGTTTCCGTATTGAGCATTGTCATTGGTGACAATGTAAGCGAACATTATGATTCACAAAAATTGATGAATCATCGATGCACGATATGACATCTGAAATAAGAGCCGTTCATGGTATCAGATTTATGGTATTATGGATGCATTACGGGAAACCATTCCGCTCGAACATGATTAATGCATCATTGACACATACCGTGGCTTCGAAAACGAGCCGAATCATGCTGCCATAATGCATGTATTATGAATGCATCACATGAAAACATCCCGCGCAACCATAATCGATTCATTATTAGCACATACCATGGCGTTGATATACGCAGAAATTTATGAAATTCATTTATTTTATGTAGATTACTGGTCCTGAAATTTGGAAACACCAATCTCGAGAGGAAATGTAGGAATAAAATACGATGATTATTCGATTAATATCTTTATTTATTATCCTCTTAAGGGGATACTAGCGGCGTGGCAGCAGCCAGATCATTTACATTTTGGTACAGCACTTCTCTGATTTAAATGAAAGTGCTGCACCAAGTGATATCATGTTAAAATTGAAGCGTTTGCTCGTAGTCTGTCATGAATGATTTGGCTGCTGCCACGCCGCTAGTATCACCTTGAGGGGATACTAGCGTACCATCCGAGTAAAGATTCTGTGTGACAGATTTCTCCGAACTGAGCTTATGAAATTGTCTGAAATTTCCAGGGAATAATTTCTGATATCTTTTCAATTGCTGTACAGAGTCCAAATTTTGAATGTAGAGAAAAAATTTTTTTCTCACTCGGTAAAAGAAAATTTTTTGCCCGAAATTCACAATTTGGACTCTGTACAGCAATTGAAAAGGTATCCAAGATCATTTCCTGAAAATTTCAGACAATTTCATAAGCTCAGTTCGGAGAAATCTATTACACAAAATCTTCACTCGGATGGTACACTAGTATCCCCTCAACCACTGTGATGCTGTCTTGAAACATTTCTATTAAGGGGATACTAGCGTTGGTATTGGATCTCTCGTTCTATCTTATGATTCTGTCTCTTTTAAACCGATCACGCGAGTTACCGATGCTGGTATCCATTTAAGGGGATACTAGCGGCGTGGCAGCAGCCAAATCGTTTATGACAAACTACGACCAAACGCTTCATTCTAATCAAAATATCGCCGTGTACAGCAATTCTCCGATTCAAGTATAAGTGCTGTACAGAGCCATATTCCAATTATTATGAAGTGTTCGCCCGTAGTTTGTTTGCTTCTTTGTTTGTTTGTTTGCTTCTTTGTTTGTTTGTTTGCTTCTTTGTTTGTTTGTTTGATCGTGGTGTTTGCTTTGTGCTACAGCAAAACGTGGCAACATAATTGTTGCATTTCGCGTGAAATAACGTGACACCATTATTGAAGGATTATGACACCATGTTTAGCCATATCACGGTGAGAAAAATGAGCCATGTTTTGCTATATTAATGGCAACATGAAGGTAGCATTGCGTGGGACAAAGATGTATCGATAATGGAGAAATAATTCTGAAAACTATTTCACACATGAATGCTGTCATGATGGGACCCAGGTGTTTCCGCATTTCACTATGTTTATGCGAACATGGTATGTGAACCGAATGGTTCTATGATGTATACATGATCTCACCATTACATGCACCTTTAACAAGTTAAGTTATGTTTATGATCTCAAGTTGACGGCACGCTATTTTGAGCACTTTATGTTATGAAAATGCGTAGCACGCTTTTCTATCTGGGATTAACGCGTGCATAGGACAGCCTGTGCTTATGTTCATGCTTATTCGTTCATATGCTTAGTCCTTTAGGCAAGATTGTAGTTATCATAGCATTTCGAACTAAGTAATTTATATTTCAATGTTCATTTTGTGTTATGTATGTGCTACCTATTTTTACAATAATAAAAACTGATCAATATTGACTTATGAATTGATTTACAGGTTGGAAATCCTATACTCCATATGTGTTGAGGGAAGGAGCTGTCCTGTTTCCCCGTCTCTTCTGCATTTTCCTTTCTTGCTTTCTCTTGATTTTTCCTCTCACTTTAGTACTTCTTTTTCTTTCTTATATATTCTCAGTACTCTGAGTTACTGGATCATTGATTCAGTATATTCATTTAAGAAAATACTGAGGTATCAAAAGCGCTGTGTTCAGCTGCTAAGTTGCTAGATTATCACCTGAATACAATCAATGAGAGAGTATTCAAACATTGAAAAGCGCTAACGGCTGCTAATGCGCTGTATGATTGAGGATATTTGTGTTCTCGTTAATTTTCAAGCTGCTCATTTATTATATGTTGATGCAAAACGATAACAATAAATATGAGGAAAAAATCGAAACATTTATTGCATTACCATTCAAGATGAATAATAATTGTGTTTCGAGTGCATACAATATTCAAATTCTAACTACAGGTAATTGGTTGACAGATGAACATATAGAGCATTTTCATAAGTTGCTAGAATAATATTCGGATTATAAACCTCGAGAAACTTGGAGAATTCAATTACCTGGCACAATCGAGCCTATCCTGGAGAATCGAAAGCATATTCAGATTTTGCATAAAAGTGACGATTTCATGACTAGTGCGGGCGGATATTGGGTTTGCAGTTCTTACGATACACAAAATATTTATATTTATGATTCCCTGAATTCAAAACAGTGACATGGACATTATAAAACTTTTTTGAAGAAATTGAATCCCTTCCACTCGTTTCCGTTGGGAGAAAAGGTCAAGTTTCCACACGTCCAAACCCAACCCAACGGTCGAGACTGTGGAGTATTTGCAATCGCTTTCGCAGTATCATTATTGTTTCACAAACGTCCAGGGAATATTACGTACGATGTTTCGTTGATGCGTCCTCATTTATTAAAGATGCTTTTAACAAATCGTATTGAACATTTCCCATGTGTAATTCGAATTGAAGATCCATTCACTACTCTCCCTGACACAAAGTTGAATGAATCATTTAAATCATATACAGAGAATGGGGAAGAGAAGATACAAGTCGATGGGAAAAATTGTAAGGCTGCGGATATTTCAAAAAAAGCTAAATTTGAATCCAGCATACTATCAGGATTCAGGAGTGATCAACCAGTTCATTCCACTCCAATAAACAGATCGGAGGAAAATCATGATCTTGTAAAAAATAGTCAACATTCAATGTGTTGTGTTGGTTCTTCGAAAAAAATGATTGATTCATCTAATAGGAGTGAGCTCAAAACTGGAAACGTAAAATTTAATGGAACACATTCGCAGGTACATGTTAATAATGTGAATAACATCAAGCGAAACGATTCCACACAGGGGATAAATAAACTTCCATCTGATGGGAATTCCAAAAAAGATTATGATTGTATAAATTATACAAATCCTACTCAAGACACTCAAACATCAAGTACAAATTCATCTGCCGCTACTGTTTCTCAATTCAAAGTACCTTCTTCATGCGAAATTGATCCTAAAAAATGTTCGCAGCACAACGTAGAAAATATTTGTCGTGAAAGAAGTAGAGATCCAGATAAAAGGAAACTATATAACAAAATTCATCATGAGAAAAACAAAGAAGGAATTTGTCGAAAAAGAAAATCTGCCTATGAGAAAAAAAGGTCACAAACAGAAGAAAATTGGTGAAGAAATGAAAATTCTTTCAGATAATACTTTGATGATATTGAATGAACATCCAGTAATTATCCAAAGCATGTTCTCGAATCTTACATATTCTAGATTGAATGTAGGTGATGGAAATGTCGATCAAATGACCTTGATTTCAAAAGATTCAGTCTCTTGCATTTCTCTTGTCCATTTGCAATCAGCTGATTCTTTCCAAGTCGTTGATAGTAAGCATCAAAAGTGGCAATACGATATTCATTTTCTTGGCAATGATGAAATTCCACACGATACAACAGTTCCTAAAATGGAACACTCTACAACTATTGAACCAACAAAAACTGACCATGTGCATGGAACAAGTAATCGCAAACGAAAAATATCCAACTCAGTTTTGAAAAATGAAAAATATTGTAAAGCATGTGAACAAAAGTGATAGAAGCAGTGAAGGAACATTATAAAGTACACAAAGCAGATATATTGGAAAAGAGGAAAAAGTATTCTTCACTAAATAAAGGAGAAATTTTGAAAAATAAGAAATCTCGTTTGAAAACGAAAAAAAACAAATTCGTCGGAACAACAAGGATTATTATAAAACTAATGAGAAAAAATTGCGTAAAAAACAAGCGAATTACTATAAAATTAATCAAAAGAAAATTCTTGAGAAAAAGCGGAAGTATTATGGAGAAAATAAATCTTATATTATTCAAAAAGCGAAAGACTACCACATGGCACGTCGAGAAAATCGTCTTGAAAGACTTGCATCTCTCACTTCTGCAATAGCTATAATCAAAAAGTATCATCGTATTGCTCTTATAAATAATAAGAAACAGACTAAGAATCCTAAGGAAACGTATATTAGGAACATATCCAAAGTTCTTTTGAAATCATCTTTGGGAGCGAGTCGATTAGAAGCTGAAGGTATAGTTGAGTGGTGCTTCCATGTTAGAGAGATATACACTTTGGAAATCAAAAGATTATTGGAAGAGGTGAAACAAAAGGTGGAAGTTGCTTTAACCCGCGTAGCAGAATGTTCAGAACTTGATGATAAAATCAATGCTTCATGTGGGGAATCAATGCACACTTCTTCATCGGAATCATATTTTTTAGAGACTGCATATAATCCTCTAAAATGTTCAGATTCAATTGTAATAAATTCAAAAGGTCAAAGTACGTATATTTCACCTCTTTCAAAATCGAAAAATAAAACAAATAAAACCTGGTCTTGTAATTATCTTTGCAAGACGAAAAATCTTGACGTTTTAAATAATTTACAAGGTTTTTTCCAACAATTGTTGAATTGTTCACCGGAGGAAACACAGTAATTATATTCTCAAGTGCATAATTGTTGTAATAGGGTAAATACTGAAAAACTCGGCCATTCTCATGCTTGTTACATAGACCCTGGTTGTTGTCATTCAAAATCCTTAGCACTCGGAATTTTATCGTCCTATTTTCCAGATTCACGAAATATGAAAAGAGTTATATATAAAATCACTAATTTTCACAAGTATATAAATAATTTAGATAAAGCTTTGGACGACACCGATCTTGAAACACTTCAAGAGATATCTTGCAAAGCTCAAGAAGAAGCTGCAGCATTAGCGAAAAATAATGCTGAAATTAATCTAAACGAAGAACAGATAATATCTGAAAATAACTCAGCTTTTAAAGCTTCATTGATTCGGTCTATGGACACACCACGTTTCGCATGTATTTTCTGTCAAAAATTATGTTCTGAAAGGGATATAATGGAGAAAGAAGTTGATTAACATTCATACAGTGGAAATGTTTGGGACCAATTAATGAATTCGATCAATTTGAAAGACAATGAAATGTTTTTCATCTGTAAACATTGTCATAACAAAATTCGTACAAATTCTATTCCACCACCTTGTATTTTGGATAACCTCCATGTAAGTGCGGTTCCACAAATAACACAACTCACCGATTATGAAAGAATTCTTATTCAAAGAGCGAAGGCATTTCAAACAATACAGAAGATGGGTACCAGTAATGAATAAGAATATGCCTCATAAACACATGGTATCCAAGTCCAAAGGTAGAACATTCCATCTCCCCTTACCATTACAAGAAACTTCAGAAAAGGTTTGTCCTACGACAGAACCTTCAAATTTGAATAATGAATTTTACATCCTAATGCGCGGCATTCCAACTGAATCCAAAATAATTTGAGAGAAATTAGTTGACATTAAAAAGGTTTGGGACGCATTACTATGGCTCAAAGAAAATAATCCTTTGTATTCGGAGATTATTTCACCTGAATCACATAATTTATTGCTGGATCGCGAGTTACCGGGTGTACTTTTTCAAGGAGAAGGATCTATGATAGTAAACAATAGTGAATTGGATGACCGAGTGAAAGCAGAACAGCATATGTTTCTTGATGTTTGTGATAGTAATAAAGCTGCTTTATCAACTCAAAAAGAACGATCTGATGCGTGGTATGATCAATTCACAATTTATCCGATGTATGATGAAAAGATTAATGAATCTGCTACTGAACTTCATCAAATGATAACAATTAATGATATTCCATTGGATAATCGCACAAAAACTTTAGATTTGATGTGTTCCCCTGATTTATATCCTTATAGAGTGAATGGTCAGCATGAAAATAGATGGGTACATTCGACTGATTTTCAATTCATAAGAGCAAAATTGATGTCCGAACATTGTCAGTTCCGGTTAAACATACAATATATTTTCTATTTATTACATGATACAAATATGCGACAATTGAATGCTGGAATTTTCCACAAAATGAGTGTTACAAATCCTCGAGAAAAATATACAGCTGCTTCTTATTTAGATCAGCTTTCAAAAGGACAGCTCGGAACAAACTTCAGTACCATATTTTCAAGATTACGTAATACAGAACAGTATTGGAGAAAGCCCCGAAATGATGGGAATTGTATGATTTATCATTATGGGCCAGCTACATGGTTTCTTACATTCAGTCCAAGTGAATGGTTATGAACAGATTTGATTGAATATCTTCATGAAATCAATGGGCCCTCTTCTTTGAAAAAATCTGCCAATTAACTTATTGCTTCTGACCCTATTCCAACTTCCCGGTTTATTGAGAATAAGTTCCAAGCTATGCTCAACTTCATTTGTTCATCCGACAATCCGATTGAGAAAGTTGTTCACTACTTTTGGCGCCGAGAATATCAAGGTAGAGGAACACAACATTTCCATCTCTTGGTTTTGATAGAAGATGCTCCTATCATATATAAATCTTCAAATGAAGAAGTAGCCCCATTCATTTCTAAATATGTTACCTGTAAAATGCCTTCAGAAGAAGTGTCCCCACAATTGCATCGACGTGTTGACACGCATCAGAAACATGCACATAACAGCTATTGTTCACGTAACAAAAAAACTAAGAACTCGTTCACCAAAGTCTGCAGGTTTGGATTTCCACGTCCAGTTACAGATACTTTGATGATAAGAGAAGTGGGAGTCTCCATGGCTGCCAAAAAATAGCTGAAAACTGAAAAAAGACTATATGATCTACCCCGTGCGAAGGAGGAAACCAACATAAATGATTATGATCCTGCCATTCTTACAGCTTGAGAAGGTAACATGGACATTCAATTTGTTGGAGAAAACTCGACATTGGTCACCTTATATTGCACTAAGTATGTATCTAAGGCTGAAAAAAGTTATGCTGGAGATACATTTAGGCAATAAATCCTTGTAAGCCATTGCGTAGCCGTCTTTGGAACGTGGGAATGCGTATGTTGAATCATAGGGAATGTGGGGCCCTTGAGGCTGCTGATACGCTTTTGGGAATTCCATTGCATGGTACTGATCCGAATACAACTATTAGATGGTAGATGTAAATATGATTAGAAGTAGAAAATTGAAAACTCGATAAGAAATCGAGGATTCACAAGCTGAATCCACGGATATTTTTTGTCCATCGCTCATAGATAACCATTATCCAAACAGACCCAAAGAATTAGAATCCATTTCTCTTTATGATTTTGCGAAATGGTATGATATCATGAAAATCAGACCATCTAATAGCAAAAAATCTGAAGACTATATCATAGGTGAATCTTTATATTTGAAAAAGCGTTCACGTGAATATCTCATTAATCATTACCGATATAACGTTCAATTACAACCCGAGAATTATTATTATTGTTTGAACCTTGGAGACACATCTGTGAATTCAAAAACGGATGTGAGACATATGCAGAAGCATTTTCGTCTTTACAATCACAATTGATAGACGCAATGCGATACCATGAGCGAGTAAGTGATATTCAAAAAGCACGTGACCACATCAAGGAGCAAATTGAACAAAACCTATTAAATAACTCAAATCAGGAAGGAGATACATTTGACAATCAACTCTTGGAGTGTCTGCCCATTGAAACAGCTGGCGCCATAAAGGATTTCAAAGATGTAGAAAATAAGATTGAGATTGTCGATCTACCTCAAATGATTTCGAAGTTGAATAGCGACCAAAAACGTATATTCGATAAAGTTACCAGTACCTTGAGTTCTGAGAATAAAATTCTCAGACTTTATGTAAGCGGGGAAGATGGCACTGGCAGAAGCTTCCTCATCAAAACTATTAGATGCTGGATCAAACAAATTATTGGCGAAGATACTGCAGTGACTGCTCCTACTGGAATAGCAGCTCTTAATATTGAGGGTCTCACTTTGCATCGCCTTTCTCAGTTACCAGTGGAGCACGGGCATACTGCCCAGTATAGACAACTTTCTGATGCAGCTCTCGAGATTATCCGTGATCAACTTGAAAATGTCACGTTGATAATAATTGATGAGGTTTCAATGGTTTCTAATGTAACTTTTCTGTATGTACATCTTCGATTGACAGAAATATTCAATACATCAGATTGTGATGATGGTTAGTTTAGGAAAAAACATATTTTATCATTCGGTGATTTGCTACAGCTGCGACCAGTTCATGAAGATCCTGCTTTCATACAATTATCTACTAAGAATATTGAAAAACACACTGGAGCTCTGTGTTCTTATGATTTATGGAGTGATTTGTTTAGCTATGATGAACTGGGAATTAACATGCGTCAGCAGAATCAGACATCTTACAAAGATACGCTATCGAAAATCCGCATAGAAGTACTTAATGACTTGGATATTAAAGTCTTACAGTCCAGAAAAATAAATTTCAAAACCACAAGCTGTGAACAGCGATTAAATGTACTTCGTGATGATTTGCTTAATAATGTTCCGAACGCAGTTTGTTTCCTCCCTACATGTGTGCAATGGCATGTTCTAAACACAGCAATACAGAGCCGATCACCTTCGGAAGAAATTCATTTAATAGCTCAAGATATCACAAATTGTCCACCTTATTTGAAAAAAAGGTATTGAAAACATTATCTTCAAATGATGACGATACTTCTCGCACAACAGGACTGGTAAGAAGTATGATTGTCAAATTAGGAGCCAAAACCATGATCGGGAGAAATATTGATGTTACTTCAGGGCTTGTTAACGATACACTGGGAAAAATTGTGTGCGTTCTACAAGGCGCTGATAACGAGATTGGAAACTTGAGAATTGTTTCAAATACAGGAAGCAAACATACAATAGAACGTGTTAGCGTTAAATTTGAAGTAATGGATTAAGTGTTCGTCATGAGAAAACAATTTCCAATATGTCTCAGTTACGGTATGACTATTGACAAAAGTCGAGGATTGAGTTTAGAGCATGCGATCATCGAAGCTGGGAATTCAATATTTGCTTGTGGTCAGGTATACGTTACTCTTTCGCGAGTAACAACGTTATCGTCACCATCAATTACGAAAAGTAAATAGACCAGATCCTATGACCATACAAATTTCAAAACCACATTCCCGCAAAGTACGTAATAGTATTTGGGCCATACCTCTTGAAGTATCCATGGGCCAAAGTACCGATGACAAATCAACAGAAACGTGCGTTGAACGTAATGGGTCTCCCTAATGTTGACGGGGTTTCTTCTTATCTGAACGCAGCAATGCAGTATATATTGTACTGTGCTTCTATGACAAAACAGTTACCTTACGAATAATGATGGTGTACGTGAAGGGCCTGGGGGACACTCACCTACAACACCGAGAAGGAAGACGATCAATCATTCAGCGGTAGAAGCAGGATCAGTGGAGCACACAGAACAAACATGGTTGGTGGTTTGGTTTGGTTCTGGTTCGGGTTCGCTCTGGCCCCCGATCCTTACAAAGGATTCTCCTTATTCGTGAGTTTGTGCAGAAGAATTCTTCTCGTGTTCCACACCCATTACGCTGAGGTCTTCGATTTTCTTTCTTCGTGAACCCGCATCCCTGGATTAGTGACTTCAAGGTGACCACCGCATATCATCGAAACGTGAGTGTTGAATGCATGTATGCTTTGTCTTGGCCACACAAAATCTTAATTTTATTCGATTCTTTCTTGTAGATATTGGATATTTGATGTAAATTATACATAGATATTATGAACCTCGGGTGTTTTCTCTTTCAGATTCCTGAACTGCACGAAATTTCCCATTCCTAATCGTAATAGAACCTACCGTGTTGGATTACAGTCCATTCTACCTTGAGTTTCCACCATCATTTCATTCGTTGTAAGAGTTCAAATTTGCGAGCTCGAGAACCGACATTTTCCTTCGACTCTTTGAATTCAAAACATGGTCCTCCGAGCCGGATCTCCCCGGCTCGTTGTCGATTCTATCCATTCTCCCTTGTAGAATTCCGTGTAGTTTAAGATTTTTCAATCTATTCATTCATTTGCATATTGCATTCTGTCAATCATCTCATGTATTCAATCTTGGATTCTTTCATTAAAGAAAAATCTCGAATGCAATTTTCTTCATTTTACTCGAGCGTAAATTCGTCATATTTCTATGATTATTTGATTCTTTCGTAATGAAGTGAGAAAATTTCGATTCGTAACAAATTTCATACATTCGGATAAAAGAAGATTCTTTCTTTCGTTTAATTCGCATATAATTTCGATCGATTCGATCGAGTTCAAGGTGAGATAATCTCCTGGGTATCCACATAATACAATTCTCTAAGTCATCATCTTCATAACATACGTGACAACGATTTATACGAATATACACAGACGTCGAAGAAGAAATTCATAACATCTCACACGAAAGAAATATTCTTCGCGTAACGTAGATTTATACATGTGAAAAGAACGTTATCTGTCGAATTCGATCATTATTATTGTATTTTACTTTATCAATTCGATTTGTATTTGGTTCACGATTGAGCTTTTCTTATACCATAGTAGAATATCAAACGAAGAAATATTCATTGTCTCGATGCTTTTACACAAAATTAAAATTCCCGATTGAACGAAATCACATGTAATCGAGTCGTGATAAGGTGGACTCGAAAATTGGAGATTGAAACTAGTGCGTATGTTCTTGTGTACTTTACTTGTCAGGACTCTTCGTCCCGTATAACGTTTCGCGTATCCCGCCTTTTCAACTGTCTTCAATTTTTTTTTATTTCCCTTTTTTGTTTTTCATTTCAATTGTTTACGATTCCTCACAGGTTCGCGGTGGACTTATGATTGAATCCTAATCAGAGAAATTAAGTTGACTCCGTTCTCTCAGCGTGGCTCGCGACTTTGAAAATCTCCTCCGACTATTAAATTGGTTCTATTCGCGCGTGAGCACTTTCATTGAATCGAGAATCTACCGATTTTATATTTATAATCATGTGGAGACCATGTGGGTGACATTCGAGCCTAGTTGTGGCGAAAATTTGTTCCCTTTAATCGGGGTGGCGCCACTTGTCGATCCGGTCATTTGGAAGCGAGATACCTCAAAAACAAGAATGAGCTATTAGGTTTATATTTGTGCTAAATAAGGAAAGAATTTTTCATTGAAGCAGGATTATGGATAAAAAAGTTTCATTGCACATGAATTCCGGGATTTTTTTACAATTTTTTTTCACAAATCTCATTCCGATGTTTATTTGTCCAAATTATGCAGAGGTACTGAAAACAAATTGAGAGGTGAAAAATTCAGCTTCTTGGACTTTTGATTGGCTGAATTTGTATTTTTCATCATTTTTTTCACGACAATTTCGTCGCATCTTCATTAAAATGAATGTTTCCACAATCAGATATATCATTTCTGTTTTGTGATTCTCACAAGGAAAACTGAACGGCGATTGTCTCGAATCCGAAATGACTTCTTCCATGACAAACCGTGAGTCACGATATTTTCTAAATAAATTTTGCAGTTCTTCGATAAATTGAACGAATTTTCTCTCTGCAGCAGAAGCTATTCCATTACTCACTGCAGAAAGTGTCAATTCTGTTGCAGATTTGAAGGAGTCATCATTTTCAGTGAAAGGCTTTTTGCAACTTTCACATTCGTACTTTTTAATTATTGGAAGGATGGTTTGGTGGATAGTTCGTGCTACGTAATATGCAACGCATTCAATTATAGGGAGTGAAGAGTCATTGTGCTCTGAAAAAATCTCGAATCCGACATCCGAATTTTGAACAAGAAGAGCCTCTAATTTTTTCTTTAGGTTTTCGACGATCGCGGGATCTGGTCGTTCCGAAAATATATATTGCAATTCTTTTAATGTAACAGAAGCTTCGGGAGTATTTTGTTTTGATATTGAACAATTCCCATAACGAGGAGGTTTTATGACTGCGTAGATGGACAAAATTTTATAAATTCGCAGAAATGTGATTGCAAATGGGTGACTATTGTAACTCCCTGCTCGTCTGATGGAACCGAAAAATCGCTGGAAAAATCAAATTAAAAATCACAAATTTTGAATTCAATAAAAGAGAAATACCAATGTTCATACCAAAACTTTTTGAACGTAATCTTTTCCGCATAATTTTTGGCTCAAAGAAAATCTTCCATATATCAGGGTTGAGTGAAATTAATGAGTTTGAAAATTTTACAAATACATTTCGCAACTCTTCATGCGATATTAGATAAGAACTGATTGAGAAGAACAAAAAGTGCATGAAAAGAAACAGAAACAGATAGACTTCAAATTCAACTTTCATCCATTTCAATCAGTTTTTTATCCAACATTATGAATAGAAACACTTTTTGGTGAAGTTTCCCCCAACCCTAGTATGAGTTGAGAAAATACAAATATAAATATTTGCTGATTGGTAAAATAACTCCCACGATTCGCAGAGTACAACCACCGATGCCCACGTTGCATTCCGTAGATTGTACATAGATCAATGGAAGGTATGGATGAATGAAGGAATTGAGGAAAAATGACAAAAACTCCAGATAGCACAATACTCTCAAGAGAATTCATAATGAATACAATGTATTCTTATATCTGGATGGAGATGGAGGCACTGAAGAAGTGTCCAAGATCAGTGGGTGTGCTTGGTAGGTACAAATCTGCAAACATCCTGCGTCATTCCTGCTTCAAAAGTATTTCATGATTCTAGGCTCATTTTCAGCCAATAAAAATCAAAGCAAATTGATCGATTACATTCATCATCATGAAGTAATCAGTCTTACGACTGGTTTGATGAAACCCTCCACCCCTGTCTATTATCCGCCAAACGTTTAATTTCTACATATCTACTACATCCCTTGTCTTGTACGATTTGCTTCATATAACTTGCTCTAGGTCTACCTTTACCAGTTTTACCATTCATTTTCCCTTCCAATATTGTTTTCGATAAACTCTCATGCCGTAATGTGTGTCCTATAAGATTGCTTCTCCTTTTCACGATGTGTTTCAAAAGATTTATTTCTTCATTTATCTGCTCGAGTACTTCTTCATTTTTGACTTTGTGTATCCATTTTATTCTGAGCATCCTCCTATAACACCACATTTCAAAACCTTCAAGTCTTCGTTGATCAGCTTTCCCCATTGTTTAAGTTTCGCAACCATATAATGCTGTGCTCCAAACGTAACTTTTCGAGAATTTCTTCCTTACTCCCAAGCTTATATTTTTTGAGCATAATAACTGTCTCTTTTGGTAAAAAGCCTGTTTCCCTTGTGCTATTCTTGCTCTTATATCTCTTCCGCTTTTGCCGTTTTCTGTAATTATGCTTCCTGGATATTTGAATTCTCTCACCTGTTCAATTGTCTCGTTATCTATTTTGATTTTCGTTCTTCTAGCTGTTTTCGCTGCTGTACACATCATGAATTTTGTTTTGTCTTTATTTATATTCATACAATAGTTTTCCAATAATATTGTACTCATAATGTTGAGAATATTTTCTAACTCAGTACTACTCGTGGCCAATATAGCTATGTCATCCGCGAATCTCAACATACTTATATTTCCTCCCTGAATCTGTAATTTCGATTGAATTTCCTCCTTCACTTCGTTCATTGCTTCTTCTATATATAAATTGAAAATCAGTGGCGATAATGTGCATCCTTGTCTCACCCCTCTTCTTATTTGTGCTTCCCCTTCCTGACCCTCTATGTTTATTATTGCACTTTGATTCTTATATAATTCATATATTATTCTTCTATCTTTATAATTTATTCCCACCTTCTTCAGGATCGCAAACATCTTCTCCCAGTCCACATTATCGAAAGCCTTTTGTATATCTAGAAAACCTATGTACACAGATTTCTTCAGCGCTATCCTTTTCTCTATTACTGCCCTGATTACATTATTGAGTATGAAATGATCAATCGTTGATGAAGCGCCCGCGAAATTGTATTCAGGCAATATTACGCTATGTATGTATAATACTCAAACATATATTTTCAACGAAATATTCTGAAAAAAACTCATCAAATAAAATAACCTCGAGTGGATCCTGGTCAATTAACCCCACCGGTACGCCAAAAAAATCAAAATTACTAGTCAGGTAATCAGTTATATCGAGCATTGAACGCAAGGTAACCCGCAAACCTCGACTAGTTTGACGTGTCAAAAAATGTTCTGGTTCAATAGCCTTTGTCTCCTTATGGACCTCCCATTCATCCAACCACTTCAGCAAATTTTCTAGGAACAAGTGGATCAGAAAATGTTTGTAAATCACAGACATTGAATTTTGAGTATGTGTTACGCATTGTTTCTTCGCGAAAACAAAACTGCAACAAACCTTGTAATCATCATTATTCACTCGTAACCAAGATTCTTCCGACCTTCGATTGAAAACGTCGAACATGTTGTTCATTTTTAGACAAAAGTCAGCTGTACCCATGCAATCGCTCAACTGAGGATGAGATAAGCTGTAGGTATTCAAAGCTTGATGGACAGATCTACTGAAAACCTGTGAAGTATCCTGGTTTATTTCAATGTTGTAGAAGAGGAATCATCCATTAGATATAACTCCCTTGTGCAGCTAAACGAACTCTCATTTTCATACAGCTGTTTAATTGGAGATGGGTCCTCGTCAACGTAGGACATAATCTGAAACGAGAAGCAACATCGATCTCATGTAATTTAACGAGGTGCTTCCATTCTATTATGGGCTCTTCCGGAGAAGTCTGTAGAACATAGAATCAGAATTAATGTTATGAAGAGAACATTTTTCGAGTTCCATACTTTAATTTCCAATGTGATCCAATACCTGTAAGCACTTGCTATTTTCCGAACGATTCCTAATCAACTTTAATGGATGAGGAGGATCTGCAAATACAAAAACCTTCCTGTTTCCATCAAGAGGACGTTCGAAATAAGATTTCAACTTTTTTTTCTCTCCTGATACACCTAATTGTGTCCAAAATTTCTGATTCGTAGCTGCACAATCACTGACGACTCCATGGATCATGACTCCAGCTTTTTCTGAGCGAATAATAGCCTTCAGAACCAATTTTGCTAGCGTGTCTCCAGTAACAGGGCCATGGGGGGCAAAGACGCTTATGGGTTGAGGTGCAGACTCTCCTAAAGGTTGGTACATGAAAACTGACCCATGATTCGCTTTTCCATGTACAGTATTCTCAGGAAGCAGAATATCAGCACTATCTGTCATTTTCCTTTTTTTTATAACTGAAGCCGATGGAATGTGTTCTTCGCTACCAAAATCGACCAAACCACGATACGTTAAATTCTTCGAGTCTACTTGTAGACTCTCTTTGACACCCATTTCGTCCAGCAGTAGTATCTCATGTCGCTCACGTTCGTTTTTCTTACTCATGTGTAGTTTGAACAACTCGAGGAATTGTTCATCAGAAACACGTGCTGAATTCACAGTAGATAAATGTCTGAAAAAATTTGAATAAGGTTTGAAGAACATCCAAATAGAAAGAACTTGAAACAAACCACAAATGTGACAGAAAGAAATTGAAAACCTCTGAATCGTGCGACTGCAAGGCAACGGTAGAATTTCCAGGTCTCGTAGAAAATTATATGTGGATGGAGATCTCATATGGATAAGAATACAAGTGAGCAGCCAGTCATCTGTGTATCTTTTGCCAGCGTTTCCAGTTTTGACACTGCGAAATATTTGTTTTATTGTTTCGCAATAATTTTTCCCTAGGTTAGCTTCTTTCATTTTAATTTCCAAGCATCTTTCTTGTAGACATCGCATCTCTGATTCACAATTTTTCAATTCATTTTGAAGCTTTTCGGCTCTCTTCCCCCATCTTTTTTCTTTTCGGTTTGCATTTTATAAGCTTTTTCTTAATTCATGTATACCATGTTCTTTACTTCCAGGAATATGAACAGCTTTTACAGCTTGTCCTCCTGCTCCTTCTAAACGGACTCTTTTACGATAAAAAGTTTTTGATAATCGTTCACATTCATCGCAAAGTTCGATATTGGATGGGATTATAAGAGGACATTCGATGTGACGCCGAATCGTTTCATTCTCGTTCCTAGCTATTCTGGTGGCGAAAGCTGATGTATCGGAATTGATTTCACAAGCTTGACAAATATTTAGTCGATCAATCAGAATCATAAAAGTTTCAAAATTTTCAATTCCAAGTGAAGCTTGATCCACTCCATACACTGAAGGGTCTAATACTGATTCGAGCACTTCCAGGCCAATTTTTATATTTGAATCGATGGTTATTAATTTTGAACGGACGGTGGTAATGCGTGCATTGATGAATCTACTATCAACTTTACTGAAGCATAAAATTGTTGATTGCTTTGATACCTGAACTGACGACCGTATCCAAGAAGGAGAAATATTCATTTTTGCATACGCCAAGTCCTGAAAAGTTACATTTTTTGTTTCGTTAGTTCCGTCTTGACTAGGAAGATTGTCCAATGTTGAAAGATTGTCCACAGGTAATCTTTCATCTATATCTATTGGTTCAATCTTAGGTTTTGAAATATTACAAATCAATGCATCCTCTAGCTTCTTGTTTTTTTGATCCACCAAAAATTCAACTGCATCAGGTGCAGGTCTAGAATTATGTGATTCTTGTACTGAATTATGTAAACGATATGCATAACAGTTGTATTCATCTGCTTTAGTAAAGAGTGAATTATTTTGAAAAATTCCACCAGAGAAACATACTCACACTGAATTGGATGTGTTTCATTTTGAGAACTGCTATGTTCATTACACTTATTTTTCTCTGAATGGGATTGCCCTTCCACAGGAACGTTCGACAAGAAAAGCGAAGGTGTGGCTTCTTTTTTCAACCTGGGCTTAATATATTGTCCCTAGTGAGATGTATCATCGTTAGCAGACTTTTTTTTATTGGAAAAAAACATTTTCTCGGACTTGGATAGTTTAGACATGTCTATTTTGCATACTTACAATCCCGACAACGCCGACAATTTTTCCATCGGGTCCACAAAATTCTTTTTGGAACATGATATCATTTTCCATAAAATGTTTCTCACACACTGTGTGAAAATCTTCTGAAGTACGTCCCAGAATTCTTTCCCAAATGATTTTTTGATTGTTTTCAGAAGGCACTCCAAACATACTTAATTTTTCTTCGGTTTTTTCGAGATTGCACAGGGCGACGATACACCGCTTCCTTTGCCGCATTTTGATCGTTGTTTCGAAGGTTCGAGAATATTTACCACGCTTGCACAGATGTAGGAGATTGAGAATTCTTGATCAGGGTCAAAAGACTGTATCGCATCTTCTGCAATACATAAATTTGCGGGATTTTTGATCATTATTCATGTCAGATTACGGCTAACATTGATTATGTTTCATATCCATTTTCAGGTTAAACGGGTTGAACATGGATGACACTGTTCACATTCAATTAGTAGGTGGGAGAGGTCAGAGGCAAAGAGGAGGAGTACGCCAGAATTCACAGTAACGCCATCTGGTCGGGGAACAAATTTTTGCCACTGAAATATATCGAAATATATAGGAGTGTCGTATACATGGTCGAGACCGTCGAAAGATGAGATTGAAAGTAGAATTCTGGTGCAAGCCAGAGAGCGTTTGTATCAACGCATACAGATTACGTACGACATGGTAGCAGAGCTTCCCGAGAGAGAGGATGTTTTCAAAGCGCGAGCGATCAAAGCACAATCCAATCTAACGGAATCCGAAAATGTTCGAAGAAACTTGTCTAGAACCAATGTATTGCTTCCCGATGAATCTCAAATGGACATAATCGGAGATACAAAAACGTATGAGGAATTGTACTTCTTAATTCAAGCTAAACTCACTTCCCTCGAGCGACCTCGGAATGGAGGGCCTACAGAAGCCCTAAACGTTTCAAACACCACTGCCTCGGGATTCTCTCTGAGAACTAAGCTGACACCGATCCAAATTCCCAAATTCAAGGGAGACTTGGATAAATTCCCCGCGTTTCGTTCGCTGTTCGACTCTCTCGTTCATGAGTCGGATTTGCCCACTATCCAGAAATTCACATTTCTTAAGACCTCACTTGAATATCCAGCTCTTCATGTGTTAGAGCATTTTGAATTCAATGCAGAAAATTACGCGGCGGCTTATTCGAAGTTGATTGCTCGATATACAGACAAACGTTTAGTGGGAACGCTTATTTCAGACCGACTTTTGCAATTCAAACCTCTAACATCGGAATCATTCCATAATTTGAGACAATTCTCGGACACCTTTTGTGTGCAATATGAATCTCTGGAAGCACTCAAAGTTGGAAATCTTGCGGATTTTATAGTCGCAGTCATAGCCCTCGAACCTATCAACCCCGAGACGAAACGCGAATTCGAGATTTTGCACGCGGAGAAAGCCTTCCCTACTTTTGACCATCTCTCTCATTTTATAGAAGAACGAAGCAAAATAGCTTCCCTAGTACAAAAATCCACAAAACCGACGCATTCTTCTTCCTATTTTCACCACAAGGTACCTGGGAATAGAACGGCCAAACTGCCAGATCATTCGGTCACCAAATCTTTTATAGCGAAATCTCAGGCCGTATCTCGTCCCACTGCGGTGACCTCAGACGACACAAAAAAAGGAGATTATTCCATCATTTGCCCTGTTTGTAAGCTGGATCATAGAATTTATCTATGCCCGGACTTTCTAACTATGTCGCTGAGGAATCGAATCGATTTGGTGAAACGCTCACGACTGTGTTCCGGCTGCTTGGGTACACACTTTCATCCCAATTGTAAGAGCAAATCCCTTTGTAGGAAATGTGATACTCGTTCGCACCACAACTCTTACATTCGGACATGTCGCTCGGATCTGTTCCCGAGACCGCTCCCGATAACCCATGACATCAACCTCATTCTGCCAGTACCTCGGTAGAAGTACCCGAAACAAGTATCAATGTACTGAACTGTAGAACGCAACAAATTCAGAGACAGTTCGATACCTCCGTGGGGCTTTTGGGAACGGCGAGAGGACGAATCTTAACCGCGAATGGAGAGTGGCCTCCTTGCAGGATGGTAATAGATCCTGCGAGTGAGTCCTCCTTTATCACTGAAGAACTCGCTCAAAGTTTGAAGTTAAAGAGGAAACACTTTCCGGTGGATATAGTAGGAATCGGTGACTCTCGATTCTCAAATCACCGTGGGTGTGTTCAGTGTGAAATTGCTGCAATGCAGGGTACACAACCCACTTTGAAATTAGACGCGATCATTTTGAAATCCATTTCAAGCTACCGTCCGAAAGTTCCGCTACCTCCACAAATTCGCTCTCGTTTTCAGAACCTGCCCTTGGCAGATCCTGGATTCGATAAACCCGGGTGAATAGATGTACTCGCAGGAGTCCAACACTTTTCCGATATCCTCGGAAACTCCGTGACGCACATACCAGGAAAACCAGCCGCAATCCAGAGTATATTTGACTTCATAATTTCTGGTAAAGTGCCCTCAATGACCGAAAATCCTTCCGTTCTCTCGTTTCTCACGCACACGCCTCCTATCGATTCTCTTTTGAAGAGAGTTTGAGAGATAGAGGGATTACACACTCCGATACCCGCAGACCCATTAGACGAGTGTGAGAAGTTCTTCGCTTACACGACTAAATGCGATGCTTCAGGAAAATATGAAGTGTCTCTACCCTTTCGAGAGGGTCGACCCCCAGAGAATCTGGGATCTACCCGTTCTATCGCTCAGGAACGGCTAATTAGCCTAGAGCACAGATTGCAACGAAATTCTGCGTTGCGAGATTCTTATAACGCTAATCTTCAAGATTATATAACGCGGGGTCATATGCGTAAAGCCCCTCATCCCGCAGAATATATAATGACCCATCACGCAGTGATCCGCGACAGTGAGGGCACAAAGGTGCGAGTCGTATTCAACGCGAGTGAGAGAAGCGATACTTCTCTCTTTCTAAATGATTGTTTCATAACAGGCCCCAAGTTACAAATCGACATCGCCGACATCCTCCTCGAGTTTCGATTATATCCCGTTGGTTTCTCGGCGGACATCACTCAGATGTTGCGTTGCATCCAATCAAATCCTAATGACTCCCGGTTCACTCATCTTCTCTGGCGAGCAGATTATTCTTCGTCGATAGAAGAGTGGGAGATTACTACCTTGCCCTTCGGTCTGACTTGCAGTCCGTATCTCGCTCAGCAAGTGATTCGACAGCTAGTGACAGACGAAGGAAAACGCTTCCCACGAGCCTCGGAAGTGCTAACCTCGAACATCTATGTTGATGACGGCGTATGTTCTATTCCCTCGGAAGAAGATGCGATATCTCTTCATAAAGACTTGGGAGAATTGCTTGGTTGAGGGGGATTTAAACTCCATAAGATTTCTAGTAATAGCTCGTTAGTTTTGAGTCTAGTTCCTAACCCTAAACGGGAAACTTTGAGATCATTTGACCGAGCCGATTATGTCAAGTTATTGGGTCTGAATTGGGACCCCAGCTTGGACATATTCCGCTATGTGGTCCACACCGATTCGTTAGTTGCCACCAAACGCGGTATCCTCTCCCAAGTGACCCGAATATTCGATGTGATGGGGTGCCTCGCTCTCATTACATTGTGGATGAAATATTTTATCCGAAAAAACTTTGATTCCTCGAGGTGAATTGGGATGACGAACTACCTCCAGAATATGCACGAGCATGGCAAAAATTCCATTCAGAGTTGGAGTTCGTGGTGAAAATTCAGATACCTCGTTCATTGAATATCGTTCCTCGAGGCGACTATGAGATAGTGGGTTTCAGCGACGCCAGTGAGAAGGGCTACGCCTGCTGCCTATACCTCGTAGATACGACCGACGAATCGAATCCACAAATTCATTTGCTTAAAGCAAAAAGCAAAGTGGCACCGCTCAAATCATTGACAATTCCGCGGCTGGAATTGGGAGGAGCCGTTTTGTTATCATCTCTTGTGAATACTATCGATAAGTTTCTCGCGTACCTCCCCTCTTATAGATTATTTTGTTTCACGGACAGTTCGGTGGTCTTGGCTTGGTTACGCACGCCGCCTCATCAACTGAAACCATTTGTGGCAAATCGCGTAACACGCATTTCAGAAGTAACACCTCCAGATTCCCGGTTTCATGTTGAGGGAACCGATAACCCCGCGGATTTTGCTCCCCGTCGATTGAACCCTCATTCCTTTCTGAATACGCCGCTGTGGTGGAAGGGCCCATAGTTCCTCCGCCTACCCATTTCAGAATGGCCCATCACACGTGGAAACAGTATAGATAGTATCCCTGAGGTGAAACCTAAGGTGAACTCCTTTATTGCACCAGGAAACCCTTCGTCGCAAGCGGACAATATCCTCGAAACCCTCTTGAACACGATTTCTCCTCTTCCCAAATTAGTTCGTATTTTGAGTTATGTTAGGAGGTTTTGGGACAATATTCGGTTGAACAGAGACACGCGAAGTTCGGGGGGGGGGGGGGCTAACGCGATCTGAACTCGATCAGAGTCTCGAAATAATAGTACGCGACACTCAACAACAGTATTATTCGGATGTATTTCAAAATTCAGAAAAGGATCGACCTATCAAAGGATCCACCCGTCAATTAACGCCCTTTATATCTCCTCGGGGACTCTTGAGGGTGGAGGGTAGACTTGAGCTGGCACCTTTGCCTCATACTGAAAAACACCCTCTTTTAATTCCTAAAAGGAGCGAACTAGCCGAGTTACTCTGCACATATTACCATCAGACCACTTCACACGGCGGTCCACAACTCATTCAATCACTAGTACAACGCAAATTCTGGATTCCGGGCATCCGATCTCTACTCAGAAACATCCTTTTCACGTGTATTACGTGTTATCGGTTTAAAGCGACCCCGGTTCAGCCCTCCATGTCGAGTTTGCCGAGTGTACGGTTTCAAACTGTTCGCGCTTTCACTAATACGGGTCTTGATCTGGCGGGTCCCTACATGATGAAAGAATCGAAGCAGCGTAACGCTCGTAGTAATAAAAATTGGATTGTCCTATTCCTATGTATGAGTACGGGTGTGGTACATCTAGATATAGTAGAAGACATCTCGAACGCTTCCTTTCTCGCAGCTCTTGACCGGTTTGTCGCACGAAGGGGAGTCTCATCTCGAATCCTCAGTGATATGGGTACCAACTTTGTGGGAGCAGCCGGTCAACTGGAAGAATTAGTCAACGCTTTACAAGATGCGGAACCACGAATGAAAGAATATTGTAACGAGCGTAATATCGAATGGCGTTTCAATCCACCCGCTGCGCCCCACTACGGCGGATCTTGGGAAGCCGCAGTGAAAACTATGGAGTACCACCTCCAACGAGTAATGGGCAATCTCGTCTCAACGCTCTCGGAATTTCTGACGCTCTTAACGAAGGTTGAAGCGATATTGAACTCTCGTCCGTTGTGCCCTCTCTCCAGCAATCCAACTGACGGGTTTGATCATTCAACTCCCGGACACTTGCTCGTTGGTGCTCCCGTATTGCTCAGTTGTCTGGAGCCTGATTTCCTCTCTGAGTCCATCTCTTACAATGCGCGATGGAACCTCATCTCTCGCTGTGTGCAAGATCTATGGAGACGAGGGTCAAAGAAATATTTACACACGCTGATGTCACGAGCCAAATGGGAACATCGAACCACCAATGCTTCGCCGGGAACGATGGTCATCCTAATCGACGAAGCGTTGCCTCCAAATTTTCGGAAGTTGGGGCGCGTACAAGAAGTCTTCACAGGACGTGATGGAGTTGCTCGTGTCGCCAACATACGCACATCTTCGGGGACGTTCACCAGACCCCTCACAAAGGTCGCCCTCCTGCCCATAGATGACGATTCCATGAATCAAACCAACTCATTCCAGAATTAGGATTTGAAAATATTCATTTTGGTAGGGGGTGTGTTCGAACCTGAGGAACTACAACCTCCTGTACATCATGTACGAGATCCCTTATCAAGGCTTCTATTTCCAAGGAAGGGGGAAGGGGGCAATCTCGCTTTCCAGTAACGAGATCGCTGCTCCCCTCTCTCATTAGACGCTCCTGTTACATCATCGAGTACGGACGTACTCCTCGTCGCTCTAATTTTGGCACGTGATAAAACGCAACTCCAAAACGTTAGAACGTTCATTTTCTAATTTCGTACGTAGCCGTTTGCCGCCGCGCTCTATATACAAAGGATCCTCCTTATTCGTGAGTTTGTGCAGAAGAATTCTTCTCGTGTTCCACACCCATTACGCTGAGGTCTTCGATTTTCTTTCTCCGTGAACCCGCATCCCTAGATCAGCGACTTCAAGGTGGCCACCGCAAATCGTTGAAGCGTGAGTGTTGAATGCATGTATGCTTTGTCTTGGCCAGACAAAATCTTAATTTTATTCGATTCTTCCTTGTAGATATTAAATATTTGATGTGAATTATACATAGATATTATGAACCTCAGGGATGAGGGTCAAATTGACGGAAAACCAAATCACGAAATTTCCTATTTTTAATCGTAATAGAATCTACCGCGTTGAATTACAGTCCATTCTACCTCGAGTTTCCACCATCATTCCATTCGTTGTAAGAGTTCGAATTTGCGAGCTCGAGAACCGACATTTCCCTTTGACTCTTTGAGTTCAAAACAAATAGTCAAAAAGAATGATCGGAAAATTTTTGATAGGAAGCTATTTTCAACTTGATACCAAATAGTACACATTTTATTTCATCCACAAAATATTTTTACATGCCTTGAACATATTGTATTCAAGTTCCTTCTGTTTGTGAAATCTATATCGTTTCGATTTCCTTACAGTGATGTCTTGCAAACACCGGGAATTTTCACACAAAACATGTATGAAACAAGATCAGGCTGCTTTGAACGCCATGAGCTGCTTTGAGCGCTGTAAGCTGCTCTGTGCACTGAGTCAACTAACACTTGATGTTCAGAATTATTGATATCTATATTCGTTTATAGGAATTCACTCCTTTCCCCTCCTATTCTTCATTCTTCATTTCAATAATCTTCTGCCGTCCAATGATGAAATGACTGATGGAAACCTAAGTGGGTTTTTATGTCACCCAAATTATCTGAGGACATTTCTGTACATTTTCATCACCATGTCCGGTATGAAACTTGACATAAATTTCGCTTCGTGTTCAATTCAATGTACATTGAAAGAAAAAGAAGTGCAATCCAAATAAAAAAAACTCCAGAAAAGTAAAAGAAAAATCACGTCAAGTATATGAAAACGTCTTCAATACCTACAAAGAAGAGAAAAAATAATCCAACCACAGGTTTCGGAGGAAAATTGAATTTCTCTTCGTGGGCATTCAAGGCACATTGGAAGGAAAAGAAGTGAAATCCCCAAAAAAAACTCCTAAAACGTAGAAAAATTACGCCTAGTACATGAAAACGTCCTCAATACCTACGAAAAAAAGGAAAAAGAATCTAAGAAAATTTCAAAAAAAAAATTTAACTACATTCGAAATTTCGATGAGATATAACAGGGTGTGCTCCATCTGAAAAAGAAGATGTGAAATCAATATAGGCTGCCAAGTGCATGCATTTAGTTGTTTAAATGGTTGTGAACGATTTTTGGTATATTGTAACTTTACTTCATTTAAACTGTGTTCGAAGTGATTTCTGATTCAAAGAAAATTTTTGTATGAAGATAAATGAATGAATTAAGTGTGTCACTCTGCTTATACATGAATGAAGTAGATACGATTCAGTTTGCAACGACAGAGAGTTAAAAAAGAAAAGTTGAAAAAAATAATGATTGAAAAAACACGAAGTTGAGTGGAGTGAGAATCAGGTTAAACCATTTAAAATACTAGGAACAACTGAGAATTATCTGGAACCAAAGGCGTTGGTCGTTTCTGAAAGGTTTTGAAGTGCATGCTAATGCGAAACACTTGGCATGGCCAATTGTGAATTTTTAGCTTTCATTAATCAACTGAAACTTGAATCATGAAATCTCCATTGGCCACGCCAAGTGTTCCGCATTGGCATGCACTTCAAAACCTGTTAGAAACGACCAACGCCTTTGGTTCCAAATAATTCTCAGTTGTTTCTAGTATCTTAAATATTTCAACCTAATTTTCACTCCACTCAACTTCATGTTGATTTAATCATTATTTCTTTCAACTCTTCTTTTTGAACTTTCTGTCGTTGCAAACTGAATTGTATCTATTTCATTCATATACAGGGTGTCCCATTTGATTCTTTAAATGCAAATATATCAAAAACATGAATCTTAAACCACAAGTACTTTACACTAAAGTTGTATTACAAGAAGAGGGCCACAAAACTACGATATCAGTTTCCTCATAGATGGCGTTATGATCGATTAAAATGGGATGAACATCATTTTTTCAAACGTGGACCCCCACTTTTTATTGCATATCTTGATCCTACGCAAAAAACTGAGTAACTTTTGCTCGAAACGTTTTTCTAAATTCTTGAAGATGTCGCAACAATTTTCAATTTATATATAGAAGAAGCAATGAACGAAGTGGAGGAGGAAATTCAATCGACATTACAGATTCAGGGAGGAAATATAAGTATGTTGAGATTCGCGGATGACATAGCTATATTGGCCACGAGTAGTACTGAGTTAGAGAATATTCTCAACACTATGAGAACAATATCATTGGAAAACCATTGTATGAATATGAATAGAGACAAGAAAATATAATAGAGCCACCTTACAGCAACTGGTCAAGTCCAGTGGTCATGATCCGAAAACCGAACAAAACATATAGATTTTGCATCGACTTCAGATATCTAAACTCACTCACAAAGAAAGACGCGTCCCCAATACCAATAATGACAAACATTCTAGACAAACTGAACACAGCGAACTACATATCAAGAATTGATTTGAGCCAAGCATACTTCCAAATATTATTAGAAGAGAACAGCAGACAGATGACAGCATTCACAGTCCCAGGGGAAGGATTATACCAATCCAAAAGAATGCCATACGGACTGACGAATTCACCCGCGACATTCCAAAGACTAATAGACAAACTAATGGGACCGGACTCAGAACCCTACACATTTTCATACTTAGACGATATGAAAATAGTAACAAAAACCCTAAAAAAACACCTTTATTGGTTGAGAACAACCCTACAGAAGATTATAAATGCGAAATTAACAATAAACAGGGAAAAATGTGAATTTGGATGCACACAGGTGAAATACCTAGGATACATAGTGAACAAGAACAGATTACACATAGACACAGACAAAAGACAACCAATCATAAACTACACATAACCAAAAACAATCAGACAGATTCGCAGATTAATGAGTATGACATCATGGTACAGAAGATCGAT
Source organism: Gonatopus flavifemur (assembly GCA_018340375.1). Classification (NCBI taxonomy): domain Eukaryota; kingdom Metazoa; phylum Arthropoda; class Insecta; order Hymenoptera; family Dryinidae; genus Gonatopus; species Gonatopus flavifemur. Next base: position 4,847,065 of record JAFFJZ010000018.1, read on the forward strand.
ACCAAACTTTGCACAAAAAACGGAACCAATAAGCAGATTATTGAAAAGGAATTGCAAGGAAAAATGGGGGAAAGAACAGGATGAAGCATTACAAGAAATAAAACACATACCCACGACACCACCAGTATTAAAATAACCGGACTTCACAGAACCATTTTCCATACCGACAGACGCCAGCAACATAGGATTGGGAGCAATGATTACACAAGTACACGATAAAACTGAACACGGAATAGCGTACGCGAGCAGAACACTCAACGACGCGCAAGAAAATTACTCAGGAACAGAGAAGGAGTGCCTCGCAGTTGAATGGGCAATAGAAGAGTTTAAACCATACATAGGAGGGGAGAAATTTACGGTACTAACAGATCACGCTGCGCTGAAATGGTTACATAAGCTAGATGCACCTTAGAATTACAACACCCTGATTACAAAATAATACATAGGAAAGGGAAAAAACACCACGTCACAGACGCACTATCACGACAAAACAACACAGGAAAAAAACACACATAACACAAACAACGGACACATGGTACAATTACAAAAAACAACAAGTACAGAAACACCCGGACGAAAACAAAAATTGGACGATCAAAGACGAAAACTTATACTTTCACAGACCAAACCCACTACACTCAGAGATACTGCCAGATAATAGCCCATGGAAACTAGTAGTACCGAAACATTTACAAAGGAGAATCTTAATCGAAAATCACAATAACCTACAGGCAGGACATTTAGGGATCGAGTAAACATACGCAAGAATAGCAGAAGACTACATTTGGCCAAGAATATACGGGGATGTGACGAGATATGTGAAGAAATGCGGGAAATGCCTGAAATCCAAGGTTGAGCAACAAAAACCAGCAGGGCTCATGGGGGAAAAAATCGTAGAGGAACCTTGGACAGTAGTATCGATGGTGAGGTAGCAAGTGCCCGGAGGGCCATTCACCCGAGAGACAATGATTTATGGATCCGAGGATAATTACCAGGAGTTCCTCGCCGTGCTCAAATAGTCGTTAATTCCACTGCGTTCGGGTAAATGGCCTTTCGGGCACTTGCTACCTTACCGTATCAATGGATGTAACGGGACCCAAACCAACAACCGAAAACAGAAATCAATACATATTGGTTGTGACGGACTTATGATGAGATGGACAGAAAGAGCCCCTATGAGGGAAGCCAATGCAGAAACAGTGCAAAAAAATGTTGAAACACAATTACTATCCAGATGGGGAACCCCCTGGGTAATAGTAACAGATGACGGCCAACCAATCGTAAATAAACTAATGAAAAAGCTAACGGACACACTAGGGATCAGACACATGACAACACCCCCATACCACCCACAAGCAAACCCAGTGGGAAGAAGCAATAGAACAATGAACGCAATGATAAGAACATTTTCAGACGCTAACCACAGAAACTGGGACGAACACTTAGAATATTTACAGTTCGCAATCAACACGAGCAAACACAGCTCCACAAAATACACACAAGGATTCCCAAACCTAGGCAGGGAATTCACACCACTACAATCATTGAAACACGACGTAGAAAACACGCAAGAAATAGAAAACACAGACATAAATCACTGGACAGACAGACTAAAAAACCTACAAATGATTAGAGAAGAAGTACAAGAACACTTTTTGGAAGCAAACGAGAAACAAACACACCATTATAATTTACGCAGAAGAAACACGGAATTCAAAATAGGGGATAGAGTATTAAAACTAAACCACACACTATCTTCGAAACAGAAAGGGACAACAAGTAAATGGGATGGAACATATACAGACCCATATACAATCATAAAAAAATACTCACAGCTAGTATACGAATTCATAAATAGACAGGGAAACTCTATTGGAAGAACACATGTAAAGAAAATATACTTCCTTTAGTTGAATTTGCCGCGCTCCTGCCTCGCGCGACCTTTGATTATGCCTCACCAGAGAGAATAGCAGGAAGAATGATTGGCAAGATTTGAGAGTGATGAAGTGAGAGCCCGAGTGTAAGAACATAAACAGAGCGAAAGACATAAATGCACAGATGGGAAGTTAATATAAAAGGAATAAAGTGTGTGATTGAAGAATAGAGTGGGTGGAACAGAAGGATAGAAAATAGACTTTAATTGTCGTTTCTTTATTTTTAGGTAAGGTAACGATAGATTGTGTGAATAATGTTGTAAATATCAGTTAATGATTGAATGAATCTTTTTTCTCAGCAACGAAATTGGGTCTATCTATCACGTTTATTGAATATTGGATAACCATCTTATAAAACGACAATTTTGTCTTAAGAGAAGGGGAAGAAGATGAGTAAGCTACAATTTGAATTCAGAGTCGAAGCGTCGCCGGCAGATCTAAAAACAAACATTACATTGGTGACGTCAATAACAACAGAAAATGGAGAGAGATTCGTTTTGCCTGAAGAATTACAACACATATCTCTACACACAGTACTAGAGAAAACAGAGATATACGGCAAGTTGAAGAGTGTTTTGAAGAGAAATGTTAAGAAGAAAGTTTGGATAATATTAACGGAAGAATTGGAAGATACATATATAGACTAAGCAGGCAATATGAGATTCAAAGATCATTTCTTAGATGAAGTAGCTGATACAAAACAAACACATGTGGGAAAACCAAATGAATTGATGCAATTGATGGAACAGGTATCAAAATTGAATAATAAAACAGGAAATCAAAAAAATTTGAAGAATATTTCTGAAAAATTTTTATTAGAAAAATTTTCTAGTAAAACAGCGGATGCCAACCAATGGATAGTTGTGTTTCAAAGAGAATGTATCAGATCCGAAATCACAGAAGAAGATGTAGTGATTGAGATATTGAGATTGTTTTTAGATAAATCTCGCATGGACTGGTATTATGCTACGATGGAGATATAACGTGATGAAGACGATTGGGCAGAATGGAAACATGGATTTATAGAAACATTTGCGGATGTAGGATGGAATTCTTGGAGATATGCCCTTAAATACAAATACGAAGAAGGATTATTAATAGATGACGCCATAAGGGAGGGAAGATTGTTATTAGATGTGGATAATACGATGGACAAGGGATCCTCGATAGCAATTATTATTACAGGATTGCCAGAATTCATCGCGGATAAAATAAATGAAGAAGAAGTGACGAATACCACTGAACTTTTTGAACAAATAAAAAAAAATTAAAATCTGATAAAAGAGGAAAATTATTATGAAAAAGAAATATGTCGAAAAGCAACCATGTAAAATATGTGAGAATATGGGATATAAAGAGAGATATCATCCAGTAGAAAAATGTTGGAATAGAAACGAAGATAGGCACTTTGATATAAAAAAAACATCGAAATGAAAAACAATTCTGTATTGGGAGTAGACCTAGTTACAGGAACAAAAAACGAGTAGTCACGCCATTGATTAAAGTTGAAATGCTATTAGATGATGAAATTAAAATAGACGGTTCATATGATTCTGGATCTCAAATATCAATAATCAATGCAGAATGGATTAAGTTGATAAGTGAGAAGGGAGATACAAATAAAATATCGATCAAAACGGTTAATGGTGTGAGGAATACAAATGGACTGATAAAAATGAAGATAAAAATTTTAGACATAGAAGATGAGGCGAATGTATTTATAATAAATAACGATGAGTTCAAAGATTTCCTAATCTGTTTGGATATGATGAAGAAATTCAAACTAATCTAAGATGAAAACCTAAGAATTCCACAGAAGAAAGAAGATAAAGACAACGCAGGGAATATAAAGGAAACGGATAATATTATTCAAAACTATTCTGTTAATTTCAATGAATACATACAATAAAAGGAATTCGAAGCAAAAATGGGACATTTAGAGGAATCGAAACGATTGAAAATAGGAAGATTAATTGATAAATATAAAACGATATTTGCGAGAGATAAATATGATATTGGAGTGGTAAAGAATTATGAAGCAAGAATTGAATTAAAAATGGATAAATATTGTAGCAAACGGGCTTATAGATGTTCATTTGAAAATAGAAGAGAAATCGAGGACCAAATAGCAAAACTTTTAGAAAGAAATATGATTGAAGATTCGTATAGCCCTTTTGCAGCACCAGTGACGTTGGCGTATAAAAAAGATGAAGGAAAAACTAGGTTGTGTATAGATTTTAGAGATCTAAATAAGATTGTTATTCCGCAAGAACAACCATTCCCTCTTATAGAAGATTTAATTACAAAAGCTAGAAATTGTGAATACTTTACGACATTAGACATGAATTCGGCTTTTTAGTCGATACCACTGAGGGTAGAAGACAGGAAAAAGACAGGTTTTGTTACACAGGATGGACACTATCAATGGACATGTTTGCCGTTCGGCCTGAAAACTTCGCCAGCAATATTTCAGAGGATTTCATCAAATAAAATGAGAAAATATGGATTAGAAGATTTTACAGAAAACTACATAGATGATTGCTTGATTTTCTCAAAGACTTTTGAAGAGCATTTAATACATATAGAACAGGTATTGGACGCAATCATACAAGAAGGATCCGGATTGGAATTGAAAAAATGTACTTTTGCATCGAGATCGGTAAAATATTTAGGACACATAATTGGAAATAACACAGTACAACCTATACAAGATAATTTGATCTCAATAAAAAACTTTCCAACTCCAAAATCTCAGGAAAATGTTAGACAATTTTCAGGAAAGATTAATTTTCATCACGAATACATCCCAAGAAGTTTGATAATACTAGATCCATTGCATAGACTGCTAAGAAAAGATGTGAAATTTGAATGGTCCGAAGAGTGTGAAAGATCGTTTGCAGGGTTGAAAAAACTACTGTGTTCTCGGCCAGTATTCGAAATTTTTGATAGGAACCTACCTATAAAAATAAACACAGACGCATCGATAGAAGGTATAGGCGCAATATTAAAACAGGTGCAGGCAAACTGAGAAGAAAAACCTATTGCGTACTTCTCAAAGAAACTAAATGAAGCGCAAAAGAAAAAAAAAGCTATTCATTTAGAGTGTATGGCTATAAAAGAAGCGGTAAAATACTGGCAACACTGGCTGATTGGACGGAAATTCGAAGTGTACTCGGATCACAAACCATTAGAAAACCTGAATATTAAGTCGAGAACAGACGAAGAACTAGGTGATTTGACGTATTATTTATCGCAATATGATTTCAGAATAAAATATGTACCGAGAAAAAATAATATTGAAGCAGATTGTTTGAGCAGAAATCCTGTTTTAGACTCAGAAGAAAATATAGATAAAAAACTGAAGGTAGTAAACTTGATAAGCGTAAACGACATAAAAATGGACCAAAGGAACGATAGAGTAATAGATAAGAGACATAAAAGTATAGAACAAAAGAATGAAATATTTTACAAAAGAGGTAAGAAACAAAAAAAGAATAGTTCTCTCCGGAACCTTAAGCTTACGATTGATAGGAGAAACACATTATGAATGGTGCCATATTGGCATAAGACGAACAATGAACAGAATATGTCCGCACTACACGGCAAAGAATTTGATAGAGAACATAAAAAAAATCTGAAAATTGGATTATTATCTCATCTTGGACCAGCAACTAGACCTTTTGAGATTACGTCGATAGATACGATTGGTGGTTTTGGTGGAAACAGATCGACAAAACGATATTTACACTTATTGGTTGACCACTGCACTAGATACGCAACGATTTCAACATCAAAACATCAGAATGCACAGGAATTTATTAAATTAGTAAAACAGATATCAGAAACAGAAGACATTAGAACTATATTAACAGACCAATATCCGGGAATAAAGTCAAAAGAATTTCAAGAATTTCTGGACAATGAAGATATTACATTACTTTTCACTGCAATGGATTCGCCATTTTCAAACGGATTGAATGAAAGGCTAAACCAAACTTTGGTGAAAAAATAATGTGTACAATTGATGAAGAAAACGAAAATAGAGCTTGGACAACAATAGCGAGGGAGTGTGTAGATAAATATAATATTACAGAACATACAGTCACTGGCTTTACACCAAGGTATTTATTGAATGGTACGAACACGGATTTACAACCAATAGAATTACAATCAAACAGAGATAGGGAAAAATGGATAGAAGATAAAGAAAAAGCAATGCAGAGATCATCAAAATCTCATGATTATAATAAGAAATTATACGATAGAAATAGAAGAAGACATGACTTCACAACAGGAGATTCGGTATATATTGATAATGAAAACAAGCTCAACAGAAGAAAATTAGATAGCTTAAAGATTGGACCATTTAAGATTATAGAGAAGATATCAGATTCGATTTTCAAAATACAAACAGGAAAGAGGGATCAGGATTCAGGATTATACCACATCACAAAACTCACACCGGTGTAAGATGATGAGATTGAAGATCAAACTTGATTTCCACATTGGAGGAGAGAGATGTGAAGAAAATATACTTCATTTAGTTGAATTTGCCGCGCTCCTGCCTCGCGCGACCTTTGATTATGCCTCACCAGAGGGAATAGCAGGAAGAATGATTGGCAAGATTTGAGAGTGATGAAGTGAGACCCCGAGTGTAAGAACATAAACAGAGCGGAAGACATAGATGCACAGATGGGGAGTTAATATAAAAGGAATAAAGTGTGTGATTGAAGAATAGAGTGGGTTAAACAGAAGGATAGAAAATAGACTTTAATTGTCGTTTCTTCATTTTTAGGTAAGGTAACGATAGATTGTGTAAATAATGTTGTAAATATCAGTTGATGATTGAATAAATCTTCATTCTCAGCAACGAAATTGGGTCTATCTATCACGTTTATTGAATATTGTATAACCATCTTATATACACATCAAAGATCCAAAAAGATTCCACGAATAACAAGACCAAAACCACCGGAAATAAATTGAAATAAATAACCCTAAACTCTTTACGTTACAGACGGAAAACATGTTTTCGATATGCCCGAAATGCGGAAGCCAATGCACAACCTTATACTCAATAACTCATCTACTGACCTGCGGTAGGACAAACTCACAACCCGCGACGACAGGCAGACAGGAGAGACAGACGAGCGTAAACAGACCGGACAATCACAATAGACCAGGACCAAGCCAGTGGACAGAGAGACAACAAAGAATACTGGCAACAGAACCAAACTCGTGGTCACGAGCAACACAGACAGAACCGACAGAAAAAAACACGGCAACAACGCAAATCACCCCCAGGATCGTACAAAACGGATATACGCAAACGACAGAATACTCTTGTTTCAGGAAATAAGCGGAAAACATGGACACACGGATACAATGCCCGTACTGCAGAAACAAAGTCACGAAACAGCACATGGACTTACACACAAAGGGATGTCCCAAACGAAAAGAATGGAAAAAGACACAACAAAGAAGGACATTGCTATCCAACCCAACACGAGGAGATCCAATAGGGGGATGGAAGTTACCACCACCAACTAAAACCACAACACACAACACACAACACATTTGATCTCACGCCTGATCTCTCTGCACATTGCGCTCCTCATTGAAATCTCATAAAATACGGAAGTGAACGAATTGAAGTGGGTTTCAGCAGAGCCATCGAGAATACTATCGATGCTGAAGTTTTTGCAGAGTTTGATAATATTGTGGGAATCGACTCTAGGAGACAAGTAATCGTTGATTATAGTGGTTTCCTCCGACGGGAAGATTCAACTATCCTATCATTCTTTGTTTCAGAGCTTCAGCGATTTGAAATTTTCTGGCTCCTAGCCAATCAAGATCCAGCTAATTTCAATTACTATAGCTCCGAAACGAAGAATGGTGAGAAAGTTGGATTTTTCCCTCAGAAAACCGGCGTTTTCCAACTCAGAGAATGGTGTTGAGTTTGAAAATGTAGAACATAATGCTTCAGAGTTATTCGGATTATATACAGGGTGGTCCATTTGAATTGATATAGTCGAATATCTCGGAAACTAGTGGAGATACAGAAAAATGTTCCGGATAAAAAGTTTAGGGTTCCAAGGGGGAAGTATGATGGTGACCTTGAAAAATCCCTCAGAGGTCATTTTGAAGGTCATTCAGGGATCAAGATGGTTTTTTTGAATGGGACCCCCATTTTTTTTATCATGGCATGGGAAAGTTGGTTCCAAACTCCTCACGACACACTGCTCATGGACCCCTTCCCGCCCATTGGGGTGCAAGTTATGGACCATCGAAGTTATTGATGAACTACTCTCACCGCTCCCCAGGAACAACGACGTGGACGTAATAGTTCTCTGTTGCTTTCGGAGTGCTTGATTATTGTAAGTCCCCTTGCCTCTCACATGAGGGGTGCTTGATGCTGTTACAATGAATGCTCGAAGTTATCCCCCTCTGCCTGGATACATAATCCCAGTCTTCGCCGAAAATTTGTAACCGTCTTCAGAAATACTGATCGCGGTATGTTGGCACGAACAATGCGTAAGCGATCGATCATATCCTCCCTGATTGTTGGTTGGGCCTTGGATACTTCGTCTTTCATAAATCCCCTTGGAAAAAAGGGGAGATGTCAAGTCGGGTAAGCGTGGAGGCCACGCAACTGGCCCACCTCGTCCAATCCAGCTTCCCGGGAAATGATGATCAAGGTATTCTCTCACGACCAATGCGTAATGGGTTGGCGCTCCATCTAGTTGAACCCACATCCTCTGCCTTGTCTGTGAATCCAGATCCTCAAGCAAGTCTGGTAAATGATCCGCCAGAAATTCCAGAAACATGGGGCCGTTCAAAGTGTCGTTGAGAAAATGTGGACCGACTAAATAGCCATTGACGATCCCGCACAACACATTCACGCTCCAACGATGTTGGTTGTCGATTGCTGGATACCAACGCGGATTAACATCCGACCAGTATTGAGAGTTGTGTCTATTCAAATGCCCAGTGCTCTGAAAAGATGCTTCGTCGGAGAACGTTACATAGTCGAAGAATTGAGGATCGTCAACCAGCCTTGCTCGTGTCCAGTTGCAGAATCTGATTCGAAGTCTCATGTCGTTTGGAGTAAGAGCTTGAGTTAACGTCATGTGGTATGGTCGATATTTGACATGCTTCAAGGTTCTCAAAACAAAAGTCCGGGGTATACCAGTTATTCGTGCCAACGATCTGCTACTAACATGAGGGTCCAAGTGGATAAGTCCCAATATGGTGAGTGCACGGATATCATTCTCGTCGTACCGGTGATGTCTCAGATCTCGCTGCAATACTCCTCGTCGAGCCCTCAATTCGAGTCGACGGATGGTCGTGGGGTGTACGATGCGGTGATCGGGATACCGATCCCGGTCAACTCTTGCGGCTCCGTTGTAATTACTTTGACATGAGCCAAGCACAAGCATCATATCAATAATTTCAGAGGGTGGATAGCGATTCATTTCTTCGATTGAATCGAATGGAATAAATTGATAAATGTAGATGATTGAATATGCAAAGGAGAAGAACGACTGTAATGGTCTCAGTTTAGAACCAGTGTTAAAATGATCACGTATTTCCATAATCATCCACATAACCAACCATAATAAACAGAAATTCGATGTTTCTGCTTGTTCATGTATTCTTGTCCATCGCTTTTCTCTGAAGATCGGGACTGATTCCGATGCAGTTGAGAGTTAACTTCATTGGAAAAAAGAACGTCAACATAAACAAATGGGAACACTGAGTCTCTGCTCATTATGGTTGGGAGTAACGTGTACGATTTATTACGATCATTGCGTTTCGGATCGAATAAATTATTCCATTTGATCCAATGAGGGTTATAAATGAGTATCGACTTTCAAAAATTGCTAAAAGGTTGCTGGAAACATTGGAAATATTGACTATACCACATAACGTCGATTAGGATGCACATTCAAACGCATACAAAAATCCTTCGTGCTTCCAGAGAATTCACCGAAGAGAGTTGAACTGTAGAAAATTTCTTTGTAGATTTACCAAAAAAATTCGGAAGTTTTTTTGTGAATGAGGGAGGACATGATTGATCGCATCCGCACTGTTTGCGCCAACATACCAGGATCATGTATCTAGCCAGAGGGGGGGGGGTAACTTCGAGCAATTATTGTAACAGCATCAAGCACCCCTCATGTGAGAGGCAAGGGGACTCACGATAATCAAGCACTCCGGTGGGAACAGAGGACTACCACGTCCACGTCGTTGTTCCTGGGGAGCGGTGAGAGTAGTTCATCAATAACTTCGATGGTCCATAACTTGCACCCCAATGGGTGGGAAGGGGTCCATGAGCAGTGTGTCGTGAGGAGTTTGGAACCAACTTTCCCATGCCATGATAAAAAAAATGGGGGTCCCATTCAAAAAAACCATCTTGATCCCTGAATGACCTTCAAAATGACCTCTGAGGGATTTTTCAAGGTCACCATCATACTTCCCCCTTGGAACCCTAAACTTTTCAATTGGAACATTTTTTCCATCTCCACTAGTTTCCGAGATATTTGACTATATCACTCCATATGGATCACCCTGTATATATAGGTAGAAGAAGAAATGTACAGTTGCATGCAAAAGTCTCCGGCCAAAGTCAGTTTCATGAATATAAAAGGTGTGAAGGGAAAGAATTTCAAAACTAATATATCATCATGGAGTACTTTTATCATACTGTCAAAATATAACACTTAGGAATTCAAAATGAACAATAACATATATCCATAACAAAAACAAAAATTTTCGCTCTTTCAAAAGTGTCCGGCCAAAAACAAAATATTTAGAAAATTCGATGTAACTCCGGAAAAAAACTCAAAAAATCATGATAAATGTCACATATCCATCAATACTTGGTAGCCATACCCCGTGATTGTATGACCGCAGCACATCGGTGAGGCATCGATTCAATCAGTTTGTGAATTTTATCTTGGGTGATATTTCTCCACTCTTTTTGAATGTTCTCCCACAAAACGGCTTTGTTAGAATGATTTTCATTCCCAATCCTTAATTTGAGCTCTTGCCATAAATGCTCTATGGGGTTCAGGTCCGGAGACTGACTGGGCCATTTCAAGACTCGGATATTCTTTGATGAAAAAAATTCCTGAACTAGTTTGGATGAATGTTTCGGATCGTTATCTTGCTGAAATATCCATCCCCGTGGTAAATTTTTTCGCGCATAAGGAAGCATTTGTTTCGATAGTATATCCCTATACATACAAGCGTTCATATTACCGTCAATCTTGAAAATTGGACCAACGCCTGACCAAGAGAAAGCACCCCAAATCATGATATTACCTCCACCGTGTTTTACTGTTGGTATTTGATATCGGGAATCATATCTTGTGCCTTGTGGTCGTCTGACATACCTTCTTCCGTCATTTCCGAACAAATTGATCTTCGTTTCATCTGAAAATAGCACTTTTTTCCAATCTTCAACTGTCCAGCTCTGATGTGTTTTCGCAAACTCTAATCTGGCCTTTTTATTTTTGCTAATCAGTGGCTTTTTAACTCCAATACGTCCAAAAGGCCTACTTCGTTGAGCCTGCGTGATATCGTACTCTGACTAACGTTAGCTAAATTTTCTTCCCGTAATTCACGCGCAATAACTGCAGCATTCTTCTTCGGGTCTGCTATAGCTTTTCTCTTGATCAGTTTATCTACACGACGAGTAGTTTTTCTAGGCCTTCCAGTACATGGTTTATCTTCCACAGAACCTGCTGTCTTCCATTTATTTATTATATCATTCACTGTTGATTTACCGACACCCAAACTACTAGCTATTTCACGTGAAACTTTACCTTCTTCGTGCAACTTGATAATAACTTTGCGTATGCTCACAGACGTGCGACTCGGCATCTTGATTAAATGATACTAATGTCCAATTGTAAATAAAATTGAATTCTTGATAGCTACATACCTCAGCGCTCAACAATGTAAACAAAACAGAGCTAATAATAGCACTTTGGGATTTGGCCGGACACTTTTGAAGAAGCGAAAACTTTTGTTTTTGTTATGAATAGATCTTATTCTTTATTTCAAATTCCGAAGTTCTACATTTCGACAGTATAATAATAGTACTTCATGATAATATATTGGTTTTAAAATTCTATCCCTTCACATCACTTATATTCATGAAACTGATTTTGGCCGGACACTTTTGCATGCAACTGTATATACAAAGGTAACGATGAATTCGTTCGAGATCGAGATGAATTTGAATAAGTATCAATATATATATATATGGGGCATTCTTTGTCAGATCAGCCACCCCCCCTGCACATTTCAATTTTTGAGATGAAAAATGTTTGATGGGCCTCAAATTTTCGGTGAAGTGTCTAATTTTCAATGCCGTATGGTACTTTTCAAACATGGCGACTTTTCAACCAATATGGCGGTGGAAACGAGGAGGGAACGTGATGATGATGATCAAAACCGGTCATGAAACTATGATGCACGGAAGTTGGATAATCCTGTGGATTGGAACATGCAATTCGAGCATCTCGGGTTAATTGCGTCCAGTTGGAATATTGAAATTGCCAATGGTGGATTCAATATGGCGGCCGGAATTTCAGAATCACTCCGAATTCCCTGAAACATGGGGGAAAGGAGTTTTTGGGTCGCTCATGATGGATCCGAACTGAGATTTCCGGAATCACAAATGGAGAATCCAATATGGAGGTCGGAAAGAATATAATTCGCTCTAATTTATGGAACCATCAACATTCTGAGGGTTTTGTGGTCGCTGATCATGAATTCGGACTCAGATTTCCGGAATTGAAAATGGCCAATCTAATATGGCGGTCGGAAAAATTCGAAATCTTTTGAATTCGTGAGAACATTGTCATACCAGGGTTTTTGGGTTCACTGATCACAAATCCGGACTTATATTTCCGGAATTGCGAATGACGAATCCAATATGGCAATCGGAAAAATTCAAAGTCTCTTGAATTTGTGAAAGCATTGTCTTACTGAGGTTTCTGAAGTCGCTGATCAAGGATACGGACTCAGATCTCCGGAATTACAAATGGTGAATCGAATATGGCGTTAGGATAAATTGAAAATGAGGGGAATTTGAGAGAGGATTGTCGCACGGGAGTTTGAGGGATCGCCGATACATATTCGAACCCAGATTTCCGGAATTATGGATGGAAGATCCAATGTGAAAATGCATGACGGTCTGGATATGAGAAATCATCCGCCCTCTAAAGTAAACCTTTCTTCAGAAAAACTTCTGGTCGTCGATTATTGAGGTGACATTTCTAAAATCGGAATGGACGCATCACGTACAATTATCGACAAAGACATTCAATGTGATGGGAACAAATATCATGCTCATTTCAGGAATTATTTGGGGACTGCTCACACAAATCCGCGAACTTTCAATGGACTCCATTCCAATAAAACTCCTTGCAAATCTTCTCTGACCCTAACCATGAATACTGCTGGTTTTTAGCTTATGAATTTGTGTATTCAGGCTCCAAGCTGTCGGCATTAGCATAACCCAATGTGCACCACGAGGAGGTAGCGCGATCAGACTTTGCACATCGAATGGCCCTGGAAAGGGCCGATTATTGTCACATCCCTCCCAATTAGCAATTGTCCAACTCAGCGTACGTACCTCATGGTTGTCCATTTGGCCACCACACTCTGTTCCTATCATCATTCGAGTACCTCTTGATGAGCACTTCATTATTGGATCCTATCACGAAACCGTGGTTCTTGAGGATCTCAGGTACAGGTTGGGCATTCTGGAATCGTTTGTTGAGTTTCCGTCTCATCTTCTCGTGATATGTTTTATCATAGTACATAATGCCTATGGTTTCAAAATCACTCTTTGCCCAACTGTAGAGTTTTTGGGGCGTCAATATGGCATTTTGAGGTTTGGCAGTCAGACTCGCTCTATACGCTTCTCTCTTGAATGTAGCACCATTCCCGTCACAAGCACCTTCACCGTCAGCAGTTGCGCTGTGATGCCATTCAGCGTCAATACTGAAATCTTCTTTGTGCTGAATCAAGTTCGCGATTCGAAATTTATTTTTGAAATGCTGCTTCGCTCCGCCACTGGTATAAATAATCTTGTTGACTTTTTTCACATTCCGTTGGATTTGAGTTATTAACAAAGTCTGAATAGCATAAACAGCGGAGGTGTCGTGTTTCAAAGTTTCAGATAAGGAAATAAAACTCTTGTGCTCAACAACAGGTCCTTTCTCATGATGATAAATGGCAGGAAATACGGTGCATTGATCGTTCTTAAAATGGAATGTTTGTGAAGCATCCTGGCAAACATACGCGTAGTTTTCAGGAAAATCAAACGTCATCAGTACTCCGCCATCGCGGAGATTGTGTTTTCTTTCTTGGATGAAAAGATTTTGTTGCTTTGAGATGAATGAATGGGGTTTCAGAATTGTCAGTCTATTGCACAATTCGAGTATAAAATCATCAATTTCCATGATCCCTGTTCGTAGAGTTGAACGATCCGTTGCCGTCCAAACTGAACATTGAATGTCTGTGATGAATGAATTCTCTAGTAGATCATTCAATTTCTCCGGAAACTGTGTAACTCCTGGACAATCATCACATGCATCAAGATAGCAATCAGCCCCAGATCTTTCACAAACAATTTTATTGAGGCAGTCTTAGTAGTTCGTTAGTGGCTTTTCTGTATTCAAGGTCAGCTTTTGAATATCAATTGCATTCAACATCAATTTCGCATTTTGATGTATTGTTCAAACACGAACTGAGTGTGTTCCACAAGCTCCAGGGAGTATGCAACTTTTTGGTCTGAATCTAGCGAACGCGCTAAAGCTGATATTATCTGCTGGGTGAGACTGTTTGAATACAGTGTAAAGTTCTTTGAAACCCACAAATGAGAGACGTTTCTGTTTCAACGTTCGCTCTCCATTAATCTTCACAGAAACGACATCTTTCTTTCCAGGCATTATCCTACTGTTTATGTCACTGGTATAAAATCCATTTACTTTTTGTAAAATTGCTTGAGAGAATTTTTTTCCCTCCCTTGCAATGCTATCAGGTGGATTGCCGGATTTGGACTTCAATTTCTCCGATTTGAGGGGACAAGTATCCCATTGTATCGAATTCTTGGGCGATTTTTCTCACACTCCAAGGTGATGGGGCGATAGTCAAAATTTGGAATCTCAATGGATTGTTGGATTCCAAGGTTGAAAATTTCTGCTTGAGTTCATCCAGCATTCCTTCCAGGTCAATTTCTCTGTTTGAGCGTGATGTCAGTCAAGGAGTTGAGGAGATGTCAATGAGACGCGCTTGAACAGGGGAATTGAACTAGAAGGGATGCTTGATGAACCTGCAGAGAAACTTTTAATCTTGGAACCCAACAATCCATTGAGATTACAAATTTCAACTATCGTCCTGTCATCTTGGGGTGGGAGAAAAATCGTCCAAGAATTCGGTGCAACGCAATATTCAGCCAACAAATCGAAGGAACTGGAGTTCAAAGCCGACATCTTACCTGCTAGCACAGGGTGTCTACTACTGGAAATTTCGATTTTTTTCATTGGACATTCTTTTCATGGCATATAAACGATTGGTCGATTCCATTGGATGTCCAGTATCAGTAGACACCCTGTAGCAGTGCAAGGTGGGAAAAAACTCTCAATCAATTTTGGAGGAAGTAGATGGATTTTATACTAGTAACATGAACAGTAGAATAATCACCATATTGGATTCGCCATCCGCAATTCCGGAAATCTGAGTCCGGATTCGTGATCAGCGAACCTGAAAACCCCAGTATGACAATGTTTTCACAAATTCAGGAGATTCAGAATTTTTCCAACCGCCATATTAGATTGGACATTTGCAATTCCGGGAATCTGAGTCCGGATTCGTGATCAGCGACCACAAAACCCTCAGAATGTTGATGTTTCCATAAATTGGAGCGGATTAGATTTTTTCCGACCTTCATATTGGATTCTCCTCTTGTAATTCCGTGAATGTGGGTTCGGATTCATCATGAGCGACCCGAAAAACTTCTTTCCCCCATGTTTCAGGGAATTAGGAGTGATTCTGGAATTCTGGTCGCCACATTGGATTCGACATTTGCGATTCCGGAAATCTGAGTCCAGATTCGTGATCAACGACCAAAAAACCCTTGGGATGGTGATGTTTTTACAAATTGAAGTTAATTAGAAATTTTCTGATCGCCATATTGAATCCGCCATTTGCAATTCCGGAAATCTGAGTTCGGATTCGTCATCAGCGACCCCAAAGACCCCCTTTCCCCACGTTTCAAAAAATTCGGAGGGATTCTGAAATCCCGGCCGCCATATTGAATCCACCATTGGCAATTTCAATATTCCAACTGGATGCAATTAATCCGAGATGCTCGAATTGCATGTTCCAATCCACAGGATTATCCAACTTCCGTGCATCATAGTTTCATGACCGGTTTTGATCATCATCATCATGTTCCCTCTTTTTTTCCACCGCCATATTGGTTAAATAGTCGCCATGTTCGAAAAGTACCATACGGCATTGAAAAGTAGACACTTCAACGAAAATTTTGAGTCTATCAAATATTCTTCATCTCAAAAATTGAAATGCGCAGGGGGGGTCGCTGATCTGTCAAAGAATGCCCTATATGTATTGCCGTTATGTACGAATAATGAAGATGACGTACTACTGTGGGCAAAAAGTAAGGTGAATTTGTTCGCAAAATGAAAAAACTTCATTTATTCTTCCACATCAAATTCCATCCCCTTCAAAGTAATCCCCTCTCGATAAAATACACTCATGCCAACGGTTTTTCCAATCATCGAAACATGCTCAATAGTCCCTTTCCGGTATAGCCATCAGCGCCTTCTTCGATTCAGCTTTTATCTCCTCAGTCGACTCTGAACGCTTTCCCCGGAGTGGTCTATTGAGTTTTGGGAATAGCCAGAAGTCACACGGAGCCAAATCAGGCGAATACGGTGGTTGCGGAACGATATGCGTCGAATTTTTGGCGAAATGGTCACGAAAAACGAGTGCAGTATGAGACGGTGCGTTATCGTGATACAAAAACCAAGAGTTGTTGGCCCATAATTCTGGTCTTCTTAGACGAATTGCTTCACGCATCATATCAGTAAGGTCTCTAACAGTCAACCGACGATTTTTGAGCACTCATTCCTTCACTTCATCGAAGTGTTGGTCATCTGTTGATGTCGATGGTCGTCCGGAGCGCTCCAAGTCAACACGTTCTCGACCCTCTTTGGAGTTTTTGTACCACTTATAAACATTTTTCTGCGACATGGTAGAATCACCAAAGCCTTCCGCAACATCCTCGAAGTTACCGCAGCCGAAATTTCATTCCGCAAACAAAATTTGATTGCACTTCTCTGCTCAATTAAATCAGACATTGTAAAAATCGAAAAATGCACTCTTGGTCGTTTGGTAAACACAAGCGTAAATGTATTACTGATAATAACATTGACATGAAATTTGGCACAGATGTCATTAACAGTCCTGCCAACTCAAGAAAAAAAGAACTAGCCTGAAATGTCGAGCCAGCGAAGTTTAAATTGAAAATTCACCTGATTTTTGCCCACAGTAGTACAACGGAATTGTAAAGCGAGGAAACCCCTCGTCCGCTCATGAGCTACTCGGTCCACCCAGAAGCAGCCGATGGAAATCCTCCGCGTATGAGAACCTGAACAGTAGAGAAGATGAATAAATTTAGTGAAACATATTTAGAAATCAATTCTGTGTTCTAGTGGTCATTGATATTTCGTGGATACCGCAGATTCTTTCTAAAGTATTCCTGAAAAATTGTTGTGCAGTGGATATTCGGTCATTTCATTGTGCACGTCATAAGGCGACAAAATCGTACTTTTTACAAACTTCCGAATTTCTTGATATCTCAATGGTTGATTCAAGCTTTCGATTCATGTATGGAATCACCTCGTTTGCAATACGATTGTGATAACAGGTACATTCAAAGTTTCATTCTGTGTCATTCTTAATCATGTGCTCATATAACCTCAGAACTGCTGAAAAATATGTAGGCAACTGATAGGTACGCAACCCCAAAGTTTGTAAATGAGCCCTGAAGCTCTCGCCATATTAGCTACCTATGTATGTCAGCGGGATGGGGGTCAAATCAACGAAAAACCAAATCAACGAAACCGTTAGTTGGAAAGAATGAGACGTCATACATTATACATCTCTCCCTTTTCAAACAATGGTTTCGTTGATTTGTTCTTTCGTTGATTCGGCCCCCATCCTGTCAGCGCGCGAATTATAGAAGAAGCCGCTGTGACGTCGCCGCGAGTGAACGTTACACGATAGTCCCGGACGCCATCACTGTGTGCTAGGCGCGAATAAAGATAGATAGACACGCGGTCGGGCTGTACTCGTATAAGGAAGTCGCGTATTTAAATTATACCTCTGTGAATAATTAGTATAGTCGTGAAAGAAAGTAGTCTTACTACAAATCGAAGCTATAACGTGAATAGCAAGTTAAACGGGGCTCTGAAATTACGTGCTGTATTGTATCTGTGTGATATGTGTGATTTTCCTCGTGTCGAGACCTTGTTATCGGTACACCGTGCATAGCTCTTGTGAGTTCGATTGTACGCCTGGAAATTAGTTCAAATCGTATGCGTGAGATGACGTGTAATGAACTCAGTTTGTATAAATGCGTTTGATCGATTAATCAGGCGGATAGCCGGAACGCTTCACCGATGTCTACCATTAGAATAAACATCGCCCTCAGTTTGGTTTGAGATCCAAGATTGTGTCGTTTCTTTATGAAATAAACACTCCATCCTACAGTAAAAATCTCAGAAGTGGGATATTCCCACATGGTGATTGTGCGAGCATTCTGGAACATTCGATATGATCGGTTATCCGTAGGGTGACATCGAATGTTTACCTTGGCGACAACAAGTCGAAAGATCTGCGCGAACGTAAACAGCTTCGGTCATTGAAAGTGGTGTATACGTGACTCGGATGAAGGTCATGTTATTTCGCGAACGTGTTAGCGAGTGTGTATCATTATGGATCGAGATCAAATTAATGCTCTTTCGGAAAGAGAGTTAGACGACGCCTTGTTGGAGAGAAATCTCAACACCGGTGGTACTTTGGTTCGAAAAAAATACCGGCTATTCGACTATTTGGGAAGACAACGGATTCTCGGAGGAATAGGCCATCGTAACGAAGATAATTATCCTCATCACTCAGATGATCAAAACCTTAATGTGTCATGATCCCGAGAAGCCTCACCTGTCGCTGAAAATCATAATGTTTGGAGAGTAAGCGAAAATGGAAATGTTAATCCCCTCATTGACTTTCGCGAATTTTCTAAGACCGCGACACAAATTCTATTGGAGAGCAATCGTGCGATGATGACCGAGTTTGCGGGACGTTCTCCTGCTACGTCCGATCGAGAAATGCCCGGTGCTGCACCAACGACGGAACGTCGAGGAGAATGGAACCGAATCAACACTCAGGCTAAGCAAATACCTACCTTCTCCGGAGAAGCCAACGAGAACGTCAACAAATGGGTCGACAGGGCGAATGTCGTTGGAAATTTGTATGGGATCGACGATTCATGTCTTCTGTTGGCAGCGACTGGTCAACTGAAGGGTAGAGCTTCGGAATAGTGTGGTCGTCAGTCTGCGCAGGTGATATCCTCATGGTCTGCTTTCACCAAGGCTCTTCTCGATTATTTCGAGCATAAGGAATCCGGTGCTATGATTTTGACTCGAGCCCAGGAACGAACTCGGAGGCATTATTCCGAAACCTTTATTGAGTATGCTGAGGCGAAACTTAAAATGATCAATTCGTTGCAGCTGTCTCAAAAGGAGCAAGTCGAGTTGATCACTTTTGGAATACGAGAACCAGTTATGAGGAAACTGGCACTGAGCGCACGGGTATGGGACGTGGCTGAATTTCCGGATCATATGCGGAAAGTGGCAGAGGACGAGGAAGGAACACATCGTCCAACTCATCCCAAACCACCAACGAAAGTACACAAAGTATCCAGGGACACGAGAATTTGTTATACGTGTGAGCAACCAGGACACGTGGCAGCGAAGTGTCCATCGCAAGGCAAAAGGGACATCTCCTGCTTCAAATGTGGGGAGCGAGGGCACTTCAGCTCTAGATGCCCCGAAGGATCATCGTCAACAAGAACCTCTTCATTGAACTGCGTAGAGAACTGGAGGTGCGACCAAAAAAGTCGTCAATCTACAAACTCACCAGCCAGAGACAGTGATGAGAAGATAATTCTCATCAATGCAGTGACCAGCACACATCAACCAACATCTTGCGTCGAGATAAGAAGGTCAACCCGAGGAAATAGTATTTTTGAAGCTCTATTGAACACAGGCAGTCCAGTGAGTTTGGTGAAACAAGGTATGGTAAATCAGTTTTTCAATGATTGTGATCGAATTCCAGCAAGCGCGAGTGATATTGGTAATAGAGGCGTGAATGAATCGCGTATTTGCATATTAGGATATATTAATGATTCCATCTCGGTAACGGAAATCGAAAATCGTGCTCTTAAGGTTAAGTGGCTCGTTGGGCCGGATAACACCATGACATTCAATGTGTTGTTGGGAAGGGATTCCATAGATAAAAATAATTTGAAACTTTTATATTATAGGGGACGTAGTCACTCACAAGTCGATGAAGAATTCGTAAATGCGGTAGAAGAAATATTGTCCATTGAATCCGAACCTAACCTCGACAAATTAAAAGTTGTTTATAATAACCTAGATAGTGACTCAGATGTCAAAACGAAAAACGAGTTGATGTCAGTGTTTAAACGATGTGACGAGCTACCGGTAACCAAAGTAGAAGACGGATTTGCCGTCAGGGTAAAGTTGAAAAACGATGCACCGTGCGCTTTCGCTCCTCACCGTATGTCGTGGGCTGAAAAGGACGATCTTCAAATAATCATAGATGATTTGCTTGATAGAAAAATCATTAGACCTAGCTCATCTTAATATTGCGCGAGAGTAGTGCTCACGACGAAAAAGAACGGCAAGAAACGAATGTGTGTCGATCTTAGACCATTAAACGAGAGAGTGTATAAACAGAAATACCGTTTTCCTTTAATAGAGAATCATCTCGATAGCTTATACAGAAAAAGGATATTGACTGTTTTAGATCTTAAGGATGGATTCCATCAACTCGATGTATACAAGGATGACACTAAGTATTTTTCTTTTGCGACATCATTCACGAAATTGTCTTTTGGATACTCACAGGCTCCTGCTGAGTCCCAAAAACGAATAATTCAAATTTCCAAGCCACTTATTTGACAAGACTCTTAGTTTATATCGATGATTTGTTAATAGCTACGGTGTTCAGTCACAAGCGAAAATCAGCATTCGCTTGCGTTCCTTGAATTTGCCAAGGCGAAAGATATCTCGTGGTTACTGGAAGAAGGCGAGTGTGAGGTTGTAAGAATCACGTTGCACAAGACTACTCCAAGTTTAACATTAATAACAACAAAACTTGAATGATGAATTGAGTATAAAATTAGAAAATTTGCAGGTGTTCGGTATAACTGGTAAACGTGAACGCGTGTCGTTTTACGTGTATCTTAGGCACCGCTCGAGTTGCTGGTTGAGCGGTAATTACCTGGTCGAATCACTTGTCGCAAAAGTCCAGGCGTGATACCAATACTATCGCACAGCGCATCTTGCGTTAATACATTTTGGGTGCTAAGGCGTCGAATTTGTCCGTACCTTACATCGCGTGTTGCTGTGCGACAGGCGCTGTCTAAACTTATAAATGATGAAGACGAGATCAGGAATTTAATGACATCTTCTTCAACATCCCGCCCACATCATTTTTATGAAGTGAAAATGAAAAAACGCACCTGAGCAAAAAATCTGTCGCAACTTAACCTAGTACAATAGCGAGGTTCGGGTGGGGAGGCTAGGTACTGCTTCCTGATCTCGGGAGAGGAATCAATTTATGAACTGGACGCTTAAGCTCGGAGTTAGCAGTGTTTATCTTTACCACTCTAACCAACCCGTCGGACCCGGGATAAGTTGATGTAACCTGCGCTATAGGTCATTTTACAGGAGACGCATTGTCATCGGCAACTAAAACCAAATCCCCTACTCGCAATGAAGGCTGAGCAGATGGCCATTTGTAGCGCGTTTGAAGTGACTGGAGGTACTTCCGGGACGAACTCTTCGACCAGCTCTGCAGGGCCTGCTGTAGCAGTTTCCATCGGTGTAATGGAGGGATTTTCTTATTGATACAACAAGGCTCAGGCACTAGGAAAGAACTCGACCTTATCAAAAGATGAGCTGGCGTGAGCATAGGCGTGTCTGGGGGATCGCTCGATAAAGGCAGGAGGGGGCGCGAATTCAGACAGGCTTCTATTTGCGTTAGCAGGGTATAAAATTCCTCGAAGGTCAATGTACTTAAACCGACGACACTGCGAAGGTGATGCTTCGCCGATTTAACCACCGCCTCCCAAATTCCCCCAAAGTGGGGTGCTCCTAGCGGATTGAAACGCCAGGTAGTCCCTTGGTCTGCGAGAACCACGGACAAGTCTGTAATATAATCCGAAGATTCCTGATACATTCTACTTAGCTCGGCGTCGGCGCCTACAAAAGTAGTTCTTTGGTCGCTGTATAGTGTAGAACAGCGGCCACGACGCAAAGTAAAGCGCCTAAAAGCAGCTATGAAGCCTTTACTATCATAGCTTGAAACTAATCCTAAATGCACCGCTTTCGTGCTAAGGCAGATGAATATTGCTACACTGTAAAAAAAATTCCTGTATTTTCACCACGCTGAGCGTAGGTAATAAAGTTACCTGCTCTGAACGTAGGGTTGTCACATAATATGGCTGTTACTACACTTGATTTGGAATAAAACCAGTTATATATGTTACGATCGCTGATTGGTGTAAAATCACAACATGAAGAATAATCTTATAATGTTTTGATTTTCTCCCAATTTGTGGGTGGATTTACAAATGGCAGTCATTTCACTTCTACATTATGTATGTACTGTTCACATAAGTAATCGTGATCAACATGGCGAGTTTCCAAATCGTTGGGTGTTTTATCAGAATACATGTAATTTTACAATTCTGAAAAGTATACATACGAAACATTGTGCTTTAATGACCGATGGATGAATTTACAATTCAACCTGTGTTATTAACATAGGTTAGGGAATATACTAAACGGGGGATTTCTATAATTTGTAGAATATGTTGTATTAATACAGATTCCCAGATAGCACAAAGACTCCAAAAGCATTCGAAAAGAGTTCTCAAGAGCTGTTGAGAAACCTTTTCGAATTCTTTTGGAACGAGAGTGCTATATGGGTTTTTGTTCAAACGATATATTAAACAAACTCAAACAAATGGCAAATCAGGAAATACAAAGAAACCAAATTGAACACAAATATTGTAACTTTGTTTTCTAAATGTAATTATTTGCCATCAGATTGACTTTGTTATTGGAAAATTTGAATAGAGATACTATTCACAAAAACTCGATGGTTTTTAGTCTATTTCATCTTTGCTTTGAATGAAAATAATTTATGATTATTGTGAAGGTGATGTAGAATCAATCACAAACTTGCGACTGCAAATTGAAACTCATCGTTTTTTATTTCAGTCAAAGTTTTATTTCTTATAATATATACAATAAATATATGTAAATATCTTATATCTTATACATATATATATATATATATATATATATATATATATATATGTCTTATGACCATTTTTTGTTGTACAATATTACTGCTTTGAAGCAAAACTGTTATCGTTCCCTTTATGATAACAATGGATTTCAAGGGAGAATTATTACAATGAGATTTGAGAAATATAAATACACAATGTGTTTGTAATTGTCATATAAAATACAAGATTATACCCTGGTAGAAGGAGAGTGATTGAAAGATTGAAAAATTGCATAGAAAACGATTCGAAGTCTATTCGTTTTCATGTTTCTGAGCGGTTTTTTATTCCTCCAATTGGTTTATATCTTCTTTTTTTCAAGGCAAGGCAAAAAATATTGTTTTGAATAATTTGCATAATTCAGCATTTGAATTGTCTTAAATTAAGAATACAAAGTACAATAAAAAGAAAATATATTGCAGAAGTTTGAATTATTTATTGAAATAGATTGATATTGAATATCGATGAAGGATGAACCCCATTGATGAAAATGATGGATACTCAATTTTGTTCATATGAATCCAGCGACTTGAGAACGATATAAAACCCCCAGTAAAATCATTGTTGACATTAATTTTCTAATATTCAATTGCGAATTCTTTTTTATCACAGATTAAAACTTCTGCAACATTGTATCACAAATGTGTTGAAATACCTAATCATCCTATACAATAATTTTCAGAAACTCCTCCGGAACATTCTAGGTCTCTTGAAGAATTTTGAACGATGTCTTATGTGATAAGAAAAGATATTTCTGAGATGCCTGAGTTAGAGATTCCTCAAGTTTTCTTAAAAAACGTTGTGTTCTTGAAGGTTCAATCGATAAGATACGTTGAGAATATTTTTTCTTGTTGCATAAGACATGTTAAACAATTTTTGAATATAACTTCCCCATTTGAAATGCCAAGCAGAATTAGACCTAACTAAAACTTTCTCATACAAATCAATAAGATGTTTCAAATTTCTTATAGAAACCCTATAACATTACATATAATCGTATGGGGTGTCTATATGGAATCTCAAACATCCTATCGATATGTATGGAGAGTTCTTAGCAGAGGACAACAAATTGTTGTCAGGCTTTGAACGGTTTTCGTCCAAGGATATCCGGTCAAAAACTAACAAAATTTTCACCTAGTTTCATCCGGAATTGAGAAATTGGAATATCTTGTCGATAACTACCAATTTTTCCTCTCAGGTTTTGGGAGGATGCTCCAATTTTGTTGATTCCGGGCAAAACTAGGTAGGAAGTTTGTCGGTCTTTGACCGCATTTCCTGAGATAAGAACCGTTCAAGGCCTGACAATGATTTTCTGCCCGGTTCTGTCTGGTATTTTCCGCAATCAGAATGTTACGGGATAATATTCGCGAGTAGCTGTCTAAGACATTTATAATAATTTCAAACTGTGATTAATCAATCATCACAATCAACATGAAATTAAGAATGATATAGCAATATTCTATTTACAATCATAATACAGATAGAGTACAGAGTTTGCAAAAGGATTCTTCAACATCTCAATTTGAACTATACATTTCTTCAAAGAAATAAAATGATCGATTGCAAGATGATGATAATCTCAACCCCTCAAACTGTTCAAAACTTCTTTCATAAACTCTATATTGTTTGGAATATGGTTTACACAATCTCACTCAAATCATTCCACACATTACGATAAACCTCTTAAATTATACAAGTAAATGAGAACGTGGAAATTAAAAACTTATCAATTATGAACATATATATATATATATATATATATATATATTCACCCATAAATGTATATAATTTTAAACGTACAAACATATGTACATCAAGAACATATTGAGGAAAATTATTAAATTTTATCTTAAGAATTATGATTGGGGTACCACATTCCTTATCAAAAATATAAATAGAATCCAATCTGATGTATTTCAAAACGTGAGTTATGGTTGCCATCCTACGCCTTGAAAGCATGTACATCCGATACATACAGTTTTTATCACAATTATCTTGAGTAAAAAAACAAGTATACTTATACATGAATATATAATGAATGATTTTCATGATTTATGTTACAGTGGGAACGGTAATCTCTCCCAATTTTTTGGATAAGGATATAATTTTGTTTTTAACTGCCACAGATTTGCACCGTAAACCTTCTGTGCTATAAATACCGCACAAGTACATCTCAATAAACATTAATGTATGCGCACAATCCTCAGGGTATGTGCGGTTAAAAACGAAATATGCAGCAATCAACATCATGACAGCTTCTGCAAATGAAGTTGTGCCGATGACCAAGGTCCCATCGAATACCAGCCAATATTCATGATTTTCATTTTTATCTTTATACCCTTCTATAATAATGAATCAGATGTAAATATTATGAATGAAATGTTATCAAGCACCTCGAATCAAAAAGGTGAACCTGATTTGGCTCTGATTCCCGATCAGCGTGACCAGAGTACGACCTTTTGAAATCTTGTTTTCGAGACTCTAATTCAATCTGGTGTCAATCTTTTTTCAACCTGATTCAACTCTGATTTGTTGTGTATTACGAAGTAAATCAGGCTTTGAAAAGGATTATAATTTTCCAACTGGAGGCAATAAAATATGTATATGCATACTATTTTGGAATGTATAAAGCTGGAATTTGCGGCGGATGAATGTAAATTTTGATAAAATTGGTCTATCATATATGTGAGTAACTTAATCGCATAGGTGAAAATCACCGAATCAATTTTTAATATAAAACACATTTGAATAAAGTTCAATCAAAAGTTACATTGATCTCCCGTTGCTAGTTTCAGCTTTATTTGAAATATTACAATTGGATTTCTGCACTTATGATAAAATTATTTCTCACTCACGTCGACATATCAGATTGGGATAGGCAGCTGGTGCAATGATGTCGTTCCGATCGGTAGTGGCCTGCAATGAAAAAAAATACAACATTTAATAGGGAAAAAAACAGGACATCAGCAACAAAATGTTTCACGTCAACAAGAATATTCAACAAAGGATATTGGTAAAATCTGATTCGTTTACAGAAATGAGGTAGTTACCGAATAGCGAAATATTCAGTTGTTAGGTACCCAAATGTTGCAGTACATTGTTTGAATGACGTTTCCGGTTCTAAGGAGACCGGTTCGAGAAGATAAATAACGATTATTAATCAGATTTTGAGAGGTTAAATTTTTGTTTCGTTTCCATAAACGATTCGAACTTCAAAAACATAATAAAAATCTGCTGACACCTTTTCATCACAATAAAATGAACTGTATAAAAAAATATTCACAGGATGGATTTTCATCAGCAAATCAGGTTTTTCTTTGAAATGCTGTTGAATAACATTCAGGGCTTCAAATTGTGGTTCGTCGAGTGGAAAACTGCCTGTAGACAATTTTTTGATCCTTCCAAATTCCAAAATGGTCGGCGTTTTTTGCTCCAATTTCATGCTTACATTATTAACCTCTTGTGCTGGTAATTTATTGAAGTGCCAAAATAGGCAAACTTTGTTGAATAAACATGGCCATGTAGTTAAAATATGGTTTATTTGCGGGATATTTCCAAGGTCATTCATAAAAAGTCTTTGTTCAGGGAAACTATCTTCTAGTGCCTGATACACTTGCTGTGCGGTTTTTTCGTCAAAAGGTTGGTCAAAATCACAAGAATTTAGAAATTACCTACTTGCATCAATCCGTTCACGCGTAACATCATGTTCATTCGGTTGCCAGTTTGGACATCCCGCTTGAAGATTCTTCATAAGTTTATTACATTTTGAAGGTATCTTCAAATTATGTGTCAACGACGATCACGGTAAAGAGAAAAACTTGATTTCAGTTAAAATATAGGCTGAATTCAAGATGCAGCCGGAAGAAGACTCATCAGTCTTAAAGTCAGCTACTGGAAAACCTTCTCAAACTCAAACAAGAATACAGCTTACATCGATCCCTATTGAACTGAAATTAAAACTGATTTTGAACTGAAATTCAAAGCGGATTGTTCCTGATAAATGGGTTCGTCCATTGTTTTTTGTTTTGTTCTTCTCAACATAGCGTTACCTATCGACGATGAGGAAGTTGTTTGTGTTTATTCGGAGAATGCAAAATGAAAGTTCCCTGTTGTGTGAATTTATTCACTTCACTTGTTGACTATTCAATTATATCATGATCGTAGTTTTTGAAGATTGAACATCTTTAACCCTCATCGGGAGATTCGAACCCACATTGTTGCTGGAATAACCTGTCCTAGTCCTTTGCGTTTGACCACTTCGCCACGGTACCGTTTCGATCGACGCATGTGATAAATAATTTCATAATAGTATAATTTGATGGTATGTGTAGTGTGGAGTCGAAGATAAATTTGGAAAACATTTCACGGGAACTGAGAACTAGTGAAAATGTCAATACCCCCGAAAGTTTGAGTTAATTCCAATTTGTGTTGTAATGTTGAAGTGAAAGTGTCGACATAAAAAATCCATTGACAGTGCGGAAAATCCAATAACAAGCTTTTACGAAAGTGATATTAAAAACTGCTACCGAATTTGTTAGACACCTTGAATAATAAATAAAAAACCTGAAATAATTTGACTGAATTGAAACTGTCATTGATCATATGCAAATATATATGTGTACGTATAAACAATTGTAACACTGAAAATGAAAGAATTCTAATCTTATTTTCAGATATTTTTTACCAAATTATCCATCAAACTCCACATGGCTGCCTATAAGATATGCATTGCTGATAATCAGCATATTATCCGGTTCAATTGAATTTAATACGGCAATATCGCAAAATAAAATAATTTTTCACGATTCAATCACGATTACACCAAACACGTCACATCACCAGCTCACGGCCAATTCACAGTATGCTCGAATATTACATTTTTCATAATAAAAGTACATCAGCAAAATTCAATGTTACTATAGTATTGTGATATGTTTCTCTTGAGTAGTGCCTTTCACATGGAATGTGGTTTCACAATCCTTGGTGATGTCGCTACGTTCGGCATAGGTAACTTTATTACCTACGTTGTACGTAACGTTCCTTCTCCTTTCGTAGTGAACTTACAGCGCATGTGTGAAATCCCTACATTAAAAACAGGACATTTGAAATTTAAGGGTATTTTTAAAGCGTTCGGGTTGTATTTTTCATACACTCAGCGTGAATCTATTACAATCTCAAATCTGCATTTTCACAGTTTGAAAATGTAACTTGATTCTTTCATTTTTCACAGTGTATGTACCCTTTGTACGATTTTTGACCCCCACCACGGGAGACCCTAATGTTATACGGGCCTGCGTAGTCGACCCCGGAATGTTCGAAAGGACGACTGGGCCTCGTTCTGACGGGTGGCAGAGTACTCAACCTTTGGTATGCGGTGCTTCCACGGTATCGCAAACAGGGATAGCATTTATTTATCGTAGATCTGACCAATTGGCCAGCGCGAATTATCCAAAACTCGCGTCTCATCGTGAACAACGTTAGACGGATTCCTCCGTGTAATGTTTTGCGGTGGAACGATTCGGTCAACAACCTGGAAAGGCTAGAATCGTATGGCGATATCAGGGGGTGCATTTCCCCATGACTGAGGAGCGAATTCTGTAACCGTCCCCCCACTCTGGGTAACCCGTCCTCTATATAAGGGTCAAGCTTGGCGATTGGACTCGACTTGGGTAGCCCAGTGTCAGAAGATAATGCTTTGAATCCGGGCTTGAAAGCGCGATGCTGCGTCAAAAACAGTAGCATTAGACGAGATCGCCTAAGTTCCTCGGCGGATAGCCGAATACTTCCCGTGTCTTCCACAGAACTGAACCAGTTGCACTTAAACGGGCCGTTCTTATTTGAAGGATTCGGACGAGACTTCGAAACTAAACTATCTATGGATCTCAAAACGTAGCTAGTAACCCTAATTAATTTCTCGACCGATGAAAATTTATTCACCAGTTCCCATTCGTTCGATTCGACGCTACTAACTAAATTACAACTCATGGACTGAGTGTCCTGGTGGCCCGGGACGGGGGCAGGCTCTGCGAAAGATGGGGGCAAATCCACGTTAACGGAAAGCCAGCCCGGTCCTTCCCACCATAATGTCAGCTCTTTAAGTACAGCGGGGGGATGCCCCGAGAGGCACAATCCGCTGGATTCTGGGCCGACTTCACATGGTGCCACCGTGCCTTCGGTTGTGGCGCATGTATCTTAGAACATCGGTTGGCAATAAACACTGGTCAACGCGATGGGTGGGCCTTAAGCCAATGCAGCACATCCATGGTATCGGTCCATAGGTGCAACGCACTGATGGCCAGACCAATTGCGTCCTTTTTGGCTAACTGCGCCAATAAAACCGCAGCGCACAGTTCCAGTTTCGGTATCGACACCACGCTCTTGATTGGAGCGAGACGTGTCTTCGATTGCAGCGAATGCACGAATATGTTTCCCCCATCTATAACCCTCAAATAAAGCACGGCTCCGTATGCGAGCGATTGATTTTGAGATCATCAAGATCGGTGGTCTTATCATACCACTCGAGCCACTGTTTCCGTAATTCGTTCGGCAGATCAGTGTCCCAATCAATCCCCTGCAGCCAAAGTTGTTGTGGGAATATTTTGGCTGTTATCAACACAGGTGAGATCCAACCTAGAGGATCGAATATTCCCGCTATTTTGGAGAGAATGAGTCTCTCAGTCCAAAGATCCCTGAGCTCCACACTCTTTATACTAAAAATAAAGCAGTCTGAAACTGCATCCCAACTTAATCCTAAAATACTATATACAAATTCGTCCGAAGACTTTACAACCACCCGCTTATCGTCTGGTATTCCAACCAGCAACTGCTCACTGTTGGAAACCCACTTATGTAATTCGAATCCGCCCACCCTGCCTATATCAATCAGCTGGTCACGCTTGTCGTTAGTCTCGCATGAGCTATGACCTCCGGACGCCATGTCGTCCATGTATGAATCATTCTCGAGTATAGCGGCGCCTAGTGGAAATTCAGCCCTTTCATCTTCGGCCAATTGGCGCAAGGTCCTCGTGGCTAAAAAAGGACTGGAAACCATTCCGTACGTAACGGTTCGTAATTTCCAAGCTCGCAAAGGCTCATTTCTCCATTGTCTCCAAACAGTGGCTTGGAAGTCCTGGTCCTCCGGACGTCTTTTGATTTGACGAAACATCTGCTTGATATCAGTCACAAATACAACCCTATATTGCCTCCATCGCCAGAGAATCTCGTTGATTTCTGGGAACAAATTGGCACCACAATGCAACATATCTTGAATCGATTTCCCTTGGTTATCTTTGGCTGAGCCATTGAAAACCGTTCTAATTTTGGCCGTAGGCCCAGATCCCTTGAGCACCCCATGGTGGGGCAAATAATGCTCGCAACTGTTAACATCTCCGACTTCTAGTGGCGTCATATGACCTTGAGCTTCGTAATCTTTTAGAACATCCCTATATAGCCTAGCGAAATCTTCATTCGCATCGAATCTTTTCTCTAGTCTATATTGCACTTGTTTCGCAGTTTCTAGCGACCCTGGAAATTCTAACTCGTGCTGGTCTGATACCTTGAATGGCAAACTGACACAATACCTGCCGGTATCATCCCTAACTGTGGTCCCAGAATATACCCTCTCAACCTTCTCCTCCCCCGGAGAGGGGGCCTTCTCCTCTACCAACGAGATTTTCTCCTGCTCACAGGAGCGTTGAAACGAAGTCTCGAGATCGAGATCCTCGGCTACATGAAGAACAGACAACCTATCCTGTGTTTTGTCAACGGGAGATGGTCCCGAAATTAACCAACCCAATTGTGAATCCAAGGCAATGGGCTCGTTGGAGCCACCCCTGCGTAACCCTTTACGCATTATGCGCGCGTGTGCTGTTGCCCCCAACAAAATGTCCCAACCCCAAAAACCATCGCATAGTTTTCCTTTGCATTCACTTTTCCCTCCCGAACGGGACTGGTCCCAAAAAGGACCACCTGTTCGGTCGGAGGTTAGTCGTGAGTCATATATTCGATTTATATATTGTGACGTGATATATTGTCACAAAAAAAATCGCGAGGTGGCACCACGCACCACCCTTGTCAGAGTTAGTCGTGTCATTTGCGAACACCTTAGTTCGCTCCAGAGAACACAGCTGTTACCCACTCACATGAGAATCGTGAACACATTTCTCCTCCTTCACTATCCCGGTCCTCCTCTCATCTCTGCCCTTTTACGATTTGTCGAGGTTCCCAGCCCCGAGGAGGCAACGCCATCTGCCACAAATTGACACGGTAGTCCCTTACCACCGAAGGACGGTCCACCGATCACAGGAGTCCACCTTCTCTCACCCCAGGCCGACCAACAGAGGGAGAAGGAACGCCCTCTATTGCCCTCTCGCCGAGGCTGCCGATCTGGAGGAAAGAAGCAAGCCGCATGCGCCACTCAACATGCCCCTAGGAGAGAAGAAGAAAAGGACGAGAAAGACAACACGAACCCCGACATTTCCCGTCACTCTCACACGGGAGAAATCAAATAATTGGGGAAGGACAGAACCCGTCACCCCGGAGAACCCCCATCCCACATATACCCACACTTACGCAACGCCTAATTGGAGACCACCACCGACGGGCTCCCGTGTGTTACATTGCGAACTCACCCGTCGGTAAAGGAGAAGAAAAGGCCATCTTGGTTTTCACTTCTTATGTAACCGAGCCACGGCAACGTTTCTAAAGAAAGACTCTCTCGAGAAAATTGGAATACGGTTAGTGCATGGTGCCATTGGGGCTCAAATTCGAAATGAAACATTGGCTTGCGCATCTGCTAAGTTGTTCCTCCGGAGTGAAAGTGCCAGTGTGGTGAATTTTCGTGTTAGTTATACTGAGGAAATTTCCTTCTCGTGACATCCTCCACGTGCTCCCTCTCTCGAATTTCCCTTCACCTTTTGTGCTTGCACCCTCAAATCACCGTCTTCATCCGATTTAGCCCTCCCTCGTATACGATTTTATGGTCGTGGTTTCCCTTAGTCCTTCCCTTCTTTGGTGAATGTAAACGGCATGGTCCGTATAGAGTATTCCCTCGTGGTCGTGCCCTCCGTGCTTCTTCGAATTCCCTGTGTTCCCCAGGTCAAATGGATAAACTTTAACGAATTCTTTATATTTTTCTTTTCGCGACAAAGTCACGTGTGTGACATAAAAATCTTGAATTTGAAATACATATACGTGCTCTTACACGTGGTTAACCTCATTTCGGGATTGGTTATTCCAGTGAATTGAAATCAACCCA
The DNA here is from genome assembly GCA_018340375.1 of Gonatopus flavifemur. NCBI lineage: Eukaryota > Metazoa > Arthropoda > Insecta > Hymenoptera > Dryinidae > Gonatopus > Gonatopus flavifemur. The sequence continues at coordinate 4,879,964 of JAFFJZ010000018.1, forward strand.
CCCCCTCCCCCTGAGCTTCCATTATCCCTAACCCCCCTTACAAATCATCGTGGACGTATTACTCGTTGCTTATCAATATATTTCAGATGGCGCCACCCCTTATAAATATCCACGACGAGGGTGTTGGAGGCGCTCAATACCTTCTGCGCCTTGTGCATGGGTCAGGATAGACCCATCATAAATTGGCGCCCAACGTGGGGCCCTGTGTGTGAATTTCAACGGAGAGAGCGTCTGGGAAGCAGCAGAAGTGTTTGGAATTGTCGTGAATCCAGACAGATACCCCGTCTCAGGGAGGACGAGCCCCCAATAACTCAGAGTCTGCTGAGACGACTCGCTTGAAAGCATCTGCCACTTTGATGTGAGGTTGTTCCATTACCTGTAGCTGTTGTGGATCCTGTACGAGGGTAAGGTGTCTTCTGAATAATCCTCTTGGAGACGATACCAGAGATTTTCGTTCTTGAGTACGATTGATGGTCAATAGCAGGGACTCGAGTACTGTTGCATCAGTCATTCATTTCAAGCGTCGATTATAGAAGAGAAAAGGGAAATTCAAGTCTCTTTGAATAGATGAAATCAATTCGAGTCGCCTGATGTTACGTGCAACGGTGATATGTTATTTAAAAGGATAATTTTGAATACATTCAATATTTTGAATGATAAGAAGAATTGTGTGTACCTTTTATCCTTCTCTTCACGCATATGTTATTTATCAAACACACGTATTATGTATCCGATTGAATTTAGAACCCTCTTGAATAACAGACGAGGTAGATTTTTGTGTAAATAATGTCAGTATTGGAGAATATAATCCAGGTATAGGTCATTAGATGTATGATATGAACATAACTGCATGAATCGCATAACTCTTTTGTTGCTGATGTCTCAGGCGTCTCGAATTACTATCAAGGTTTGAAGGAAGGAAGAGAAATTCTTAGAAGCTTCCGTTGGTTTGAATCGATACACATATCACTTTCTGAGATCAGTTTAAGGGAATTTCAGTAGGAACAGGATTTGAGCAGGATCCTTTCAGTACACCCATCTGAACAATTCAATATCTCTATAACAAAAACCTGGAGGAATATAGTGGTATTGTGCCTGCTATTGAGACAATCGAACCGTTTGTCAATATTGACTTGGAGATGCGGTGTGTTCTCTATATTTGAAATAATGTTGACTCGGTATATCAAATATGCTAAGCGCTCTTGACATAATTCACGATTGGTCATCTGTTTGTTGTCGCAACTTTGATTTGTTGAGGAACTTTATGAGGAACTTGTTCGTTTTCCCAGGATGAATATATCGATGTTGGATGTTTTATAAGCTAGACGAGATCAACACTGATTGCTGCGATAGAATCTCGGTACATGTACATAACGAGGGTGATTTATGTTTTCTTCTATGTCTACAGAGAGTAGTTGTCTTCAATGGAATACAATGAGGGAAAATACATTCGGCATATAATTAATGCTCAGTTAATCGATTAAATCACCCTTCCTTTGATTCCTTACGACATCAACGTGATACCCAGACCACAAAACGTATGATATTTTCACATGAAACGTATTTTTTTTGTAATCTGGTTCGAAATTACGGCCACCTCTTGTTCGCATTGTCGATCGCGTTCAACTTTCCTTGCACTGCTGCCATATTTTCACTCCCCACAATTGCGAGAATTTGGCAAACACTGGGAAGAAGTTTGAAAAGATTGATTCATGAGCGAACTACAATGCGATACTGTTGTAATCCCTACAAGATTTGAGCTAGGTCTACACAGAGTAGAATGAAAATGTACACCACTTCGGAATCGCTGTTCGATTCAATTATATATCCCTGAAAGATTTTTGAGAATGAGACTGAATTCCATTCGAAGATACGTTTTCAAATCTGTGATAAAATCTCACGACTGTACACCTAGCTCAGAGAACCTTCGGTTTTCTCCATATTTTAGTGAAGAGTACCATATTTTAGGATTGACAAAATTGTTTGCCCAAAACGGAAAATTCCTAATACTGATGTTCATTGGGTTCTTTTTTCTGCTATTCAATTGTGTTTTTGCCATATTGTCTAATTGTTATTTTCAGCTTGTGGCGCCTATTGAACCCTACAAACCATAATAGATACGGGAAAACCATTGTTTTTTGATTGGACCTCCTGAAATATACAGATCTGTCCCCTGCCCCCAACACGTACCCCATCAAGACTTCGAATTTGGTTCAATATATAGAATTGGTGGGATTAATACATTCTTTCATAGTTTTCGGAGATATTAATAAACAGTTAGAGGAATTCTTTTTCATTAGGGAATCTTGACCGATTAGGTGGAAATTTTTTATTGTTGTACGAATGAACATTCAATTTGTATAATAAATTTCAGAATTTTGTGCCGCACAGAAACTTCGCGTTGGAGTGTTTGTGAGGATACCTTCGGTTTTGTTTGCTGGTTACGCTGACCCTCTTTCATTTTTTGAATTATTTTAAGCAAAATTTCGGGAATTTTTTCTTCATTTATTCAACAATTCCGCGGAATAATCGAGTTTCATTCGGGGAGAAAATAGTTCGGGATAGATAGGAGTCCTGTTTCTGTCCCGTAAGCGAAATCCTCGCAAGTAAAAGTTGAGAATCGAAAGTCGATTCCAGGTGGATTTCAGAGATTTGATTGGATTTTTGGTATCCCTGTTGGGACAATTGGGATCAGAATCGTGAAGTGTTGTCTATTTCTTTCTCTTGAAAATACGGAACTCTACTCCCCTTACCTTATATCCCAGATAAATTCTGAAGGGATGGAGACCAAATTAACGGAAAACCAAATCAACGAAAAGTTGGTTGGAAAGGAAGATACGTCACACTCTCTCTTTTCAAACACTCATTTCGTTGATTTGGCCCCCATCCATTTTAAAGTACCCTCTTTTGACCTGTCCTCTCTCTCGTTTCGAGATATACATTTGTTGATCCCGAATTGTGGAAACGCGATGTCTCATTGTTTTCATTTTATCCCCAATCGTGACTCCGTTACGGCTGGGAGTCAGTTAAAGTCGAGTTGGGAGTGGACGAGTCCCCTCAACCAAGACCCTAATAGGCTCAAAATGAACCCACCTGGCACCATTGCTGAAATTCCCCGAGAAGAAGTTGTGGATCGACTTTGTGGTTTTGGCTTTTCCACGGAGGGAGAAGAGAGGGAACCGCGTGAGCGTTACAAGCTTACGCGAACCCTATCATCGACCCCCATGCCAACACCCAATCCACCCTCTGAGACACTTGAACCAGAATTTCGGGACTCTTTGAAGACCCCAATGAGCCCCTCGATAATCGATCCCCATCGCGTGGTTCATCATACGCGGAAGACCCCAATGATCATTCACGGATCGACACCCTCACCCCGGAAAAACTAGTTGCTCTCCTAGTGGGCCATCCCCTAGACTGTGCGAGAACTATGGGGGAGAAGCGAGATCGGGTCCATCGTTATCACCGACGGGCACGAGGGGACAGGGCCTCCCACTGGCCCAATACCCAGCCCCCATCCCACATAACCCCATACATCCTGGCCGGAGCTCATCGCAACGATCTAGCTGCCATTGCCCGGGATTGGCGTCTGTTCTCCTCCGGACTAGACGGTGATCCCGAGGAATTCTTGTTAAGCTTGAACGGATGTCGTTCAGCTCTTATGGTCGAGCATGTGCAGGCCTCATCCTCCGGAGGAACAGCTTTCTCTGGCGCTAGATCACATACGTCCAAAGTACCGCTGCCAGATGAGAAGGGCATCCTTCAATACCTACGAACAAATGGGAATGCGAGCCTTTGAAGTCGAGCGATCACTCAGGCCCTAGGAAATCTCCATTCACCTCCCCACATCCCAACTAGCCCTCCCGGAATCGGCCTATGAACCAAAGAAAACTCAACTGAAAAATTCCCGAGCGCTAGCCTCCCTAGAGACTTCCCTTACCTCACCAATACCCCGAGAAATCCCCAATTCTCCTCAACGGGAGGACCCCAAAAAGAAACAAACACCCAACCCACCACTTCCCGAGACTACCACCCCCCAACCTACATATGCAGCCAGAGCTGCCCTACCCGCATCCCTTCCACCCGACCCCCGACGATTCGCACAAGCAAATCAGACTCCACCATCGCCATTCTCCACCAAACCCCAACCATTGATGACCATTCCCTTACCTCCTGGCTATGCACCCCATAGTTCCCCTAGAAATTCCTCACATAATGCCCCACGACCCACGCGGAGAGTTCCACACTCAAATCTGGACGAACAGATAGAATGCTGGCGCTGCGGGGGACGCGGACATTTCGCTAAACAGTGTGCCCCCCCCACCCGTGGTTTTAATTATGGCCCCGGAAGAGGGAATGAGGGAAACTAGACAGAGGAAAGGTGACTGGGGTCCGCCCGACCTCCGGGAGTTCATCCTGGTCGACCGGATGGGGGCCGAATCAACGAGAGGACAAATCAACGAAACCATTGGTTGAAAAGGAAGAGATGTATAATGTATGATGTCTCATTCTTTCCAACTAACGGTTTCGTTGATTTGGTTTTTCATTGATTCGGCCCCCATCCTGTCAAACCTAGCCCACCCTTTCCCACCACAATACGTTGTCCCACCAAGGGAATCCCGAAGTGGAGCCATGGTTGAGAGCACATCCCGGAATTCCACCCCAGCGAGACTCTACTGGGATGAAGACCCACCCCTACCCCAACGACAATCATACCGGACCATCTCAAATGATACTTCTAGGGAATTATCATTGGTTCCACCCCCTACCCCAAACCCCTTCGGATTTTTCCGATGTTTCCTAAACCACCCCTGACCCGAATAATTCCGAAGCGGTTGTGCTTCGGAGACATCCACCTTTTCACCCCACCCCACGTTCAGAACTTCGTGGAGAACACCCTCCTCAATAACCTGATGACCAATCTACCCCACAAACCGGAACCAATCGAGATCAATAACCCTTCGGAGAATTCCCCACAAGTCCCTGAACCCCCACCAACAGAGAATAACCCGGGGAGATCGATTCACAGATCCTTATATGAGTATGGATATCCTTATGAAGAATCTATCTCTCCAGAGGAACCAATCCCCTCGTTCACCTTACCTCCCAGAGGAATCACCCCTCACCGGAAAAAGCGATATACCGAACCCCCAGAACATTCTGGACACGCCTCTCCAAGCGACCTAGTCGCGAATTTACCCGCCAGAATTTACCCAAGGCCAGAAATCGATAATCCCCTAGATCCTGAAAGAAAACCCGGGTTGAGCAACATTTTCCCGCCCCCTTCATCACAGTCCGACCCCGACCACAACTCCCCAAACCCAACTCCGGAAACCCCACGGAAGGAATCCAACAGCCACCCCCCGAATGACCTGAGTCCCCTAGACCGAATATACTTGACCATCAGGATGGCCCTTACGATATTCCTGTCCTCATGGACAAAGGTGCATCATGTACCTTTTTCGGTCCTCCCGGTCGTGACTTACTGCAGGTTCTCGAAATCCCTATCAAAAAAGCCTCCTACGGTGCCGTGAAAGTCGCCAATGGGAAAATTGAACCCATTTCGGAGAGAGCCCAGGTACCAATAGAAATTCTGAATGTTAAAAGGACTCCAACTTGTCCGGTCGTACCTGCCCTAGACATTGATTTCATCCTTGGGATGGATTTCTTCTATGAATTTGGTTTGATGTTGGATGAATTCAATTGCCGTTGGCGTATCGGAGAACAGGAAGAGACCTGGCAGTTCTTCACCTCAAGCCCCGGGATTCCAACCCCGCTACCCACCCTTCACGATTTACTACCCCTAACCCCTCCCAACAAACCCGTTGAGAGAATTTTGTCCAGCAGGAAGCCCCTTCCCTGACCCGTTCATCTGGTGCTATCTTGTTGACTTCCCACCACATTGACGTCCAAGGACATCTAGGCAATAAGCGCAGGTATTACCCGGTCAGCCCAAAGGTCAGAGACGAGATGTACAAGGAGGTAGATAGGATGCTGGCCGAAGGAATAATCGAACCTTCTTCGAGCGATTGGTCAAGTCCGATCATAATGGTGAAGGAAAGGGAAGTATAACCTCAAGACAAGGAGCTACAACGCATGATCGCTCGAGAAGGGGAGATCAAACCTAAAAGCGAGTATAGGTTCCGCGTGGATTACCGTGGAGTGAACAAGGTAACCAAAAAAGACGCATATTCCCTCCCCTACATGAGTAGTATCCTGGACAAATTACGTTCGGCCCAGTATATCTCCACCGTCGATCATAGTCAAGCTTACCACCATATTCCCATGGACCCTCGCTCGAAATAAAACACGGCTTTCACGGTCCTTGGCCGTGGTTTATTTCAATTCAACCGTATGCCCCATTGCTTGACTAACGCCCCTGCCACCTTCCAACGACTCATGGATGAACTAATTGGCCCCTCCCTAGAGCCCCCTCACGCATTTGCATATTTGGACGATATCATTATCGACATGGAAACATTCGGAGATCATCTAATCTGGCTGGAGAAGGTCTTAGGATAGACAGGATAAGAAAAGCTGGATTGACCATTACCCCGGAAGTGAATGGTGTAAGTCGGAGGTGAGGAGGTCTTCAAGTGGATCCTAGTGGAATCGAGCTCGTACTGAACTACCCTCCACCCACCAATCTAAAGAGACTTCAGAGATTCCCTGGTATGGCGTCATGGTACCGATGTTTTATCGAACATTCCGCCGCAACCGCCGCCCCACTTCATAAGTTGACCAAGGAAGGTTCAGCATGAAAGTGGGGAAACGCGGAACAAGAGGCCTTCGAATCTCTCACGAAGTCCATAGCTTCAGCCCCTATCCTGGTTTGCCCCGATTTTCACCAGCCCTTCACCCTTCAAACAGATATCAGTAACACTGGTCTCGGCGCTGTCCTCACCCAGTCTCTAGAGGGGGAGGAGAGAGTTATTGCTTTCGCAAATAGAACTCTAAACAGCGCTGAGAAAAATCACTCCGTGACAGAGCGAGAATGCCTGGCCGTTATCTGGGGCATTGAGGGATCCCGAGAATCCTTGGAAGGTTGTCACTCCACAGTGATAACCGATCACGTAAGTTTGGAGTGGTCATATCAACTTCATAACCCAACAGGGAGACTAGCCAGATGGGCTCTGGAACACAGAAAAGGCGCCCTCCACCATGTCCCTGATGCCCTGTCACGGATGTACGAAGAAGATTCCCCCACTGCATCTGCCCTGAAACCCTCCACTTCCCAAGCCCCTGACCCACAAATTACCCCGCCCCAAAATGATACCCCCGTAGACTAGTAAACCAAGAGATATAACGTCCTGCAGTCACACCCCAGATATTATCCCAACTGGAGGATCGTGGGTGGCCGGATCTACGTCAAGCGTCCAGACCTACTTGTTGGTCAAGTCATGGATGACTTGAACGAATGGAAACTGGTCGTTCCCGATGCCTTCAGGGACTCCGTGAGACACTAGTGCCACGATGCAGGCCACTTCGACGTTGAGGAGACGTACAAACGAGTGGCCTGGGAATACTATTGGCCAGGTATGTTCGGGGACATTAAACGGTATATCCGAAGTTGCGAGATTTGCCGGGAGGGGGAAGGCTCACAACAGGCACCACCTGGCATGATGGGCTCCCGGAAGATCATGCAAACGTGGAGCATGGTAGCAGCGGATATCATTGGCCCTATGCCCATCAGCAAGCTCAGCAATAGGTACCTCCTAGGATGCATGGACCTATTGACCAAAGCGATTGAAGTTGCTGTCATACGAAACGCCACTGCGAAAGTGATCTTGATGAGATTCAACGACATGGGCGTGAATCGTCACGGTGCTCCAGAAGTCCTCATCACCGATAATGGAACCGAATTTGCCAACCGAGATGTTACCCAGTATCTGGCGTATTATGGCATTCGGTAGTCCCTCGCCCCTGCGTATCAGCTGCAAGCAAATCCCGTGGAAAGGGTGAACCAAGTATGGAAGACCATGTCGAGAGCTTACCTGGACAAAGACCGTTGGGGAAGGGACAAGTATCTCCCAGAATTCCGTATGGCGTACAATACTGCGGTTCACTCTTCCACCCCCGTAAGTCCTGCCCTCCTTAATTATGGCTTCAACCCCCGCCCTTCACAATCCTGCCGTCGAGTCGTGGAAGGCCCCCAGAATGCCCTTGTAGACCTGCCCACCCGTTCCGACCTGAGCAAGTGGGAAGACCACATGTCCAGAATTTCCGCCCTTCGGGATCTTGCCAGCCAACACCTAGACGACGCTTTTGAAAGTCAGTCCCGCTATTACAACAGTTGGAGAAGGGACGTTGCCTATCGGATAGGGGCCAACGTGATGAAACGGAATTTTGTCCTATCGAACGCTTCGCGACATTTTGCCGCGGAAGTGGCTAAGGAATATAAGAGCCCTATACGATAACCAATGTCTGCTCCCCTGGTGTGTACAAGTTGGCTGATGAACAAGGACAGATAGCTGGTCGATTTTCGATAGTAGATTTTAAACGCTACTACCCGCCTAGTGGAGCCCCTCCCCAAACCCAAGCCCCGGAAATCCCGGATGACCCCGCTCCAGACACCCTGAGAAGAACCCACCTCATGACCCTACGGTCCCGAAAACCGTGAAACCCCCAAAGAAGGACCCGCTCTCCCTCTTACTTTATGGAAGGATAGCGGAGCCCATGGCTTGGATTGGGGGATAGGGAGATATGTTTCGTGTTGTCTCGGATAAACTTTCTCTCAGAACGCGACAGGTAGTCATCGCTTAGCCTCATTGGTCGTGCGAATTCGTTCTGACTACAGAGTACCGCTTAGGGCATACGACAGGGCCCTGAGTTTACACTTCGGGAATAATTTATTCCCTTGAGACTGGATCCACTCTTGAATTCCGTTCCGCTGCGAAATTAGGAACGAATGTGACCCTGGGGTTCGGTTCAGTTCGAGTGACCGTTGATGATTTCTAGTGGTTGTGGTGCTTCAGTCTGATTTTCCGTTTCAGCACCTGGCCCCACGTAAGTACGATCATAAGCTATCGTGCTTTCGACTATGCGCTTCCACGAGGCCCCTCATCTTGTTCCTTCTCCCCTTTATAGCATGACCCCTGGGTGCTGTGACCCCAGTAATAGCCGGATACCCACTTCACTCAAAAGTTGGCTGGCTGGTGTACTTCCTTCTCAAAACTACTGCTCGCACGCTTAGCATGCCACTTACGGACGCTTTCTAATCTGTTACAGATAATCGAGGAAGGGAAGATGCCGCCACGAACTGGTGAATCTGAACCGCAAGGGTGTGTGCCGGCGCCGGAGGTTGAGCTGATCGCCGTGTGGGACTCCCCCCATCGCCCCTGGGCGATGGCGGGGAGGCTGCGCGGTGATCGAGGCTTTCCGACGGCGTTGGTACACGGCCTCGTCCCCACCTTTCACCACCACATCCCCGAACCCTTCATCCCACCCTCTGACCCCTACCCTAAATCCCGCCTTAACCCCTCTCCTACTCGCTGTCATCTCCCGCTCCTGCAACTCTCATCGCGTATACCCCGAGCCCCCCCATCCACTCCCGAACGCCCCTTCACTCCCGAGTTCTCAGACTCCGAACCCGGAACTCTCCTGGACACTAGCTATGTAGTGATCACCCGACCTGGTTTCCAACCCGCTTCCCGACATTTGTCCTCCCAAAATCACCCACCCTTTACTGGCTCATCCTTCGATCTCCCTCCCATCCTGTCAACCAGTTCACAGGAAAGAGCTTCCTTGTTGCACTTGACGTCCCTCGAACTGTTCCCCCTGACTTCCCCTTCCCCATACCCCCAATGTTCCCCATCTCCCAAGGAATGCCCCCAGACCCGTTCCAACACCTACCCTCCCCAAACCCCCGTTCACTCTTCCCCCCCCCCCAACCTCTTCCCGTCAGACTCGAGATGACCTTCATCCCAAACTCGCCACCCAAATCAGAACTCCCCCAACAACTAAGCCCCCCTGTGCCGTCCCCACAACCTGTTACCCTTGTGTCCTCAACCATCACCCCACCTCCTGGCTATGAACCTCTTCCCCCTCACGTTCGCCCGCCACCGAAACGGTGTTGGAAGTGCGGCCAACCCAGGCACACGAAGCCCTACTGTCCCTCCCAAAACCTTTTAATTCCCCCATTCCTCGCCCCGTGCCTCCACCTGCCCTCCCGCTCTCTTGCCCTGACTACAGTCACCCCCTAAAGAACCCTGACCCCCCGTCCTCCGCCCCTAAGTAGCTCATCGACCCCGTCCCAAACCCTCCCATACCTGCCCCTGCCCTGCCTCGCCACTAGCAGTCCTGGTGATTCTAGGAGAGAACTGCAGTGGAAACTAGTAAGTACCTAGTAAGTTTATATTTTCTTTTGTAGCTCTGGGTGTATCGCGGTATACGGTTTCTCATGAATTGTTGAAGCGTAACTGAGAGGGAAACGTGTTACCGAGGAGGCTAAGCGAAACGGCAGAGAAAAGTGATTTTGGTGAATACGGGACACAGATGGCCCGAGTGGACCGTGCTGGCACTTACACACTGGCATGTCGAGTGTTTAGAACGGGGGGGGGGGGTTGTGACGTGGTATATTGTCACAAAAAAAAATCGCAAGGTGGCACCACGCACCACCCTTGTTAGAGTCAGCCGTGTCATTTGCCAACATCTTAGTTCCAGTGTGACCGTTTTCAGTATTTTACTCACTAAATTAGTATATTTTCGTCAATGCGAAATAATTTAGTATAATTTTAGGATATTTTTTTGATTTTAGTATTTTATAGTACAATTATATGACAAATTGTTTGTTTCTAGTACATTTTAGTATTATTCCTTGCTTACAAGTGGGTAAAACCTTCACAAAATGCGCAGGGCCCATACACTCCATAGAACGCTCTGTACAACTGTTTGTAACGCTCTAAGCGTGATGCATCAGAAGTATTCCACACATATACAGGGGGATTCAAAATTCCCGCACTCTTTTTTGGGAGTAGATTCCTGATGAAATTCTAAAACGATTTTTCCTTTTGCACAATGCTCTCCGACGCATAATTTCCGAGATATAATTAATTAAAGTTGACTGATTATGAGGTGGATCCATCGGTCATTCAGGAGCGTCATAACAGAACAAGAGAGGAAGGTGCTTGCAGAGGGCGCTCATACGATCAGCTGATCGGTATAATCGATACGATTTACCAACATACAAATTGGGAAATTTTCTATGTAGAACGATTGAATTCGTCGACACTGCGGAAAAATTGATTATTGTCATGGATTATTATTACGATATGCTCCCACTTGAATCCCTATCCCTACGAAATAACACTATTTTACATTTGTCTGCGTAATAAGAATCATTACTGAAATTACAACTCTCACCTACAGCATATCGTGATAAGAATCCATGACAATAATCAATTTTTCTACAGTGTCGACGAATTCAATCGTTCTACATAGAAAATTTACCAATTTGTATGTTGGTAAATCGTATCGATTATACCGATCAGCTGATCGTATAAGCGCCCTCTGCAAGCACCTTCCTCTCTTGTTCTGTTATGACGCTCCTGAATGACCGATGGATCCACCTCATAATTAGTCAACTTTAATTAATTATATCTCGGAAATTATGCGTCGGAGGGCATTGTGAAAGGACAAATCGTTTTAGAATTTCATCAGGAATCTACTCCCAAAAAAGAGTGCGGGAATTTTGAATCACCCTGTATAATCAACACCGTGACACATGTTTCCAAGAGCTCTCCCATTGGTTTGAAAACTTCATAGTTCCGCTACTCCCTACTTGGAGCGCTTCAAATAGTTCCACTGAGTCTCCTATTGAGTTATGGGTCTTGAGATCACCTCTGATTCCATGAAAAATCAGTTTTACGTTCATGTTTACTTGTGTAAATCAACCATCATCGAACTGTCCTGAACTCGAACAGATTACAGTATCCGAACATTAGCTCATTAAAAAAAAAGTATCCGAACATTATTTATAAACAGTATACATGGGGTTGATATTGTTTTCTTTATTATATATTTCTTGATGATATGATTATAATTGATATTGTATCAATATGGAACGTACATACGAACAGGGATACCGAGCGGAATGGGAACAAAACCCGGATTACTTATCTTGGTTAACCAAAGACAAGCGGAGTGATAATGCGTTTTGTAAAGCTTGTGGAGTGTCGTTTTTGAGTAGAATCGCAAGCATAAAAAGTCATGCAGAATCGGATGAACATAAGGAAAATATAATACATTATAGCGGGCAATCTAAGCTAACAAATCTAAAATAATTCGTGAATGTCACCAAAATAAATCGCTTTCAGAAAATCTTTATGAATTCATCAGTTAGAACAAAGTCCTTAAATAATTCGATTTAAGTGCTTCAAAAATAATCCTTCATGTGCTATATGAGTGAATCTGATGTTCATTCTTATTTTTACTATCGAAAGTTTGTTTCATTGAATTTTCCAAATTCTACTATATTATATACACATTTATAATTTGAATTGAAATTTTGATTATTTTTTCCTATTTTAGATTGGAAAATTATTCAGAAATAAAGGTCCAATATCTAAAGAAATAGAACAAGCAGAACTCCGATTTTGTGCAGCTTTAGCAGAACACAATATTTCCTTTCGAGCAATGGACCATCTAAGTGCGCTGTTTGGAAAGATATTTCATGACTCAGAGATTGCTAAGGGTTTTGCCTGTGAACGCACTAAATCTGCACAGTTAATCTACGATAACATGGCACCATCATTTCAAAAACAATTATTGTTAGATATAAAAAATACGTCCCATTTGATGGGTAACACAGTTTTTTTGTTGATTGTAAACGAGAGTACTGATATCTCAACAGAAAAATTACTTTCTGTAGCAGTTAAATTTCATAGTATGAAAGAAAACGCATTGAAAACAAAATTTTTATGCTCCATCAAGCTTTCGGGTGAAACCGCAGAAGATATTTATCAAACACTATGTCAAAGTTTAGAAAATTTGAATTTGAATATCAAAGATATTGTGGGGTTTGCGGCTGATACAACGAACGTAATGTTTGGAAGAAATAATAGTGTCGTTTCAAAAATTAAAGCCGTCAATCCCCATTGTATTTTTATAAAATGTGTATGTCACTCATCTGCATTAGCAGTGAGCTACGCTTGTAAAAAACTCCCCAGAGCTATTGATCAAGTTGTAAAAGAAGTGTATGGTCATTTCAGTCACAGTTCTAAACGTCAAAGACAATTTCAAGAATTCCAAGAATTTACAAGTACAGAAGAACATAATATTTTACGTCACTATGAGATTCGTTGGGTATCTCTACATGCTTGTGTCGGTCGGATAGTTGAACAATGGAATCCATTGAGCTTGTATTTTCAGGGAGAGCATTTCGCAGAGCATAACCATACAGCAACATTTTTACACGAAAGTTTTAGCAATGATCAAATGAAACTGTACTTCTTATTTTTGGATTATATTTCACCTGTGGTAAACAAGTTCAATGTAATTTTCCAAGGAAATGCCTGTATGATTCATATTATTTATAGGGATTTCTCTGATATGTTCAAAACATTACTGAGTTGTTACATGAAGAACAGTTATATAAGATCCACAGCAATTAAAAACATTGATCCAAATAGTACTATAAGTTTTGTGGAATTAAATGACATATATCTAGGTGTAAAAGTTGCTAAAGAGATCGCAATTCTCAGAGGTCGATTGGTTAACATGTCTACTATCAAAGAGTTCTTGCAAAGGTGTCAAAGCTTTTTGATCGAGTTATGTATTCAACTCAAGAGTAGACTCCTTTCTAGTGAAAGTATATTTCCTGAATTACGTTTCATAGATCCACAAATAGCTGTGTATGAAAAGTTTTCCTCTTTAATACATGTTATGGACAAGTTTCCAGGAATAGTAACTAACGATACTGTAAAACAACATATTGATGAGGAATATCGTCAAATGAAATACGATCAAAAAGTGCAAGACTTGATGTGTAGTGAAAGTTCTGCAGATATAAATGTTGAACAATTTCGGAGCAAATTAGGTAGTATCGTAGATAATAACAAAATGCCCAAGTATAAAAATTTAAGCAATTTCGTGAAATGTTTGATGTGCATTCCTATTTCTAACGCGGAATGTGAAAGAATTTTTTCACAAGTCAACATAATAAAAACAAAGTATAGGAATAAATTTGTTTCCCATCATGTTTCTGGATTGCTATATGTTGAACAAGGTTTAGGTGAATCTTGTACTGAATTCGAACCCTCATCGGATATGCTGGATTCTGATAAATTGAGTAACAATGATTATACTGTTGATTTGAAATAAAAATATATTGAGAAATTCCACGTAATTTGTTGAGTAAATTTTTGAATATGCTGAAATCAGAATTGGCTAGATCTTCCCTGTCGTGAAAGTCACATAAAACTGCTCAGATGGATTTTATGGATTTTGATGGTAGACCACGATTGTCCCGGAAGCGTGTTGGCCCGAAATTTGTTGATACGTTGGGAACTAGTACTACTCAGTGATTGCCCCAAAAAGTACTAGTTTTCAACGAATCAACAAATTTCGGGATAACCGCGGTCTACCGTTTCGATTCAGTTTTATCAGTTTTTATGAGGCTGGTCTCCCATGCAACCGGATTGTCCGGAACGGAACGATCCTAAATGGTAGAATACTAGTTTCATTTGGATATAACTATAGCAATACTAGGGATCCACCAATTATGCACGTTCCGTTCCGGACAATCTGGTTGCATGGGAGACCAGCCTCAGGTTAGATGTGTATCCCAAACAGAGTTATAATGAGTTTCGAAACTATTGATCGTGTTAAATGGAATGATCAATGGGAAGGGTTTAGTTCCCCCTAACCTGGTAACACTCATTTGGAATAGGATCTATGAGATTTTGTGAGATTAAGAACTTATTCCCATATTTCCCATGTGAGCACAACAATTGGCCCGATTTCAATTCGATCGAGGCCCGGAGTTGAACACTTGGGCGAAAATCGGACGGAAATTGGCCCTAAGTTCATGCTCATCTGAGTTAGAAATTGGCTATTCAGCGATAAATAATAAACGGCATAATAAACTTTCGATCCATCGGCGTTTCAAATATGGATTTTCGGTACTATGAGCATCCGGTGCAAAAAGCATTCGGTAGACCCCGTTGGCCCAAAGGGGTGTTTTCCCATATTTTGATATTTCGACTAAAGAAAACTGCGACTTATCCCAGTAAACACAAATGGAACAAGCCTCTTTTTAAAGCTCTTAGAGCTGACCAATGTCCAACCAAGAGATATCTTTAAGCTTGCTTTTGTCTTGAAATGGTCTTTAAGATGGAAGCAAGCTCAAAGATGTCTTTTGGTTGGCTATTGGTTAGCTCTAAAGCTGCCGTCCCACGGTACAAAAATTAACAACGAAACGGAACGTGCGGAACAAGCGGCACCCATCAAAATCATTCCGCTGTTTCCTCTTCCCTACTATCCCATGAACGAGCTCTAAAAAGACGCTTTTCTCATTTGTGTTGACTGAGATGATGCATTCTCAAATCTCTTTTATCTTTGCCTCTTTTTCCATCTTATAGCAATGATAACTTGAAGATGAATCCATAAGTCGGTGTTCTGCTTACAGGGTGATCACTGTCAAGATTAGTCGAACGGAATGAACCAATTGCGTATTTGGTTTGAAAAGAACAATCAATAAGGAGATGACAAAGTTCCAGGTCTAGCCACCCTGGTTTAGGCTAGTGTCCCATGGACATGAAAAACGACAGAAGCGGAACGGGCGACCTTTAGTTGAAGAGAGAGGTAATTATTTGCCATACCAATGGCACCATCATAGTGTGAGTGTGAACGTATTTGTGATATAGTTGTGTGTGTGAGCTGCAGTTGCCCCGCCAGTTGTAGACGGCGCCGAAACTCGTATATTTCATTTACATTATACCTTGGGTACCCTGCTGCTGTGACGTCGCCGCGAGTGGACGTTACACGATAGTCCCGGGCGCCATCGCCGTGTGCTAGGCGCGCAGAGAGATAGATGGACACGCGGTCGGCGTGTACTCGTATTTAAATTATACCTCTGTGAACAATTAGTATAGTCGTGAAAGAAAGTAGTCTTACTACAAATCGAAGCTATAACGTGAATAGCAAGTTATACAGGGCTCTGAAATTACGTGCTGTATATTGTATCTGTGTGATTTTCCTCGTGTCGAGACCTTGTCATCGGTACACCGTGCATAGCTCTCGTGAGTTCGATTGTACACCTGAAAATTAGTTTAAATCGTATCCGTGAGATCACGTGTAATAAACTCAGTTTGTATAAATGCGTTTGATCGATTGATCAGACGAATAGCCGGAACGCTCAACCGATGTCTACCATTCGAACAAACATCGACCTCAGTTTGGTTTAAAATACAAGATTGTGTCGTTTCTTCATAAAATAAACACTCCATCCTGAAAATTTATCTTCTCAAACGTGTTTTAATCAAGACATCTTCCAGGAATCTTTCCAAGGCTTCTTAAAGATATCTTCAAGAACTTTTAAATAACGTTATTGAAGATCTCTGGATCAAGACATCTTCTAGAAATCTTTTACAAGATGTCTTTCCAACACTTTTAAGAGATATCTTCAAGAACTCTTCAAGAAAGTTCTTAAAAATCTCTCAATTGAGTATTCTTTTAGATATCTTCAAGGATCGAATCGTTAGTTGGGTTTGTATCAAACCCAAGTTCCACATGTATTATAAATATTATCCATCTTCGAATTCTGATGATATTTATAACACATTTGAAACTTGGGTTTGATACAAAGATTAATAGAAATGATTCAACAAATTGTACATGTTCAGGAAAAAGGTAAGTCGATGTGATATTTTCTTGAGGCCACGTTTTTATGTTGAAGGTTCACACTTCATGTAACTATTATGGAGACACTGACAGGGAAATCTGATCAAATTGTGTTATGTACTTTTTACTTGAATTATGGTGAAATTCATTCAAATTAAAGGCTCCTTTGATGAAATTCAAAATCAAAGCGCCAAGCCCTTCATCGCAGCAATTCATATTGTGTAAGTACAATTCTGATACAATAAATATGGAAGAAGTGTACATATTTAAACACCTCTTGCTCTAACAGAACGATTTCGGTACAAAGTAAGCACTTACACACATTTCTCAACATCACCCTACATCACTTTTGGGATATCTATCAGGACTTGCATCGATAAACAGGATTTTTTCCATTCAAACTTTGATATTCAGGTTGATCAAAAGAATCTCCAATTTTATTAAAGCTTTATACTTATTCGAGTTATTGGTGGATCATAGAATCTACCTGAACCAGGATTTTTTTTTCTAATTCTTGTTCAACGCCAAAGTAGCACCAGAATAGACTATGAACGTTCTTAGAATATTCGAAATATGTTATATGTACATTCCAAAAGACCGTTCCATAGGTGCTATGCATGTTCATCGAACGTATGTAATCGAATACACGACGGTACGTCAATCGAACGTCGATTGAATGAATATCGTTCATTTCGAATGTACTATGTACGTTCTAAGGATATTCAAATCAGCCTCATTCGGAAATTCCATGAACTTGCATCATATATTCTTCGTATCTCATTCGTACATTCTACGAACGTTTCTATTTCGTACATACTTTGAACTTCCGTTGCTGCTTGGGCGTCTTTTCAACTTTTTTTTCAGATCAGACATTTACAAGGAATTCACAGCTGTCTTAGATCACCTGTACAATTACAGTATTTCAAATCCATTAACACCATCTATACCAAGTGAACCTGAACCTCCTCTTCAAAATCCAAGGCAGGTTGTAACAGTACCGGTTTGAGAAGTCGTAAGATAACTGGTTCTATTAAGTTATATACAGGGTGGCGCAAAAGTCTGGACACACCCCCATAACTTTTGAACGGGGGATGATAATTGGATCAAATTTCTTTTGAATTGAAAGAGGGGTCGAGGGCTATCTCAACGGGGGACTTTGAGTTCCCCAGCCCTTTAGGGGACGATGAGAGGCAGAGGGGGCCAAAATCTCAAAAGAAATGGGAGGGCTTGTGATACGTCATTCGATAGTGTGTTCCAATCCAAATCCAGCGGCTTTTTGTTCTTTGAAATCGAATCATTTTTCGCTGAGACATCGTAATTTGAATACTCTGATGTGGCAAAGTCTGGAAATACCCCCATAACTTTTGAACGGGGCATGATAATTGGGTCCAATTTTTTTTTAATCAAAGGATGGATCAAGGGCTATCTTAACGGGGGACCTTGAGTTCCCCAGCCCGGTGGGGGACGTTTAGGGCGGGGGGAACGGGGCAAAAATCTCAAATAAGACAGGGAGGCTTGTGATACGTCATTCCATAGGGTTTTCCAACCCAAATCCAGCGGTTATTTGTTTTTCCGAAATCGGATCATTTCTCGCTGAGTTGTCGTAATTTTGATACTCTGATGTGGCAAAGTCTGGAAACAACCCCTTAACTTTTGAACGGGGCATGATAATTGGATCAAATTTTTTCGAATCGGAGGTTATTTCTATCCCAATCTTGGCATTACCCAGAATCAACGGCGTGGACGTGTCGGGAATCTGATTCGTTGTGTGTGTGTGTGGGTGGTTGTGTGTGATTGTGGGTGTGTATGTGCGTGCATGTGTGTGGTTGTGTGTGGGCGTCGGTGTGTGTGGGTATGGGTTGTGTGTGGGTCGCACAGGCCCATACGACCGAACCACCCACCCACCCTCACACACACACACACACAAGGAATCAGGTTCCCGCCACGTCCACGTCGTTGATTCTGGGTAATGGAAAGATTGGGATGAGAAAACCTCCGATGAAAAAAAAAATGATTCAATTATCATGCCCCGTTCAAAAGTTATAGGGGTGTTTCCAGACTTTTGCGCCACCCTGTATATACAGGGTGGGGCATTTAAAGTGTCGCGGGCGTTTTTTCCAAAAACAAAGTGAGATACGAGAAAATTTTTCGGACAAAAGTTGTAGGGTACCGAGGGGGACATCCGATGGTGGCCTTGGCTTTGACCTCAAATCTCATCTTCAAGGGCATTCTGAGATCAACTCTTGTTTTTTAAATAGCATCTCATATTTTTTACTGCAGATTTGGATTCTAGGTCAAAAACCAAGAAACTTTTGTCTGAACCATTTTCCTGAAATCCGCAAAAATGGCGCTCTAATCGATATTGTTCCATTTTGAATCTGACATTCGAATAACTCGAAAACGAAGGGTCTTGCAAAAGAATGTTTCGTACAAAAGTTGTCAATACACAACACATTTCAATCGTCTACATTACCACCATTCAGAGCTCACGCGATGTAAACAAATGACGGGGTTCAGTGAAAATTCACGATTTTGAAAGTCAGTTTGTCAGTTACATTTGATTATTACTTGGTTTATGACAAATTGAAAATCATGGATATCCGATACACGGTTTCTGAAAAGATCGATATGATCAACATTTACGGTGAAGTGCATAAGAACCCCAGACAAGCATATGACTTGTATGCAGAACGATTTCCTGAAAGAACAACGCCATCCATTAGGTATTTTCAACGCATTACAAAATTATTCTCAGAAACGGGAAGTGTTACAAGGGAAAAACGACATCGAATGAGAACTGTTAGCGGAGAAAATGCGGAAGTTAATGTACTAGCTGCAGTAGCCAATAATCCACACGTGAGCTCTCGTGAAATTGAACTCCATTCGGGAATTTCTCGAAGAAGTGTTCTTCGAATACTGAAACGTCACAAATTCCATCCGTATCACATTTGTTTGCATCAAGACCTTCACGGTGATGATTTCGAAAATCGTGTACAGTTTTGTCGATGGAGTCTAGCGCAAATGCACAATAACAACTTCATCAACATATTATTTTCTGATGAGTCGACGTTCACCAATCATGGTCAAGTAAATCGACATAATATGCATTACTGGGCGACAGAAAATCCAAGATGGTTACGTCAAGTAGAGCATCAAAGACAATGGGCTGTGAATGTTTGGTGTGGTATTTTTCGATCTCGAGTAATTGGACCGTACTTCATTGCAGATACGCTAAATGGAGAGAAGTACAGCCATTTCTTAGATCAAGTACTTCCAACATTACTTGAAGACATACCTATTCAGGAACGATTGAATATGTGGTATCAACACGATGGTTGTCCATCCCATTATGCAGTCACAGCTCGAGGAATATTGGACAGAGATTATCCTGGACGATGGATAGGACGTCGTGGACCAGTTCATTGGCCTGCCCGTTCTCCGGATCTTACTTCTCCAGATTCTTTTTATGGGGATACATAAAAGATACAGTTTATCAACAAGCACCGACTACACCTGAGAATATGCGTCAACGAATCATCAATGCATGCGCGAGCATCAATGAAGATATTTTAGCACGAGTTCAGCAATCTTTTGTAAAACGTTTTGAAATGTGTATTGAAGTCGAAGGCCATCATTTTGAGCATCTACTGCATTAAAATTATCCAAGTGATGTAGACGATTGAAATGTGTTGTGTTTTGTCTGTTATACCCCATCACTCCGTTTCAGTTCAAGGGGTCCCCCTTGGAATCAGACAACTTTTGTCCGAAACATTCTCCTCCAAGACCCTTCGTTTTCGAGTTATTCTAATGTCAGATTCAGTATGGAACAATATCGATTAGAGCGCCATCTTTGCGGAAATCAGGAAAATGGTTCAGACAAAAGTTTCTTGGTTTTTGACCTAGAATCCAAATCTGCAGTAAAAAATATGAGATGCTATTTAAAAAACAAGAGTTGACCTCAGAATGCCCTTGAAGATGAGATTTGAGGTCAAAGCCAAGGCCACCATCGGATGTCCCCCTCGATACCCTACAATTTTTGTCCGAAAAATTTTCTCGTATCTCATTTTATTTTTGGAAAAAACGCCCGCGACACTTTAAATGCCCCACCCTGTATATATATATACTGGGTGATTCAAAATTGCCGTACACTTTTCTGAGAGCAGATTCTTGATGAAATCCTAGAAAGATTTTGGTCCGGAATATTTAGATTTGATCCTTAGATCCGGAGATATGAGTATTTTTTGATTTTTTGAAAAATCCAAATACCTCGGGAGTACCATATTTCTGACTTTTCAATCCAACACTATTCTCTAAGTCAGATCACGGGGTATCCCTGGGAAAAAAGAACTCCAATTCAGCTTCCTTCGTTGTGGAGTTATAGCGATTCAAACTCGTTGAATTCTGATTGGCTGGAATGCAGAAAATTTCAAACCGCTATAACTCCACAACGAAGGGAGGTAAATGGGATTTATTTTTTTCTAGGGATACCCTATGATCTGACTTGGTGAATGGTGTTGGATTCAAAAGTCATAAATATGGTATTCCCGAGGTATTTGGATTTTTCAAAAAGTTGAAAAATGCTCATATCTCCGGATCTAAGGATCAGATCTGAATATTTCGGACCAAAATCTTTTCAGAATTTCATCTGCTTAATTTTATCTGCTCTCAGAAAAGTGTACGGCAACTTTGAATCACCCAGTATATATCCCAGTGAACACTTATGGGAGGAAGAGCTCTTTAAGAGGTCTTTTGAAAGAGCTCTGTCAATTTTATCATATTGATATCTGAATGGTATCATTTTTCTGAGATCTCAGAAAAAAATCCTCTTAAACAGTTCGTTTGGATAACATTCTGGTAATCTCTTATTTTCCTCAGAAATCGACGCGTCTGATAACATTCTGATGTCTTCATGTTAACCTTCTGAAAGGTCTATCTGTCCTCTTACACACATTTAGGAGATCTTTAAGAGCTCCAGATGATAACATATTGTTCACTGGGATTTACACATTACACTTTCCTTAGAATTCAGGTGCTTCTCTCATGAAGCTGAGGCGTGATGGAAATTGTTGGAATATGTGATAGATATTTTCACCATCTTCAAGTATTGTATACATATTGAAGTCAATGGAAGTCGCATACTCAAATACGAGGATGCCTCGAAAAATTCCTTCTCTATAGCGTGCATTGACCATCTGCTAAAATCATCTGAGCAAAACAACCAAAAAGTGTTGTGAAGTTTCTGATTTTCATAAATTTATAATAAACAATTTGCAAGATAGCGGGTTGAAAACTTTGTACTGTGAAGTTTTGTGATGTAATTTCATTTTTTAATCTATCCTTGAGACTTCAAAAATATGGCTTAGAGATACTGTCCCATTTACTTCAAGAAAAAAAGATGACTCTCTTCATGATTCAACGTATAAATGTTTTTCAACGCATGGCCAGAATATAATATTAACGAAATAAAATAATTTGCATGAATTTTAGGTGCACGAACATATCCCTGATGACAAAACCCGATAGAAAACCATAGAAAAGTTTTCTATCGTTTTGAATATGGACTTTGAATCGTAGTTGTATGAGATTTTATCCTGTATTCCCGATAGAGATTTTATGTCATCCTTTCGTGATTTTTTCATCTCAGTACTATCGTTTTTCATCTTCAATTTCTTATACGGACTCTATCAATTCCTTTCTTCATCTCTGAGATGTATGGCTATCGTTTCTTATGTAATATTTCGGATACCATTTCAATCATATCTTTTCGTGGTTTTCATCGTGATTTACTATCGTTTCGTATGTAAGATTTTGGATAAATTTTCGGTCGTATTTCTTCGTAGAATTTCCTGATGTATCGCTATCGTTTCCTATGTAAAATTTCGGATGAAATTCTTATCATATCTTTTCGTGGAATTTCACTAAATTTACTTTCATTGATTTATTCAAAGATGATAAAAAAAACACCAAACTTCTCTTCACTATGTGTTGGTAGAAAGGACACACATCAATCATTATTGTCTGGAATAACTTTGTTGGCGATGGTGAAAAGTTTTTAACCTAACGGGGAACCGAACCTCCTCTACCTACCTACCTAACCTACCGAAACCTAACACCTTGCCAACGTGGCTATTCCGCACTTTGAAATTCAGAGCTTATTTGATAAAGACATTTGCTAATAAACAGTTCCACCAGTCCCCTGGCGGTTGTACCATGAAAGTTGACCCGCTACATTTAAACTACACATTCTTCGTACTTTTACATATCGGAACCATCGCGCTGAAAAATTGTCAAAATTCATTCCCGTAAAATATAAGTGATAAAATTGACAGTGCTTAGAAAAGTGATTTCAATAAACATAACATAAAGATATAACCCTACTTTTGGAATTTGTTTTCGTTTTGTATCTAATAAAACATAAAATTCTTCATAACAGTGATAAATTAATGTGATTTTTGTGATAAGATTATATTTTGGTTTGAATTGATTATTTTGCGCTTTCAACTGAAAAATTATTGACATTATGTTATATGTAAGGAGTGAACTAGAAAATATTACAAGTTATGAATGTATCATCATGATTCTTCAAGTGTCCCTGTTTCTCATCAAAATCATATCCCGAAGGAAACTGTTGTGAAATCATGTTTATGGTATGTAAGAGTCACATAGGTCTATTTCATTTAGATTAATCAAAGAAAAGAGCAGTCACGGTTTTTTGTAATGCTTCAAAGTGAAGTTCGTGTATCATTGGCATTCATTATCATTTCGCTCACTTATATATGTGAGCTCCTGATTCAGTTACCCTAATCACTTGAAGTGAAGTGGGGGGTTTTTTGATAAGTGACGTGAAATGACTTCCTCACTCAAACAATGTGCATAATATAAAACGAACTGTAAGTTTGTTGCAATAAATTGTCTACGAATAAGTATGACTTGAATCGTTAAAGATATTATTTTACACATATTTCGGAAGCGCAGTGAGTTTTCTTACTCTGATCAGAATGAACTACTCCCTGGCGAAAAAACGGCGTGCACATAAAGTTCAAACAGCGTACCAATAACGTGATTCTGGCCAATATACGTTCAATGCACGCTTACTTCAATATAAGCGTGAGTACAGCGTGCATGAACGCTTTTCTTCACGCTCGATCCACGCTCAACTGCGCCAATTGACTCTTAATACACTCTCATGTGACGGTAATAACACTCCTATGCGACGCTACAAATGCACGCTTTATTTTCACCAGGGACTGGCATGACGGATACTTGACTGTGATTTGCTTCTAAAGAGTATTTCTACATCACTTCATTGAACAATACATATATGTGGTTATAAATGGAGCCTAAGGGAAATCCGTGTACATAGGTTTTGTAGATATACAAAAGGCTTTCGATAATGTGGACTGGGAGAAGATGTTTGCGATCCTGAAGAAGGTGGGAATAAATTATAAAGATAGGAGAATAATATACGAATTATATAAGAATCAAAGTGCAATAATAAACATAGAGGGTCAGGAAGGGGAAGCACAAATAAGAAGAGGGGTGAGACAAGGATGCTCATTAACGCCACTGATTTTCAATCTATATATAGAAGACCCTGGTTGAAATAAACGATTGGTTCAGACCAAATCTGATTGAATGAATAGTACGTACTTTGGAGCATCAATATTTGACAATTGAGCCTCAATCAGAATTGGTCAGATTCAATCAGAACTAATAGACATGCTTTGATGAATGGTACTGAATCAGGGACATACAGGTGAAACAAGGGACACTTCTTCACAGGGAAATGGGGGAAAAAAACGTAATCAGATCGAATGCGGTTTGAACTCATTCAAGTTTCTGGATTCAATAGTCATTTAAACATTTCGATTTTCGCATGATATTTGATAGGATTCAATAATCGTTTCACTGATTGCAATCCAATCAGAATCAAATGGTGGATTGGAAATAGAAAAATCGGAGATTATACTGATTGGGAATTAATACGGAAATCAACGGATGGACGAATGGTGATGAATCGGCATTTGCCCAGTAATGTTGGAACGCAATAGACAATGAGATTGAATAGGAGAAAGAACAATATAAACGGGGGATGGTGGCAATGAGAAATGAATGAGATTGAATCAGAACATCGTGCAGTCGATATCCCGATTGAATACAATTGGATTTATTGAGCATGCCAACCAATCAACCAATATAAATACTTGAGAATCAATTGGTGAATGTACGGAGTTGAGGAATCGCAATGAATAGGGAATTTGAACGTTGTGAGCGAATTTGATTCGTTGAAAGTTTTTCCAGTTAAAAATATTGTCAAAGGGCTGTACATTCAGAATCAGATTCATTAGGAGAATAGCTGATTCTATTCTACAGTATTCAGTGATTCATGATACGATTGAGACTCAAAAACTCACTGTAATACTGATATGCAATTTTTCATTTTTTCAAGGTAGATTCAACTGAGGTTGGAAGTATTCACCCAGTCGGAGTCAATGAGAGTTTTGCTAATTCCAAATCTCTCTGAGCGAGTGAGATTCCATCAGGAATGGGCTCTGTTTCTCAATTGGTTTCGATATGATAATGAAAGATTGAATGCTATAATATTCAATGAATTGCACAATTGACCGCATCGGATTCAATAGGGATGTAGCCGATTCAAAAAATCTGTAGGCGACTGGAATTCTATCAGAAATAGGTGCTACTACTCAATCGGATTTGATAAGAACATGACCAATAGCGTTCTATAGTATTTAATGATTTACATTACGATACGGAATGGAAATCACGCTCAGTCGCTGATCCACAAGGTGCACTACTGCAAGTGAGTTGTACACAGGAATCGCTTCATTTACCCAGTCGGATTGAATGAGCGTTCAGTCAATTTGAAACATCTGGAACCGAGTGGACCTTTATCAGTGTAGGATCTACCACACAATCGGATTCGGTAGTGGTATGACCGATGACATTCTATCGTATTCTTTGAGCCGTATCACGGTATGAAATGCAAATCACACTGAGACGCTAATATACGAGGTACACTATTCTGAGTGTTTCGCGAACAGCAATCTCACGATTGACCCAATGGGATGTAATGGGGGCCGAGCTGATTCTAAACAATTGTAGGCGAATGAAATTTTCCCAGAGATCGGGTCTACTACTCAATCGGATCCAATAGGGATATGGGCGACTGGATTCTATCGTACTCATCAAGTTATATTAAGATGTGGAATGGGAAGCATACCGAAACACTGATTATGCAAATGGTACTGTTCACAATGAGCTATAAAGAGGAATCGCACGACTGAGCCAAGTGGATCCAATGGGGGTTTAACCGATCCAAAACATTTGTTTGTGAATCAAATTTCTTCAGAGACAGACTCTAGTACTGAACCGGATTCGCTACGGGTACGATGGATTGGATTCTTCCGTAATCAATGAGTCATATGACGATACACAATGATATCACGCCAAAACATGGTTTTGCAAATTACACTATGCAAAATGAGTTGTAAAAATAAATCGCACAACTGATCCAATCGGATCCAATGGGCAATTAGCCGATTCACAACATCTGTTTGCGAATAAAATTTCATCAAACATAGACTGTACTACTCAATCGGATTCGATAGAGACATGACCAATTGGATTCTATAGTATTCTATAGTTCACTGGTTCATATCACGATAGAAGATGGGAATCATACTGAGGTGCTGATATACAAGGTATACTATTGCAACTAAGTTGTAAACAGGAATCGCCCAATTGACTCAATCGGATTCAATGGAGGTTTAGTCGAATCAGAAAATCTGTAGACGAATGAAATCCTATTAACAAGAGGTTCTACTACTCAATCGGATCCGATCTGGATTGTATCTTATTCAATGAGTCATATCAATATACGAAATCTAAACCACACTGAACACCCCAAAAAGTATTATATACTTTCTGATCAAAAAGTACGGGGAATTCTCTATTCAAACAAACCGTGCTTGAGATATTGTCGGAATCTTTTGTTTTCCATGTTATTTCATCTGTTATGTAGCGCTCAAATGTCTGTTTGCGCCTCATTCGTCAGAAGTTGGTGCGTGTTGCCTTGTAAACGAGTCAGTGTTTGTTGTGGTCTGCGAATTTCGCAATGTCGAATTTGGTTGAGTAAAGAGTTTGTCGAAAATTTTGTGTTTTTAACAAAATTTTCATGTGCGGAAGCGTTGAAGATGTCAACAGAAACCTACGGGAACTCAATGATGTCGAAAACACAAGCGTACGAGTGGTACAAAGAGTTTAAAGCAGGTCGTATTGTGGTTGATGATTTGCCTCGTTCCGGTCGTCCATCCACCAGTATTACTGACGAAAATATTGATAAAATTAAAGAAATCGTCCTCGCAAATCGTCGTGTGAGCATTAGGGAGATAGCATTCGATCTTGGTGTCTCGTTCGGATCGGTGCAGAACGTTATGCACAACATTTTGGCCATGAGACGAGTTGAAGCACGGCTTGTGCCAAGAGTGTTGAATTTGTTGCAGAAACAGCATGGCATTGATGTTGCTAAACAAATGCTTTCTTTGAGCCAAAATGTTATCGAAGGCATCATTACCGGTGACGAAACATGGGTCTATGATTATGACATCGAAACTACCCAACAATCATCGGAATGGCGCTTTTCAGATGATTCAAAACCTAAAAAACCGCGACAGAGTCGATCTAAAATCAAGGTTTTGTTGACTGTTTTCTTTGATTGCCGTGGTGTGGTCCACTCCGAATTTCTCCCACCAGGTCAGACAGTGAATAAGGAATATAACGTGAGCGTATTGAAGCGTTTGAGGGAAAACGTAAGTGATTTATTACCATCAACATGCAGATATGTTATGATTTCATTGAATCAATAATCGAATCGATGTTCGTGGATCTTCTGTGCTTTTTAGCACGGAAAGAAATAGTTGAATTTACTATGTGATCATTTTGCCCGAGGAACATACTGAGTTTCCAATGGAAGTTACTGCGGAACAGAGCTGCCAGATGGGTATTCCCGCAGAGCGGAAGTGTACCCTACTATCGTCCCGTGTATGTAAGTTACATGTGTGTAAAGGTTCCGAGTGATGGTGAGAATATGAACGATAGTAGGAGTACTATTCCCCTGAACGGCAATGCCCACCTGGCAGCTCTGCTGCGGAACATTGAAAATTTGATTACACGTCCATTCGCTCCGCGAAGTAATACAAAAGGAGTGTCATCACCCACACGCGACAGTCACTGATGAATCACGTGGCTTCTCCGTGGAATAAAGGGAGAAGAAAGGGAGCAGTGGATACAGCGTGGTACGACGAACAGGCAGCGTAGAAGTAACGGAGGAATTTCCAGGCCGTGTTTTTGTGCGGACATTTCTCCGTTGCCTCCACGCTGCTTCTACGTCGTACCACCATTCAAATCGCAGCAAAACGTTTGTGGGATCTTGGTTGTCAATCCCGATCCGAATCATGAAAAAACGTATTGGATCTGTTGGAGAGGCCCTGCGTTGCCCTGTGAATCCACTCATGGATTCCAATCCAATTTGGTCTAAATTAACCGGCCACTTGCTCATTGGAACTCCCCAATGAATCAGCGAAACACCTATTGAATCCTATTGGGATGACTATGTGAGTATCACTGAGCATCCAACCCAAAACCATGTAACAACTCACATTGATTCTCATTGAGTTCTTACGTCATCACACAGATTCAGTATGTGATATTTTACCATTCAAATGCAGATGGAGTCTCATTCATCTAATCATTGAATGCCTCATTGAACCCATTCAAATCGCAGCAAAACGTTTGTGGGATTTTGTTTATTAATCACGATCCGAATCATGAAAAAACCTGTAGGATCCGATTGAGAGGCCCTGTGTTGTTCTGTGAATCTGCTCATAGATTCCAATGCGATTTGGTCTAACTTAACCGGCCACTTGCTGATTGAAACTCCTCAATGAATCAGCGGAACACCTATTGAATCCTATTGGGATGACTATGTCAATATCACCAACCATGAAACCCAAACCCATGTGCCAACGCGGATTCATTCTCATTAAGTTCATTCGTTATCACCCGGATTCAGTACATGATACCCAACTGTCATAATGCTGATACAATCTCTTTGAATAAGATTCTCGAATGCCTGAATCGATTGCGATTCAGTGTAATCGAAGCTTATCGTTCTCATACACATTGGAGCCTATTCAATCCATCAGTCATACTCGCTTCTTTTCCTATTCATGAATAAGACAGCCCATGGCAGTGATCCGATTGGATTCAATCAGCATTTCGACTGCTCAATGTTCTAATTCATTCCGAATAGTCGATTGATCGATGGTATTTGGTCGGAATCAATCGTTTTTTTTAACCAGGGGAAGCAATGAACGGAGTGGAGGAGGAAATTCAATCGACATTACAGATTCAGGGAGGAAATATAAGTATGTTGAGATTCGCGGATGACATAGCTATATTGGCCACGAGTAGTACTGAGTTAGGGAATATTCTCAACACTATGAGAACAATATTATTGGAAAACTATTGTATGAATATAAATAAAGACAAAACAAAATTCATGATGTGTACAGCAGCGAAAACAGCTAGAAGAACGAAAATCAAAATAGATACCGAGACAATTGAACAGGTGAAAGAATTCAAATATCTAGGAAGCCTAATTACAGGAAACGGCAAAAGCGAAAGAGATATAAGAGCAAGAATAGCACAAGGGAAACAGGCTTTTTACCAAAAGAAACAGTTATTATGCTCAAAAAATATAAGCTTGGGAGTAAGAAAAGAATTCTTGAAAAGTTACGTTTGGAGCACAGCATTATATGGTTGCGAAACTTGGACAATGGGGAAAACTGATCAACGAAGACTTGAAGCTTTTGAAATGTGGTGTTATAGGAGAATGCTCAGAATAAAATGGATAGACAAAGTCAAAAATGAAGAAGTACTCGAGCAGATAAATGAAGAAAGAAATCTTTTGAAACACATCGTGAAAACGAGAAGCAATTTTATAGGACACACATTACGGCATGAGAGTTTATTAAAAACGATATTGGAAGGGAAAATGAATGGTGAAACTGGTGAAGGTAGACTTAGAGCAAGTTATATGAAGCAAATCGTACAAGACAAGGGATGTAGTAGATATGTAGAAATTAAACGATTGGTGGATAATAGACAGGGGTGGAGGGTTTCATCAAACCAGTCGTAAGACTGATTACTTCATGATGATGATGAACTACATGCATAGCTCAATGATGTTATTTCTAAGTAACTTTTGGCAATCTGTCCCTTACAAGTATCTATCGTGCCAATAGTTCATAGTAATTCACATGATTTGTGATAGAGAACAGGTATGTGAAATATCACATAGACTACGATAGCCTGTCTATCGTTCATTCCACATGCATCACGATTGCAAGGATTTGTGGTTGGCAATGATTGAACGTCCATCATAAGTTTCACATTACTTGTGATAGGAAACAGGTATGTGGAATATCACATAAACTAAGATGGACTGTCTATCGTTCATTCCACATGCATCACGATTGCATAAATTTGTGATTGGCAACGATTGAATGCCCACCGTGAGTTCCACATTACTTGTGATAGAAAACAGGTATGTGGAATATCACATAGACTACGATAGCCTGTCTATCGTTCATTCCACATGCATCACGATCGCATGAATTTGTGGTCGGCAATGATTAAACGTCCATCATAAGTTTCACATTACTTGTGATAGGAAACAGGTATGTGAAATATCACATAAACTACGAAAGACCATCTATCATTCATTCCACATGCATCACAATTGCATAAATTTGTGATTGACAACGATTGAATGCCCATCGTAAGTTTCACGTTACTTGTCATAGAAAACGGGTATGTGAAATATCACATAAAGTACGATAGACTATCTATCATTCATTCCACATGCATCACGATTGCATAAATTTGTGATTGGCAATGATTAACCTTCCATCGTACGTTTCACATTACTTTTGATAGAAAACAGGTATGTCAAATATCACATAAACTACGATGGACTATCTATCATTCATTCCACATGGACCACGATTGCATAAGTTTGTGATTGGCGTAGATTAAACGTCCATCATAAGTTTCACATTACTTGTGATAGCAAACAGATATGAGAAATATCACATAAACTACGATAGGCTATCTATCATTCATTCCACATGCACCACGATTGGACAACCTCTCAAGTTTGTGATTGACAACGATTGAATGCCTATCGCAAGTTTCACGTTACTTGTCATAGAAAACGGGTATGTGAAATATCACATAAAGTACGATAGACTATCTATCATTCATTCCACATACATCACGATTGCATAAATTTGTGATTGGCAACGATTGAATGCCCATCGTAAGTTTCACGTTACTTGTCATAGAAAACGGGTATGTGAAATATCACATAAACTTCGATAGACTATCTATCGTTCATTCCACATGCACTACGACTGGACGACTGCTCAAGTTCGTGATTCGCAACGATTGAATGCCCATCGTAAGTTTCACATTACTTGTGATAGCAAACAGATATGTGAAATATCACATGAACTACAATAGACTGTCTATCGTCTATCCCACATGCGTCACGATTTCATAAATTCGTGATTGGCAATGATTAAACGTCCATCATAAGTTTCACATTACCCTTGATAGAAAACAGGTATGTGAAATATCACATAAACTACGAGAGACTATCTCTCATTCATTCCACTTGCACCACGATTGCACGACCTCTTAAGTTTGTGATTGACAACGATTGAATGCCTATCGTAAGTTTCACATTACTTGTGACAGCAAGCAGATACCCTAGTAGCATCAGAATGTTGTATATATACTATGCACGTTTATAGTATATTGAGATGTACTATGAACGTTCATGATATATATACAACGTTCGGTTGCTACTCGGGTATGTGAAATATCACATGAACTACGATAGACTATCGTTCATTCCACATGCCAGATTTCATTTCAGAAGTCCAAAACTATTGGTAGAATATGAATCATGAACAATTAAGTCAATATATTAAGATCCATATAACCTCAAAATTCACGCGAAACAAAATCTCATTATATACAATGTATCAACAAGATGCAAATGTAATTTATTGAATCTATCGTTCGAGGCCCCACCGCAGTTCATTTACATCGGCTCTAAATGAAGAATATAGAAATATTTGGCACAAGTTTGAACATTAACAAATTCTCATTCTCAATGTCTCATAAACCCGTACAGCACATGACGTGTCAAGCTCATGGGAGGAACGTATTTTTGGGAACATAGGAACATGCCATACATGTGTCAGATCGTGCCATCCATATTCTAGGCACATTCATGCACATAGAAATGTCCGCCCAAATGACCTGAATTCAAGAATATGGGAGGCATATTCTGTTGATCATCTCATACAGTGTTCCGATATTCACGAAGGTGGGAAATCGCAGCTTGGTCACGTGACTACTACTACGTCACAAGTACTACGTCACGTACCAATACATATGATCGCTATTGTCGGTGAGCCGTTCCCACTACCGTATAGTATGCGAGATATATATGCACTGTTCGGTTCTACTCGGTCAACGTCGATCGTGGTCGACAAATTGAGAAAGAAAAAATATGAATGTTTCTTTATCTTTTCTCGTTTTAGCGATTTCATCCAATCGGTTCGGAGCAAAATACGATATTTCGGTTGCGACGATGTATACCTTCGTCGTCATGGCAACGAGCTCGAAAGACCCGCGTACATTCAAAATGGAATGAAGTTGAATTGTTCATATAATGACGAAGAAATGCGTCTTATATTGATTTGATGTATTCATACCTGAGAATCATCTATAATTCATATTTCATAGCCGTTTTTTATATTCCTTAAATTCGTATCAGATGATAAAATACTTGCATGCAAGGATTTTGTAGTGATTCGATGCTCGAAATTAAAAGGTCTCATCCAAATAAAGAAATATAATATTCCTTGAAGTGAAAATACGCTATTTTATTTGCATATTTATCCAATCATTTATTTTTGACTTCACCAAAATTTTACATTTAGAACGGATGAAAACTCCATCCGTTGTTCAAAAGTAGCTGGAATTTTAATCAACTGACTTCGCGTATATAATTTGAAATATTTTCCATGCCATCCAATTAAATATTTTTTCCCTTTCTTCTCAAGAGATGATTCCGATAACAGATAATGACAGGTATATATCACACGAGTAGCAAAACCTCAATTTCTCATTAATTCGATCATTATGACTATTTATATGAACTAAAATGCTCCTCAAGATCAAGATCGTTGTATGGCTCAGTGGTAAAGCGTAAGTCTCGGATCCTACAGATCTCGCGTTCGATTCCGTGAGACGTTCCATTTTTTTTTCTCTGTAATATCATCAATTTTTAGTGAAGTGATTTTTTTTCAATGAAAAACGTGAACATTCCGAAGTAATGAACTGAAAATCAAATTATTCTAAATAGTTTTTTTTTCTACCCTGTATAAAATTTTCATAAAATCGCACAGACAAATTCTATGAGTCTACATTGTATTCTATCATCTTATGAGAAGTGATATATGCATTTGAAACAGTATCTATGACATTTTATGGACTCAATATGGTATATTTTATGGTATTCGATCTGGTATTTATAGCGCTTCTCATCTGATCCTACGAAAATAAATGAATCTATGCAATTTTAATAGGGTTCATGAAGTTTTTTCTCAATTGATTCGGATTTCACAAGAGGATAATCACAGATTTGTGTTATCAATCGATTTTAATAAATTGAATTTTTGAGAATAGCAAAATGGTAAGTGTAACACAGATTCAGCAGCATCTCGGTGAACACTCCACGTATGGATTATACAAAACAAAAAATCCACAAGTACCTATGTTTGTTACATGCATACACTGTAAAAAAAAACTGGAAATTTACTGTGCAACTGGACTGGAAATTTCCAGTGCTAGTACTGGAATATGGATATTCCAGTACATGTACAGAGATTTTGTTGTTACGTTACTGAAAATTTACCAAGCATAACTGAAAATTCAGTCATTGTACTGGAATTTTCAAGTTTGAGATGATGCACTGAAATTTTGCCATGATTTCGCGAAAATTTTACCGGCTCGTACTACAATTTTATAGTTCTTGTGCACCAAAAAAATATTCCTCAAAAAGGACTTGAGAAAAATTTGGAATTTAGAAAAAAAAACCTAATCGTTGGTATACTGGAATTATACAGGTTTTTAACTGCAATTCTCAGGTTTTGTGATGGAATTTTCCAGTTACTATGCAATTGAATTATACAGGTTTTGAACTGCAATTTTCAGGTCGTGTGATGGAATTTTCCAGTTGCTATGCAACGGAATTTAATCACTGTTGCACTGAAATTTTCCACTTCTATTGGACTTCGTCATTTCTGGCAGGAAAAATTTCAAGTCTTTATATTAAAAATTTCCTGATTGAGATTTTGAATAATAATTGTAATTGTAGCCAATGAAATTGATATATGAGGTTTTTCCAAGACTTATCCTCTTGTGTTCTAGATATGAAGCATATGTAGTAACCCAAGCTGGCCTTCCAACATGTCGCGCTATAGCTCATCGGTTAGGTCTTAGGTTTCAGTTGGTAGGCAGGCAGAAAAGTGTGGGTTCAAATCCTGTTAGGTAGACATGAGTTTCTGTCCATCCAAATGAACGATCAAAAGTTTCTCAATCATCTTGGACCACAAGGACCCTGCAAAATCACTTTGCGTGAGCAATTTTTTTTCAATTTTCATGGATATTTTCAGCATTAATTTTCCAGTACATGTCCTGGAAAAGTCCAGCTCGTGTACTGAAAAATTCCAGTACCGAGGCTCAGAAAATTTCCAGTTTTGATGCGGGAATTCCATAACGTTTGCACTGAATTTTTGCAGTACAAATGTGCTGAAATTTTCCGGTACATGTACAGGTTAATGACTTCCAGTACATGTACTGGAATTTTCCGGTGAAATTTTTTTACAGTGTATGATGAATTGATTACATAAACAGTTACGAAACACTTTTTTTTTCTATGTGACATAATGATTATATCCCCAAGAGAACACAGAGCTTCTGGGTGAAATTTATGTTCGTTATACGTACTTTTCCGTCCATTGGACCAACAACTGTCCGTACACGGAGAGACATTCCATTGGAAAAATTACCATTTCATTTTCAAAATAGAGCCAGTCGGGAACGTCAGACAATAACTCGTAACATAAATCATCCCAGATAACACACGAAGAATTCTTTTTCTAGAACAAGAATAGAATTCTTCAAAAACTCTTTTCGACCAGATGAATTCATACACTGAGAGAAATTCTTCATTAAAAATTACTGGTATTCCCATTAGACGGGGGATATACTTGACATACAGTTTGATATACTTGGCATGAGATCAGAAATCAATGAGACAAAATTGACAAAAATGAGATAATTGCTCATACTACGAAGTTTGAAAATTAAAACCAGTGGGAATTCATGTTGAAAAACAGTAATTTCTTATGACCCAATGTAGAAAACAAGAACTCTCAATTGGTGAGATTGATATAAATTGGAAACCATAACATTTTCAAGAATGTTCCATGGCTTCGGGGAAAGAAGCAAGGATCGTGATCACGGACAATCATTTTCGACGCTGGTAACGATGAAAGTTTTTTTTCTCGGTTATTATAAAGCTAGGAAAAATTACCGGTATTTCCCATCAGTTTGGAATCACATGTCAAGTATATCCCTCGCTTACTGACAAAAATCAGTAATTTTTAATGATACATTTCTCTCAGTGTAAGGAGCTCAGAAGGGATTCAATGTTTGGGACATTAACGAGTTCTTTGAGAACACCGGAAGTATTGTTGCAGCACTCTCCAAGAACTCGTTAATGTCCCAAACATTGAACTCCTTCTGAGCTCTTTATGAATTCATTTGCTCGAAAAGAGTTTTTGAAGAATTCTATTCTTGTTCCAGAAAAAGAATTCTTCGTGTGTTATCTGGGATGATTTATGTTACGAGTTATTGTCTGACGTTCCCGACTAGCTCTATTTTGAAAATGAAATGGTAATTTCTCCAATGGAATGTCTCTCCGTGTACGGACAGTTGTTGGTCCAATGGACGGAAAAGTACGTATAACGAACATAAATTTCACCCAAAAGCTCTGTGTTCTCTTGGGGATATTATCATTATGTCACATAGAAATAAAAAAGTGTTTCGTAACTGTTTATGTGATCAATTCATCATATGCATGTAATAAACATAGGTACTTGTGGATTTTTTGTTTTGTTTAATCCATACGTGGGGTGTTCACCGAGATGTTGCTGAATCTGTGTTGCACTTACCTTTTTGCTATTCTAAAAAATTCAATTCATTAAAATCGATTGATAACACAAATCTGTGATTATCCTTTTGTGAAATCCGAATCAATTGAGAAAAAATTTCATGAACCCTGTTAAAATTGCATAGATTCATTTATTTTCGTAGGATCAGATGAGAAGCGCTATAAATACCAGATCGAATACCATAAAGTATACCATATTGAGTCCATAAAATGTCATAGATACTGTTTCAAATGCATATATCGCGTCTCATAAGATGATAGAATACAATGTAAACTCATGGAATTTGTCTGTCCGATTTTATGAAAATTTTATACAGGATAGAAAAAAAAAAAACTATTTAGAATAATTTGATTTTCAGTTCATTACTTCGGAATGTTCACGTTTTTCATTGAAAAAAAATCACTTCACTAAAAATTGATGATATTACAGAGAAAAAAAATGGAACGTCTCACGGAATCGAACGCGAGACCTGTAGGATTCGAGACTTACACTTTACCACTGAGCCATACAACGATCTTGATCTTGAGGAGCATTTTAGTTCATATAAATAGTCATGATGATCGAATTAATGAGAAATTGAGGTTTTGCTACTCGTGTGATATATACCTGTCATTATCCGTTATCGGAATCATCTCTTGAGAAGAAAGGGAAAAAATATTTAATTGGATGGCATGGAAAATATTTCAAATTATATACGCGAAGTCAGTTGATTAAAATTCCAGCTACTTTTGAACAACGGATGGAATTTTCATCCGTTCTAAATGTAAAATTTTTGTGAAGTAAAAAATAAATGATTGGATGAATATGCAAATAAAATAGCATATTTTCACTTCAAGTAATATTATATTTGTTTATTTGGATAAGCCCTTTCAATTGCGAGCATTGAATCACTACAAAATCCTTCCCTGGTTAGAAAAACGATTGATTCCGACCAAATACTATTGATCAATCGACTAATCGGAATGAATCAGAACATTGTGCAGTCGAAATGCTGATTGAATCCAATCGGATCACTGCCATGGGCTGTCTTATTCATGAATAGAAAAAGAAGCGAGTATGACTGATGGATTGAATACCCTGGTTGAACGATCCGATTGAATCCGATAAAAAAAAATGTTATCGGAATGAATTGAGTTTCTGCGTCGGAAATTTCCTATTGATACCAATAAGATAATTTTTAATTGGATTCAATCGGTCTTTCCCCTGGTGAAGAAATCCGATTAAATCCGATAAAAAAACTTAGCGGAATGAATTGATTCCTGCATCGGGATTTTCTTATTGAATTGTATTGGCTGTTAACCCAACCAACGAACGGTTTATATACATTATATACGCGCATTTTATATCAATTAAACAAACACATATATCATTTATTCAATCATTACGTATGACAAATTATTGCTAAAATAAATTCAAACGATCATTTATGTGTTATTAACATGGTGATCACCCATCCACCTTGTACCGCAGTTGTCGTTGCTTAACCTAGAAGATCGATCTGGAACACCCGCTCGCTCGATGCCGTGGTTAGCTTCCTATCAATGTGAACTGAATGACTGTCTTATGTCAGGGATGGGTGTCCTATAGTAATAAGATTCGATTGGTAATAGTCCATTAGACATATGAGGGATTCTATCGGTCTTAATGAGAGCATGGGAGTTCATTAATAATAAAAATTCCAATCAAGACCAAGAAAATATTCTCCAATTGGATTCAATCGGTATTTTATGATAGATTAAAAGTTCCGATTGATATTAATACAATATTTTTCTATTGGATTCAATCGGTATTTTATGATGGATGAAAAATTCCGATTGATATCAATACAATATTTCTCAATTGGATTCAATCGGTATTTTATCAATATTGAGAATTCCGATTGATATCAATGAAATATTGTGTAATTGGATTCACTTGGTATTTTATGATCAATGAAAATTCCGATTGACGCCAATACAATATTTTTCAATTGCATTGAATCGGTATGTTATTATTCATGAAGATTCTAATTGATACCAGTCAAATATTTTTCGATGGCATCCAATAGGTATTTTATCAATAGTAAAAATTCCGGTTGATACCAATACAATATTCTTCAATTTGATTCATTCGGAGTTTTATCAATCATGGAAATTCTAATTGATACCAGTAAAACGTTTTTCAATGGGATCCAATTGGTACTTTATCAATGATATAAATTCCAATTGACTCGTTTACAAGGCAACGCGCACTAACCTCTGACGAATGAGGTGCAAACATACATTTGAGCGCTAAATAAAAGATGAAATAACATGGAAAACAAAAGATTCCGACAATATCTCAAGCGCGGTTTGTTTGAATAGAGAATTCCGAGTACTTTTTGATCAGAAGGTATATAATACTTTTTAGGGTGTTCAGTGTGGTTTAGATTTCGTATATTGATATGACTCATTGAATAAGATACAATCCAATCGGCTATACCATGATCGGATCCGATTGAGTGGTAGAACCTCCCTTTAATGGAATTTCATTCGTCTACAGACTTTCTGAGTCGACTAAACCTCCATTGAATCCGATTGAGTCAATTGGGCAATTCCTGTTTACAACTTAGTTGCAATAGTATACCTTGTATATCAGAATCTCAGTATGATTCCCATCCTCTATCGTGATATGAACCAGTGAACTATAGAATACTATCGAATCCAATTGGTCATGTCTCTATCGAATCCGATTGAGTAGTCCAGTCTATCTTTGATGAAATTTTATTCGCAAACAGATGTTGTGAATCGGCTAATTGCCCATTGGATCCGATTGGGTCAGTTGTGCGATTTATTTTTACAACTCATTTTGAATAGTGTAATTTGCAAAACCATGTGTTGGTGTGATATCATTGTGTCGTCGTATGACTCATTGATTACGATAGAATCCAATCCATCGTACTCGTAGCGAATCCGGTTCAGTACTGAAGTCTGTCTCTGAAGAAATTTGATCCATAAAACCAATGTTTTGGATCGGTTAAACCCTCATTGGATCCACTTGGATCAGTCGTGTGATTCCTCTTCATAGCTCATTGTGAATAGTACCATTTGCATAATCAGTGTTCCGGTATGCTTCCCATTCCACATCTTAATATAACTTGATGAGTACGATAGAATCCGGTCGGTCATATCCCTATTGGATCCGATCGAGTAGTAGACCCGATCTCTGGGAAAATTTCATTCACCTACAAATGTTTAGAATCAGCTCGGCCCCCATTACATCCTATTGTGTCAATCGTGAGATTGCTGTTCGCAAACACTCAGAATAGTGTACCTCGTATATTAGGGTCTCAGTGTGATTTGCATTCCATACCGTGAGACGGCTCAAAAAATACGATAGAATGTCATCGGTCATACTACAATCGAATCCGATTGGGTGGTAAATCCTACACTGATAAAGGTCCACTCGGTTCCAGATGTTTCAAATTGACTGAACGCTCATTCAATCCGACTGGGTAAATGAGGCGATTCCTGTGTACAGCTCACTTGTAGTGCGTTCATAGTGAGAGGTACAGAACAGGGAACAGAAAGAAAAAATCCGCGTCTAGCATATATTGGAATACATAGGTAAAGTATGCAGGTTACTCGAGCGACCGAAGTTCATCGAAGTTACAGGCTAGTGTCCGAAAGAGACGATAGTAGCACACTCCTTTCGGCACATCTAGACATATGAAATAACATATTGAATCAGACCTTGGAACAACACACAGACGCAGGAGTAAACACATAGCACACAATATTGGTAAAAATATGAGAAATAGCAGTTATCGCTATCTCTATTAATGTATCAATATTGATGACCGTAATTCTTTATGCTTTCACCGATATAAACATATTTCCAATGATTTCTTGTGGGCTGTGAGTTATTCCTCTCTCCGTGTTGTAGACCATGGCGATCACACTGTGCTTATGACCACCTATATATTGATTGGCGTGGACTGACCCGAACCCGTCAGCTTATTTGTTACTGTCCAAGGCGCCACTGCGTACGTAATCTTTATTCATCATAAAAGCATTATTGAAGATTTTTTTTACAAGTATTATTGAAACGAGATTAGGGACATCAAGTAGAGCGGGAGCGTTACGGCATGTTACCCTCAGCCTGGCAACCCGGCAGCCCTCAGCAACCGTGCTATTATATAGTTCTAATTTCGGCCAACGACTTCTCAAATCATAAATTAAAAGTATTTATACCCCCACTA
This sequence comes from Gonatopus flavifemur, assembly GCA_018340375.1. Lineage (NCBI taxonomy): Eukaryota > Metazoa > Arthropoda > Insecta > Hymenoptera > Dryinidae > Gonatopus > Gonatopus flavifemur. Next base: position 4,920,419 of record JAFFJZ010000018.1, read on the forward strand.
TTTTAACTTTATTCAACATACGTAATGCCTAACTATAGTTTCCAAAAAGAATCCTGGCTAAGAGCCTTTTTAAGTTATTTTTATAAAACTCAAATATATCATAAATGACGATTTCAAAAGTCTTCAATTCAGCATCGGGTGTTTCAGACCTACGGAGTCAGCTGCTTTTGATATATGTATATTACACATTACTTGAATCTCCATTGAAGTGGTAATTTTAAATGTACGCGAAAACATTATGTAATATTGTAAGTATGATTGATATCATGGAATCTCATTGTTGAATTTCTTAATTTCAATAATCGCGATATATTTGACAATAAAATACAAAGTCATGTTATGAACCAGTATCAATCTAACCATTTGTTATAAAAAAAGGTTTTTTGTAATATAAAGGCATTGCATATCGTTTACATGATTGTTTAGAGCGCTGATATCAATTTTGATTATTGAAGTGCAAAATAATGTTATTAAACAATGTTAAATAAACAATATGTTGTAAAAGCCGAGTTTTCGAGATACGAAAGCGTTGCATATTGTTACTATGGTTTTTGATATTGATGACTTAAATTTTGATTATTAAAGTGCAAAATAGTATTGTACAATTAATTGAAATAAGAAATTTGTTTTTTATGACTAAATAAATTTGAAAAAGCGTTTTTTGAACATCAACTGTTCATAAATCAGTTAGAACTTATTAATAATAAGATTACCTAAGTAACTAACGTAACAATTTATGGATATTTTTATAAATCTGTTTGATGCTGATTCCTAGTCGATTCGGATTAGATCGGGAATACCCAGGGAATAGAGCCTATGTTTATGATACATTAACTTTAGAGTTGCGCAACTTCCAAATAATAAATGAATGATGAATAAGTTTTTATACTTGGCTCATTACAAAACGACTAATCGATACCTCGATTTATTTCATTGAATCGATTGACGACCGCGTACTGTTTCAAAGTCACCTAACCCTAAAGCTGTAATTTCATGGGGCGTCGAGCATCAAGCGTCAACAATAGACGGAAAGAGAAGAACTGTGTGACCTCTCTTTCTTTCTAATGTTGACGCTTGATGCTCGACGCCCCATGAAATTACAGCTTAATACTAACGTAAACCGACTTTTTTCTCATTCGGGAGTGAATAGTTGTTCTGTAAGACATGTTCGAACGAATCTATCATTATGCACGATAAATACGTTTGCGTTTGACCACGATCTTCCATTATACGTCCCACTTATCCACTTTAATATATGAGAAAAAACGCGTTAACTACTACCTCGCCACCGCGAACGGCCTGTTCTACGATAAAACACAACACTTTTTGATATCGTCATTTCGACCTTATAAAATTGATTTGAGAAGAAAAAATCATATTTTTCCCCACCTTAACCTCCACAATACACATTTAAATCAACAATAAACATTTATAGGAGCCTTCCGAAGTAGCTGACCTGATCATCTGGTCATGACTAGATCACCTTGGATTGGTTGAGAAGTGATCTGGTCATGACCAAATGATCAGGTCAGCTACTTCGGAAGGCTCCATAAAATAGCCCATTACTTGGTTTGATTACAATTTTTTGAAATTTTTTTCAACACTCAAATGAGACATTTTTATGTTTACAGGGCCAATAACAATGCGAAGCGCTACGCGTTGTAAAATATGTATTCGCAAATGAAAATGCATACAATGTCCATATATTTATATTAAATTGTAAATTTACATCATATCACTTGTTATTCTTCGCTTTTTCAACGTTTGACATTTCGTCGTTATGTTTCACCGTACACAATGATTATCTTCTCATCTTCATCGTTTGGATACTCGATAAAGCCCAGCCAGAAATTGATAATCTGCAATGGCATATCACGTGGTTACTCGCGTGAAACTGCGTCGCCACATGGTAAATATGAGACCATGATCATGATTGTGAGACCATAACATCACGTAATATTTTTCTTACAGGGAATCCTCCTCTTCATTAAATGTGATTGTGTATTAACGTATTATATTTCGATCTATATCGTTAACTTTTAAAAAATTATTGATCAACCGAAATTGTGTTTTCTCAAATTTTCACACCTCTAAGATTAGAATGAAAAAATTCGCCCAAATTAATGTGATAGCACTGCGTTTGTCCTTAAAAAAATGTTTCCGTAGTAATTCCTGTATAGAACCTTATAAGAAATCTGTAGAAAATCCTGCACTATTTCTGCAAATGTTTTCCTACAGAAATCCTTACTTTGAGTATTACTTACTTTGAGTGTTCAAAAAGGTAAAAAAAGATTTCATACTAATAAATCAAGGGACGCGGTAGCGTCCCAACGCCAAGTATATGAAGAAACTCGTGAGAAAGAATGTTTCGAATGATTAAGCAAAAGTCGTGCGCTACCGGAGCCTTCCGAAGTAGCTGATCTGATCATCTGGTCAATTACTTCGGAAGGCTCCACCGTGTACCTATACACCAAGACCAAGATTTTCTATAGTCAAAAAATCTTCAAATCACAATAACACAACACACACTGCATTTCACGAAAAAATACCCACATAACAATTCATGTCTTGCGATGTCTTTTAGATAAGTTTCTTTTAGATAAGATAGTAGCTTTCCATGGAAAGAACAGGGAAAAAACAAGGAAAACTTTCCTACGGGTACATATATATATATATATATATACACATGTAGGTACATGTATAGTCGGCAGGGTAGGGCTCAATAGGCCCGAAAGGCAGTAAGCCCGAAGGGCTGTAGACCCGAAAACAATAAGCCTGACCGAAGCTAAACCCGAAAAATCACCATGTGTTACTAGTCGTGCTCCAATTATTATAATAGTTACCAATTTTTTTCGGGTTTAATTTCATTCGGGTTGATTTTTTTCGGGTTAACAGCCCTTCGGGCTTACTGCCTTCCGGGCCTATTGAACCCTACCGTTGGCAGCATAGAGATATAAGAATAGAGGAGGTGAGTGGGCTGAAAACGTGTGAGACCAAGCAGGAACAGAGAGAAATAGAGAAGTTTGCGACAACTACGCCCATTGGTTCACGTCTATCGCTTTCTCTTTTGCTCTTTCTTTTATTCAATGTAACACTCCCACCTACAGATTCCGGCCAACTCCCCTCCTCTATTCTTATATCTCTATGGTCGGCAGTATAGACTTCAACAGGTAGTATGCGAGAAGCTCGACTGGTAATAAGCCCGACTGCTTGTTATTGGCTGAAAACTCGAGATTTATAGTGAAATTACTAAACATTACTAGCGATCCACCAATGATAGTAGAGTCGGGCTTATTACCAGTCGGGCATGTTGCATACTACCACTCCAACACAGTGACTGTGTTCCCACCGTACCGGAATGAAACGGAAGCAAAATGAGATTATCAAATGGCTATGGGATGATGACCAGCATGTGTTTTCTGTTATAAGATTGGATCAGAGTTGCCAGATCCGAGGCATACGCAGTTCCTTCCCTCTCCATCCAGCCACTCTCCTTTCCCCCACCATGCGAATCAAGTTGGGCGAGCGAGGGAGAAAGTAACTTATTCTCTCTCTTGCTCGCCCGACTTGATTCGCATGGTGGGGGAAAGGAGAGTGGCTCGATGGAGAGGGAAGGAACTGCGTATGCCTCGAATCTGGCAACTCTGGATTGGATGTGATTGGATAATCTCATTTCATTCCTATTTGATTCCAGTACGGTGGAAATATAGCCACTGATGCCAGCCTGGGGGTAAAACCTGACATCACTGCTTCAATATGTCAACAATGCATTGGCAGGTTATAATACGAAAACTATTTCGTAGTACGAAATGGATGAATTGCAGGTTGGTGGCCGCTTTTTGAGCTAAAATTTATAGTTAATGTTACATAATGGATTTAGTTTAAATGATAATGAACGGTATGAAGTGGATGGATAAAGGTTATTATAAAATGAATGTATTCAAATTACAGTAAATTGATCTGAATTGTTAGACAATGACAGTTTGTCATCAGAAATCTGAGTTTAAAAAGAAATACGACTTATGAAATATAGGGAAGTTGGAAAATATAGGAAAATAAGGTTAGTCTCTAATTACTATGATTATGCTGAAATATATCAGATATTCTGAATAAAAACTATGAACTGTATACAAAATGATTTCTCTATGTCCTCCAAGTAGAATCGCAGATGGATGCAGAAAAAACAGAAAGGATACAGAAACACACCTCCATCCCATAGCTACAACCATGATCAATTTCAGTAGGAAGGCTCGGAAGGAAATCAAGGGGGCAGAAGCGTAGTGAACAGACAACAAACAAAAATGAAGTAGATTAACCGTAGAACTCTATACGTTGGCTATCATCACTATCAACTTCATTAGGTGGCGTCATCAACAAATAGAGAAACAGCAAAAGTGCAGTGGATGTACCACAAATTCTTGCGATAGGTATCCTGCTACCAGATTCTTCCAGAAGAATTACAGGGGGACAAAGAACAAGCAGAAAAGAAGCAGATATACCATGAATCTGTACGCTAGCTACCACCAATATCAAATTCATTGGATGTAGTCATAAGCAAATGAAGAAAAGACAAAAGCGCAGCAAATATGCTCCAGATCCTTGCATCAGGCGCAGTTCACAGACCCACTGACAAATCATTCAGCAGACTATTCAGGATCAATTTAACCAAAATTGAACATATATAACAATATTGTGATTATAGAAATTGTTGTAAAATAACTATAGTTCATCCTAACTTATGTGAATGGAAATACAATCCATTCTAACATGTTCTCTCCAAAAGTTTCATCTTTCCAGTTATTCCATTCAACCTGGATGATATTTCTATTTCTATAAACCTTTATTCTCATTTCAAATTATCCTTGTTTTCAAAGAATTAAATTCTTCAATATTATGAATAATAAATATATTTCTCCTCACATATTTACACACTTACATCGTTATGCCTAAATATGTGTCGAGAATGAAGACAATCCTATTCACCAGCAAATTTTTCTTTTCATTTCAACATATATTTAACAATTAGGATCTGTGAGAATGGAAATATAAGAGAGGGAAGATATTTAATATTCATAATATTTAAGAATTCAATTCTTTGAAAACAAGGATAGTTTTAAATAAGAATGAAGGTTTATAGAAATAGAAATATAATTCAGGTTGAATGGAACAATTGAAAATATAAAACTTTTGGAGAGAACATTTTAGAATGAATCATATCTCCAATCACATAAGTTGAGATGAACTATAGTTATTTTACAACAATTTCTATAATCAAAATCATTTATATTAATTTCTATGGCGCATGGGTTCAATTTTCATCAAATTGATTCTGAATGATCTGCTTAATTATTTGTCAGTGGGTTTCTGAAGTGTGCCCGATGGAAGGATATTTGCTGCGCTGCTGACTTTTCTTCATTTGCTCACAACTACATCCAATCAATTTGATAGTGATGGTAGCTAGCGTACAGATTCATGGTAAATCTGCTTCTTTTCTGCTTGTTGTTCGTCTCCCTGTAATTCTTCTGGAAGAATCTGATAGCAAAATACCTATCGCAAGGATTTTTGGTACATCCACTGCGCTTGTGCCATTTCTCTATTTGTTGACGACACCACCTAATGAAGTTGATAGTGATTATAAGTAATGTACAGATCTCTATGGTTTCTCCTACTTCATCTCTCTTTGTTGGTTGTCCAACTATGATTCTACTGTGAAAATCTGATAGCAGCATTATCCTTGTTTTCACAGAATTAAATTCCTAAATATTATGAATATGAAATATCTTTCTTCCACCATTTCTTCTTATTGCTTCTTTTCTTCCTTTTTTTTCCATTCTCACAGATCCTTATTTTGAAATATATGTTGAAATGGGAAGAAAAATTTGCTGGTGAATAAGATTATTTTCATTCTGGTCACATATTTAGGCATAACGATGTGAGAAGAAATATATTTAATATTCATAATATTTAAGAATTCAATTCTTTGACAATAAAGATAATTTGAAATGAGAATACAGGTTTATAGGAATGGAAATATAATCCAGGTAGAATGGAACATTTGAAAAGATGAAACTTTTGAGGAGAGCATGTTAGAATAAATCGTATCTCCCAGTCACATAAGTTAACATGCACTGTAGTTATTTTACAACCATTTATATAATCACAATATTGTTATATATGTTCAATGTTCATCAATGGATGGATCTTACAGATGTCTTATACAACAGTTTTCACTATCTTCAAGATATCTTCGATTGAAAAAACTAAAAAATGTCTTTTGATCTCTTTTAGGCGTATTTGAGATTACTTATCGAAGATATCTTAAAGATAGTGAAAACTTTTGCATAAGACATCTTTAAGATATCCAGTGGAACTCTTTCAGACAGTGACAAATATTTTTTTTGTCTGGGCGAGATATTTATCATCAGTGATACTGATCTGGAAATGAACAGGATTAAAAATACAAATATTTAATGAAGAATAAAGGGTAAGGATATTTCGGAATATTATATATGTGTTATAAATGAGATTATCATCACAGATAATGATACGTAGAATAACTACAGGTCAGTTTGACTGAAGGGACTGGAAATACCGTTTATTCTAAAATGATCTCTTCCAAAGTTCAATCTCTCCTGTGGTTTCATTCAAGTTGAATTATATTTCTATTCTTACAAAGCTTTATCCTAGATAGCATGAGAGTTCAGTTATGACAGTAAAAATGAATTAATTATAAATACTTTGAATTCAATTTGAATTCTTAATCAACACGTTACCCTAGTGAAAAAATTTCACTCAAAATCTCTGAGAATTTCAGACATTTTCAATGAAAAGTTTTTCTGAGGATTTCAGAGCTATTCATACTTTATCAGAGATTTTCAGTGATTTTAAGAGAAATTCAGAGAAATCTTTAAAGATTTTCAGAGAAATTTTTTTCGTCAGGGTAGTGTTCAGAAAAAATTTATATTGCGAGTTGGAAAATAAATTTATCAAGATTCAATACATATTCATTTTGAATTCATCCGAGTCATATTGAATATGAATGATCATTTATAATATCTCGGTATTCTTCAAAATTATCTATGTTTCTAGAGAATGCTGTTCTCAAATTCTAGATACTATGGAATTCGTAAAGAATCTTCCAAAAACTTTATTTCAACACTAAAGTTCTTGGAGAGTTGTTGAAAAATTTATCAATCCCCATACAGCACAAAAGTCCCCGTAAAGAGCTCCCGTTATGACAGTAAACATGAATTCATTATGAATAGTTTGGATTCAAAATGAACTCTTCACGAATAACCTAATCTTCAGAAAGAATTCATATCACGACTTCATGAAGAACTATTCAGACATTCAACATATATGCATTCTGAATTCATTGAGTTCATATTGAATTCATTTTTACTGTCATAACGGGGACTGTTCAAGAAGTTCTCTCAGAAGTTTTTGTGAATTCAAAATGATCATTTGGGCTGTCTTGGTCAACTCTTTTTCTTATCTGGACGTCATCCTCACATATTTTCACTCTTACAGTTTTTTATTTTTGTAAATACGTATCGAAAAAAAAAAAGAAATATGTTTAACCCTTAATTGAGACCGCTAAGAAGACACTACTGAATCCTTAAATCTATTTAATTGGATTTAAGAACATTTTGTACGCATACATCTTTACCCACACAGCACAACAGTTGAAAAAGAATTCATAATGAATCAATTTTGAATTCTTATAATTACAAATTAATTCATTATGAATTCTTTTTCAACTATGGTGCTCGGTGGGTACATTTGGTACGTTTTCATCTCTTTAATGTGGAAATAATACTGTTCCCTGGTGAAAATCTAGAAATCAAGGAAGCGGAAATTGAAACAAATGAAGCGTGGAAATGTTTCAATTTCTCCCTAAGTTACGCTTAGATCACTCTTCCTTACGCTTAGATGACTCTTGGGTTACTCTTTGGACGTGCTCTCGTCGAGCTTCAACGCTTCATTTTCACCAGGGTAGAATGAACAACATCTGGAATATTCCAATTCGCAGAATTTTCATGACAATAACCTGGACCTCAATGGGTCCAGTAACATGGAAATCAATGGGTATCCATCAATTCCCAGGGATTCCCATGTAGGTTTTCATGAGACCCACTTGGATTTTTTGATAGGGACGATACTAATTGCAGGTTAAAAACGAGACTCTGTCAAAGTTAAAAAATAGATATTCACCATGAGTAATATTTAAGCGGATATGAGCGTGAAAATAGAGAGAATTAAAAATACAGGTATTTATTGAAGAATAGAGTAATTGGAGAGTATGGATATGACGGAATATTATAAAATTTAGAAAAATTAGTGAAATCCCAATAAAACTACTTCACAACTGATATAATTAATAGTTTTTACTGTATATACAAAATGTAAGAAGACACGTATTCAATTTTCATTTTTTTTGTTTGCCGAGTCACATAAATTAGTACTAAAAATTGACAAATGAAATCTTTGAAATTTTTGAAGCAGCATATCAATTCTAGTATGCTGCACTTTTTATTATAAGGGCAATTGCCTTGATTCATCAACCAAAGCGGTCTACGATATTTCACTTTCATTAGCCGTACTCAAGTAATTTGAAGATTTATTGCATTCGTATCTATCTACCGGAATAATTGAACATTCGTCTTGCGCGAGTGCTCTTAAATTCCACGATTGAACTAACCTTCTTTGCTTACTGATTAATGAGAAAAATATTGGGTCCGCCGTCTATGTTAAGCATATTATACTACATTGATCACCTGATGGTTAGAGAAAAAGCATAAAAGCAGCTGAAATCAAGCACCCCGACAGACAGCTTTTTCTGCCATTACACGCCTGGTCAAGGCTTGACCAGGCGGCCTGGTGCAGCCCTCGTTTTTCGGCGTGGAAGCTTAATTTTATTTGTGATCGGAATTATATGCCTGATTTGTTAAAAATGTACAGATTAATTTGTTTGAGCCAAATTATACATCTAATTCGGTATAGTTCGTATATTAATATATACATCCAACTACATGTATATAAAAGCAACAAATCCATCTATATGTTTTAAATATTCCTGCGATATGCCCATAGGGGAACAATTCCGCGTCTGTGTTCCTCGGTATTCCTTCTTATGTAGAACGGGCCTAATATTCCTTGCGTACACGTATTTTACTCAACGTCAACTCGGTATATTCAGGCATGACGATGAGGGATCGTCGTATCGCTGTCTGCCGCGAGAGTGCATAGTATATCTATGTATACAATGTATATATATATATACAGGGTGGGGCATTTGAAGTGTCGCGGGCGTTTTTTCCAAAAATAAAATGAGATACGAGAAAATTTTTCGGACAAAAGTTGTAGGGTACCGAGGGGGACATCCGATGGTGGCCTTGGCTTTGACCTCAAATCTCATCTTCAAGGGCATTCTGAGATCAACTCTTGTTTTTTAAATAGCATCTCATATTTTTTACTGCAGATTTGGATTCTAGGTCAAAAACCAAGAAACTTTTGTCTGAACCATTTTCCTGAAATCCGCAAAGATGGCGCTCTAATCGATATTGTTCCATACTGAATCTGACATTAGAATAACTCGAAAACGAAGGGTCTTGGAGGAGAATGTTTCGGACAAAAGTTGTCTGATTCCAAGGGGGACCCCTTGAACTGAAACGGAGGTGATGGGGTATAACAGACAAAACACAACACATTTCAATCGTCTACATCACTTGGATAATTTTAATGCAGTAGATGCTCAAAATGATGGCCTTCGACTTCAATACACATTTCAAAACGTTTTACAAAAGATTGCTGAACTCGTGCTAAAATATCTTCATTGATGCTCGCGCATGCATTGATGATTTGTTGACGCATATTCTCAGGTGTAGTCGGTGCTTGTTGATAAACTGTATCTTTTATGTATCCCCATAAAAAAAAATCTGGAGAAGTAAGATCCGGAGAACGGGCAGGCCAATGAACTGGTCCACGACGTCCTATCCATCGTCCAGGATAATCTCTGTCCAATATTTCTCGAGCTGTGACTGCATAATGGGATGGACAACCATCGTGTCGATACCACATATTCAATCGTTCCTGAATAGGTATGTCTTCAAGTAATGTTGGAAGTACTTGATCTAAGAAATGTCTGTACTTCTCTCCATTTAGCGTATCTGCAATGAAGTACGGTCCAATTACTCGAGATCGAAAAATACCACACCAAACATTCACAGCCCATTGTCTTTGATGCTCTACTTGACGTAACCATCTTGGATTTTCTGTCGCCCAGTAATGCATATTATGTCGATTTACTTGACCATGATTGGTGAACGTCGACTCATCAGAAAATAATATGTTGATGAAGTTGTTATTGTGCATTTGCGCTAGACCCCATCGACAAAACTGTACACGATTTTCGAAATCATCACCGTGAAGGTCTTGATGCAAACAAATGTGATACGGATGGAATTTGTGACGTTTCAGTATTCGAAGAACACTTCTTCGAGAAATTCCCGAATGGAGTTCAATTTCACGAGAGCTCACGTGTGGATTATTGGCTACTGCAGCTAGTACATTACCTTCCGCATTTTCTCCGCTAACAGTTCTCATTCGATGTCGTTTTTCCCTTGTAACACTTCCCGTTTCTGAGAATAGTTTTGTAATGCGTTGAAAATACCTAATGGATGGCGTTGTTCTTTCAGGAAATCGTTCTGCATACAAGTCATATGCTTGTCTGGGGTTCTTATGCACTTCACCGTAAATGTAGATCATATCGATCTTTTCAGAAACCGTGTATCGGATATCCATGATTTTCAATTTGTCATAAACCAAGTAATAATCAAATGTAACTGACAAACTGACTTTCAAAATCGTGAATTTTCACTGAACCCCGTCGTTTGTTTACATCGCGTGAGCTCTGAATGGTGGTAATGTAGACGATTGAAATGTGTTGTGTATTGACAACTTTCGTACGAAACATTCTTTTGCAAGACCCTTCGTTTTCGAGTTATTCGAATGTCAGATTCAAAATGGAACAATATCGATTAGAGCGCCATTTTTGCGGATTTCAGGAAAATGGTTCAGACAAAAGTTTCTTGGTTTTTGACCTCGAATCCAAATCTGCAGTAAAAAATATGAGATGCTATTTAAAAAACAAGAGTTGATCTCAGAATGCCCTTGAAGATGAGATTTGAGGTCAAAGCCAAGGCCACCATCGGATGTCCCCCTCGGTACCCTACAACTTTTGTCCGAAAAATTTTCTCGTATCTCACTTTATTTTTGGAAAAAACGCCCGCGACACTCTCAATGCCCCACCCTGTATACTACGCATGCTCGCGGCAGACAGTGGTACGCTCCCTGATGACGATCTACTTACCGACATCTATCCCGAGATAACGAGATAACCAACTTTACATGAGAATGCACCAGCGTTTCGATCTAGCTACCGAAATCAGCTCGGAATACACCTAGATGACTACGTACCTATCACGATCTGCCCCGAGATACCGGGGTATCTCGAGATCATATCGACATAGTTCGAAAGCGCGGAGTGCTTGTGCCTTCTCGCGGAGGCTTCGCAAGATTTCGCAACGCTGCCTCTTCGCTGTCATGAGCTACCGCTACAGAATGATACAGAAACAAGCGCACAGTCCGTTTATAATAATCTTGTTATACTCAATCTTGTTATTGCGAGCTAACAGATTTTTTATTGTTACATAAATTTGCTTGTACTTCTGTAACTTTCCTTACATTTCCCAAACTATTTTTATTTGCATTACGACACCATTTCTTCTAGAAATCTTTACGCAAGAAAGCAACACTAGAAATCCTAACACTTTAGACGTTATGTTCGGTGAATACAGCCGATTATTCCCGGACATAAAAAAAAATGAACAAACATTCGTAAGTTATTTGAGAATTAAAGTGGATACACTCGAGTATTTATTATCTAGAATAAGTAGTTCACTCTCAAAAGACTGGTGTAATCTTCACACTCGACCCATCTCGCCTGAAGTGAAACTTGTTTTGATGCTCAGGTAATTTTTCTCAGTCTCAATGTGTCTTTCTTCACACAATCTTTCCGTTTCTACTGTACATAAATTTTATTTTAGATTTTTGGCTACAGGAAGCTCATATAAACAACTCTCGTTTAATTTCAACATAGCTGTTTCAACTGTTTATACAGTCTTATTAGAAACAATGGAAATATTTTACAGTATTTTACAACCAACCCACATGGCTATTCCCACAGAAAGTAACTTTATACAAATTGCTGCAAAATTTGATGAAAAATGGGGATTTCCTCACTGTTTGGGTGCGTTAGATGCAAGACATATAGCAATAATTGAGCCTCCACACTCTGGTACTCTTTATTATAATTATAAAAAGTTTTTTTGAATTGTTCTACAAGCTGTCGTTGATGCAGATTATAAGTATGGTTTTATTGATGTGGGCGGCTATGGTAGTCAGCATGACTCTACTACATTTACAGCTTCTCAACTCTACAAGGCAATACGTGCAAACAAAATTGAATTTCCCAGATGTCGAGTTCTGAAAAACTCAAATATTCTGATGAACTATTTTTTTATTGCTGATGGAGCTTATCCTTTATCATAATTTTTGATGAAGCCATATCGTGGCACGCATTTACAGCAAGCACAATTGACCTACAACATGCGGTTATCAAAAGCTCGTGTGGTCGTGGAGAATCGCTTCGCTCAAACTAGCCAGAAATGGCGTATTCTATATACAACAATGGATAAGAAACCAGAAACTGTTTCATTAATTATTAAGTGTACTTGCTTACTGCAAAACATCACCATCGACTTGGAAAGAACTACTGGATTACAAAATAATGTTCTTCCGAGTTCAAATAACATAGATTCAGATGACGTTTTAATAATTCCTCAAACAGGAGAAGAAATGCGAAAAGAACTGACAACATATTTTCTAAATAACTGATAGAATGAGAGCTGATTAATCCTCAATAATTAAGAGATGATACATTACTTCAATCTATATGTAATTCACTGTATTTTTGTTCAAGGAAAATTGTCAAGGATCTGGAATAAAAAATAAATTTTCTACTGACTAATAAATATTTATAAATTTTAAAATACTTCTCATTGTTAAAATTTTTATTGATCCAACTATACATGTTCTCAGTATACCTATTAGAAAGAAAAACAAAAGCAATGCATCGAAGCTCTCTTTTTGATCTGATAAATGTACTTAATGTTCTCATAAAACAAAAGCAATGCATCGATGCTCTCTTTTTGATCTGATAAATGTACTTAATGTTCTCATTACAAACAAAAATCTGATAAATCTACAACATAAATCAGTGTTTTGCTTGGCCATGGTCTGGCTTTCACTGTGCCTACAGTTACATCACGTAGCTCGATAAAGAGCTAAATCTTTGCGTATTTATTGGCCATTGGCGAGTTAAATATAATGTAATTAGATGCGACTCAAAACATATTATTAATTTAGATAAAAAAAAACTTTTCCTGCACTAGATATTCTTAATTAAAAAAATAAGATTAATCCCGAAGGGAACATGAAGCTCCGACAAATGTTCAGAATAGATCATGATAGATCAGACTGAAGCTCTGTTGGAGCTCAAGTTTAGATTCGTAAACGTTCGACGAAGGTCCGATGAACGTTGAAATGTCCACTTGAAAATAGTTTGAATGAACGTTCATAAAACGTTCATCGAACGTTTGCTAAAGGTTCGTTCGAGTTGCAATTTTTCGATCAAAGTTTTTTTCAAAGTATATTTTTCCACGAAAAAATGAAAGATTGAGGCATTTCTAACTATAATTGTAATTCCGTCTGAAACATAAAAAACCGAAGGTTGGATGAATCTTCGTAGAATCTTTAATAAACGTTCTATGAACCTTCATTTAAGCTATTTTCAAGCGGACATTTCAACGTTCATCGGACCTTCGTCGAACGTTTCCGAATCTAAACTTGAGCTCCAACGGAGCTTCAGTCTGATCTATCATGATCTATTCTGAACGTTCGTCGGAGCTTCATGTTCCCTCCGGGATGTGATGACTTCTTTACACATATTTTTTTATCGTTTACATTACATAGAAACTTGAAAAGAAGAAAAAATTGTATCAATAAATGAAAGAAATAAAACGAATCATAAAAAAATTAATCTTCATATAAACTATTTGATGTTGAAGCATCTAGGTTTATCTCCATATCAACATTTCCCGTAAGATCACTTGCACCTTGGTTTGCAGATAGTCGTTGATAATTTATCATTCTCAATCTAGGTTGAGCAGATTGCTCTGATGTTTCACGACTATTTGATACATTGACATTAGGGGTGGCAGCAGATCCAGACTGAACTGTACTGAACCCAGGTCGCATGTTCAGATTTGCTGGATAACCAACAGCATGAGTAGATGGACTACTGCGAAACTGAGGTTGAGTGTACCAAGCATGAGGAGATTGAGGAAATGACGGATGTTGATAATTAGCTTGATTACGAGGATCATGCAACCTTTCGATCAACCGATCGTTTTGATTTTGCGTTTCTAGATAAATAAAAATTTAATAATTTACTGTAATGTTGTTTGAGAAGCAGAATATTAAGAAAATACCATTTAAATGTTGATAATGTGCGACGTCAGGCTTCATTTCTGTCTTGACAGAGACATTTGCGTAATTACCTTTGGATCCAAGGATAAAACTGACTATCTGACAGTCTGAAATGTTGAAAAGTTTAAATGATTAATCTTTACACTTACAAAAGAAAATGAACAAAATGGAGGCTTCCGAAGTAGCAGATCGTGATCCAGGGATCACGCTACTTCGAAAGCGTCGAATATAATATTAAAAGAAGCATGCTAACACTTACCATCATCTTCGTATGACCTACGTTTTTTCTGTTTTCGGTCTAATGCAGGTTTAACATCAACTATTCCAGAATTATTACTAGATTTCGGCTTGTAGGCATATTGATAAACTATATTTGTAATAGCATTTTTACATAATAGGGTATCTGCTTCAGTGATGCCAGCATTTGGTCGACCGAGTCGATTTACCCTCTCCATCTGACCATTTCTCGTCCCCACCATTCCAGCCGGGAGTACGCACACATTGAAACCCGTATTCATGTGATTCGGAACCGGTCGGTTCACTTCGAGTCAGCTCGGACAATCGAGAGAGAACCAACTATCCGTCGGTCTTTGTCTTCTCAATATGTTTTACGATCGGCTAACTCCGTGCAAGATCGGAAAAAATTTAAAGCCCACGCGGTCGACTTACCGAAAAGTTTCACCGCTTTTTCTCTTCCAAGCGACAATTTTATTGTAATCAGTATCGAACTGACTTACCCGGCACCCCGGGCAATTCTCGGCCGGGGCCCTTCGATATTTTTTTCGTTTTTTTTTCAAATCAAGAGCCAGTTCAATACTGATTATCAAATTATCACGATGAAATATAGATTTGATGCATAGCATCATTTAATTGAATTAAAATCGAATATGAGTAAATAATTTTTGAATTATTATTTATTTTTCATAAATTTTATAAGATTATTGGTTATTCTTATGACTGATTATGAAGCTTTCAAGAACTCCTATATGTATTGTATAAAAATTTTCTAATAGTTGCGTATTTCTAATCATTATTTTAAATCTTGATGATTCTTCAATGAATTTCATTAGAATTGTCAATCAATCGATGGTTGAAGAATTCTAAGATAGTTTGGGGATCTATGATAAATGTCCTGCGGTGAATTCCATAATTTTCCCTGATGAATTAATTTTCAGAGATCACTATGATATTCCAATAATGAGGATAATCAAATCAACATCGATTATCAGATGTTGATCAACATCAAAATAATAAGACTGAATATTCAATTGATGGCGTGCAAATTATTTTCAATGGACTGAATAATTAGATTTGAGCATTCAAATTGATATTTCATCATTTCACGCATTATCAGTCTCTTTCCTTCGCTGCATTACTTCATAGACGTAATATGTGGATCGACATACTACAAGACCCCATAGCCTAGCGGCAATAGACATGTTTCTTGCGGAAGAACGGTCGGGTTCGATTCTGTGTGGAGACATTTCATTTTTTTGCCATCTCTCTGGTGAATAATTAAATTTCACATCTGATTATTATTTTTTATGTCATTACATCGTCATGTTATCAATAATCCTGATCTTTCGGAATGCACTTGCGGATTCGACCAAGTACAGGTCCGAGTCGATTGGAAATTTCCCAAATATTCGTGTCCATGAGATATACACAGTAAAAATTTTTCGTCAAATTCAACACACAAGCGAATGTTAACCATTTTTCTTCACACTCGACGTGTGTTGATTCCAGAGTGACACTCACAAAGTGTTAATTTGAACTCGAATAACATTTTAATGTGTTGAAAATGAATCGATCGAACAGCATTTGATCAGTGTGTTAAATGAACACACAAAAGTGTTAAATATTCAACACTTGAATTTTAATACGTAGTTGAATATTCAACACTTGAATTTTGACACGTAGTTGAATATTCAACACTTGAATTTTGACACGTACTTCTTTTTTACACAATGACGGAATTTCTTTTTACTGTGTAGACCGATCGATGCAGAATCTTCTGAAATGAAAAATTAATAGCACTTCAGAGGAACGTTTTTGAAGAAGTGTACTTGCAAATTCCATCAATTCCTGTGACGAATTGATGAAAAAATTTCAAAATTTGTGTCCATCGAATAAAGACCGATCGATTCGAAATCTAATGAAATGAAAAATCAAATCACTTCGGAGGAACGTTTTTGAGAAAGTATACTGGCAAATTCCATCAAATCCTTTGACGAATTGATAAAAAAATTTCGAAACTTTGTCTCCGTGGAATATAGACCGATCGATTCTGGATCTCCCCACGGAGAGCAATGGATTCTAAGGAGTATGACAAATATCATGAAGGCTGGAATATTTCATAATATATTTTCGAGTATGAGGACAAGTATCTAGATTATAAGTGTTATGAGTACAAGTATCCATTTATGATGAAGGTGTTTGTTTTGGGGTAGATGGTACCGTCAACCAGTGATATATCAATATAATAACAGCAAGGAAAAAAAGTTATTTCCTATTATAATATAAGATTATTACAATTACTATCTTCAGTTGCTTGAATTGAGAAAAGAATAATATGAAATCGGAAAAAAAGATATTCCTCAGGACATGAACCCGCCAAGATACCACACGAAGAATCCTTTTTCAAGAGCGAGAATAGAACTCTTCAAGAATTCTTTTCGAACTAGTGAATTCATATAGAGCTCTGGAGTTGACAGTACCATCTACCACAAAACAAACACCTTCATCGTAAATGGATACTTGTACTTATAACACTTATAATCTAGATACTTGTCCTCATACTCGAAAATATATTATGAAATATTCCAGCCTTCATGATATTTGTCATACTTCTTAGAATCCATTGCTCTCCGTGGGGAGATCCAGAATCGATCGGTCTATATTCCACGGAGACAAAGTTTCGAAATTTTTTTATCAATTCGTCGAAGGGTTTGATGGAATTTGCAAGTATACTTCTTCAAAAACATTCCTCCGAAGTGATTTCATTTTTCATTTCAGTAGATTGCAAATCGATCGGTCTTTATTCGATGGACACAAGTTTCTGAAATTTTTTCCATCAATTTGTCACAGGAATTGATGGAATTTGCAAGTCCACTCTTTTAAAAACGTTCCTTCGAAGTGATATTCATTGTTTTTCTTTTCAGAAGATTTCGAATCGATCAGTCTATATTCCACGGAGACAAAGTTTCGAAATTTTTTTATCAATTCGTCGAAGGGTTTGATGGAATTTGCAAGTATACTTCTTCAAAAACATTCCTCCGAAGTGATTTCATTTTTCATTTCAGTAGATTGCAAATCGATCGGTCTTTATTCGATGGACACAAGTTTCTGAAATTTTTTCCATCAATTTGTCACAGGAATTGATGGAATTTGCAAGTCCACTCTTTTAAAAACGTTCCTTCGAAGTGATATTCATTGTTTTTCTTTTCAGAAGATTTCGAATCGATCAGTCTATATTCCACGGAGACAAAGTTTCGAAATTTTTTTATCAATTCGTCAAAGGGTTTGATGGAATTTGCAAGTATACTTTTTCAAAAACGTTCCTCCGAAGTGATTTGATTTTTCATTTCATTAGATTTCGAATCGATTGGTCTTTATTCGATGGACACAAATTTTTGAAATTTTTTCATCAATTCGTCACAGGAATTGATGGAATTTGCAAGTACACTTCTTCAAAAACGTTCCTCTGAAGTGCTATTAATTTCTCATTTCAGAAGATTCTGCATCGATCGGTCTACACAGTAAAAAGAAATTCCGTCATTGTGTAAAAAAGAAGTACGTGTCAAAATTCAAGTGTTGAATATTTAACTACGTGTCAAAATTCAAGTGTTGAATATTCAACTACGTGTTAAAATTCAAGTGTTGAATATTTAACACTTTCGTGTGTTCATTTAACACACTGATCAAATGCTGTTCGATCGATTCATTTTCAACACATTGAAATGTTATTCGAGTTCAAATTAACACTTTGTGAGTGTCACTCTGGAATCAACACAAGTTGAGTGTGAAGAAAAATGGTTAACATTCGCTCGTGTGTTGAATTTGACGAAAAATTTTTTACTGTGTATATCTCATGGACACGAATATTTGGGAAGTTTCCAATCGACTCGGACCTGCACTTGGTCGAATCCGCAAGTGCATTCCGAAAGATCAGGATTATTGATAACATGACGATGTAATGACATAAAAAATAATAATCGGATGTGAAATTTAATTATTCACCAGAGAGATGGCAAAAAAAAATGAAATGTCTCCACACAGAATCGAACCCGACCGTTCTTCCGCAAGAAACATGTCTTTTGCCGCTAGGCTATGGGGTCTTGTAGTATGTCGATCCACATATTACGTCTATGAAGTAATGCAGCGAAGGAAAGAGACTGATAATGCGTGAAATGATGAAATATCAATTTGAATGCTCAAATCTAATTATTCAGTCCATTGAAAATAATTTGCACTCGATCAATTGAATATTCAGTCTTATTATTTTGATGTTGATCAACATCTGATAATCGATGTTGATTTGATTATCCTCATTATTGGAATATCATAGTGATCTCTGAAAATTAATTCATCAGGGAAAATTATGGAATTCACCGCAGGACATTTATCATAGATCCCCAAACTATCTTAGAATTTTTCAACCATCGATTGATTGACAATTCTAATGAAATTCATTGAAAAATCATCAAGATTTAAAATAATGATTAGAAATACGCAACTATTAGAAAATTTTTATACAATACATATAGGAGTTCTTGAAAGCTTCATAATCAGTCATAAGAATAACCAATAATCTTATAAAATTTATGAAAAATAAATAATAATTCAAAAATTATTTACTCATATTCGATTTTAATTCAATTAAATGATGCTATGCATCAAATCTATATTTCATCCTGATAATTTAATAATCAGTATTGAACTGGCTCTTGATTTGAAAAAAAAACGAAAAAAATATCGAAGGCCCCCGGCCGAGAATTGCCCGGGGTGCCGGGTAAGTCAGTTCGATACTGATTACAATAAAATTGTCGCTTGGAAGAGAAAAAGCGGTGAAACTTTTCGGTAAGTCGACCGCGTGGGCTTTAAATTTTTTCCGATCTTGCACGGAGTTAGCCGATCGTAAAACATATTGAGAAGACAAAGACCGACAGATAGTTGGTTCTCTCTCGATTGTCCGAGCTGACTCGAAGTGAACCGACCGGTTCCGAATCACATGAATACGGGTTTCAATGTGTGCGTACTCCGGGCTGGAATCAGCGATGCCAGGAAAAACGGTGCGGACCGAAAAATCAGCCCCTCCATTGTTCACACAATGACACGTTCTTATACGTGTGACTCACATGTATACGAAAGTTTCATCGTGTGCGCGGTAGAGGGGCTGATTTTTCGGTCCACACCATCTTTCCTGGCATCACTGGCTGGAATGGTGGGGACGAGAAATGGTCAGATGGAGAGGGTAAATCGACTCGGTCGACCAAATGCTGGCATCACTGATCTGCTTGGCTTAGTTCTCTTAATGGTGGCAATAGCGTCTCAAAAAACGACATATTTAATTTATCAATTTTTTCATAATTCGCTTGACCACTGATGCTGGCACTTAGGAGGAGTGATTGTCGGAGAAGTTGTGCGAGGTTATTTTGCAATTCAGTCGACGACATTGTGCAAGAGGGAGGAGCTTCCATTTTGATTACTTGTAGGTTAGAAGGGCTTGGTTGCGATTTCTCGTCTTCAATGAACAAATTATTTAAATTTCCGAATTGTCGATGGCTTCGGTTCTACTGAGGTTGACAAGAAAGACAAGGCCGTGAAGTAAGGCCAATTAGACACATAAGAATCTGCGAGACCATCACCAGATTTATTGCTTTTAACTTGTTTAAGTTCTTCTCGAAAGCGTTTGTCTAAAACCTTCCACTTCGCTTGAATTCGAGATTCTGAAAATTATAGTTTACTATAAATACCATAATAAACATAATATAATAGGCCTATATAAGAAAAACAGTGACCTAGGAGAGGGAGCGGTTTTCGGCTGACTCGCTTAATACAGCGGAATAAAAAATAAAAATTATCGAATTCGACATAGAAGGTTATGTTGACAATTATTTTAGAAGATGTGCGCGGAACATAAGAAACATGTAATAAATTATTGAAATTATACAAAAGCTGGAAGGTATGGGGAAGATGGGAATTTTCAATGAGATTTCTAAGAATACTTACTGCTTTCGCGTAGAAAATTAGCTATCTTATCCCACTCGACACCTTTACGCTTCGAATTTTTATAATCGATGTCTTTTTTGTCCCAAAGAATGGGTCGCTTATGAACTTCTTCGATTAATGATGGGACTTTACCTTCATCCATCTCGTGGGGAAAAAACCGTTGTAGAGGAATACAAATTTGAAAGAGGCAGCGTTGCCAAATCTTGCGAAGCCTCCGCGAGAAGGCACGAGCACTCCACGCTTTCGAACTATGTCGATATGATCTCGAGATACCCCGGTATCTCGGGGCAGATCGTGATAGGTACGTAGTCATCTAGGTGTATTCCGAGCTGATTTCGGTAGCTAGATCGAAACGCTGGTGCATTCTCATGTAAAGTTGGTTATCTCGTTATCTCGGGATAGATGTCGGTAAGTAGATCGTCATCAGGGAGCGTACCGCTGTCTGCCGCGAGCATGCGTAGTATATATATATATATACATTGTAAACATAGAAATACTATGCACTCTCGCGACAGACAGCGATACGACGATCCCTCATCGTCATGCCTGAATATACCGAGTTGACGTTGAGTGAAATACGTGTACGCAAGGAATATTAGGCCCGTTCTACATAAGAAGGAATACCGAGGAACACAGACGCGGAATTGTTCCCCTATGGGCATATTGCAGGAATATTTAAAACATATAGATGGATTTGTTACTTTTATATACATGTAGTTGGATGTATATATTAATATACGAACTATACCGAATTAGATGTATAATTTGGCTCAAACAAATTAATCTGTACATTTTTAACAAATCAGGCATATAATTCCGATCACACATAAAATTAAGCTTCCACGCCGAAAAACGAGGGCTGCACCAGGCCGCCTGGTCAAGCCTTGATCAGGCGTGTAATGGCAGAAAAAGCTGTCTGTCGGGATGCTTGATTTCGGCTGCTTTTATGCTTTTTCTCTGAGAACAGTATTATTTCCACATTAAAGAGATGAAAACGTACCAAATGTACCCACCGAGCACCATAGTTGAAAAAGAATTCATAATGAATTAATTTGTAATTATAAGAATTCAAAATTGATTCATTATGAATTCTTTTTCAACTGTTGTGCTGTGTGGGTAAAGATGTATGCGTACAAAATGTTCTTAAATCCAATTAAATAGATTTAAGGATTCAGTAGTGTCTTCTTAGCGGTCTCAATTAAGGGTTAAACATATTTCTTTTTTTTTTTCGATACGTATTTACAAAAATAAAAAACTGTAAGAGTGAAAATATGTGAGGATGACGTCCAGATAAGAAAAAGAGTTGACCAAGACAGCCCAAATGATCATTTTGAATTCACAAAAACTTCTGAGAGAACTTCTTGAACAGTCCCCGTTATGACAGTAAAAATGAATTCAATATGAACTCAATGAATTCAGAATGCATATATGTTGAATGTCTGAATAGTTCTTCATGAAGTCGTGATATGAATTCTTTCTGAAGATTAGGTTATTCGTGAAGAGTTCATTTTGAATCCAAACTATTCATAATGAATTCATGTTTACTGTCATAACGGGAGCTCTTTACGGGGACTTTTGTGCTGTATGGGGATTGATAAATTTTTCAACAACTCTCCAAGAACTTTAGTGTTGAAATAAAGTTTTTGGAAGATTCTTTACGAATTCCATAGTATCTAGAATTTGAGAACAGCATTCTCTAGAAACATAGATAATTTTGAAGAATACCGAGATATTATAAATGATCATTCATATTCAATATGACTCGGATGAATTCAAAATGAATATGTATTGAATCTTGATAAATTTATTTTCCAACTCGCAATATAAATTTTTTCTGAACACTACCCTGACGAAAAAAATTTCTCTGAAAATCTTTAAAGATTTCTCTGAATTTCTCTTAAAATCACTGAAAATCTCTGATAAAGTATGAATAGCTCTGAAATCCTCAGAAAAACTTTTCATTGAAAATGTCTGAAATTCTCAGAGATTTTGAGTGAAATTTTTTCACTAGGGTAACGTGTTGATTAAGAATTCAAATTGAATTCAAAGTATTTATAATTAATTCATTTTTACTGTCATAACTGAACTCTCATGCTATCTAGGATAAAGCTTTGTAAGAATAGAAATATAATTCAACTTGAATGAAACCACAGGAGAGATTGAACTTTGGAAGAGATCATTTTAGAATAAACGGTATTTCCAGTCCCTTCAGTCAAACTGACCTGTAGTTATTCTACGTATCATTATCTGTGATGATAATCTCATTTATAACACATATATAATATTCCGAAATATCCTTACCCTTTATTCTTCATTAAATATTTGTATTTTTAATCCTGTTCATTTCCAGATCAGTATCACTGATGATAAATATCTCGCCCAGACAAAAAAAATATTTGTCACTGTCTGAAAGAGTTCCACTGGATATCTTAAAGATGTCTTATGCAAAAGTTTTCACTATCTTTAAGATATCTTCGATAAGTAATCTCAAATACGCCTAAAAGAGATCAAAAGACATTTTTTAGTTTTTTCAATCGAAGATATCTTGAAGATAGTGAAAACTGTTGTATAAGACATCTGTAAGATCCATCCATTGATGAACATTGAACATATATAACAATATTGTGATTATATAAATGGTTGTAAAATAACTACAGTGCATGTTAACTTATGTGACTGGGAGATACGATTTATTCTAACATGCTCTCCTCAAAAGTTTCATCTTTTCAAATGTTCCATTCTACCTGGATTATATTTCCATTCCTATAAACCTGTATTCTCATTTCAAATTATCTTTATTGTCAAAGAATTGAATTCTTAAATATTATGAATATTAAATATATTTCTTCTCACATCGTTATGCCTAAATATGTGACCAGAATGAAAATAATCTTATTCACCAGCAAATTTTTCTTCCCATTTCAACATATATTTCAAAATAAGGATCTGTGAGAATGGAAAAAAGGAAGAAAAGAAGCAATAAGAAGAAATGGTGGAAGAAAGATATTTCATATTCATAATATTTAGGAATTTAATTCTGTGAAAACAAGGATAATGCTGCTATCAGATTTTCACAGTAGAATCATAGTTGGACAACCAACAAAGAGAGATGAAGTAGGAGAAACCATAGAGATCTGTACATTACTTATAATCACTATCAACTTCATTAGGTGGTGTCGTCAACAAATAGAGAAATGGCACAAGCGCAGTGGATGTACCAAAAATCCTTGCGATAGGTATTTTGCTATCAGATTCTTCCAGAAGAATTACAGGGAGACGAACAACAAGCAGAAAAGAAGCAGATTTACCATGAATCTGTACGCTAGCTACCATCACTATCAAATTGATTGGATGTAGTTGTGAGCAAATGAAGAAAAGTCAGCAGCGCAGCAAATATCCTTCCATCGGGCACACTTCAGAAACCCACTGACAAATAATTAAGCAGATCATTCAGAATCAATTTGATGAAAATTGAACCCATGCGCCATAGAAATTAATATAAATGATTTTGATTATAGAAATTGTTGTAAAATAACTATAGTTCATCTCAACTTATGTGATTGGAGATATGATTCATTCTAAAATGTTCTCTCCAAAAGTTTTATATTTTCAATTGTTCCATTCAACCTGAATTATATTTCTATTTCTATAAACCTTCATTCTTATTTAAAACTATCCTTGTTTTCAAAGAATTGAATTCTTAAATATTATGAATATTAAATATCTTCCCTCTCTTATATTTCCATTCTCACAGATCCTAATTGTTAAATATATGTTGAAATGAAAAGAAAAATTTGCTGGTGAATAGGATTGTCTTCATTCTCGACACATATTTAGGCATAACGATGTAAGTGTGTAAATATGTGAGGAGAAATATATTTATTATTCATAATATTGAAGAATTTAATTCTTTGAAAACAAGGATAATTTGAAATGAGAATAAAGGTTTATAGAAATAGAAATATCATCCAGGTTGAATGGAATAACTGGAAAGATGAAACTTTTGGAGAGAACATGTTAGAATGGATTGTATTTCCATTCACATAAGTTAGGATGAACTATAGTTATTTTACAACAATTTCTATAATCACAATATTGTTATATATGTTCAATTTTGGTTAAATTGATCCTGAATAGTCTGCTGAATGATTTGTCAGTGGGTCTGTGAACTGCGCCTGATGCAAGGATCTGGAGCATATTTGCTGCGCTTTTGTCTTTTCTTCATTTGCTTATGACTACATCCAATGAATTTGATATTGGTGGTAGCTAGCGTACAGATTCATGGTATATCTGCTTCTTTTCTGCTTGTTCTTTGTCCCCCTGTAATTCTTCTGGAAGAATCTGGTAGCAGGATACCTATCGCAAGAATTTGTGGTACATCCACTGCACTTTTGCTGTTTCTCTATTTGTTGATGACGCCACCTAATGAAGTTGATAGTGATGATAGCCAACGTATAGAGTTCTACGGTTAATCTACTTCATTTTTGTTTGTTGTCTGTTCACTACGCTTCTGCCCCCTTGATTTCCTTCCGAGCCTTCCTACTGAAATTGATCATGGTTGTAGCTATGGGATGGAGGTGTGTTTCTGTATCCTTTCTGTTTTTTCTGCATCCATCTGCGATTCTACTTGGAGGACATAGAGAAATCATTTTGTATACAGTTCATAGTTTTTATTCAGAATATCTGATATATTTCAGCATAATCATAGTAATTAGAGACTAACCTTATTTTCCTATATTTTCCAACTTCCCTATATTTCATAAGTCGTATTTCTTTTTAAACTCAGATTTCTGATGACAAACTGTCATTGTCTAACAATTCAGATCAATTTACTGTAATTTGAATACATTCATTTTATAATAACCTTTATCCATCCACTTCATACCGTTCATTATCATTTAAACTAAATCCATTATGTAACATTAACTATAAATTTTAGCTCAAAAAGCGGCCACCAACCTGCAATTCATCCATTTCGTACTACGAAATAGTTTTCGTATTATAACCTGCCAATGCATTGTTGACATATTGAAGCAGTGATGTCAGGTTTTACCCCCAGGCTGGCATCAGTGGCTATATTTCCACCGTACTGGAATCAAATAGGAATGAAATGAGATTATCCAATCACATCCAATCCAGAGTTGCCAGATTCGAGGCATACGCAGTTCCTTCCCTCTCCATCGAGCCACTCTCCTTTCCCCCACCATGCGAATCAAGTCGGGCGAGCAAGAGAGAGAATAAGTTACTTTCTCCCTCGCTCGCCCAACTTGATTCGCATGGTGGGGGAAAGGAGAGTGGCTGGATGGAGAGGGAAGGAACTGCGTATGCCTCGGATCTGGCAACTCTGATCCAATCTTATAACAGAAAACACATGCTGGTCATCATCCCATAGCCATTTGATAATCTCATTTTGCTTCCGTTTCATTCCGGTACGGTGGGAACACAGTCACTGTGTTGGAGTGGTAGTATGCAACATGCCCGACTGGTAATAAGCCCGACTCTACTATCATTGGTGGATCGCTAGTAATGTTTAGTAATTTCACTATAAATCTCGAGTTTTCAGCCAATAACAAGCAGTCGGGCTTATTACCAGTCGAGCTTCTCGCATACTACCTGTTGAAGTCTATACTGCCGACCATAGAGATATAAGAATAGAGGAGGGGAGTTGGCCGGAATCTGTAGGTGGGAGTGTTACATTGAATAAAAGAAAGAGCAAAAGAGAAGGCGATAGACGTGAACCAATGGGCGTAGTTGTCGCAAACTTCTCTATTTCTCTCTGTTCCTGCTTGGTCTCACACGTTTTCAGCCCACTCACCTCCTCTATTCTTATATCTCTATGCTGCCAACGGTAGGGTTCAATAGGCCCGGAAGGCAGTAAGCCCGAAGGGCTGTTAACCCGAAAAAAATCAACCCGAATGAAATTAAACCCGAAAAAAATTGGTAACTATTATAATAATTGGAGCACGACTAGTAACACATGGTGATTTTTCGGGTTTAGCTTCGGTCAGGCTTATTGTTTTCGGGTCTACAGCCCTTCGGGCTTACTGCCTTTCGGGCCTATTGAGCCCTACCCTGCCGACTATACATGTACCTACATGTGTATATATATATATATATATGTACCCGTAGGAAAGTTTTCCTTGTTTTTTCCCTGTTCTTTCCATGGAAAGCTACTATCTTATCTAAAAGAAACTTATCTAAAAGACATCGCAAGACATGAATTGTTATGTGGGTATTTTTTCGTGAAATGCAGTGTGTGTTGTGTTATTGTGATTTGAAGATTTTTTGACTATAGAAAATCTTGGTCTTGGTGTATAGGTACACGGTGGAGCCTTCCGAAGTAATTGACCAGATGATCAGATCAGCTACTTCGGAAGGCTCCGGTAGCGCACGACTTTTGCTTAATCATTCGAAACATTCTTTCTCACGAGTTTCTTCATATACTTGGCGTTGGGACGCTACCGCGTCCCTTGATTTATTAGTATGAAATCTTTTTTTACCTTTTTGAACACTCAAAGTAAGTAATACTCAAAGTAAGGATTTCTGTAGGAAAACATTTGCAGAAATAGTGCAGGATTTTCTACAGATTTCTTATAAGGTTCTATACAGGAATTACTACGGAAACATTTTTTTAAGGACAAACGCAGTGCTATCACATTAATTTGGGCGAATTTTTTCATTCTAATCTTAGAGGTGTGAAAATTTGAGAAAACACAATTTCGGTTGATCAATAATTTTTTAAAAGTTAACGATATAGATCGAAATATAATACGTTAATACACAATCACATTTAATGAAGAGGAGGATTCCCTGTAAGAAAAATATTACGTGATGTTATGGTCTCACAATCATGATCATGGTCTCATATTTACCATGTGGCGACGCAGTTTCACGCGAGTAACCACGTGATATGCCATTGCAGATTATCAATTTCTGGCTGGGCTTTATCGAGTATCCAAACGATGAAGATGAGAAGATAATCATTGTG
Source organism: Gonatopus flavifemur (assembly GCA_018340375.1). Classification (NCBI taxonomy): domain Eukaryota; kingdom Metazoa; phylum Arthropoda; class Insecta; order Hymenoptera; family Dryinidae; genus Gonatopus; species Gonatopus flavifemur. The sequence continues at coordinate 4,948,248 of JAFFJZ010000018.1, forward strand.
TACGGTGAAACATAACGACGAAATGTCAAACGTTGAAAAAGCGAAGAATAACAAGTGATATGATGTAAATTTACAATTTAATATAAATATATGGACATTGTATGCATTTTCATTTGCGAATACATATTTTACAACGCGTAGCGCTTCGCATTGTTATTGGCCCTGTAAACATAAAAATGTCTCATTTGAGTGTTGAAAAAAATTTCAAAAAATTGTAATCAAACCAAGTAATGGGCTATTTTATGGAGCCTTCCGAAGTAGCTGACCTGATCATTTGGTCATGACCAGATCACTTCTCAACCAATCCAAGGTGATCTAGTCATGACCAGATGATCAGGTCAGCTACTTCGGAAGGCTCCTATAAATGTTTATTGTTGATTTAAATGTGTATTGTGGAGGTTAAGGTGGGGAAAAATATGATTTTTTCTTCTCAAATCAATTTTATAAGGTCGAAATGACGATATCAAAAAGTGTTGTGTTTTATCGTAGAACAGGCCGTTCGCGGTGGCGAGGTAGTAGTTAACGCGTTTTTTCTCATATATTAAAGTGGATAAGTGGGACGTATAATGGAAGATCGTGGTCAAACGCAAACGTATTTATCGTGCATAATGATAGATTCGTTCGAACATGTCTTACAGAACAACTATTCACTCCCGAATGAGAAAAAAGTCGGTTTACGTTAGTATTAAGCTGTAATTTCATGGGGCGTCGAGCATCAAGCGTCAACATTAGAAAGAAAGAGAGGTCACACAGTTCTTCTCTTTCCGTCTATTGTTGACGCTTGATGCTCGACGCCCCATGAAATTACAGCTTTAGGGTTAGGTGACTTTGAAACAGTACGCGGTCGTCAATCGATTCAATGAAATAAATCGAGGTATCGATTAGTCGTTTTGTAATGAGCCAAGTATAAAAACTTATTCATCATTCATTTATTATTTGGAAGTTGCGCAACTCTAAAGTTAATGTATCATAAACATAGGCTCTATTCCCTGGGTATTCCCGATCTAATCCGAATCGACTAGGAATCAGCATCAAACAGATTTATAAAAATATCCATAAATTGTTACGTTAGTTACTTAGGTAATCTTATTATTAATAAGTTCTAACTGATTTATGAACAGTTGATGTTCAAAAAACGCTTTTTCAAATTTATTTAGTCATAAAAAACAAATTTCTTATTTCAATTAATTGTACAATACTATTTTGCACTTTAATAATCAAAATTTAAGTCATCAATATCAAAAACCATAGTAACAATATGCAACGCTTTCGTATCTCGAAAACTCGGCTTTTACAACATATTGTTTATTTAACATTGTTTAATAACATTATTTTGCACTTCAATAATCAAAATTGATATCAGCGCTCTAAACAATCATGTAAACGATATGCAATGCCTTTATATTACAAAAAACCTTTTTTTATAACAAATGGTTAGATTGATACTGGTTCATAACATGACTTTGTATTTTATTGTCAAATATATCGCGATTATTGAAATTAAGAAATTCAACAATGAGATTCCATGATATCAATCATACTTACAATATTACATAATGTTTTCGCGTACATTTAAAATTACCACTTCAATGGAGATTCAAGTAATGTGTAATATACATATATCAAAAGCAGCTGACTCCGTAGGTCTGAAACACCCGATGCTGAATTGAAGACTTTTGAAATCGTCATTTATGATATATTTGAGTTTTATAAAAATAACTTAAAAAGGCTCTTAGCTAGGATTCTTTTTGGAAACTATAGTTAGGCATTACGTATGTTGAATAAAGTTAAAATAGTGGGGGTATAAATACTTTTAATTTATGATTTGAGAAGTCGTTGGCCGAAATTAGAACTATATAATAGCACGGTTGCTGAGGGCTGCCGGGTTTCCAGGCTGAGGGTAACATGCCGTAGCGCTCCCGCTCTACTTGATGTCCCTAATCTCGTTTCAATAATACTTGTAAAAAAAATCTTCAATAATGCTTTTATGATGAATAAAGATTACGTTCGCAGTGGCACCTCGGACAGTAACAAATAAGCTGACGGGTTCGGGTCAGTCCACGCCAATCAATATATAGGTGGTCATAAGCACAGTGTGATCGCCATGGTCTACAACACGGAGAGAGGAATAACTCACAGCCCACAAGAAATCATTGGAAATATGTTTATATCGGTGAAAGCATAAAGAATTACGGTCATCAATATTGATACATTAATAGAGATAGCGATAACTGCTATTTCTCATATTTTTACCAATATTGTGTGCTATGTGTTTACTCCTGCGTCTGTGTGTTATTCCAAGGTCTGATTCAATATGTTATTTCATATGTCTAGATGTGCCGAAAGAAGTGTGCTACTATCGTCTCTTTCGGACACTAGCCTGTAACTTCGATGAACTTCGGTCGCTCGAGTAACCTGCATACTTTACCTATGTATTCCAATATATGCTAGACGCGGATTTTTTTTTCTGTTCCCTGTTCTGTACCTCTCACTATGAACGCACTATTGCAGTAGTGCACCTTGTGTATCAGCGACTGAGCGTGATTTCCATCCCGTATCGTAATGTAAATCATTAAATACTATAGAACGCCATTGGTCATGTTCTTATCAAATCCGATTGAGTAGTAGCGCCTATTTCTGATAGAATTCCAGTCGCCTACAGATTTTTTGAATCGGCTACATCCCTATTGAATCCGATGCGGTCAATTGTGCAATTCATTGAATATTATAGCATTCAATCTTTCATTATCATATCGAAACCAATTGAGAAACAGAGCCCATTCCTGATGGAATCTCACTCGCTCAGAGAGATTTAGAATTAGCAAAACTCTCATTGACTCCGACTGGGTGAATACTTCCAACCTCAGTTGAATCTACCTTGAGAAAATGAAAAATTGCATATCAGTATTACAGTGAGTTTTTGAGTCTCAATCGTATCATGAATCACTGACTACTGTAGAATAGAATCAGCTATTCTCCTAATGAATCTGATTCCGAATGTACAGCCCTTTGACAATATTTTTAACTGGAAAAACTTTCAACGAATCAAATTCGCTCACAACGTTCAAATTCCCTATTCATTGCGATTCCTCAACTCCGTACATTCACCAATTGATTCTCAAGTATTTATATTGGTTGATTGGTTGGCATGCTTTTGTCGTTAGAACCACATTTTCAGAAGTTAATTAGATTATGCCAACAGGTCAACGGTGCAAATATCGAACATTTGATACGGTGAATTTTCATACATATTGCAGAGCGTTTGTCGTGAAAAATTACACACCTCTACAGTCCAGACAAGCGGCCCTCTTCAGGGCCACAAAGATGTGCAAAATCCGATCGCTCAACCTCCTCGTGGTGCACATTGCGTAACTCTCATGGCGACGGTAATCCTCAGAAGCTGAAAAAAAACACTGGAGAGTTAAATGTCGTTTTACACAGAAAGCAATACGAGTGTTTCATAAAACTCATTTTTTATTGATTAGAGCGCCATCTGTGCGGAATTCGGAAAAATGATTCAGACAAAAGTTTCTTGTTTTTTAATGTCAAATCTGAATCTGCACTCAAGAATAGGGTATTTTATTCAAGAAACAAAAGTTGACCTTTGAATGACCTTGGAGTTGAGATCCGAGGCCAAAGTCAAGGACACCATTAGATGTCCCCCTTAGAATCTTACAACTTTTGTTGAAAACATTTTCCTCCAAAACTCCTTGTTTTTGAGTTATTCCGATATAAAAATTGAAATGGGACACCCTGTATATGTTGAAATTTTTCACTGACTGAATACACACCTTTTGTCATAAATATCCCTGGTAGAAGGGAAGCGTGTAATAGAAAGTGTCAGGAACGTAGTTGGAAAGTATTTGGAACGTGGATTCAAGCGTATACCGAGCGTCAAGTGGAACATTAAGAGTGGTTCGATCGTATATTTGAAGTGTGCGGAGCATATGGGAAGAAACCCCAAGTTCATAGAAACCGGGCTTTACGCACGGAAGCGTAATCCAAGAGTGGATAGGAAGCATATAAGAAGTATTAGAAAAGTAATCTGAAACATGCTTACGCTTCCGTTACTCTTTATGACAAGCTTCCCTTTCACCAGGGATACTTTCGAATATTGGGTAAGTTGATGGAATTCCAAGTAATCACCTTCAATTCACTCATAATATATTTATTTTTGAATTCCAATAATAACTTTTTTCATTTCAGATACTTATATTACTTGATTCACAGGAATGTTAAGTTATGAATGAAATTTCATTTTCAGTTGAGGAAAATCAATATCAGTTGAGATGGTTGAATTCATGATGAAATTTTGTAAAATATGATTATAAATGAAAAACAAGCATTTGTGTCATTTTTATTCATTTTATACTGAATTGAATTGTGAATTCATTCATTCTAATTAATATTGATTTTTTGTAATTGAAATTGTATTTTGTTAAGGAGTTAACATTTTTTTAAATCAGGAAATTGAATATCTGAAATGGAAAAAATTATTATATATAACCACATCTACATATCTATCACACGTACATTCAGTACCCTCCATGTGCGTGTAGCAACCTATGGGATTCCCCGCTCACATACAAGAACGTATTTGCAGAGATGAACAGCAGAGATTGCTAACGCAATGTTAAAATCATGGTCCGTATCACGTTTTTTTCTTTTGAAGAAAAATATATGATTGGTTGAATTTTTCTACTAAGCCAATCAGCATGAAGAGATAAACGGAAAACGTGATACTGCCAATCAGAAACTGGACTATGGTTTCCATATCTCGGTATTTGTTAAGTAAAATTCCCCAAGCACACTAACGCCGCCTGGTACTGTGGAAGATGAAGTACGCGGTCTCGGTGATTAACGCGGTGACTTGCGTACCCTGGCCCAGGGTTGGGAATTTGACATGTCGAGTGAGGTTTCTGACGTATAATACATATCCTGTATAATACATATATTATACGTATAAAAGGTAATTGTTGGTAATTTCTAGTGGACTTTTTGATAGACCAATCACATTTGATTTCTAAGGGCGCCATTATGATGCATTAAACTTGTATAAAACCTTATCAGTAATATACACTGTATTATATATGTATTATACATGTATAATACTTGTATAAAAATATGAATATTATGCTATGTGTAATACATTTCCAACCCTGCCCTGGCCAGCATGAGTCTCCGCCCATAGTCTATGGAGCTTTCCGGAGTGTGTGACCCGGGGCGTCAGGGGCATGGAATGAACCAATAGGAATCTGTAGTTCACACCCCAGACGCCCCAGGTCAAACACTTCGGGAAGCTCCTAATATGTATGAAACTTGTATCAAGCCCTATCCGTGATATACACTGTATTATACATCTATAATACTTGCACAAAAGTAGAAATATGATACTATGTATAATACACTCCCAACCCTAGCTACCTGTATAGGTCTAGCTGCACAAATACGTAAACGTGAATGTAAAGAACGGAAGGATGAGCATTAATGGTCTAGATACACAAGCTACGTAAACGTGAACGTAACGAACGGAAGGATGCGCAGAAACTGTATACAAGATCTGCGCATCCTTCCGTTTCTTACGTTCACGTTTACGTAGCTTATGTGTCTAGACCATAAGATACTTGAACCCTCCTGTCCCCCCAAAAGGCTTAAGCTGTAATTTCATGGGGCGTCGAGCATCAAGCGTCAACATTAGAAGGAAAGAGAAGAACTGTGTGACCTCTCTTTCTTTCTAATGTTGGCGCTTGATGCTCGACGCCCCATGAAATTACAGCTTTAAGCACACAAGTCACGTAAACGTGAACGTAAGAAACGGAAAGATGCGCAGAAACTGTATACAAGATCTGCGCATCCTTCTGTTCATTACGTTCACGTTTACGTAGCTTGTGTGTCCAGACCAAAAGGCAAGGGGTTGGTTTTATACGTAAGATACTCGGTTTCTTGCGTGTCGTAAATTATGTAAAATACTTAGAAGTATATTACGTGCCAACCCTGCTTCTCCGTAGCCTCTGGCAGAAATGAATAGCAGAGATTGCTAACGCAATGTTAAAATCATGGTCGTTTTTTTCTTTTGAAGAAATATATATGATTGGTTAAATCTGTCTTCTAAGCCAAACAGCATGAAGAGATAAACGGAAAACGTGATACTGCCAATCAGGAACTGGACTATGGTTTTCATATCTCGTTAGCATGGAGAATAGAGAGGAGTACGATCGGGGTTGATTTTCTCTAACGGAAAGTCGCCGAAAATTGGGAAAAAAAGGTAGTTTCAATTTTTTCACATTTGATGGCGCTCGCCACAGTAAGAACCGGAGACTAATTGGTTCAACACTTCGTTTCCATGGTTACTCAGCAGTACATACTGGTAAACACGTACGACAGCGCCAATTGCGAGGCCTATCTAGGCTACGTTTTCGGGGGCACTTCAAAAGTACTGTGATCGTACTCCTTTCCTCTATTCTTCATGCTCGTTAGCAATCTCTTCAACTCATCTCCAGCGTTGCCAGTATTCCCTAGAAAAATCTTCAGCATCTGATGATTGGTTATTTCTTGTATAACCGGCCAATCATATTTTCAATTGAGAAAGAAATGACCAATGCCAAAAAATCTGAAGATTTTTCTAGGGAATACTGGCATCACTGCTCATCTCTGCTTCAACCTCTGCCTCTGCTCGCTCATGCTCGCTCCAGTAGTATAGTATGGTATAGTATATGCTGACTTTCATGTGACATACCCAAGCACGAGAAGCACGTGGTTCTTTTTCCAGTTATACATTTGTGTGGAATTTATCCAAACATAATATATTGAATCATTGTATCACGGAATAGCAAACATTTGAAATGGCAAAATTTTGTTTGAGTAGGTTGATTTTCCAAATATTTTGAAGTATTTGATATTGAAAACAAATTACAAATGTGCCATGAACAGTTTATACCCATAACTTTATATTTCAGAAAAACCAAGTAAACGAATGCCGGCAAAGACACGGTATAAAATTGAAAAGAAAGTTCGTGAACACAATCGTAAACAACGGAAAGCAGCGAAAAAGCATCCAAAAAGTGCGTAAACTTGTGAATTTGAATGGATATGGGTTTATTTTTATACCATAACATGGTTATGAGAATCGTTGGGCCAAGCATGACATTCCATCCAAACAAGAAAAAAAGACTACTAAGACGAACAGAAATATAATTTTGAGTTTTGTGATCCACAAGCAACAGAGTACCAAAACATCTAGTAGGAGCATAATTCTTTGTTTTTTAGCGTTCTGAAACATTTTTCATTATTGAATTCAAAAAAATCTTTACTCTGCATGCATTATTATTGAAGTACCGTTGCTGAAGTTTGAATCGTTTATGAGAATGAAACAAAACTTCAAACCCACGATAACTGATTTCTCAATCATCAGTGTTTATTTTCTTAAGCTAACACTTTGGGACCAAAAATATTGTTTAAATAATGTCCTATGAGATGGAGAGTCTTCAACAGCCAAGTATTTTGTTATTCGATCATCAATTCGTTTCAATAAACAACTGAAGTTCCAGCAACATCTATAGTACACATCACATATTTTCATACTGAAATCAACTCTTGATCAAAAGAGCTAGACATATTTTATGTTCAAGAATTGGTGAATGCCATCAATGTTCTTTTGTGTTTTAAGTTTTCTTTATTGCACTGATTCAAAATGGTCCATGAATCAATGTACGTCTGATAGGATATTGAATGTCTCAAATTCAATGGATTAAATGTTTTTATCAGGAGTTAACGAGTAGCAATTTTAGGAGCATGAAACTGAAATTTGGTTGAAAAATCGCATTTTGTCTATTCTGACTACTTTCACTGAAATCATTGGTCAGATTGACATCTTGGAGAATAACATTCCAATGTGAAGATGGAACTGTAGCAAAAGTTAGAGTTTCAATAACAAAGAAATATTGGACTCATAAAATTCAATGTCATGAAGACAAAGGTAGATCCCAAATTTTAACTTGACAATTACAGCAATTCAGCTCACTTATTTTTGTAATATTACTATCTAATAATAGAATACAACTCAAATATTTTGATTCACCTCCATTCTTTGATAACCAGAGAATGAAACTATATCTAGCATTCAAATGGACATAATATTTTCTCTACTCAATCGGCACATAGAATATAATTAATAAAATGATTGTCAATTATTTTGCCAATTGCGTTTCTCCCACTATTCTTCACCAACAAAATGTGAAAATATAAAAATTTTAATCACAGCTATATTATGGATAAAAACATAAAGTTGATTCATGATATGCTATAAATTATTCTGTCATTCAGAGAAATCAAAAGTGATCGAAGTACCAAATCAATGTCCATTCAAAGAGGATATACTGAAAGAAGTGGAAATGATCAAGAAGCAACACGAAGAAGAAAAGAAGAGACAAAAAGAAGCTGCTCGGGCATTGAAAACAGAACAACTCGCAAAGACTGGATTAACAGGACTAGTATCTCAAGCTGAAAACAAGAGAATCGAGCATGAGTCCATGGAAATCGATCCACGTAATAATCAACTCAAAGAGCTTGTCGCGAAACAAGAAAATTCGTTAAAAGCGTATTACAAAGAATTTAAAAAAGTATTGGAAGCAGCCGATGTCATTCTCGAAGTGGTAGATGCTCGTGATCCCTTGGGAACCAGATGCAAGCAGGTACCTAATAATATCAACAAATTTCTATATAATTAAGAATGGAAAAGTGAAATAAAGTGAAAAGACGTGAAGAATTTACATTCTGATCTGAATGAATTTAATATCAGGTCGAAGAAGCAGTTGCAGCGGCAAAAGGAAACAAAAGATTGGTATTGATTTTAAACAAAGCCGACTTAGTTCCAAGAAAGAATTTGGATGAATGGTTGAAATATCTTCGAACAAGTTTACCCGCCGTGGCGTTCAAAGCATCCACGCAGAATCAATCGAACAAATTGGGATCGAGGAAATTGGGAAAAAAAACAGAAAATATGATACAAAGTAGCACATGCTTTGGAGCTGAACTACTTCTATCTTTACTTGGAAATTATTGTAGAAACAGTGGAACGGTAAAATCGAGTATACGGGTAGGAGTTGTAGGATTACCAAATGTTGGTAAATCTAGCATTATCAATTCCTTGAAACGTTCTAGAGCGTGCAATGTGGGAAGTACACCTGGTAATTTGATATAAATTCGTTTTATTTGTTCAATCAATTTATATCTTCTATCGAATCTTATTTACTGATTCCATTTTCAGGTATAACAAAGGCTATGCAAACAGTACAATTAGATTCTAAGATAAGACTATTAGATTCCCCTGGAATAGTATTTTCTAATACAAAATCATTGGGAGATGAATCCGTTGATTCTTCGATAGCTCTAAAAAACGCAGTTAAAATACAATCTCTCAAAGATCCTCTCACTCCGGCTACTGCAATATTAAAAAGAATTTCAAAACAACAAGTAATGGAATTATATGACATGCCGGAATTTGATACTCCGGAAGAATTTTTCGCTAAAAAAGCGACTAGGATGGGTAAATTTAGAAAAGGTGGAGTGCCAGATTCCATGGCTGCGGCTCGTAGTCTTCTCGAAGATTGGAATTCTGGAAAAATCAGGTATAAACACTTATTTTACTTAATTAAATGTAGTTCTATCATTCTAAGCACATTGAATACAGGTCGTAGTCATTGTATTCTATTCTAAAGTTCACTTCGAATTCTCTGCAACAATTTTTCATCGTCGCAGGTATTATACGGTACCACCAGAACAACCAGTTTGCCATTTATCAGCTGAAATTATGACTGAAATGGCAAAAGAATTTGATATAGAGAGTTTTGCGGCAGAGGAGAAGATGATGCTCGATAACGTTACAGCTTCTGACGATCAAGCATCTGCAGTGGATAGCTCTGGCCCTGTTACAGCGGTAATGGAAATAGAATTGCAGAAAGAAAAGGTATAACGTTTTAATAAGTTTACGCATCTTTCCTTTCCAATTTTTCATCTGTTCTCAAAGAAAATTTTGAATTTCATAATTCAGGAATTCAAGTTACAAAATAGAAAAAAGAAAGAAAAGTTCAGAAGAGAAATCAAGAAAGTTGGAGAATCGAAGAAAAAAAAAGGAGATTCCTTATGCGAAATTGAAGGCAATCAAAAATTAAATAAAATAAATAAACTCCTATTCAAGAAAGAGAAAAAAGACAAGGCAAGGAGAGGTAAGAAAATTACATTCGCAACATTAAAAGATTCATTTGAGAATTATATGAACATTTTTCGTTTATAGAAAAAGCAGCTAATAAATTGGCTGGCAAATTAGAAGAATTTTCTTTAGGTGCAACGGACGATTATGACTTCAATAAAGATTTTACGGATACATGAGTAACGTACTTCTTCTATAAATTCAATAGATGAATTATTATTGGAAATCTGATCAATAAAATACAATATTCGTTGGGTAGTGTTGATTACAAATTAGATCTTTAATTCTGCTTAAGATAGGCTCCAATTCAATCCTATGGAACTATCCAATCACAGTATCATACTGATATGTTCATTAAAGTATATTCCAGCTATTCCTTACCATTTTCCCGAATCGGCAATGCCGGATCAACATTTTCCGGATGAATCTCCGAAAAAGATCCTAGATAAACTTTCAAAGATCCATCCGTGAAAATTTCACACTTTTTTATGCGTTCAGTGTCGAGTATTCTGTGCGGAAAAAAATGCCACCAGATGGAGCCACCTATGCGCTCGTATCCACTATAGGGGACTTGAGCAATACAAAGTGGTGAAGGGGAAGAGGTCATATCTTGCGCACAGTCTTTTCAGGAAGAACATAATTAATACAAAATTCAAAATGAATAATGATAAACTACATATCTAGGATTGCGCAGTGCCGGAAAACTTTACATTTTCTAATCATTCCTAAAGACTAAAGAATGAAATTGTCAAATTTGAAAACGGTTTGCGCAAAATTTGCTGTCCAACCTCCCTGACCTTTTAATGCTCGAGTTCTCTTGAGAAGTGAACCGCCAGAGCCATAACAGCAGACATTCAAATTGCACACATGGTTAAACAAGTCCACTGATTCTCGTCAAATCTCATTGAATCTTTCACAATGTTCTGAGCAATCCTATTCAACCACTTTCAATGAGATTTAATCAGATGATTGCATTTTTTCAATGTGATTCTGATTGAATCTTGCACAATGTTCTGGCCAAACCCCATTTAATTTCATTTTGTCAAATTCTATGGATTTTTTTAATCAGGGAATGTTTATAAAGGCCCAATAAAACCTCCGCATCAACCTCCGGCAAATCTAAAAGTGACCGCAGTGGAAGTGGTAAAACAGGGATTGAAGACGGAAGCTGAAGAACATCCGGAGCAACTTTTTGCATAAGTTCTACACGATTAACTAAAAGCGGGGAATTGATCAAAACCAATTAGGAGACAATGAAGCGTGATTTACCACAAAATTTTACATCATCATCTGGATTCGCAGATCTATCAGATTGATATTACTAAACTTCTATGATAAGAATCTATGAAATCATATATGAGGTATGTTTGGTCATATATGCCACATATATGATTCATTTTTATTAGGGAAACATTACGCTGTTTCTTTCATCTTGGTCAATCTATTTGCTGTAAGATACAAGCTAAGAGATTGCAAGAGGTGTAAAATAATTTTTCCAATTGACGCTTCAAACTTCATATACATATGTTGTTACCGCTTGCATCTATGTTTATGAATGATGTGAAAAACACTTTTGAATTCCTTCGAGGAGAAGATTTAGATTTTTTACTCTTGATAGTAGATTATGTTGATGAATATTATGTGAGTAAACGATCAAGAAGAGGAAGGAGAAGGGATGTTCTTCTATGAATCAAAACAAAACTCCTCCATCAAGAAAACAAAATAAATAATGTTAGCGAAGGATGGAACAATTATTCCCGCATTCCGGTAAGAAAACGTCATTCAGATTTATACTCTTGTCTCACAGAATTCTAAAAAGAAACAGACGGATATGGGAATTGCACTTGCTAAATTGAGAGGGCCATCCCATCTGACGGTTTAGAAAAAACGGGTTTGTTCCTCACATCAATTGTATTCAAATATAGTGTAGAATACGCGGGGAAAGTGATTTTCCGATGTACAGAATCGTTTGAAAGTTATAACGTTAAACGAGCCAGGTGTTGGAAGCGCTCGAAGACTCGCTCGCTCGGAAGATATCCGCATGATAGCGGCATTTACGACATTTTTCAATTTTTTATTGAAGCTTAGTGCTTACCATTTTCTTCCTTCGCTTCCAATTTGCTTGAAATTTATATCGTACAACTAACACATCGCGAATTGAATGTGCACGAAGTTCCATGGCATTCGGACGATATAAATATAGGGAAGGCATGCTGTCAAAATATGGCCAAAAAACGCGGATCGCAAGAGAAGATTTTCCACGGTTTCCAACCGATTGGTATGAAACTCATATGGGACCACTAGTGGATCATACCCAGAACGTGGTATAAGTTTCATCACAATCGGATAATAGGAAACGGAGATATGGGCGTTCGTAAAATTGAAATTTTTTTTCACATTTTTCCTCACTGCGGTTCTTCTGTGACAATCAGGTAGAACTTATATGGAACCACTACTACTAAATCAATACTACATATAACCGTGGTTCAAATTTCAAGACTATCGAATAATAGGAACGGAAAATATGCGCGTTCGCAAAATGTGCGCACACACACACACACAGACAGACACGGAATCAAAAATTTTCTTCGAGTTTGGAGGAACATTTTGGCCTAAGAGATTTTGAGTTTGCAAACCAACAAATTTTCGGTCCCCGAAAACAATCACAAAGCCCCCCTTTAACGAGGGAGCAAAACGAAACAGAATTATGTCACTCTAGTTGAGGCAACTAAATGGAATAGTTACAGTCAAAATCAATGAGAACCAGATTTTTCTTTGAGTATAATAATCGTATTCGAACATTTATACGCGTTTTGCTCAAAACTGTATGTTTCTCAAATTCACGATCCTGATATCTACAAATCTATCGGACGAAATCTGATCATTTTATTCTGGAAAAATTTTGAAATCGCCAGGAAAATCCTGGATTTTGTGGCAACAGAAGTGGAGGGAACGGCGAGGCGACGTGGAAGGCCAACCATATTGAAAATTATCAACGTGGTACAGTGTTGGCAACTCCGCCATTTTGAATTATAGTATTCGACTAATCGAAATGATGTGATTTAATCGTACGAAAAATTCAAATTATAGTACAATTATAGTACAATATATTTCCAGCTTTTATTTTCTTTTTTTCTGAATAATACATAATATATTATTGATAAATATTGCTTTTAATATGCATTCATATTATACATATTAATATCAAATTAATCTTTGAATAATTTATGAATTGAGGTATTTTCGAATAAAACTAGGAATCTATCAATCTTGGTCGTTCCGCGTTGCGCTTTTCCGCTCCATGGGAGAGAGGCCTTAAGAGCATCCCGTAGACCCCAGAGTTACTAGATCTCTCTACCCAAAATACTCTAAGATGAATTAATAAAACGGAATAAAACAACCAGCCAGACCTTGTATTCATATAAAATAAAGTCTGGCTGGTTGTTTTATTCCATTTTATTGATTCATCTTAGAGTATTTTGGGTAGAGAGATCTAGTAACTCTGGGGTCTACGGGATGCTCTTAAGGCATAGACGAGAGATGAGTTAGGGAGATTACTAACAACATATGAAAACCAGGGTCTGGTTTCTGATTGGCGGTGTCACATTTTCCGTTTATCCATCAATGCTTATTAGCTCAGAAGACAAATTCAACCAGTCACATAATTCTCTCTAAAAGAAATGCATGTAATACGAACCGCGATTGATTTTGATTAAGGAATTCTTATGATTTGATTTCAGAAATATAATATTAAAATTATCTTCAAATCATCATAAATTATCGTACGAAATGTACGATTATGTTACGCGTCTCGGGTAAACACCCGTTGGACCGAAAGCCCGTTGGGCCGAAAGACCGTTGGACCGAAATTTATTTTACCGAATGACGATAATCCGAAATCTTACTATACGTTACTAGTCGTGTGCGAATAAGACAAAATGCCACCAAGACTTTTTCGGATTTTTGTCATTCGGTCAAATAAATTTCGGTCCAACGGTCTTTCGGCCTAACGGGCTTTCGGCCCAACGGGTGTTTACCGCGTCTCGTACATCGTACAAGAAGCTAAATTATCGTACATGTACGATAATTATCGTACGGTTGCCAACGCTGACGTGGTAGCGTGGGGCCATCTAGGGTGGAATCTGAGTGGTATCTACGTGGTGGCGAGGTAGCCATCCGCGTCGCCTCCACGTTGCAGCTACGTGGACGCAACGGGGAAACAGATACGTAGTGTCCACGTGGAGGAAATTTTTGAATCTACGTTTCTGGCACGTTGAAATTGAATGCAAATTGAAAGGAAATTTCGATTTTCAAGCGAAACTACGAAACAATCGGAATTTTCGGAAGATTAAAAAAGCAAACGAAACATACATCATTCGTTTTTAAAAATTTTATTTTATTTTATAGATAACATGAAAATTTGAATATGCGTTCAAGATGTAATTAAAAATCACTCAAAGTACTTTTTCAAGGGGATACAAGTTGATCATTTAAATAAACAATTTTTTTGTGAGATTTCCCTGAACTGAATTGAAGAAATGGTTTGAAATTTCCAGGGAATAATCTTTGATACTTGATTTATTGAGTTACAAAGCCCGAATTTCGAATTTCGAAAAAAAATGCTCTGTTACCGACTGAGGAAAAAATTTTGTTTCGAAATTCGGCCTCTGTACCTAAATAAATAGAGTATAAAAGATTATTCTCTGAAAATTCCAGACTATTTCATGAATTCAGTTTGAAGAAATCTTACAGAAGAAATTTTTTCGGATGGTACACTGGTATCTCCTTGAATTTAACAAAATATTTTGGCTTCCGAATTTTCAACATCATCTGCTCACAGAAAAAAAAGTCATTTCCGTACAATGAATATTTGTCCCCTCATCCAATAAATATTTATTTCAATAGACAGGGTATTACTATTGAAATCAAAATTCATGCATCAATCTCGAATGAAGTGATTCGATTGGATAAAAGGCAGGTAAGTGAATATTGACTTTTCTTTTCGATAAATAAGAACGAACAAACGCATTATTCTAAAATACTCAGACAAGTAATAAAATAACTATGTTCAAAATATACACAATACCTGGAATATCGGTGATTTTTATATTCAAATATCGATATTCTAGACGATTTTTTTATTATTGTTTTTTTTTTGTTTTTAACGTATCGATTCCAACTTCGTATATATCCACTATATTTCAATATTCATATTTTATAATGATCAAAACACATGAACTTCCTGCAAAGGAAATGTTATTGTGTTCTGTGAAAAAGAAAAATTTGAACATTTTCATGGATCAAGACAAAGAAAATCCAATTTTATGCTCTATATAAAATTGAATTTCAGTTTGTCCTGGATCCGATAGTTCAATTACCTTTTCGTCAATTTATTTGAAAAGATATAAAATTGGAATCAACACATTGACATCGATCCATTCCAAAGGTGACATCGATATTTTATACTCTTGAAGCAAAACTGCCAGGGGTGAATTCGTCGAACGAGAATTCCGCGGAATATACATGATATGACGATCGCTAGTAATTCTCTAGTAACCATTACAAAATTACTTTCGATCGCGAAATCAAGTCTATTCGGCGGAATTCTCTTTTGGCGAATTAATCCCCTAACCTTAAAACGATATGTTCCGTATCAACCTGATTTTCGAAAAAGTTGAACATCGCTGAATGAAAATGAAATAATGAGATGCTCTAAAAAAATGGAAGGACGGCGCCTTGTTCCAGAGATCTCGAAGGATTACAAAAATCTTTTCGAAAACCATTACAATCAAACTATCATGAATAAATATACTAGTACTTATCTAATAATCAGTTTTATGTTTCAACAGCATGGAAAATAAATATTCTCAAGCAGTGGCGGGGTGACACCTTGTCTGTCTTTCTTCAACCGACGCGAAACAAGGGGTGAGAGGCGGGAAGATCCCGCCTCTTATCCTTGTTTTCACGCGAATTGAAAGAGGATAGAAATGTTCTCACCACGCTGCTGTTTTCAAGCAACTGAAGAAGAAATTATACAATTTGTGACAGATGATTTATATTCAAAGTTGAACATCGAGCAATCAATTATAATTAACACTAGAATGCCCGAAGGGGGTTCTTGATGAATATTTCTTCAACGGTTTGAAGGATTTCTTTTCTCGGATAAATTATTCTATTTTTCGTTGACAAAGTGCACAGAAGAGTCTGTATGTGCATATGATATTGAAAAGTTCAGTCACATTCTTTGAGTTTTCAGATAATTTCCTCTGAGTTTTCAGATAATTCACCGAAGGATCAGAGTTATCACTAATCTTTGTCTCTCTACTGGAATCATCACGCCTATCCATGCACTCACGCTCTCGGTAGCCTCAGTCCGCGCGCGTGGTCATCAATGACTTCGACGGTCCATAACTTGCATTCCAATGGGCGGAAGGGGGTTCATGAACAGTGTTTCGTAAAGGGTTTGAAACCAGCTTTCAAATACCATGGTAAAAAATGGGAGTCCGGTTTAGAGAAACCACCATGACCTCTAAATGATCTTCAAAATGACCTCTGAGGGAATTCTCAAGATCAGCACCATACTTACCCCATGTAACCCTAAACTTTTCATCCGTAATATTTTCTTCCATCTCTACTAGTTTCGGAAATATTTGACTATATCACTTGAAATGGTCCACCCTGTATACTATAGATCAGTGGTGTGATGATTGGAAGACTAGAATCGCCATTTGCGTGTTTGGTACAATGGTTAAAAATGGTGGGGAATTGAAAACTTGAAATGTATATTTGCATAAATCATGTACTGAATGTAAGGTGAAACATGAAAAATTAATTTTCCGATGTATATCAAACAATTACAAGTAAACACAATCGTTCAACAATTTGGAATATTGGAGAATACTTGAAATCAATAAGAAAAATTTAATAATCTCTCTAAATTCCTTGGAGTGAAAATTCACTCTTGCCGAGTGAAAATACTGCAACTCCGAAAGAGTGAAAATCAACTCTGGTGTTTGGAGTGAAAAACTCACTCTTAGGAAAAAGAGTGAATATTGACTCTTAAAGAGTGAAATTTCACTATTCAAGAGTTGAGCTCCCACTCCGTTCTAGAGTTGCAGTATTTTGACTCTTTGAAGAGTGAATATTCACTCCAAAGAATTTAGAGAGATCATTTTTAGCATTTATACACGAGTCGCAAGCTAAATCGTGAGGTTAAAGCGATAAAAAGCGTATGAAAAGCATAAAGGTCGTAAAAGCGCGCGAGTATGAAGAAAATGATGAATTTGATCATTCCTGTTCATAATTACAATTTTTTCAATAATACAAACACATACGTGTGGGAAAACAGATGGAAAGAATGTGACTGAACTTTTCAATATCATATGCACATACAGACTCTTCTGTGCACTTTGTCAACGAAAAATAGAATAATTTATCCGAGAAAAGAAATCCTTCAAACCGTTGAAGAAATATTCATAAAGAAGAAAATTCACGTTTCAAAATCGTTTTTGCCTTGCAAACGTGACTGATATGAATATTTCTTTCATTACGATATTTATAGTTGATGTAAGAAATAGTGAGCCTCCGAGGGCCGGCTCGCGCTTTTGTGTGTGTAATGAATATACACGCTTCCATAGAGCACTCCACAGGTGAAATTTTTAAAACGAACATATTTTTGGATGTATTTAGACTTGATTGAAATACATTCCCGTGCACAGTCCCTTACTGCATATGAAAATCTATGTTTTTTGTAAATCCTGACCCGCCAGGCCTCTGAGGCCCGGCTTGCGACTTTGAGGGATAAATATATCTGAATAGATTGATTCTGTTTAATATGAATTTACTTGTATCCGTTGAATATACATTGTAAAATCAGTTTTTCATGCTTTGCTTCATACTCAATTTATGCATTTATGACAAAATAAATGCATACAGTTTAGGATTTCCCTCTTCAAACATTTATCCCCAGATGCGGCGACTGCTCAGTCTTCTGTCACGTTCAATTTCTCACAAAAATTTTGTATAGCGAAGGCTTGTATCTCCCATCCAGCGTAGAGTGGAGATCGGTGGTTGATATATTCTCATAATTACCCCGGGGAAAAAAGTTTATATCTGACCAGATTTGAAGAGATCTGAAGAGATCTGAAAAACTGCAATTTAAGCGTGTATTTGTCAACACACATGTTCAAATTTGAATTTATACATAGGAAAATATCAGAAAATTCTTGGTAATTGAACAATCAATTGCTCATCAAGATCAAATGTAATTTTCAATTTAGACGAGATCTATCCAGATCCAACCAGATCTGTCAAGATCTAACCAGATGTATCAAGATCTAATCAGATCTATGGAAATCTGAATAGATCCGAATCTGATCTGGTCTGCCAAAATCCGGATCTAATCAGATCTGATGACATTGAAATAGATTTAAACTTTTTTCCCCGGGACATTATCTTACGTAACAATATTCATCTTCTGATGTATTGGGCCGAAAATATGTTAGCCCGAAACTTCCGGATTGGTGGAAAACCAGTAGTTTCTGATAATTTCCGTAAAAAGTACTAGTTTTTAACCTATCAAGAAATTTCGGGCCAAAGAATTCTCGGAATAACGGAAGAGTAACATTCAAAGTGTCATCTGAAACATTCTTATGCTTCCGTCACTTTTTCTGACTCGCTTCCCTTTCACCAGGACTACTTCGAGGAATTGCCACATCAGGCGGTATTTAACATGGACGTATAATATGAGAACCGAGTATGTACCCAAGCAGCAACAGAAGTTCAAAGTATATACGAAATAGAAACGTTCGTAGGATGTACGAATGAGATACAAAGAACATATGATCAAAGTTCATGGAATATTCGAATGGGACTGTTTCAAATATACTCAGAACGTACATAGTACATTCGAAATGTACGATATTCATTCAATCGACGTTCGATTGACGTACCGTCGTATATTCGATTACATACGTTGATGAATATGCATAGCACCTATGAAACGGTCTCTTGGAATATACATAAAACATATTTCGGATATTCGAAGAACGTTCATAGTATATTTTGGTGCTACTTGGGTAAGGAAGAGGCAAAATGTGAGGCTGCGCAAAATCCACAGCGCGATCATATGTGTATACAACAGAATGAGAAGGAACGAATGTGCAAGGAATTTGCGCTGCCTCACATTTTGTCTGTCTCTCTCTCTCTCTCTCTCACACACACACACACACACACACACACACACACACACACACATTGCCGGTCCATATATTATACGTCCATTGTATTTGATAAAGGAACAAGATAACTGCCATGAAAACCCACATGACATGAAACTTTTGAGAACTTTTTGAGGACGTTTGTCAAACCTTTAACGTTCTATGAAAGTTCGTACAACCTTTAAAGAACTTTTAGTGCTATGTGCGAAGCCAATTTTTCCGACTTGTCACTTGAACAAATACTTTTCTTTGCACATTCGTTGAATCAGAGAGATTTTGTCCATCTGTTCAGCGATGAGCAAAATACCCATGACAATATGTCAGTATGACGGATTGTTGCCAGAAAACACGTGAAGTATTTTGTTCATTTGTCATTGCTCTTGAAGCCAATAATTCAGTTGATCAGCTATATGAGAATAACCAGATTGACGATGACACGGCAGTTTATCTGGCAACAGTATCATGACGTAATAAGAAGCTTATTGTGAAAAAAAAATTATATGGAATGTTTTGTTATAGCAAAGGTATTTTCGATCGTTTGGTGGAATTAATGAAGGGTCATTGGTATACGTTATGTTAAAAAAGATCTTCAGCAATGAAGTTGCAGCTGGTTATTGCTGGGAGGGTAGAAACAAAAATAAAAAAGCTGCATCAACGCTCCGTATAATTGAACTGATGATGGGTTTGCAAAAGTTATTATTGTGCGCCGTTGTTAGATAGCCGTGTGTTGTAGTAATTGTGAAAAATTCTCAAAGAAATTGTGAAAGATACCGTCACTAACAGCACACCAACTGATCTCCTCGTCGCATTTCTGTGGGGGCGAAATGGATAAAGGAAGTGGATGCAAGGTGGAGGAACGGAGGAGGGACGGAGAATGTCTGACGATCGGTGGTGTTGTTCAGTACGGGCTAATGAGACATTCAACACCCATGTAAAATCGAGAAATAGGGTATCTTTCACAATCTTTCACAAAACTTGTAAAAATATAAATCACAGTGTTATCTGGGTTCCACTTTTAAAATCAAGCATTCCCTTATACTCGATTGAATAAGTAACTACCTTTATGCTGTTGTTTCAGAATCAATTTTGTCCACGGTGAAGGGAAGCCAAAGATCTACCATCTGCAAAAAGATGCAGCAGTGGTTTAAAGACGCGAAGAAACGTATAAAAGTTGCAGCTGAAAGGAAGGAAAAAAATAGAAACGTAGAGGAAGAACTTAAAAAACTATTGGATTCATCGAAGGAAGAAATTGAATCAAATAACAATAATGTAATAGACAACGACAGCGATAATGAAATTGAGTGATTCGATTATTAAATTGAATGGATGTATTTTGATATATGAGCGGTGTGTGAAAAACGTATAGGAATATTCGAATGAAAAATATTTGTTCTACCATGCACAATTTTCAAAAACCATGAAATAATCTCCAAGAAATCCCGAAAAATTGTGAAAATATGAGAAAGTGTGCGCTTGAAGAATTTAATAATTCCGTAACGTCATTCACAAATGCTTTTCAGGGTTTGTCAGTATCATTGACATTATTATTATTCATTGATTCACGTGCTACTTGTGGAGTACATGTAAATTTCCTTGTAAAAATTGAATTACTCAATTTCATTCAATTTATTTAGTAGAAATTTTATCGAATGCGTGCAATTGCCCTACACGGCAACTTGAACTGAAAACAACAGTAAAATGCGTGTTTTCATGTAGAATATGTTCAAGGACGGTATGATAAGTTTTAACGACCAGATGATTGATTATTCGACGTTCGACTTTGCATTTGAATCATCTGTCACATATCGACGCTCTAATTAGCAAATTGCCCAACTCCACTTTTTTTGGAAAATCGTTTTTTTGTATTTCTTGTTGAGAAATATTATTCTCCATATGTTTTTTGACTCTCCTGTAAAATTTACAAAAATGAAGTTAGACAATTTACTAATTAGAACGTCGATATTGTTTCGTTCGTTCATCACTTGCCTTTGAATATTTATTTTTTGTGATGTTAGAACATAAGACTGATTATTGGATAAGCAGTAGTATATTTATTCTTGACAAGTTGATCGTGATTGTTTTCGAAAAGACTTTCGTCATCCTTCGAGATCTCTGGAACAAGGCGCCGTCCTTCCATTCTTCCAGAGCATCTCATCATTTCATTTTCTGTCATTGATGTTCAACTTTTCCGAAGATCAGCTTGATATAGAACGTTACCGTTTCCACGATAAGGAATTGATTCGCTGAACGAAAATTCCGCCGAATAGACCAAAGGGGATTGGAGCATCATGATGCGGGAAGTGGGAAAAGTTGAATTTTGCGCCAATTTTTTTTTCGGAAAGTACGTAATTGATACAAATTGGAAGTGAATAATAATGGATCGATCATTTGGGATTACGCATTGTTCGAAACGTTGGATATCCCAATAATTTCCGAATGCTCAAAAATGAAATTTGTAAAATGTCAATCTCCACACGTCAACAAATTGTATAATTTTCTTTTTCAGCCTTCAGAAATTATTGTGATATCCAAAGTTTGCGGCAACGCGCACTCCCACATACGTAATTGCTCATTATTATTCACTTTCTATTTGTAATAATTACGTACCTTCGGAAAACAGTCGAGGAAAAACTTGACCTCGCCGCTCCCCAGCCCGCTCATGCTCTGGTCATCTCAACACAAGAATGCCCAAGAGGATCGATTTGACTGCTTTGTATTTTCTTTTACATTTCGGTGTTCTCGATTTTCTATGTTGAAAGTTATAACTTTGTGACTTTTATTGATTTGAGGTACCTTTTGCGTGATTGGAATTCCGGTCCACTTACAGAAAGATTTGATACAAAATTAAGAACGATGCAATACAAGAAATAATATGAAGTAGTCAAATCGACCCCCTTCGGGCATTCTAGTGTTAATTATAATTGATTGCTCGATGTTCAACTTTGAATATAAATCATCTGTCACAAATTGTATAATTTCTTCTTCAGTTGCTTGAAAACAGCAGCGTGGTGAGAACATTTCTATCCTCTTTCAATTCGCGTGAAAACAAGGATAAGAGGCGGGATCTTCCCGCCTCTCACCCCTTGTTTCGCGTCGGTTGAAGAAAGACAGACAAGGTGTCACCCCGCCACTGCTTGAGAATATTTATTTTCCATGCTGTTGAAACATAAAACTGATTATTAGATAAGTACTAGTATATTTATTCATGATAGTTTGATTGTAATGGTTTTCGAAAAGATTTTTGTAATCCTTCGAGATCTCTGGAACAAGGCGCCGTCCTTCCATTTTTTTAGAGCATCTCATTATTTCATTTTCATTCAGCGATGTTCAACTTTTTCGAAAATCAGGTTGATACGGAACATATCGTTTTAAGGTTAGGGGATTAATTCGCCAAAAGAGAATTCCGCCGAATAGACTTGATTTCGCGATCGAAAGTAATTTTGTAATGGTTACTAGAGAATTACTAGCGATCGTCATATCATGTATATTCCGCGGAATTCTCGTTCGACGAATTCACCCCTGGCAGTTTTGCTTCAAGAGTATAAAATATCGATGTCACCTTTGGAATGGATCGATGTCAATGTGTTGATTCCAATTTTATATCTTTTCAAATAAATTGACGAAAAGGTAATTGAACTATCGGATCCAGGACAAACTGAAATTCAATTTTATATAGAGCATAAAATTGGATTTTCTTTGTCTTGATCCATGAGAATGTTCAAATTTTTCTTTTTCACAGAACACAATAACATTTCCTTTGCAGGAAGTTCATGTGTTTTGATCATTATAAAATATGAATATTGAAATATAGTGGATATATACGAAGTTGGAATCGATACGTTAAAAACAAAAAAAAAAAACAATAATAAAAAAATCGTCTAGAATATCGATATTTGAATATAAAAATCACCGATATTCCAGGTATTGTGTATATTTTGAACATAGTTATTTTATTACTTGTCTGAGTATTTTAGAATAATGCGTTTGTTCGTTCTTATTTATCGAAAAGAAAAGTCAATATTCACTTACCTGCCTTTTATCCAATCGAATCACTTCATTCGAGATTGATGCATGAATTTTGATTTCAATAGTAATACCCTGTCTATTGAAATAAATATTTATTGGATGGGGGGACAAATATTCATTGTACGGAAATGACTTTTTTTTCTGTGAGCAGATGATGTTGAAAATTCGGAAGCCAAAATATTTTGTTAAATTCAAGGAGATACCAGTGTACCATCCGAAAAAATTTCTTCTGTAAGATTTCTTCAAACTGAATTCATGAAATAGTCTGGAATTTTCAGAGAATAATCTTTTATACTCTATTTATTTAGGTACAGAGGCCGAATTTCGAAACAAAATTTTTTCCTCAGTCGGTAACAGAGCATTTTTTTTCGAAATTCGAAATTCGGGCTCTGTAACTCAATAAATCAAGTATCAAAGATTATTCCCTGGAAATTTCAAACCATTTCTTCAATTCAGTTCAGGGAAATCTCACAAAAAAATTGTTTATTTAAATGATCAACTTGTATCCCCTTGAAAAAGTACTTTGAGTGATTTTCAATTACATCTTGAACGCATATTCAAATTTTCATGTTATCTATAAAATAAAATAAAATTTTTAAAAACGAATGATGTATGTTTCGTTTGCTTTTTTAATCTTCCGAAAATTCCGATTGTTTCGTAGTTTCGCTTGAAAATCGAAATTTCCTTTCAATTTGCATTCAATTTCAAAGTGCCAGAAACGTGGATTCAAAAATTTCCTCCACGTGGACACTACGTATCTGTTTCCCCGTTGCGTCCACGTAGCTGCAACGTGGAGGCGACGCGGATGGCTACCTCGCCACCACGTAGATACCACTCAGATTCCACCCTAGATGGCCCCACGCTACCACGTTGATAATTTTCAATATGGTTGGCCTTCCACGTCGCCTCGCCGTTCCCTCCACTTCTGTTCCACGTTGCAGCAACGTTGTGCCCGGCGGACATTTCTCCGGCGCCTCCACGGAGACTCCCCTTTATTTCTCCCTAACGGATACGTGGCCTCAACGTTGCTCAAGTGGAAGATCCACCGTTGTTCTACGTGGCCTCCACGGAGGTGTGCTGTACGGGTGTTTCTGTACGGTTCTAATTTATCTAGCGGATTTGCTTTCGCCTGCAGAACCAAGTGTTGACTCTATTTGTTGCTATTCGCAGTTCTTCTCTTCCCTGTGAGGAAATTGAATCAATTCCTGAGTGGGTTTACGCATACAATGAGGATCGTGTCTATCAGCAAAAGAGTCTACCATTTTCATATGTTTTTAATTGCAAAAACAGATGGCTCTAGTATCTCTCTGCATTAAGCTGTATTGATGGGGTTAATTCCTATCCGCTTCTGTCTCCATATGCACCACTGAAAACTGTTCGTTTGTGTCAGTAAAAACGTATGGATATACCCCCTGGCGGAAAAATGTTTGTTGAATTTCATTCTCGTTTTGGACACGGTTTCAATAAAATTCCACAAAAATCCACACACTTCCATGAACGCCAACGAATTTCAATAAAAGTTATTGAATTTTGTGTATGATTATTGAATTTTACCGAACTTTTGTTGAATTTTGTTAATTTTCAATGAGAAGCTAATGTCCAAAATGTGAATAAAATTCAATAAAATTCAATAAAATTCAATAAAATCAATGAAATTCAATAAAATTCACCGAAATTTTTCCACCTATCATGAGTATTTCGTACCTGTCTCTGTTTGCATATATTTCACGTATATTTGTTTATTTCTGTCTGCAAAATCGGATACGATATTCACCTTCATGTATACGCAGAGCCAAAAGTGTTGCGTTTCTGTTTCTTCCCGTAAAATTGGACCCGCTATTCATCCGCATGTGTACGGAGAATCATGAGTGTCCCGTGTCTGTTTCTGTTGATACATGTTTCATAGCAATTTGTTTGATTCTGTTTGTAAAATCGCACACGTGATTCATCCGCATATGCATGCAGCGTCAAAAGTGTGTCGTATCTATTTCTGTCTGCAAATATTCCACGTACATCTGATTGTTTATGTCTGTATAAACGGACAATTATCATTCGCATGTATAAGCAGTGGCAAGAGCGATCCGCATTAGTCGCTTTCCGTACATCTCTATTGAAAATTTCCCGGTTTGAGGGCGCTGCACATTATCCACAGATACACGCAGTCGAGAATAGATATGGATATTCCAGATACAGTGGTATTACATGGGCAGAAAGGAGTTGGAGAGATTGCTAACGATATATGAAAACTATGGTCCAGTTTTTGATTGGTGATATCACGTTTTCCGTCTATCCTTCAGTGTTTCCACAAACGGATTTCTCTCTTCATTTGATTGGGCTATCTAGTTGATGCAAGGTCGTGATTGGTCAATTCTCTTAGAAAGATGGATCATGTGGAAACGGATGGGTGCCAAAATCATGAAAAACCAAATCAACGAAATCAGTGTTTGAAAAGAGAGAGTGTGACGTATCTCTCTTTTCAACCAACTTTTCGTTGATTTGGTTTTTCGTTAATTTGGCACCCATCCGTGGAAACACTGCTATCCTTCCATGATTATTGGTTCAGAACAAAAACCCGACCAATCATATAATTTTCTTCAAAAGAAAAAAAACGTGATACGGACCATGATTTTGATATTGCGTTGGCAACACGGTGTAAGAAGAATAGGTGATCCAACTGGCCTCATTTTTTTGGTGGTGGGGATGTGACAATTTCTTAGAATTTCATTGATAGTTCACCAGATGGCATATGTGCAGCTTGACAAATTTTAACAACAAAGATAGCGTTTTGTTTCCAACACATAACCTGTTATCAGAGTTGGAAATTAACACTATTATTTATTTATTCATTTGTATTTCTCAAACCCTTAATTCTAACCATGAGTGAGTTATTAATCCTGCATATAACAAGATGCGGGACAGAAATTTTGATGTTTTTCCGATTTTTTTTCAATTGGGTAATTTGGTATGAATATGCAAAGTTTGAGAGTAGCTGTCATAATTACTGGGTTGCTTCCTTCATCACGTAAAGATAGAGCATTAAGGAAGTGCCCGTTGCGTTTGTCGGCCTCTGGTGGCGAAATTGGAACTACCAAAATCACCAAATCCGTTTCAACCAAATTACTCAGTAATTAGGCATCGGATAAAAAAATTCTGGGTATATTCATGCATATAATTATCCAAGGATGCCGGCTCTGGTCTGTTTATCAATAATTATGAATGACATTAAAAAAATACTAAATTCTGAACCAGCCAATCAGAGCGGACTAGTACCATATATTGAAATTTTGTAAATTGCAGCTTCAAGACCGTTTTATGCGTCCATTTCGGACCAGACCCGTCAAGGTATGAAGTTTCTGCGTCGAATAAGCCCAAATACATATTTTTCCATTCGATAAATAAATAAGAATTTGATTGAAACGGTTTGATGCATATATATAGTGAAATTTAGTTCCGATAAAAATCGAGAGTGTCGCTACTGTTGACACACAGATGATGATAGGGTCGTACTAAAAACCATATAGAACCCTGTGCTTAGAAAATTTTCAGAATCAAATCAAATCATAACTAAATGATATTGACGTGTTTTGATGATCTTTATGTTGTAACTGAGAATATTATTGAGATTTCATAAATAATTTTCACTGTTACTTGGATATAATAAACATGAAAAATTTCTCCATTCACTTTTTATGGGATCAGTATAATATGGTAAAAAAATATTTGGAGATATAGTATTGTTGGACATAAAGTTGCATTGAAGTAAAATAATTCATCATTCGAATTGTGATGAGCGAAGTAAAATAATTATTACTCATCGGTAAACTTGGCACTATATGAAGATAATTTACCGCATCGTTCATAATTCGTTGTTGTAGCTATACGTAGCAACCAGCGTTGCCAGTATTCCCTAGAAAAATCTTCAGCATCTGATGATTGGTTATTTCTTGTATAACCGGCCAATCATATTTTCAATTTAGAAAGAAATGACCAATGCCAAAAAATCTGAAGATTTTTCTAGGGAATACTGGCATCACTGGTAGCAACGTGTGCGCTCTCTCTAACCGTGGTACTCGCTGAGTTCGCTGGTTCAAGTCCAGATGCTGAAATAATTTTTTTTTAATCCAAGATTGCCTTGAATGCGTATGATGCAATCGTTTTCAAAAACCATGTGCTATGATTCTATGAAAAAATCGGTTTCTATTTTTTGATATGTAAGATAAAACAACTCAATACCCTCATTTGAATATTTTATACACAGAAAAAAGTATTTCTTTGAATCTAAGAAATTGTTATTTGAAGAGGTCCAAATAGATATTTCTTCAACAAAAATAAATATTCATTTGATCCAAACAAATTTGTTATTTGCAAGAAGGACCGAATAATAAATTTGTTTACACGAACAAAATATTTATTTCTGTCAAAGAAATATCTGTTTGGACATATTCAAATAACAATTTCTTAGATCCAAAGAAATACTTCTTTCTGTGTATTCGCGATAACATATTCAAATCACAGACCTCCACACCCCCTTTTTGTTTTTAAACAATTATGATGCTATGCTTTTATTAATAAAAGAGCGAAATCTTCATCTCATTGAAGTCTTTGATGCCCTTGATGATATATTCGAAGCACAAATCTTCACTATCATCCTTTCATGTGTTTGAACAATTATTTGTAATGATCTTGTGAATAAATCGATAAGAGTTCAGAGAGAATTTTTAAAAAACCATAATGAATTATTCGAATCCCAATTGAATTGTTCATGAACTCTTCCTTAACTGGTGTGCTGTAAGGTTTTTTCCTGCCAAAGGTAAAGTCACACATTCTTCACCAAAAATCGTAATTTCATGCCGCTGATGACATATCCAAAAGCACAAGTCTCTGCAACCACCCTGCCGCAAATGCCAGACAAATCCGGACGAATCCGGCAGTTCCCGGGACAAATACCAGTTCCAGGCAGATTTGGACAGGAACTGCTCGGTATCTGTCCCGGGAACTGCCGGATTCGTCCGGATTTGTCTGGCATTTGCGGCAGGGCACCCTTCCATATATTTTCAAACAATTATTTATCAGGTTTTCGCAAACGAATTGACTTCTATTGTTTTCTGTCTGAGATTGAGCAACAAATCCACACAAATAAATGTTTTGAGAGAACATTAAACTCCAGTACTTGTCTGAGTTCTTTTATGATTTCTTTCAAATGTCTAAAAGAAATCGTTGCAACATTTTTCATAATCTAAAACTAAAAGATATCTCAAGTCACACCTAACAAAGATTATGATTAGAATTAGAATATCCTCTCATTTTGATGCAACTTCTCCTCTAATATCGTCGTTCACATGATAAAACGTAACAAGTCAGGTTTTTGAATAATTATTTTTATGATAACAGATGTTTCTGATCGCGATCTCTCACAAATTTTGTATTAAATTGTTTGTCAGAATCTTAGCTGTCCAGATCAGGGGCGCACTGGCTCAAACATTTTGATGTGGAAAAGATTGGAAGCAGCCCCTGGTACTTAAAAAATAAAGCTTCCTCTTGCGTCATAGTTGATAAAAAAAACAGCATTAGGAAAAACGGCCCAAAATATGGAAATATGACCGGCCCCTGTGGAATTTTCCATAATCCCCACACGGCCAGTCCACCCCTAATCCAAATGGATTTACTTCAAATGATTGTTCAACTGTAAATAATGAAAATTCAGAAAAAAGGAAAAAATTATAGTGTGACTTTTTATGTTTGTCATATGACCAAATAAAAGTGAATATCTTATCTGACCAAGAGGGATTTTTCTACTGATTTCCAGATTATTTTTGTGTGTGTAGATTTCTAAAACATATTTCAATCAGATCTTATCATTATAATTTAGGGAAATCAGGAATTCACGATTCAGAAACCGCATTGAAAATGACGGAATTTTCCTCCTCTTCTGCCTCCTCTTCCACCTCCTCTCCCGCCTCCTGTTCCGGTTCCTCTTCCACCTCCTCTCCCGGCTCCTGTTCCACCTCCTCTTCCAGCTCCTCCTTCACTTCCTCTTCCGCCATCTCGGCCTACCACTTCTCCTGCTCCTCTTCCTCTTTGGCTCCTTCCTCGCCCACCAGCCGCAGGCAAGAATGCCTCGCCAGAGTTGCCAAGTCTAAGGATTTTTCTTCAGATCTGAGGAAAAATATTTGTTTCCAAGATTTTCTAAAGACATCAAGACATTGGATGAAAATCTGAAGATATTTCCAGAATTCCGAGGAAATTTCAAGAATTTTCAAGGATTCATAATTTTTTCCAACCTAACCATTTTAAAATCCATCTGGACCACGTTCTATCAATCTGCTTTTTCACTCAAATGCATTATCAAATCGGCGATTTCATTAGAATCAACCCAGATAGCAATTTAACCTTGTCACAAGCTTGTATGTCCCTTTTCATTGACAAGCATATCGTTAAGCTGTAATTTCATGGGGCGTCGAGCATCAAGCGTCAACATTAGAAAGAAAGAGAGGTCACACAGTTCTTCTCTTCCCTTCTAATGTTGACGCTTGATGCTCGACGCCCCATGAAATTACATCTTTATAATCTCTTTCCAAAATTTTCGCTGCTAAGCTTGTTGAAAACAAGTCAATGACAAATGAGTGACAAGCTTGTCACAAGGTTACATGCTATTTGGGAAGGGATAGATGAGTTTCACGAACCATCGCCTTTGTTACCAATTGGATTAATGAATCAAAGTAGTGGTCTGGTCGATTTTCGCTCTAGAAAACCATCAAATCGTCCCAACTTCCCTTTGTCAATAATATGCAATAATTTATATCAAACTTTGAATGAATAGATTCCGAATCAGTTAAATAAGCCGGCTCTGATATAAAAATACGTTAAGAGAAGTGATTACAATATCAACAAGCTGAAGACAGATTTCTGGTCAAGTATCATAATACTGAATGAGCATAATACCGAATGGTCATAATCCGAATGTACGAGGGTGGATTGATAAGTTTCCGGCCTGACCAAGAAAAACAACGTTTTTAAGAATTTTTTTTTTTATTTCTCAACATAATCTCCTCCAAGGCTGATACATGTCTCATAGCGGTGTTCTAGTCTAGTAATGCCATCTCTATAGACTGATTCGTCAAGCTCCTCAAAATACCCATTTACAGCTTCGATTACTTCTTCATTGTCCGCAAATCTCTTACCGCCAAGCCATTTTTTGAGGTTAGGAAACAGATAATAGTCACTCGGGGCTGGGTCTGGAGAGTAGGGAGGGTGCGGCATTAATTCAAACTTCAGATCGTTGATTTTAGCCATCGCAACGATTGACGTGTGCGCTGGTGCGTTATCGTGATGAAACAAGATTTTTTTCTTCGCCAGATGAGGTCGTTTAATTTTCACTTCGTGGCTCAAACGTTGCAATAAGTCTGCGTAGTATTGACCAGTGATAGTTTTACCCTTTTCAAGGTAATCAATGTATATAATACCTTTTGCATCCCAAAAAACAGTAGCCATAACCTTGTTCGCCGAAAAAATTGGTTTTGCCTCCTTTGGAGTTGGTTCCCCTGGTCCAATCCACTGTTTAGACTGTTATTTGGTTTCAGGAGTGTAGTGGTGGACCCAAGTTTCGTCAACGGTTACGAATCGACGCAAAAATTCGCTTGGATTACGCTTATACAACGCCAAATTGGCGGTAGAAATGTTCTTTCGAATCAATTTTTGGTCGACTGTTAGCAAACGCGGCACCCATCTTGCACAGAGCTTTTCCATATACAAATGTTGGTGCAAAATATTTTGTACACGTTCATATGATATCTTACAGGTCTCAGCTATCTCACGAACTTTTAATCTGCGATCTTTCAGCACTTTTTGATGGATTTTTTCGATCATATCTGGAGTTGTGACCTCAATGGGGCGTCCTGAGCGAGGCTCATCAGAGGTGCTCACACGACCCTTTTTAAACTCGGAAACCCACTGCTTAACGGTTGAATATGATGGGGAGGATGTCCCCAGTGTTGAGTCCATCTCTTCTTTAATTTCCTTCGGCGTTAACCCCTTCAAATAAAAGTATTTGATGACAGCACGATTTTCCAGCTTTTCCATTTTTACGAAAAACACAGAGGCGTCTTGGTCAGCGTGCTCTCAAAACTCAACTAACATGGCGATCGGACTGAAACTATAGCTACAAGCTATCTAAGGATGGTACTATAGAACGCCACCTCAAGGTAGGCCTAGTGGCGCCATCTCTTGGTCAGGCCGGAAACTTATCAATCCACCCTCGTATATGGTCCCGAAGAAAAAAAAATATAAGTTTTAATATAAATCCAATAATTGGCCACTTTCATCGTCAAAAATTAATTGTTCACACTGACTATGCGTTAACAAATGATTTTTTATGATGAAAGTGGCGATTATTGGATTTCTATTGAAATTTATATTTTTTTATTCGGGATTATGGGATTCAGGATTATGATCATTCGGTATTATGTGCATTCGTTATTATGATACTCTACCCAGATTTCTTATTATTTGATTCAGAAACATTGTTATAGTCAATTGGAGTAACGTTGTTAGATCATAACATGACCGTACCCAGGGAGAGGCAGAGGGGGAAGGTGCCCCCCTCTAGAAGTTGATTTTTGCGTTTTATTTGTATCTTCCCCCTCCCTCTTCATTTCGAATAGCATTATCTGCCCTCCCTTATTCCGAATCCTGGGTACGCCCATGGTCCGAATCTAGATTTATTCATATTCGGTCGGAAAAAATTCGATTCTTTGATTATTCAGATCTAAAATACGGTATCCTCATGATCAATATATCACTCAGATAGCGGAAGTTCAAAAAATTAGACTTCATTGAATCATTTCGGAATCACCAAGTGATTCCCTGAAATGTCAGCAGAATAATATTTTGAAATCAATAAGAATTCAATAAGATCTAGTTTTTTAAACTTCCGCTTTCTCGGTCAATATTCCGAAAACTAATCGATTGATTGGATGATTTAATTCAAAAGCGGGAACTAATTGGATTAAAATTTTTTCGGGACATTGATATTCTAATAAGATTTGGCATAAGTGGGATCGTGATCACGATAAAAAAAGAATGTGCCAGAGTATCAAAAGTTCAATTCCCTGAAGAAACTGGATTGGGCTATGTCACTAATTTCTCATAAATCCTTCAAGACAAGCCAATAGGTTCGTTCGTTCTACGTGCCCTGAGTTGCTCCAACTTGTACCAAACCAATCATTTCGTTGTTTAAACTGGAAGTAGCGAATCCAAAATACTTGGAGCGAGTTGGGGTAACTTGGGACATCGGTAAACGAACTCAGCTATTGAGAATTTGTCGAAAAATCTAACTTTCGGGATATATCCTTCGGGGATGAATTTTTTAAGGATATAATCAAGTCGGGACATTAAGGCTTTCCCAGGGAAAATATTAGGAAATTCGGAAAGTTATCAGTCATCAGCAAACGAACAAGAGAACAAATGACACCTTACCGTTGAAATATGAGCTCCGTTCGTTCAAGGGTGTTCTAAGTTGCTCCAACGTGCTCCAGATATTTGTGATTGGCTCTTCTAGTTATAAACATGAATTGATTGGTTTGGTGCAAGTTGGGGCAACTTAGAACACCCTCTAGAACTCTTTACTTTATTTCTCCGCACGCTGCCACCCGACGTTACTGCCCTTTCGCCATCTTACCGGAAGTCCTCGACAAGCCATCACAATGAAAATGAATAATAAGTTTCCATACCGAATACTGTTCGAACATTTATCTGGTGAAAGTACCCCTGATGACCCACGAAGAATTCCCTTTCAAAAAACAAAAATAGAATACGTTAAGAACTCATTTCGAAGGAATGAATTCATAAAGAGCTCTGGAGAAGTTCAATGTTTGGAACATTAACAAGTTCTTTGAGGATACTGAAAGTATTTTTTTAGTACTCTTGAAGAACTTGTTAATGTCCCAAAAATTGAACTCCTCCAGAGCTCTTTATGAATTCATTAGTTCGAAACGGGTTCTTCAAGTATTTCATTCCTGTTTTTGAAAAAAAATTCTTCGTGTGTTATCTGGGACGAAGTGGAATTCAATGAAAAATAAAAAATCAAATGCTGCTCTCCTCTTTAGTTGAAACTTCAAACAGTTTCCTGTGCGGAGGCACCAGTACAAACAATAGACCAAATCAAAAAGGCAATGGGGAATCAATATAATGATCGGAGGTAATGTAATCGCTAAGTTCGTTTAGCGCACCCCAAACCAACCCCAACTTGCTCCAAGTATTTTCGATTCGCTATT
The DNA here is from genome assembly GCA_018340375.1 of Gonatopus flavifemur. Lineage (NCBI taxonomy): Eukaryota > Metazoa > Arthropoda > Insecta > Hymenoptera > Dryinidae > Gonatopus > Gonatopus flavifemur. The sequence goes on from JAFFJZ010000018.1 coordinate 4,981,970, forward strand.
TGCAGTCATAAACACCAATTGATTGGTTTGGTACAAGTTAGAGCCACTTGGGACACGTAGAACGAACGAGCCTAATATCTTATCGGTTTTTAATGCTGTTTTCGCCATTCAAGGGTTTCCATGAGATTCCATGACCAATTTGAGGTTCCATTTATTTGTATCGGTATGATCCCAGACAGCACACAAGAATCCCAAAGGAATTCTGGAAAAAGAACTCTTGAAGAACTGTTTTAGAATACAAAGTTTTCCAAAAGAGTTTCAAAAGAATTCGATCCGTCAGACATTTGCGAGTTCCGTTGGAATTCTCAAAGAAGTCTTACAGAAGTTTAACGAAACTCGCAAATGTCCGACGAATCGAATTCTTTTAGAACTCTTCTGGAACACTTTGTATTCTAAAAGAGTTCTTCAAGAGTTCTTTTTCAGAATTCCTTTGGGATTCTTGTGTGCTGTCTGTGATGGGCAAATTTGATAAACACTGATAAGAACAAAATATCTTATTGGTTTCTATGCGGGTTTTGTCACAGCACCTATTAGAATTTGTTTTCCCGTACGGAAATATTTCGCTGAAATACCCATGAATAATTTCTGGAAAACTCTATATTTCCTCTGAAAAACGCTGAGAATTTCTGAAAATTTGACGAAAAATCTAATATTTTTGGAACATTCTGTATAGACTTTTTCATACGTTTTTCAGAGTTTTGCAGAGTTTTTCAGTTTTTTTTGCAGACGAATAGGAACGAAATTGCACTTTGAAAAGACTCTAACAAAACTCCGAAAAATTTCTAACATTTTTCTGATTATTGAAGTAAAATTTTTTCATTTTCAAACATTTTTTCACATATGATATTTGAATTTGAAATATGAATGTATTCATATGATTTTGAAAATTTTTGACAGTCAGAAATTTCTCAGAGCTCCGTCAGAATTTCATCAGAGTGCAATTTCGTTCCCATTTGTCTGAAATAAAAAATGAACAAATCTGAAAACCTTTGGAAAAAGTCTGAAAAGAGTTTATACAGAATGTTCCAAAAATATTAGATTTTTCATCAAATTTTCAGAAATTCTTAGAGCTTTTCAGAGTGTTTCAGAGATTATCCATGGTTATTTCAGCGAAATATTTTCGTACGGGTTTGTATTTCCACTACTATCTGCAACGAATTAACATTTCTCATTTACATAAAATATAAAATATGAAATTTATACATATTATACGTACATTGAATGTATGGAATCAAGGAATTTCATGAGGGTACATTATTTTTTTCTTCTAATAATGCACAATTTTCTACGACAGTTTTTAATCACCTAGTAAATCTGCATATGCCGTTTTTCAATATTTTCAATCGGCGTACACTGGAAAAAAAGTTTTGGTAATGGTAACAAAAGTTTTTTGTTGTTTGATTTCTCATGACCATACTATATCATTTGGTCAAAGGAACCAGAAGGATAAATCGTTTTGTACCTCAAACTATACTGATTTCGATTGTTTGGTTAAGATCAAGTACATTTCTTGGTTACCCACATCCTTTGAAAAAAACATATTATTTGGTTGTTTTCACAAAACTTATGCGGTTTTGTTCCACGAACAAAATAATTCTGTCACTTCATAATGACTTCATCTTTGTAGTGAAAATATTCTTTTGCATTTCTGGAATGCAAATTCACATGAAAAGTTTCGTGTCGTTAATAAAATAATACATTCCTGCGTGGAAGAATACTTTGATTTATTACAATCATATGAACTCGTGCACTGAGATGCATTGTACATTGAATCTTACAAGGAGATGTCGCAAGAGCCCGGAGCTACTTCTCAATGAAAGTCATGTGTACGTGTACCATAGATATTCGCTTAGTATTTGATGTTCGAGTTTGAAACATGAACACCACTTGATATATGAAAAGAAGGTCCTTCTATCCAAATGATCGGCAGTGACTTGAGTGATAGAGCCTCCGCCTCCAGTCCCGAAGACCTGTGTTCAAGTCTGCTGGTGATGATTTTTTTTTTCAATCTGACCCATGATTTTCTCATCGGGACAAAATATTCTCAGTCTGCAGACGATATGATTTGGTTTCCCAAGCAAAATGTATTCACCTAGAAACCAAAGGTGTGCAACAAAGAAATAATACGGTTTTTAACAAAACGTTTGGTTGATCACATTTCGACAAAATTCTGTTGTTGAAATAACGAAATTCTTTTGTTGAAACAACAAAAGTTTTGTTGTTTTAACGAAACATTTTTTTCGGTGTATCATAAAATTGTTGAAGAATTTTGTAGAACCACAGACTTTTCAGAACATTTGAAAAGATCTTTGTTAAACATTTATAACTTATTTCCCTATGTTATATGAATAATGTCATATCATTCCATTTCGTATTCACATAATTTATAATAAATTTATTTCTACACATACTGTATTCACGGATTTTTCATGAAATGTTTATGAATTGGATCCCATTATGTATATTATATAGGATTGTCTACTTTTTACCCATTACTGCTATTATTAATGATTCACAAATAACAAAGTCAGTTAATAACTCAAACTTCTACTTGAGATCAATGCCATATATAATATATATACAATTTGCATGTATCTTATTAACAAATACGGTTATATTTTCAAATACGCGCCAAAATAAATGCCTAACGTGATATATATATAAACTTTGTTTTCGATAATCAGCTGTAACTTCATAACCATTTCAACTGTGGCACAATTCGGTCGGGGTGTTTTTATTTCCAGCGTTTCATACTTTTTGAAGCGGATAAATAAATGTTTACTGACTTATTGTGGTGCAGTGTGTAATTTTATAAATATAAAAAAATTGTCTTTTCGCGGCGTGTTAAATTTTGTGAAAGTGAGTGTCTAAATAGAAGATCAAAATATGGATCGAGATAAACATCCAAAGGGTTGGAAGAGGCGGCTCTCACTTTCCAAAAAGCATCGTTTGAAAAGAAAAACTAACAAAATTAATATCATTCAAGAAGAATCGTGCGCGAACTCTCAACCTGCAGTCGAACTGTTGCAAGAAGTTGCGGGTTTCGAAGTGCAAACCGTGGGTGATATTTTTACGTGTGACGATACATGTTCAGAACCGTCTGATATCATCAATTATTTGAATATCGAAGCACCAAATTCATCTGAAGTTGATGATAATAGCTTGATTGGAGATGCGGATAAGTCTCAGAATAACGATTATGTTGATGAATTCCTAATCGGGAAAGAAACCGCTGATGCCCAGAATGTCATTCGCGAGTTACATTCAGAATATTGCGGGATTGGAGCTTCATCAAACCAGAATGATGAATGTGAAGATATTCCATCTGAGATTGATGAAGATTCTTCTTGCGATGAAAATGACGTCATGTCAATTCTTGATGAGGATCACCAGACGGATGATGAAAGTGTGTCGGACGATGGTGAAATTTTCAATAATAATACCCTCAACAAGTTTGATCGCGTTGAAAACAGTCCCAACAAGGATAAAAACCAATTCAATTTGATGAATGATGATAATCATATTGACGAATGCAGCAACATCGAAGATGAGGAATTAATCACTGATTCAAATACTGACGTCAGTCGTTTACAACCTACCCTATTAGAAGGTAGAAGTATTGTAGATATGCGTCATTTATTTGAAGAACTCAGAAGACTCAGTGATCATAGTGATGTTTTTGAATGTCGTATGAAAGATTTAATCATCATCAATTCCCGATGTTGTGGTTTGAAAACCAAGTATTTTGTGAAGTGTCAAATGTGCAATTTTGAAGGAAGTTCTTGGAGTGAGCCTGATGAAGAAGAAAGTTTGGATGTCAACAGAAGTGCAGTTGCAGGCAGCATTATATCAGGCATAGGATATTCTCAGCTTCAAGAACTATGTGCAGCGATGGGAATTTCTTGCATGTCTTAAGACAAGTTCCTAAAATGTGATGAGGAATCAATTGAAGCGATCTTACTTACTGCCGAAGAAGAAATGATATTAGCTGGAAAGGAGGAAAAACAATTGGCCATACAGAGAGGAGATTTAATCAATGGTATCCCGCATATTCCAGTTACTGCTGATGGAAGCTGGATGAAGCGTTCGTAGAACTGGTAAGAACTGGTAAATACGATTCGCTTCCCGGATGTGGAATTATCATTGGTTTTCATAGCAAGAAAGTTTTGTATTTCGGCGTGAAGAATAAGTATTGTGCGGTATGTGCAAGAGCTGCAAAGAATGGTGAAGAAGTAAGAGATCATCTGTGCTTTAAAAACTGGGGTCGACATCAAAGTTCCACAAGCATGGAAAGCGCTCTTATTTTAGAGGGATTCAAATCCAGCATTGAAATGCATGGATTGATCTATTCTACCTTGATTGCAGATGGAGACAGCAGCGTTCCAAAAGCATTGCGAGACAGCTGTCCTTACGATGATGTGTATATTAGAAAAATAGACTGCACAAATCATCTTCTCCGTAACGTATCGCAAACAATTGAAGAAATTTCAAAATCTAAGGGGAAGATTGGGAAAAGTAGACGAGAAATCGTAGAAAACAGTATTCGCAAAATGAGGAACGCGATTACGAGAGCTGTGGAATATAGAAAACAAGAAGAAGTAACGCGACCCTTAAAAATTGACAGATTGGGGAAAGATATTTTGAATATTCCTCGCCATGTTTTTGGTGAACACAAAAATTGCGCATCTTATTTTTGCAATGGACAATTAAAAGATGGAGAAAAAAATATGGTTGAAGAATTGACGACTTGTGGCTTATATGAACACATTGAAGAAGTATTCAGACAGTTAGTTCGTCACACTGATAGCTTATTATATCAATATACCAGCAATCTTGTCGAAAGTTGCAATGGTATTATAAGCGAAGTTATTGGAGGCGAACGTATCAATTTTGCTCAGAGAGGTTCATATACTGGCAGATGTGCAATGGCTGTTGTCAAACATAACACGGAAAAACCTCTCACCGTAATAAATGAAGTATTGGACAAAAAACCTCCTCAAACTGTTTCAAAAGTAGAAGCTGCTCGTAAACGAGAAAATGAGCTGAGACAAAGAGTACAAGCCAAAAAGATAGCGAGAAAAGGAAAAACCCTCTTATACTGAAGTAAAATCGGAAAAACTTGCACGAGATAAAGATTATGGACCAAATACACAACGTCCAGACATGGATGCAAGTGAATTTGAGATGCAGAAAAATCTACATTTTTCTAAACTGAAGGAGTGGCAAGATGAGAGACAGGAAATAGAATCTTCAACACGGGATCAAGGAGACAATGAAAGATGGCATCTACTTAGGAGAAAATTGTTAACGGCTTCAAATTTTGGAACCGTTTGTCTAAGAAGAGAAACCACTTCTTGTCAAAATCTTGTGAAGAAAATTCTATATCCACCTTCACTGAAAGTGCCTGCGCTGCAGTATGGTAAGGAAAGTGAAACTTCGGCGAAGCGCGTGTTGGAAAATATTTACGACGTTGAAATTCATCCATGCGGTCTATTCATCGATTCAGAGATACCATACCTCGGTGCTACTCCCGATGGCCTCATCGGTGATGACGGCATTGTTGAAATCAAATGTCCATTTGCTGCACAACACGTGACCCCGCAGGATGCGATAAGTCAAGGTATTGCTCAAATTCATGAAATATTCAAAAAAAATGATCCAGGGTCCTTAAATGAAAAACATGTATATCATTACCAAGTTCAGGGGCAGTTACACATCACTCAACGAGATTATTGTATTCTTGCAGTATGGACTCCTTTAGATATCAAAACGGTAATAGTATTCCGAGATGATAACTTTTGGCAATATCAGATGGCTCCTTTGTTGTGTAAGTTTTATGAACCCTGTCTGCTGCCTGAAATCATTGACAGTAGACGTGATAGAAACATGCCCATTCGTGAGCCACAATACATTTTGGACGCACAAGGAAAAAGATCATTATTGCAAAAAAAATTGAAACGTCTAAATGTATAATTCATATTGGGAAAAGTGTCTCTTAGGAACTTTAAATTTTCATTCCATGTTGGAATGCACTAGCGAGTAGGAGGATACTTCCGGTTGCAGCCACTTTCTTTTACTAAAACTTCAAAAATAAATACTCATTAGCTCATTTTTGAAGTAGATAATAAGGAATCATGTTCAAAGTCCAGGGTGAGAGGGGTCCGCGTATATAGAGAGGGCCAGAATGGAAGCGCATCATTCAAAAATTGAACAAATAAAGGAAAAAATGAGTATGCTGATAGAGTTCCAGTGTTTTATGTGTGTCAGTAGGGGAGGGAGGAGGGCGGAATATGGACTTAGTCTCGGACAATAGATTTTTCTCTTATGCTATTGCACTAAAGGAGAAACTTTTAAAGCAATTGTGAATGATCAAGTTGTTAACGTCCAAGTAAACAGTTGCATGGAAAGCCCTAAAATATAAAATTGCAAAATTCATATAATGGGAAAGGTAAAATGAGAAACACTTTAATTTTCATGTACAAAGACCTTGGATCAAGTTTGTATTGGAATTGAAAATTCATTAATTTGCATTTTAAAGGCAATTCATGTGCAGAATATATTGATTGCTTGGAATTGACTTCCAAGCATGAAAAAAATATGTGACGGTATAGGTCAATAACATCCATATATGTTTCATGGTGACATCCTCATAAAATCTTGAAGACTTTACCACGTAATGCATGCTGTGCAGGATGTTATAGTTTTGATTCTACCGTTGTATTTTTTACATGCAGTTAAAACATCCATCTCAGTACGCCTAATTCATTGAAGTAACACATTCAGACTGACTATAGTCAGTATAGGTTGTGATTACAACCAATACTGATGGCCGCATACAGAGATATTTGTTATCAACGCGAATGTGTCTACTTCAATGTTTTATCGTCTGCTTATGGTTAATTTTATTGCAATTTTCATATATTCTCGCATGCCGTGTTCAATTTATGAATGATCTATATCAGAGACGAACTATTCAGCAGTTATGAAGGAGATCTTGCTCCATGCAATGAACTCTCTGTAATGTAGTCATCTCTTGGTTGATATCACGATCCGCTGAAGTTGATATCATTATATTAACTGCAGTCTATGCAAAAGTCTTTCATTGTCACATATTTGGATTCAAATCCAATATTTGATACAAATATGATGAATAAGTGCAACAATATGTTTGCAATATTATTTGAATCACATTCAATTCCATATGGATAATCTATTGAAAATGAGTACACATAATTCAAGTATGTGACAACGTAATTATATTCGAGCACAAGTGAAAATAATCCTCTTCTTTGTAACATTGGTTCGATTCTACTCTCTTACCAGTCTGTTGAAAAAATTACAGAAGTCAAGGATTGTTATCCCTGATTGAAGAATCCCGTTCATTACGATTAAATGTGCACAATTTCAATTGAAACCGATTAATACCCATAACATTCGAATTGCACGTTCAGGACGAATCAATTGAAATTCATAAGATTTTTTTAACCAGCAATTTCACAAATGTGTTAAATTTTCGAGAACTCATGCTTTTGCTCTTGAATGGTTTCTGTGATTCGATTATACGAATAAACTTCGAATAATATGATTCAAGAATACGACAAAAAAACATTGAAATACTATAGCAATGGCACAAGTACACACTGAAATTGAAAAATTCCCAACTTTAATATTACTATCATTTCCAGATAGTACAAGAGTTCTAAAAGAGTCCTGTGCGACTAAATGGTGTTCATTACAAGCTGTTTCAGGACTCTTCTGCTACCTGGGTTATTACAAGGAAAAGGATTATTGATGCCGCATCGATTGTTATCGTCTCCAATTGATGTGCTGCGTCACATTTGTTGCTCAAAACTGTTAAACTTCAGAGTTCAGGAACGGTTTATACAATTCTTTCCTCATTTCTTTTCAATGTGAAACATTATATGTATATACTTTGGAGGGAATATTTTTGTATTATAATGTAATACATTCTGTCATGTTATTTTACCACAGTACAGCTGTGTACTAGTAAGAATATTAGGATCTGCTTGTCTTCCATTCACACTTGAGGGGGGTTAGGATGGCCGGAACATATTTCTGCAAGTAAATGCTCATGTAGAAGTTGCACTTCATCATTGTAAAGAACAAAGTCAATGAAATCACTAAAGTATAAAAACAACCGTCCTGATTCTTGGAGGACAAGGGGGAAAGAAGTTAGTTCACTCTTTCAGGTATTTATCGGAACGGAACGTTGTAACGAACTGTGAATCACACGTTGAAGAGGGACAGAAACGTGCATAAAGCGTACACAGGAGAGATTCGCAGCGTTCAAAAAGGAGGAGAAGAATTTAACGGATCACTTTTATGAAATTATCCAACTTCGTTCCAAAGTTTAGCACGGATATTGTCGAATTAAGATTGTACAAACGGATGTACTGAAGAAAGTGAGTAAGAAGTAAATTTTTATATAAAGTAAGTACTTTATCACAATAACGGTTTGCTTGTGTTCCTAATTTTCCCGAGAGCTTTGAAGAAACCAGTGATTGAATTTGAGAATTGATGGACAGGAATTTTTTGTCATATTTTGAAGCATTAATAAATGTACACTGAGAACAAATCAAAAAATTTCTTATGTACTGGAGCATACGAATCCGTACAGCCCAAACACCTCTACAAGATATCTCAAAATATCCTGTAAGTAAGAGTTCTTTAACATATCGTTTAGAGCACTGTAAGATAAATTTGAAACTCTTTTCCCTAAAAGAACACTCATGCTGTGTGTAAATTTATGCTCTCATATGAAAATCAAGGTTTCTTGAGTATACAGGACATGCAAAATGCGTACCTGAAAAATTTTGATCATTATTTATTTTCTACATTTATCGATATGTCATAGACAATGATTGTTTCATAGTTTTTTTTTCAGGGTGAACAGCAATTGACCGTAAAAGTCTGATGAGGGATGATGGCATTGGGACCCACCCAGCACATAATATCCCAAGTAGCACCAGAATATACTATGAACGTTCTTCGAATATTCGAAATATATTCTATGCACATTCCAATGAGACCGTTTCATAGATACTATGCATATTCATCAAACGTATGTAATCGAATATACGATGGTACGTCAATCGAACCTCGATTGAATGAATATCGTACATTGCGAATGTACCACGTACGTTCTAAGTATATTTAAAATTGTCTTATTCGAATATTCTATGAACGTTCATTGTATGTTCTTCGTATCTCATTCGTGCATTGTACGAACGCTTCTATCTCGTATATACTTTGAACTTCTGTTGCTGCTTGGGATTACAGCAATATTGAAATATTGCAGTAATATTGCAGCTATATTCCCGCGATATTTGTACTGACTGAGGCAATTTATCAAACAACTGTGCAGATGCGAAATATAAAACTTGGATCAACAATTTGTACTTAGTGTGAAAATAAATTACATTTCATACGCGAAATAGCGTTTTCATTATTAGAGAAAAGTTGGTATCAATTCTTCCATACAATTATAGGAACCCTAAGACAACAGGAACGTTCAAAAAACGTTCGTTAAACCTAAAATGAAGATATGGCAATTCAGAAGTTTTTTTAACGTTCATTGAACGTAAATTTATCTGAAACCCTGGTGGGCGAATAGACATTCCATGGACATCCAAATTTTGTCCAAAACGTGTCCCCAATGTCATATAAATGTCCAAAACGTGTCCTCAATGTCATATATATGTCCAAAACGTGACCAAGTTGTCTAAAACTCATTTGAGATATTCGAAATGTGTCCAAAATTTATCCGAAATGTCCATAATGGACATTTCCAAACGGTCTTTGGACAAATTTTGTCCCATATACTTGAGGATTTGTCTGAGAGTCACAAAGCATGGACAAAAGTAACGTCCACATCATATCCAAAACATGTCCAAGTGGACAGTTCCTTTATGTATCCACACGGAAAAAATTTTATGGTTGTTTCAACCAACCGTACGGCTGTATTTGGTTCACCCCAAACTTATGGCTGTCTCAACCAGAAATTTGGTTCATGTTATCAACTATCTATTTGTCACAATCAAAGTTCTGGTTGAGACAGCCATAAGTTTGGGGTGAGCCAAATACAGCCATACGGTTGGTTCAAACAACCATACAATTTTTTCCGTGTACCTTTTGTCCGAAATGCCCATCAGGGAACCAATGTAAAATTGATATACTTGACTCTTGTTACCTTGGGGAAATGATCCCTTCAGGATATAAACGATGGTCTTGGAAAATGATGCTTCGGATATGTCATTAGAGGCATGAAATAATAATTTTTGATTAAGACTTCGTTCCCTAATCTCTCACAGAGAAGAAACACTGGTAGATTCCTTTCAAAATGACAAGAAATCATCCCTTCAGAATGTGACGGATGATCTTGGAGAATTGTACTTCGGAACTGTCATCAGGGGCCTAAAAAATGATTATTGGTGAAGATTTCGTTTTTTAATCTTTTATACGAAAAAATACACCCCGATTTATCTAAAAATTACAGGACATGATTCCTCAAAAATATGAAGGGGTGGTTGTGGAGTTTTGGATTTGTGCTTCGAATCGCCAGGAGCATCAAATAATAAATCCTGATGAAGATTTCATTTCTTAATTTCCCATAGAAAAGAATACGGATCGATTCAGATCCGTTTGAAGGTACCGGCGGAAGGGGCAGTTGCCGGGGCCCTCGGCTTTCATGGGGGGCCTCATCAAGCGGTGAAGTTTTTGATCTCTATATCCTGAGTGGAACAATTCTCAAAATTATGTATAAGTGTTATATAAATTATATTGAAATATATATAAATTGTCTTTTGAATGTGTGATGTGATAAGGGACATCAAACACTGGAGTTGGGTGGAGATTTTGTTCTTTACTCTGCCATTGAAGAGATTAAGGTTGATTTGTTCATAAAATCATATATCAATTACACTGAGAGAATACACTTTACCCTTAGGAAAGTTTTCCTCGTTCTGACCGAATTTCTTCACTTTTTTCCCCATTTTTGCCACACACCATGGAAAGGAATGAGAGAATTTAGCGATTTCATGGAATTGCCGGAGAAAACTTTCTATGGGTTTCAATGTGATTTCTGACGACGTAAATTCCCAATGCTGTATCGGAAATGTACGACAGAACTCTATCGGCTCTTATTGTATTCCATACGATTCAGGTATGTGGGTTTATCGTTGAATTCATACACAAGAAGTACCAGTTATTTACAAAAAACGCAGTTCCATTTTTCCAAATAAATAATCTTATTCTTATAGTAATTTCTCAATAAAACCACATACATTTTTTTAAAATTATATACCATACGATTGGAACCCAGACAGCACACCCCCAATTCTAAATAAATTCTGGAAAAAGCATTCTTCAAGAATCCTTTTAGAATACGAAGAGTTCCTAAAGAGTTTCAAGAAGAATTCGATTCGTGAGACATTTGCGAGTTCTCTGAAAATTCTATAGGACTTCTTCAAGAATTTTAACGGGACTCGCAAATGTCTGACGAATCGAATTCTTTTTGAAACTCTTTAAGAACTCTTTGTATTCTAAAAGAATTCTTGACGGATGCTTTTTCCAGAATTCATTCGGGGTTCTTGCGTGCTATCTGAGAACTGATAGGGTTTCATTGTAAATTCACGGTACTATATAAGAATCCGCATTGGAACCGATTGGATAACGTTATCGTTTCTTATGGAAAATTTTTAGCAAGGCGTAAAAAATACTACATATTTCTCTTTTTTTTCTATTAACTTTTACTATTAACGATGAATTTTTACTATTAACGACTAACGATAGTGAGAATACCAGACTCTACCAACTTTCATCATTGCGTATGGTGGGAATCATCAGCAATTGGGAACGGTGATAGTCGGAAAAAAGTCTCTGGCTTACGAAGAAAAATAGTATCGGATAGGAGGAAATGTCTCTCAGTAGATAAATATGAAGGGGATAGCTGTGGGGGATAATTTGAAGGATATATGACATTAGGGATATCGGATATCTAATTGATATAAAAATGTCGTTTCTTGATTTCTGATAGAAAAAACGCAGGGTCCGATTTTTTGCAAGATCATGGATAATTGTTCAAAACCATAGTGAAAATGAAATCCGCGAACAACATTCAAATCTTGAAAACAATGAGATGGAATTCATACTGAGATGAGGTTTGGAAGTTATTGATATCAGTATGCGTGAGGTGGAAAATGAGACATCGAAATGCTGCCAAATAGACTAATCGATTCAGAATCTTCTTGAATGAAAAATCAATATCACTTGAGAGGAACGTTTTTTAGATAGCGCACTTCGAAATTCTACCAAGTACTGGGGCAAATTTATGGAAAAATTCCAAAAATTGGTCTCCGTAGGATATAGACCAATCGATCCAGAATCTTCTGAAATGAAAAATGAGATGCACTTTAGAGAAACGTTTTTTGAAAAGTGCACTTGCAAATTTTACCAAGTGGTAAAGCAAATTGATGAAAAAATTCCAAAAATTGGTCTCCGTAGGATATAGACCAATCGATTCAGAATTTTCTGAAATGAAAAATGAATAGCACTTGAGAGGGACGTTTTTTACAAACTGACGCAAATTTCATCAAATGCGAGAGCAAATTGAAGAAGTTTGTCTGCGCCGACTTGTGCTTCGCTTACCCTGGCGAAAAAGTTTTACATAATTTCTCATATGTTTCAGTATTTTTTCATATTTCTTATAATTTCTCATAAATTTTCATAATTTCTCAAGGAATTGGAACATTTAGTATGAGAAATGTTTCCTCATGATAAGTCATAATTTCTCATAAATGAAATCATATTATTTCATATATTTTCATAATTTCTCCCAAAATTACATAAAATTTTTCATAAATATAATGACTATATAAATATGATGACTATGAGATATGGTTTTTCATAAAAAGTCATAATTTTTCATAAAAACTCATAATTTCTGACCAAAAAAGTTACAATTATTCATAAATAAAAGTATATCATCATATAATTTTCCAATTTCTCAGAAAAATTGCATATATGTCTTAATTTCTTAAAAACATAGAAGCCTGCCGAAGTAACTGATCCAAGTGATCCGGATCACTTGGATCAGCTACTTCGGAAGGTTCCATAGCGTCTTCATCGGAAAAATCAATGATAAATCTTATGTGACTTTATTAACATATGTTTTGGAGAGATTAAAAAACATTTGGAAATTTTAGATGGGGGATTGTTTTGTTTATAACAGCACCTCTTTTTCTGAGAAATGGTGAGATTTTATTTAAAATTCATGAGAATTTATGAAAAATTATAAGAAATTATCAAATAGTATGAGGATTATGAAAAAGTATGAGAAATTATGAGAAAGGTATGAAAAATTATGAGAAAAGCATTTATCATAAGAGTCTTCAAACTCCTTCAGAAATTATGGAATCTGATGCAAAAATTATGAGAAAATATGAAAATTCTATGAGAAAATTATGGAAAATTATGAGAACATTATATCTCATGATGATGTTCCAAATCCTTGAGGAATTATGAGATTTTATGAGGAGATTATAAAAAAAAATGATGAAAAAATATGAAAAATTATGAGAAATTCTTTCGCTAGGGTAGCTATTATGATGATGAAGGTAATTTATTTCATTCATTTCATTTCGTTTTTCAATTTCTCATGCCTAAAATTATCATCATCAATAAATTGCATGAAAAAAAAATCCGTCTCATGATCAGATTTGAAACCCCGAAACACGGTGTGCTGTCTGCCGATATAACCGTTCAGCCATACCGTCTTCATTCAGCTATGGATCTTTTCAAGTCACTAATCATCTCAAATAGCTGCAAATATGTATACTTGTGAATATTGTAGTGATAGGTGGGAATGAATGTTATCTCAATAACTTATCATCACCTTTAATTGTCTTTAATTGTTCCATTGTTATGAAATAGAGTTTCCACAACTTTGATTTCAATTAACACCGGAATTATCATTAACATCGATTGTCCTGTATAATTCATCTGGCAATCACAACATTCTGTTAATGAATCATCGCATTTGATTTTTTTCTCAACTTTCTCACGAATTGCATGACTCTAAACTTTATTTGAAATCAGTGGAAAATTTTTTAGGTGCCCCGAATAAAACCCTCATTCGATGAGCCAATGGACGATCCTATTTTTTCAGTTTATAATTCCACCGACAGGTAGCGCCACTATACCGATACCCTAGTTCCAATTTATTCCGCAAGAGTCCGCTACGGTCAAATCAGACTTTCGCTTTGACCAGAGCACTCCCTTAAATCCAGGAGTAATCGCGCAGCTGCCATATACTGTTTTGAGGTTATTTGTGTTCCTTGGAGGCTGCCATTATTGTTTACATCATATGTCATGTCAACAGCGCTGCTAGTGGTCAAATTCGTAAATACTACAAAATGATCACAAACGTCACGCCCCCGTTGGATCACCTATTCTTCTTACACCGTGGTTGGCAATCTCTCCAATTCATATCTGACATGGGTAATGCAGATACATTTCGTTATGACCGTCTCTGGCCTTGCCGATGACAACATTCGGCTAACAGTGCATGCATATTGCGAAGAGGAATGATCACTACAAGCCACGGAAATTCCAGACAGAATTCAGTCATACCCCTTTTCCTGATTCGTACCGTCCCTGGCGAAAAAGTTTTACATAATTTCTCATGTGTTTCAGAATTTTTCCATATTTCTTATAATTTCTCGTATATTTTCATAAATGTCATAAATTTTCATAATTTCTCAAGGAATTGGAACATTTAGTATGAGAAATGTTTTCGCATAATAAGTCATAATTTCTCATAAATAAAATCATATTATTTCATATATTTTCATAATTTCTCATAAAATTGCATAAAATTTTTCATAAATATAATGATGACTATGAGATATGGTTTTTCATAGAAAGTCATCATTTTTCATAAACACTCATAATTCCTGACCAAAAAACTTACAATTATTCATACATAAAAGTGTATCATCATATAATTTTCTAATTTCTCAAGAAAATTGCATACATGTCCTAATTTCTTAAAAATTTCATACAGTTTCTTCTCGCATCCGTGAAGACGAGAAGGATAATATGAAATATCAACACATATGAAAACATAGAAGCCTGCAGAAGTGACTGATCCAAGTGATCCGGATCAATTTTCAAGCTTTTTGATTGGTTGAAAAGTGATCCGGATCACTTGCATTAACTACTTCGGGAGGTTCCATAGCGTTTTATAAAAAAAAAAAATGATGAATCTTATGTGACTTTATGAATATGTTTTGGAAAGATTGTAAAAAATTTGGAAATTTCAGAAGGGAATTGTTTTTTTTTTATAACACTACCTCTTTTTTTGAAAAATGGTGAGATTTTATTCAAAATTTATGAGAATTCATGAAAAATTATGAGAAATTATCGTATAGTATGAGGATTATGAAAAAGTATGAAAAATTATGAGGAAAGCATTTCTTATAAGAGTGTTCAAACTCCTTCAGGAATTATGGAATTTTATACATAAATTATGAGAAAATTATGGAAAATTATGAGAATATTATATCTTATAATGATGTTCCAAATCCTTGAGAAATTATGGGATTTTATGAGAAAATGATGAAAAAATATGAGAAATTCTGAGAAATTTTTTCGCCAGGGGTTACACTCGGCTCACAGAATTTCGAATACCAATAGCCTAAGAGCTGTATACAGGGTGTCCCATTTTAATTTTTATATCGGAATAACTCAAAAACAAGGAGTTTTGGAGGAAAATGTTTCGAACAAAAGTTGTGAGATTCCGAGGGTGACATCTGATGGTTACCTTGACTTTGGCCTCGGATCTCAACTTCAAGGTCATTCAGAGGTCAACTTTTGTTTCTTAAATAAAATTCCCTATTTCTGACTGCAGATCCAGATTTGACGTTGAAAAACAGTGATCTAACATTCCACGCTCCGACTCGAAGAATGTTGTTTCTTTTCCCTATCCTATTCTTCGGTTTCCGTTCTTTGCTGATGAAGCTTCCTCGAGCAGCCTCCACCCAGAGATCCGAACGGGAGACTAGTTTACCTCCGGAATATTTTACCCGAGAGAGCGCCATCATGTATTTATTAATTTGTTCGTTTGTTTTTGTTACATAATATTCCAGGTTAGGAAAAGGTTTCATTTCCTCGAGAAGTATTGAAACATGTCAAGGAAGGTAGTTTCCTCTTGCTTTCCTTCCGTTTTCCGCCTCTTTGCCTTGCGGATGGCAAAATTTGGCTAACAGTGAATTTATATTGCCAATAGGGACGATCACTTCAACCAACGGAAATTTCAGACAGAACTATGCTGCGCTCTTTATTCTGATACGCACCGGCACATCCGGCTCACGGAATCCCAGATAGGAACGGTTTGATGGCGTTATCCAATACTCACGGACAGACGAAGTCGAATATTGATATGGATACACTCCCTTCCAATTGAATCTTGGTATTGCGAACGTAAACGGTTGGGCAGAAGTGCTGGTATATTACGAACAGCCAACGGTCACCTTAAACCACGAAAATTCCAAATAAACTCGGGTGCATTGCTAATTCTTACACTCACCGTTACACTTGGCTCACGTAATTGCGGATAGATACGTTTTGGAGCGTGATACACCATTGACGGATACACGCAGTCAAATACTGATATGGATATTTCGGATACAGTTAGGTGACCTGAGGAATACGGATATACTCCATTAGGAGCGGCTCTTAGCATTGCGAATCGCAACAATCAGTCAATTGTGCCTGTACCCCTGGTAAAAAAATCTCTCTGAATCTCTCTGAAAATTTCACGTTTCAGAGAGGTTTAGGAAGAATCAGAGAAATTCAGAACTAGTGGATTGAGAGAACTTGTGCTTTGAATTTTTCAGAAGGATTCAGGAAAATTCAGAGGAACTCAGAGAGATGCAGGGAAATTCTGGGGAATTCAGAGAGGAACAAATTCAGTAAAATTCTTGGTCCTGCATTTCAGAGACGTTCAAGGAGTGTCAGACGCTTCCAGTGATAGGTGAATTCAGAAAGATTGTGCGTAGAACTTTTTAGAAATATTCAGAGGAATTTAGGAAGATTCAGAGTAATTCAGAGAGATTCAGAGGAATTCAGAGAAATTCAGAGAAGAATTGATCCAGCTAAATTTTTGGTTCAGGATTCCAGAGGTATTCAGGGCATGTCAGACTCACAGAGACAGGTGAATTAGTGAAAATATCTGCGTAGGGCTGTTCAGGAATATTCAGAAGAATTTGGATGCGGGGGAAGTCTGGGAAATTCAGAGAGGAATAAATTCAGTAAAATCTTGGTCCTGCATTTCAGAGGTTTTCTGGAAGTTTTAGAGACTTCCAGAGACAGATACATTAAGAAAAACTGTGCGTGGAACACGTTAGAAATATTCAGAGGAATTTAGAAAGATTCAGAGTAATTCAGAGAAATTCAGAGAGAAAGTAATTCAGCTGAATTTTTGGTTCAGGATTTCACAGGTATTCAGGGAGTGTCAAAGACTCACAGAGACAGGTGAATTAGGAAAAACTGTGCGTGGGATTTTTCAGAAACATTCAGAAAGATTCAAAGGAATTTAGAGAGATCCGGAGGGGCTTGGGAAATTAAGAGAGGAATGAATTCAGTACAACTCTTGGTCCTGCATTTCAGAGGCTTTCTGGAAGTTTCAGAGACTTCCAGAGGAAGATAAATTCAGAAAAATTGTGCATGGAATTTGTTAGAAATATTCAGAGGGATTCAGAAAGATTCAGAGTAATCCAGAGAGATTAAGAGAAATTCAGAGGAATCCAGAGGAAGCTTTGAAATCTGAATACATTAGATTCCGGGAGATTTAGAGAAATTTAGAGATATTCAGGTAAATTCAGAGGGAGCTTTGAAATTTAAATATATAAAATTCTGAGGGATTCAGTGATATGTCGAGAGATTCAGAGAAAGTTGAAGAATTCAGAACGTATCACTATCGAAAAAGTTTTGTACTTCCTCTGAATTAATCTGGAATTACTCTGAATCTCTCTGAAATTTTTCCCAAAATATAGAGAGATCCAGAGAGATTTCAGAGAGATTCAGAGAGATTTTTTTTACCAGGAACATTGGGCGTGAAAACGGTCACCTCACACCATAGGAATTGCAGACAGAATTCTGGTGTATTGTCCCAAGTAACACAAGAACTTCTCAAACATGCTATGATAATACAGTGAATGTGACCAGAATGTGCAAATGAGACTATTTTGGACGAATTCGTCAAGATATTCTATGGAGGTGCGTAGCACGTAATTATTCGAAACAGTCTCATTTGGAAGTTCTGAGCGTGTTCGTAGGATTTCCCAAACACGTTCTTAAGATTTTTAACCTCCTGTGTTGCTTGGGGTAAATTCAGATACACTCTATTAAATTCGGCTTGAGAGATTGCAAACAGAAACAATTCTGATCTCATGTATGGTATTTGCGGAAAGAGACAGGTACACATCATCATGTCAATTCCAGAAAAGAACAAGTTCCACTGTAAATGCGAATACGCTCTGTTAACATCGATTCTTTGAATTGCAGGCGAAAACAGGCGACCTATGCATCCTGTATATTATGGGTAGAGGCAACTGTGTTGGAGTGCTGTAGTTCCAGACAGGCTCTCATTTTTTGATGAATTCGTATTCATACCGTTGAACTCAAGTTTTGCAATTCCGAATCCAAGCCGTCAAATGTTGTTGCGAAAACAATCCGGATACAAACTATAAGTCTATCTACCCGATATTCCTGATATATGCAGTCATGCCATTAAAAATCCCACAAATACAGATAGAACCCCTATCCGTAATTCTCAAGTGCAGATAGAGCTTACACAATTCCATTACATGCAGTTACAAATCCTATCGATTTTCTGTTAGTTTTCAACGGACTTTTCACTAGGGTTTGTACGTAGGTATCTCTAAGTACTTCTCTTTAGGTAATTGGAACAAATTTACTATTTGACCCTATATACTCCGTTGATACACATTTTTTGGAAAGTCATGAAAATTGTTTTGAAATTTATAGAAAATTTGTGGGCTCCTAAATAATCTTGGGATTTACAAATCCGTAAGTTTTTTTACCAAACTTTTCTTTTTGGAAATTCGTAAATATTTCTACAGTCTAGGAAGAGAGATTCGGACGAACATTTGTATCATCTCCAAAAAACCAACCAAAAGATATTCAATGCGCCACTGAAGACTACTACCTCAAACAGTATACTTAAGTATGATATTCCCTGAATTGTTTTCAAGATTTTCAATACGTGTAATTATTATAAAAAACAATTTTCCAATAATGTTATTTCTCATAGCAGCAAACTTCCACCTGAGGTTTATTGTTATTAGTGTATGTAAGTGATGGAAAAAATCTTTGAAAGAAAATTTTATTGAAACGTTATCTGTGTTACTTGACAGGAAAGCTTGACAACTTTCGACATTTTCGATCGTGTGATGGAAGAAAAAATGAAAATGTTTTGATCATGTTGTTCTATTGTACGGATAGATACATATATCGACTCTTGCCGCGCTTTCTTGTCTAAAATTTCTTTAGCACTATTTCGATACAATTAAATATTACTTCCAAGTCATACATATCAAATCAGCGATCTCTCTCCATGTACGCGCGAGATCTTCCAAAATCTTCTTCAGGTATCAACGGTATATACCTTGTCCTCAGATCTTTTTTTCGCTCATAGACGTAAGGAAACATCATTTTTCCTGTCGATAAAAATTTTTGGGGTCTCACCGATGAGATCGAGGTGGTGGTTCGGGGGATCTTCTGTATATGAGACGATAATGTAGTTTCTTGAGATAGTTCATTCGCATTGGAAGATGGCGAGACTGTGACGTTATCAGAACTATAAAAGTCGATCAAAGGTATATATTTGTTTTCACTAACATCTTTCACTTTTTTGTCTTCTGCTTTTGAAGAATCCAGAGCTAAATCATCAATATGTTTTGTTTTATCATTAGAGATGGTAATGGGTATCCATTCGTTCATCTTCTTGCTCTGTGTCAGGGTCGGGGCTATCGTCGTTGTGGTGGTCGTTGTGGTCGTGGCGATCGTCATTGAAACGGCGATAGGATCGTTACTCGAAATCCATTTTGAATTTTCAGAAAAAATATTCAGAGATCGTGAAACAGAATTGGAATCCCTTCCGGATCCTGAATTGACTGGAATCCATTCGTCGGTTATATTCGATGAACTTTCCGTTGACTTTTTCGTTTTGAAATCGTCGAGGTTGTCGTTATTGTGAGATTGGATTTTGGGAGGTTCCTCTTCGAATTTGTACTCCCTGACCTTGGTGAAAATTTCTCTAGATTCATCAACCCCTCCTTGAATCAAACCTAAGGGAGGGAAATATTTTGTTTCCTCGAATCTATCGCCACCGACGAAGCTGGGAGTATATTGCGAGATGAGAGGAAGTAACGTTTGTTTAGCGTATCGTTCTGCTTGCGCTAAAATACTGGCTAATCTTTCCGGCAGAAATTGTACGGTGAAAGATTTGGGGGCAGTGGAGGGTTCTTGGATTTCTTGCTTCGAAAGAATTCTCGAGATATTGTTACTTTCGTGCTTTATATCGTTTTGACGAGTCGTTCTTGGCCTTAGAATAGGTTCGGTGATTTCGGGTAATCTCAAAGATCTACCGGTTTCTTTCTTCAATTGGAGAACGGGTTCTTGAATTTCTTTCTGAAGTTCTGTCGTCGTTATTTTCGTAGACACATCGATGGCAGGAGAAGTGCGTGGAATAAAATTAAATCCTGAAAATCCTCGGCCTATTTCAATTTCGGAATTTTCAAGAGAATTCGAGTCCGCGTTATTCGACAAATCGATGAAGGACCAAGGATTGTTGCTGGAAGAATTAGTGCGTCGCGTCTCGGTTCCATCAACGGTCAGTTGCTCTTGTTTCTTCGATTCCGTATGTTCGGAGATCTGGATATTCTGTTCCTTGGTGAATGGTCCTAGATTTTTTTCGAATGGCTTTTTCTCGTTAGAAAACACCCCTACGGTGTAACCGTCTTTGGTTCTGGTCTCATAATTTTGATCCTTTGTGAATGGACCGATATTCACGGATCCTGAGGCTTTAGGTTCTGTAGATTGTATCATAAGTTCTTCCAAAACAGTTTGATTTCCTGGAAACGTCACGTTGTTTGGTTCTGAAGGAATATTACATTCTCCTGGATATAATGGCAGATAAATAAGACGATTCGATTCGAGAATCAATCCCTTCTTGCATACGGAAAAAGTTTTTCCAAAACTATCAACTATGGCCACTTTGTCGATACTCCATGATACTAAACCAGATGATATCCAACCGCTGTAAGCAGTATATTTGATCTGAAAAATATTAGAAAATAAGATGGATATCTTGTTCGGGGAATTGTTTGGGTTAATTTGTCCTTACTTCGATGGATTCAAGACTGGTTATCGCTGGATGAGGAACGACGATCTTTTGTAATACCACTGCTACTAGAAGTTCTTCGTCTTTTTTTGTCATCGCGAATGTTTCGTTGAAAGTTTCGCCGATGAGAGTGACCTAATACGTTACAACGAGATATAAAAACTGAATATATCAATTTACAAATCAGGCGAATTATTACAAATGAATTAATTTACCTCGAGTTTGCCGTAACTTTTAGTCGGTCTCTCGCTGCGACTGTTGTAAACTTTCACTTGATATTGATGAGCGCAAAACGGTTCTTCATCTCTAGTTATGAGGTATAGTTGACCTCTGGCCGGGGACTCGTCACTGTAATAGCCCATGTCACCGCACGGTCGATCCATCCCATTTACACCACAGGGAAAGCAATCACCTCGAACCAGGCCATCGTAACCATAGTCACAAGGGAATGCTGGGAATCGACATTTAGGACTTACTGAATCGGTGAAGAGTTTATAAGCTCGTCGATGGTTGCATAAAGATCTCCCTTCCACGGTGCTGGCTGTAAGATTGAATAAAACGGAAAATATATGATATTTTATGTATCTCGAAACTCATTTCTTTGGAGTTTCTTCGTTCTTGACTCCATTACCGAATTCATTTTTCAAAAATTGGTAGGAAAACAACGTTGCAAGGTCAGGTTGATTTTCGATGAAAGGGTCCTTTTACCATAGTGAACAACGTTGTTTTCAACCAATGCTCCACCGAGTTTTTAGGTGGGAAATTGGTGGTTGTGCTGTACGGGTTTGAATCCGATAATGTCCTGATAAAATATCAGGCGAAAAATTGTTGTCAGACTTTGAAAGGTTTTTGTCCCATGAGACCTGATGAAAAAACTGCCAAACTTTCTATCCAGATCAAAGTTTTCTTCTCAGGTTTTGATACACTGGGAAACAAGTATTCCAAATTTATTTCAATCAAATAAGGTTTGCTAACTATTAACAAATCTTATTTGACCCAAATGATGGTTTGTTTACAATTGATGAGCCTTCTTTGTCTCAAACAAACTCTTCTCTCCGTGTAGGTATTCAATTCGATGAACCTCTACAAAACTGGATAGAAAATTTCCCAAGCAGCAACAGAAGTTCAAAGTATATACGAAATAGAAACGTTCATAGAATGTACGAATGAGATACGAAGAACATATAATCAACGTCCATAGAATATTCGAATGAGACTGTTTTAAATATACTTATAACGTACATAGTACATCCGAAATGTACGTTATTCATTCAATCGATGTTCGTTTGACGTACCGTCGTATATTCGATTACATACGTTTGATGAATATGCATAGCATCTATGAAACGGTCTCTTTGGAATGCGCATAGAACATATTCCGAATATTCGAAGAACGTTCATAGTGTATTCTGGTGCTACTCGGGCTGTCGTTTTTCAACTAAATTTTCTAGGACAAAAAAAGTTTGAAACCTAATAACACTTTCGTTGCCTAAGGAGAGATCGGCAGTGATGATTTGGGATTAATTGCTCATTATCTCTAGAATCAGATTATTGATTTTCCGCAAGTTTCCATCGGAACTTCCGAAAATGGACGATATTGATTTCAATCGAAATTCTGATTCCAATGATAATGATAATAAATTCTGGAACCATGACTGAAAAAAAATCATTATTGCCGATCTCTGGTTTTAAGCACAGCGTCCACTCCGATCAGTTTCTATCTGATATTATAAACAGGGATGTCTGAAACATTGACCAAGAATTTTTTCCTCCAACTGAATCGTCTGCGTTTGAAACAAGCAAAGATTTTTAGACTAAATTCATTCATTTATGATGAAGTGCGCGCTCTACAATTCTTCAACCGGTAGCTTCTACAATTGTGCAACCAGGTTTTCAAATTTTTGAGACTCCAAACTTTTTCGAGAGAAACTACGTGTTGTTACGTAGTTGATCCCGAAAGAATTGGTGAAAGCTCAGCCGCTCGTATCCCCTTGAATGAGACCCGGGTTTATAGCCCACCCCAGCCAACCTCTTCCCCTCAATCCAAATCTGAATGCGGCCCCAAGTTAGTATATTATGTTACTGAAGTTTGAATCGTTTATTGAAACGAATAAGTGCTTGACCAACACAATATTCAGCTGTTAGAGACAAAAATTTTGCAGTCCATTCTTTAAACGATTTTTTCAGTTCCAAAAGTTGATCCGACGTGGAAGATAACGATGTTTTATCAGATTTAGTGAGTTTGAAATTTCAGTTCGTTTCCATAAACGATTCAAACTTCAAGAACATAGTATAATGTTACTGAAGTTTGAATCGTTTATTGAAACGAATAAGTGCTTGAACAACACAATATTCAGCTGTTAGAGACAAAAATTTTGCAGTCCATTCTTTAAACGATTTTTTCAGTTCCAAAAGTTGATCCGACGTGGAAGATAACGATGTTTTATCAGATTTAGTGAGTTTGAAATTTCAGTTCGTTTCCATAAACGATTCAAACTTCAAGAACATAGTATAATGTTACTGAAGTTTGAATCGTTTATTGAAACGAATAAGTGCTTGACCAACACAATATTCAGCTGTTAGAGACAAAAATTTTGCAGTCCATTCTTTAAACGATTTTTTCAGTTCCAAAAGTTGATCCGACGTGGAAGATAACGATGTATATTCTGATTTTTGAGATTTTCTTACACCAAATAATGTCGGAGACAGCACCAAGGAAAAGATTCGAGCAACCAGTCTGCATTCGCCCACCATTTGGGTAGAAATCAACATCACCCATAGGTTGCCAAGACCCGAGTCCTCCAAGTATCAGTTGTTCACCGTTACTGTGAATCACGTCGACAAAATTGGCATCCGTTTCATCCAGACGCGCTCTTGGATCTTGAGATTCGAAAAGTGGGGCAGCAGGATCCAAACCTTTGAAATAAATTGAATAATCACATCGGGTTGTTTTTTTAGTGCTGTTGTCGAATAATATTTTGCATTACTCAATATTCAACATTATTGAATAACGAAAAGGAATCAAAATCTAAATCCCTACACAAGAACTGCACTCAAACTTTTTTGTGGGCTCTCTTTTAAATGAAACCTTAGCTGCGGATCATTGCTTCTCTTTCTTTAGATTTCGGTCTTCACGAATGTGAAAAAATCATTCAGACAAACTCTATTTTTAACCGAAACTTTCACTAAATGCAAATAAAAATTTGTTTGCATTGAGTAATATTTACTCAACCAAATATACTATTATGAATTCAACAGAATTTTTAGCGTGCTCGAATAAATGCCAGTTTCTTTGGAAATGATGTTGTCTTCAGGTGGGAAGTCGAATTTGGTCAGAAGGATCCATACCATTAAATTAAATTGATGAGACCTTCTGATGAACGTTGTCTGTTTGTCAATAGTATTTGGCGAAATTCTCTTACGTTATTTTCATAGGAAGGCCCTGCTAACAACCCGTACAGCACCGGACATTTCTACGTTGCCTCCACGTGGAATCTTCGTTCATCCACGTTCTATCCACGTGTAGTCCACGGACATGCGACGTGGAAATCGGTGGATGTGCTGTTAGGGAATGCCATAGGTAGAACCGAACAAAAAATTAGGCTCTGAATGGTTCCTTTCCCAGATAATCCAGGTAAAAACTGACAAATTTTCTACCTGATTTGGTCCGAAATCACTAAATAGTAACATCCTGTCAAAACCTGACAGGAAAATTTCCGTCATTTTTGGAATGGATATCACAGTTTGTGGATTCCAAATGGAACCGTCCCAACAAATTCCTGTCAGTTTTTCACAGGATATTCCAAGTTGATAATTCCGTACCAAATCGGGTGAAAAGTTTGTCAATTTTTGCCTCCATAACCTGGAAAAGAAACCGTACAAAGCCTGACAACAATTTTCTGTCCGATTCTGCCTGGCATTTTTAGCGGAGGGGCATGAAACATGTCCCAAGTAGCAGCAGAACGTTGTATATATACTATGAACGTTCATCGTATATCTAGATATACTATGTACGTGCATAGTATATATACAACATTCCAATGGTACTAGGGTCGCATTCCTCTAATTCTCCGTGAGAACTCTCCGAACGGATAAAAAGTTACCTCAGACAATACAAAATATCCTTAGTGTGTACGCATTTTGGCCCCACTTCGGCTCAGTCTGGGCTCAATGTAAGCGGGATGGGGCCCATGATGGCTCAGTGTAGGCCCCATAGTACATACTTGCTAAGAATTTCATACATACCCTAGTAGCACAAGGATGTTCGGAATATTCTATAGATGTCCATATAATATTCAAATATGCGAAAATATTCTATGGATGTTCATAGGACCTTCAAAACGTATCAATATATTCTGTGCATGTTCATAGAATATTCTAAGCATTCTTGTGCTACTTGGGTGTATCTATAAAATATTTCTATGGTAGTATGCAAGAAGCCGACCGGTAATAAACCCGACTCCACTGTTATTGGTTCATCGCTGAGGATATTCAGTGATCTTACTAGAAATCACCAGTTTTCAACCAATGACGAGCAGTCGGGCCTAATACCAGTTGGGCTTCTTGCATACTACCATTTCTATTCTCTAAATCTGAAAGAGTAAGAACTACATTCAAACGAAAAAATAATTTCCCTTTTGACTGCCTAAAGAGTAAATTCTCACCCAAACAGAGTAAAATTTCACTCCTCAGACAACCAAAATAGAACCTATCCTAGTTGAAAATTTCAGGCAGAACCGGGAAAAAATTCTTATCACACTTTGAATGGTTGTATTCGGTTTTGTCCGGAATTGGAACTTCTATCGTGCCACTATCCCCACTATCGGTGGAGAATAAACGGCATGCAGGTGACGGAGAAATGTTTGTACAAAAATCTGGGCCTGACATTTCTTCGTTGTATGCACACTGTAAACAATTTTTGTATGAAATTTAATAGAAAAGTATGTGAAGCAATTGACACATACATTTGGTTGTGAATTTTCAAAGAAAAAATTTATTAAAATTCAAGAAGAGGTTTTGAAAATGTGTGAATCTTTCATGTTAGTATGAAATTTCAAAACGATTGTTGAATTTTCAATGAAATCCTTTTGAAAATTAATTATGAATAGGTATCAAAATCTCAAATGATTATCGTAAATTTTATAACCTATTGATTGAATTTTCATATACTGGGAAGTATGAAAAATCAAAATGATAATTTTCATATTCAGTATTAATTTTTTGATTATCGTATTTATGCCAATACAATTCGCATATCTGTATTATAGATATGTAAGATTATTTCTAAATTAAGGATTCAAATTCCGGAATTCTGGGATTGTGAAATCTCGATCCGAGCTTCCCTCATATTATTGTACATGGATGTGTATATATATTTATATATAAGAAAGATACAAAGATCATATTGAAAACATTGTAGTTCAAAAGTTAATATTGAAGATGGAATTCAGTTTGTGGTTCTCATGTGGATATACATCAATATATCAATCCAAAACTTTGTAATTGAATTTTGAAAAATATTTAGCATCTTAGTGAACTTGATTATCATCAAAACAGATGATTTTCAACTAACAAATTATCAATAATATACATTGTCAACTCCTATACGAAAGAATCTGAAAAAATTATAATCAGTGCATTTGGTTAGATATTTCACAGCATAGTGATGAAAAACATGAAAAGTTCATGTCAGTTGCTTTAGCGATTTGGAAGAGATTGTTGACGTAACTCACAGAATGACAGACAGACAGACTAACATCATTCTGAAAATGATGGAATCCTATTTGCAGTAGACATGCGCAGTGACTTCGGTGCACAGTGAATTCATACACTTGTGTATTATTTTTCAACAAAACTGTTGAAATTTCATAAATAAAATTGTGAATATTCAAAATGTGATTGAAATTTCATAAATGAAATTTTGAATATTCAAAATGTGTTTGAAATTTCACAAAAATGGTTTGAATTTTTTACATTTATTTAGAATTTTCATATGGTTGTGATTGAAATTTCATACTATACTGCAAAATTCAACCATGTAAAAGAAAATTCAAATTGTAGAACTGAATCTTACAAAGCATGTTGAAATTTCAATTTTAATAAAGAATTTTAATACGAAATATTTTGAATTATAATAATACTGATCAAAATTCAAATACGTTTCTGAACATTAAAATAGTAACATGAAATATTAGTGCTATTTTATATTAAATACGATTCAACTGGGATTTATTTCGAATTTCATAACCAATTTTATATTAGAATTCAAACCTTTTTTTACAGTGACCCCCAAAAGTGCAACGTGTCTGTGGGACGTTTTCGAAACATTCAGGAAGTCTCCGCTACATTTTTTCAAACGTCTCATAAACGTTCCTTCATCGATTCTCCACCTGAACTCTACTCGAAGACGACGTATTCCAACAATGGCAATGCTATATGGAATTCTGTCAATACCTGGCAGAAAAGCTTCCAGTAGTTCTTAACTAGATATTACAGTCTGCATTTCAAGGAAAACCATCTCAAATAATTGCGATCAATTTTTGGCAGGATATTGCAACTTTGACAACAATCCTCCCAAGAAAATTTTAATTCGAGTGAAATTCTCACTGTTGAAGACCCTCCCTGGCAAGTATGTACAATGGGACCCACACTGGGCCGAAATGAGGCCAAAATGGATACAGGCTGGGGTTCAGAGTACATATCATATGACCTCAAGTGAGTATGAAGGTCCAAGAAACGTTCAATAGAGGTATATTCAACGTCCGAATATTTGAAGGTCAATTGAACATTCCATGAATGTGAGTTTACGTACAATGGACGTAAATTTAACCTACCTCAACAGAACGACGTACACAAATTTTAGGTTCTGTTGAGGTAGGAGGTTTGTCTTCTCTTGGGGTATTCATTTGCAGATAATGCAAAAAACAATGAAAAGTAGGAAAAAACCAATGAACATGATGTGAAATTTACAAACCTGTAATCCTTGAAACGTTCCCAAGTTCCGCCCCGGCAAAACCCGCAACGTGAGCACCAAGACTGAAACCGATCAGATGTACCTTGTTTAGAGAGATGTTGAGACTTCGAATGAATTTTGCCAACTGACGACCAACCAAGCGAGTGTTGGCAGCAGCTCTCACGTAATTTGGTACGGCACTTCCAGGTTCCCAATCTACACAAACTGAATACAGAAAAGAACAAATTTCAATACATACTACAGAGCTGTTCGATTTATTCTTTTATTGATCAGTTGGTAGGAACACTTTCCAATTATCTCAGTTTGGAAAACCGACATTTTGTTATTCTTGGTTTTGATGACCCTTTATATAGGGAAATAAATACTTCTTTACAGCTCCTTCATCGATAAATTACATCGTATCCACGTTACAATTCGTGAATTCAAGATGAGTGATCAAAATCGATTGATACACGTAGAAAATCAGTGTGTTGAAAAGTCTCATAATTCACTGAGGACTAGCGCCAGTCGGCAACAGAATTATTTACCTAAATTTAGTTCTACAAGTGCACCCATTGTAATTTAGTTTTAAACTCCTTAATGAATGTATATTAGAGACCAAGGCAAAATTTGTATAATTTATTTCCCTGCGTTTAGAAACGATGATGTACAAATGATTTACATCCATATAGGAAACTACTAGTGATGGCCGATCTTGAAAGATCGATCGATTCTTTTCTATAAAAAATTTATCAAGTTTTTATAGAATCTGATATAACTTTGATCAAAATTTTATAAAAATTCCGTAGAAAGGAAACGATTCTTCCGAGATTCGCCATCACTAGAAACTCTTCCAAATTATATATAATCCATGTATAAGTATATAGAAATGTATTAGAATATCACTCTATTATTTTACTATACTGGGTGTTTCAGAATACATCATTTGGATTTCTATGTTGTATTCTGCAGTCAAAATGCAATAACTTCCCGTTTGAAAAAATTTTTTGGAGGCTCAGTTTTTGAGCTGTGAGCATTTTTAGATTTGTTTTCGAATCCAAATAACTCAACAGCATTGTGTTCTACATTCTTGACTCTAACATCATCCTCTAAGTTGGAAAACGTCGGATCTCTGGAAAAAAAATTCAATCATCCTATCATTCTTTGTTTCGGAGCTATAGTAATTTGAAATTGCTGAATTCTCATTAGCGGAAAGCCAAAAAATTTCAAACCCATACAGCACCGAAGACCTCAGTTATGTATGAAACGTGTCCGTTACAAAAGCGGACATAGAAACATTTCAGAAAGTTTTCAAATACCTTCCAAACACGTTTCTATGTCCGCTTTTGTAACGGAGACGTTTTTGATACATTACTGGAGTATTCGGTGCTGTACGGAAATCGCTGAAGCTCCGGAACAAAGAATGATAGGATAGTTGAATTTTTTTCCAGAGATCCGGCGTTTTCCAACTTAGAGAATGATGTTAGGGCTAAGAATGTAGAACACAATGCTGTTGAGTTATTCGGATTTGAAAAAAAATCTAACAATGCTCATAGCTCAAAAACTGAGCCTTCAAAAAATTTTTTCAAACGGGAAGTTATTGCATTTTGGCTGCAGGATACACCACAGAAATCCGAATGATGAATTCTGGAACACCCAGTATTGAATTATATATAAATTATATATAGGTTTGAAAATTTTTTCTCCATGGGAAGTGAACGTTGAATTGTCTATCCTATTGGAATCACAAATGGAATTTTTTCACAATACTTTTCAGAAAATTCTAGTACATTTGCTGAAATATTGCAGCACACTCACCAGAATTTTATTGCAAAAATTTGAATTTTGTAGTACATAATCCGTAAAATTCAAATAAATGGGCTGGAAAATGAATTTACTGAAATCTTTCAGTTTCAGGACACAGCAAATTTCCAGCTTTTTTTGTACAGCGTACTTCCCCGTATTATAATTGATAGATTCTCATCGAATGTTTGAAATACTATCACTGTAATATTCTGAGGTTTAATTTCTAAATAATATTTGAAAACTTGAAACAAGAAAAAAATATGATTTTGACACTAATTGACATAAAAATTGCACTCACCTATATTACATTCATGAACCGTCATCAGTGCAGATCTCATCTCATAAACCCAAACTTGATCGCAGCTGGAACCAAAACCATGTACGATGACTTTGGTCGGTAAATCAGGGTCTATGGTACGGTGAGCATTGTCGTTGATATCTTCCGCGGCTACCTCCATAGGGATAGATCTTGCCTTCCTACTTCCGTATACAAGAAATCTAAACGCAGCAGATGTCGTTGGTATTACAAAACTATAAATTTTAACTCCTTTTGAATTTAAGGGGAGGCTCTCATCAAGCGAATCGCGAAATAAGGTGATTTTCTCGAATTTTTTTTTCTCAAGAAGGAAGTAGATTAAAAACTCGAGTTATTTGTCGCTCTTTCTTTTATTTTGAAGCTGATTGAATTTATTGGAGGATGAACCTAAATGGACATTCGCCTTTTTTTTTTCATTTTATAGCACTTCAAAGAGCGACAAAAAGGTGAAAAAACACTACCAAAAGTTTGCATTTCTGTCGTTTTTTTAATTTTGCACTTTTCATTGGTTTCATTGGTACAACCTGCAACAAATATAATATATAGTAGCGCCCGATTGATCACTGTTTGTTCAGGTGGTTATGTTTCAACACGTATCAACAATTCCCATGGTATTATTCGGACCTAGAATAAGTTCTCGCTGTTTCATTGTAACCATACACATTGTAATATCGATTATCGAAACAATAGTGACTCACGAATATTATCGAAATCAATGAGAAGCGTAATATCGATAATCGATAGTCAATCGAGCATGCGCAATTTGACTACAGACTAGGTATAAATAAGGGAAAATCACGCAGAAGAGTGAGTTGAAAACTCCATACGTTGTCAGAAACACTGCTCGTATGAATTTAAATAAGAAGTATTATAAAATAAATAAATTATTGAGGAATAATTTATTTGTCCTATGGAGAGGTTTTTATGGTAAATCCATTTACCTGAGTAATAAAAGGACATCCTGGCGACCGACTTCAAGGTCAGTTTTATGTAACGAAATCAATGACAAACCCGTAGGGTCAATCAGTCATGGGTTGGAAACTTCCTGCGTTGTTATTTTGCCGATTACATAAAAGTGGCGACCGTGACAGGACGACGGGATTTTGAGCATTTCCAACGTCGAGATAAATATCAGTGAAAGCTCAGATGAAACCAAATTTACGTTACCGTGATCCTTCCAATAGTTCGAGTGACGCGGTAAGAATTAGTGAGTGATCACACAACACTGGCAACGGCAATTCCGGTCAGTTGAAGTGATAAGTGAATAGTTTCTTAATAAGTGAAAGGCTTATTGATATGTAAAAATTTTGTGATCGGGTGATATGCTATTTCTGCAGTGATAGTGAAAGAATTTATGGAAAATGTTTCACAGTCCGGTTAATCGAGGACGTGGCAGTCCAGGTAATCGTGGACGTGGTAGTCCAGTCCGTCGAAGACGAGGTAGGCTACGAACACGAGGACAAAGTGAGCAACAGCTACCGTCAATAAGCGAAGAATTCGAGAAATCTGACAATGAACAACAACATGAAGGGGAGCATAATGAAGAACATGATCCAAACCTCAGATCGGTGCATAATGAAATGATGTGCCTATAAGGTCCTCAAATAGAAATGGTGATTTCAGAAGATTAGAAATTCATCTTACAAAATCGTTAAGTGATTTTCAACGAGCATTCGGAAATAGAATTGAAGAGCGACTAGAGGATATTAATCTGCAAATCAGAAGATGTCATGATCGATTAACTCACGTTGAAAACAGTCAAGACATTGGTAGCAACCAAGAAAACAATAATGTCAACAGACGCGGATCTCCTGAGGAAAGCTTGAGTATTCGTTAGAGAGGATTATGCGATAATGGAATTACGAATATCTTGAAAGATATAACATATTCCGGGAAAAAGGATCAAACTAATCCGATTAGGTTTGTGATGAAATTTGAAGAGGTGCTGAGGTATGAAGACGTAAATGACTTTGGAAAGAAGTTCTTGTTCGCCAGATGCCTACAAGACCAGGCGAAAACCTAGTATGAATTGCACGATTTCGCTGAATACGGAGAGGTTATAAGGGAATTCAAGAAGTTCTTTTGGGGAGACGAGGCACAGGCTAGATTTAGAGAAGAACTCTTGACCTCTACATATCAATATTCAAAAGGAGAATCAATGTCTGAATATTTTCTTAGGATGGCAATAGACGCACAAACCTTGAACCCTCCTATGGGAACCCATGGAGTAATAAGATCATTAAGGTGTCATTTTCCAGTTCAAGTATCGAGGGAATTGAGACCTAGTATAACTCGATCTCTGGACGAAGCGGCGAATCTATTGAAGGAGATTCAAAATCAAGATGACTTCTTGAATCGAAGAAAACGAAATGAAAGTGCAATTAATCGAAGTCAGAATTACAAGAAATTCAATCACAAAAATGAAGATGGAGATAAGCAGAAAGCAGAGAACACGAATAAGAATATTGCCCCAGGAAAACAGCAGACGCCTGAATTCAAACCCAGAGAAAGCCAAGGAAAATTTGATAATCAGCAGGAAGGAGTCAAAACACGTGGTCAAAGAAGGCTAGTTTCAATAATTACTGAAAACGAGGAAGATGTGGAAGATGATGAATTTATAGATTTAGAAGTAACAGAAATTATTGGACATAGCGACACAATAGACTAGAGTGACCATAATGTATCGGTTGTGAGGATGAGGGAAATTATAGATAACATGGAAGATAATGAAGTGATTGATAAAAAAGAGACAATACCTGAAGCTATCATTCCAGTGAGAATAGGAGATGTTCCAACAAAGGCATTAGGGGATTCAGGTGCGAAAGTATCGGCGATGTCGAATGAGTTACTCGAGATACTAAAGAAAAGTGGATATAACATTCAAGAACTACCAGTGAGAAATTCAAATTTGATCGGAGCTTTTTCAGATGAAAGTAATAGCGTCAAAAAAATGGTGCAATTGGATGTAATTTTTGAAGGTGATCATTATGTAGATTATTTTCACGTAGTAAATAAAATATTAATACCATCGATGATTGGAATGGATTTCCTTATGCAATTTGGGGCAAAAATAAAGATATCGATGTCTGAGTTTAAATTGGAGTTTGAGTATCGTGAAAAAAATATGTGTATTACAGAAATTGACACTATCAAGAATTCCGAGCAAATAATTGAGCAGTTCAGTGAATTATATAAAGGATCATTTGGCCCGGAATTAGGAAAGATAAAGAGGTATCAGTGTCACATCACAATGCGCGAAAAACAACCGTTTAAAAGTAAAATGTACCCAATACCTTTCAAGTATATGGAAAGAGTACGGCAAGCAATTCAAGAATTGGAAAACAAAGGAATGATAAGAAAACAACAAAGAGAATATCTGAGTCTATTAGTAATCGTAGTAAAACGGCAAAGTGTATTAAGTTTAACGAATAATGTGAAAAATAATGTCACAAAACCAAGAATAATGAAAATGGAGCCAATCAAGACGAATATACAGAAGGAATCTCATTTCAAAGTTTCAACACCCCGAAGTGCTAATGAAAAGGAAAATAAAACAGAGCTTAAGCTCAATATAAATAAAGCGAATGTTGGAAAAAGATAATCGAAACCGACGGTGAGCAAAAGGGCAATACATACGTTCAGGGTGTCTAGCAGTCGGGAAAACGTCAAGAAATGAAAAATATTCCCGGGAATTTTCAATTATATTTTTTATTTTTGTGTGTGCAGAGTTTTTGAACTCAGAAAAGTTTTTCCCATCGACGAATAATTGATTATATTGAATATGGATTATTTTGAATATTGATTATATTAAATATTGATATTTTTTGTTATGATTTTGAGAGTTATGCAAAGATTCTCAGATATTTTCAGAATAATCTCTTCAGCCAAGTCCAGACAGGAATGAATGATTCACTAAAGAATTCTCGAAAAAAAATTCTTTTTGAATTCTTATAGGATCCCAGAAACCTTACAGAACCCAAGAAGTCCTATTTCACGGCCCTGTTACAAATAATCTATAAAATCTTATTGACGAATGGGAAAATGAATAGGTTTAAATGGAATTCAATGATACTTAATCAGAAATTTCACCATTTGTAATAGGATTTAATAGAATATTCCTACCTGGGGGAGATTTGAGAGTTGTTTCAAATATTCTCTCAGAGGTCTTGTGACTGTTTCAAGAATTTTCGAAAGAATTCCCAAATGTTCGTGAAATAGTCTGTTTCTGACTTCTTCAAGATGTCTATAATTGAATTCACAATAATGAATTCATAAGAATTGAATTTTGTGCTCAATAATTCAAAATTATGTGAATTCATTTTTGCATCCATTCATATATTAAATACAAAGTAGAGCATGAAAAATGAATTTCACGATATACATTCAACGAATACAAGTGAATAAGATAATTCATGCAATTATATCTATTCATAAATGCTCAACATGATTATTTAATACTTTTTATCCATTTCAAGTATTCATGAACGTTCCAATTGAATGAATGATTGTATTCACTTGTAATTGGATGCTTCCGACATTTGTGCAAACTTCAATACTTGTGTCCTTTTTTTTCTCATTGTGTTTGCAGAATTTGCACAAATGTCGGAAGCATCCATTGTTGAATATACATCGTGAAATTAATTTTTCATGCTTCAATTCATATCCATTATATGACTTACGCGAAAAGTGAATGCAGATAGTTTTGAATTTCCCTCCACGCCCAGAAAAATGGTTTACTTGAATATAAACCTACTAGAAATTTCGGCAGCCCTTCAATAGATCAAACGTTTTTGACGCGGCGGCACATTAGTTGAAAGAAGTGATCCTGTCATTTTTCCTTTATTATCCAATGATCGCCGCGTCGAAAAAGCCAGCATGGAATCTCAGCTTTATACTTCGAACGATCATTAGGTCGAAGATAATTTTTCCGAAACTTTGTTACTCGGAAAGTTCAATATTCCGAATTGTTAATAGACGAATGATGAGTTTTCCTTACTTGTAAATTACACTAGAAGAAACAGTTACAAGTTTTTGGAATAATGATCATTCGGAACATTTCGATTTTTGAATTCATTTTTCTTATTAGATTGTATTATGCCATCGAAAATTTTTATTGTAATTGATGTGTGTGCATTTTATTTTCGATCCGGGAATTTCCCAAAAAATCTTGGAAAAAGTCGGGAATTGGTCGGGAATTCCAAAATCATATTTTGCTAGACACCCTGACGTTGTTCCTTGAAGTACAAGATGTCAGTAAACCAGTGAGTAGCAAGGTTAGAGGAGAACCGTCGGAGGAAATGAGTCACAACGAACTAGGCAGGGTCGTTTTCCAAGACTTGAAGGAGGAGGGAATAATATAGAGACAATAATATATCAAATTGAGTTATTGCATTTATCAGTTTTATTTTGTGTAAAAGATACGGATATAAGAATATCAAGAAATGAGGTTAATTTTGTTTTGTGAGTATGTGGTGTTAAATTGAAAAGAGATGTATATTCATTCATCTATATTCAATCTATAAGAAAGAAGAGAGAAAAAATGATTAACATATACATTGTGAAGATATTTAAGAGAATACCAAATATATGTTAAGAAGAAGAATATGTATGAGATACGTCGCCTTGTCTAAGATGGAAATTATTATTATTATTTGTGTTGGCGTTTTGCAAAATGTATATGATTTTATATTCAAAATAAAACGGCAGTTAAAAAAAAATAAAAAGAGGGACAAAAGATATATACGTATTAGTTTAATAAAAAATATATAACTTTTGTTTTTTCTAGTGACGATTACGAGTATGTTTATTTTTTCTGAAAATTGTAATTTTCCAAAAAAAAAAATAAAGTTGGGTGTCTGTAACCGTACATATTATAATATCGATTATCAAAACGATAGTGATTTGTAACCATACACATTGTAATATCGATTATCGAAACAATAGTGACTCATGAATATCATCGAAATCGATGAGAAGCGTGATATCGATGATCGATAGTCAATCGAGCATGCGCAATTTGACTACAGACTAGGTATAAATAGGGCAAAATCACGCAGGAGAGTTAGTTGAAAACTCCATACGTTGTCAGAAACACTGCTTGTATGAATTTAAATAAGAAGTATTATGAAATAAATAGGTTATGAAGAGGTTTTCATGGTAAATCCTTTCACCTGAGTAATAAAAGGACATCCTGGCGACCGACTTCAAGGTCAGTTCTATGTAATGAAATCAATTACGAACCTGTAGAGTCAATCAGTCAACGATAAGTTGGAAATTTCCTGCGTTGTTATTTTGTCGATTACATCATCACAGATGGCACTAACAGTACTCCGTGTTTGAAATTTCGAATGATAACGCACTTGCAAGGGAGTACTGTATCTAATCTGAAATTTCAGTGTATGATAGTTCACTTTGGTGTAAACAAAGTAATTGTTTATTAGTTTTGAAAATGTCTACTTGTGTGCCAACTTGAGTGTATTTGCGAGGAATTTTATTGCGCTACTTTATTCAAAAGAAATCTGCAGCTGAAGCACATAGAATTCTTGTTGAGACCTATGGCGACAACGCTTCGTCGGATACGACATGCAGACTGGTTTCGACGCTTCAAAAATCATGATTTAGAACTTGAGGATGAAGAACGTTCTGGCACACCAAAAACTTTGAAGACAGAGAATTGGAGGAGTTACTGGATGCAGACCCATCTCAGACGCTAGCAGAACTTGGAAAACAATTACAAGTTGATGAGTCAACTGTTTCAAAACGTTTAAAAATGTTGGGAATGATGCAGAAGCAAGGACATTGGGTGCCGTATGAATTGAAGCCAAGAGACATCGAATGGCGTTTTGTCCCGTGTGAACTACTGCTTCAACGGCAGAAAAAGACAAGGTTTCTTGCTCTGTATCGTGACTGGCGATGAAAAATGGATACATTATGATAATCCAAAGCGTAGAAAATCATGGGGTAAGCCTGGCCATGCATCAACATCGTTTGCAAAACCAAATATCCATGGTTCGAAGCTTCTTCTCTGTATCTGGTGGGATCAGCAAGGTGTAATTTATTATGAGCTGCTCAAACCGAATGAGAGTATTACGGGGGATCGTTATCGACTTCAATTGGTGCGTTTGAGTCGAGCCCTAAAAGAAAAACGGCCACTATAAGAGAAGAGACACGATAAAGTGATTTTGTTACATGACAACGCCCAGCCTCATGTTTCAAAACCAGTGAAAACCTACCTCGCAACGCTTTGATAGGAAGTTCTACCCCACCCGCCGTATTCACCTGACATAGCCCCTTCCGATTTTTCACCTATTCCGTTCGATGGCACATGGCTCAGCTGACCAGCGTTTTCATTCTTACGAAGAAGCTAAAAAATGGGTGGATTCTTGGTTAGCCTCAAAAGACACGTCGTTCTTCCACCGCGGAATTCACATACTGCCAGAAAAATGGGAGAAAGTGGTCTCTAGTGATGAGCAATACTTTGAATAAAACGTTTTTGTTCCTTATATTTTAAATAAAGTTGTCATTTTGTCAAAAACAGCGAGAACTTATTCAAGGTCCTGATATTTTTTGCTGAAACAAATGTTTTTATGTACTTGAAGACTCAATTAACAAGTGTGAAAACCCCCTAGTTCTTTATTTACTTCCTTCCATGAAAAAAAATTCGAGAAAATCACCTCATTTCGGGGTCGCTAGATGAAAACCTTCCCTTGACTTGAATTAAGGGCGATGACGCAGATCAAAATTTTTTCACTGTCCGCAGTTGCCGCGTTTCAGAGATTAGTACATGGGAGATTGAATGAAATATACGACACCTGAAATCTAACATATAATAATTCTGAAAGTATTCTTATGAGAGTTCAGTAAAAATTTTTGGATTCTCCTTCTGTTCACTCTGAGATCGTACAGTACAACCAACGATCCTCCAGCCAGGGCTTCGGTGGAATGGAGGTGGAGGATTCGTGGAGAAACGGGAGCCGTGAAAACAAGGGAGAGTCTCCGTTGAGGCCACAGAGAGGCGACGGACAAGTGTCCGGCCCTTGTATTTCTAATAGAACGCATATTGGTAGGTTTATATAACCAAATTTTACGGTTGAGGTACGGCTGTACTGGTGAGATCT
The DNA here is from genome assembly GCA_018340375.1 of Gonatopus flavifemur. NCBI lineage: Eukaryota > Metazoa > Arthropoda > Insecta > Hymenoptera > Dryinidae > Gonatopus > Gonatopus flavifemur. Next base: position 5,020,606 of record JAFFJZ010000018.1, read on the forward strand.
GAAAGATGTTACATGCAACAAATTGGATGCATCCAGGATATCTCATCAAAGATATATTTGAGATATCTAAAAGAAATCTTCATTACATAAGACATAATTCAGATATCTTTGAGGGGCTATATTTGTTTCAAATTCCCCCCCCCCCATTCCTTTTTATTGGCTTTAATGATGTGAAAATATCTCAAGAATAATATCAACCCTCAGTCTACAATCAAGGTTACGGTAACCCTGTAAGATTTTCAAATGCTCGCGCCTCTGCAAAAGCGAAAGTTGGGGGGTTGGAACTAGGGGAGGGGGAAAGTCCCAGAGTAAGACCACCAAACTTCCGTTAGATGGGATCAGTGCGTTCTTAGAACCCACAGTGGGCACATAGTAAGGTGAGAACAGGGTAATTTTCACCCAGTTTGTAGGTTACGTCCCAATATCGTGTGTTTGATGAACATCAAATTTGAATCAAAATTATTCTATGTAACGTATGATTATACTTTTATGTACCATATAACCTACAAACGCCAAATCAGTTAATTGGGAGTGGTTTCTGTCGGTAATTTATAAGTTGCTCGCACGTATTCTAGATATCAACATCCATACTCCGTTTTTGCATCGTGTACAAACTAATTTTACCACAGAACTTGTTTGAAGGTAATGTATATCATGTGGCACATCACATCCATTGGTGAATATTTCAATTATTTCAATGTATGTGTGTATGGATTACGAATAATATGAATCCAATCAATCGATGAATTTATTATTGTATTTGAAGTCCACTCAACTCGAGAAATCATCATTTTCGATGTACTTAGGAAATATACTTTCTACGGTGGATCGGCGCTTTGAGATACAAAGTTTCTTTTTTCAGAAAGCTACTGCATAATCCCTGAAATCCTCTTTCTTCGAGGAAGAATGAACTGTTGAAAAAAACAAATAAGATTTATATCCTTTTTCCGAAGAAAGATACGATCTATTCATGTATACCATCTCTAAGTGAAGGAAATTTCATATGATTTGGAAAAAAAGACCATTAGTCTTGTCACATCCCAGTCGGGAATATGAGCGATCAAATTTACAGGGTTACACTAACCCATGTTTGTAGGCTACGTCACTTTTTCATAGTTCGTAGGCTGAGGGTTAAACAACATTTTTTGACGACTTCTGGAATATAAATTTTTGGAGCAACTCTGGGCGCTTCGAAATCACAAATTCTGACGTTCTCGATCATGTAGCGATTTTGAATTCTTCCAAAAATAGCTAAATCGTCCAAGAAAGAGCTGGAGAAGAGTTATTTGAACTTGGAACGGCAGTTATTTGATGCTGGGGTAGCAGACTAAAGGTGAAAAAATCAGCAAGCCTCTATTTCAAGAATTTCTTACGTTAAACTCATTTTCAAACGTCAAACGCGTTTTTTTCGAAAGCACGTGTTGGAAAACAGCCAGCAGTAGAACTCGATAAATTCCATCCGATTGACTTGAAAATTCAACTGTAGCTTATTTGATAGATTATCTACTGAAATACGAGGGATTTTCACAATCGGTAACAATTACGATTTGTATAAATGAATTAGGGTCGATTTTTTCGTCGATTATTCGATTGTTTTTTCAAATCGATGCCAAAATTGCAAAACTCAATATTTTCTAATGAACTTATATACACCAGTAGCAACATCCATGTAGATTATGGAAAAATTTGATTTGTTGTTCTAACTGCAGACTTCTACCTGCCGGCCGTAGCGCCTTCAAAAAATACGCTTGCAGTGCATGTGCAACTGAGCCGCCATTTGGTCTCAAACAAGAGAACTTCTTCACTTTGAGATAGGGGAAATGACTCCCCAAAACCTTATATCCATCGTTTCATTTATAGAATCACAAAAAATTTACAAAAAAAACCTTCTCATTTTCACGCTTCAAACACATGTAACGCCTTATCCCTGGTAGACCATGGATACATTGAAAAGACCGTCGAAAGATCTTGAGAAAAGGGTTAATATCGATGCGAGGAATCAACGTAGAAGGAAAAATAAAAAAGGATTCATAAAGTCGGAGGTTCAATCTAGCGATCACAATAAACGAGATTGCGAAATTCCGTAATTGAAGGCAATAATTAACGATTTCAAAAACTTATCGAAGGAATTCAGTGTGGCAGAGCGGCGACGAGGCGTAGTGTGGCTCATAGCATCATAACATCAAGTGAGCCACACTACGCCTCGTCACCGCTCTGCCACACTGAATTCCTTCGATAAATTTAAGTTTTTGAAATCGTTAATTATTGCCTTCAATTACGGAATTTCGCAATCTCGTTTATTGTGATCGCTAGATTGAACGTGTGGTTGCCGAGTGGGGGAAGAACGGTTGGAGAATGGAGGAGACTTGGAAAAGCCTGCGGCACAAATTATACACGAAGCGAAAAGATCGAACGGAAAACCTCTAGGACCTTTGGAAGACTCTCGTGAATAATCATACTGAAAAGTCGTTTTCCTAACTTAATTATTTATATCATCAGAATACTTCCTTCCCGGGTCATTGAATATATGGAATGTGAATTGCAATCATGTTTTCCATCATACACGTGCAGAATAATGGGAAATCGAGAAACATGCGATAGGGACCGTGAGAAGAGTGTCGTGAATAATCACACTGAAAAATCGTTTCTCCAACTTGATGGTTCATATCAGCAAAACATTCAAATTCACGGGGCATTATTGGATATGGGGCAAAATTTCTCAAGTGTACCAGCTCAAAAATTTTTACCTCCTCAATCTTTCTAAAATTTCACTGAAATGTAGTACTAGTTAGTGACTTCTAATCCTATGAAGGATTTTGCTCTGGTACCTCTGGTTATCAAACTACAGGGGTCTAAAATTGACAGATTTCGTTTAATCAGCTCTTTTGAAGATATAATTTCTTAAATTACTGTTTTTTATAAAATTATTTTCGATATTGTTTTTCGTAGCTTTTTTCTGTTATTTACAATGGCGTAATCTGTTTTTGTGAGAAAAAATTTTTTCCAACAAATTTAAAGTTATTTTTGCATTTTTTTTCAATTTCGACAATTTGAAAATTTTTTCGAATTAGCTCATCTGAAAGCTGGATTTTTCAGCTTCAAAATCGTGTAGGAGAAAATGTGGGAAGAAAATTTTATCTGGCATTTGCAACGGTTTGAAGCGCGCGTGTCGCATGTTCCTATTATCTCCTGATACGGTTCGTCATACCGTTGACGCGGAATACAAGTGAAACGAACTGTTTTTCAATAAAATATGATTTTTCAATCATGCCAATGATTTCATAAAATCTTGCCGTACCATTATATTATCACACTTCATCAATACCAGCTTTTGAAATTATGAAACATAATCATGAATGAATACACATAATATAATAAATATGGAATAATTCTGCTCGAAGTAATATATTTAGCGCAATTTCTCATTCATATTAATTTTTTTTTTAATTTTCATCTTCGGAAAAACATTTACATTCAATGATGACGAAAATACTCGTAATTGCAAAGTCATGTTTGAAGTTGAAACAATGATATTTGAGCGTTCCTGAGATTGTTTTTGCAGTTTCAAAGCGAGTTTTGAGCTCTTTAGCAGTGATTTCATGATTTTTCTTTGAACTAAAAAAAACAACAGCTTCTGATAGACTTTTCTTTGCCCATTCGTAAAGCGCATCAGGATTTAAAATTTGCTGCTTAGACCTCACTTGAAGACTCGCTCGAGCTGCTAGTCGTTTCAGATTACCACCGATACCGTCACAAGGCCTTTTTCCTTGAGCGGTGGCATGGAAATGCCATTCAGCTGCTATTCCAAAATCTTTGTAATGATACAGGTGATTTTTGAAATTATATCTATTCTTGAAGTGCTGAGATGCTCCATCCGTAAAATAGAAAATTTTTCTTGGTTGAAAATGCTCTTTCAGGTACGCTATTATAATTTTTTGGAATTCGTACACAGCGATTGTATTGTGGTTCAAATTATCCGATGAAATAGCAATGCTCCGATGACTGAGTTCGTTTCCTTGTTTGTAATAAATGGCAGCGGTGAAAATCGTCATTTGGTCGTCGTTCCAGTGAAAACCCTGTGCAGCATTCTGGGCTACAAACGCATAATTTTCCGCGAAACCGCATGGAACTAAAAAATCTCCTTCTTGTAAATTATCCTTCAAATTTCTCAGAAGAGATGACTGATGTTTCGCAACGATGAATGGGATTTGAGTTTCGAAAGGCAACGAGAAAGTTCTTCTAAAAAAATCTTCTGCATCTGCAACTTCAGTGCGCAAAGTGCTACGATCAGTCTGTTGCCGAATTTGATATTCGAGTTTTTCGATGCAATTGTCTTCAAAAACTGTTTGTAAAAAATTCTGGAAACCCTCTTTGCCAGGACATAATAAACATCCATCGAGATAATATTCGGCACATGGATTCTGACATAAAAACATTTTGAGAGCATCATGATGACCCGAGTCGAAATTTTGCCCCTACTTTGCTGCTAATAATGCTGTTTTCAGTAGGGGGATCAGATAGTAAAGTAGGAGCAGTTTCAATGAGATATTTTCTCCTACTTTGCCCCTACTAGTGGTAGATATTTCCTATTTCACCACTTGTAGGAGCAAAGTAGGTGCAAGATTTATCCTCTACTTTGACCCTACCACTTCTACACGGAGAATACTGCCGCCCGAAAAGATTACTTTTTTTTATTTTTTCAGTGAACCAGTAACAGCAAGATTTATAAAATGCATTTTTTCCATGAGAATACAAAAGATCACGGGTGCTGTAGAAAACGTAATGGTTAGGATTCAGATTTTAAACCCGTAATTTTTCTACAGTATTCGTAAGCTTCCGTATTTTCATATAAAAATCCATTTTACAAACCTCTGTTTCTGGTTTACTAAAAAAATGTTCAAAAAGTCATATTTTCCAGCGGCATTGTTTCCGTGTATTCAGTCGATTGCAGTCTCTGAAGAAACGATTAGTTCATAGTGGAAATAGATATTTTGGTATATGAGAAGGCTTATTCAAATTAATTCAACGATAATATATTGATAATCATTTTCTCCGTCATATTCAAATATGTACATCTACACCATGAATTTATTTCATATTAAATATAAAAAAGTTTTCTTACCACTTGTATTTATATGCATTTTGATAATCAAGCTTACGTGACAGTGCCAGTCAATAAAAAAGAACTTGAGTAATTTGATAAGTTTGTTTTTAATTTCCTCTTATAATTCAAGTCGGGTATTCTATTCTTTATACACCTACATAAAACATTCAGTTGAAAACAAATCTGATGGATATTCATTTGGGTAAAGACAAATTTGATTTGATTCTGAAAAACAAAATTTTTTTTGATTTTATAAAATAAATATTTATTTTAATGAAATGAATGTTTAATTTGAATCAAGTAATAATTATTAGATTCGTATGTGAATAAGAATCTATTTGTTTGATAGATATAATTTTGATTTAATTGAGAAAATGCGCTTTATGTGATATTATTATTATTATTCGAAAAATCCAACATGTAGGAGCATTAGGTTCTATGTAGGAGCAGTAGATTGTGGAGTAGAAAAATAGAATCAAAAAATATTCAAAGCGGAGAAGTAGGACCAAGTAGTTTCTATAGCGTGAAAATAGGGGCAATTTTACTGATTGGATCGACAAAGCAGGGGCAAAATTTCGACTCGGGGAGTGGCGATTGGATTATTCGTACCGGATGTTAATTTTTGATTATCTATCGCATCATCATCATCATCATCATGGAGTGATCAGACTTACGACTGGTTTGATGAAATCCTCCACCCCTGTCTATTATTCGCCAAACGTTTAATTTCTACATATCTACTGCATCCCTTGTCTTGATGAAGCTGAAGCTACCGAACGAGAGCTACACCGTTGAAAATTTCTGCATGAATTTTAATGTAAATCTACCGGAAGTTTTTTTCAAGTACGTAACTGAAAATTCATGTACAGGTTCCACAAATTTCAAGTCTACATACATTAAATTTAATGTACATGGATTTGAAATTTAATGTATGAATACATGAAATTTGTATATGAATTTTCATTCGCTCCAGTAAAGATGTGAAATTATAATAATACATCAACAATGATTATTCAGTAAAATATATATGCTTTGGCCCAAAATGTCTTTAAAAATAAAAAACTGAATTTTAAGCAAAAAATATGTCTCGGAGGAGAACACTTGCAGATTGACGACCACGTTGTTCACTACGTTCTCATGTCATGGAGAGAAAATTGGAAACCTCGAAGAGAATCGAACCACCTAAACCAATCCCTACCTAATGTTGCGCAATCTACTATCCTAACGCCCTAACGACCTAAGCTAAACCGGTACCTACATGGTTCATTAGAAAAGATCAATGTAAATGACGTGGATATCTGATTCAATCCATCGGTTGAGTATAATAATCTATTAACCTATGTGAAAATTGCAATTCGGTTGACAGATGTGAGGTTAAGTTTATGTGATAAAAAACAACGAATGAATTATTTTTGTGAAATGTGTGGTCGTTATTGTTTAATTATTATGTATTAAAAATCTTTTCAAGCGAAAGTTTAAAATGAATTTCCAAAAACTTGGATTATTCACATAAAGCTCGTTGGATGGTTTTACTCTTGAAGAGTACTGTCAAAGTACACAGTTGCAAATTGGAGAAAAAAGTCTTATTTTCTGTCTTGAATTTGTTATTAGAGTGGTGATAAACTTGTAGAAAGAGTTTGAAGGTTGGGTGAAATCCATATTGATCAGGAAAGTCGAAACCGTATTGCAAAACTTGGAAAATCTGTTAACGTAGCTGACAATACTGGGGTATCGAGTCAGCTTTTCCTCACTACATGAAATTTAGGCAGGAGAAATGTATCAAAATTCAGTGAATTCAAGTTGGTGTTGAGTGAGAGAAGACAGAAATATTCATTGGATTTTATTGGTTACTATAAAAATGTCAACAAATAAGGAAAGGCTATGTAGGACTCACTGTATCGTCTTTTAATATTTTTGTTTCAATAATGTTGTATCATGCTGCTACGAATGAATGTTATTATATTTGTGAAACAGGTTCAATACACTTGTTTCTTCAACTTATTAGTAAGAAAATACAAAAATGTCCACAATACAAAATTATTGAAACAAAAATAATGAAAGAAGATACAGTGAGTCCTACATAGCCTTTCCTTATTTGTCAACATTTTTATAATAACCAATAAAATCCAATGAATATTTCTATCTTCTCTTACTTGACACCAACTTGAATTCACTGAATTTTGATACATTTCTCCTGCCTAGATTTCATGTAGTAAGGAAAAGCTGACTCGATACCCCAGTATTGTCAGCTACGTTAACAGATTTTCCAAGTTTTGCAATACGGTTTTGACTTTCCTGATCAATATGGATTCCACCCAACCTTCAAACTCTTCCTACAAGTTTGTCACTACTCTAATAACAAATTCAAGACAGAAAATAAGACTTTTTTCTCCAATTTGCAACTGTGTACTTTGACAGTACTCTTCAAGAGTAAACCATCCAACGAGCTTTATGTGAATAATCCAAGTTTTTGGAAATTTATTTTAAACATTCGCTTAAAGTAGTTTTGATTAAATGAGTTCTTCATGACTCATATTACTACAAAAATTATTTGATCTCTGAGTTTTTTCTGAGAAATATTGATGTAAAGTATTTGAATAAAACTCATTCTCACTGCATCAACAAATTATGATTTTTTACATATTACAACAGCTATGACTGATTCAATAATTCATGTTGCACTGAATGATAGATTTTTTTAATACACATTAATTAAGAACTAACGATCACACATTTCACGAAAATAATTAATTTTTATTTTTCAATTCAAAGAAGTCAACCTCATATCCGCAAACTATATTTCAATTCTAAAATACAAACAGATTTGTTACATTTTCTTTCTCATTTATATCACCTGTGATTATATGTAAAAATTAATGGAAAAACCTGTTCAGCTGTTCAAAAATCTTTATGAAATACGTGCTGTGTGGGTACTGACATTTCCGATATCAAGTGTGAACAATATTTCATTCATTTTAGAATTGAAAAGTTCATTCTTCTCCATTTTATATATATTTTAGTAAGCACTTGTATAATTATTAGAGATGGTTTTACTCCACATTATCATTCAGTTAAACTTATTACATGCTAATAAGTAACTCACTAGTTTTGACCAACCAACGCTAGTTGGATTCAACTTATCAGTAATTGACCAGTACCTCGCTAGTTTTTTGTGCTCAGTTTTTCCTCTCTAGCGCCTCATCAGTCAAAGGAAAAAATTTGTGAAATTTCTACCAAGGGACAGACGAAACATATGATATTTTTCGCATCCTTCTTTCATAAAATATGTAAGAATTACAAATTTCAAATATGTGATAACAAAATACATGCATGGGATTGCGCACTGTGAATGCAAATTCTCATTCCATATTGGTTCTGAAATATAGGAAGCTAACTTTTCTGAATTATAACCTTCAATCGTAAGAATTTTCCATCGATCCCATAATGTTTCAGAACCACTATGAAATTAAAATCCTCAATCCCAAGCATGTATTTTATCATCGTATTCATAAAATTTTCATTTCTCACGTGGTTCACGAAAATATTTCGCGCAAAATTTCGTACCCTTCCCCAACAGAACCTCAAATTTGTGTACGTCCAGGAAACGCCCAAATACGTTTCTCGGACGTCCTTCGGAGGTTTCCGGGACGTACACAAATTTGAGGTTCTGTTGGAGTTCACTGTCGTTCAAGCACTCTCAACGACAAGACTCGTAGAGTGTAACCTTATGCGATTGAGAATCATAATTTCAAAATTTATAATCACAAAAAGATTATAATTATTCAATTTATTCACTCAATTTCAAACATTATTGATGGTTATGTTATTTTCTCAAATCTCTATCGATTTAGCCCAAGTTAATTTTGAATGTACTGATACTTGAAATTGTAATTCAATTCCACATGATTTGAAAATTAATGTAATAATACTTGAATATCATTTAATGTACCTTCAAGTTGGAATTTCATGTACACTGGTACATTAAGAGTGCATTAAAATTCAAGAAATTTTTAACAGTGTAGCAGACGTACGACTACACTTTTGGAAGGGACTGTACTTTTGAGTTTTCTGATATTGAAATCCAACTAGCGGACGAACCAAGACTACTATCATAATGGAAATGACCGATCTTTGTAGATTTTGATGCGCTGAATCGAATGAGATAGGTCTGGAGACACTTGAATGCATTTTGAACGGGATATTTGAGTTTTGAGTGCGGGAAGAAGTAGAAATATATCATGATTTACAAGTTTTTCCATGCCTTCTACCATTCAGAAAAATAATTGGCGGTTCGGTGATAGGTTTTCTTATAACTTTTTCGATGCCGAATCGAATGATATAGGTCTCGATGTGTTCCGCGGCCATTTTAGAGGGGTGAATGGGGGTTAAAGTCTGGAATCTTGCGAATCACAGGAAAATCGAGTGATCCAATGTTCATTCCATGCCTTCTACCTTTCAGAAAAAAGATTACGTGTTCGATGACAGGTTTTCTTAAAACTTTTTCGATGCCGGAACGAATGGTATGAGTCTCGATGTGTTACGCGGCCATTTGGAAGGGGTAAAAAGGGGGTTGAAGTCTGGAAATCTTGCGAATGAGAGGAAAATCGAGAATTCCAATGTTCGTTCCATTCCTTCGACCATACAGAAAAATAATTCGCGGTTCGATGATGGGTGTTCTCATAGTTCTTTCAATGCTGAATCGAATGGTATAGGTCTCTATGTGTTACGCGGCCGTTCAAGAGATGTAAATGGGGGATGAATGCTGGAATCTTGCGAATGAGAGGAAAATCGACAAGTCCAATGTTCGTCCCATGCCTTCTACCATTCAGAAAAATAATTCGCGGTTTGATGATAGGTTTTCCCATAGCTTTTTCAATGCCGAATCGAAGGTATAGGTCTCTATGTGTTACGCGGCCGTTCAAGCGATGTAAATCGGGGGTGAAGGCTGCAATCTTGCGAATGAGAGGGAAATCGAGGATTCCAATGTTTGTTCCATGCCTTCTACCATTCAGAAAAATAATTCGCGGTTTGATAACGGAGTTTCCTTTGAGCTCTCCCAATGCCGAATCGAATGGTATGGGTCTCTATGTGTTATGCGGCCGCTTTAGAGATGTAAAGGGGGGTTGAAGGCTGGAATCTTTCGAATGAAAGGAAGATACAGAATTGCGATATTCGTCTCCTGCTTTCTGTCATTCGGGAAAATAATTCACGGTTCGATTGAGCAATGAAAAACCTATAGGAGAAACCATCATCGAACCGCGAATTAGTTTTCTGAATGGTAGAAGGCATGGAACGAACATTAGAATCCCCGATTATCCTCTCATTCGCAAGACTTTTAGATTTCAACCCCCATTTAGATCTCTCAAACGGCCGCGTAACACATAGAGACCTATACCATTCAATTCGGCATTGAAGAAGCTATAAGGGAACCCATCATCGAACCGCGAATCATTTTTCTGGATGACAGAAAGCAGGGGACGAACATTGCAATTATGTATTTTCCTCCCATTCGCAAGATCCTCAGAGTTCAACCCCCATGTACCTCTCTTAAACGGCCGCGTAACACATATTGACCTATACCATCCAATTCAGCATTGAAAAAACTATAAGGAAACCCATCATCGAACCGCGAATTAGTTTTCTGAATGGTAGAAGGCATGGAACGAACATTGAAATCCTCGATTTTCCTCTTATTCGCAAGATTCCAGCCTTCAACCCCCCTTTCCATCTCTAAAACGGCCGCGTAAGACATAGAGACCCATACCATTCGATTCGGCATCAAAAAAGCTCAAAGGAAACCCCGTTATCGAACCGCGAATTATTTTTCTGAATGGTAAAAGGCATGGGACGAACATTGGACTTGTCGATTTCCCTCTCATTCGCAAGATTCCAGCCTTCAACCCCCATGTAACTCTCTTAAACGGCCGCGTAACACATAGAGTCCTATACCATTCGATTCAGCGTTGAAAGATAGATATAAGAAAACCCATCATCGAACCGCGGATTATTTTTCTGAATGGCAGAAGGCATGGAACGAACATTGGAACACCCGATTTTCCTGTGATTTGCAAGATTCCAGACTTTAACCCCCATTTACCCCACTCAAATGGCCGCGTAACACATAGAGACCTATACCTTCGATTCGGCATTGAAAAAGCTATGGGAAAACCTATCATCAAACCGCGAATTATTTTTCTGAATGGTAGAAGGCATGGAACGAACATTGGACTTGTCGATTTTCCTCTCATTCGCAAGATTTCCAGACTTCAACCCCCTTTTTACCCCTTCCAAATGGCCGCGTAACACATCAAGACTCATACCATTCGATCCGGCATCGAAAAAGCTTTAAGAAAACCTGTCATCGAACACGTAATCTTTTTTCTGAAAGGTAGAAGGCATGGGATGAACATTGAATCACTCGATTTTCCTGTGATTCGCAAGATTCCAGACTTTAACCCCCATTCACCCCTCTAAAATGGCCGCTTAACACATCGAGACCTATACCATTCGATTCGGCATCGAAAAAGCTATGAGAAAACCTATCACCGAACCGCGAATTATTTTTCTGAATGGTAGAAGGCATGGAAAAACTTGTAAATCATGATATATTTCCACTTCTTCCCGCACTCAAAACTCAAATATCAAAATGCATTCAAGTGTTTTCAGACCTATCTCATTCGATTCAGCGCATCAAAATCTACAAAGATCGGTCATTTCCATTCCGATAGTAGTCTTGGTTCGTCCGCTAGTTGGATTTCAATATCAAAAAACTCAAAAGTACAGTCCCTTCCTAAAGTGTAGTCGTACGTCTGCTAGCTCTCGTTCGGTAGCTTCAGCTTCATTCTCATGTCGTAATGTGTGTCCTATAAGATTGCTTCTCCTTTTCACGATGTGTTTCAAAAGATTTCTTCCTTCATTTATCTGCTCGAGTACTTCTTCTTTTTTGACTTTGTCTATCCATTTTATTCTGAGCATCCTCCTATAACACCACATTTCAAAAGCTTCAAGTCTTCGTTGATCAGTTTTCCCCATTGTCCAAATTTCGCAACCATATAATGCTGTGCTCCAAACATAACTTTTCAAGAATTTCTTCCTCACTTCCAAGCTTATATTTTCTGAGCATAATAACTGTTTCTTTTGGTGAAAAGCCTGTTTCCTTGTGCTATTCTTGCTCTTATATCTTTTTCGCTTTTGCCGTTTTCTGTAATTAGGCTTCCTAGATATTTGAATTCTTTCACCTGTTCAATTGTCTCGGTATCTATTTTGATTTTTGTTCTTCTAGCTGTTCTCGCTGCTGTACACATCATGTATTTTTTTTTGTCTTTATTTATATTCATACAATAGTTTTCCAATAATATTGTTCTCATGGTGTTGAGAATATTTTCTACCTCAGTACTACTCTATATATAAATTGAAAATCATTGGCGATAATGAGCATCCTTGTCTCACCCCTCTTCTCATTTGTGCTTCCCCTTCCTGACCCTCTATGTCTATTATTGCACTTCGATTCTTATATAATTCGTATATTATTCTTCTATCTTTTTAATTCATTCCCACCTTCTTCAGGATCGCCAACATCTTCTCCCAGTCCACATTATCGAAAGCCTTTTGTATATCTACAAAACCTATGTACACATATTTCTTCAGCGCTATCGTTTTCTCTATTACTGCCCTAAGTGCTTCTCGAGTTCCACTATTTTTTCTAAAACCAAACTGATCTTCTGCCAATCTACTCTCTATTTTATTTTCCATCCTCCTGTATATAATTTTGGTGAGTATTTTCGAAGCATGTGAAGTTGAACTGATCGTTCTGTAGTTCTCGCATTTGTCTGCCCCTTGTTTTTTTCGGGATAGCGACAATTTTATTCTTTTGGAAATCTTCCGGTACTCCTCCTTTTTCGTACATATCTCTAATCAATTCAAACAGTGCGTCACGAGTTCCTTTACTGGAGGCTTTTATAAGGTCCGCACTTATGTCATCTATGCCTGGCGCTTTATTATTTTTCAATTCTTTCAAAGCCTTGTCGAATTCTGATCTCAATATCAAATCTCCCAATTCTCCCTCATCTACATCCTCCTCCCTCTCTAAAAGTGCTATATCGTCGTTTCCTCTATGCAAGTCTTCCAAATGATTGATCCACTGTTCTATTTTCTCTTCCGTTTTTATCAATTGTCGTCCTAGAGAGTTTCTAATCTTATTGCTTCTAGATTTCATTTGTCCGAAAAATCTTTTAATAATCCTATATGCTTCATCTATTTTTCCTAAATGCAATCTTATTTCTATTTCCTGACATTTCTCTTGTAACCACTGTTCTTTTGCTTTCCTTGATTCTCTTATTATTTTATTTCTCAATGATTTGTATCGTTGCTGGCCTTCTTGGCTATCATTATTCTTGTATTTTCTTCTTTCATTTATCAATTCTAAAATTTCTTTCGTTATCCATGGGTTTTTAGGTTCTACTCCATTATTCTTCAAAGTCGTATCCGCACATTCTCTTATATTCCCCTTCATCTTTGTCCATCTCCTCTCTATTCCCAAGTCTTTCTCTTTTTGATCTCCCAATTTTTCATCCAACATTTCCTCGAATGCCTCATGTGTTTGTTTTTGCTTGAGGTTCTTCGAATTCCATCTTTTTTGCATTTTCCTTTTCTCCTTCAGAGATTTGAATTTCAGAGAACATTTCATCATCAACATATTATGATCACTATCTATATCTGCACTGGGATAAGTTTTACAGTTTTTCACTTGGTTTCTAAATCTTTGTTTCACTAATATAAAATCAATTTGGTATCTTGCTGTATCTCCTGGCATTTTCCAAGTGTAGATTCTTCTTGGATGATTTCCAAATAAAGTGTTTGTGATAACCATCTTATGATTTTCACAAAATTCGACTAAACGTTGTCCTCTATCGTTCCTCCTCCCTAACGCAAAATCTCCTATTATGTTGTCCTCTTTTCCTTGTCCTACTACCGCATTCCAATCCCCCATCACTATCAAATTCTCTTCTCCCTTCACATATTCTATCACTTCTTCTATTTCTTCGTACGTTTTTTCAATATCTTCCTCCGAATATGCAGATGTGGGCATGTATACTTGGACTATGACTGTGTCTACCGGTTTTGTTCTGATTCTAACCATCATCACACGTTCATTATGTTGCAAATAATTTTCTATTCTATTTCCTACTCTTTTATGCATTACACTTCCTACACCTGCTTGACCTTTCTTTGATCCTGTATGAATTATTCTATAATCCCCACTCCAGAAATCGCCCTCTTGTGGCCATCTCATTTCGCTAATCCCCATTACGTCTATATTCAACCTATTCATTTCTAATTTCAAATTTTCTAATTTTCCCACTTGCCTCAGTGATCTAACATTCCACGCTCCGACTCGAAGAATGTTGTTTCTTTTCCCTATCCTATTCTTCGGTTTTCGTTCTTTGCTGATGAAGCTTCCTCGAGCAGCCTCCACCCGGAGATCCGAACGGGAGACTAGTTTACCTCCGGAATATTTCACCCGAGAGAGCGCCATCATGTATTTATTAATTTGTTCGTTTGTTTTTGTTCAATAATATTCCAGGTTAGGAAAAGGTTTCATTTCCTCGGGAAGTATTGAAACATGTCAAGGAAGGTAGTTTTCCCTTGCTTTCCTTCCGTTTTTGCCGATGTTTCTGGCATTAGGATGATTTCGTTTCTCTCAGTTTGTATTCTTTCTCTTGAGTAGTGCATTCTACTCAAAAAACAAGATCCAACTCTGAGATACTTATCCTCCCCACCACGTAAAGGAAGCAGATACTACCAGGGATGGATAAAAAGGATATCAAGGACAGGTATCATGAATATCCCCCTGGAAGACCCGCAATCATCCACGGGGAGGTATCTATCGCATCAAGCATTTAATTGACATTCTCGTGATGGATACAAACGCAAACGGTATGCGTTCCACTAGCACCAGCGAGTACGCAATTACGAGGTCTAAGCTGCGAGAATGTAGAGAGACTGACCGGAACATTAAGATTCTGATCTTTGAAAGCAAAATATAATTCTGGAAGATTGCACAGAATCAATCTCTTTTGTGCGTGCTCTCGTGATCCATCTTCTTTTTTTAACCGAAACAAAATCTTTCGTGCCCGGCATTATACGACTATTTTCGTCATCATTATAGAAACTTATGATCTTGTTTTTTATTTAAAAAGCTGAAGCATGACCCTTTCTTGGAGATGGTGACGTTAAAATACCATTTCATTTCATTTTTATCAGTTCGATAGCTTTCCTAGCTTGGCGTTCAGAAGTCTCAAATTCGTCAGCAAGTCTCTTCCGACCCCAGGATTTTGGCGCAAGCGTGAGGAGTAATACTTTTTCCGAAGCCTCGAGGAAGTTTTATATTTCTGCTTAATTTGATCGAGAACCTCCATAATCGATTCATGTTCCTCAATATTACAATCTCTTGGTTTCTTCTCTAATGGCTGGTAATTACCTATGATTATAATCATCGTCATTAACATGTTCATCAATACCATCATCATCGTCATCCTGAATTATGTGAAACATATCGTAGTAATTAATTGTCATTCACATAAATGTATTGTTCATTTTCATTGATGTACAAATTGTCTTTTTAGCAATCGAAAATATGATATCAATACCTCGAGTGAAACATGACCGAACGAATCATCTGGTGCATCAATTGGAGGCTTCTCCCCAGAAGAAGCAGCTGCTTCTTTTCTACATAACCCACACACTTTTGCATCGGGGAGGATACTGGGGAACTTTTTTTTGTAGATTTGGAGAAATAGTGCTCAAATCTCTTGATTTGAATTTGTGATGGATTTTGTGCAAAGGGTTACAACAACGATCAACGAAACTTTGAGTTGCAGACATTTTTGAGAATCAAGAAATGTTGTGTCAATAATGCTGTATTTCATCTATTAATTGAATTGCCTACAAACAAACACAATCAAACAGTTGGAAAAGAAAAAATTGATTTTCATCACGGATTGCGAATCATATTTAGAATTGAAACAATTTTACTTACAATTCAAGATCGTGTCATGCGATGCGATTTTTCGTGTGATATCAAGTTGTATGCAGTATGCGTATAAACAAGGAGAAACAAATGAACATCGTCGATATGTTTGATGTATCGAAGATGTTTACAGAATTTCAATTGTTCATCGAATTGAGATGAAAAATCGATCACAAATTCAAATGAATAGATTTCAGAATTATTTTTCCGAGTCTACAACAAAAGTTTTCCAACATTCTTCCCGATGCAGAAGTGTGTGGGTTATGCAGGAAAGAAGCCAGTGTATTTTCTAGAGAGCAGAATTATTCCATATTTATTATATTATGTATATTTATTCATTATTATGTTCCATAATTGCAAAAGCTGTTATTGATAAAGTTTGATAATATAATGGTACGGTTAAATTGTATGAAATCATTGGCATGATTGAAAAATCATATTTTATTGAAAAACAGTTCGTTTCACTTGTATTCCGCGTCAACGGTATGACGAACCGTATCAGGAGATAATAGGAATATGCGACACGCGCGCCCCAAACCGTTGCGAATGCCAGATAAAATTTTCTTCCCATAATTTCTCCTACGCGATTTTAAAGCTGAAGAATCCAGCTTTCAGATGAACTAACTTAAAAAATTTTCAAAATTGTCGAAATTGAAAAAAAATGGAAAAATAACTTTAAACTCGCTAAATTTGTTGGAAAAAATTTTTTTTCACGAAAACAGATTACGCCATTGTCAAGAACAGAAAAAAAGCTACGAAAAACAATATCGAAAATAATTTTATAAAAGAATTTAATTTGAGGAATTATATCTTCAAAAGAGCTGATTAAATGAAGTCTGTGAATTTTTTACCCCTGTAGTTTGATAACCAAAGGTACCAGAGCAAAATCCTTCATAGGATTAGAAGTCACTAACTAGTACTACATTTCAGTGAAATTTCAGAAAGATTGAGGAGGTAAAAATTTTTAAGCTGGTACGCTTGAGAAATTTTGCCCCATATGTGACCTTATATGAATTTTTATATGTTCGTATATTATTCATTTTCAATAGGGAGACTACGAAACATCGTGAATGTTCTGATGTATTCTTCATTCGATATCCCAATCAAAAATTGAGGGTCCAGATGCAAGAACCGACGATACGCTCGAACTGCGGGATAAGTATTGTCCAAGCCGTGACGTCAGGGGTCGAAAAAAAAAATCGGAATTCCAAAAATGTGAAAATACTGGGCGATAGGGCTTGAAAAATCAATACAAGTCTTCCTTTCCCATTGTTTCCTATGATCAATAGTTTTTGAGAAAAAAAATGAAAACTACCTATTTTTTGCAACCAAAATCAATGTTTTTCAATATCAAACCCGTCACAACTCGGTCATTTTTTTATGTATCTTAGTGAATCTTACAGATTCTGATTCGTAAGACTTCCCCGATGACGAAAATGTTGAACAAATTTGTAAAAATTCATAACAAATTTATAATTTTTTAATCCGAAGTGAAAAGCATGTTCTCTATGTTTTGGAATCAAAGAGTGGTGGGGGAAATGTGAGGTACAAAAACTTCCAGCGACAAAGTTGTTCTTTAGTATATGGACAAACTTTTTGGAAAGTTCCAGATCGATCGGATTATTAAATTGCAAAATCCAGCGATTTTTTCATGAGCGCGCAACGGTTATTTTGCATTCCTCTACGATGTGTACCGGTTAAATATCAGAGTCCGCGGGAAAAATTGTATTGGTGTTTGGATCTCATTTGAATTGTTCGATTTTCCAATTTCTCAACCTAAAGAATCTCAATCTTTGTGAAGAAACCAAATTATGAGAATTATCTTTATCTCTATTTAAATATCATAATTATATTCAAATAAAAAATTCGGATACTGAAAAATAATATGTACAAAATTGATCAGTTACAGGATAAGAAATCTTTTTTGTTCCAATACTTTTTTCATGAAATCAATATTTTGTAGATGTTATTGTTTTGAACCAATCGATTTTTTATTATGAAATTGAATGAGCAACTTTGCCAAAATAGTTTGATTCCCGGATTTAAAACTTCTTCCTCACAAGGATGAGAAACTTCATTGATTGACACAATTTTTCTTCAAAGTCAATAGTTTGACCATAAAAACGTTATAAACAATGAAATTGTTAGTAAAAAAAAGAGAATTTCGAATCTAGCAAATATAGTTCGATATTCGAATCTTATGACTCAAAAAACATAAATCCACATTGAAAAATTGAACGAATACAATATTCCCCGCGGACTCTGATATTTAACCGGTACACATCGTAGAGGAATGCAAAATAACCGTTGCGCGCTCATGAAAAAATCGCTGGATTTTGCAAACTAATAATCCGATCGATCTGAAACTTTCCAAAAAGTTTGTCCATATACTAACGAACAACTTTGTCGCTGGAAGTTTTTTGTACCTCACATTTCCCCCACCCCTCTTTGATTCCAAAACATAGAGAACATGCTTTTCACTTCAGATTAAAAAATTATAAATTTGTTATAAATTTTTACAAATTTGTTCAACATTTTCGTCATCGGGGAAGTCTTGGGAATCAGAATCTGTAAGATTCACTGAGATACATAAGAAAATGACCGAGTTGTGACGAGTTTAATATTGAAAAACATTGATTTTGGTTGCAAAAAATAGGTAGTTTTCATTGTTTTTCTCAAAAACTATTGATCATAGGAAAAAATGGTAAGGGAAGACTTGTATTGATTTTTCAAGCCCTATCGCCCAGTATTTTCAGATTTTTTGAATTCCGATTTTTTTTTCGACCTCTGACGTCACGGCTTGGACAATACTTATCCCGCAGTTTGAGCGTATCGTCGGTTCTTGCATCCGGACCCTCAATTGCTACTTGAACAGTAGTGATGAGTGATTTTTTTTATAGAAGTAAAGACACCATTTATATATAATTTTTATGGAATATTTATAAGAATTTAATAAATTCTTGATGAAAAAAAAAGAACCGAAGATCATCGATGCACAGGATGACCACATCCATATGCGGACTCAGATCCCCACCTGAGACCAGTCAATTTCTCACCCAGGACTCGTGTTATATCTCAAGCTCCTGTCCGGGAACCTTCCAGTTCCCACGTCAGACTACTCAGGTCCTAGTGACCGGTGATATTTTACGATATCGATATTTTTTATACAATTTATATGAAACTTCGATCAATATTCTATAAAATTCAATATAAAATCGACAAATTTTCTATAAAAAACATCGATTCTACCGAATATTGCCTGTCACTATCAGGTTCCTATTAGGGACCATTCAGATTCCTTATAACCTGAAACCCAAGTGGACAATTTTCAACTGGGATGTTAAATCCAAATAATCTATGATCAACTATCTCGGTCGATTTGACAGTGATGCTGCTTTTCCTTCGATTACCACCTACTTCATTTAATGCTTATCAAATATAAGTATTCCTTCCTCGTACAAATAGAATATAAAAATTCAAATAATAAACTTTGAAAAATAATGTTCTGCACAAATATTCCCAAAATCAATCAATTGAAAAATTAATTGAAAATAGTTTGGAGGTATATCCTAGGCAGTAAAGCACTTCACTGTTAGAAATTTCTGATTGAACTTCCAATTACATGTAATGGAAGCGAAAGTTATTCACGTAACTGAAAAACTTATTGAAATTCCAAGTACATTTGAATGGAATTCCAGTTACGTCAATATATATTAATGTATGACATAATGTAGCAAAAATTTAAAATTCGGTTGCGTGTAAATGAATTCTCATTTCAATCACCAAGAATTGGAAATTTCATTCGCGAATGTAAATGAAAGATATTTATCAATTTAAAGACATTTCTAACAGTGTAGTATAAATTCGCAAATATACAGGGTGTCCCATTTTAATCTGTCACTTAGAATATCTCGAAAACGAATAGATTCAGAAGAAAGTATTCCGGGAAAAAAATGTAAGAATCTGAGGGGGACATCCGATGGTGAACTTGGCTTTGACCTCAGATCCCACTTTCAAGGTCATTTTGAGGTCAACTCATGTTTTTTAAATGGAATCCCCTATTTTTTACTACCGGTTTAGATTCTACGCTAAAAACCAAGGAACTTTTGTCTCAAACGTTTTTTCGAAATCCCCATAGATGGCGCTCTAATTGATGAGAAAATGAGAATTCTCAAACCCTCGGATTGTATTCTGTCTAACATAATGCTCAACTCTTGAGTGTTTCTCATCTCCCGGAAATTGCCGTCGGTTGTGTTTTGTTTTGGTTTTGTTCTTGGAAGTTGTTATTGTTTTGATTCACGTGTGAATACCTTAGAAATTGATCATTCCCAAACTGCTCAGTTCTCTGTTATCATTTGGAAGAAACACATTTCTAAATATCATTCCTGATTACGCGCCAAACGATATTGTTGACGCTTTGTTGTGTCTCGGTGAAGCGCGGGGAAATTATGTTGAAGCTGTGAGAACGTTTCAACGTCGTTTTCCGGATCGGAGGTGTCCAAATCGCATTACGATCCGATTTCTTGAACAACGTGCTCGTCAAGGTCTCCTCAAACGACAGAGGAACAACAAAGTTTATGCGGATGACAATGATCCTGATGCGAGATCGCTGGCTGTGCTGGCATTAATTCATATTAACCCCCATATCAGTCTCCGGGATATTGAGAAAATGACCGAGATTCCTCGATCCACAGCTCAGCGTATCTTGAAATCGTTGGATTATCATCCGTACCATATCACTTTGGTGCAATCTCTAACAGCTGAGGATTTCATAACAAGATTGAACTTCTGCACGTGGGCCCAACAGAGAATTGAAGAAGATCCTACTTTCTCTCATCACGTTATGTTCTCTGATGAGGCAATATTTCACAATGTTGGAATTCTCAATAGGCACAATTGCCATTATTGGAGTGCTCAGAATCCTCACTGGGTCTGTACAATTAATCATCAACACCGTTGGAGTGTGAACGTTTGGTGCGGAATTGTAGATTCCAGGATCATAGGGCCGTATTTTTTTGAAGGAAACCTGACTGGCGCGGAGTATCTTCGTTTTTTGCATTTTGAACTCCCTGCTCTTATGGAAGACGTAAGTCTTCACGTGAGATCAAGGATGTGGTTCCAACAGGATGGAGCACCTTCTCATTACATGCGAATTGTTCGAAAATTTCTGGACGAGAAGTTTCCCAGAAGGTGGATTGGCCGTGGAGGACCTGTGCGATGGCCACCTAGGTCGCCAGATCTGACGTCGCCTGATTTTTTCTTGTGGGGTTACATAAAAAATGTTGTATTCCGTGAACCTCCAACAACACGCGATGATATGAAAGATCGAATAAGAAGAGCATGCACAGCAATAACACCTGCTACGTTGCAAGCAACTGTAGCGTATAATCTAAACCGGTAGTACAAAATAGGGGATTCCATTTAAAAAAACATGAGTTAACCTCAAAATGACCTTGAAAGTGGGATCTGAGGTCAAAGCCAAGTTCACCATCGGGTGTCCCCCTCAGATTCTTACATTTTTTTCCCGGAATACTTTCTTCTGAATCTATTCGTTTTCGAGATATTCTAAGTGACAGATTAAAATGGGACACCCTGTATATATATATATATATATATATATATATACTTGAAAAGAAGCAGTCTCAAATCGGTGTCGAAATTAACACCACGCGGATTCTATGAAAATCCACTCCCAAATCGATATTGGAATAACTCCGGATGGCGTGAAAATGACAGTTCACGGTGTGAGAATTACATCAAGAATATAAAAAAAAACACTATTTGATGTGAACTTTTTTGGGACACCGCCAATTTATTCCAGTACATAATACGTCACAACGTCAGTTAATTAGCTCACCGTGTGCCGACTTCCTTAGGTGGCGAAGGCAACATTTCGAGGTAACTGAATGGCCCTGTATCTTCAAAACACCCAACATCCTCGTAACAAACTTTGGAAATCTCTCGTTTCGTTCTGTGATTCTTCCTATGGAGTTCCCATTGTCTCATAGATTCTACTACCGCGCGGAAAATCTCTGGATCATTTCTTTCGTCCAAAGATTCTTCATAAGGTGTAGGCCATCTCTCCGCCACTTCGGGATCTCCTGTAAAAATATTCAAATTCATTAAAATGTCTCTCGTTCACATACTTCGAAACCGATTTTGATCAATATCAATGTAAATGAATTCGGAAAGTTCATTTGTGCAATGCTTCTAACGATACCCCATACAGCAGAAATTTTACTTTGTTCAAAAGATTTCTACTGGGTTTCTGAAAGATTTCTCTTGCAACAGTTTTCACTGTATTTAAGATGTCTTCGTTTGAGAAATCTGAAAGATGTCTTTAGATCTCTTTTAGATGTCTTTTAGATTTCTTGAACGAAGACATCTAAAAGGCGGTGAAAACTGTTGCATAAGGAATCTTTCAGACATCCACACGGAACAAAATGATGTGGTTGATATTTGTAGAGCTAAAAATTAGCTGTGGTAGCTATTCTTTAGCTGTGGCAATAAAAATTATTGCTACAGGAGTTGAAATCTAGCTTTTGCAGCATTCTTTTTCGCTATCCAAATATCCAATACACGAAATAGCTACAACAGTCAATTCCTAGCTACCATAGCGAATTATTTTTTTCCGTGCAGTAGAAATCTTTTAGACAAAGAAAAATTTTTGCTGTATGGAACGTTTACCGACAGTTTTGAAGTGTACCACGGGAAAAGATTTATGGTAAATCCTTGGATAGGTATAATTTCTATTATCATTCAAAACAAACTGTGGTAATTTCAACTAAATTGGACTAGATTAAATAGCAGTTACAGTGAATTATAACCCAACATTGTCTTCATCTTTAATGAATTATGGTAAGTATGACCAGTATTTTTTTTGCGTGTATGCTGAAAAATATTATCTGAAACATGAAAACATTGATTGAAGGAAATAATTATTGAAAGGAATAATTTAGCTAGACTTCTGACATCAGCATTCCCTCCCTTCACAGCCACGCCAGCACTTTTGATCTTCAAAATATCTTGAGAAACTATTTAGACAAGGTTAAGAAGTCTTATGCAACATGAAAAGATGTCTTCAAGATCTCTGAAACAGTTCTTACTTCTAAAATACATTCACTGAAAAAAAAATTTATTCCAGTCGAATAAATATTTATTTGTCCTGTACCAAAGAAATATTTATTAGAATTAACAAAATATTCTTTGGAACCAAAATAATTTATTGGAATTAAATAGATGGTTTCAATCGTTTATTTGATTCCAATAAATTATTTTGGTTCCAAAGAATATTTTGTTAATTCTAATAAATATTTCTTTGGTACAGGACAAATAAATATTTATTTGACTGGAATAAATTTTTTTTTCAGTGTTGGTAAGATATCTTTTAGAAGATCCGAATCTTGTCTTGCGAGATGATATCTTTGAGACATCTTATGGAAATCTTTCAGGAGTGAGAAGTGTTTTAGATATCTTAAAAATAACTTTTTGTGTTGCACAAGACTTCTGAGGTTTGTCTGGAGACATCTTTTAGACATGAAATGCTATGAGTAAGAGGTGTAGGCCACAGCCCTGGTAAAAAACTAACGTTCTCCAATATCTCACATAGGACGTATGGCTCGTCCCTCATAAGAAAACCCGATATCGGAATTTCATCATTAAGGGGTCTTCCTAGTTCAGATTTTCGAAAAGAAATTTTTTTTCCAAACAGTTTTTTCCTCAGAAAAAATTGAGATATCGTTTCGAAAATTCGTGAAGATGTTTATTAGACCTGGAATATTATTGAAACATTTTTTCAGAATTTTGTCTTCCGTTATACTAATTTGAACAAAAACCACCAAAAAATGACGTTGGGAGTGATTTGGGACGACCGGATGATCTGAACAAAACAAAGAAAATGGCAAATGATTCCTTGCTGAAACAATTCGGCAAGATTTAGGGGATAACTAGACACCTGGAGGATCATTTTTATATGGATTGAAGATGTTTTGCAAAACTTTTTATTTATTTGCAAGCCATGTGAAAATTGATTTTGCAAAAACGCGTTTTTTTCAGTTTTTTAAGGTATTCACCTTCAAACTTGAAATTTTGTTGTAAAATACACCCCTTCACTGGCATTTAACGACAAAGGTGACCCCTTTTGAAGAAGCGCATATATCTTTTTACAGGGGAACATTTTTATGGTCGGAGATACTCTACTTTCTCAACATTCCGGAGTACCTAACAAATGCAAGAGAAAAAATTGTTGAAAATTTTCATTTGTTTATAACAAATGGAATTGTTGCTTGATTTTTGGAATCCTGGATCTTTTCTATATCGGAATTGAATAGCCTTTTCCACCGCGAAAATGATCTGGTATTAAAAAAGAATCCAAAAATTTTTTTAAACAAATTGTTTATAACAATCATCAAACAATATCAATATTTCGGTTTCCAAAGTGGGCCAAAATGTTCCTCAGAATCCCCGATAAAGATCCCCGATTTGAAAAACTTTTTTCATCCATGATTTAACATTTGTTTATTAATTTGTTTATAATCAAAAAACCAAAATTGTTGGATTTTCATGGAAAAAGATAGGTCATCATATGGAATGAAACTCGCTAAACGCGAATATGGAGATTAAATTTTTAATTCCTCATCCCTTCCCCATTGTTCATTGATTTGTTTATAACAAATTCAAATTTTTCACCGTTCTTCGATCCGCAAGAAATCTTTTGAAATCACATTATTTTATCCAAAGCCATTCCACTACTAAAAAATTGGAATTCTTTTTCTTTACTGATTGTTCATAAAATTGTTCAATAAAAAATTTTTTCTTTCACAATTTTCGATCTGAAAAACGCTGCATTATATGAAGGAGCGCTCTGCAAACATATATCCATCAACAGAAATACAATTTTTTGTTTTTTGAATTGATTGTTAGTAATTTGTTT
This sequence comes from Gonatopus flavifemur, assembly GCA_018340375.1. Taxonomy (NCBI): domain Eukaryota; kingdom Metazoa; phylum Arthropoda; class Insecta; order Hymenoptera; family Dryinidae; genus Gonatopus; species Gonatopus flavifemur. The sequence continues at coordinate 5,045,671 of JAFFJZ010000018.1, forward strand.
AGAAACAAATTAATTTTTTTTTCATTTTTTTTCAGGAAAAAGGTCTGCTGATATGTTTTTGAGGATGCTGAACACGAATCCGTGGTCGGAAATGTTGATTTTCCACCCCTTCTCTATTCCTGTTTTTATCGTTGTTAGAAGGAAATTTTTTTTTTCCATTCCATCTGAAAGTGGGGTATACATGTGTACAAGACCCTCACATTACAACATCCATCAGTCAGATTCTGTCAAATGATATTTTCATACAGTCAGGGCCCGTTCTTCGGGGTTTATTTCATTTGGAACGGAATTTTCGAAGCCCTACATGTTCATGAACCTTACTCATGCGAGTTTAACATTCTTACTTGTTCCTCCACCACCTTGCGGTGAAATCATCGGCGCGTTTTTTTATAGTGGTTTCCCCAAGAGGCCTAGTCGTGAACTACTGTCATTATAGATTATTATACTCTCTAAATGTGAATCAGTGAATTCCGATTGGAAGATCAGTGAAGTTCACCGTTTCATAACTGGTTTTTAATGTATTTCACTGATTTGTCCGTGCAATTCCACTGATCTTTCAAATTCATTGACGTCTTCGTCTTCTCGGAGGGATATACTGTTCTTCGGGATCTGCTCGTTGGGATGTTCCGGCCGTCGCAAAGCCTTCGCTAGTAGTATTCAATTCTGATTCATCTTTTGTTGTCAAATCCAGGTCAATCTCAGTATCAAATTCTTCTCCATTGTAATCATCTTCAACAGTATCTTGATCCAGCTCTATTATAGCGGCATTGTTGCATGACACTCTTTTGCATTGAATGCAAATACTGGAACATTTCAGCCCAGCCTTTTTGCATCCGCAACGTTTGTCACACGTTCCTTCACATGCACCAAAAGCATGGATGAATAAAATGTAATCTTTCATATACAAATGTTTTTCAGAAGAATAAATAACTCGAGCAAGTTTCTTCTGTTTTCCATGTTTTTGGAAGAACACAGTTTGATTATTAGGAGTCAAACCAAATAATAGAATTAATAACTCAATGTCCGATCCAACAATCACAGTCTTCTGATTCTTATTAACTTCATTCTTTTCAATTGCAGTCGTGACTACATCCAATCATATGACAGAATAAGACGGTGTAAAATTAATATTGCTGTAGATATTACATTCACGGTAGACTCGAATGTGGCTGTTTGTCAACAACACTTCTTGAACAATAGAGGAAATAAATATCACTTGATCTCTTTACTATGTAAAGAACTTCAAAATGCTCAGATTTTTGTCAAAATTATCAATGGAAATGCCACCCGATGCATGTATAGTCACGACTGAAATTGAAGAGAATAAAGTCAATAAGAATCAGAAGACTGTGATTGTTGGATCGGACATGGATTTTTAATCCTATTATTTGGTTCGACTCCTAATAATCAAACTGTGTTCTTCCAAAAACATGGAAAACAGAAGAAACTTGCCCCAGTTATTTATTCTTCTGAAAAAAACTTGGATATGGAAGATTACATTTTATTTGTCCATGCTTTTGGTGGCTGTCATACTAAAAGTGCCTTTTTTCAGAAGGGAAAGAAGAAATGTTTGAAATTGATCGATAAAAATCCAGAATTATTGGCAGATATTCAAAATTTCTATCAACCACATACTGATCGATCCGTCATTGACAGTTCAGGAGAGAAATTAACATCAGCATTATATAATGCTCCTCGTAAAGAGACCTCATTAAACAACCTCCGATATGAGCGCCATGAAAAAGCAATTGCCATAGAAAATATTGAGCACAAGCTATCTCAGCTCCCACCCACGCAGGCTGCGGCTCGTCAACATTATTATAGAGTGTATTATCAAATACAAGAATGGCTTGGCAACACTCTAAGCCCTGAAGATTGGGGATGGGGACGTCAACAGACCTATATGATACCAATTATGACAAGCCTGGGAGCAGATGCGAAATATTTATTGGACCCCCTCTCCTGTGCATGTGAAGGAACGTGTGACAAACGTTGCGGATGCAAAAAGGCTGGGCTGAAATGTTCCAGTATTTGCATTCAATGCAAAAGAGTGTCATGCAACAATGCCGCTATAATAGAGCTGGATCAAGATACTGTTGAAGATGATTACAATGGAGAAGAATTTGATACTGAGATTGACCTGGATTTGACAACAAAAGATGAATCAGAATTGAATACTACTAGCGAAGGCTTTGCGACGGCCGGAACATCCCAACGAGCAGATCCCGAAGAACAGTATATCCCTCCGAGAAGACGAAGACGTCAATGAATTTGAAAGATCAGTGGAATTGCACGGACAAATCAGTGAAATACATTAAAAACCAGTTATGAAACGGTGAACTTCACTGATCTTCCAATCGGAATTCACTGATTCACATTTAGAGAGTATAATAATCTAGAATGACAGTAGTTCACGACTAGGCCTCTTGGGGAAACCACTATAAAAAAACGCGCCGATGATTTCACCGCAAGGTGGTGGAGGAACAAGTAAGAATGTTAAACTCGCATGAGTAAGGTTCATGAACATGTAGGGCTTCGAAAATTCCGTTCCAAATGAAATAAACCCCGAAGAACGGGCCCTGACTGTATGAAAATATCATTTGACAGAATCTGACTGATGGATGTTGTAATGTGAGGGTCTTGTACACATGTATACCCCACTTTCAGATGGAATGGAAAAAAAAAATTTCCTTCTAACAACGATAAAAACAGGAATAGAGAAGGGGTGGAAAATCAACATTTCCGACCACGGATTCGTGTTCAGCATCCTCAAAAACATATCAGCAGACCTTTTTCCTGAAAAAAAATGAAAAAAAAATTAATTTGTTTCTAAACAAATTACTAACAATCAATTCAAAAAACAAAAAATTGTATTTCTGTTGATGGATATATGTTTGCAGAGCGCTCCTTCATATAATGCAGCGTTTTTCAGATCGAAAATTGTGAAAGAAAAAATTTTTCATTGAACAATTTTATGAACAATCAGTAAAGAAAAAGAATTCCAATTTTTTAGTAGTGGAATGGCTTTGGATAAAATAATGTGATTTCAAAAGATTTCTTGCGGATCGAAGAACGGTGAAAAATTTGAATTTGTTATAAACAAATCAATGAACAATGGGGAAGGGATGAGGAATTAAAAATTTAATCTCCATATTCGCGTTTAGCGAGTTTCATTCCATATGATGACCTATCTTTTTCCATGAAAATCCAACAATTTTGGTTTTTTGATTATAAACAAATTAATAAACAAATGTTAAATCATGGATGAAAAAAGTTTTTCAAATCGGGGATCTTTATCGGGGATTCTGAGGAACATTTTGGCCCACTTTGGAAACCGAAATATTGATATTGTTTGATGATTGTTATAAACAATTTGTTTAAAAAAATTTTTGGATTCTTTTTTAATACCAGATCATTTTCGCGGTGGAAAAGGCTATTCAATTCCGATATAGAAAAGATCCAGGATTCCAAAAATCAAGCAACAATTCCATTTGTTATAAACAAATGAAAATTTTCAACAATTTTTTCTCTTGCATTTGTTAGGTACTCCGGAATGTTGAGAAAGTAGAGTATCTCCGACCATAAAAATGTTCCCCTGTAAAAAGATATATGCGCTTCTTCAAAAGGGGTCACCTTTGTCGTTAAATGCCAGTGAAGGGGTGTATTTTACAACAAAATTTCAAGTTTGAAGGTGAATACCTTAAAAAACTGAAAAAAACGCGTTTTTGCAAAATCAATTTTCACATGGCTTGCAAATAAATAAAAAGTTTTGCAAAACATCTTCAATCCATATAAAAATGATCCTCCAGGTGTCTAGTTATCCCCTAAATCTTGCCGAATTGTTTCAGCAAGGAATCATTTGCAACCGATGCAAAGGAGTGTCATGCAACAATACCGCTATGATAGAGCTGGATCTAGATACTGTCGAAGATGATTACAATGGAGAAGAATTTGATACTGACATTGACCTGGATTTGACAACAAAAGATGAATCAGAATTGAATACTACTAGCGAAGACTTTGTGACTCCCGGAACATTCCAACGAGCAGATCCCGAAGAACAGTATATCCCTCCGAGAAGACGAAGACGTCAATGAATTTGAAAGATCAGTGGAATTGCACGGACAAATCAGTCAAATACATTGAAAACCAGTTATGAAACAGTGAACTTCACTGATCTTTCAATCGGAATTCACTGATTCACATTTAGAGAGTATAATAATCAAGTATGACAGTAGTCCACGACTAGGGCTCTTGGGGAAACCACTATAAAAAAAAACGCGCCGATGCCTTCACCGCAAGGTGGTGGAGGAACAAGTAAGAATGTTAAACTCGCATGAGTAAGGTTCATGAACATGTAGGACTTCGTAAATTCCGTTCCAAATGAAACAATCCCCGAAGAACGGGCCCTGACTGTATGAAAATATCATTTGACAGAATCTGACTGATGAATGTTGTGATTGGAGGGTCTTATACACATGTATACCCTACTTTCAGATGGAATGGAACAAAAAATTTTTCTCTTAACAACAATAAAAACAGAAATGGAGAAGGGGTAGAAAATCAACATTTTCGAGCACGGATACGTGTTCAGCATTCTCAAAGACATATTAGCAGACCTTTTCCCTGAAAAAAAATGAAAAAAAAATTAATTTGTTTCTAAACAAATTACTAACAATCAATTCAAAAAACAAAAAATTGTATTTCTGTTGATGGATATATGTTTGCAGAGCGCTCCTTCATATAATGCAGCGTTTTTTAGATCGAAAATTGTGAAAGAAGAAATTTTTTATTGAACAATTTTATAAACAATCAGTAAAAAGAAAGAATTCCAATTTTTTAGTAGTGGAATGGCTTTGGATAAAATAATGTGATTTCAAAAGATTTCTTGCGGATCGAAGAACGGTGAAAAATTTGAATTTGTTATAAACAAATCAATGAACAATGGGGAAGGGATGAGGAATTAAAAATTCAATCTCCATATTCGCGTTTAGCGAGTCTCATTCCATATGATGACCTATCTTTTTCCATGAAAATCCAACAATTTTGGTTTTTCGATTATAAACAAATTAATAAACAAATGTTAAATCATGGATGAAAAAAGTTTTTCAAATCGGGGATCTTTATCGGGGATTCTGAGGAACATTTTGGCCCACTTTGGAAACCGAAATATTGATATTGTTTGATAATTGTTATAAACAATTTGTTTAAAAAAATTCTTGGATTCTTTTTCAATACCAGATCATTTTTGAGGTGAGAAAGGCCATCCAATTCCGGTATAGAAAAGATCCAGGATTCCAAAAATCAAACAATAATTCCATTTATTATAAACGAATGAAAATTTTCAACCATTTTTTTTCTTGCATTCGTTAGGTACTTTGGGATGTTGAAAAAATAGAGTTTCTCCGACCATAAACATGTTCCCCTGTAAAAGGATATATGCGCTTTTTCGAAAGGGGTCACCTTTGTCGTTAAATAACAGTGAAGGGGTGTATTTTACAACAAAATTTCAAGGGCTCAAATTTGTTGGTTTCATCCTTCTCTACAAGATCCAATCAGGTTTTTTCGTCTTGGGGTCCTTTGAATGGGTGAATACCCTAAAAAACTGAAAAAACGCGTTTTTGCAAAGTTTTTCTTCAGAATTCACACTTTCAACGTTTAGCAGTTGATCTATTAGAAAAATGAAAACGAATTTCACACCAAATACAGCAAACAGCAAATATGAAATCGAACCATAGTCCCAACTACAGAATGGAAAAACTTATGTGTCAATATCTTACGTTCACTCTTATCTTTCGCAACTTGACTATTTATAACCGTGAAAAAAGTATTAATTTTAGGTAACTTTTTCTTCTGTTCCTCAACTTCTGCCGCTTTTTTACGTTTCACTGCGCCTGACGGATAACTGCGACGTTGAAATCTCGATCCTGACATCTGAAAGCTAGTGTAGGTTTCACTTCAAAACAATTTAAGCTACTCTTGTCAAGCACAACTTACATGAAATAATGAAATTCAGAGGTTTTGAGGGAAACAACAAAAAAAAGTTTGATATTCTCTAGACCGAATCCCCTAAAAATCAAAGGGGATCAGATCAAGCGGAAGCGCTGCGTATTCGGCTACGTAGGCCATCTGTAGTCTCAGTCGTGAACTGCTCTTATTCGTCACATGTATTTCTTCAAAATAGTTAGCGACTGAGATGCAAGGAGGCGCTGAAACACGGCACGAAAAATTGAATTCACTACGCAATCGCAAGAGCACAAATGACCGCAGTTATGTTCAATTAATATCAAAGAAAACTATGTCATAAATTAGATTATAATTCATAAGAATGACTCAATGATATTTCACATGTATCTTCTACGTAAATGATCGAGAATCAACGACATATAACATTGCATATGTCAGATACATCTTCCAGGTCATGTATTCCAAAACCATTGCGGGATTTACACGGAGAAAATGTTTTGACAAATAATTATCCAAAGTTGAGGAACACGGGGACATAATGACATTTCGGCGAGGTTTGAAATCCAGTCGACTTCGTTTACTCGACTGCAGATGAAAATTCATTTAAAGATTCTTGTTATCTTTACAAGTTGAGTATTGTAGAGAAACAGGTTAGTGAATTTTCATCTGCAGTCGAGTAAAACGAAGTCGACTGGATTTTAAACCTCGCCGAAATGCCAGTATGTCCCCGTTTTCCTATGTATTTGAAATCCAAGGTGCTGTTCGGGTTATGGACGCTTCCACTCTATCTGATTCTCTTTGGCAAAAATCTCTGTAACGATCAACCAATCGTATCACACAAAACTATTTCCACGAAGTTTGAATTACATCCAAGAGATAGCAGATATCACTAAATGAACAAAGAGCGTGTAATGATGAAGAGATGGCAGAGTAGTCATTTTACGGCTCATTTCTCTCTGTTGAAAATTTTTTTTCCACCCCAATCCTTGGGGGGCCCGTGTTCCGTGGAACACAGGTAGTTACGCCACTGGTGGGTAGAACGAATAATCGTTTTTGAACGATGCACAGTGGTCCGAAATTCGAAAAAGCTGATGAAAAGTCAAAAAATGAAGTTGTTTTTTTCTAGCTTTTTACACGTGGGATAGTTGTGATAATGCTCCCAGCTCCAGTTGATATCGTCAGCTTATAGCAGATGTCGTTAGTGACTGTTTTTTCGTCCCTCCATTCAGAGCTGTTTGAATCGACTGACTCCGTACACGTAACCCGAAATTAATTCATCATCTTTATGAATCCATAACTTCAACGGATTGATCGATTTCAATTTGGGAAAATGGAATCTATTCGTGAAGTTGCGTAAATTTCGAATAAGTTTTTGGATTTTTTGTCAAACATCAAACATCTCAATGAACAGGAAGTTCATGGATTGTCAAATCATAAAACAAAACCATGTACAACACTTAGAAAATGAGAGAATAGAAAAAAGTCTTGATAGATCCCGTCATGTTTCCATCGCTGATATGTTCGTCATGCATTCAGGTAAAACATATTTAAAAATTAGCTGCGAAACTTGCGAATGTGGCTTCAGTGCATGTTAATGTGAAAAATAGCCCATATAAGAGATTTCCAATACAAAAATTCTTGCTAATATATGGAGATATTTTTCATTGAGACTAAATTAAGGGTCGTACATAAATTACGTGATGGTTAGAGGGTGGTGCAGGTTATCATCACGGTTTATCCCGTAGAGGGGAGGGGGGTTGAGGGTAATGGTCAATATTATAAAACTTCAATTTAAGTGTTAAGTGTCCAGCAATTATGAAAGGAGACCTGTGAAAAAGTAATTACTCCAATTACTTAGGTACATCTTCGGTACCAATTTGTTTAGGTTTACTTATGAAAAATCGGAAATGGAATTTTGAGAAATGTTTACGGTGTCATATGACCTGATCAACTTCCGCGGACTTCCGTTCAGACCTAAAAACACAGTTTCCATGTATTTCCGATCTATTTCCGCACAAATATACTTGGAGGTACTTACGTTTACTGACCGCGTGGATGATTTCTTATCACTTAGATACATTTCAGGTTCCAATCTGTTTAGGTGTACTTATGAAAAATCGGAAATGGAATTTTGAAAAGTGTTTACGCATACTGTGAATGGATTCACTTCCGCGACTTTACGCTGAGACCTAAAGAGAATACTTCGGTTTACTGATGCTTTGTTTCCGGCTCGATGAACTTGGAAGAAGTTATGAATAATATGCACATACTGTTTTTCTATTACTTGGGAGTATTTGAGGTTCTAATCTACTTCCGTTCACTGATGAAAAATCAGAAATGAAACTTTGAAAAGTGTTTACGTATACTGTGAATGAATTCACTTCCGCGACTTTACGCTGAGACCTAAAGAAAATACTTCGGTTTACACTGTAAAAAAAATTTGTTGAATTCCAAACAGAAATGCTTGGAAATTTACAAACTTGGTTTGGAAAAATAATTTCCGAACCTTTCTTGTAAATTGCCGAACAAAAGTTTGTGAATTCTCAAAAATCTTCGTGAAATCACAAAATTTTTTGAATGTTTAGAAACTTTTGTTTGGTAATTTACAAAAAAAGTTTGTGTAAAAAACTGCCAAACTTCTTTGGCAGTTTAGGAAGTATATTTTTAACAGTGTATTTATGCTTTGTTTTCGCACTGATGAACTTGGGAGGAGTTATGAATAAAATGCATATAATGTCTTCCTATCACTTGGGAACATTTTAGGTCCCCATCTGCTTTCGTTCACTTATGAAAAATCGGAAATGAAATTTTGAATAGTGTTAACGCGGTGTTTTGAATAGTGTTTAGCGAGCGGGAGAAATTTGTTTCATCAAAACTTGAAATGCACCTAAGTGAATTGATCAATGAAATACTGAAACAATCGGAAAACCGTTGATTGCCTTCATCCGGAAGTAACTCCTAAATCAAAGGTTTAGTTTTAGTTATGAAATTTTCGAGATAAAAACACCTAGTAAGTCGGAAGTAGCCGTAGAAAAATTTTTTTGTTTAGGTTTTTTTAGTCTTTTTGACCAGGGATCAGGTCACATGACACCGTTAACATTTGTCAAAATTTTCTTTCCGATTTTTCATAAGTACACCTGGACAGATTGGAACCTGAGATACAACTAAGTAATTAGAAGCCATCTACGCGGTCAGTAAACTTAACTACGCCCAAATATATCCGTGCGAAAATAAATCGGAAATGCATGGAAACAGTTTTCTTGCACCTACGCGGAAATGAACGGAACCATAGTTTAGTGCAAGTCATACGTGAGTAAACCTAAACTCTTTACGTGTGGATTGCGGAAATCGGCGGAATCAATTATCATGTGGAAGAAAATCCCAAGTAGAAACTCCCTACATGTGTAAAATCTTCGTTCGGAAGTACTCGGAAGAGATCCTAAGTGATTTGAAAACATCTACTTCAAAAATATTTAGCCCTGGTCAAAAAAACTAAACAGAAAATTTTTTTACGACTACTTCCGACTTACTAGGAGTTTTTGTCTCGGAAATTTCATAACTAAAACTAAACCTTCGATTCAGGAGTTACTTCTGGATAAAGGCAATCAACGGTTTTCCGATTGTTTCAGTATCTCATTGATCAATTCACTTGGGTGCATTTCAAGTTTTCATGAAACAAATTTCTCCCGCTCGCTAAACACTATTCAAAACACCGCGTAAACACTATTCAAAATTTCATTTCCGATTTTTCACAAGTGAACGGAAGCAGATGGAAACCTAAAATGTTCCCGAGTAATAGGAAAACATTATATGCATTTTATTCATAACTCCTCCCAAGTTCATCAGTGCGGAAACAAAGCATAAATAAACCGAAGTATCCTCTTTAGGTCTCAGCGTAAAGTCGCGGAAGTGAATTAATTTACCGTATACGTAAACACTTTTCAAAATTTCAATTCCGATTTTTCATAAGTGAACGGAAGCAGATTGGAACCTAAAATGTTCCCAAGGAAGACATCATTCGCACAGCATTCATAACCGTTCCTAAACTTATTGGTTCGCAAATAGAGTGGAAGTGTACGGAAACCGTTTTTTTACTTCCACACGGAAATAAACGGAATCACAGTATAGTCCAAATAATACCTAAGTAAACCTCAACTGCCTACGTGTGTAGTGCGGAAGCCGGCGGAATCAACTGTGCGTCGGAAAAGAATCCTAAGTGATTGGAAACACTCTACTTGTGTCAAATCTCGATTCCTGAGTAGTCCAAACAGATCCTAAATGATTTGAAAACATTTACTCCAAAAATACTTAGGTTTCTTTAGATTTTTTAACCAGGGAATGGAACCAAGATCTATTTCAAACGAATCGGATGAGTTTTGGAATTTTCATCCGCCATTTTGAATTGCGTATTTATATGACTTCAGATTCAGCGAACCCAAAAACTCCCAAATGATAAATTCCAAGTGAATCGGATGGATTTTCAAATTAACCCCCACCATATTGAATCCGGTATTTTGAATTTCGTGTTTAAAACTCCAGATTCGTAATTAGCGATCCCAAAAAACCCCGTAGGACAAATTCTGAGCGAATCGGATGATTTTTGAAATTATCGTCCGCCATACTGGATCCGCCATTTTGAATATCGTATTCGTAACTTCAGATTCGTATCCAGCGATCCCACAAACCTCTCAGTAACGAGTTGAAAGCAAATTGAAAGGGTTCTTGTACTTTTGATCAGCTACGAGAATTCCACAAAACATATAAATGTCTCACAAAAACCCCTAAAAACTCCAACACAGTGAAAAATAACGTCAAATCCCAAAAACCATACAAACGTTTTACAATAACGCTTGGAAAAAAATCCTTGAAAAAAATACTTCACTCTTTCCGGAAGATTACTTGATATAACAAATATACCATTAAAAAAAAAGATGTGAAAGGCAACCCTGTTTCGGAATTTGCATCAACCAGTAACACTTGGCGTGGCCGAAGAAGATTTTATGAAATTATATCATTTAAATTCCTTGTTTAATGTTCTATAGAAATTCATTTGTATATAATAAAGGCTAAAAACTTCTACCATCGGCTTGGGGAATTTCACTTCTTTTTCTGAATATGCTTCCAACTGAACCCAAATAAAAATGAAATACCCCTGTCGAGTTTATGGCAATCGTAGGGATGAAGGAAATGTCCTCAGATAACTTATGTGATATAAAAATCCACTTGGATTTCCATGAGTCATCTCATTATTGGACGGCAATAGATTATCGAAATAAGGAATGAAGAGAAGAAGGGAAGAAAAGCGAATTCCCATGAACAAATATACGTATGAAGAATTCCGAAAACTAAATTTTCCTTGACTGATAAGTTGGCGCTCAAAGCAGCTCAAAGCGCTCAAAGCAACTCACAGCGCTCAAAGTAGCTCACGCCGCTCAAAACAGCCCACGATATTGTGCTGAACATGTCCTGTGCGGGAATTTCCAGTGTTCTCAAGATATCATTGTAAGAAAATCGAAACAATATAGATCTTACAGACAGAGGAAACTAGCGTACAATATATTCAAGGTATCCAACAGAAATTTTTTTTGCAAGATGGAATTTGTACTGTACAGCATGGAGCTAAAAATAGCTTTCCAGCAAAAATTTTTCGGTCACTCTTTTGAATCATTGTGAAAAGTAGCAGATAGCAAAAGTTCAAAAAATTAGATCTGATTGAATTCTTTCGTGACCACAAAACGAACTACTGAAATGTCAGCAGAATAGAGTCCTTGGAGAATTCAAATCGCCTTTTGTCATACTGTATATAGTATTTACGTAAAAGGCGATTTGAATTCTCCAAGAACTCCATCCTACTGACATTTCAGTGATTCATTTTGTGGTTCCAGAAGGATTCAATGGGATCTAGTTTTTGGAACTTTTGCTATCTGGGTAAAGAGATGTCAAATATTTATCATGCAACGAAAAGATATACCTCCAAGATATCAGATTGAAGACACTTTCTAGTACTGTACCAGACATTTTTCAGAATTTTGTGGAATATCCATCAAAATCATTCGAAAAAATTTCTCAAGAATATTTGGTTCGTTATGGTATCATGAAGGTATTCTATATTCTTCAAAACTGTACAATATCACAGTAATTGAATCCTAATTTTATGATGAAGCGAAATTATTGCTTTTCAAAGAACTATGTATACGAGTCTTTAGCATTGCGTGGCCAATGTCGCTCTTCAACTTGCAGATCATGAATAAATATCCACTTTGTACCTTTACTTCGTAACATGCATGTGAAATTATCTTCAGAAATATTTTTACCCTGATGAAAAACAACAGCTATAACTTTATAAAAATGTTGTGCAATTATAATTTTTGAAGTTGGTACTGCTTCAATGTTTATATTTTCCACCTTTGTTGCTTCAACATTATTGTGATTAAACATCATCAATTGCACAATTACATATTGTTCTGACGCTGTTATAAATGATTTTTTAGTTTTATGCAAGTTATTACAATTGTCACAAGAATCTTCGAAAATTTTCGATGTTGATAAAGTGAACTTGAATATTTCTTGAAACTCAAATGATTTTTGTGAAATTGGAGGTAGCCCAAGACGTGTAACACAATTTGTACCAACAATATTTCCGGTATATTCACATTTCGTACATTCCGTTAAGGTAGTTATTTGGTGCTTCACCAAATTTTTAATAGCTATTGAATTCTCGCAAATAGAAGCGATGAATTCTCCTGCATCTTGTGAGTGATTATGCAAGCATTGTGGACCTGCAAGCTGTTTTAAAGCTATGATATCAAGGTTTTTTTGCGAATTGTTCTGAATTGGAATATTTATGATGTCATTGGGGTCAGATAAAAGTCATTGTTTCGTCTTAGAAGCACAGTACAATATACACTGCATTACTGCATTCAAATAAGAAGAAACACCGTCAACATTAGGAAGACCCATTACGTTTAACGCGTGAGTTTCTGTTGATTTTTCATCAATATTTTGGCCCCTGGATTATATATTATCCAATATCCTTATTCCTGAGTACCCAGGTGAAAACGTTTTTTCAGTGAGTAAATTCTTTGAGTGGAATTACAGGTGGATCAAAAAAAGTGAAAAGGATGCAGGTATACTATACATCTATATGTTACTTACCACCACGATCAATATCATCAGGTAGCGTAGAAGGAAAATGAAGAAAAGGCAGGAGTGCAGTGGATATACCACAGGTCCTTGCGTCAGGTAAACTCATATCTGATTCTTCCAATAGAATCACGGGTAGATGAAGAAAGAGCAAGAAGGATGCATGTCACCATACATCTTTATGTTACGTACCACAATGATCAATGTCATTAGGCAGCGTCGTAGGAAAATGAAGAAAAGGCAGAAGTGCAGTGGATATACAAGTCCTTGCATTGAATAATACCACTATCAGATTCTTCCAACAGAATCTTAGGTGTATGAAGAAAAAGCAAAAATGATGTAGATGTACCATACATCTGTACGTTGAATCCTACCATGATCATTGGGTAGCGTTGAAGGAAAATGCAGAAAAGATAGGAGCGCAGTGGATATACCACAAATCTTTGCATCGGGTGCATTCCACTGACCAATCGACGAATGATTAGTGAGACTGTTTAGGATCAACTCAACGAAAATTGAGCAGATACAATATTCTGATTATAGAAATTGTTGCAGAACAACTACAGGTCAACTTGACTGATGTGACTGAATGTGAAAATTCATTCAGAATGTTTTCTTCCAAAGTTTCATCTTTTCAGTTGTTCCATTCAAGCTGGATTATATTTGTGTTCTTACAAACCTTCATTTTTATCTTTACTTATCTTGGTTTTGGAATGATTCAATTCTCAAATATCATGAATTTTATCAAATTGTCATGGAATATTTTGGGTTGAGAGATTTAGTAACTCTAGGATCTATGAAATGTTCAAAATGTATTCAAAGGGATTCATGATCATTAAAAAGCAATATTGTATCAAATATCCAAACCATTTAATATTCATGATATTTGAGAAGTGAATCATTCCAAAACCAAGATAAGTGAAAATGAAAATGATGGTTTGTAAGAACACAAATATAATCCAGCTTGAATGGAACAACTGAAAAGATGGAACTTTGGAAGAAAACATTCAGAATGAATTGCCACATCCGGTCACATCAGTCAAGTTGACCTGTAGTTGTTCTGCAACAATTTCTATAATCAGAATATTGTATCTGCTCAATTTTCGTTGAGTTGATCCTAAACAGTCTCACTAATCATTCGTCGATTGGTCAGTGGAATGCACCCGATGCAAAGATTTGTGGTATATCCACTGCGCTCCTATCTTTTCTGCATTTTCCTTCAACGCTACCTAATGATCATGGTAGGATTTAACGTACAGATGTATGGTACATCTACATCCTTTTTGCTTTTTCTTCATCCACCTATGATTCTGTTGGAAGAACCTGATAGTGGTATTAGTCAATGCAAGGACTTGTATATCCATTGCACTTCTGCCTTTTCTTCATTTTCCTACGACGCTGCCTAATGACATTGATCATTGTGATACGTAACATAAATATGTATGGTGACATGCATCCTTCTTGCTTTTTCTTCATCTACGTGTGATTCTATTGGAAGAATCTGATAATAGTGTACCTGACGCAAGGACCTGTGGTATATCCACTGCACTCCTGCCTTTTCTTCATTTTCCTTCTACGCTACCTGATGATATTGATCGTGGTGGTAAGTAACATACAGATGTATAGTATACCTGCATCCTCTCTACTTTTGCTTGATCCACCTGTAATTGTACTCAAAGAATCTAGGGAAACCATTTTGTATATAGTTCATAATTTTGATCCAGGATGTCATATTTTAGTATACCTGAAGTGCTCGTTGACTAACCTTATTTTCGAATGTTTTTCAAACTTGCCATAATTGAATTTACATTTCTAATCTATTCACTATTCTGTTCCATAACTTGTTCACGATTCTGATTGCAGAATAGTGGATTCCATTAGAGATTATGGTATATCCATTATACTTTCGCCTGTAAAAGCATAGCAAATAAACTTCAATAATCACCGTTGAGCAGGCTCGGTATGATCTTTTTCATCGATTGCCTATGATCCTAATTAGAGAAATCGACAGCAGTGATGCCAGCCAGTGATGCCAGCATTTGGTCGACCGAGTCGATTTACCCTCTCCATCTGACCATTTCTCGTCCCCACCATTCCAGCCGGGTGTACGCACACATTGAAACCCGTAGTCATGTGATTCGGAACGGGTCGGTTCACTTCGAGTCAGCTCGGACAATCGAGAGAGAACCAACTATCCGTCGGTCTTTGTCTTCTCAATATGTTTTACGATCGGCTAACTCCGTGCAAGATCGGAGAAAGTTAGAAGCCCACGCGGTCGACTTACCGAAAAGTTTCATCGCTTTTTCTTTTCCAAGCGACAATTTTATGGTAATCAGTATCGAACTGACTTACCCGGCACCCCGGGCAATTCTCGGCCGGGGCCCTTCGATATTTTTTTCGTTTTTTTTTCAATTAAAGAGCCAGTTCAATACTGATTATTAAATTATCACGATGAAATATAGATTTGATGCACAGCATCATTTAATTGAATTAAAATCGAATATAAGTAAATAATTTTTCAATTATTATTTATTTTTCATAAATTTTATAAGATCATTGGTTATTCTTATGACTGATTATGAAGCTTTCAAGAACTCCTATATGTATTGTATAAAAATTTTCTAATAGTTACGCATTCCTAATCATTATTTTGAATCTTGATGATTTTTCAATGAATTTCATTAGAATTGTCAATCAATCGATGGTTGAAAAATTCTAAGATAGTTTGGGGATCTATGATAAATGTCCTGCGGTGAATTCCATAATTTTCCCTGATAAATTAATTTTCAGAGATCACTATGATATTCCAATGAGGATAATCAAATCAACATCGATTATCAGATGTTGATCAACATCAAAATAATAAGACTGAATATTCAATTGATTGAGTGCAAATTATTTGCAATGAACTGAATAATTAGATTTGAGCATTCAAATTGATATTTCATCATTTCACGCACTATCAGTCTCTGTCCTTCGCTGCATTACTTCATAGACGTAATATGTGAATCGAAATATTACAAGACCCCATAGCCTAGCGGCAAAAGACATGGTTCTTGCGAAAGAATGGTCGGGTTCGATTCTGTGTGGGGACATATCATTTTTTTTTGTCATCTCTCTGGCGAATAATTAAATTTCACATCCGATTATTATTTTTTATGTCATTACATCGTCGAGTTATTAATAATCCTGATCTTTCAGAATGCACTTGCGGATTCGACCAAGTACACGACAGAGTCGATTGGAAATTTCCCAAATATTCGTGTCCATGAGATATACACAGTAAAAAATTTTTCGTCAAATTCAACACACAAGCGAATGTTAACCATTTTTCTTCACACTCAACGTGTGTTGATTCCAAGTGACACTCACAAAGTGTTAATTTGAACTGGAATAACATTTTAATGTGTTGAAAATGAATCGATCGAACAGCATTTGATCAGTGTGTTGAATGAACACACAAAAGTGTTAAATATTCAACACTTGAATTTTAACACGTAGTTAAATATTCAACACTTGAATTTCAACACGTAGTTAAATATTCAACACTTGAATTTCGACACGTAGTTAAATATTCAACACTTGAATTTTGGACACGTACTTCTTTTTTACACAATGACGGAATTTTTTTTTACTGTGTAGACCGATCGATGCAGAATCTTCTGAAATGAGAAATGAATAGCACTTCAGAGGAGCGTTTTTGAAAAAGTTTACTTGCAAATTCCATCAATTCCTGTGACGAATTGATGAAAAAATTTCAAAAATTTATGTCCATCGAATAAAGACCGATCGATTTGCAATCTACTGAAATGAAAAATGAAATCACTTCGGAGGAATGTTTTTAAAAAAGTATTCTTGCAAATTCCATCAAAAATATTTCATTCCATGAAATGAATGAATGTTTATTTGAATGAAATGCATATTTCATTTCAATCAAGTAAAATTATTGGATTCGTATTCGAATGGAAAATTTATGGGTTTGACCTACATAATTTGAATTGAATTGAAATTTTTTTTTCTCAATTACATTTTCGAATTGATAGAAAATGCGCTTCATGCAATATCATTATTCAAAAAATCCAACACATATGCTGAGAGAAAAAATTCTCGGGAACAATCAAATATTTAATTGAATAGTCGCAACAAAATATTAATTTGAATAAAGTTTTTTTGAATCAACAGAATATTCATTCGATCAAACGAATATATAATATTGTACAAAATATTTTGTCAATGAAAATGGATACTTGATTGATTTAACGAAATCCCATTCAAATTCACTGATCATTTCATGACGAGTATTCAAGTAAAAATTTTAGTGTTTCCAAGAATTTTTTCTCCTAGTGTAGAAGAATCAGGTCCTATGTAGGAGCAGTAGATTGTGGAGTAGGGAAATAGAATCAAAAAATATTCGAAGCGGGAAAGTAGAACCAAGTAGTTTCTGTAGCATGGAAGGAGGAGCAATTACAGTGACTGGATCGACAAAGCAGGGGCAAAATTTTAACTCGGGCTGCCTTCCACGTTCAGCGTACGATTGCACCGAGTTTTCTCCAAAAAATTATTCATTTTCAATCGATCCAATTACTACTTTAATGAACGAATTTCTCCTTCATATATATCTCAATCGATAGATGAAAGTCTCTAGTTTGCGAATCTTCTTTTATTTTTATTCCCACGTCAACTGAACGCGTAGAAATTCTCATTTTACTCTCCTCACTCTATCATCGCCTCAACCTCGCCAAAATGCACAAAGCGATCATCACTTCTGCCTCGCTCAGCTCCACCAGGGCCATCATTAGTGCAGAAATGGCAAGGAAATAGAACACTTGTCTAACATTGCCATCACTCGCAAACAATAGAAAAATCTGTTGATCAATGTTGCGCCAATGATGAAAGTGTAAAAAATAAATCACCTAAAAATATATAAAAAGTATGTGCATTTCAGAATTTCCAATGTATGTCATTTGTGATCTTATTTTGTTCTCCTCATTCATCTGTAAACAACTCGGTGTTTTTTGTCGCTCAAGTTTGCCATGAGAAGTATACACAAGATGGATCAGCAGTAGGAGCCCTCTGATGTAACTTGTAACAAAGAACGATTGACTGTTCTCCCAGAGAATTACTTGAGTCTTATATGTTTCTTGTTCACATCTCTCACCACTCGCGAGAAACACTCGATCGCTAAAAGTTTGAATTAAGGAGTATGCCAATCAATATTGGCTCAATCGCCATGCTATTACCAATGATCGACGCTACATTGAAAACTAATTTTTATCCAGACTAGACCAAAGTTCGTGGCGATATTCAACCAAGTTTCAAATGATCCTCACTTTCAATAGAATCTATCGTTCGGTCAGTGTTGGACCAAGGATGAACCTAGCAAGCGCCAAGCAAGGCGAAATTGTGAATCAATGGTAGGCTGACAACAAAAATTCGTTGAACACCGATATCGGTGCGATATTATATTTGTTGTTAATCAACATTGAATATTCATAGATTGCCAAGCCTCACCTGTCAACATTGCGCCAAGTTATATTCTATTATCAGCATTAGCGGAACCTACAGATTTTTATATGGGTGCTCTTCAGAGAATGCGAGCGTTATCATCCAAGCACTGGATTCATAACATACCTCAAATTTTCAAGGAAGCTCAACGTTTCTGCCTAAACGTAGATAAAGTCTCGAAGAATAATTCCTTTAGTTTCCAATTTGGTCGGAAAAAAACGTGCTCACAAAATTGTAAGACTTGTATCCTCTTAAATAGATGTTAGTGCCGGGACTCGAATCATTTGGCATTGGCCAGTTTATTTGAAAATCATCGAATAAATCAATACAACTGAAGTTCCCGACTTCAATACAGTCTCATAAAATGAAATCAATGTTTCCCGTTGTTGTATTCCACGATAAACACAAGATGCACGATGAGAATTTAATGGAAAAAGAATGCAATTACGGAAAAGGAAGAGCAGAGCGTGCCTCCGCGACAGCAATATATTGAAAGAGATGTAGTGTAAATCATCGATATGCACGTATATATCAAACCAACTATCTTGCCAGACAAGTCTAGGAGTGTACTACTATTACTAAAACTACCGACAAAAGAGAAATTTGAAAAAAGAAAGTCAAAGTGAAGTAGGGAAGACACAGAGACTGTCGAGTCTTCGGAATGGGATTACTTGTTTGCAGAGCAACATTTCAGAACCAGTTTAGTTTGTTGTTGTTCACTTTATGTATCATACTTTACAACTTGTCGCTATACTTTTTTGCCTATCAACGAGATCGTTCATTGAACGATAGGTTGGTGAAAGAGAAGGGGACCTGGATGAAAATATGCACAAGGATCAATGAGCAAACGAGTGTAAATGCAGGACAGCTGAGAAAAAGGGAAATCGTTGTATACTATGTACTCTACATACTCTTCTATGTCTCGCGTCATTCGATGATCCATTATTATCAATAATGAAGAGGGATAATGATCTGAATAATTGTGGTATTTGGATTCTTCGACAAGAATGCGTGTAATTTTAATTCCATTGAGAATCGAGGGTCTTATTGTTAAAACATCCCACGCAACATCGATCTTCGCACATGAAAGGAAGTCTTGAAGATATCTTATGCAACATAATCAGAACACTTTGAGATCTTTGTTATACCGACAGAAAAAGAATTAGTTCATTTGACCGGAAGATCCTACACTGTTAAAAATTTCTTGAATTTTAATGCACTCTTAATGTACCAGTGTACATGAAATTTCAACTTGAAGGTACATTAAATGATATTCAAGTATTACTACATTAATTTTCAAATCATGTGGAATGGAATTACAATTTCAAGTATCAGTACATTAAAAATTAACTCAGAGTTAATCGATAGAGATTTGAGGAAATAACATAACCATCAATAATGTTTGAAATTGAGTGAATAAATTGAATAATTATAATCTTTTTGTGATTATAAATTTTGGAATTATTGTTCTCAATCGCATTAGGTAACACTCTACGAGTCTTGTCGTTAAGAGTGTTTGAACGACACTGAACCCCAACAGAACCTAAAATTTGTGTACGTCCAGGAAACCTCCAAAGGACGTCTGAGAAATGTATTTGGACGTTTCCTGGACGTACACAAATTTTAGGTTCTGTTGGGGAAGAGTACGAAATTTTGCGCGAAATATTTTCGTGAACCACGTGAGAAATACGAATTTTATGAATACGATGATAAAATACATGCTTGGGATTGAGGATTTTAATTTCATAGTGGTTCTGAAACATTATGGGATCGATGGAAAATTCTTACGATTGAAGGTTATAATTCAGAAAATTTGGCTTCCTATATTTCAGAACCAATATGGAATGAGAATTTGCATTCACAGTGCGCAATCCCATGCACGTACCCTCCCTACTGTAAATTCCCAGTTAGTTCGCATGGGTCTTCGCATGGGAATTCGGTGGGTCGCATGGGTTTTCGCATGCGAATCAAGTGGGTCGCATGGGGATCAAGTGGGTCACATGGGTCTTCGCATGGGGATCAAGTGGGTCGCATGGGTCTTCGCACAGGAATCAAGTGGGTCGCATGGGTCTTCGAATGGGTTGCATATGTCTTCGCATGGGAATCAGGTGGGTTGCATGTGTCTTCGCATGGGAAGCAAGTGGGTCGCATGGGTCATCACATGCGCATCAACTGGATCGCATGGGTCGTCCCATATGAATCACGGGGGTTTTTTCCTCGGTGAAAAAACGGCCTATTTTCAACAATTTTTCCCCATATAAAAAATGAAATTTCTCATTCAAAATTTTCACTGCGTCAAAGATACATATTTGACAAAGAATTTCTGAAATTTTCGTAGGAGATGAACAAAACTCCGCGATTGCGACGTCATTTCCGACGACCCCTCGGAAAAAGGTGCATCCGTGTTGACAGCAGAACTCATAACAGAATCATCCAAAATGAAAAAAACCAAAATCCGTGTGTTAGTTGAGACCATAAAATAGAACTTGGACGAAGGGAAAAAAAAACAAGTGAAGATTGGATTTTTGGCAGACGTTCTCACAAAAAAATAAAAATTTCGGTGAAATTTACACTACATTTTGAAGAAAAAAAAATAATTGTAATTGAAAGGAGGAGACATCCTTCGTCCAAGTTCTCGTGAATTGAATCTCGAAGACCTGTGTGAAATTTCATGAGAATCGGTCGTGTAGTTCTTGAGAAATCTTGACAACCGTTTTTTTCCGAGATGCGTCGGAGAAATGTTTATAACTGACTCAATTACCAGAATTTTAACATTAAAATTTGACAAAATATAGTTCAAAGGTTACACTGGAAAAAAATGTAGTGGAGCCAACTGCATATGAGTTTGGATACGGCGAATCCCGCCATGCGGTTGACTGAACCGAATATCGATGGGATCAAATGCTTATTCGGTCATTTCAATCGATATTCGGTTGCGTCAACCGCATGGCGGGATTTGCCGTATCCAAACTCATATGCAATTGGCTCCACTACATTTTTTCTCAGTGTATTTTATATTTACTCAAAAATGCAAGTAATAACTTGTCTTCCTCATATGTAAAAAAAAAATGAGAAGATGAGCGTTGTTTTTTCGCCTCTAAGACCCTTCCAAACCTCTGAATATCAAATATCAGATATTTTTTCGACTTTTATTGCACATTTATGAAGTTTTTTGGTTGATGCCACATTTTCCCATGGGTGAGCCATGCGACATCTTCCCATGGGTGACGCATGCGACACCTTCCCATGGGTGACGCATGCGACAGTTTCCCATGCGTGACCCATGGGACACTGCCGCATGTGTGACTCACGGGAAAATGTCGCATGTGATACCCAGTCTCAAATTCGCATGGGTATCCTCCCATGCGACATTTTCGCATGTGACGCACACAGTTGGAAATTTTGTGTTAAATTCAACACATTTCACATGTCCCAAACGGTCCACACATATTTTTGTGTCGATATCACATAATGTATTTGTGTTAGCTAATAACTCAAGCTCGATGTAAATAATGTAACACAAAAGGATGTTGATAAAATTTTGATTGGAATTTCCGATCATGTAAATTCAACAGATAAGTACTGTCAAATGAAATCCAAAATAAGGAATGAATCACCAGTTCAAAAGTGTAATTTATGGATTTTTTTACATCAATCAAATGTGAAAATCACACTTTTTTCGTGTTGAAACAATGCATAAGAATAAATTGAAAAAAAACAGTACTTCAATGAGCATTGAACATGGATCGTCGGGACCGAATGTTGAAGCTGTATCACTCAAGCCACTGCCGGTCCTTTGATTGAGCGTACTTTCTTTGCGTATATCAACTCGCACTCTATCTTCAAATTCACATATCTAGAAAACGAATTTCCATTACAATGAAAGCTAAAACCAAAATGCATGAACAGTTCTTCCGACGACTACTAAAGTTACACGTACATAGAAGTTTCATAAAAAAATAGCTCCCACCACTGGCGATCTCCCCTTGGTAGTTGAGAACAACACAATTTTTATGTTCAATCTTGAGTTGAATAACATTTGTGTCATTTTGACACTTTTTTTCACTTATTTGAATGATTTCACATTATAAATCAGTTGAGACCTGATTACACAAGGACTGTCTGTAGAAGTTACACGTGGTTGTGTTGAATATTTAACAGAAAATTCATGACACACGGATTTTTTAACACATTTACACAAAATTTTCAACTGTGCACATACGAAAAATCCCCATGGGACATCATCACATGCGAAACAAACTCAGTCTTGAATTCGCATGTGGAAACCCATGCGACACCTTCGCATGGGAAATCCATGCAACATTTTCACATGGGCCACCCATGTGGAACTTTCCCATGGAATATGATCGCATGCGTAATAAACCCAGTCCCAAATTTGCATGGGAAATTTCGCATGCGAACTAAGTGGGAATTCACAGTAGGGCTGGTAGAAATTTCACAAATTTTTTCCTATGACTGATGAGGCGCTAGAGAGGAAAAACTGAGCACAAAAAACTAGCGAGGTACTGGTCAATTACTGATAAGTTGAATCCAACTAGCGTTGGTTGGTCAAAACTAGTGAGTTACTTATTAGCATGTAATAAGTTTAACTGAATGATAATGTGGAGTAAAACCATCTCTAATAATTATACAAGTGCTTACTAAAATATATATAAAATGGAGAAGAATGAACTTTTCAATTCTAAAATGAATGAAATATTGTTCACACTTGATATCGGAAATGTCAGTACCCACACAGCACGTATTTCATAAAGATTTTTAAACAGCTGAACAGGTTTTTCCATTAATTTTTACATATAATCACAGGTGATATAAATGAGAAAGAAAATGTAACAAATCTGTTTGTATTTTAGAATTGAAATATAGTTTGCGGATATGAGGTTGACTTCTTTGAATTGAAAAATAAAAATTAATTATTTTCGTGAAATGTGTGATCGTTAGTTCTTAATTAATGTGTATTAAAAAAATCTATCATTCAGTGCAACATGAATTATTGAATCAGTCATAGCTGTTGTAATATGTAAAAAATCATAATTTGTTGATGCAGTGAGAATGAGTTTTATTCAAATACTTACATCAATATTTCTCAGAAAAAACTCAGAGATCAAATAATTTTTGTAGTAATATGAGTCATGAAGAACTCATTTAATCAAAACTACTTTAAGCGAATGTTTAAAATAAATTTCCAAAAACTTGGATTATTCACATAAAGCTCGTTGGATCGTTTTACTCTTGAAGAGTACTGTCAAAGTACACAGTTGCAAATTGGAGAAAAAAGTCTTATTTTCTGTCTTGAATTTGTTATTAGAGTAGTGACAAACTTGTAGGAAGAGTTTGAAAGTTGGGTGGAATCCATATTGATCAGGAAAGTCAAAACCGTATTGCAAAACTTGGAAAATCTGTTAACGTAGCTGACAATACTGGGGTATCGAGTCAGCTTTTCCTTACTACATGAAATCTAGGCAGGAGAAATGTATCAAAATTCAGTGAATTCAAGTTGGTGTCAAGTAAGAGAAGATAGAAATATTCATTGGATTTTATTGGTCATTATAAAAATGTTGACAAATAAGGAAAGGCTATGTAGGACTCACTGTATCGTCTTTCATTATTTTTGTTTCAATAATTTTGTATTGTGGACATTTTTGTATTTTCTTACTAATAAGTTGAAGAAACAAGTGTATTGAACCTGTTTCACAAATATAATAACATTCATTCGTAGCAGCATGATACAACATTATTGAAACAAAAATATTAAAAGACGATACAGTGAGTCCTACATAGTCTTTCCTTATTTGTTGACATTTTTATAGTAACCAATAAAATCCAATGAATATTTCTGTCCTCTCTCACTCAACACCAACTTGAATTCACTGAATTTTGATACATTTCTCCTGCCTAAATTTCATGTAGTGAGGAAAAGCTGACTCGATACCCCAGTATTGTCAGCTACGTTAACAGATTTTCCAAGTTTTGCAATACGGTTTTGACTTTCCTGATCAATATGGATTCCACCCAACCTTCAAACTCTTCCTACAAGTTTGTCACTACTCTAATAACAAATTTAAGACAGAAAATAAGACTTTTTTCTCCAATTTGCAAATGTCAACTTTGACAGTACTCTTCAAGAGTAAAACCATCCAACGAGCTTCATGTGAATAATCCAAGTTTTTGGAAATTTATTTTAAACTTTCGCTTGAAAAGATTCTTAATACATAATAATTAAACAATAATGACCACACATTTCACAAAAATAATTCATTCATTGTTTTTTATCACATAAACTTAACCTCACATCTGTCAACCGAATTGCAATTTTCACATAGGTTAATAGATTATTATACTCAACCGATGGATTGAATCAGATATCCACGTCATTTACATTGATCTTTTCTAATAAACCACGTAGGTACCGGTTTAGCTTAGGTCGTTAGGGCGTTGGGATAGTAGATCACGCAACATTAGTTAGGGATTGGTTTAGGTGGTTCGATTCTCTTCGAGGTTGCCAATTATCTCTCCATGACATGAGAACGTGGTGAACAACGGTGGTCGTCAATCTGCAAGTGTTCTCCTCCAAAACATGTTTTTTGCTTAAAAAAAAAAAAAAAAATTTACTGGAAGTTTTTTTCTGGAACGCGAATGAAAATCCATATACAAATTTCATGTACTCGTACATTAAATTTCAAATCCGTGTACATTAAATTTAATGTATGTAGACTTGAAATTTGTGGAACCAGTACATGAATTTTCAGTTACGTACTTGAAAAAAACTTCCAGTAGATTTACATTAAAATTCATGTGGAAATTTTTAACAGTGTAGCAACATTTTTATAATTGTGATTCCTGAAAAAGTAATTGAGCTCGACTGAAAAATAGTCGTGGTAGTTGAAAAAATAGTTTCATTTATTCCTTTATAAACAAAAAATAAAGTATTGTAATATCGATCAAAACTCCAATTCGAAACAATGACAGGTTTCGCTTTCAAAACCTTTAAAATGTCGGGAAGAGTCGATCTCTGAAAATTTGCGAATATCTGGCTGTCTAAGGAGGATTTTGGATTCACGATAATCACTCTCAGGATCAGCCCAACAAACTCGACTGCAGGCATTTTAAAGGGTCAGTGACGGCTCTTCATTGGCATTGCGGGGCCATCAGTGGCCCATTACTGCCGTACAAAGCAAAAAAGCCATGCAGTAATCATTGTTTGTAGGGAGGGTTCACAACTATCAAGGAAGTCTAACAAAATTAACCAATTACATGTTTCCGTTGAACAGTATGAACAATGAGAAAAAAGAAAGAAATTTCAGGACCCTGAACCTTGAGGATGCACCGATCCGAATAATTTTCTTTCGATCAATATGTTACCCTGACGATTCCAGAATGACCTATTTTTTTGGCTGAACACTTGAGCTGATTTTCGACCGAAAAATAATGGTTCGTTAGAACAAATTTGCCAAAAGGTGACAAAAGAATGTGGTCCATTGCTGGAATGTTCTGTTGGGATATTGACAGGCGACCCTTGGCAACCTACATAGATTTAATGTCAAAATCAATCAACAACTGATGGAATGTACCGATATCAGTGTTCAACGAATGTCTTTTGTCAGCCTACCATCAATCCACAATTTCGCTACCCTGCTTAAAGAATTTCATTGAACCGACTGATTCTCATCGATTCCGATGCGGGATAATTGATTCAAATCCATTAAAAATTGATGCTCAATGGGTTTGAGTCAGTTTCCTGCATCGGAATCAATGAGATTCTTTAAGCAGGGTATGCTTAGCAAAAAGCACCGAATTGTTTACAGATAAATCAAAGAAGAACAATAAAATCCCAAGTAACATATACCAACACTGAGAGAAAAAGCATGCTCTAAACGCAAGGGAACATTTCACGCTTCTAATGCATTGGTCATAACGTGCTTCAAATGCATGAGCCCATGCTTTTTGTGCATGAGTCCCCATGCCTTCTCGGTGAAGAATTACGAAATGCGCACACTTTGTATGCACTTTTGGGTTAATTATTTGTTATAGTTTCATTAATGGCGCGAAATTGCTGCTACATTATTATGGTGGTACAATATTGGTATTGCATCGCTGCAAAGCTAACACGCAATTGACATTAACCTAGCGTCGTGCAATCTCAAACTAAACTGCAGTTTACTATTTTTTTTCAATGAAAACAAACTATCATCAGGAAGAAGAGAGATCTTCAAAGAATAGTAAAGTTCGCTATCATACATAGCACAGCCACCCCCGATTTGCGAAATAGTAAATTACATCACGTCGCATTTTGATTTGTAGGCACATTAAATTCAAATTCAGCGATGGAAATTACAGGAATTGCTAATTCTCATAGTGATTTACAAAGATACTACGTGGCATTACGTTTTGTAACACTTTACATCACATAATCAGTAAATTACATAGCTCATTCTACTGAAAACATATAGAAACATCTGTTACCATATTAAATAGTGAACTCAGCTATTTTGCAAGAAGGCACTTTTCTGCGTGAACAGGTAGGACTATATCCACGATTATTCCTCAATGGGTACACGAAAAGAAAATCTTTGTACCTTCCTAGTAAACATTTTTCCCCTCAACACTTCAAAGATTCATTATGTTCTCTAAATGCTAACACAAAGTTCTCTCATGCGTCGATTTCGGAAATCTTTTTAATGCCTTTCTTATGAGGCCTGGAAGTTATTAGAAGGTTGCCTCAGATCATATTTTGATAACTTCCAGACCTCATAAGAGAAGGGCATCAAAAAGATTTCCGAAATCGACGCATTAGAGAACTTTCTGTTAGCATTTAGAGAACATAATGAAGGTTTGAAATGTTGAGGGGAAAAATTTTACTGGGCTGCTATAAACGTCAGGCAGCACCGGACAGAAAATTGTTCTCAGGCTTAGAACGATTTCTTCCCCAGATAATCCAGGCGAAAACTGACAAACTTTCTACTCGATTTTGTCCGGAATAACCAAATTGTAACACTCTGTCAAAACCTGGCAGGAAAAATTTCGTCATTTTTCGATTGGATATCACAGTCTGTGAATTCCAAACAGAACCTTTACACGGAAAAAAATTGCGACACGGAGAAAATTTTGTAGTAAAAATTAATATATTTCTCTTCTTGAGTTCAATATACGGAGTAATAAGAAAATACAAAGTTATAGTTCCTACCGGCATAATCGAGTATATTCCACGGGTACGATACTGTGTCTAATAATCTTTGATATGAACTTTGCTCTGTGCAGTTAAATTTACTATGGGACCTTGTAACCGAGGAACAGACTGAACTTGCGATGAAATTTACTATGACGAGACAATACAAACATGATCAAATTTACTTTGTTTTACAATGAATGCCATTGGAAAGTCAGTCTGTTCCTCGGGCACAATGATCACATAATAAATTTAACTACAAATTTCTCTCCGTGTACAAAAAATTGCTATCAGTTTTCGACAAGATATTCCAATTCCGTAAATCTGGACCAAATCGGGACCAAAAACTTTGTCAGTTTTTGCCTGGATTACCTTTGGCTAGGCTTTTTACTGTGGCAATGATGATCTCTTTCGTTCCCATTTTTTTTATTGAATGATTTTATCGTTTCAGGGTTGCACCATGCTAGCGCCAATGATGAATTTTTATACGGGTCGAGGCCTGTTGATTTTGGATGATCATCGATTATATAATGTGGTTTGAAAATGTACATAGCAATACAAATAGCAGTACAAATGTACATGAAAAATAATTACATAATTATTAACATGGTTTTGTGATACAAGTCCACTCATTCGAATGATCACCTTGTGAAAAATGTTGATCCGAATAGGAACTGAAGACACGGAAGTTTCGGTCTTGACCTAAATAAGCGTTTTATGATACAATCATCGAGGGAAAACAACCATAGACAATTAGTGCTATCTTCAAACAATTCAGGATAACTCGCTTGGAATTGCATTAATCTGCATGATTTTTCTTGTAAAATAATCACGTCCATGAACGTTCTGAGCGTGCTGTTGATTCCTTCAACGGGATTTCCTGAATATTTCAATCTACTTACA
Source organism: Gonatopus flavifemur (assembly GCA_018340375.1). Taxonomy (NCBI): domain Eukaryota; kingdom Metazoa; phylum Arthropoda; class Insecta; order Hymenoptera; family Dryinidae; genus Gonatopus; species Gonatopus flavifemur. The sequence goes on from JAFFJZ010000018.1 coordinate 5,074,376, forward strand.
ACAAAATACGATTTTCTTCCAACTTCGTTGCGGTACGTCATTTTTTTCCTTTCTCGCTCATGAAAGAAAAGGTTGGGGATCATTTCGTTAATACAGCAAAGTACACCATAGCTTGGGTATCTCATGACAAGTACGGGATATCTTATGCAACGCTAAAAGACTGGGTAACTTCTTTTAGATGTTTTAAACAGTCCTTTGTTCCAAAATATGTCTGAAAGTCATCTTGATAGAAGACAGGAATCAGATCTTCTGAAATATACCTTTTAAATATCTCTGAAGACCTAAGATCTGATTTAGACATCTGGAGGATATCTTGAACCTTTCTTGAAATATCTTCAAGATAATGAAAAAATCTCATTAATTCCCGTATGGAAATATTTCGCTGAAAAATCTCTGAACAACTCTGTCTTTCTTCTGCAAAAGTCTGAGAAAGTCTGATAAAGTCCAAGAAACTCTGATATTTCCATGAAAAATCTAATATTTTTAGAACATCGTTCTCAGAATTTTTTCAGAGTTTGTCAGTGTTTCTTCAGTTTATCAGGGATTTTTCATCAAAACTTCAGACGAATAGTTATGGATTCATTCCTGATAAAACTCTAAAAAGAAATATGATAAATCTTCGTGTTTTCTTTGAGAGCATCAAAAAAATCATGAAATATGAGTAATTTTCAGAATTTTCTTGGATCTTTTTCCGAGTTTACACTGAGAGGAATAATTACTAATTCCAAGAAAACATATTCTTGAATATTTTTAAGAATACATATTCTTGATCACAGCTGATATGTTGCAAGCTCAAGTGAAATTCCCTTGGATCAAGAAAATATCTCCTCAATTCAAGAAATACATCCTTAGTTCTGAGAAAATTTTCTTGTATCAAGAGTACAGATTTTTTAAGAAATGGATTTCTTGAAACATCACAATATGTTATTGGTGATAGTAATTATTTCTCTCAGTGTATCAGAGAGTTTTCATCGAAAGTTCAGATCGATGATTATGAATTTATTCCTGACAAAACTCTGGAAAAAATGTAATAAATGTCTGTTTTCCTGGACAGGTAAGTAGAAATGATCAATAGCGAGGATTGTTTAGAACTCTTTTTGTAACTTCTGAGTTGAAACTAGCATACGATTGTTGTGACTTTATATTAAATTACGTCAACTGTCATTCATGTTTCATGGTTTCTTTTCATAGCTCTCGGAGGAAACACGGACCTTGATCATATTTTTTTCAGAGTTTTATCAGGAATAAGTTCATAATCATCTATCTGAAATTTCAATGAAAAATCTCTGATAAACTTCGAAGAAGATCTGACAAACTCTATCCCAAAAATATTAAATTTTTCATCAAAATCTCATAGTTTCTCAGACTTTTGCAGAGGAAAATCAGAGTTTACCATAGATTTTACAGAGATTTTCAGAAATTTTTCAGGAAAATTCCATACGGGAATTAGCTATTATCTTTTATTAAAAATGTAATTTTAGAGGAATCTCGTGAGATTCTTCTATTCACAATGTGAGTGATTGTTGGTTGTTTTCGTCTCATCACACGCACCTGTTGAAAACTGTTCATTCAAACCGATATATGCGGAAACTTCAACATGTTTCAACATAAATCTTCTTTGTTATAACGTAAAATGGTATATGCGTGCGCAGCGTGCAGCTGAAAGCGCTGGTGTATTAAATTCCACGATTCAAAGCGGCCGTTACTGAAATGGTTGGAAAAAAAAGAGACGAGGTTTCCATAGGATCCCGTTGCGAGAAGACATAACCAGATTACATTGTGCCTTGCACGTAGAATCGTACCGTTAAGCTGTCCCTCGACACCGATATGACACATCATAGACATCGTTCACCTCAAAAAAGTATATTCCTTTCCCGTTTTATGGATCCTTTCCATGTCAATGAAATTCATCGCTCCATTGACATATAACCGGGCTGCCATCGAACAAATTCATATCGTTCAACACTCAAATCACGGCACGTATGAATTGCAAAGTGATATTTCGATAGCACACATTGTTTTCTTCGATTGTTACGAATGTAATATCACGGTTTGAACGTGAAAATTATAAATTTTATGTGAGAGAACAATTTGAGTTCCAATTTTTGCTACGCGTTAATGATTTTTCATTTCTTAAGAGTAAAATCTAACCAAAATTCAACAAAAATCTGAACTGTTCTATGCGCGAATAGCACAAGAGTTCATCATGAATACAATACATTCATAAAGAATTCTTTCAGAACTCTTGTTCTACCTGGGTATTCACTATGAAAACCCGGAAATATTCTTAGATTCTCTTAAGAATTACTATATTTTTCAAGCGCATTCGTCTTCATGTAGTAATTCGTAGGGCAATATTGTGAAATAAGTAAAAGATCGGTAATATATTTTTATGAAAGGCTAACGTTTCGAAACCTGTCTGTGTCAAAAAACTTATCGTGAAAAAATGCTGATAATAATTTGATTAAGACGATCATGGGAACAAGAACTGATGGACTTAAATACACACCGGGATTGTGTAGAGATTATACTTCAATTGATGTTAATTTCCAAAATACAGCACAAATCTGAGTGGAATCAACACAAATCGGTAACAAAATTTTGATACAGAATCGATGAACGCATATACAGGGTGACCCTAGTCGGATAGATTATATTTGGGGAGCATATTCTGCAGCCAAAATACAACTTTTGTGCTTGGCAAAATTTTGTTTAAGGCTTAGTTTTCGAGATATAAGCATTTTTAGATTTTTTTCCAAATCCAAATCACTCAAAAGCACGATATGCTACGTACTTGAGGTTGGGACCATTGGCTAAGTTGGAAAACGGCGGATCTCTGGAAAAAAATTTCAACTATCCCATCATTGTTTGTTCCGGAGCTATAGCGATTTGAAATTTTTGAGCTTCCAGCCAATCACCGTTCAGCAACTTTAAATCGTTATAGCTCCGGAACAAACAATGATGGGATAGTTGAAATTTTTTTTCAGAGATCCGCCGTTTTCCAACTTAGCCATTGGTCCCAACCTCAAGGACGTAGCATATCGTGCTTTTGAGTGATTTGGATTTGAAAAAAAATCTAAAAATGCTTATATGTCGAAAACTAAGCCTCAAAGAAAAATTTTGCCAAATACAAAAGTTGTTGCATTTTGGCTGCAGAATATGCTCCCCAAATATAATCTATCCGACTTGGGTCACCCTGTATACACCCCTGGTGAAAATTTAAGAGTGGAGAAAGCGGACATGGAAACAAATGAAGCATAGAAATGTTTCAATTCCCTCCTAAATTAGGTCTAGATGGCTCTTTGTTACGCTTAGATCACTCTTAGCTTACGCTTTCGTTGCGCTTTTATCGCGCTTCAACGCTTCATTTTCACCTGGAACATTAAAAAGCGGTTACGGGAGGTTAAAAAATCCCATTCAACTGTTCGATTCCCATCAATTTCTACACAGGAATACAATTCGAACCCATTTTATTTCATTTTTCTACGGGTTTCAATTGTGTTTTGGCATCGGAATCATTGGGAGTCAATCGATTCAATGAGGTATCGGTTCAATTTAAAGTACCTACAAGTGATCTAGGCTCTCTCAAATGTTGGTGAAAATGTACTTCACAGGAATTCTCTAGGTCAAACACCACACGTAATTTTACACCTGCTTTTCATAACGTGGCACAATATAAGTTATTGGATTGTAAGAACAACAGTATCCCATATAGCACATATTATATCAATATTGCACAAGATAGAAAACTAAAAAAAACTCTGGAAAGCTCTGAAAAAAGTCCGGAGAGGATGTTCCAAAAACATTTGATTTTTCATTAAAATTTCAGAAATTCTCAGAGTTTGTCAGAGTTCGTCAGATTTTTTCAGAGAAAATGCGATATTTTTCAGAGATTATTCATGGTTATGTCAGCGAAATATTTTTGTACAGTTTGTCTCAGAGATTTTAGAGGGTACACCCTTGTGAAAATAATTCTTTGAAAAAGGCTCTGAAAAGGCCTTTAGAAGGCTTCAAAACACTGAATAAGACTTTCTGAAAGTCTTAATATCCCTAACTATGTCAAGAAAAGCGTTGATAAGTCTTGGTTACTCTGTAAAACTCTTGAAAAGTCTTATTTTCTGTGAAATTTCGGACTTTCCGCAACAGTTATTAAAAGTTGATGGGACTTATTCAGAGTTTTATAGAAAGAAAATATAAGCAAGACAGATGACTTTATAAGAGTTTTGAAGGACTCATAAAGTAATAATAGTAAAATTTGTAAGGAATCCCTAATAACATACGAAGAATTCTTTTTCAAGGGCAAGAACAGAATTCTTCAAGAACTCTTTTCAAACTAATGCATTCATAAAGAGCTCTGGAGGAGTTCATTGTTTGGGACATTAACGAGTTCTTTGAGAGTACCCAAACAATACTTTCAGCATTCTCAAAGAACTCGTTAATGTCCCAAACGCTGAACTCCTCCAGAGCTTTTTATGAATTCATTAGTTCGAAAAGAGTTCTTGATGAATTCTTTTCTTGTATCTGAAAAAGAATTCTTCGTATGTTATCAGGGATGCTTAAATAACAAATTCGATTATTATTATACAGAGTATAAAAATAAATTGAAGTTTAAACAAAACATTGAAATGATTTGTACAGATTTGTAAAGATATATCTTTACGTACATGTACAAATTGATGATCTGTACAAATAATTTCGATGCCTTGTTTAAACTCCAATTTATTTTTAAGTTATATTCTGAATATAATATTCCGCTTTATAATAATCATCGAATTTGTTATTTAAGCATTGCTTACAAATTTAACTATTATTATTTTATGAGTCTTTTTAAACCTTCAAAACTCTTATAGAGTCATCTTTCTTGTTTATATTTTCTTTCTGTAAAACTCTGCGTGAGTCCCATCAACTCTTAATAACTCTTGCGGAAAGTCCGAAATTTCACGGAAAATAAGACTTTTCAAAAGTTTTACAGAATAACCAAGACTTACTAATGCTTTCCTTGACATAGTTAGGGATATTAAGACTTTCAGAAAGTCTTATTCAGAGTTCTGGAGACTTTTAAAGAGTTTTTCAGACAATTATTTCCACAAGGGCAGTAAAAAAATAGACCTCAAATATTCAAAAAAATATTATGAACCTCTTTACATAACACAATCTATTGAATTTTATAATATGATATTAATTTCTATACTGTACTCCTTTATTTCAATATATTGAATTAAATTAATCTTATAAGATATTTGTAAATTCAATAATTACTTCCTTAAATTTCGATAAAAAATTCAAAAATTATATAACTCATTAAATGTAAGAACCTTATTAAATCTAATATGGGAATTATTAAATTTCACAAGAAATTCTCTATTAAATTTCAGAATTAATTTAATAGTGTGGTTTACCCCTCGTTCATACATATATATAATTTATTTTTTTTTGTCAATCCAAATATTGACATGATGTATTTCATTTGTGAAGTAGATTTTATTTCAATGCACATTTCTTGATAAATATTAAAAAAAAAACAAAAAGCTGAAACCTTCAAGTAATGAAATCTATAGGATATTTTCAAAATTCCGAATGATCTAATATCTAGATGTTTCAAGAGGAATATATAATAAATCTTCAGAATAATAATTTTTCATGCATCAGGTAGATAATCATCTTTCCCCAACATTCTCCAGATACATTAGTTTGATCGTTCGGGAAGGTTTTAAACGCATCAGTAGAATTCTAATGGGTAAAAATGCTTGAAATACCTGAGAAGATTTGATACAGGATGCTCTTTTTACGTGACACACATCACAAAGGATTTAGAGAATAATACACGCGCACGACCAAACTAAATAACGTGACAAAGCGAATATTATTATCATTATATTACGAACGTATGATGTGTTCTTTTGAAATCCATTAATTGCGTCGCAATTTCCAACCGATTTCAAAATAGGAAGAGTATTTCATTCGTATATCGTTTTTTTTTTATTTTTTCACAAGCGCAAACATAGCTTTTTCTTCCACCGTTCAATTTCCACTAAATTGTTTTCATTGTATTCACCAGAAGGCTACAGACTAAAACTTCGTGAGAAATATTAAACATTTTTTTTACGTTAAAACACGACGGGGCGCTCTGAGCCTTCTCATAAAAAATTTAACAACACATAATGTAATATTGTAATAGAACCACTGGATTTACATTTGAAAATCGCAATTTTTCCCGTTATTCCTATGTATTGTGGGTAATTCTACAATAAAGTCAACTAACTCAATTTTTTCCGTTCACTTTACTTTTGATGTAATACGTGATGTAATAAAGACAATGAACTTTGAAAATTCACAATTTGAAGTCTCGAAGCGCACCATCCCTAATAGAAATGCTCTAGCGATTCATTGATTTTGTAATACCTGTTCCACGGAATACCCAGACATTTGCTAGTAACTTGCAAGTTCTGGGTATTCCGTGGAACAGGTGTTGCAAAATCAATGAATCGCTAGAGCATTTCCATTAGGGATGGTGCACTTCGAGACTTCAAATTGTGAACTTTCAAAGTTCATTGTCTTTATTACAGCACGTATTACTTTATTTCTAGTTCTTCGTTGGGATAAGTGTTGAAAACCAATGAATCGCTAGAGTGTTTCTACCAGAGATTGTTATCTTATCTAGAGAAATTTATAATTTTCATTTTTCCATGCAGGGAATCAACACTGTACCCATCTGATAGAAGTCTATGTCAGAATTCGACGTTAAAGTAACTTCAAATGATATAAGAGTTATAACAGCATTAGCTGTTATGAACCTATTCCAACACCGTTAATTTTCTATGATGTTTCAACCGTAAATATACATTTCTTTGAAAAATCTATCATTATCATCATCCTCATCAGCCCATTGTTTGAGATATCTCATGAGCTTATTCTTTTCATTTTTTAAGTATAGTGTACCATAAGAAAATATACCACAAAATCATAATAGAACAATGTCTACTCATTAATTCGAAACAACAATAGTATAATGCTGATTTCTGTCTGCGTCTTCCTCACGGACAAACGAAGGAAGGAAAAAAATGCAATCATCATTTACGATGTGTACCGTACTCCTTTAATTGAAGGACTGATGTGGGTCAACCTAGAATACATCTTATTTGTTGTTCCTTGTCACACGCCTGAATAATTGAGGTATATGCTCTTGGATGAAGGAAATACACGCTTAACGAAATAAAAAGCACCAGATGTTGTCTCAAACAATGATTTGTCGTTGTATCTTTGTTGTCAGGAGTACCGCGTATTGCTATTGAAGAGCTGACGATTTCGAGAGAGAGGTTGGTCCGATTAAAAATCAGACGAACACCGCGACACAGTTCTGAACGAGTACTAGAAAGGTCGCTGAACTTGATCGAGAAACCAGCTGGTACCTTCAACTATGTAGCGATATACCGTAACGCACCAGAGACGTTAGAGGTCAGAGGTATAATGAAATTTGTTCCCGAGATTTAAAGGGCCTCGAACGTGGTGTGATGAAAAATGTATAGGTATGTAATGTAATGTATAGTTTGATATATGAATATTTGAGAATGGTATTCACCTTGGACTAAACCGAGAATATTGAATTTAGGAGTATAGTAGTCTGGTTTCAGTCATCATAAACAATTCAGGAATCGTGACAGCTTTAATGACAAAGAAATATATCGTAAAATGCTAATAGAGGTTGCGATTTGAGTTAAACGTTTCTCTGATTCTTATATTTAGAATGTGAAGTATTTTCAAGTAATATACCGTTGCAAGTATTGGCATGCATTGTAAACCAGTTCATTACAATGCAGTCATCATTTATTGGGGTCAGAGATAAGTGTAATAGCGATATTTCTCCTCCCATATAAACACAGTACATCAATTATCACTCAGAACTCTTTATTGGTCCAATTTTCCAGAGCAATGCCAATGCTCGCCCTTCAAAGAACCTGTTTAAAATGTTTACTGGCATATATGTTGTACGTGTTCACCAGTAATTAATGATTGCATTTAATCAAAAAATGTTCATAAGATATTTGTTAGAATGAAACAATGCAGTTAAATGTACAAATACAAAAATACTTGACTTTCAGAGAAAAAATAACTTGAATCCATAGACATAAAAAATGGAAAAATCAATGCTTCCTAAGTACACTCAATTGCTCATCCATCAAGATCTACGTGAATCTAATTAATTTCTGTCTGAAAATACTTTATGCTCAGGAATTATGTAATAAAATTTTGTATATAAATTTCTCAAAGAATTATTGGAATATTCTGGCCTACGGTGTGAAAAGAATAATCGGAATTTTCCCGTGCCTAACAACCGGAAACTGTATGTGATTATTTTCCCTATTTTAAGATAAGTTTCCGGATAGATACGCAAAGTTCACAACGCATTCGTGTGTTGATGACTTCACATGAATATACACGAATTTTCCCATACAAATTTTTTACGGTGTATGATTATTGGTAGAATCTGGCATCATTCAAGGCCATGATCTTATTTACATATTTTTGTGGTATCATATTGGGGCAAAATTGCACCAGCCATAACCATTCGGAAAAATGCAAGCAATCCTTAGTGAAATTACGTACAGTGAAAGGTGCGCTTGCTTACACCTGCGATATCATAAATTTTGATATCTAACGACGAACATCCAATCAACACTCCTGTTATTGATATCGAGAAGGATCAGAGGAAAATCTATGAAAACCAAATATATTTTCTATAATCTTGAACAAAATCGATTCTTTTTGACATGATTAATCCCTGTTGATTGGAAACTACGGGCTCCATATTCGTGGTGCTCACTTTTTGGTAATACGGATTTACGCTCGAAATTACACTGTTTTGAGATTTCGGTAATTATACACGGAGAAAAAAGATTTCGTTATTTTAACGAATCCGTCTTCGCTGAACGGATTGAATAACCTAATGATGACATTTCACTGTGTTAATGAGCTAATTCGCTGTATTTACTACACTGAGAAAACAGATATCTTGAAAAATACCATAATTTATGGATTTTTGGCGTTAGTCTGACCCGAGTCAAAATATTTACGTGAACGAACCTCTAAAAGTCCCATAATTTCTTGGACTTTTATAAAGAAGTATGGTACCTTCCTCATAAAATTACCAGCCATTATGGTACTTTTAGAGATATCTTCAAGTAGATATTTTGACTCGGGTTAGACCAACGCCAAAACTCCATAAATTATGGTATTTTTCAAGATACCTTTTTCTTCGTGTAACTGATTCGTTATAATTATCAGTCCTCCGCTAATTTTACGAAGCTTGATTCGCTGAAACAACGAATCGCCGTTCACTTCAGCGGACTTGCTTGCTGTCCATATAATAACAAGCGAGTTTCGTTAAGACAGCGAAATTCTTGCTATTCCAACGAATTTTTTTTCTCCGTGTACACAGATAACACTGTTTCTTTGATTCTAGAATTTACAATTATTTGGTTTCGATTTATTTGATTCAAATAAAGTTTCTCCTATTCAAGTATTAATTATTTGTGTCAAATAATCGGAGTTGTTTGAAAATTTCTCTTCAAATACTTTAATTTGAACACTTGAATATATTATTGTTGAATGGATAATATTTTGAATTAAGAGAATCAGAAACATATTATGTGGATTTCGAAGTGAATATATTTTCACCTTGAGTCAAATAAAAATTTGTTTGGATGATTTTGAAGACTATTCACTTCAAATCATCATAAGTTCAATCGAAAACCACCTATCACTGTGCATCGCGCCATGGTTCCCGTCAGTTATTTGTACTCCATTGAGCTAGAGAAAAGCACATCGTCGTCACTGTTCATCCGCTATTCTAGATTTTCGATTTCTCAATTTCACAGGAGGAATTGGAATTCTATCGACTGAAACTACATGAATTAAATTCTAACTTGATAACCAAAAATTTCAGAACCGTTTATGGGTGATGAAATTGATGGGCTCTTTCCTACCTATTTGCATGATATTAGGGGTGCACGAGACGATATTCTCGTCGATATTCTAAAGGTATCGTCTCGGTATCGAAAAATATGGTAAGACTTGGGTATCGTCTCGGTATCGTTAGGTATAGTATCGGTATCGTCTCGACGGTATCGACAAAATATATGTTTCTGAAGTTTGAATCGTTTATTGAAACAAATTAGTAATTGAATAACAAAACACTCGATAGCTCGAAGCCTAAGATCTTTCAGTGAATTCTTGAAACACTTTCTCCTGCTTAAAATAGTTTATTCAAAAAGATGGATATCCGGTATTCATCAGATTTCATTAGATTGAATTTTCTTTTCATTCCAAAAGAAGGATTCAAACTTCAACTAGGTACATGAAAATATTCTGTTCAAAAATTACTCATGAAATGAATAGTTTAGAGGACTGCAGTTCAATTCCCAACAAATATTCATAAACTTCGAGATCATTAAAGTATTCATGAATTCAAAAGGATGCGAAAAAAAACTAAAGAATTAATGGAGCATTCCATGTTAGAAGTTTTTCGAAACCGAAGGATTCATTCTATTCATGTTCATATATAATTGCGTACAATTAAATTTTTGTAATGATAATTTACGATCATTCTTGCTGACACACTTCAGTGAAAATATTCACATCTGAAAAAATTTTTAAATTGAATAAAAATTTTATTAATGAAGTGAATCGTCTTCAAAGTGTCGGTTATAAAGACTGCGAACTGACAATTCACAAATACTATTGGACCAACTTAACTTCATTGACTATCTCAAGCAATACTAAATCTAGATTTATAAATCTTGGATTAAGGGTACTCGAGCGTATCATAATTTTATTCGTCGCTAATTTACATATTAAAAAGAGACGAAGTCATGGATGGAAAAATGATAAATGATTGTCGCTCGAGACCCTTTAAGCATTTATATTCTAGTTACATAAGTACATTCGTATTAGATTATCAATTCTATCGAAGCAGATCATTAAATCTCGAATTTACCACAGAATTTAGCATGAATAGAAACATATATGTTTCTATTCTATGAACGTCAATAACTATAGTTAGTGACGTTTTCATTTCAAGATTGGAACCATGCCCACACAGAACGAAAATTCGAAAAGAATTCATAATGAGTTCTTCAAGTCTCAATTGATTTATTTATAAACTCTTTCTGATCTGGTATGCCGTATGGGTATTATTTTTGTACGTCTTAGAAATGAAATTCACTTGATTTCATTAAATATCAATATAATATCCCATAAATTACAAGAATTCTAAAATAGTTCAAAAGAATCCATAAAGAATTCCGAGACTTTATAAAGAATTATTTTTTGATAGTTTTAATATATGGGATGACTCCTTGATCACAAATTTGATTTATGTTATATACGATTATTTTTTATTGAATAATTCAATTTCATTCCTATTCTACGACGCAATTTGTCAATTGTCAGTTTTCAATCTTCAAATCGACTCTCAACTTCATTTATTTTATTAAGAATTTCAACTTTTATTCAGTTTAAGTATCAATCTTGTTCAAAAATTTATGAAATTTTGACGTTTTAAAACACTTTCTTACTGTTTTCTATGTCTGACAATCTTAACTCATTGAAATATTCTATTTGATGATTACAATGTATGGAATATCTCAATTATATTATCGGATATTGCTGTTATAATTGATGCATCGATTGCTGGTTACGATCCAGTCTTAAGTTGAAGATTTGTGAAATTGATTGCTAAGACTTGAGAATAGAAAAAATTGGTTGAATTTATTCAGAGGTGGATTTCATTTTTTTCATTTTTCATTATTATAATTGTTCACGGAGAGAAATGGATTCTAAGGGGTATAAGAAATATTATAAAGACTAGCCTATTTTATACTAAGTATGAGGACAAGCATCTAGATTCTAACCTCAAGTATACATTTATTATAAAGATGTTTGTTTCGAGGTAGTGAATGTATCTATCAACCAATACTATATTATTTTATTAAAAGCAAAGAGAAAAGTTAGTTGCTATTATAATACAGGATTCTTACAACTACTATCTCCGGATGTTTAGAATACGAAAATTATCCCTTCAGTTCAATGATCATTAGGAAGAAAATATTACTACCCTAAGTATACAAGATTATACTCATTGAAATCCCGGTTTCATAATGCGTAGAATATCATATTGCAACCCTAACAATCTTGAATTTGTTAGGATTGCAATATATTATTCTAATATTTGAATTTGAATTTGTGAAAGATTTCACCCCGAGTCGAAAAATTTGGACGGTTTTTGTCCTTCTATTTGTATTTTAGTTTGATTTTGTTCTGATTGTCGAATAATGCGGACAAAAACAGGACTTCTTAAAGATCTTAGTCTGGATTTGTCTTGCAACAAATAAAAGTGATTCAGGAGAAATTCAGACTAAAATCTCGAAGAAGTCCTGTTTTTGTCCGCATTATTCAACAATCAGAACAATAGAACAGAATCAAACTAAAATACAAATACGAGGACAAAAATCGTCCAATCTTTTCGACTCAGGACTGGTTTGAAGGAATCCATTAGCTTACATGAATTATTGAGATTCAGTACAAATTTCATAACCATAAATAATTATTCAAATCTATTAAGAATCATCAGATCCTACGAATTGATGAAAACCCCAATAGGTTCGAATAATCATTTATAATCACAAAATTTGTATTAAACTCCAATAATTGACGAGATTCGATAGAATTCTTCACCAGAGAATCAAAATCAAGCATATTGATCAATATTTCAGTGAGGAATCAATAGCAAAAGATAAGATATCTGGATGATACACGAAAGAAGTAATACCAGATGTGATGTTATATTTTGGTAAAATATTATATGTATTTTCATGAACTTAAAAAGTATACAAATATTTCGTACTCACTGGATTATTTTAAATTTTATATAAATAGTTCAGTCTTAACACATGAAACAAGTATGGCACTTTCTTCGTACTAGTAGAAAATATAAATTATAATCTTCAATCAAATCGTATAAAATTAAAAAACAGTTTTCGTAACGATATAATATTTTCCGTTATGACATATGCTTTTTTTCAAAGCTATATGTAGAGGCAATTCAGATTGATGTATATATGTATGATTATTTGTTATTCTCACTTCATGAGCACTATCGATATATATATGGGACCACTATCGATACTGCATGAAACTGTGGTGAAAATTCATGATGAACGGATGATAAGAACGAACGATATCCACATGATAGCGGTATTTACGAAATTTTCAAATTTTGTTCCGAAACTTAGTGCTTACCCTTCTCTTTCCTCAATATTGATTTGCCTGAAACTTATGTCTCATGATCAGCATTTCATGAATTAACTATGCTCAAAGTTTCATGGCATTCGGATGATACGGACATAGGGAAGGCATGCTCCCAACATATTGTCAAATAATGCGGATGGCAAAAAAAATTTTCCACAGTTTTGAACCGATCCAAATGGAACTCATATGGGACCATTATTGGATCATAACTAGAACCTGGTATAAGTTTCACTGGAATCGGATGAACAGAACAGGAGATATGCACGTTCGCGAAAATGTTCATTTTTTGCCATATTTCTCCTAGCTCATTCAGTTCTTCTGAATGAATCAAGCTGACTTATATGGGACCACTATTGCTCCACCCTACGACTGTGGTATAAATTTTATCGAAATTGTATAAGTGGAACGGGAGATATGCGCGTTCGCAGTTTGTTGATCACCTAAGCGACAGACAGACACGAAACCAAAATTTTTTTCTGAGCTTCGAGAAACATTTTGGTGTTAACAATTTTCTTTTTGGAGACAAAAAATTGTCGGAAAGCAGAAATTAGATTTTGGCATTGGTTCATATCACTACCCAGGTGAAAATTGACGATTGGCACTAGGATGGCGCAACACTGAGAAAGATTGGCCGAGCCTTGGCGGTTAGCAAGGTGCAAGCTTGGAATGATAACATCGTTACAGGCTCCATTGATGTATTCTGCCAATTACGGACCAACATTGGTACGATTATGGCAGTCAAATCAGCCATCATTGGCAACCCTTGAAAAAATTTGTCGCTCGATCTAAATCCAAGATTGGATCATGCTTGTATTCATTACGAACCAAGACTGATAGACGTATTTTTTTATGGTCTGCCAATGGTCAGATGTTTTATGCATTTAAAGGAGGTACCATCATTTATTACACATAAATGATGTTGACTGCTAAATTTGAGTCAATACTATAATAGTCAAAATTGATTCAACGTTGCGACAATCCCGCGCCAACGTTGAGCCAATGTTGTGCCGATGTTCAAGTCTATGTTGAACGATTGCAAAAATATAATAAAAATTCAGAGTCATATATTTCCGACATCGATTGCTTCCCCTCCACACATGTTAAAAAGTACAGCCCGAACCTGAAATATTTTATACAACCAGGGCCAGAGAATCTCTGTATACATTGGAACGAAGAAACTTATTTGATTAATCCAATACAAGATGTGGTATAAGTTTAATATAACTCAATGATTACTGGTTACCTTACAAATCAATTACATCAAGTATAATTCAAATTCTGATGTCCACGAGTCCATGAGTCTGCACAGCTAAAATCTCTCCTTCGATGCAGGACCTATGATGAAGACAAGAATTTTCAAATCAGAAGGTTATATGATGCTTATATATCAACCGCATAGTTCGTTGAGCGCTTGCGAGAAACGAACCGAACGTTGGAAACAATACCGAAGGGTGGCGCTTTGACATTGGACGCGGGAATTTTTCTATGGAGACGTATAATTGAGGATCGTGGCTAGCCTGAGCCAAGCTTTGACCAGGATTGGCACTGCATTGGGTACTCATTTCTTCTAAACGTTGTCAACGTTTGGATTAATATTCAGCCGTGCTATGCAATTGTTCGTATGAAGTTAATTTCTTTTGTCCAAACGATATTGGGACAACGATGAACCATGATTGGCACAATCTTGAGCCAATGATGGATTGATCATTGGAAATTATGATTCCCAACATTGGTGCAACATTGTGCTACTTGTCAGTCAACGTTGGCTCGATATAGATTTCCAAGCCTTGGATGTCAGCATTGCGCCTATCTATTTTCGATCGTCAGTATCGACGCAAGCAAGGAATTTTCACGTGGGTAGTGGAGCATAAATAAGTTGGATTGATGATTTTCCAAGATTTGCGCAACCTCCTATTTCTGTTCACAAGGCAAAAATATCGGAGGACTCTGATCGTTTGTATACTACAACCACCTTTACTGTGGTGTACATATAAAAATGTTATGAAAAGCTTGAAAACGAAATTTGTGAGTGAGGCCCGGGGCTGCAGCCCCCCCTAGCCCCCCCCCCTTGATTCAAGCCTGCGTACCGTAAGCCCCATATTGGGAAACCGTATAATGGAACCGAGATAATCATAGAATTATACAATTTTAGTTTCGCATCCCAAATGTCCGCTTTACTTGTAACCAGAATTGGGACTACTGGAGCTCCTTATAGTTACTCCTAGATAACTGACTCCCCTTACCACCTCAATTCGCTCTGACCCATAAAAGTACGAAACTTTGCTTTCTCTTCTGATATTGCCAGTTCTATTAAAAGGAATAATCTTTGTTCTTGAGACATTCACAGTGATTTTATTTTCAGTGCAGTCTTCATACAAAATTTTAAGTTTGCGTTTGATATCCGCCGGGGAGTGCGCAAGGATTACAAAATCATCTGCATAGAGAAGTGAAAGAATGTCAACTAAACTATTTACAAACACACCCGAGCATCCTCTTTCTCTAAAGTAATTTTCTATATCTGCCAGAAATAGAGTGAAAAGAATTGGACTCATTGATTCACCTTGCAATACCCCCTCTGTGATAACAAATGGCTCTGAGAGTTTATTCCTGACCTTACCCTGGGCAGTAGCGATATCATAAATTTGTTTCAATATTCGAGTCATTTTAGCACTAACACCAAGGTTATTCAACTTTTTCCATAACAAGTTATGGTTTACAGAGTCAAAAGCTCGACTGAAATCAATGATTACCGCATGAACTGTCCTATTCTTATGTCTCAACTACCCTAGCAGAGATCATTCTAGTAATTCTCTAGGCCTTGCTGATTGACATTCCGGAATTATTTACGATTGTTCAGCCCATGTCGTTAACCTATCGTTGAGCATTCTAGTAAAAAGTTTAGTGATCGTGCAAATCAGTGCTATACTTCGGTAATTACTAGGCTCCGAGCGATTTCCTTTTGTGTGTAGCATTGTAAGTAATGTCCTGGACCAAGATTCTGGAACATTTTCGGAGTTGAGAATTTCATTATTACAGTGAGGTACATTTGCCAATTGTTTGGCAGTGCTTTATAACAATGGTTTGGGATAATGTCAATACCAGAAGCTTTGGCATTTTTTAGTTTTAGCAACGCTCTTTATACCTCATCCAATTAGAGTTATTTCAGAGTAGTTTTCAGTCCGGGGTCTGAAGGCTCTTATAGCTCGCCAGAATTGAGCTGGGTTTCTAGTATGAGCAAGCCGTTTCATTCGCTCATTTTTTGCTTCCTCTTTTTTCTTCGCAAAAATTTTCCTATATTCTTTTTTCAAATCAAACATTATTTCCAGATCTTCTGGGCATGTGAAATGGAGCCTTCTGCACTGTCATATTCGTCATGCTGCATTGGTTAAAATGCATTTGTATTCTGTTAGAGTAGAACATATGTGATGCATAAGCCTCTGAGTGTGAAGGGCTCCACTTTATAATTTTCTGTTCATCATGTGGTTCAATATTATTTACTGCATGAGAATTCTGAGATTTATCCATAGTTATAAAACGACGCAAGAAGTCGATTTCATTCTGCTTAAAACGCTCCAAATTACGCTGAGAAATTTGTTTTGGATCCAGTTTTTGTTGAATTGTTAACGTATGCGACACTAACTTTCCAAACAGTTTTTTAACACGTAATTCTTCATGTAAAATATGGAGTACTCGTTCGTCTGAGATGCCTATGGCATTAGCAATTTCACGCTTAGTCAAACTTGGATCTTCACTAACCATATTATGTACATGCTCAATGATTTCTGCTGTGGTTGCAGTTTTTGGTCGTCCTTCGCGTGGATCGTCTTCAAGGCTAGTACGACCACGTTTAAATTCACCAGCCCAAAATTCAACGGTGCGTTTTGAAGGTGAGGACTCCTTATACACTTCTAATAATTGTTCATAAATTTCCTTTGCTTTTAAACCCTTCAAAACAAAGAATCTAATGACTGCACGATATTCAATTTTTTCCATATTAAGAAAAATCAATGACACGTCAACTTCAAATGGCTTGTAAACAAAGAATGAATTAACAGAA
This sequence comes from Gonatopus flavifemur, assembly GCA_018340375.1. Classification (NCBI taxonomy): domain Eukaryota; kingdom Metazoa; phylum Arthropoda; class Insecta; order Hymenoptera; family Dryinidae; genus Gonatopus; species Gonatopus flavifemur. Next base: position 5,091,738 of record JAFFJZ010000018.1, read on the forward strand.
TGACTTGTAACTTTGCATGTGTTCTCAGGACAGATATAACAACTTGAGAAAAAAAAAGTTTTGAGCTAGCAGTGCTATCTCTTGGTGAGCGCAGGAACTTTTCAACCAACCTGTATAACATTCATCCGCGCGGGCCCAACCAGTATCAGGCCTAAGATAATCTATATGGTTAAAGAGAATAGGATTCTATCATATTTTATGAGCTTTCACGGAAAGACCAAATGGGTGGTTGTTTCAATGATATCCGTCGGAAGAAGGTCGTATGATAATGTTTGCGATATAGCCCCAGACAGCACCACCACTTCACAAAGAATTCTTGAAGAAAACATTTAGAACACCTCAGTTTTTGGGAGAATTCATTTTGTATCCCCAGAATCATCCAAATTAATTCTATGAGACATCAACATGTACACCCGTTATGCGCCTAAACATGAAAACATATGGAAGGTTAAAAAGAATACCTAGTCCACCCAAAAGAACTCATATTGAACGCCATTAGGGATACATTCTGAGCACATAACGTATTCAGTTTTGAATAAAATTTACGTGCATAATGATATCGGTTTTGAATCCATTTTGCGTGCATAATGGTATCAGTTTTTAATGCTCGTTAAATAAACAAATAAATGAATGAAATAGTTACTTTGATATTTGAAAAAAGCAGACTCGACGGTTTGAAAAACTTTCGCTTTAAAAAATAATGTATACCATTTTCAAAGGTTAGTTATGAAAAAAATTCTAATTCAAAATATGTAAATACCATACAATGTCTTTTTTCAGACTTTTTTCAGAGTTTTTCAGAGGTTTTCAATTTTTTTTCCAGACAAATAGGAACGAAATTGCACTCTGAAAAAACTCTAACAAAGCTCCGAAAAATTTCTAACATTTTTCTGATTATTGAAGTCAAATTTTTTCATTTCCAAACACTTTTTCACATATGATATTTGAATTTAGAATATGAATGTATTCATATAATCTTGAAAATTTTTAATAGTCAGAAATTTATCAGAGTTTTGTCAGAATTTTATCAGAGTGCAATTTCGTTCCTATTTGTCTGAAAAACTTTGAAAACCTCTGAAAAAAGTCTGAAAAAGTTTATACAGAATGTTCCTAAAATATTAGAGGTGAGCGAATCTTGACGAAGCGAATCTTTTGTATAAAATACTTATCGAGTTTTGATAAAATTTTTATAGAATTCGATACAAATTGAACATTTTTTTTATACAAAAGATGCGCTTCGTCAAGATTCGCCCACCTCTAAAAAATATTAGATTTTTCATCAAATTTTCAGAAATTCTCAGAGTTTTTTTTAGAGAAAAAGCGGAGTTTTTCAGAGATTGTTCATGATGATTTCAGCGAAATATTTTCGTACGGGACATCAGGAACTTCTTCACCTGCGCTAAGTATGAACACTACCAAATTATGGGACCTTACAATGTTCAACGCAGAACTTTCAAAATTCCAACGTATTTTCCCTAAGTTATAAATAACACTTTCAAAGCATACTCTGATTTTCACTGTTTATACTGGCAATTTAAAAGAAACAAAAAAAAACGCTTTATGCATCATAATTTCATGAATTTCAAAAAGATTCAATCAACTGAATGTTCGCTCTGAATTTCATAATGATCAAGATGAATCCCAAACTACTTTTGTCTCTCAACTATTATTAAAAGGTTTGATACAATTTGAAAATTGCATTCATCTTTTTTACCCACAGTAAATCCTGACCTCAAAATATTTCATCATAGTATTAAAGAGTTTGTATGTTATTCCATTAATGTCAATAATTATAGAATTATTTTATTTATTGCATGTTATTGCAATGAAATCAACTACCACTACACTTTGGTATTTTATCATCTATTAGCTTTTATACTTGGATAAACAAAATCAATTTAGAGATTCCAAGCTTTGAATATGAATATTTTCACTCATTTTAAATGTCTGACATTTCAATGAATATCAAATAACTTCTGAAAGAATTCAAGTTCTTGCTTTCATTTTATGTTCATTTGGGCGAACTGAGAAAACATCTTGAACTTCTGTGGGGATTCATGTTTTGTCGCATAATGGGTGTTCTTTTGGAATACCGTATGTGGTCTTGATGAATGTTTTGTGAGTTCTGATATGCACTCAATAAGAATTCTTTTTGGAGTCTTTTGGTACTGCATGTATTCTTTCAAATGACATATTGAATTCTCAAAAAAGAGTTCTCAAAGCATTCTTTTCTGTGAATTCTCTGCGAATACAAAAGGGACTGTAGTGCTGTTTGGGAGCGGAAGTAGCTTTGCTATGCTATGATAAGCCATTATATTAGTCACAATTCATTCTTGCGTAATTTTGTGATGTAGGTATAAAATTCATTCGCGCAGACGCAAAGAGTATCAGGCCTATGATATTGTATACGGTTAAGTCCCGGTGAAAATTAGCGTATGAAACCACATGGAAGAGTAACCGAAGCAGTATCTAATCGCGAAAGAAGCGGAAATTGAAACGTATTTACGTTTCATTTGTTCTAATATTCGCTTCTCTTAGGGAAATATTACTCCATTTTAAGCCAAATGCGTCATTTTTTCGCGGGAAAATGACGCGTTTTGGTCACAATGGCGCAAATGTTTCGCAATTTTCACGAGTAGAAATTTTGGTAGCCCTGTTATCCACCAAAAGGTAAATACACCGAAAGATGATTGAACCGAAAATTTCAGCCCCTAAGGAAGATCTGCCGAATGTTCATTGTACCGAATATTTTTTATCCAATAGTATCGCTTGTTTCTCATAGATACCAAGAGACGAACCATTCTGTAGTTTTCGGTACAATGAACATTCGGTGCACAAACGATTCGGTGTATTGAAGGCCCACCATCATGATCAAACCGATTTTCGACTCGTATGGAAATATTTCGCTAAAAAATTTCTGCAAAACCATGAATAATCTCTTAGAAACACCACATTTTCTTTGCAAAAATCTGAAAAACTCTGACAAACTCTGAGAATCTCTGAAATTGTAATGGAACATCTAATAAGATGGGACATTTTGTACATACATATTGAGTCTTTCGGAATTTTTTCAGAGTTTTTTTTTTCATTTATTTCCACACAACTAGAAACAAAATTGCGCCATGAGAAAATTCCAACGAAATCATGAGGAATTCCTAACATTTTTCTGACTATTGAACAAAAATTAAAATATTTTCAAACACTTTTTCACATATGATATTTGAATATAGCACATGAATGTATTTATAGAATTTCAAAATTTTTTAGTCATCAAAAAAATATTGAAAATTTATTAGTTTCGTCAGAACTTTTTCAGAGCGCAATTTCGTTCCCATTTATGATTATTATTGCAGTTTGTCAGAGTTTTCCAGATTTTTGCAGAGAAAATGCGATGTTTTTCAGAGATTATGGTTTCACAGAAATTTTTCCGTGAAATATTTCCATAAGGGGTGATATTGATAAGCGACATGACTGATAATTCACATAGAACATCATTTATTCTAAAGGACCCTTATACACTATGATAGACCTCAGTTCTGTATTCTCATATGAATCGTCATAAGTTTCATACAGGTTATCTCGACTTTGATTTCATATAGGTTATTATTCACAGATTGTGAGGAAATTATGATGAAAGATCATACAAAATTCTGTTCAGATTTTGGAGATGCTTTTGTTCAGAAATAATACCATAGGACATCTTTCTGGTAAACCGGATGGAACATCATAACAACCTGATATCGCAAAAGTCATGATAGCCCGGATTTGTGAAAAATCGCATAGAATATTATAGAATGACTTGAATTTCATCCCCAATATGACTTGTTAATAATATCAAAAGATATGATAGGTACTCGTTCATAAAATGCGCGATTCATTTCGGATAGTTCAGTTGTTGAATATCTGAAGTTCTATGTTAAAAATATGCGCCAAAAACATACTCTTAAATGATAGAAATAATTCCTATCATATCCTATCAGACACTTTAACAAGGGATTACACACTTTATCCTGAGAAGTGCGAATGTTATCTAGGGCCGTTCCATCGATAATATCGACGGTGAGTTCATTCAGTTAAGCTATCCCCGAGTTAAAATCTCCCCCGATCAGAACAATATCCTTTGGATGCGTCGATTCTAGATTATGGATGACAAGTTGCAACAATTCAAGAGCGTGATCAATTCCCAACGTTGGTTTAAGGTAGACTAGACCTAAAATAATATTCTTCCCACCTAATTCAAGTCTTACGAAAACCCACCAATTACTCGAGTCTAGGATGATTGGTTCAGATACTGTCTTTTTTACAAGAGTAATCTTCCGCTGGGGCTACCCACGCACTTTTCCCGTATTGCATACACCCATCTGCAATAATATTTCTTTTTCACACTTTCGTGTATCCTAGACGTGGTTTGCCAAGTTTCAGTGAGCCCAATTACTTCTGCATCAATGAATTCTAATTCTAAGTTTTTAATACCTCCACAATTCCAAATCGCTACCCCAATATCATTCTTATATGTTATACCAGTTGTCTTCTTCGCATGGAATGTTCCATCCGAGGCAGTTGACCGTTTTTTCATCTTTGTGACCATATTCCCTCGTCCGCTGCCGGCGCAGCTGCCGTTGTTGCAGTGTGATGAGCGAGGTTAGATCGTGACATCGATTGGGAGTTGGTCATATCAGATCCTGGTGATATGGCTCTTCTATCTCTTCCTTGAGGGATAAAGGTATTTTCTGTCTCGTTCCAAATCCGCACTTGATCATTTACAATAACTTTATTTTTGTATGCTATTGCTTTCCCTTCGGTTTTCCTAATCTCTCGTGCCAAACATCACCCTTGATATTCAATGTTTCTCTCTTTTTCGGTGGTATCATTTCCAATTTATACCATAACATCGCGGAACTTCTTATGTTTCTGCAATAATATTTCATTTTTCATTTGCCATGAAGAGAGTTCCGCCAGAATTCTTTTTCCATCTCTTCCAAGAATTCTTGCTTCTCCAGCTGCGTTTTCTACCCCAAACTTTGCCTTGAGAAATTCATTAACTTCTCTCACACAACTGTTGGAATTTACCGCTAGGCCCTCAATTATTATATTATATTTTTTGAGTTCCCTTTCGTGCTTTTCGAGAAGCTCATCCCTCTTTTTCTCTCGTGCGAGAAGCTCCTCGTTGGTTCTGCGTAAGAGTGCATTTTCCTCTTCTAACTTCTGAAATCTTTGATTAATATCTGCACGTAAGTTCCCCAATTCTGTTCGTAATTCAGTTTTAAAATTTTCCTTTATCTTTTCCTTGACTAATTCACTTTTTCTTTCAATGTCAGTGGGTCTTTCTAAAATTTGATTCAATTTGCTTTCCATTGCATCAGGTTTTTGTGGGATCGGAGAGGAAGAGGTCGGTATTCTTTTCTTTTTGTGATGAACTCCTTGATCTAGAATAGATAAATCTGTGTTAATACTGTTAGGTTTAGTTATGTCTTCTGGGTCCGATAGAGATGGGGAATTTTCTTTTTCTCGTTTTCTCTTTTGTAACAAATAGTTTGTTATTGTGGTGTCGGTATTACTTCTCTGTCTCTCTCTCTCGACCATATGTAAGATCTGGGTGGTCTGCCTCTCGATACACTACGTGACTTATTTCTACACGGAGAGAAAAAATTTGCTGACGCAGCAAATCGAGGTATTATATATGTAATAGCAAAATTTTTTGCTGACCTAGCTAAAAATTTGCTGTTCCAGCAATCTTGTTAGCTGCGACAGCAATTTTTTAGCTGTGGCAGCAAAAAATGTTCGCTCCGCCAGCAAATTTTCAGTATTATATATAGAATAGCAAACAAATTTTGCTGGGATAGCAAACATTTTTTGCTGCCACAGCTAAAAATTCGCTGTCGCAGCTAACAAGATTGCTGGAACAGCAAATAGTTTGCTGTCACAGCAAAAAATTTGCTGCTCTGGCAAAAGGAACCCAGCAAAAGTAGATTTCGCTGCCACAGCGAATTCCTTTTTCTCCGTGTAAAATTGTTTGGATTGGATTTTGAGTAACTACCAACACGTTTGGATTCAGTCTGGGCGGCGTTACCGTCGTCTAAACAGATCAGAGAGCTACTTTTCCCTCTCTCGGTTCCACCCAATTCGCAATGGTTGATCAATTGTTGATCGGTCCTTTCTTCGCTTGCATTTGTTTCCGTCATTAAAGCTGATCTAGCAGGTGCTGTCGCTTATCAGTGCGGCGACGATATGAATCGTTTAGTCTAATCGACTCATGCCCTCTGAAGTACAAGGATCCCTTTATCGATGGATACCGTCGAATCTTCGGGATGTTCTCGAAGTGACGTTATTGAGTTTCTAAGACCACTTTAAACTATTTACGCGAAGAGCACGACTATACCACAACACAGATCACAATAGACTATGTTTCATTAATCACCACTGATGCATTAAAATAATCAAACGAACAAGCGTATATAATTAGCGTACAGTTTAATTCAAGCGCCAAACAACACACGTATACTCTGTATCGGCTACACTAGCGCCCCCTGTTTCAAAAAAAAGATAATAAAAAAATGTGTTCTCGATTCCGCAAAATTTTCAAAAAATTCTCATATATAGAACAAGTTATTCCGAATTCGATGCAAGATGAAAAAATGTGGCAAACAAAGCAATTATAGCAAAAATACTGGTGCGATATATACCGGTGTTCGCGTTTCACTTTTTACCGTAGCGTTTGCTCAACAAATATTTCACACTTAGCACACTCCCTATAGGTGTATGAAGAATATTTTTCCACGTCAGTGAATTCCCTTCATTGAATATTAGTGGTCTATCACATATTCATTTTATAAATCTGATAAATGATAATTCTGAAGTTGAACAAACACAGAAAATCTAATGAAAGCATAGGGTAGACCGAGGCGAACCGGATCACAGGGCGAACCGGATCAAACTGAGCTCTTTGGCTGTTTTGGATTATTTCTATTCTCAATTTCACTCTTTATGTGCATCAGTTATTCACATACACTCATTACCTACCGAAAACAAAAGATAGCATGACCATATCGAGTCATACATTGTAAAATTGAATTTGTAACTTGACTGTGCAAAAGTAGCACATCCACGGATTGGTACACGGAGAGAAAAAATTTGCTGACGCAGCAAATCCAGGTATTATATATAGGATAGCAAAATTTTTTGCTGACCTAGCTAAAAATTTGCTATAACAGCAATCGTGTTAGCTACGACAGCAATTTTTTTGCTGTGGCAGCAAAAAATGTTTGCTCCGCCAGCAAATTTTCAGTATTATATACAGAATAGCAAACAAATTTTGCTGAGATAGCAAACATTTTTTGCTGAGATAGCAAACATTTTTTGCTGAGATAGCAAACATTTTTTGCTGAGATAGCAAACATTTTTTGCTGCCACAGCTAAAAATTCGCTGTCGCCACTAACAAGATTGCTAGAACAGCAAATAGTTTGCTGCCACAGCAAAAAATTGCTGCTCTGGCAAAAGGAACGCAGCAAAAGTAGATTTCGCTGCCACAGTGAATTCCTTTTTCTCCGTGTACTGTATTTATTGCTCCGAAAAATTCATACACCCACCTAAAGAGGACTGGATTCAATGTAGTGGATGCGAAAAATGGTCTCACGAAAAGTGTGCTGGCAAAAAGAGTCACACGGGTCCATTTGTTTGCCACATTTGTATGGAATAAAGTTTTTTCATTCATTTTATGTATTTACAGTACGTTTATATAAGCATTATCACGTTTTTCATCAGTGGATATATGATGTTTGTCTATGATCCGATTCGCCCCCGATTTTGGGTTTTTTGAATTTTATACTCATTCTGAATTCACACATTGTATAATGACACGTCTGGGATAAAACGCTCTGAAATTTCGTGAATATATAATTTAAATTTCAGACGTTAATGACGACATGAATTTAGTTGGATTCAGGGCCGGCGTCAGGGCAGGGCGATCAGGGCGGCTGCCCGGGGTGGCAAACTTAGGGGGGCGGCAGAGTATAAGACAGATTTTTTATTATGATCTCGAATTGATCTCACACTGTTTAGCACAAGCCATTTTCACTAGGTCGGTCATTATTCATTTGACAGGAGGTTCATTCCATGTGACAACAACCAGGGCATGGCACCCATGATCACCGATTTTTATGAAACTTCGTACAAATTATCTTTCCATAGAGATAGGAAACCATGCCAATTTTTTTGAAGATATCTTCAGTACTTTTTTCATATGACCATTTGAATTTTCAGCTTTTTTGTATTTTCTACGCTTGAAAGATTTACTCACCGATCACAAGATTTTACTCAAATAATTGTATCTCGCGCAATAATTAACCGATCTGGATGAAATTTGGAACACTTATCGACTGAACTATGAAAATTTCAGAAAAAATACGTTTGGACACTTCAAGGGTCTCCTTGGGCCCTAAAAAATTGCCCAAAGTTGTTGGAAAAAGATTTTTTACGAAAAAACATGAGTAATTGAGATCTGAGTTAACAGGGAAAGGGAACGCGAGGAACCTGCCGATATAATTTTTTTTACAATGTGGGATATATGTACTTTTATCCCCGAAAAGAAAAATTATGGCTTTTTCATTCCTTCTCCTGAAAACATCAGATATTCTGTTAGTGGTTTGACAAACAGTCATCACACGATGCATCAGGATGTTAAAAATGATATATTTGTTCAACACTCCATACATAAAAGTTTTTGGGGTCAGTAATTATGAATCTGATGTCGGAATATCCAATTTCAAAATGGCGGATGCAATATGGCGGGGCCCATATGGCATAAATGTCTCAGTAATATCTCCAGAATATTCTGACAATATTACAATGTCTCCAGAATATTCTGGAGATATTACTGAGACATTTGTGCTATTTGGGCGATTAAGTACAGATTTTCCAAGGGTTTGCCTGAAATTCACTGCGATATGTGTTCAAATTCATGTGAAAATGCATGAAAAATCATAATTCTGTATGCAGTATCATAAAATTTCATATTAAAAGTCCAGAAAGTCTTGACAATTAATACAGAGTGGCTACAGACCGGGAAAACCGGAAATTATCAGGGAATTTTATTTCACCGGGAATTATCAGGGAAATTTCAGGGAATCTTCCAAGTGATCAGGGAATTTTTCATTTCCATAGAAATCTTATGTAAAACGCTCTACTTTGATGATTTTTATCATATAAGGGTCAGAATTTCTAAAATCAGCTCGAATTAAATTTTAATTCTCATAATTCAATGAAATGTACCAAAAATGATACTGATATGAGCTCTTTATGTTAGAAATGAGTCTACCAAATGATTTAGCAAAATATTTTTTTATTATAAAAATAGGAAACTTGATTTACACTCAATTCCCTTGCGATGACCCATGCGAACTAACTGGGAATTTACAGAAGGGTACTTACTAGAAGAATGGGGTATATATTGATTCTTTATGTAAAACCTGTATCCTGAACAAAAAAATTGCAATAAAATTCCGACATCTTGCGAGGACTAACTACAATTCTTAACAGCGGAAAAAGTATCCGGAGAGGAATGTTACATTAAAAATTACTATATTGCTAGCAAGTACGAGACTGACTTTCCTTTATGATGACATTTAATCCAGTACTTTCTGAAAAATTACTATATCCGATAGTAGAATATGCAAGGATCCTTCTGTATTATACTATCAGATACAGTAATTTTTCAGAGAGTACCGGAGTAAATGTCGGTGTGTTTATAATATAACATTTCTCTCCGTGTATAACTTCGTTTTAAAACCACATTCCTTCGTTTCAATGAATTAATGAGTTCAATCGATCTATGTATTTTTTTATTTGACTGAACATTTTTTTCAAAACGACATTCAAACAAAGAGAAGAGTCTAAAATTCTCAAAAATATAACCGTCTGAATAATTTCAATCCACAGAATACTTTTCTACAGAAATATGTTTAGGAATCGGAAACTATCTTTGAGATCCGAATTCAAAGCAGTGAATGAGATTATTCCTTTTCATTGTCATAAAAGGTGTTTTTATATCGACTGAAATTGTTATTGTTCCTGAAAACATTGATTAACTCAAAAAAACGATGCTGAAATTAGCTCGAGGATGTAGCTCAAGTACAGGGCCGCGACATGACGGAGTGGTATAAATTTTAAACTCCTGCTTATGAACACAAAAATCGGGCTACTTCCTCGGACTAATTTCAGCATCGTTTCAAAAATTGTTATATTTCTCCCCTCCTGATTCGCTTGAAAATAGAAAATAATAAGTACCTGCATTTTCTTCACAACTGGAATGAGATGCAAGTATTGATTATTATTTTATTCACTCCTACCTGAAAAAGATAGACACAGAAATTTAGGATCTATTAATTTCTGTATAGAGAGAAATGAACGCCGTTGAGCTGTACTCTGAAAAAAACACTACTTCAGATAAAGGAACCGTTTCTTCCAATAGAGACAAAGAAATATCCTCCAAATTTCATGTATATTTTATTGTATCGGTGACCATTTAATCGAATCGATAAAGCATATTTTGGAATAAAGAAATATACATTTAAATGAGAGAAATATTTCCTTTCCACTATTGGAAAGAATGATTTTTTTGTCTAAAGTAATTTTCTCTCACAAGTCTAAAATGAGATATTGAAAGCAAAAAACCTACCAGACAGCGCAAGAATACTTAAAGAATTCAAAAGGATTCATTTGGCGTTTTTGAATGGTCCTCATTATGTCTGCACCCAATGAACGCTTTGAGAATTGATTCCATTCAAAATTCAAACTGAATTTTCGATGAATTCTCTTTGAATATAATGAGTTCATAAGCTGTTCATTTGGTGCAGCCATTAACGGAAGTTCATATGGAATTATAGCGTGCTGTTTGGACCTGTATGTTGAAATGAATGTTAATCGTTCAGCATATGATTCTCCAATTGACTATGTATAGTATAATATCCGCAAAAAATGCTGAGAAAGTTGAATTGTTTTTTATTTGGATTATTTTAGATCCAATCACTGATTTGTTTCCAATAAATGATTAGAACTTGAAGAGCATATATCATTCAGTTACACTGGGAAAAATATTTATTTATCCTTTCTTCGTAAAATTTATTTTTAGAAATCAAGTATTCAATTTGATACAGAAATTGATGATGTGTGGGGAATGAGTTCTTTATTTAGAAGATGAATTTATTTAAGGCAAGCATTCTATTATTTGATTTAATTGAATATTTCATCAATCCCAAAAAATGTACTATGGAGAAAAGAAAAATGAACTATTTATTTGACGAGAAGGAATTTTTTCAGTGGATATGAATATGGATACATATGGGATAAAATTCGCCAAGTGTTCCCACCTGAAAATTTCATTCTCATCAATGTTGATGAAATTCCATGAATTTGTTGTACCAGTGACCCTCTTCAAATTGTGTTAACACCAGGTTTCTAGGAAGTCAGGTTTTCATGGTACAGGGGTTTGAATTTTCAAGATTTTTTTTATCTGCGTTTTTTCGAAAAATCATCATCCTCATTAATTCCATTTAATGAAAATATGTCATTATTGATATTGTTAGGATTTTTTCTGAATTTTACGATAGAAATACTTTCATTCATGCAGAAGGAATATTTCACATAGAAATTCGATTTTTAAAAGTATTTTTGAATTTTTCGGTCACTGCGCCCCTTTTGATATTGATGAAAACTTGATAAATCGAAAGCTTGATTCCTTAGCTTCAAAATCATACAGATTGAGAAATGGAATAAGGAGATTCCTCGAAATTACAGAGGGGTTTAAGTGCTCAGATCTCACACGTCCACCCGCTACCATCGTGTATAAATACAACACTACGCCAACATTGTGTCATAATATTTTATGCTAATGAATAATTCATTCCGCCGTAATTTTCTGTATCATTATCAGTGAAAATCACTTCCAGAAATCAAATATCCTCTGATTCTCAATGTTATTCTCTGATTCTAATTCACTGAGGATTTGAATTTATTCTTATCAATCATATAAACTTCTGCCCTGAAGCTTCAATTGAATAGTGACTGTGGATGTTTCCAGGGCAACCTGATTCTTTTTTATTTGTAACCTAACCAACCTCATTATCTCCAATCTGAACTCATCAACGGTTTTGTGTCGTTTTGAATGTACAGAGATAAATATCAAATCAGTGAAACTTTCTTGTTTATGAAGTTTTTGTGATTTATTTTCTGCTGAATTATTCTATTGAGGAAGGACTTTTTCCTACATGTAATAACACAATGAAACGAAGGAGTTCAGGTGATCGTTGTTTCAATCCATTTCAATATCCCTGTCACAAAAAATCTTCAGATCTTCGAACCTTATCTTCAAATCTGAGAAAAAAATATCATCTACCCTCGATACCCGAATATGTAGTAGATGCAGGAAAGACATGACTGTACTATCTTCAATGTCACCTTTGTACGATGTCCAATCTGTTCAGATGGATACATGCGAGAATAATTCACTTGAGGTAGTTCCGCTTTATTATTCGATTCATCAAAAAAGTACACAGTATACATTGAGAAAAAAGATAATGGAGGCAACTACGCACGACAGTTGGATACGTTCAAATACAATCCTTCGTCAATTCAATTTGAATTCAGGGTTCATTCAAGTATTCGTAGTTGAGTCAACTACAAATCTAATTGAATCAAAGAAGTATTGCATTTGAACGTATCCAACTGTCGTGCGTAGTTGAGTCCACTATTTATTCTTCTCAGTGCAGCCCCAAAATGTTCTAATGAGGAGAAAACTGGGATAATTGAGAAATTTCTATTATCTCTTAGGATCAAACATTATTCGAAGAAGAGGATGATGCCCCACACCTTGAAATTAACGAGGAGGAAACTTTTGATATAAATAAAGAAGATTTTTCCGTTCCATCAACAAAAATGTCTGAGAATTTAAATCGAAAGTGTCAAATAAAACATCATGAATCAGCTATTGAAGTTCTCGATCAAATCAAAGAAAAATTCAAACAGTCTCCCAGTTACTCAGAAAAGATTTTGCTTCTAACCCTCGCTCTAAAATCATGGGGACGAAGGACATTGGCTATTGAATTCAACGCTTCGAAACGTCAAGCTAGGAAAGCCATACAGTTGGTAGCTGAAAACGGGATTCTAACATCACCAAATCCAAAGAGAGGACGAAGGTTATCTTGCGAGATTGAAAATTCCATCATAGCATTTTACTTGGATGATGAAAATAGCCGGATATTACCAGGCATGAAGGGTTATGTTTCGATCAAAGCTAATGATGGAACGCGTGAACATGTTCAAAAAAAGATTGATTTTACGCAATCTTGCCGAATTGTATTCTTCATTCAAATTGAAGAATCCTACAGTTGATGTGAGCTTATCGAAATTTTCACAGCTGAGACCTCGCAATTGTGTACTCGCTGGAGCTTCTGGAACTCATACCGTATGCGTGTGTGTTTATCATGAAAACGTGAATTTAATGCTAGATGTCATAAGTTTTACAAAAACTAACGTCTGCGACAGATTTCCCCATGACTTCTCACCATGATGCTATTAAAATGCTTGTATGTGATAATCCTACTTCTGAATGCTATCTGGACAAGTGTTTAGCGTGTCCTGGAATAGACAATTTTAAGGATTTTCTTCAATCGAATCTTACAGATCAGTACATTGAGAGAGTAGAATATCAAATTTGGCAACAAACTGATCGCAGCACTTTGAAAACTGAAATAGCAGACGCAGGAGATTTCGTGGAGGATCTCTGTGAACGGTGACATAAATTGAAATCTCACGCTTTTATAGCAAAGGAGCAATCGTCCTTTCTTAAGAATCTCAAGGATAATTTGAAGGCCGGAGAATTCATAGTTACATGTGATTTTGCTGAAAACTATGCATTTATTGCTCAGAATGCTATTCAATCGTTTCATTGGAATAACAACCAATTTACCATTTTCACAACAGTAATTTATTACAGAACAGATGAGTTAAGACATCGCAGTATAGCAATTTTGTCTGATAATCTGACTCATGATACGGTAGCTGTTTATGAATTTCAAAAAATTATTACAAAGTATTTGCAAGATAATTTTGAATGTGAAAAAATCTTCTACTTCACTGATGGAGCATCGCAACATTTTAAAAATAAATATAATTTTGCAGATCTTCTACATCATGAACATGATTTTGGAATTGCGGCTGAGTGGCATTTTCATGCAAGTGCACATGGCAAAGGACCTTGCGACGGTATTGGTGGAAATTTGAAGAGACTTGCAGCACGTGCAAGTCTGCAAGTATCATCAAATGAAAATCGAATTTTGACTGCAGATGCTCTTTATCAGTGAGCTAAAGAACATTTGAAAGGAACTGTAATTTTGTTCAGTCCAAAGAGTACTCATATAGAGGCTACGAAAGCACTTGAAAAACGATTTGCATCTGCAAAAACGATAGCAGAAACTCTCAAATACCATTGTGTAATACCTATGGAACATTCATCATTTATTCTTAAAACTCACTCTTCGGCAGTGCAATATGATATATTCCCAAAGACCCGAAGAAGGCATAAAAATTAGAGTATAGGAAGAACCTTTCAGAAGGATCAGAAGATTGATAATTATAAATACTGCAAATTGTTTAATATCATTCTGTACATTTATGTAGCAATAATTCAATTCTGTAAATAATCAGAGTACTATAACTTGTACAAAGAAAGTCACTACTTACAGTTACTTTTACCAGTTAGAGTAGCCGCGTTTCCATAAAAATTGATTATCAATAAAAAGAAATTTAATGGGTCCAAGATGACGAATTGGTATGACTAATTATTACAATAATGTTCTTATAAAGTATGACGTGTTTTCTTCAACCGTGTGTCGTGAATCAACTATTCATTTGAAAGGGGTAATCTAGATGGTTGTATTGAGCAATGTGGTAGGCGAAATTGAGAAAATAAATTTGATAATTACTTTTTTGATAAAACAATACACTGAAAATCGGTGGTGTGATCGTCACGTACTCAAGGTACGATACGTACACACTTGGAACTCTGTACCTTGGGGAAATTTCTTCGTCCCATTTTTAAACCTGTATGATTTTGAAGCTAAGGAATCAAGCTTCCGATTTATCAAGGTTTCATCAATATCAAAAGAGGCGCAGTGACCGAAAATTGCAAAAATACTTTTAAAAATCGAATTTCTATGTGAATTATTCCTTCTGCATGAATGAAAGTATTTTTATCATAAAATTTAGAAAAAATCCTAACAATATCAATGATAACATATTTTCATTAAATGGAATTAATGAGGATGATGATTTTTCGAAAAAACGCAGATAAAAAAATCTTGAAAATTCAAACCCCTGTACCACGAAAACCTGACTTCCTAGAAACCTGGCGTTGACAAAATTTGAAGAGGGTCACTAGTACAACAAATTCATGGAATTTCATCAACATTGATGAGATTGAAATTTTCAGGTGGGAACACTTGGCGAATTTTACCCCATATTCCAAACGATAATTACCAATGTTTAGTTTTATTCCAAACTTCATATGAAGAAGTAGAAGAGCCTTCGAATCAATTGTGGGAGTTCAAAGAAATCGTTTCTTCCGTCATAATTAGTGACATTACAAAACTAAACTCAGGGCATTAATAAGTACAAATGTGTATCACATATTGATAAGGATTTGATGAAATATTTCCTGTGATGAATTAATAGACTTGTTCTGATCAAAAATTTTTCTGTCAGTATGAAAAGTAAAAAAATAACGCCAAGTACATGAAAATCCCAAAAACAAAGAATAAAAAAATCTAAAAACACATTCCAAAGAAAAATTTCACTGCATTCAGAATTTCGAGGGGATATAAAAGGATATGCTCCATTTGAGAGAAAAAAGATATGAACTCAATATGAGCGACCAAGTACATTGGTTATCCAAAGGATATGTGAACGGTTTTTGGTATATTGTAATTTCAGTTTGTTCAAACTGTATTGAAGGTAATTTATGATTTTCAAAAAAGCATTATTGTATTAAAAAAATAAATAAAACAAGCGTATCGTTCTGCCCGTATATATAGATACCAAAGAGTGAAAAAAAGTAGAATTCTACAAAACATACAAATGGCTCACAAAAACCCCTAAAAACTCCAACACAGTAAAAAATAACGTCAAATCCCAAAAACCATACAAACGTTTTACAATAACGGTTGAAAAAAATACTTCACTCTTTCCGGAAGATTACTTGATATAACAAGTATACCATTAAAAAAAAAGATGTGAAAGGCAACCCTGTTTCGGAATTCGCATCAACCAGTAACACTTGACGTGGCCGATGGTAGAAGTTTCGAGCCTTTATTATATACAAATGAATTTCTATAGAACATTAAATAAGAAATTTAAATGATATATTTTCATAAAATCTTCCTCGGCCACGCCAAGTGTTACTGGTTAATGCGAATTCCGAAACAGGGTTGCCTTTCACATCTTTTTTTTTAATGGTATACTTGTTATATCAAGTAATCTTCCGGAAAGAGTGAAGTATTTTTTTCAACCGTTATTGTAAAACGTTTGTATGGTTTTTGGGATTCGACGTTATTTTTTACTGTGTTGGAGTTTTTAGGAGTTTTTGTGAGACATTTGTATGTTTTGTGGAATTCTACTTTTTTTCACTCTTTGGTATCTATATATACGGGCAGAACGATACGCTGGTTTGATTTATTTTTTTAATACAATAATGCTTTTTTGAAAATCATAAATTACCTTCAATACAGTTTGAACAAACTGAAGTTACAATATACCAAAAATCTTTCACATATCCTTTGGATAACCAATGTACTTGGTCGCTCATATTGAGTTCATATCTTTTTTTTTTTCAAATGGAGCATATCCTTTTATATCCCCTCGAAATTCTGAATGCAGTAAAATTTTCCTTTGGAATGTGTTTTTAGATTTTTTTATTCCTTGTTTTTGGGATTTTCATGTACTTGGCGTTATTTTTTTAC
The DNA here is from genome assembly GCA_018340375.1 of Gonatopus flavifemur. Classification (NCBI taxonomy): domain Eukaryota; kingdom Metazoa; phylum Arthropoda; class Insecta; order Hymenoptera; family Dryinidae; genus Gonatopus; species Gonatopus flavifemur. The sequence goes on from JAFFJZ010000018.1 coordinate 5,108,745, forward strand.
TTTTTTAGAGTTTTTTTTGGGGATTTCACTTCTTTTTCTGAATATGTTTCCAACTGAACCCAAATAAAAATGAAACTCCCCTGTCGAGTTTATGGCAATCGTAGGAATAAAGGGAATGTCCTCAGATAACTTATGTGATATAAAAATCCACTTGGATTTCCATCAGTCATCTCATCATTGGACGGCAATAGATTATCGAAATAAAGAATGAAAGAAAGAAGGGAAGAAAAGCGAATTCCCATGAACAAATATACGTGTGAAGAATTCCGAAAACTAAATTTTCCTTGACTGATAAGTTGGCGCTCAAAGCAGCTCAAAGCGCTCAAAGCAACTCACAGCGGTCAAAGTAGCTCACGCCGCTCAAAGAAGCCCACGATATTGTGCTGAACATGTCTTGTCCGGAAATTTCCAGTGTTTTGAAGAAATAATTGTAAGAAAATCGAAACAACATAGAGCTTACAGACAGAGGAAACTTGCGTACGATATAGTCAAGGTATCCAACAGAAATTTTTTTTGCAAGATAGGATTTGTACTATTTAGCATGAAGCTAAAAATAGCTTCCCAGCAAACATTTTTCGGTCACTCTTTTGAATCGTTGTGAAAAGTAGCAGATAGCAAAAGTTTCAAAAATTAGATCTCATTGAATTCTTCCGTGACCACAAAACGAACTACTGAAATGTCAGCAGAATAGAGTCCTTGGAGAATTGAAATCGCCTTTTGTCATACTGTATATTGTACTGTATATAGTATGACAAAAGGCGATTTGAATTCTCCAAGAACTCCATCCTACTGACATTTCAGTGATTCATTTTGTGGTTCCAGAAGGATTCAATGGGATCTAGTTTTTGGAACTTTTGCTATCTGGGTGAAGAGATGTCAAATATTTATCATGCAACAAAAAGATATACCTCCAAGATATCAGATTGAAGACACTTTCTAGTACTGTACCAGACATTTTTCAGAATTTTGTGGAATATCCATCGAAATCATTCGAAAAAATTTTTCAAGAATATTTGGTTCGTGATGGTATCATAAAGGTATTCTATATTCTTCAAAACTGTACAATGTCACAGTAATTGAATTCTAATTTTATTGTGAAGAGAAATTATTGCTCTTCAAAGAAATATGTATACGAGTCTTTAGCATTGCGTGGCCAATGTCGCTCTTCAACTTGCAGATCATGAATAAATATCCACTTTGTACCTTTACTTCGTAACATGCATGTGAAATTATTTTCAGAAATATTTTTACCCTGATGAAAAACAACAGCTATGACTTTATAAAAGTGTTGTGCAATTATAATTTTTGAAGTTGGTACTGCTTCAATGTTTATATTTTCTACCTTTGTTGCTTCAACATTATTGTGATTAAACATCATCAATTGCACAATTACATATTGTTCTGACGCTGTTATAAATGATTTTTCAGTTTTATGCAAGTTATTGCAATTGTCACAAGAATCTTCGAAAATTTTCGATGTTGAAAAATTGAATTTGAATATTTCTTGAAACTCAAATGATTTTTGTGAAATTGGAGGTAGCCCAAGACGTGTAACACAATTTGTACCAACAATATTTCCGGTATATTCACATTTCGTACATTCCGTTAAGGTAGTTATTTGGTGCTTCACTCAATTTTTAATAGCCATTGAATCCTCGGAAATATAAGCGATGAATTCTCCTGCATCTTGTGAGTGATTATGCAAGTATTGTGGACCTGCAAGCTGCTTTAAAGCTATGATGTCAAGGTTTTTTTGCGAATTGTAGTTCTGAATTGAAATATTTATGATGTCATTGGGGTCAGATAAAAGTAATTGTTTTGTCTCAGAAGCACATTACAATATACACTGCATTACTGCATTCAAATAAGAAGAAACACCGTCAACATTAGGAAGACCCATTACGTTTAACGCGTGAGTTTCTGTTGATTTTTCATCAATATTTTGGCCCCTGGATTATATATTATCCAATATCCTTATTCCTGAGTATCCAGGTGGAAAAGTTTTTTCACTGAGTAAATTCTTCGAGTGAAATTACAGGTGGATCAAAAAAAGTGGAAAGGATGCAGGTATACTATACATCTGTATGTTACTTACCACCACGATCAATATCATCAGGTAGCGTAGAAGGAAAATGAAGAAAAGGCAGGAGTGCAGTGGATATATCACAGGTCCTTGCGTCAGGTACACTATTATCAGATTCTTCCAATAGAGACACAGGTAGATGAAGAAAAAGCAAGAAGGATGCATGTCACCATACATCTTTATGTTACGTACCACAATGATCAATGTCATTAGGCAGCGTCATAGGAAAATGAAGAAAAGGCAGAAGTGCAGTGGATATACAAGTCCTTGCATTGAATAATACCACTATCAGATTCTTCCAACAGAATCATAAGTGAATGAAGAAAAAGCAAAAAGGATGTAGATGTACCATACATCTGTACGTTAAATCCTACCATGATCATTGGGTAGCGTTCAAGGAAACTGCAGAAAGGATAGGAGCGCAGTGGATATATCACAAATCTTTGTATCGGGTGCATTCCACTGACCAATTGACGAATGATTAGAGAGACTGTTTAGGATCAACTCAACGAAAATTGACCAGATACAATATTCTGATTATAGAAATTGTTGCAGAACAACTACAGGTCAACTTGACTGATGTGACTGGATGTGACAATTCATTCAGAATGTTTTCTTCCAAAGTTTCATCTCTTCAGTTGTTCCATTCAAGCTGGATTATATTTGTGTTCTTACAAACCTTCATTTTTATCTTTACTCAGCTTGGTTTTGGAATGATTCAATTCTCAAATATCATGAATTTTATTAAATTGTCATAGAATATTTTGGGTTGGAAGATTTAGTAACTCTAGGATCTATGAAATGTTCAAAATGTATTCAAAGTGATTCATGATCATTAAAAAGCAATATTTTATCATATATCCAAACCATTTAATATTTATGATATTTGAGAATTGAATCATTCCAAAACCAAGATAAGTGAAGACAAAAATGATGGTTTGTAAGAACACAAATATAATTCAGCTTGAATGGAACAACTGAAAAGATGGAACTTTGGAAGAAAACATTCAGAATGAATTGTCACATCCAGTCACATCAGTCAAGTTGACCTGTAGTTGTTCTGCAACAATTTCTATGATCAGAATATTGTATCTGCTCAATTTTCGTTGAGTTGATCCTAAACAGTCTCTCTAATCATTCGTCAATTGGTCAGTGGAATGCACCCGATGCAAAGATTTGTGGTATATCCACTGCGCCCCTATCTTTTCTGCATTTCCCTTCAACGCTACCTAATGATCATGGTAGGATTCAACGTACAGATGTATGGTACACCTACATCCTTTTTGCTCTTTCTTCATCCACCTATGATTCTGTTGGAAGAATCTGATAGTGGTATTATTCAATGCAAGGACGTGTATATCCATTGCACTTCTGCCTTTTCTTCATTTTCCTATGACACTGCCTAATGACATTGATCATTGTGGTACGTAACATAAAGATGTATGGTGACATGCATCCTGCTTGCTTTTTCTTCATCTACCTGTGATTCTATTGGAAGAATCTGATAATAGTGTACCTGACGCAAGGACCTGTGGTATATCCACTGCACTCCTGCCTTTTCTTCATTTTCCTTCTACGCTACCTGATGATATTGATCGTGGTGGTAAGTAACATACAGATGTATAGTGAACCTGCATCCTTTCTACTTTTGCTTGATCCACCTGTAATTTTACTCAAAGAATCTAGGGAAACCCTTTTGTACATAGTTCATAATTTCGATTCAGGATGTCATATTTTAGTATACCTGAAGTGCTCGTTGACTAACCTTATTTTCGAATGTTTTTCAACCTTGCTGTAATTGAATTTACATTTATTATCTATTCACTATTCTGTTCCATTACTTGTTCACGATTCTGATTGCAGAATAGTGGATTCCATTACAGATTATGGTATATCCATTATACTTTTGCCTGTAAAAGAATAGCAAATAACTTTGAATAATCACCGTTGAGCAGGCTCGGTATGATCCATTTGATCATTTTTCAACGACTCTAGCAGGAGAACCTGATAGTAGATTGTTTCTAAGGGGGTTATGGTATATCCGATAAGATTTGACCTAAAAAGTAGTGCATAAATTTGAATCATTATTTTCGACTAGACCTTGTATGATTTATTCGATCATCAGCCTGTGGTTCTGGTGATAAGAACCAACAGTAGCAGACTGTTCATAAGAGATTACGGTATATCTGCTGCGCTGTTGTCTGTAAAGGAATATTGTATTTTATGAATAATACATCATACAGAGCTTACCTGTGTATATACCAATTTTTTGAATGTAGCAAACAGATTTATTTATACCTTCCTCAAACTTTTTCTGCTTTTTTTTACAAATAACCTCATCACTTATTCATTAATTCATTCATGAATTTTTTCAAGTCATATATAAAAGTATATATAATTCCAGGTTATTTGTGTGCGTTTGATTGTTGTTATCATGACCTGTATACCTGTAATGTAGTAACCTGTAACCTCCAATTCATCCATTTTTCAATTATTCTTTTAAGATTATAATAACCTATCAACACATCGCCCCATTGACAGGTTATTTGTTTATGTTTTGACAATGTATAGACCACACTACACTGAAATCAACGCTATTGGATGTTTGGATTATAATATATACTGAAATGAACAATGAACGCTATTGGCTGTTAGGAAAAAGAAAGAGAGAGAGTGACATGGGTATCATTGGAAACCTATCTAAAAGGTAGCGAAAATTGAAAACTGGCCTGAATTGGTTCTAGCGAAGATCTGAGGTGTTTAGAAGAAAGATAACGATGATGGATCAGAATCGTAATATTTTGATCGCATGAAAATTTGAAACGTTTGTATCTCGGGATCGCGTGAACGGATCAACTTCGTAGTGTGCTTAATCGAAAGTGTGTATTCGAATTATATAATAGAAGTGTAATTATTTTTTCGTGAAATTCAATGTGTGACGAGTTATTGTGGGTTGAAGATTTTTTTACTATAGAAAATCTTGGTTTTCGTGTAAAGATACATGGTAGCGCACGACTTATGCTTTTTCATTTTTTTCTTTCTTTCAGGGTTTTAATGTACTTGGCGTCGAGACGCTACCGCGTCTCTTGATATTTTCCTTGGTCCCTTTGAAATAATATTTTTTTCGTAGCACCTATATGCGTAATATCTCCATGAATTAACTTTCATTGATAATGGTTCACTTGCAACAATTATATAATTCTCTCAAATATAAGTCTCCACAGTTCCACCCGAATCAAACCAATTCTTATATGGAGACCAAATAATCTTTCACTTCAAGAAATCTATTGCTATTCATATGCTGTGTTTCATTAATTCAAGCAAAGGCATTATAACATCGGAGATCTTGTGATGGATATTTGCATTTTTTCTAAAATAATGTCTTCTGATTTTCTTTATCAACATCATATCATAAGATTTCGATTCCCGATTCTGGGGTAGTGGAATATTGTATACAATCACTATTGTATCGTATTTTTTGAACTCTAGTTCAATTTTATTTATCATCAATTAAATGGATGATATGATTTCTTGATGGGAAACATAAGAGGTATGTCTTATTTTTACTCTAGAACTGGAGAAAGCCTCCCCGTGGATGATTGCGGGTCTTCCAGGGGGATATTCATGAAACCTGTCCTTGATATCCTTTTTATCCATCCCTGGTAGTATCTGCTTCCTTTACGTGGTGGGGAGGATAAGTATCTCAGAGTTGGATCTTTTTTTTGAGTGGAATGAACTACTCAAGAGAAAGAATACAAACTGAGAGAAACGAAATCATCCTGATGCCAGAAACATCGGCAAAAACGGAAGGAAAGCAAGGGGAAACTACCTTCCTTGACATGTTTCAATACTTCCCGAGGAAATGAAACCTTTTCATAACCTGGAATATTATGTAACAAAAACAAACGAACAAATTAATAAACACATGATGGCGCTCTCTCGGGTAAAATATTCCGGAGGTAAACTAGTCTCCCGTTCGGATCTCCGGGTGGAGGCTGCTCGAGGAAGCTTCATCAGCAAAGAACGAAAACCGAAGAATAGGATAGGGAAAAGAAACAACATTCTTCGAGTCGGAGCGTGGAATGTTAGATCACTGAGGCAAGTGGGAAAATTAGAAAATTTGAAATTAGAAATGAATAGGTTGAATATAGACGTAATGGGGATTAGCGAAATGAGATGGCCACAAGAGGGCGATTTCTGGAGTGGGGATTATAGAATAATTCATACAGGATCAAAGAAAGGTCAAGCAGGTGTAGGAAGTGTAATGCATAAAAGAGTAGGAAATAGAATAGAAAATTATTTGCAACATAATGAACGTGTGATGATGGTTAGAATCAGAACAAAACCGGTAGACACAGTCATAGTCCAAGTATACATGCCCACATCTGCATATTCGGAGGAAGATATAGAAAAAACGTACGAAGAAATAGAAGAAGTGATAGAATATGTGAAGGGAGAAGAGAATTTGATAGTGATGGGGGATTGGAATGCGGTAGTAGGACAAGGAAAAGAGGACAACATAATAGGAGATTTTGCGTTAGGGAGGAGGAACGATAGAGGACAACGTTTAGTCGAATTTTGTGAAAATCATAAGATGGTTATCACAAACACTTTATTTGAAAATCATCCAAGAAAAATCTACACTTGGAAAATGCCAGGAGATACAGCAAGATACCAAATCGATTACATATTAGTGAAACAAAGATTTAGAAACCAAGTGAAAAACTGTAAAACTTATCCCAGTGCAGATGTAGATAGTGATCATAATATGTTGATGATGAAAGGTTCTCTGAAATTCAAATCTCTGAAGAAGAAAAGGAAAATGCAGAAAAGATGGAATTTGAAGAACCTCAAGCAAAAACAAACACATGAGGCATTCGAGAAAATGTTGGATGAAAAATTGGGAGATCAAAAAGAGAACGACTTGGGAATAGAGAGGAGATGGACAAAGATGAAGGGGAATATAAGAGAATGTGCGGATAAGACTTTGAAGAATAATGGAGTAGAACCTAAAAACCCATGGATAACGGGAGAAATTTTAGAATTGATAAATGAAAGAAGAAAATACAAGAATAATGATAGCCAAGAAGGCCAGCAACGATACAAATCATTGAGAAATAAAATAATAAGAGAATCAAGGAAAGCAAAAGAACAGTGGTTAGAAGAGAAATGTCAGGAAATAGAAATAAGATTGCATTTAGGAAAAATAGATGAAGCATATAGGATTATTAAAAGATTTTTCGGACAAATGAAATCTAGAAGCAATAAGATTAGAAACTATCTAGGACGACAATTGATAAAAACGGAAGAGAAAATAGAACGGTGGATCAATCATTTGGAAGACTTGTATAGAGGAAAAGATGATATAGCACTTTTAGAGGAGGAGGATGTAGATAAGGAAGAATTGGGAGATTCGATATTGAGATCAGAATTCGACAAGGCTTTGAAAGAATTGAAAAATAATAAAGCGCCAGGCATAGATGGCATAAGTGCGGACCTTATAAAAGCCTCCAGTGAATGAACTCGTGACGCACTGTTTGAATTGATTAGAGATATGTACGAAAAAGGCGAAGTACCGGAAGATTTCCAAAAGAATAAAATTGTCGCTATCCCGAAAAAACAAGGGGCAGACAAATGCGAGAACTACAGAACGATCAGTTTAACTTCACATGCTTCGAAGATACTGACCAAAATTATATACAGGAGGATGGAAAATAAAATAGAGAGTAGATTGGCAGAAGATCAGTTTGGTTTTAGAAAAAATAGGGGAACGCGAGAAGCGATTTTAGCACTTAGGGCAGTAATAGAGAAAAGAATAGCGCTGAAGAAATCTGTGTACATAGGTTTTGTAGATAGACAAAAGGCTTTCGATAATGTGGACTGGGAGAAGATGTTTGCGATCTTGAAGAAGGTGGGAATAAATTATAAAGATAGAAGAATAATATACGAATTATATAAGAATCAAACTGCAATAATAGACATAGAGGGTCAGGAAGGGGAAGCACAAATAAGAAGAGGGGTGAGACAAGAATGTTCATTATCGCCACTGATTTTCAATTTATATATAGAAGAAGCAATGAACGAAGTGAAGGAGGAAATTCAATCGAAATTACAGATTCAGGGAGAAAATATAAGTATGTTGAGATTCGCGGATGACATAGCTATACTTGCCACGAGTAGTACTGAGTTGGAAAATATTCTCAACACTATGAGAACAATATTATTGGAGAACTATTGTATGAATATAAATAAAGACAAAACAAAATTCATGATGTGTACAGCAGCGAAAACAGCTAGAAGAACGAAAATCAAAATAGATACCGAGACAATTGAACAGGTGAAAGAATTCAAATATCTAGGAAGCATAATTACAGACAACGGCAAAAGCGAAAGAGATATAAGAGCAAGAATAGCACAAGGGAAACAGGCTTTTTACCAAAAGAAACAGTTATTATGCTAAAAAAATATAAGCTTGGAAGTAAGGAAGAAATTCTTGAAAAATTACGTTTGGAGCACAGCACTATATGGTTGCGAAACTTGGGTGTTATAGGAGGATGCTCAGAATAAAATGGATAGACAAAGTCAAAAATGAAGAAGTACTCGAGCAGATAAATGAAGAAAGAAATCTTTTGAAACACATCGTGAAAAGAAGAAGCAATCTTATAGGACACACATTACGGCATGAGAGTTTATTGAAAACAATATTGGAAGGGAAAATGAATGGTAAAACTGGTAAAGGTAGACCTAGAACAAGTTATATGAAGCAAATCGTACAAGACAAGGGATGTAGTAGATATGTAGAAATTAAACGTTTGGCGGATAATAGACAGGGGTGGAGGGTTTCATCAAACCAGTCGTAAGACTGATTACTTCATGATGATGATGAACTGGAGAAAGACTCAGTGTACTTAAATGGGTCCAGATTATGGTGAATAACTTGCAAAAAAAGTTGAATACCGAAATATCAGGAAAAAATGTGCAAATAGTCCTGGAAAACCTGGAAGTATCAGGGAATTTGGTCAGCCTTTTTTTGTGGTCACCCTGTTAATACAAAATGTGTATATGTTGATTACTTCACATAAATTTCTATGAAATTTGGCAAGCAATTTTTTACAGTGAAGGAATGCTACCATCATTGACTTCAAATCTAATATTAAAATTCAAGATAGAGTCTTTGGATTTTCGAGATCTCCCTATCCTTCACTCCCCATCTCTCCCGAATTGAAAAAAAATGTAATCCCCCTAAAACTACTAAGAATCCAACTAAAGAAGCCTGATTCATAAATAAGTGCCCATATCCAATTTTTTGAAAGGTAAGTGGAAAATTGGAAACAGATGAGCTTACTTCTGATCTCCAGATATAAATTATTTAAAGTGAATCAAATACATGGGTAGGTCGTAGGGGGTGCAATCTAAAATGAATTTCAGTTTTCACTGTGTTTTTATATGTATACATAATGTGGTCCATACTTTGTTACATGGAAATACGACAAGCTAATCTTAGCTTGTAAATACGATGATTTTTGGTACTTCGGAATGATAACGGAAATAAATAAAGAAGAACAAGATGTCATTGTTCAGTTTCTTCATCCCAATGGACCTTCACCATCATTTTATTGGCCAAAGCGAGAAGATGTTTGTCTCGTACCGCTGGCACATATACTCGGTATTGTCGACCCCCCAAAAACCACGTCTGGGAGAACATATCATTTCCCAATGGAATGCATGAGTTTGATGGAGCATAAAATGACAGAAGTTTGAGCTTCAAATGTATCGTAACACGAAAATCTACATCAGAAATGAAGAAATAAAAATTTATGATACTAATTGCAGTACGAAATGTGAAGAAATGGTATTGCCATGTATTATATTTTCGCAAAGTAAATTGATTATCTCATAAAGTCCCGAGAAGATGAGAATTATATTGAATCCTGTAGCAAAATGAAAATATTCTTATATTTAATTAAATTAGTTGCATTTTTTCCATGTAACAAAGTATGGACCACATTATGTATACAGATAAAAACACAGCGGAAACTGAAATTCATTCTAGATTGCACCCCCTACAACCTACCCATGTATTTGATTCACTTTGAATAATTTATATCTGGAGATCAAAAGTAAGCTCATCTGTTTCCAATTTTACACTTACCTGTCAAAAAATTGGATATGGGCACTTATTTATGAATTAGGCTTTTTTAGTTGAATTCTTAGCAGTTTTAGTGGGATTGAATTTTTTTTTCAATTCGGGAGAGATGGGGAGTGAAGGATAGGGAGATCTCGAAAATCCAAAGACTCTATCTTGAATTTTAATATTAGATTTCAAGTCAATGATGGTATCATTCCTTCACTGTAAAAAATTGCTTGCTAAATTTCATAGAAATTCATGTGAAGTAATGAACATATATACAATTCGTATTAATTGTCAAGACTTTCTGGACTTTTAATATGAAATTTTATGATACTGCATACAGAATTATGATTTTTCATGCATTTTCACATGAATTTGAACACATATCGCAGTGAATTTCAGGCAAACCCTTGGAACATCTGTACTTAATCGCCCAAATAGCACAAATGTCTCAGTAATATCTCCAGAATATTCTGGAGACATTGTAATATTGTCAGAATATTCTGGAGATATTACTGAGACATTTATGCCATATGGGCCCCGCCATATTGCATCCGCCATTTTGAAATTGGATATTCCGACATCAGATTCATAATTACTGACCCCAAAAACTTTTATGTATGGAGTGTTGAACAAATATATCATTTTTAACATCCTGATGCATCGTGTGATGACTGTTTGTCAAACCACTAACAGAATATCTGATGTTTTCAGGAGAAGGAATGAAAAAGCCATAATTTATCTTTTCGGGGATAAAAGTACATATATCCCACATTGTAAAAAAAATTATATCGGCAGGTTCCTCGCGTTCCCTTTCCCTGTTAACTCAGATCTCAATTACTCATGTTTTTTCGTAAAAAATCTTTTTCCAACAACTTTGGGCAATTTTTTAGGGCCCAAGGAGACCCTTGAAGTGTCCAAACGTATTTTTTCTGAAATTTTCATAGTTCAGTCGATAAGTGTTCCAAATTTCATCCAGATCGGTTGATTATTGCGCGAGATACAATTATTTGAGTAAAATCTTGTGATCGGTGAGTAAATCTTTCAAGCGTAGAAAATACAAAAAAGCTGAAAATTCAAATGGTCATATGAAAAAAGTACTGAAGATATCTTCAAAAAAATTGGCATGGTTTCCTATCTCTATGGAAAGATAATTTGTACGAAGTTTCATCAAAATCGGTGATCATGGGTGCCAAAATAATTTTTTTCTGATTGGTTTGAGGTGGAATGACCCAGGACATACATTACGACATAATAGTTTATTGGAAACAATATTGGAGGGAAATGAATGGTAAAACTTGTAAAGGTAGACCTAGATCAAGTTATATGAAACAAATGATACAAAACAAGAGCTGTCGTAGATATATAGAAATCAAATGTTTCGCGGGTAATAGACAGGATTGGAAGATTTCATAAAACCAGTTATGAGACTGATTACTTCATGATGATGATGATTATTCATAGGGGGAAGCAAAGAAAATTCAACCCTTTTACAGGGATGGGCACTCTTGTACTCCCGGAATACTTTTACTGGGAGTACTTTTTTTTGACCTCATATGGAGGCATAAAGGCATTTTACACAAGAAAAAAAAGTACTCCCAGTCAAAGTATTCCGGGAGTACAAAAGTCCCCATCCCTGCACTCTTATTAGTTCAATCAGGGTGTTTGAATCTAGAATTTTGTCGTTTGTTTTATTGGTTCTTCTTTTCAAACAAACCACGTAATTGACCCATTCCGTTGAAATTCCATAACCGCTGGGCACACTGACTCAATAAAACGTGATTTGGAATAAAATAGGAGAAAATATTTTTCTAACCAAGATTCTTTCCATAATACAAATTACAAGGGGGCATTTGCATGATTATTCTCGCTTGAATCTTCATTGTAAGCAATTCTCATTAACGTGTATGTTATATCATGGTTCAGTTCAAGTGAGGCCTATAGTTAGGATTTCAGTAGAAAAATTTCAAAATTCCATGAATGTTTTTTCAACTTATTACAGTTTGAGTTACAACTTATTACAACTTTATTAACACGTCAGTTGAGAAAGAGTTCATAATGAATCAATTCGGAACTATGAGAATTGAAAATAAATGCATTAAAAACTCTTTCTGACCTGTGGTATTGTGTGGTTTATGTTTTTCTATGATATATTTCAAATATAACTATAAATATGTCAGTAACTAAACAGTGAAATGTTTTCTGCTTTGAGCCTCAGAATAGAAATATTTAGTAGAGCAATTTACGAACTTCTAACCTTCAAACAGTAATATCGGTCTCACATACTGTCGACAACAGAAAGGATTTTCATTTCATTTCGTTCGACAATACGGATGGAATCGGTACAATATTCAGTTGAGAATTTCGTATCAGTACCATCAAAATTCTAATCCGCGTATGCGGATGGAAACGGAAAGGCTCCCCCATTCACTTCATCCGGCAATACGTTTGAAATCGGTAATATTTCATGCTCAGAAATCCGTATCAATACCATCGAAGTTTATGTCCGCATTTCCAGTTCCAAACAGGAAAATAAATTCTCATTCCGTTTTCTTCCGTATTTTACGGGACAAAAACCGATATCAAGCGTAAAGGAAAAATTTTCTTTCCGTTTCTTTCCGTCATTTTTAGCAGGGAATTGAAAATAAATGCATTAAAAACTCTTTCTGAACTGTGGTATTGTGTGGTTTATGTTTTTCTATGATATATTTCAAATATAACTATAAATATGTCAGTAACTAAACAGTGGAATGTTTTCTCCTTTGAGCCTCAGAATAGAAAGTAGAGCAATTTAAAGTTTAGTAGAGCAATTTACGAACTTCTAACCTTCAAACAGTAATATCGGTCTCACATACTGTTAGACCGGGGTTTACGGTTGACGTGATTTTGAAAGGTGTCACCGTTTAAGGGTCTAAACAGAACGTTTTCAGAACTTCTTATGAATTGATTAGTTCAAAAAAATTTTGAGACAATTCCATTCGAGTTCTCGAAAAAACCGCTTTGGGTGGTTGGGAAATTTATTGCCTTCATCCTTATTATTTCCAATGAGCACCAACTGAAAATTACATGAAGTGTCCAAATTAAATTTCACAAGAATTATAATCATTATTTCAAAGCGATTACGAGTGAATTTCGAATTTTGATATTCTTAAGAAAACTACGAGCATTTTCTTATATCACGATTACTTTTGTTCTGTCTATTTTTTCGTTGGTATTCAAATTGTACTTCGTCAAAAAACTCGTGACTCGAGTATCCTTTTTTTTCTCTGTTACTGCAGATGAAAATGGGATTCGACATTGTTGATTAGATGCTCACTTCAATTCATTTGATCGTTTGTTTGATGGCATCAGGAGCGAGGTTGAGAATTTTACTTGGCGAGTGCAGTTTCTGACGTATAATATATAGCCTGTATAATACATGTATTATACGTATAAAAGGTAATCGCTAGTAATTTCTAGTGGATTTTCTGATGGACCAATCATATTGGGTTTCTATGGTCGCCATTATGAGGTATTAAACTTGTATTGTCCTGAAAGGTCTTTGACTTGTGTTGGTGAATACGTGTGAGGTTAGTTCGATACTCTTCAATTCATTACGCGGCACAATTTCGCTCCAAATGCCGCCATAGCTTTGAGGATTTTGCTGACTCTCCCTATGACGGTAGCGAGTGCAGAAAGAAGTTTCTCAAAATTGAAATTGGTAAAAAGGTACTTGCGCTCCACGATATCCCAAAGCCGTTTGAATGGACTAGCAATCATTTCAATAGGGCACAAACTGGCAGACGACTCGGACTTAACTGAAGTTTTGAAAGATAGGGTTACCAGACGTCCTCATTTTAGTGGACATGTCCTCATTTATACCAGTTGCAGGTCGTGCCCTTTTTTTTCAGCCAGTATCCTCATTTTTATGAATTTTCCATAAAAATTTTCAATTTTCCCTTCCTTGTTTTGAGACGACCAATGGACGTTTCCGATATTGCGGTAACCGTTAGTCAGTCCTTTGAGACTTGTATGATGATTGGCAAAAAAAAAGGGATCCACCAATCATCACACAGGTTACCACAATAGTTCTTAAAGAGTTGCAAAAAGTCTCTAAAAAAAAAAAGGTCAGCAGGTATGACAGGGGGGGTGTCCTCATTTCAGAAGAAGTTCTTTCGTATGAAAAAGTTGTTAATAAACTAACTAATCACAACCGATATTCTTAGCATCTTCAGAATTTCATTTCAACACGACGGTGCGACGTATGTTAGGGACCTTTTTTTTTTGGTCGGTCAAGTACTCCCCGATGCAGAGGCGGCGGGACTTGCTCTCGCCCGAGGCGGCGGATTCCCTGGCGCCGGCCCTGGGTGGATTTTAGCTAAATTTGCATTATATCGATTCCTGTGTAGTTTCAATGTAAATTCGGGATAATTCAAGTTCGATTAACTAATCGCTTATCGAAGTGTTTCAAGGCAAACGAATTGTAATTTGATTTTGTCAAGAATCTGAAGTAGAAAATTCAATTCAATCTTTGAGTAATTCTATTGCAATCATTTGAATTCTTCGCTAGATTCAAAATATCAATTCGTTTGATCCTTTTATTGGAATGAACTGATAATCAGAAGGTCGTGAAGATTTCAGAATTTCAAAAACATACGTGGAAAAATTTTGTTGGATTTGGTTCACTTTTGGCCCATTGATGCTACAATAAAATTTCACCAACTTCGAGAACCTATTCGATCTGAAAACACCATTCACCGGAATTTTATTGAATTCTGCTAAATTTCAATGTCAAACCAACTGTGTTAACAGTGAATGAAATTCAACAAAATTAAAAAAAAGTTTTTCACCGGGGTTATTTTGATAAACGAGTTGAACGAGTCAATAAAGTATCAAGTTGACGAAATATTTGAATATTGCATCAAATTAAGAAGGCAGATGGTCTTGAATCTGTTACAGTTCAATAAACCGTACGGTTCTTTGATACACAGCTCTAAAAGAGGCCTCTTCGACCCGGTAAAACCCGAATGTTTCAATATTCAACACACTGAGTGTGTTAATTTAGAAGAAAAAAAGAGTTCCAGTAATGAATATTATGAACGTGAATGCTTGGAATTAATACAGTTCCCTCTCTATTTTCCATAACGGGACTACTAATTTTCGACATGATACTGTTAACACTGTTAATTTCATCATGGTAAGACTATTAAATTTAAACTTTCACATTCTCAATGTTTTCCACCGGAACTGTTTTCTCGCCAAATTGACAGTCACCCCAAATGAACACAGACCTTTTGAATCAAATGTAGGTTCATCGTACATAGTTTCACGTTCATGAAATGCTCAATGAACCTTAAATTATCCAGACGTAAAACGCCCTCGTGTCGAACGTTCTTTGAACCTTCATGTTCTCTTCACTGAGAGAAGAGATTATATAAACATTACCAAAATTCCAGTTATAGTCTTTGAAAAATATGATAATTGAGTGACACATGGGGATTTTAGATAAACGTTCCTTTCTTCTCAATTATAATCATTCCATATCTAATATACCACGTGATATTAAGAGAAAGAAGGATTATTTTATATACATTGGAGTATAAGCTACGCAATAAAATATTGTCCATCACTTTACAATATAGAGAAGTATGTAAATTCGGTTGAACGAATCCTCACTAAGTAGTTTAGTAAAATTTCACCATTATGCCTGTCAAATATTTCGATCCTTATTTATTGAAATATAATGGTCTACTTGTTGATTTTTGCGGCATATTTGATCAACCAATATCATGCAGTAAGAAAGGTGAAATTCTAATGGATTCAGTAATTGAATATCAATTTCAAAAGATCGATTTCCTAACACAAGGAATAATCATTGCATTAATGTGACACAAGCGCTAGGACTCAAATCAATTTTTTGTGAATAATGTACGCAAAAATGCGTGAGTTTATTTAAAATATCTCTCCGTACAGCATTTTTTCAGTGTTTCAAATCATGTTCTGAAAACCCCTAGACAGCAATACAGTTCAGAGAGAATTCATATTCAATACTCTTTGGATTCTGAGAATTCATAAAGAATTCTATATGAATACAGGTGGAATTTTTGTGTTGTATGGGTTTTAAATAAACCTAATATTGCGTAATATGTCATGAAACAATTGGCTCAAGTTTCAATAAGATGTTAGACCAACTCTATTCTTTCAGTACGTGATTGTCAAAGCAAAATTGAGCAAATCTTCCTATGGCGAAATACTGTGGGAGGCAAGGTGGGAGGGTGGTTTTCAAGTTATAAGCAAAATAAATTTCAATGAGAAAATCAAATTTTAAAATCAAGACTGCCCTCTACTTTTGACATAGATTGCATCTGAAATATGCCAACAATTTATATACTACACTGAAACATTAAGAATATGCTGTCAGTTCAAAATGAAGATCTGAGAATGAGAGGGAAATATTCTTAAAGTTCAACACAAGTCGATGAGAAATGAATTAGAAGCACGCACTGCACGCACAAGCGTTGATCTAGAGTAGGTGGTAATGGGGATGAGCGCAGATTTTAGTGAACTAGACAGTAATCTGTATTCATAAGGTTACGAACCAATCACTGGAAAATATGAAAACAAGAATGTTCTTGAAAGTTCACTAATGTTTCCAAAACACGTGTCAATACATATTTATATACGATAGAGGTACGCCCAACAAAGCTACATGAATATATAATGTTTATATTGAACATTGCTCAGTAATTTGGGAAAAATAATTTCACAAGTAGGAATGAAAGCTATAATGTATTCAAATATTTTACTTTTTGATGGAGTTGTTATTCGTAGTTATGTGACACTATTATTTCTCACATCATAAGACCATCAATTGATGAATTGTTTACTGTAGTTTATAAGAAATATCGTTGTACATCCTTTTTGAATATGTAATGATTACAAAACTGAACGTATGATAATATTTATTGAACATTTTATTAAGGTTCTGCATAAGTTGGGTAAATTTGGATGTACTGATGAGATCTATTAATAGAATGCAAATGATAATTCTACTGAATAATATGAAAATCAATGCTGTATTTCACCAATCCATTTCTCTCAGTGTTGGGATAATTCGCTAAATCTCTCAAGGTTCACTTTTTCTCCATAGATATCTAATGGATGTCTTATGCAACATTGTAATACACGATGAAGACGTCGTGTTTACTGAAAGATAGTTTCTTCCTAATTCCTACATGAAAGACAAAATATCGCCTCAAGTCTTTGAATTGATATTTTCACAATTGCTTCTTTTTTCCTTATAAATTCTGATGCTTCCTCATCCACAGCGTGAAATCTCCGATTCAAAATTTCAAAGCACTCTGTTGTCATTCGTCGATACGGTAAACTCCTTTTTTTCGTATAAACACATCGTACATCATCCTTCATAAAAATATTTATCATGTGGTTTTGTTGAATTTTCATTAGACTTAATATAAATAAAAATCGCATGCATTGTTCCCGTTTTCCTACTGTATTGTTAGGATCTGTATGTATCAAGCGGATTTCCTGCATAGTGACCTCCTCTCACCGATTTGTATTTCACGCTTGCCGGGTAGATTTACATTAGAGAGATCCATTCGGTAGAAATTATTCGTTTTCTGCTTCTTCTCCCCTATGGAAGAATTTTATAATATTAAATCACAATTCTTATATCCCCCCATTGCAAACAATACAAATGTCATTTGTTGACGCACCATTGAGGGGTTAATGAAAATGCAGATATAACGAAAAGAAAATTCTCAACTAAAAATTTTTTATTCATAAATTCTTTTGGCAAAAGAATCTCACGTGGAAAAATTCTCAAAATTATATATAATTGTACAAGAATTATGGATGAAATATATCTAATTATATACAAATTATATATAATTTTGAAAATTTTCCCAAGTCGGATGTATAGTTATTGTAGAGATATTATATATTCATCATCATGGTGGCGCGGCAGTCGCCACACATCAGCTTTGTATCCCTAGTGAATAAAGACCAGTTGTTTGTACACCACTTCACGAGTAACACGATCATTACTGATTCCCGTATACAACATGGCGCAGTCGAGTAAAAGAGTACGCGAAATATAAATCGAAAGAAATCGGAATATAAACAGTTTGAAAACATAAAAGAAAATAAAATGGGTGACAATAGAGGAATAACGCCAATGTCAATGCACGGCAATGTAGCCGAAAACTGGAAGTTATGGCGTTCTCGTTTTGGAAATTAACTGATTGCCAGTGAAATAAATAAAAAAGAAGAAGCAACTCAATGTGCACAACTCCTACACTATATAGGTGATGAGGGGTTTAAAATCTATGCAACATTCACGATACCAGCTGCGGATGGAAATAAATTGTCAGTGCTGTTGGGAAAATTCGAGACACATTTCCTGCCAAAAGAAAATTTGTCATACGAGAGATTTAAGTTATTCTCGTATAAACAGCAACAAGGACAAACATTCGACCAGTTCGTAACCGAAGTTAAAAACAGAGCCCTTAAATGTAAGCTGGGAGATTTACAAGACAGTCTAACAAAAACCTTGATAGTCTGCGGAGTGAACAACGTAACCATGAGAGAGAGGTTACCACAAGATGACAACCTAACCTTAGATCAAGCTATCAAACTTTGCGAAATCAACGAGGCTACGAAGGAACGCAGTGCAGCCATGACGAATGGAGGGGATAGCAACGTAGTAGGAGCGATACATAAGAAGTACACCAAACGACCACAGGATGGCAGCAAAACGAAGGCAGTTAACAACAAATCGAAGGAAATTAATGACTGTACAAAATGCGGAAAGAGCCATCAAATAAATAAATGTCCAGCGTACAATAAAAATTGTAATTATTGCAAAGGAAAAAACCATTTCGAAAATATGTGTTATAAAAAGAAAAATAACAATAAGTCAGATAGACAACGTGAAAATTCGATCAATGTCATAAATAAAGAAATACATGAGGACGAATATTTATTTGTTGGCTCGAGATATGTAAATAAGGTGAGCAAACATGATCAGTGGGTTACAGAATTTAAAATCAATGACATATCAGTACAATTAAAAATAGATACGGGGGCGGAAGTAAATGTAATGCCTTTACGTTTGTTTAATAAACCTAAATCAAATGAGAACTGTATAGAAAAAACTGATGTCAAACTCAAAGATTATAATGAGGGACATCTTCACGTGATCGGCAAAAGTGAACTGAAATGTATAAAGGGAAATAAGAATTACATATTAGAGTTTTACATAGTAGATTCAAACACGCAAGCAATCATAGGCTCACCTGCATCAGTGTATACAAATTCGATTAAAAGAATTGACTCTATCGAAGAGAAAATAGACAATCACGAAGAATACGTGAAACAGAACGAGGAGTTGTTTTCTGGAATAGGACACATGAATGTTCCTTATCACATAGAACTTATTGAAAATAACGTACCGTCAGTACATCCAACTAGGAAAGTACCCATACCATTGAGGGAAAATCTGAAAGAAAGCTTAGACGAATTGGTTAAATTGAATATGATTAAAAAAGTAGAAGGTAGTTCAGAATGGGTTAATCCAATGGTATTGGTACAAAAACCAAACAAAAAACTCCGAATATGTCTTGACCCAATAGATTTAAATAAAGCCATAAAAAGGGAATATTGTCAAATTCCTACTATCGATCAAATTACCAGTCGATTAGCAGGAGCAACAATTTTTAGCAAATTAGATGCCTCAAGTGGATTTTATCAAATACCTCTTGATGAGGAAAGCTCAAAATTATGTACATTCGGCACACCTTTGGGTACATAGAGATTTCTTAGAATGCCCTACGGCATTAAATCAGCTCCGGAAGTATTCCAACAACGTTTTGAAAAAATATTCGATATAAAAGGAGTTGAAGTTTACATAGACGATGTAGTTGTATGGGGTAAAACCAAAGAAGAACATGACGCAAGACTTAGGGAAGTTTTTAGTACAGCGAGACAAAATAATGTAAGATTTAATAAAAATAAGTGTGAATTTGGTAAAAATAGAATCCAATACATGGGACACATAATTTCATCAAGTGGCATAGAACCGGATGAATCCAAAATTAGAGCGATCAAATGCATGCCACAACCAACGAATAAACAAGAAATACAAAGACTGTTAGGTATGTTGACATATGTTAGCAAATTCATAAAAGGATTTTCAGAAAATACTGCACCATTACGTAAGATTTTGAAAAATGATTCCGAGTTTGAATGGCAAGGGGAACAACAAAAAGCATTCCAGAAAATAAAAGAAACTTTAACTAAACAACCTGTTCTTCAATTTTTCGATGTACAAGCCGAAACAACATTATCAGTGGACGCGTCTAAATCGGGCCTGGGAGCGGTAATATTACAAAAACAGCTACCCTGTGCATATGCTTCTAGAGCATTAACAGAAACAGAGACGCGATATGCACAGATGGAAAAAGAGCTTTTAGCTATTTGTTTTGGTTTGCGAAGATTCCATGAATACATCTTTGGAAAAAAAGTTGTGGTCGAAAGCGATCATCAACCTTTGATTTCGATTATTAAAAAACCGCTTCACAAATGTCCAGCGCGCTTGCAACGCATGCTAATGCAAATCCAAAAATATGATTTCGAACTAAAATATAAACCTGGCAAAAACTTGATAATAGCTGATACCCTGTCTCGAGCTTACTTGCAAGAAGGAGAGATCGGTGGTTTTGAAAAAGAGATCGAGAGTCATGTATGTCTAATTAAGAAACAAATCAATATTACTCAAGGAAAATTGAAAGAATTTAAAATAGCTACAAAGAAGAAGCTAAAAATTTATAACGAGTATAAATCAGAACTAACTATAAGCGATGAATTAATATTCAAAGGCGATAAACTACTTGTACCGAGGTTAATGAGAAACGAAATGCTCGATAGAATTCACTATAGTCATTTAGGTATAAATAAGAGTCTACAATTAGCAAATGAATCAACATTTTGGCCGGGAATGAATAATCAAGTGAAACAAAAAATACAACAATGCGACGTGTGTAATAAATACTCAAATACACAGATAAGAGAACCTTTAATATCACATGAGATACCAAATATACCCTGGAATAAGATAGGATGCGATCTTTTCGAATTACGAGGAAAGAAATATTTACTAGTAGTTGATTATTATTCTAAATTCATAGAACTTGAGGAGTTGGAAAATGATACCACCAGTCCAACTGTTATAAAGAAAATGAAAAACATCTTTGCAAGGCACGGAATACCACTTACAATCGTATCTGATGGGGGGCCGCAATTTACATCAACAGAGTTCAAAAATTTTTCTCGGGATTGGGAATTTGATATAGCAACTTCACCAACTAATGCCCAATCTAACGGAATGACTGAAAGACACATCCAGGCCACAAAACGAATATTCAAGAAAGTACTAGAAGACGGTAAAGATATAAACTTAGCACTTCCACAGTATAGAAATACGCCTGTTCTAGGAAACAATTCGCCGTCTGAATTATTAATGTCTAGGAAATTGAGATCAAGCGTGCCACAAACAACCAAAATGCTAAAACCTAAGATAGTCGGAAATCAGAGTAGGAAGATGATACAACAAAGACAACTTGTACAAAAACAAAATTATGATAGAAAAAGAGTTAAAAACTTGAAGAATCTGAACAAAGACACCAAAGTTTACGTGCAACTCAAACCGAAAGGAAACTGGGAACCTGGAATAGTTATAGACAAAGTCAAAAACAGAGATGACAAGATACGAATGAACAAAGGTTCAATAATGATTAGGAACAGAAAATACGTGAGGCCAGTACCTAGGGATGAGAAGCAAGTAAACAATTCAAGGAATGATAATCATTATATGAGAAGTTACAGTGATGAAAATAATAATACCAAGATTTACATAGATTTAGAGAATGAAAATGTACAAGATTTAGGCTTGGAGGAGGATCCAAAAGCGTCAGGGTCAACAGAGAGAGAGACCACGGTAGAACCAGACCAAAGTGACGAAGCTATGGGAGAACAGGCTCAATTGTCAAATGATGAGGAACAAGAGGCGTACGAGAACATAAAAACGACCCTCCCCGGACGTGTGAGCAAACCTCCTCGAAGGCTCAATCTTTAATAAATATATCAGGTTTAGTTTATAAGAAGTCAAGTTGAAAAACAACTTAGGAAGAAGGATGTAGAGATATTATATATTCATCATCATGGTGGCGCGGCAGTCGCCACACATCAGCTTTGTATCCCTAGTGAATAAAGACCAGTTGTTTGTACACCACTTAACGAGTAACACGATCATTACTGATTCCCGTATACAACAGTTATCAAAAGACGGGAGTTCGACAAACATTTCTTAATTCAGTAACGTTTGTATGAAAATATTGTACTTCCCATATGAAAATTTTTAGGTTTCGCCAATACTGACAATAGAATATAGCTTGGCGCAATGTTGACAACCAAGGCTTGGCAATCTGTAAATATTCCATGTTGATTAACAACAAATATAATGTTGCGCCAATATCGGTGTTCGACGAATTTCGGTTGTCAGCTTACCATTGATTCACAATTCCGCCAGGCTTGGCGCTTGCTAGGCTCATCCTTGGTCCAACATTGACTGAACGATAGATTCTATTGAAAGTGAGGACCATTTGGAACGTGGTTGGGTATTGTCACAAACTTTGGTCTAGTCTAGATAGAAATTAGTTTTCAATGTAGCGCCGATGATTGGTATTAGCACGGCTCAATACTGGCATGCTCTTGAATTTTAACTTTTGATGGCTGAATTGCTAGCTAAGTTACCGATCGAGTGTTTCTTGCGAGTAGTGAGAAATGTATACAAGGAATATATAAGACTCAAATAATTCTCCGGAAAAACAGTTATTCGTTCTTTGTTACAGGTTACACCAGAGGGCTCCTGCTGCTGATCCATAGTATGTATACTCATCATGGCAAACTTTAGCGACAAAAAACACCAAGTTGTTTACAGATGAATCAGGAAAACACAACAAGATCCCAAATAACATATATTACATTGGAAATTGTGAAATGCGCATACTTTTGACATATTTGTGGGTTAATTATTCTTTACAGTTTTATCATTAGCACAACATTGTCAAACAAATTTTTCTATTATTTGCCAATGATGGTCTATGTCATTGCCATTTCTGCACCAATGGAGGGGCTTCATTGGAAAAACCCATTGATAAATCATAAAATGATGTCAACATTTCAGTGTTGCGCCATGCTTGGTTGCCAAGCCTCGGCCATACTTTATCTACGTTGCGCCATGCTAGCGCTAATGGTAAATTTCTGTATGGGTAGTAATACGTGTTCCTTGAGCGCAACGGCAAATTCTAGAATCAAAACCACTCTTATGAATCATGAATTTATCATAATATTCATGATACATATTTCATTTTCAACATTTTGTCGTGTTTGAAGGTTCATTCGTTCATTACCCACATAGTGCAAATGTCTCAGTAATATCTCCAGGATATTCTGACAATATTACAATATCTACAGAATGTTGCGAAATATTCTGAAGATATCACTGAGACATCTGTGCTATGTAGGTAAACATGCCCTCACATACCGGGGCACGTGGATAAGGTCCTGGATAAGAGCTCAATAAAAATTGACCATTGGTCCTAGAGTGGCGCGACGTAGACAAAAATAGGGCAATTCAACCAAAATCAACAAAACAATTGCCACGAAGATTGCACTGAGAAAAAACTTTGATTGCAGTGAATAAAAACCACATCGAATAAAAAATTCTCAGTTAAAGGAACTAATATTTTGTTGTGACAACTAAATTTCTTGTTTGGGGTCGTATTTCACTAGGCTTTCAGTCACTACAATTAAACGTTTTCCTCAGCGTTGAACCAATCATCATCAATGCTTGGCGCATCAATTATTTTTTTATCCAGTCTAAATTGACAAAACCGATTCATCAATTACCTGGTACGCAATATATATCCAGATAGCATGCAACCTTGTCATAAGCTTGTCAAACTTGTCATTCGACTGCTTTTGGTTCGTTATCGACAACCTTGTCAGTTTAAGACTACTACAATTCTAGAGTTTTGTATGCTATTATTCTTGTTATGTGACAACTAGGAACCGTCTCTCAACCTTGTCACAAGCTTGTTTGACCACCTTGGAGCAAGGTTGGATGACTATCTGGTGTCACTCAATTTCTGAACGTCTAGTGATTGAGTGGTACATACACGGAGAAAAGAATATAATAATGGTTATCAGACAAAGTATAGTAATCGAAGGACATACTTCATTATGACGTCAAATACTATCCCAGATAGTAATTTAACCTTGCTGCAACGTTGTCAGGCAAGCTTGTGACAAGTTTGACATAAGCCTCCTAGTTGACACACAACAATGGTACAAGCTTACAAAATCCTTGCAGCAGAGTTGTAGCAGCCTTACATTGACAAGGTTGGTAATGACAAGTCAAAAACAATCGAATGACAAGTCTGGCAAGCTTATGACAAGCTTACATGTTATTTGGGATAGATCTATCAGTGTTTAGCAGAAATATAGTAATTGTTACGAGAGTTATGATGGGTTGTACCGACTGTCATTTATCGTCATAATGAATCATATCCTCCGATTACTATATTTGTATGAAAATGGTTATCATATTTTTTTCTCCGTCCCACATTGCACAAATCTCTCAGTGATATATTCAGAATGTTCTGCAACATTCTGTAGAAATTGTAATATTAACCCTCAATTACCCCACGGGAGTCTAAAGGGAACACGGTGTTTTCGGATATGGCGCCATCTCTATATGGGCGAGAGAGAGGTACTTGGACCGAGTGGGGAAAAAAGTTGAAGGTTCGTAGTATAAACTCAGCTGCTCGCCAGTTCCATCTCATTTGAAACAGTGCAAGGAAGAGAGATTGAAGTAAAAATTGTTCCTTTTTGACCCCCGTGGGGTAACAACGTTACTAAGTGAAATTTTTCAATAAAGTTTTTCACGTGAGTATATTTTATAAGAATTGTGTTCCCATTCTAAATAAGAAGGAAAATGATAAGGATACTCACGGTTTTGATTGGTTTTTATGTTTTTTTCCGAAACAAGCACGAGATTATTTCAGATAAATTTACACTGATGAAAGAATAGTCTATAGTTTATAGTTAGTGAACGTACTTTTCTGACACAGTTTTGTATAAATCTTATTGTCTAATTAACCTAATCTAACATAACCTCCCAAACATAACATAACATAACATGAGCTATATTCACGGGAGATGATATTTAAGTACACTGAGGAAAAAATCAGCGACTACGGGCCGGCTAAATATTCGGTTGCCTGCTTTTGAATGAATAAACAAAACAATTCTATGGATTATCAAAAATGTTATTGTTGCATAAAAATTATTTTGGTGGAGGAACTAAATTATATGGATGCATTTTTTTTCGGTGCTGTATTCGTATTATTTTCACATGTTAACAAAATATTTAGCCGGCTCCTATTTATCAATAGAATTTGGTTGTACCATCCAAGTACTTCTCTGAGTCTAATTATGAACCAGAGAGCTCCGCCCCCTGACTGCTTCTCATCGCTCATTCGCTTCGCTCATTTTGAATGGATCGTAGCCCACATATGCTCGTTTCGCTCGCATTTTGAACAATTCAGATATCCGGGGATATATGGAAAGGCACTCATCGGTTTTTTCCTCAATTGAGAGACTTTGTAAATGTAATGTTCAGAAAGCCTAGAACTTATTGCCTACCGTCCTTTATACCATTCCCGAATGATTCAGAAACATGTACCTGGAAAACTGTAGAATTCCAACTGTCCTGGTAGGAATGAAGCCTGGAAGCGCGACGAAAGCGTAAGCTAAAAGTAATTTGAGCGTAATAAGCGTAACGAAGGGTTGTTTAGGCGTAATTTAGAAATGAATCCGAATATTTTCAGGCTTCATTTGTTCCAATAGCTACTTCCTGCACTTTTGGATTCTCACTAGTGTGCAGTTGTCATAACGTCAACCAGCTCTTGAAGAGTCTTCGGATGCAGTGAAGCTTTCACGGGAAGATCAGAATTATTATTTTCTTTCAACATTGGAGCCCAGAATTTGATTCAGCACCCTGGAAAATCCCTAGAACCCGTGTTACATGAAACAATATAATTTTGTTCATTAGAGCCAGAATAACTATATTCACGTGCGCCATGTTGGATTCGCCATCTTGAATTCGTTTTTCGACGTCAGATTTGGATTCCTTACCCTCCAAAACCCCTAGGACCCATGTTGCATACAAATCTGTCCACAAATGCGAAGTTGACTAAATTCACGTCCGCCATCCTGGATCCGCTACCTTGAATTCGGGATTTGACTCCAGATTCGAATTCAGCACCCTCGAAAACCCCTAGAACCCATGTTTCATGTAAATCTGCCCACAAATGCGAAATTGACTGAATTCACGTCCACCATGTTGGATCCGCCATCTTGAATTCGTTTTTCGACGTCAGATTCGAATTTCTCACCCTCCGAAACCCCTAGAACCCACGTTTCATATAAATCTGTCCACAAATGCGAAATTGACTAAATTCACGTCCGCCATCCTGGATCCGCTACCTTGAATTTGGGATTTGACTCCAGATTCGGATTCAGCACCCTCAAAAACCCCTAGGACCCATGTTTCATAATAATTCATTGACCCGAGCCAAGATAGCGAACATTCAGGGACTGTGGAGAAAATGAGGTATATATATATACGTATACAGCGGAGAAAATTTTCTCCGAGATTACCTATGTTTTCAGAAAAAAATAAAAAAAAAATAGAAGGACTTGTCCGATTACAATAAAAAAATGGTCTCGGGGGATGGGTTCGGAGAAGGTCCTCTATAAATTTCATCCAATTTGGTCCACTCGGTCCAGAGTTATCGCTGGTACAGACAGACAGACATACAGACCACCCCACGGATTATCAATCAGTATTGCATGAAATGAAAAACTATCCAACTTCCCATTGGATTACTCAAATATTTGAGAAGATACGGTCAGAGCGCACGATAGCGGGTGCAATAGGCACTCCGTGCTGGTATACTACCTATACCGATGAGTGCCTAAAAATGAAAAAAAAAAGATGAAATAAGAAAAGAAGAGAATGATATTTTATGAAAAGTTTCATCAAATATCGTTTTTATAACAGTAAGAAAGCAATCGATTGGGCTATATCCAACTTCGCACTTGTTACCTGTTGATGAATGCTATCCAGTCTGAACATACTTTTTTATCAATACATAAATATCAGTTGTACCTTTGATTATCCATTCGCATTTTCTCCATTGTTTTGATAAACTATTTATTTCATTCAATGATTAGAAAACCATTCTTGCGATTAGAAAATTCTTTCGGGGTCACATTAGAATTTCTCTTATGCCTGATAGAGATGAAGACACGGCCTCGTAGTCGGAAAGCTTCCGAGATCGCACAAGCGTTCGATGAATCTGAATCTGATTCGCCTAATGAAGATCGCAAAGGCGAAAACGAGACAGACGATGATATCGAGGAAGAATCCCAACATGAATCCGAGGAGAGCATTGAATCTAGCGAGGGGGAAGCGAGTGAGATTAGCGAAACTAGCGATGACAGTGAGGCAGAAGTAGGCCCGTTTCATAATAAAAAAAAGATGTACAGCGAATGTACAATCAAAACCGGGGCGAGGTCGTATAACATACTTGCGGACAAAATCTAACTTTACTTGGTCAACTAAATTACCCATGTGGAAATAGCCAGAGTTGACAAATGGCGCGGTACTGGCCAAGTTGCACTTGCCAGACTTCGGCAGATATAACTGTGCCCATTCAGAATCATTACCGCTCTTCAACTGGCGCCAAATGTTTGCCGGATTTCAGACAGTACTGGCTTGCACAGTCAGATAGTTTTCAGCAAGTATCGAATTAATAATGTTCGGAAAATACCCAGACCATACAGAAACGGAACCGTGTTAGTACCAAATCAGAGTTAGTTGGATGGTGAAATGCGAACACAAGACGATACTGCACCAGTATCGATGCAACGTTGTTCTAATACGGAATAGATACTGGATAGGAATTTCACTGATTTTTCCAATAACACGGTTACTTCGACAAGACAATACTGCACCAGTACTGAGCCAGAGTAAGTATGAGCATTCAATATGCTCCATAGACGACAATGTGCCAGTATTGATTAGACTCTGACTGATTACGAAATCGGTAGTCGACTGGCGTTAAAATCACGATTTTAGCAACTTGGCTGTTGTAGTGAACCGATGTATTGCCAGCATTAGGCCAGAGTTGGTATGATTATTCAATATGTTCGAAAGACAGCAATATGCCAGTATTGATAGGACTGTGACTTTATACGGAATCTGTGGTCGAATGACATTAAAATCACGATCTCCGCAACTTCGCTGTTGCAGTGAGTCGAAGTCGCACTAGCATTAAGCCAGAGTTGGTATCATCATTCAATATGTTCGAGAGACGACAATGTGCCAGTATTGGTAGGACTTTATTCCTCCACGGAATCTATGGTGAATTGTATGACTTCAACGATCCTATTACACTAAATGGCAATTTGAGTGATTCATCGTCAACTCGGAAATCGGATGATGTGATAGAGACTAGGTTTCTCACTCGCAGGACCTGGGTTCAATCCTCACTTAGTGAACTTTCAAGGAATTATTTCCAAAGTGCCTTTCTCCGATGAGAATAATAGGAACGATGAATTCTTCAAATTTTCAAAGTTCAAATTCAATGTTTTTTTTTTTCTATTTGAAATATGATCACACTGGTAACTTCGGTTACCGGTACTGTGCCAGTACTGGGTCGGATTTGAATTCCTACATAGGATGTCATCATTTCGACTCCTTGTCGTTTTTCATCTAGCTCTGGCAAAACAACTGATCCTGTTGCAAGCCAGAGTTCCGCTATAGCTGGCTCGCATTGAAAATCGGTACCAATTCGGTGGTAAATGTTCCTCTGGCCCTTATGTGAGATGATGTTATCATTTCGGCTCCTTTCCAGTACTGTGAATTTAACTGGCCCAATACTGGCAGCTATGGATTTGCCAGTACTGGCAACTCTGGCAACAGTACTCAGCCAGTACTGGCGCGTGTTTCCATTTCCACATGGGTACCTGAGAGAACCTATACAGCACAAAAGCCCTCGCAAAGAGCTCCCGTTATGATAGTAAACATGAATTCATTATGAATAGTTTGAATTCAAATGAACTCTTGATGAATAACTCAATCTTCAGAAAGAATTCATATAACGAATTCATAAAGAACTATTCAGGCATTACACATGTATGCATTTTGAATTCATTTTTACTGTCATAACGGGGACTGTTCAAGAAGTTCTTTCAGAAGTTTTTGTGAATTCAAAATGATCATTTGTGCTGTCTGGGAAGGGGTCGTCGCTCCATTCCGAAATATACTCCTAGTGTGAAAGGTGCTGCAATTGGAGTCTCATCTCCATTAAGGTGTAATTTCATGGGGCGTCGAGCATCAAGCGTCAACATTAGAAGGAAAGAGAAGAACTGTGTGACTTCTCTTTCTTTCTAATGTTGACGCTTGATGCTCGACGCCCCATGAAATTACAGCTTTAGCATCATGGTCGCTTCTTTTTACGGACAATATTTTGAATATCATAGTGAAACATACGAATGAAGAAATCGCGCGAGCCATTGCGAAAATGCATAAAAATGATGAAGAACTGCAAACATATCATAAAGAGACGGACGTTATTGAACTGAAGGCACTCATAGACCTATTATATTTTGCCGGTTTATACAAAGTTAATATGACTAAATCGAGAGACTTATGGAAACCATACGGCTTTTCGATATTTCGTATAAAAATGGGAAATACCAGATTCATTTTTCTGCTCATACATCTACGTTTCGACGATAAGACCACACGTGAAGAATGAAAAGCTACAGATCGTTTCACTCATATCAGAGAGATTTGGGGGGTGTTTATTACAAATTGCACAGCGTGTTACAAACCTCACTCAAATTGCAGTTGATGAGCAATTACCCATGTAACACAGAATATTCTGAGAACATTCTCACAACATCCGTAAAACGTACTGCATCGAATATTCTTACAAAGAGCGTAGAAGCTTCGTAAATATTCATAGAAGATTCTTAGAAGATTTGAATGGGACTGTTCCGAATATTCTAGGAACGTTCGTACAATATGATGCGTACAAAGTTTGTAGGTAGATTGATGAGCAGCGCATGCGCAAGCATCTTGATGACATGAATTCAGTAATGGTGGATAATGTTGTTCACAGGCGACAGACCCTTATTGGATAATACATTCCCGTGTGGAAAAATTGATCAGGATTCAATCGGGGCCCAATCCAAACAAATCAGGGCCCAGTGAGGAATCGATGTCAAATGTGACGCATGAACGATCAGGTCCTAATCGGGTGCCCATGAGGGTACAGTCAGGCCCGTAACAATCATCTTACATCCAAATATAGTGTCCTAGCTAACATAATTGATGAATGAATCTTGAAATTACTCGAAATTCTCGAATATTATTGGAGCAGATGTAGTTGATTGATTCATAAACAATCAATTCTATTCTTTCCGAAAGGAAAGGGAGGTTATTTCAACTCTCTGAAGTATGAGTCAAGTTAGATGGTTGTAATAATTGTAGAGGATTATCAAGTTTATGATTATCTAGATCACCAACTTTCCCAGCGTTCTCTTATTTGTTGAATGTTTTCTCACTGTATTCAACTAATTCTTTTATTATAATTAAAAATTACGTTAGTGAAGTAATTCTCTTAAGTATGAAGACAAATATTGACTGATGTAAATATCGATGTAATGGTCTACATTACATATGAAATACCATAAAATCAGGTGAAATTAGGGTTGCCACCTCAAAAGCAAGACACGTTCCATTCAGACTCATTGGTATCTTCTTCTCGAATAGCCAATCACAGTTGAGTTTTCGTGTGAATTAACGAATGAACATCGTGTCCTGCTTTCCAGGTCGCAACCTTGAGTAGAGCGAGACAATATGAGATGGAGTAGGAGGTTTGTATGCAATACAAACCTGAGCGACGAACATCGATTGGTCCTCCAAAAAAGAATGTTTTATTTTATCACATATCATCCTGCTTACCCCCATTTCATGGTACAACACGTATTTTAATCAAATTCAAAGAGGACAGCTTATATTTCAGAACGGAAATATTATCATAGTCCTAAATGAACTCACTATTGACTGGCAATGATGCGAGTCGAACAATTGATTCTTGTATAACTTCTGTACAAAGTAGTTCCTTTGTTGAATATTTGCACGTAGAAAAAAATATTGTACACATTTATATCGAATATACAGTGTTATTTGCGTTCCAAATATTTTATTTTAAATAGTAATATAACACTCAATAATAATAATAATAATAATAATAATAATAATAATAACAATAATAACAACAATAATAACAACAATAACAATAACACAAAGAATGACAGCAAAAATATTGATAATACTCATGCAAATAATGATAATCGCGAATCCATTAGAAATGTGTAAGAAGATTGATTGAAACAATCTCTTTTCCCAACTATTCAATGCTCTTAGCCCTCAATGCTCTTCGTCCGTCCCAATCTTTAGCGTTGCAGAGGATGCTGCCCAATATTTTATATATTTTAGTCAAAGTGACTTCATCATTTTTATGAAATTTCATCACGACACCTGGAATAAAAGTAATTCCATTTTGATTCAGGGCAATCATATTTTCAAATATATAATGTGAAAATTCAGCCATTCCGTCAATGTTCCTGCACTGAAAAAAAGGTATGGCTCTCACAGCTCTACTATTCATGTGTTCTCGCTGTCAGGAGGTATAAAGATGCCAGTATAGCTCCCACAGCCGAACGCGTCGCTATCATAGCACTCTGTCGGCTGTTGGAGCTATACTGGCATCCTTATACCTCCTGACAGCAATACCACATGAATAGTAGAGCTGTAAGAGCCATACCTTTTTTTCAGTGTGGTAGAAAATCAGTTCTAGCGCAGAAGGGATTATTGTAATAGCGGTCTCGGAGGAATCTGGCTAAAAAGTTAGCGACAAGCTCACGAAAATATTTGATCAATTTGGAAGAGATATTAGCAAAAGTCCTGCTAGGAAGTATGGGGTTTGGAACACCGCTACACTGCTTATCAGTCTCTCAAGCATATAGAAGCGTCCCATACTTTCTGGAAAAACTTTTAGTCAGATCCTTCGGACACTAGTGTAACATCAATTTTTCCTAGTTCGGTTCCCTTGCAAAATGATGGATCTCCATATGGAAACACGATAAACATAATATCTAAAACTTGTCTAGAAGTATCACGTGAGACAAGTTTTAGATGTTATGTTTGTTCGGGAGTGAACAAAAGTTTTCCAGAAATTATCATTACATTCCATTGGTTTTGCATCGATTCTCCATGGACTCTATGAGAAATTGATATAGAAAATCAAGCAGAATCTTCCCAAGCAGCAACAGAATTTCAAAGTATATACGAAATAGAAACGTTCGTAGAATGTACGAATGAGATACGAAAAACATATAATGAACGTTCCTAGAATGTTCGAATGAGACTGTTTCAAATATACTTAGAACGTACATAGTACATTCGAAATGTACGATATTCATTCAATCGACGTTCAATTAACGTGCCGTCGTATATTCGATTACATACGTTCGATGAATATGCATAGCACCTATGAAACAGTCTCATTCGAATGTGCATAGAACATATTTCGAATATTCGAAGAACATTCATAGTATATTCTGGTGTTACTTGGGTTTCATCTGTCTTCAATCTGTCAATATTTTAATACCAACTTCAAAATCACACAATTTCAGCATTGGGTCCTTTATTCACTTATTCTAATATTTTATAGAATCTATGGAGAACTTTTTGATCGATTAATTTCGTACTTGATGAAATTTCGAAGAATTTTGTGTTTTTCAACATCACTTTTTCCGGGACTTCTCTTAAGACCGTCATTTTTATTGCTAATGACCTCGCGCATGTGGTTTTTATAATATTCTGCATGGTTTTCTTTGCGGTCTTATCATTCAAATCCACCAGACTTTCTAATGCACTTTTCTGTAAAAATAATACCAATGATTTAAAAACTGAAAGTATATGGAATTGTTAAGAAAGAATAGATCAATCGAAACACCACCAATATTCAATGAAAAAGGAATAATCGCTTCAGTCTCATGTATCGAATATTATTGGAAATGAATAATCAAAAAATATTTCAAATGATTTTATATGTACATAATGAAGTATATCCAAATTAGAAGGTTCACATTCAGAAAGATGTTCTTTAATTTGCATTTTGAACTGAGAGAATCACATATACATGAAGGAAAACAATCGGTGAATTAGGAGGGTTCTTGTTAAACTGGCAATTTGATATGTTGATATATGGGCAACAATATTCATTCGAATAATCCAAATTCTGCTGTAACCAGAAAGAGAAGAGGATTCGAGGATTCAACATCCAACAGGCAGGATAAGTCATCAAAGTAGGGGAAAATCCTCTATTTTTTATGACAACATAATTTCCCTACAATCAGGAGACGGATTCAATTATTGAAAGAGTGCAAACTCCCCGTAATTTTCACAATGTGGAAGATCATAAGAAGACGATGCTGTACCAGGATTGATGCCACGTTGTCCCACTGAGAAGTCGGTTAGGGATTAGAATTCAAATCAAATTTGTGGCGAAACGACTGTTTCGAAGTCACAAAATTGGCTTAACAAGCAGTTGGATATAGTAACTTCGTCTCGGATAACATTTCCCTATTGAAAGATGGGTCCCATAGGAGCTCACATTAGAATCCCTGGGAACGCCTGAGTACCCATTCACTTCCATGTAGGTTCCCATAGATTCCTAGGCACCCCAGGTGGGAATAACCCAGTAAACACACGCACGTTTTAAAAACGTCAAAAACAGTCAATAACCACACGTTGTGAATTAGTAACATTCTTGCGTTGATTCAACGTAAAAATGTCGCGGCAGATCACGTGTTTTTCAACCATAAAATGACGTCATATCAACGGTTTGAACATCGTTTAAAAGACGTCAAATATTGACGTGTTCTAATGATGGTTCTGAAACGTGAATTGAATCCAACAAATTATTTTGAAAATTTTTCATTCAATATCGAGAACAATAGTATTTCTGAGTATGACAGAATTTGGAAAGTATGCCACACTATTTACTATCTTGCTCTTTGTTGAAATTTTAACCAATGTTCGGTTTCGTTCGACATTTTAAGCAGAATATGTTCAATTGAAGTTCAAACACAAGGTGTTATAAACACATTTTAAACGCGTGATTCAAATCCGTTCAAAACACGTTTTTTGAAGACGTCTTTTGATGGTAATGTTAGAATATTAGTTTAAATTACACGTCATCAAAACGTAATCCCTGGTCGTCTATTTCCCTATCAAATTTCGACTAAAAATCAACGTTATGAAATCAACGACTGACGTCCGTTTGACAGTCTAACGTTCTTTCAACGTTGAAATAACGTGTGTGTGTTTATTGGGAATAAAGATTTTTGCCGAGGTTATTTTTCAATATCACATGCAATTGATGCAAAACCTGAGAAAAAATAAATTAGATCTGAAGAGATCTGAAGAGACGAAATTAGATCTACCTGCTTATCATGAATATGACAGTCATATCGCTGCAATATTATAGCGATATTTCAATATTGCTGCCATTATACTGTAAGATTATTTACTGGGTAGGTAATTAGATCTCCTTGGATAAGAAAAAATGGAAATAGATCTGCTCAGATCTAAATCATGTATCTTTTCAAGTTACAACAGATCTACTTATATCCAAGTAGATCCACGTAGATCTAAATGAGAAAAGTTGTGGACTTACCTGAATCAATTTAGTTCCAATACATGTATTTAGATCTATAGAGATTTGAATACAGAAAGAGCTGTGGTGTGTATTCGATCTGTGTAGATATATCTACATTTAAAAAGATCCATCTCATCACATTCCTTCCATCTGAAGAGATCTAATTAGATTCAATTTATTTTTTCTCAGGAAGTGTTACAGATCAAATTACAGGACTACATGTCCCGAGACAAAATATTCCCGACAAAACATTCCATAAAAATTGTTTCGTGGACATTCTGTTAAATGGACGTGGACATGTAGCCCAATTCACTAGAAAAGGTCATCTTTATTATATTCTTTTTCTTCGTTCATCACTGTCACATTGCTTAGACTTACGAAATCTGTAGAAAATTCCAGTTCACTTCTCAACTTTTCTTCAAAATCAACAAAATCGTCGATGCTTCCGAAAGGAATGTTATCGATTTTCCATTTTTGTTTTAAATCAGCCATGCTCGCAATCAATTCATTCAAACTTTTGACATTCAGCGCTCTTAAAACCAATGCTTTCAATTGTTGATTTTCTTTTCTCAAATTTTGTATCTCAAATTCCAGTGACTTTATCGCAAACACTATAGCCGCAGTTTCTATGGAATGAGAATCATAATTTATTTATGGAAATGCTGAGAAAATGCAGAGGTTGGTAGGAAAATTGAGTCAAATTACGATACGAATTGAAATACATCAGTGTATGAAAAATATTGAAATAAATAAAATGACGTAGCAGGACTCGAACGCTGAATAGTCTATCTCTTCCAAATGTAACGTGTTGTTCCTCATCATCAAATGGAATTGGGCAAAGGGAGGAGATACACCACTCGGGGTCATTTGCTTTTTTTAGTGGAAACTCATTCAGTCGGTTTCACTCACCTTTGTTATGATTACTGGTAGAAGGCTTAGGCTCATTGTTTGCCATATTTTTGTTGAAATCAGTACCTATATAAGAGAATGAATTTCGATTGAAACCAACCACAAAGAACTTAATCGAGTGTTACTCAATTGCGAATGTTTTGAGAAAATTAGGGTCTTCTAAAAATTGGACTTCTGTAACCCTTATATCGAATTAATATAATAGAAGCGTCTCAACAAACGTCCCAAAAGTGCGTTGTACAATTTAAGTGAGGAACTTTTGTAATTTCTTACTTTGTACTGTTTTTCGACGTTTTTGGGGATTTTTTGGAATTCCTTGGAGTGAATTCGAAGCTCTCGTGTCAATCGAACTAGAATCTAGAAAACCAAGGTTTATGTCAAAAAAATATTCAAAGCAGAAAGAGGTTGCGAAAGTGGAGGAAATATGTGTAAATGATATTAGTGTGAGATGGACAGCCATTTTTTTAGCTAGTGTTGCGAAGTAATCAACTCTCTTATGGGTGCTAAAATATTTAGCTATAATAGCTCAAATTCAACTGATACAGGTAAAAATTTCTTTCTGTGTGAAGAAATCAGAAACTGAAAAATATTATGTAATCGTGCACAGCAATTTTGAAGTTTTTAATTTTCTAACAGATTTTCAACAAATTATTGTTAATCACATTTCAAAACAGTTTAATTTCTAATGTACGTTGCAGAGATATGTGATTGTTCCAAATCTCAGTGATTGTTTCAGATACAAACTAATTGGATCAGAATATTATAATATACCATCTTCTGAGCTCATGGTATGATCCAGCCGTTCTGATGACAAAACTTTTCTATTTGACGTAATATCATCTTGTTCTTCATCCGCATCTTCGTCCTGTTCCTGTTCTGTTTCACATGTTTGTAATGTACTAGAGATATTTTTGTCAATCTTCGATTCCGAAGAAATATACCGCATTTGAAAGGCTGTCACAGTTTTTGTTGCTCGTTGCTTTGGAGACATATCTGGATCCGTTGTGTAAGCATATTTATTATTTTGGAGAATTTTTACTTTTTCCATTGCTTCTTTGTAAGTTCCTGAAATTCATATCGATCAATCATAAGTTTTATATTCAAATATCATACAGTTAATTAGTGCTCACAACAAAATTATCGTATAAGAAGTTGAAACGTAAATTTTTATGGAGCAGCTGGTTCAATCTTCAATTATTGGAGGGATAGCTAATGAACACAGAATAGGAGAATTTGCTGAATGTAATAAGGACTGTGATGAATGGTTGAGTGAGATATGAAATTGAAATTCCTGATTATTCTTGGAACAATAGGGGATAATTTGATTAAAGAAATGAATTGACTGGAAATTTAGTTCATCATTAAAAAACCACATAAGTGAAAGAAAACTTACATGAATTATTGGAATACATCCCATACAGCATAGCAGTTCCAGATAATACGTAAAAAATCCTTCATGAATTCATCACGGTATTCTTAAAGAGCTTGCGTTATGATAGTTTAGAATAAGTTCTTCAAGTACTCCTGGTATTTCAAGAATTCTTGAAGTGGCTATTGAGCATTGTCAAAAAACTGTTTTGAAACTGTGATCTCGGAGTTTACCTGGAACATGCTTGTGTAGGGTGTAGCTAAATATTCTGCAACGTACAAAATTCAGGCAAATATATTTTTGAAGTAATTCATCGCATTCATTTCTTCGACTGAAAACTCCTACTATTCTTATAATGTCGTGAATTACAGTCACCAGCATGCGCCTTCTGCCTCATTTTTTTCGCGCTCGTGTCACCATATGATACATTATTATAAGAAAATTAAATACTCACTTGCTTCTCCGAGAAACTGAATAGGATATGTTGGCCAATCACTTGGCGCAGGCTCACATCGCTGTACCATCGTATCGAAAACCTTACATGTTTTGCGATTGTAAGGTGGTGGCATGAAATGAGTTATACATTTACCAATCTTCTGATCGAATTTTATCCATTCGGACGGTACACAATCAATTTGAGCGTTACCATGATCTTGCGATGAATCAAATTTTATCAATTGATGAAAAAAATGGTTGCACTGACATTGTTGAATCTCACTGTCAAACTTTGAATTATTATTTAACCATAAAATCGATAGATGATCAATAATAATTGAATGGTGTGAAATTGAACATAGGTTATTGAATAAATTAAGTAATAATGAACTATGTTCAATTAGTACAAAAAATCTGGTACAGAATCGATTCGGTGAAATCTTCGGTTGGTAAAGCGATCTCCTATTTAACAATTCGTTCCCGTATCCTGATAAGTCATACAAAACTAATGGATAACTCGCAATTTCTTGATGAGAATTGAATTTCAATTACCTACACATTTCGAAGACGATTGATATCATTCAATATCATGATTCAAATCAGCATTCATTTCCGCATGTTCTTGATTTGAGTAAACACGGAGGCCAAGAATTTAGTCCACCAATCGTTCATGACAAGAACTCATAATAGTGTTTCTATGCTCTATATTTTGAATTTATTCTATAACCTATGTACATGAAAATTTTTGAAAATCCAATAGGATGAATGAACAGAGAATAAGAATACAAACACGTAATCGAATGCGTAAACTTAGAAAAATCAAGAAAGACACAACAAAGGTATTGGAAGAAAGTCCTGAATTCTACAAATACATAAATACAGGTGACTAAAGGAATCGATTGTCAATTTATGCATATGATTCTGTTATTAAGTACGGTGTTGATTATTCCTCTCCATAGTAATATTATATACCAATGGAAATCAATTTGTCTTCTCCTAAATATATGGAGTAAGTACTCCTAAGTATTCTTAGTTCCAGAACTTGAATCACTCGATCCACAGAAATATGAACAGATTTCAAGTAATACTTATAACCGGAATTCTGGAAAACATGTTGGAAATAATGTGGCGAATGGTAAATATATTAGGTATTTGAGTAGTATAAACAATTTTTATTGATTCAGCCCAGTGAACATTCTTAAGAGGACGAGATCTTTAAGAGGTCTTTTGAAAGAGCTCTGTCAATGTTATCATATTGATATCTGAATGGTATCATTTTTCTGAGATCTCGGAAAAAAATCCTCTTAAAGAGTTCGTTTGGATAACATTCTGGCAATCTCTTATTTTCCTCAGAAATCAACGCATCTGATAACATTCTGATATCTTCATGTTAACCTTCTGAAAGGTCTATTTGACCTCTCACACACATTAAGGAGATCTTTAAGAGCTCCGAATGATAACATATTGTTCACTGGGAGGGTTATTATGAGGACATATACACGGAAAAAATTGGTGATCCAAATTTTCGTTGACTAGTATGTCACTTTTGGACGAGGCACAAATCCGAGAAGAATTCATACACTGGATTTTAATAATTCGTTGACTTTGTCCATGATTTCACCGATGGAATTCACTTTTTATTTTGATTGTCGAAATAATGGACAGAGTCAACGAATTATTAAAATCCAGTGTGCGAATTCTTCTGGAATTTGTGCTCCGTCCCAAAGTGACATACTAGTCAACGAAAATTTGGATCACTAATTTTTTCCGTGTATGTACCCAGCTAAAATTCATTTCTATTAAATGGCCTTAGTACTGCCTATGATGTCTCGCTTGCACCTTATTTGCGCCAGATTGAGAGCTAGAATTTTATCTATCAGGGATGAATTGTTTCCAATTCTAAATTCCTCTCAATTTCTATATGACAATGAAATAATTGTTCATCATTCATGATTTTTCTTCACGTGCCAATGTCAATATGCACATGAAGGATTCTTCATGGAATTCCTCAAGAATGGTAGTTCAAAATGAGGTGTTTATAAATTCTTGAGATTCAACAAGAATTATTTTTGAGCTGCCACAGTGGGATTTCATTCGGGACCTGCTTATACCGTGTGGGTGATTTCTTTTTATGAGATAGCAGGAATTGTTTAACAACTTTCAGTCATCTTTAGGTTGTTTATACTTCAGGCACTTTGATACATGAGACGATACAAGCGTTACCATCCGAGGACGTTAGTGAGACAAAAACACGCCTGTACGATAGAAATAGAAGTCCGAAAAAAACGCTGGTACACTCTCAATACTCTTGAACAAAGATGAAATAACACGCGTGCATTGATCGCATGTAATGTCATTACATAAAGAGAGAGGTCCTGGAAAAAAACGGGTGCATGCAGAAGATTCGAAATGCAAAAGATTCGAAATCTTAATTGAAAAGAGATCCGGCATCTGACTTCTTTTCCTATCCAAGGTTTCGAATCTTTCGCACTCAGAATTTTCTGCATGCACCCAAAAGAAAACACTCCACCTCTTCTTTCATCTAAAAATGACGCGTCTCACAAATTCGCGCATGTGATATAGACCTTAAGATGATACCAGCGACCCTTGAAGTGGCAACTAGAACCATTGGTTAGAAAAGGACACGATCAAAACTATTGTGACAAATTATTTGAAAATGAAGCAATAAAATCAGACTATAAAGATAACCTCTTTCAATAACTAAAAATAGTCTGTACAGAGCGATATTTTCATTTTATTGCTTCATTCTCAAATAATTTGTCGAAAAAGATTTGGCTCGGGTTGCATCGTCAAGGATCGCTGATATCCCCTTAAGTAGCCCTCATTTATCTACAGCGAATTGAGTTTCATTTAAATTTGACTGGGAAACATCGTTTGTTCTTCATAACATTTTGTTAAATTAAAAATTTATGTAAATCCATAGAAATTTTATGGTTATCCAGTGTCTCAGAGACTGCTCATATCTCATTTTTGTAACGTTTCGAATGGAATGTTTCAAAATGACATCTCTGAAACATCCTTGGACATCTCATTTCAGTTCATTTATCTCCATGGACAGAACGGCATCAATGGTTATTGTTACAGGAATATCACAAAGTTTTTATTCCGAAACGTTTCGGATGAAATCCCTCAAAGACAGAACACACTGAGAAAAAAGTTGAGTTATAGTTACCAGCATTGACATGGGATGGATCATGCACATAAGAATTGTGCACTTATTTATTATGCACATGAAAAAATTGAATCAAATCTGTTCACATATTAATTTTAGTTGTTCCTAATACGTTTGATAAATGTGCACTGATAGTCGTGCACAGTGAATTGTACACATGAAAAAAAATGAGAAATATAAAATGTAAGATTGTGCACCTTACATTTTGCACCTTTGGGAATATTCAATATTGTTTTTATGCGCAAGTTTTTGTGAATAAAAATTTTGTGCATGATTACTTGCGCATAAAAAACAATATTGAATATTCCCAAAGGTGCAAAATGTAAGGTGCACAATCTTACATTTTATATTTTTCATTTTTTTTCATGTGTACAATTCACTGTGCACGACTATCAGTGCACATTTATCAAACGTATGAGGAACCACTAAAATTAATATGTGAACAAATTTAATTCAATTTTTTTATGTGCATAATAAATAAGTGCACAATTCTTATGTGCATGATCCATCCCATGTCCCAGCATTTGGTAATAGTTTTCAAGTCTTATAGTTGGACATGATAAAATGAATATTTAGTTATAATTATTGACATGCAGATTTACAACTATCATCTTTGGTTACAGTTACATAACTCCAGTTATCATTACTAAATCCTGGTAATATTCACCAAATCTTGGTGATAATTAACCAATCACATGTTTGAGTCAACCAAATCGATTTGATAACTATAACTAGATTCTTTTTTCAGTGCATTAGCGGTATTCGGGACGTTCTAGAAACGTTTAGCTACATTTTATTCAGTGAGTGGTTTCAGACTTTTTCGATCTGAAAATGGCTAAAATTCGCTTTTTCACTTCAACAAAGCAAACATTGATTTTTCATTGTTTTCAGTTTCTCGCCAGAAATTAACCGATGGAAAATTATTTTTCCATCAGTTTGTGGTATGAAAAAGTATGAAATGAACAATTATTCCTGGTCACAAATCGGTCCCTGCACGGTGAAAATCATGAAAATATAATTTTCCCACCAAATTTCAACCAGCCTAAAGATCATCACGAGTTGAATGTAAAAATTGATTATCATAACATCACCGAGGGAGCACAAACGTAATAGTAATATCTGTATAATATTCTGCAATATTCTAAAAAAATTGTGATATTGGCAGAATATTCTGAAGATATCACTGAGGCCTTTGTGATATGTGGACATTACGGGATAGGAAATTACTGTCTTATACTATCTTATACTATATTTTTTCAAACGAAATTTACAGATGAGGTTATTCCGACATTGACTGATCCAGTATCCTCTACAAGAAACAATGAAGATACAGTTGAATTCGCCTTAGATCAATTTTTGCGAAGGGATCATAATGATTCTACAACAGACAACTTCATTGAAGGGATTTACCCGGCCAATGAAGAACCGCGCATTGAATTACCTCCACCGGAAATTGAAATGATACGGACATGGGCAGTGAAATGTAATATTAAACAGAATCATTTGGATGAACTATTGGATATTTTAAGAACGCGTTTGATACCAGAACTCCCAAAATCGTCCAAAACATTTTTGAAAACCACTTCAGCTGAATATGAAATTGAAAAATTTACTGATGGCGACGGAAGAGAATATGCAGAATTCGTTTACTTTGGGCTCCAGATGAGTATCAAAGATTGCGTCAACACGAAACTGCATCCTGATAACATCATCGAGTTGATGATAAATATAGATGGAATGCCTATAAACAATTCTGGAACTAAAACTTGTTGGCCAATATTATGTAAATTATATTGCACGCTTGATATTTACAGTCCATTTATTGTTGCCATGTACTTAGGAAGTGAAAAGCCCAAAGATCTTGGAAGATACTTGGAAAAATTTATTGAAGAAGTTAATTTCCTGCAAAAGTTGGGTTTGATAATCGAAAATTCGCGTTTCAATGTAAAAATTAAATGCTTCATCTGTGATACACCAGCGAGAGCATTTCTGAAATGTACGAAAGGCCATGGAGGGTATTGTGCATGTGAAAGATGTGTTGTACATGGGAAACCTATCACTCTGAAAAACAAGTCTATGATAGTGTACGAAGGCGTACGCCATACTAAAAGGACAGATTCGTCATTCAGAAATCTGGATGACCCTGAACATCACCGTGATATTTCCCCTTTATCAAGAGACGCGGTAGCGTCTCGACGCCAAGTATATGAAAAAACCCTGAAAAAAAGATGTATAAGTATTTTTTTTATTTTAAGTGAAGAAAGCAGAAGTCGTCTGCTACCGTGTATCTTTTACTGCTCAACCGAGATTTAACCTCCTGAAAAAATGTTCAATGCACAATAACTCGACACATATTGTGTGTCACAAAAAAATAACTACACTTTCATTATATAATACGATTACACACTTTCGATTAAGCACACTACGAACTTGATCAGTTCATCCGTTACCGAAATATAAACGTTTCAAGTTTTCATACGATCAAAACATCTTTTCGGAATTTCTGATTAATCGGTTTCTTCTTAACACGAAGACCTGTTATCCTTGAGGCGATTTCCAATGCTACAAAGATTTATTCTGTCTCTTTTTCTTTCT
This sequence comes from Gonatopus flavifemur, assembly GCA_018340375.1. Lineage (NCBI taxonomy): Eukaryota > Metazoa > Arthropoda > Insecta > Hymenoptera > Dryinidae > Gonatopus > Gonatopus flavifemur. Next base: position 5,152,386 of record JAFFJZ010000018.1, read on the forward strand.
TCGAACGCCCAATAGTAGATCATTTGTTCTGTCTTTCTTTCTTCGAATGTCCAATAGTGGATCATTTGTTCATTAGTATGTAAAATATAATAACGTATAATAAGGTGCTTCCAATATTGTCCAAATGGTTTGTCAGTCTTTTGTAACCTGTACAATGATTGGTAGATGAATTTTTCTCACTATAGAGTATATACATTGTAAATACTTAAACGAATATAACCTGTCAATGAGGCGATGTGTTGATAGGTTATTAAAATATTAAAAGAATAATTAAATTACAGGTGACTGCATTATTACAGATTACTACAGGTTATTCAGAACAATGAAACATGAATAAACAACTTGAAATATATACTCTTATATATTACTTCAAAAAATTCATGAATTAATGAATGAATAAATGATGAAGAGGTTATTTGTGAAAAAAACAGAAAAAGTTTGAGAAAGGTATAAATAAATCTATTTGCTACATTCAGAAAATTGGAATATACACAGGTAAGCTCTGTATGATGGATTATTCATAAAATGCAAGATTCCTTTACAGGCAAAAGCATAGCGGATATATCATAATCCGTGACGGATAGTTTGCTACTGGTGGTTCTTCTAACCGGAACCAGAGACGAATCATAGAAAATCATGCAAGGTTTAGTCATGGAAAATAATTCAAATTTATAAATTCTGAGGCGAGAGCATATCGGATACATCATAATTCCTTCATGGACAGTCCGCTACTGTCCTATCCTCCTACTGGAGTCGTTAGCAGATGATCGAATGGATCATACGGAGTATGCTCAAGGGGAATGATTCAAATTGATTCGCAATCATTCTATAGGCCAGAACATAACGGATATATCATAACTCCTGACGGACAGCCAGCTACTGTCAATTTCTCCAATTAGGATCGTAGACAATTGATGGAAGAGATCATATCGAGCTTGCTTGAGAAGTATTCAAGTTGATTCGCTATTTCTTTACAGGTAAAATTATAGTGGATATACCATACCCTTGATGGAGGGTCCACTGATCTACACTATTTTCCAATACAATCATGAGTAAATAATGAAACAGATGATATTGAGCCTGCTCCGAGAGAAGTGAATGACTGAAACATTGTCCTCCCTGCATACCCTGATCGACAATGACTATACTTAAGCTCAACTAAATAACTAAGCTCTAAAATAACTGTTCTAAATCTTTTTCATCTCTCTTCAGAGAGAAAACCATAAAGAGATGTCTGGTGAGAAAAGGTACGTTTAATATAATGTTATTGTCTTTGTAGTTTTGATGAAGAGTATTATCTAATGGAACAGTCCATTGAATCTAACCAAATTTGATTAGGAATCAGACTACATTGACTACAACAACAACAACATGAACTACATTTTATTGCATTGACTTCAACTAGAACATTGTACAAGATTCAGTAGGTTTCTTTGACAAAGGCTGTTATCGGATTCTTGAATATAAATGAAATTGATAGTATTGGTAGCTAACATACAGATCTATGGTATATTTGCTTTATTTTGTTTCATCTTCATCCACCTGTGATGGTATTCGATGAATCTAATAATAGTATCGGATAGATCTGTGATATATTCACTGCACTCTTGCCTTTGCTTCACTCGACTAAGAGGCCACTGAATGGAATTGATAGTGACAACTATCGTCTAGCTAAATAGCTAGCGTACAAATTTATGATTCGTCTGCTTCATTTCTGCTTTGTCTCCATCCACTTGTGATTCTACTCCGAGAAACTGATGAGTCCAGTATGTCGTCAAGATCTGTGGCATATCTGCTGTGCTTTTGTCTCTAGACAAATCGTTTTGTTGAATTAATAGTTTTGATTTAAAATATTTGATATACTTCAATGTAACTACAGTGCCTGGAGACCAACTTCAACCTTCAACGTTTTTCAAACTTCTTATATCTCATTGAGGTTGTGTCATGAACTTCTCATTCTAAAAACTTTTTATACTGCATTGGGGTTTTTGGATGATTCCACGTTCTGATTATACAGGGTGGGGCATTTAAAGTGTCGCGGGCGTTTTTTCCAAAAATAAAATGAGATACGAGAAAATTTTTCGGACAAAAATTGTAGGGTATCGAGGGGGACATCCGATGGTGGCCTTGGCTTTGACCTCAAATCTCATCTTCAAGGGCATTCTGAGGTCAACTCTTGTTTTTTAAATAGCATCTCATATTTTTTACTGCAGATTTGGATTCTAGGTCAAAAACCAAGAAACTTTTGTCTGAACCATTTTCCTGAAATCCGCAAAGATGGCGCTCTAATCGATATTGTTCCATACTGAATCTGACATTAGAATAACTCGAAAACGAAGGGTCTTGGAGGAGAATGTTTCGGACAAAAGTTGTCTGATTCCAAGGGGGACCCCTTGAACTGAAACGGGGGTGATGGGGTATAACAGACAAAACACAACACATTTCAATCGTCTACATCACTTGGATAATTTTAATGCAGTAGATGCTCAAAATGATGGCCTTCGACTTCAATACACATTTCAAAACGTTTTACAAAAGATTGCTGAACTCGGGCTAAAATATCTTCATTGATGCTCGCGCATGCATTGATGATTCGTTGACGCATATTCTCAGGTGTAGTCGGTGCTTGTTGATAAACTGTATCTTTTATGTATCCCCATAAAAAAAATCTGGAGAAGTAAGATCCGGAGAACGGGCAGGCCAATGAACTGGTCCACGACGTCCTATCCATCGTCCAGGATAATCTCTGTCCAATATTTCTCGAGCTGTGACTGCATAATGGGATGGACAACCATCGTGTTGATACCACATATTCAATCGTTCCTGAATAGGTATGTCTTCAAGTAATGTTGGAAGTACTTGATCTAAGAAATGTCTGTACTTCTCTCCATTTAGCGTATCTGCAATGAAGTACGGTCCAATTACTCGAGATCGAAAAATACCACCCCAAACATTCACAGCCCATTGTCTTTGATGCTCTACTTGACGTAACCATCTTGGATTTTCTGTCGCCCAGTAATGCATATTATGTCGATTTACTTGACCATGATTGATGAACGTCGACTCATCAGAAAATAATATGTTGATGAAGTTGTTATTGTGCATTTGCGCTAGACCCCATCGACAAAACTGTACACGATTTTCGAAATCATCACCGTGAAGGTCTTGATGCAAACAAATGTGATACGGATGGAATTTGTGACGTTTCAGTATTCGAAGAACACTTCTTCGAGAAATTCCCGAATGGAGTTCAATTTCACGAGAGCTCACGTGTGGATTATTGGCTACTGCAGCTAGTACATTTCTTCCGCATTTTCTCCGCTAACAGTTCTCATTCGATGTCGTTTTTCCCTTGTAACACTTCCCGTTTCTGAGAATAATTTTGTAATGCGTTGAAAATACCCAATGGATGGCGTTGTTCTTTCAGGAAATCGTTCTGCATACAAGTCATATGCTTGTCTGGGGTTCTTATGCACTTCACCGTAAATGTAGATCATATCGATCTTTTCAGAAACCGTGTATCGGATATCCATGATTTTCAATTTGTCATAAACCAAGTAATAATCAAATGTAACTGACAAACTGACTTTCAAAATCGTGAATTTTCACTGAACCCCGTCGTTTGTTTACATCGCGTGAGCTCTGAATGGTGGTAATGTAGACGATTGAAATGTGTTGTGTATTGACAACTTTTGTACGAAACATTCTTTTCCAAGACCCTTCGTTTTCGAGTTATTCGAATGTCAGATTCAAAATGGAACAATATCGATTAGAGCACCATTTTTGCGGATTTCAGGAAAATGGTTCAGACAAAAGTTTCTTGGTTTTTGACCTAGAATCCAAATCTGCAGTAAAAAATATGAGATGCTATTTAAAAAACAAGAGTTGATCTCAGAATGCCCTTGAAGATGAGATTTGAGGTCAAAGCCAAGGCCACCATCGGATGTCCCCCTCGGTACCCTACAACTTTTGTCCGAAAAATTTTCTCGTATCTCACTTTATTTTTGGAAAAAACGCCCGCGACACTTCAAATGCCCCACCCTGTATTTGATATTTGATGAATTCCACTTTCTGATTATGAGCGATGATTCAGTTGTTGATTCGTTACATAATCTTCAATCATCCATTTCATGCCATTCATTATCAATTGAATCCACTTTATAATCTGTAGTTTATCCATTCAATACAAAATTGCCTATGGAATTGCCTAAATGAAATGGATAGTGGTGGTGGACGACGTACAGATCGAATGGTATATTTTCGTCGTTTTTGTCTTTCTTCATTGGCCTGATACTTTCTTGACCAAGAGTTGTTATCGGATTGCTTGAGTAGTATCACAGGTGTATGAGAGAACACGGAAAAAAGAAGCAAATATACCATAGACCTCCCTGGTTGAAAGGTCCAATAGAAACCGATAAAAACCGATTCAAAATTAATTGGAATGAATAGGGTCAATCGGAGAGGCTCAACTACCGATTCAAGATGAATAGGAATTAATTGGAACGTGGTATATATAGGATTGAATCGAGGATTTACCGATAGGAAAATATTTGTTTTATTGGAATTAATATGACTTTCAGTGATCAATCGGTTCGTATGAGAGATATCTGATTGAGAATATGAAAATTTCTCCATTTCATGAGGCAAATGGTTTTTATCGGAAATTTCCATGACCTAAAGCTATTGGAACCGATCGTAAATGTTACGTAATGGGAAATTTAATCGGTTTTTATGGAGAATGTCCAATTCGATTAGAGTTCGTACAGATTTGATCGGTCTGTAGGTTTTAATCGGATTATTCCACTATCCGAATTCATGGGGAATAATAGGACCATTTACGGATCTGAAAATTGAATAGGATTGAATGAGAAATATCTAATTCGAATTCAGAATTCCTTTCAGCGGATTGAATTATCGGTTTTCATCAGAATTTTCGGTGATTTCGGTCTATCGGAACCAATGGGAAAATTGTACAAAATTCAAGACTTACTGGGTTTCTATCCAGAATGTCCAATTCGATTTGAGTTTGTTTATTTTATTGGTCAATAGGTTTCAATTGGGTTATTCGATCATCACACACTGAAAAAAAGGTGGGTACAGACAACGGTGATATAGTTGATTCAACAGTAGAATACGATTGGATATATCCAACTGAATCTGACTGTTGCTTCAACTACATACACTGTTGACTCAACTACATGCAGTTGAATCAACCATCATGGTGTCAAGTCAACGATTACACTGTCAATCTGATCATATATTCGTTGACTTGACTATGATATTCAGTTACCCTAACAACAAAATATAATTGATTTTCGATGAAATTTTTTTTTCAGTGCAATTTATGGGAAATAAAAGGAATATTTACGGGATTGAATATTCAATAGCATTGGATGAGAAATGTCAAATTCAATTTTAGACTTTATTCCACCGCATTAGCCCTGGTTAAAAAATCCGATAAGATCCGATAGAAACCGATTCAGAATTAATCAGACTGCATAGGATCAATCGGAACAGTTCAATCCCCGATTCAAAATCAATCAGAGTTTATCGGAATCTCTTTTCTATAGGTTTCAATCGGGGATTCACCAATTAAGAAATCTGCATTTTATGGGAATCAATCAAACTTCACATAATCTATTGGTCTGTATAAGAGATATCTGATTGGATGATTGAAATTTTCTCCATTCCATCAGGCAAACGGTTTTTATCGGAAGTTTCCACAATTTCAATCAATTGGAACTAATGGGAAAATTTGTGAAATTGAATGATGAATGGGTTTCTTATGGGAGATTTCTGACTGCATTTAAGGATGTATCGATTTCATTGATCAATGGGTTTTAATTGGATTATTCCAACATTCAAATTTATTGGAAATAATAGGCAAGTTTACAGATTCTAAAGTCCTATAGGTATGTACCGGCAATAACCGATTCAGTTCTGAAATTTCTCTCATTGCATCAAATCATTGGTTTTTATCAGAATCCCTGGTGACCTCGATGTATTGGAACTAATGGGAAAGTTGCTGGGATAGGGAACTATAATCATAGAATACCAAGAGAATCCAATTAGAAAATATTTCATTGGTATCAATCGGAATTTTTATCAGTGATGGAGTATCCATTGGATCCCACTGAAAAATATGTTACTGGTACCAATTATAACGTTAATGATTAATAAAATGCCGATTAAATCAAATTAAAAAATATTGTGTTCGTACGAATTGGAATTTTTATTATTGATAAAATACCTATTGGATGCCATTGAAAAATATTTGACTGGTATCAATTAAAATCTTCATGATTAATAACATACCGATTGAATCCAATTGGAAAATATTGTATTGGCATCAATCGGAATTTCCATTGGTCATAAAATACCAAGTGAATGCAATTACACAATATTTCATTGATATCAATCGGAATAATTATTATTGATAAAATATCAATTGGATCCCATTGAAAAATATTTGATTGGTATCAATTGAAATTTTCATGATTGATGAAATACCGATTCAGTCCAATTAAAAAATATTTTATTGGTATCCATCGGAATTTTTTATCAATCATAAAATACCCATCGAATCTAATGAGAAAATATTTTCTTGGTATCAATTGGAATTTTTATGATTAATGACATACCCATTGAATTCTATTGAAAAATATTTCACTGATATCAATTAGAATTTTAATGATCAATAAAATACCTATTTAATCAAATGAAAAATATTTTCTTGGTATCAATAGGAATTCTTATTATTGATAAAATACCTATTGGATGCCATTGAAAAATATTTGACTGGTACCAATTAGAATCTTCATAATTAATAACATACTGATTCAATCCAATTGAAAAATATTGTATTGATATCAATCGGAATTTTTCATCCATCATAAAATACCGATTGAATCCAATTGGAAAATATTCTCTTGGTCTTCATTGGGATTTTTATTATTAATGAACTCCCATGCTCTCATTAAGACCGATACAATCCCTCATATGTCCAATGGACTATTACCAATTGAATCTTATTACTATAGGACACCCATCCCTGACATAAGACAGTCATTTAGTTCACATTGATAGGAAGCGAACCACGGCATCGAGCGAGCGGGTGTTCCAGATCGATCTTCTAGGTTAAGTAACGACAACTGCGGTACAAGGTGGATGGGTGATCACCATGTTAATAACACATAAATGATCGTTTGAATTTATTTCAGCAATAATTTGTCATACGTAATGATTGAATAAATGATATATGTGTTTGTTTAATTGATATAAAATGCGCGTACTTATATAATGTATATAAACCATTCGTTGGTTGGGTTAACAACCAATAAAATTCAATAAGAAAATCGCGATGCAGGAATCAATTCTTTCCGATAATTTTTTTTTATCGGATTGAATCGGATTTTTTCACCAGGGAAAATGCCGATTAAATCCAGTTCAAAATTATTTTATTGGTATCAATGGGAAATTTCCGATGCAGAAACTCAATCCATTCCGATGAAATGTTTTTTTATCGGATTCAATCGGATTTTTTAACCAGGGGAAAGACCGATTAAATCCAATTAAAAATTATCTTATTGGTATCAATAGGAAATTTCCGATGCAGAAACTCAATTCATTCCGATAAAATTTTTTTTTTATCGGATTCAATCGGATTGTTTAACCAGGGCTGTATGTTGTCTACCACCACTATCAATTTCATTTAGGTGGTCTTGTGGAAATTTTGTATTGAATGTATGAATTACAGATTACAAAGTGGATTCAATTGATAATGAATGGCATGAAATGGATGATTAAAGATTATGTAATGAATCAATAACTGAATCATCACCTATAATCAGAAAGGGGAATTCATCAAAAAAACCCCAATGAAATATAAAAAGTTTTTAGAGAGTGAAGTTCATGACAAAACCTCAAAGAGATGTGAATAGTTTGACCAACGGTAGAAGTTGAAGTTGGTCTCCAGTTACTTTAGTCACACTGAAGTATATCAAAGCGATTTTTTCAAAGGCGAAAACACAGTAGATATGCCACAGATTCTTACAACATGCTGGGCTCATCATTTCCTTGGAGTAGAATCATAGGTGGCTGGAGACGAAGCAGAAATGAAGCAGACGTATCACAAATTTGTATGCTAGCTATTGTCACTGTCAATCTCGTTTGGTAACCTCATAGTCGAACGAAGAAAAGGCAAAAGTGCAGTGGATATATCACAGATCTATCCAATGATGGTATCAGATTATTTGCGTAGTGTTTCAGGGGGATGAGAAAGAAACAAAATGAAGCGAATATCCCATAGATCTGTGAGTTTGCTATCACCACTATCAATTGGCATTACAGATTACAAAGTGGATTCAATTGATAATGAATCCCTAGATTCTTCGAGTAGAATTACAGGTGGATGAAGGAAAAACAGGCAAGATGCAGATATATCATATATCTGTATAAAAGCAGTGCCAACCACAAAAATCCAAATTGCATGACACTTTTATAAAGTTATAGCCGTTGTTTTTCATCAGGGAAAAAGTATTTCCGAAGGTAACTTTACGTGCATGTTACGAAGTAAAGGTACAAAGTGGATATTTATTCATGATCTGCGAGTTGAAGAACGAAATTGGCCACGTAATGCTAAAGACTCATACATATATTTCTTCAAAAAGCAATAATTTCACTTGCTCATCAAATAACAATTCAATTACTATAATCTTCTATAGGTGATTTTAAAGAACATAGTATACGTTTATAATACCACAACCGACTAAATATTCTTGAAGAATTTTTCAAAATGATTTTGATGGATATTTCACAAAATTCTAAAAAATGTCTTGTACAGTACTGAAAAATGCTCTTGAACAGATATTTTGAAGATATCTCTTTTTGTTGCATGATAAATGAATATTTCACATCTCTTTAAGATACTCTTTAAAATAATCCTAAAGAGTCATTGAAACATTTTTTCTGGGAAACTATTTTCAACTTCATGCCAAATGGTACAAATTCTCGTTTTATCAAAAAAATTTCTGTTGGATACCTTAAACATATTGTGTGCAAGTTTTCTTTGTTCGTATAATCTGTTTTGTTTCGTTTTCCTAACAATCATATCTTAAGAACAATGGGAATTCTTGCACAATACATGTTTAAAACAAAATCGTGGGCTGCTTTGAGCGCCAACTTATCGGTCAATTAATATTTACTTTTCGGAATCCTGCACATATGTATTGATTTATGGGAATTCAATTTTATTTCCTTCTGTTCTTCATTCTTTATGTCGCTTATCTATTGCTGTCCAATGATGAGATGACTGATGGAAACCCAAGTGAGTTTTTCATATCACAAATGATTTGAGGACATTTTCTTCATCGCTACGATCGCTATTAAATTAGACATGAGCATTCGAATTTTATTTATGTTCAGTTAAGGACACATCCAGAAAAAGAAGTGAAATCTCAATAAAAAAAACTTCAAAAAAGTAAAAAAATCACGCCAAGTACATGAAAATGCGGTCAATCCTAAAAAAAATCTAAAAATACATTCAAACGAAAATTCTCCTACAATAAGAATTTCGATAAGATACAACAGGATATGCTTCACTTGAAAAAAAAAGATGTGAAATCAATATGAGCTGCCAAGTACATTCGGTTATTCAAATGGTATGTAAACGATTTCTTGTATATTGTAACTTCAGTTTGTTTAAATTGTATTCAAAGCGATTTATGATTGTATTGAATTAACAATATATAGTGAGGTGAAACAAAAATTAGGTTCAACCATTTGACATACTAGAAACAACTCTGACCTATTTGAAACTCAACGTGTTGATCGTTTCTAATATGTTTTGAAATTTCTCACATACCAGAAACAGCGCTGAGTTATTCCAAACCAAACGCGTTAGTCGTTCCAAATAGATTTTGAAATCCACGTCAATGCGGAACACCTGGCGCGGCCGATTACGTGAGTTTTGAGCCTCAAGTATATTCAAACAATTCTGTTGAAAGTATGTGATCAAAACGTTGGATAATAAAATCTTCATCGGCCGCGCCAAGTGTTCCGCATTGACGTGGATTTCAAAATCTATTTGGAACGACTAACGCGTTTGGTTTGGAATAACTTAGCGCTGTTTCTGGTATGTGAAAAATTTCAAAACATATTAGAAACGATCAACACGTTGAGTTTCAAATAGGTCAGAGTTGTTTCTAGTATGTCAAATGGTTGAACCTAATTTTTGTTTCACCTCACTATATATTGTTAATTCAATACAATCATAAATCGCTTTGAATACAATTTAAACAAACTGAAGTTACAATATACAAGAAATCGTTTACATACCATTTGAATAACCGAATGTACTTGGCAGCTCATATTGATTTCACATCTTTTTTTTTCAAGTGAAGCATATCCTGTTGTATCTTATCGAAATTCTTATTGTAGGAGAATTTTCGTTTGAATGTATTTTTAGATTTTTTTTAGGATTGACCGCATTTTCATGTACTTGGCGTGATTTTTTTACTTTTTTGAAGTTTTTTTATTGGGTTATCTATACAACCACCTTTGAATCTCATTGATACATTTGTATTAGACTACATGCATTTAGGTTGTCTCGGAGCTACGAAGAGATTATTGGTGCAATACTGGACAGGTGGAAATCTCGGAATCAGATTCAGCAGACGACAGAAAGCAGAATTGTCGAGAAGACTTTTATCTTTATCTGCACAGATGCCTGCTGAATTCCAACGTAAGATGAGATCAATCGACTGTGTTAAGAAATGGAAAGCTACAGAACTCAAATTCTTCTTACTATACTGTGGTCCGATTGTTTTGAAAAACCTCCTTCCTCCCAAAAATTATAAACATTTTTTACTACTCCATATGGGTTTCAGAATTTTGTGCGGCGATGAAAGCGCAATTAGCAAGAATAAAATGGCTCAACTGTACCTGAAGAAATTTGTATTGATTTTACCATATCTTTACGGACACGGATCTCAAGTTATTAACATGCATAATCTCATTCATATATCTGACGATGTGAAAAATATGCCCTGTAGCCTCAGCAGAATCAGTTCCTTTCCTTTTGAAAATGCTTTAGGTAAAATCAAATCATCTCTACGCACTTCTGTTCACCCTTTAGCACAAATATGCCGCAGGGAACACGAAAAACGGATGATTAATATGGTGAATAGAAATTCCATATTCACGCCTTTATCGATTGAAAAAATGTATGAAGAGAAAGGGATCATGATAGCCGAAAAAATTATAATTAATGGTGGGATGATCATTACATCTTATCCACCCAATAATTTTGTTTTATTGAACAGTGGAAAAGTTGTCCAAATAAATAAGATGTACAGTTCAGAAACCACAGTGAGTGATATGTACATTGAAGGATTTGAAAGAAAAACACGAAGAGCTATTTTCAAATATCCATGTAATTCTGGTAATTACCATATGTGGGAACTCCAAAATGAAGTACATTCTATGGTCTGTACTCATTCATTGTCTGCAATAACACAAAAATTAGTGAAGATTTCAGTGTCATTCTCACCAAACGGAAAGAGAAGCACTTTTGTACTTCCTTTGCTTCATAATACTCAACTCCCTGAACACTTGATTACTTGATTAATACTTAATCCCTTTGCCGTTGATACATTTATCGTACGTATGTATACCGCGTGTTTCATAATTCACTGAGAAAACTTCACAGGCATTATTCGGCATTCAAATTGTAATAATATCCCATTTGGCAAAATTTGTTTGAGGTTTGGTTTTTGAGATATTAGAATTTTTATATTTTGTTTTTTGAATCCACATCATTCAAAAGCACTGTGCGCTACATACTTGAACTTGGCACCATTGGCTAAGTTAGGAAGCGGCGGATCTCTGGAAAAAATGTACTATTCTGTCATTTTTCAATTTAAGATTATAGCAATTTGAAATTTTTCGGCTTCCAGCCAATCAGAATCCAGCAAATTTGAGTTATTATAGCTACAAAACATGGGATGACAGGATAGTTTGATTTTTTTCTCAGAGATCCGCCGTTGTCCAACTTGACGGATCATGTCAAGCTCAAGTATGTAACACACAGTGCTTTTGAATGATTTGGATTTGAAAAAAATTCTAAAAATGCTCATATCTCAAAAAGTAAGCCTCAACAAAAATTTTTCAGGCCGGAAATTATTGCATTTTGACTGCAGAATACGCCTGTGAAATCCTTTCAGTGAACTATGAAACACCCAGTATATAGATGTAAAGATGGATATGGGTATGTATATATGTGTAAATAGATGTATGAATGAATTTACGTGTGTATATTTGTATATTTGTATATGTATATATATATATATATATATATATATACAGGGTGATTCAAAATTCCCGCACTCTTTTTTGGGAGTAGATTCCTGATGAAATTCTAAAACGATTTGTCCTTTTGCACAATGCTCTCCGACGCATAATTTCCGAGATATAATTAATTAAAGTTGACTAATTATGAGGTGGATCCATCGGTCATTCAGGAGCGTCATAACAGAACAAGAGAGGAAGGTGCTTGCAGAGGGCGCTCATACGATCAGCTGATCGGTATAATCGATACGATTTACCAGCATACAAATTGGTAAATTCTCTATGTAGAACGATTGAATTCGTCGACACTGTGGAAAAATTGATCATTGTCATGAATTCTTATCACGATATGCTGTAGGTGAAAGTTGTAATTTCAGTAATGATTTTTATTACGCAGACAAATGTGAAATAGTGTTATTTCGTAGGGATAGGGATTCAGGTGAGAGAAAAAAGTATAACTACTCGTTTTCAATCAGAATTTTCATGTAAAGAAGAAAACATGAGAATTTTCATTCACCCGATACCCAATTTGAACGGTTTGATTAGTAAGTTTAACACAAGAGATTGGATTCCGAATCCTGTATTCTGATTGGTCGAGAATCAATGTATGTTAGATCAATCCTCGGCCGTTTCAAATGATTCTTCTGAAGAATGTGTTTTCGACTTATCCTAACCACAACATTGAACAATGATGTATTTATTCGAATTCACCCTTTTTACATCATTCGATGATTATAAAGGGTTTATCGAACGTTAATAACTCACTTAAGATCACTCAAGATCATCCATGTTTAAATCAAAATCTGATTCAAATGTGTGCAAGTTCGAGCGCGTTTCTACGTTTAGAAAATGTATTCGTCCTGAAAAGGACGGATTTGGTTAATCTTCAAAGACAATTCTTTTTCCATTTGGAATAACAATATGCCCTTTGAAGTCATATGTGCTTTAAATGAAACTGTTTCGAGCTGTCACCTGATTGGTTGATTCGTATCACGAATGGTTGATTTAAGCTAAACAAACCGTATGTGATTACAATGTCAATCAAGTGCAATGATTGGGTCGTATACGATGTCACACCTTGTATTTTCGTCAAAATTGATGGATTCTGCAAGTTGAAGTAAGTTGTTAACGTTCGATAAACCCTTTATAATCATCGAATGATGTAAAAAGGGTGAATTCGAATAAATTCATCATTGTTCAATGTTGTGGTTGGGATAAGTCGAAACACATTCTTCAGAAGAATCATTTGAAACGGCCGAGGATTGATCTAACATACATTGATTCTCGACCAATCAGAATACAGGATTCGGAATCCAATCTCTTGTGTTAAACTTACTAATCAAACCGTTCAAATTGGGTATCGGATGAATGAAAATTCTCATGGTTTCTTCTTTACATGAAAATTCTGATTGAAAACGAGTTGTTATACTTTTTTCTCCCACTTGAATCCCTATCCCTACGAAATAACACTATTTTACATTTGTCTGCGTAATAAAAATCATTACTGAAATTACAACTTTCACCTACAGCATATCGTGATAAGAATTCATGACAATAATCAATTTTTCCACAGTGTCGACGAATTCAATCGTTCTACATAGAAAATTTACCAATTTGTATGCTGGTAAATCGTATCGATTATACCGATCAGCTGATCGTATGAGCGCCCTCTGCAAGCACCTTCCTCTCTTGTTCTGTTATGACGCTCCTGAATGACCGATGGATCCACCTCATAATTAGTCAACTTTAATTAATTATATCTCAGAAATTATGCGTCGGAGAGCATTGTGCAAAAGGACAAATCGTTTTAGAATTTCATCAGGAATCTACTCCCAAAAAAGAGTGCGGGAATTTTGAATCAGCCTGTATATATATGTATGTATGTATGTATGTACGTATGTATGTATGCATGTATGTATGCATGATCCACTAGAGCTCCAGAATATATTGTAGCAAATTTTGTATTCAAGATATTCCAAAATTGGTAGGGGGTCTTCTGGCCGAATGGACATGATTTGACAATCACTAATCGCTTTCAGAGAACACTAAAGAATGACTTGTGATTGTCAAATCATGTCCATTCGGCCAAAAACTTTTTTGGTCAAAAGACTCCTTACCTCCAAAATACAACTATAATTTAATTACTTTGTACTTTGTTGTATTAGACAGAAAAATACTCTAAGAATAATCTTTGATTGTGAACATTATTATTCATCGTGTGTTATTATTATTGTTGTTCTTGTTGTTGTTTTTATCATCATCATATTTTATTGACTATTCATACATTTTTATTTGTGAAAATATAAAATTAAGACATTTTTAATAGATATCACTCAAGCTTATACATGTTATATAATCAATATTCACATACTTTTATAAACCTCCACTCTGAGATGTTCCTGTCATGACATTTTTTCAAATAAATTGGTATGAGGTTGATGATTTATATTCATTCATTATGAATTCATTTTTATTCCAACAGCGTTTCTCAAATCTGTTCAGGGGCATCCAAAATGCAGGTACTCTAAACATTTGGAAAACTTACTCCTCGGTGACCAAAACACGTAGAACCAAATGCATGTTTTCAAAACGTTCAGAGAACTTTCTGTACTGTCTGGGTAGTGAAACCCACGATGCCTGGTTGGTCTGGAACACCCCAAATCTTATTTTTATAAATCCATTGTTTTCATAGATATTGAACACACGGTGGAAGCTGCAATGTCGCGACAAAATTTCAGTACCTTAAAATATAATAGTTAGATGGCTAGTAACATCTAGGAATATTTCGGTATATCGAACTTTCGGGAAAATGGACCTTCGGGACTGCGACACTCTACCATTCTTTTCAATGTACTAAGCACTTGCAAGTGTCTAGTTTTAGGCTAGTCAAGCGTTACAAAACTCGCGAATCCCTAGATCATTTCAACTTGGAAATGTTTGAAAAAGTAATATTTTCGATCCCTATTACACTTGTACTTGTTGAATTGATTCACCGATGAAAATTTCATACTTTCGACAATTACGCAACATTCTCTAGCTCCGCAAGAAGAAATAGACGCAATTATTAGTATTAGAAGTATGAATGATGGAAATACTCATTGTTAGATGTAGATTTCCGATAATAAGATTTGTTTTTTGAAATGGAATGTGACTTATAAATGAAACTTTCATCAAATATTTAAGTGTCTGAGACATTTAATAGAATGCTACTTAATTGATTTTTGGTGTGAACACAGTTGGAACCACATTGAATCAAAAGTTACAACAATTAGCTGCTAGCTTTAGGTTGCTGGTTTTAGCTTAATGACTCATAACCTCCATTTGTATTATTCACAAATTGGAATGAGTTTGAATTGTAAATAAAACTATGAATTACCCTTCAACTAATGAATCAAATTGTTCTTCTTCAATTTTATTCATATTTTATCAGATTCTCTCCATGATTAATGAAAAAAACAGGTATAAAATGGAATCATTCCGGCCCCGATGGGAGCCCTGTTGATACCCAATTAGGTTGTAATGATTTTTGCGTCACATTCACCATTCAATCCTCGTTAGGCCCCGATTATTATTATGGCGTTACTGATGGAATTTCTACACGGGTTATTTCAATTTGTATTTGGGGAATGAGAAATTTATAAATGTGCATTTTAATATCCCGAATGTTTTGTAGCCAGATAAGTACAGCTTAAAAATTGTTACAATAAATGATGCCACGACGCATTACATGTTCAATGCTATACCGTACGTCGGTAAAGTCGCTAATGATCCCGATGAAGCCGTACCTTCTTAATATATCAGGAAACTAGCAGAACCGATGTATGGCTCCCAACGTAATATTACATGCGACAACCGGTTTTCGTCCATCCCGATATTCGAAAAAATGAAAACGGAATATAATATCACGATGGTTGGAACAGTGCGGAAAAATAAACGCGAAATACCCACGTCTTTCAAGAAATGTCCGCACCCAACAATGAGGTAGCTCAATTTTGTTTCAACAAAGACAAAACTCTAGTGTCTTATAATCCAAAGAAAAAGAAAATCGTCCTTCTGTTGTCATCTTTACATTTGAGTAACAAGATAGACCCGGTAACTAACAAACCAGAAATTGTTTTATTTTACAATAAAACCAAAGGACGCACTGATAGTTTCGATAAAAAATGCCACGATTTCTCAACGGCTCGAAGGACGTATCGACGGCCTATGAGATATTTTTATGGGATGCCTGATCAAGCTAGTGTCAATTGTTTTATTTTATATTCATTGAGACCAGAGAACAGTTTGAAGAAATGAAGTGCTTTCATTCTAGATTTAACTTTTGAGCTCATAAACCCTCATATAAAAAGACGTTCGACAAGTTCAGAGATACACACCCTTCAATGGTTACAGATGCAGGAATTCATTTCACATGGGCAGATCTCTGAAGATGAAAACCTTCATGATTACATTGAAGAAAACTTGCAATCTCAATGAAAATAACAAATTAGAAAAGCATACCCATTGTTCGTACTGTGCTCATTCGCTCAACAGAAAAACTTGATTCCAATGCTTGAAATGCCTGAGAGCAATGTGTTCAGAACACAAGGCAAAAGTTTGCAGAACTTGTGCCAAGTAATAATTGTACAATACATACGTATGTATTGTGATATTAATTCATGTTTTGTATTACTGTTTTTTCACCTTCTCCTGCCTCAAAATGCATTTTCATTATATCCATGTTTCATCCTTATATAAGATTCAACAGAATTTTTATGCATAATTATCAACTTTTATTTCTTTATAGCTACCATTTTTTCTGACTGTATCAGAATATTCCAGAAAATATTGTACCTCACTTCAATTTGTTATTTTTATCTTAAATTCTATTTTGGATATCATTCATTTCATTATTTTTCGAATAAACTATACTTTATGAATGCAACATTATTCCACTGTTTTTATCCAAAACGATGAATATTCACTGGACGAAAAAAATATACTTTTTGGGACGGATCTTCATAGTATCAATTTTTTCTCACTTTTCGGTGTTTGAACTTGAAAATTACGATTTTCAAAGTCCTTTCATTTACTCTCAAAGTAAAGCGATATTTTTTTGAAAAATATCAAATTTCAATGAATTTCTATTCAAATCTGTTATATTCATTTGTTGGATAATTCTTGCAATTGTTTATCCGTAATTATTTCACTATGATAATATTCAAGATCATAAAAAAATCTATCGATTAAAAAAAAATCATCTGAATCGATCTAATATTATCTGAGATACAAAACTGAGAAATTCAATTGTTCCTTTTAGACACCCGTGGGGTAACAACGTAAGTCAGAGGACGTGGGGTAACTGAGGGTTAACAGAATATCCTGGAGATATTACTGAGACATTTGTACTATGTGGGGTGCAGCGAATTCAGCCATGAATATTGTATTATATAATAACGATTAAAGAACACTGAGTGATGTGAAGCAAAATTTCAGTAATATTTCCTTAAATTTCATGAAACATCCATTAGAATACCATCTTGTAATTTGGTATGAACATTCAGAATCAGTCCATAAATAACATATATTGAAAAAAGAAATCCGTCTCCGAAATATTGAAAAAAAATTTGTTTTTTCTCACGTGAAAATTTTGGAATTCCGATCACATGTTTGAATGATACATCAGTGTAAAGAATGTAGAAAAATGAAAATAATGACTCCAAATTCAACCCCATAGGTCGAGTAGTTTTGGAGATACAGTATTTTGAAAATTGCCATACCCTCCATTTCATGGGGAATTTCGGATTATAATAACTCCAAAACAAAAAATCAAAAAATTCTCAAACCCAACATTTTTCATGCACATGACTAGTATTGGTGGAATAAATATCATGAATTTCTGAGATGTTGAATTTAGATCGTTGGTCGAGTTGACATGGAATTACCCAATATTTAGATTTGTCAAACTAGTATATTACTATTTACCGAACTTACAAATTGGTCTTCCCTCGCGGCAAGGTCTAATATGGCAAATCCCGCTGCGCAGTTGAGTCAACTGAATATCAACTTCACCGGGGAAAAAATCATATATGCACATGCAAGAGTCATATATAGGTCATGTATAACCATGCATGCTTCCTGGTCAACCGTTTTCATTCAATTTATGATTGAAAAAAATAATTAATGATCATGTATGATAACCCATGTAACACAGAATATTCTCACAATATCCGTCAAATGTACTTGATCGAATATTCTCAAAAAAGGGTAGAAGATTTGTAAATATCCATAGAAGATTCTTAGAACATTTGAATGAGACTGTTTGGAATATTTTAGGAACGTTCGCACAATATGCATACAAAGATTGTAGGGAGATGCGCAAGTATCGTGATGACATGAATTAAATAATGACGGATAATGTTGTTGACAGGCTACAGACCCTTGAATAATATGTTATTTTAATTTGTATTTGGAGGATAATAAATTTATGAAAGGTGCATTTAAATACCGCAAATGTTTTCTGAGAATGCCATGTGTTAAAAATAATTCTCAAAAGTGTAATAAAATATTAAGAAATGCCGTATATACAGGGTGGGGCATTTAAAGTGTCGCGGGCGTTTTTTCCAAAAATAAAATGAGATACGAGAAAATTTTTCGGACAAAAATTGTAGGGTATCGAGGGGGACATCCGATGGTGGCCTTGGCTTTGACCTCAAATCTCATCTTCAAGGGCATTCTGAGGTCAACTCTTGTTTTTTAAATAGCATCTCATATTTTTTACTGTAGATTTGGATTCTAGGTCAAAAACCAAGAAACTTTTGTCTGAACCATTTTCCTGAAATCCGCAAAGATGGCGCTCTAATCGATATTGTTCCATACTGAATCTGACATTAGAATAACTCGAAAACGAAGGGTCTTGGAGGAGAATGTTTCGGACAAAAGTTGTCTGATTCCAAGGGGGGCCCCTTGAACTGAAACGGGGGTGATGGGGTATAACAGACAAAACACAACACATTTCAATCGTCTACATCACTTGGATAATTTTAATGCAGTAGATGCTCAAAATGATGGCCTTCGACTTCAATACACATTTCAAAACGTTTTACAAAAGATTGCTGAACTCGTGCTAAAATATCTTCATTGATGCTCGCGCATGCATTGATGATTCGTTGACGCATATTCTCAGGTGTAGTCGGTGCTTGTTGATAAACTGTATCTTTTATGTATCCCCATAAAAAAAAATCTGGAGAAGTAAGATCCGGAGAACGGGCAGGCCAATGAACTGGTCCACGACGTCCTATCCATCGTCCAGGATAATCTCTGTCCAATATTTCTCGAGCTGTGACTGCATAATGGGATGGACAACCATCGTGTTGATACCACATATTCAATCGTTCCTGAATAGGTATGTCTTCAAGTAATGTTGGAAGTACTTGATCTAAGAAATGTCTGTACTTCTCTCCATTTAGCGTATCTGCAATGAAGTACGGTCCAATTACTCGAGATCGAAAAATACCACACCAAACATTCACAGCCCATTGTCTTTGATGCTCTACTTGACGTAACCATCTTGGATTTTCTGTCGCCCAGTGATGCATATTATGTCGATTTACTTGACCATGATTGGTGAACGTCGACTCATCAGAAAATAATATGTTGATGAAGTTGTTATTGTGTATTTGCGCTAGACCCCATCGACAAAACTGTACACGATTTTCGAAATCATCACCGTGAAGGTCTTGATGCAAACAAATGTGATACGGATGGAATTTGTGACGTTTCAGTATTCGAAGAACACTTCTTCGAGAAATTCCCGAATGGAGTTCAATTTCACGAGAGCTCACGTGTGGATTATTGGCTACTGCAGCTAGTACATTAACTTCCGCATTTTCTCCGCTAACAGTTCTCATTCGATGTCGTTTTTCCCTTGTAACACTTCCCGTTTCTGAGAATAATTTTGTAATGCGTTGAAAATACCTAATGGATGGCGTTGTTCTTTCAGGAAATCGTTCTGCATACAAGTCATATGCTTGTCTGGGGTTCTTATGCACTTCACCGTAAATGTAGATCATATCGATCTTTTCAGAAACCGTGTATCGGATATCCATGATTTTCAATTTGTTATAAACCAAGTAATAATCAAATGTAACTGACAAACTGACTTTCAAAATCGTGAATTTTCACTGAACCCCGTCGTTTGTTTACATCGCGTGAGCTCTGAATGGTGGTAATGTAGACGATTGAAATGTGTTGTGTATCGACAACTTTTGTACGAAACATTCTTTTGCAAGACCGTTCGTTTTCGAGTTATTCGAATGTCAGATTCAAAATGGAACAATATCGATTAGAGCGCCATTTTTGCGGATTTCAGGAAAATGGTTCAGACAAAAGTTTCTTGGTTTTTGACCTAGAATCCAAATCTGCAGTAAAAAATATGAGATGCTATTAAAAAACAAGAGTTGATCTCAGAATGCCCTTGAAGATGAGATTTGAGGTCAAAGCCAAGGTCACCATCGGATGTCCCCCTCGGTACCCTACAACTTTTGTCCGAAAAATTTTCTCGTATCTCACTTTATTTTTGGAAAAAACGCCCGCGACACTTTAAATGCCCCACCCTGTATTATGACTGCCTGTTGCGATCATAAGTATCTCATCCATCCATGTGAATCCATAATATTTCTAACAATTCATGATTACAGATGTTTGATGATCGAAAAAATTGATTGTGAACTATTATAGTTTTCGGTGACATGCAGAAGTTTATATTGACGGGAATTTTTATTTCAACAGCATTTTTTTCTAATATCCCCACAATATTTGTGGCATCATATTCTGAGAATATTTGAAACAGTCACATTCAAACATTCTGAGAATATGCGTAGAATATATTCGCACGTAATAAGAATCTCCATAGAATATTCGAATATCCTCAACGTATATTCTTAGAACATTCTCAGAACGTGCGTGTGTTATCTGGGGCTACATGGTCAAATCTGATTCATCCTGATATATGAGAATTCGTTCACTATAGCTAAATTTCTGTTATTCTTTACCAAAGAATAGTCAAATTAAACCGCATAGACCCCGGATGGAAGTTATGAAAAGAATATTCAATTTTTCAAAAGGGTGATAATGAATTTTGTCATTGATTCTAAAGTCAATTGCCATAGCCTGGGGAACGGATTGGTTCTCATCCGAACACCGAAGTTGAGCGCGGTCAGTACACAGAAAAGAAAACTATCTTGTATCAAGAAAATATTGTTTTCGTTATATATGAAACACGGATTGTCTCAGTTCGATGCAATTTGCTTTGAATCAAGAATTTTGTTTTTTGCTGTGTTTGATTCAAAGCAAATTGCATTGAACTGAGACAATCCGTGTTTCATATATAACGAAAACAATATTTTCTTGATACAAGATAGTTTTTTTTTCTGCGTACTTAGATAGGTGACTGCTCGGGAATACCGCGTGGTGTTCCGCGTGTGTGCGTAGGCATGACTTTTCTTTATCCATCACGCAAAGTATGATCTTGTATGATCATATATGGTGATGAATGGTCATATCTAGCCAATACTCATGTAAGATCATGCATGTTTTTTCCCCGGATGAATTGACCGAATAAGCATTTACTTTAATCGATATTCAATTGACTCAACTTCGCGGCGAGATTCGACGTATTTGAACTTGCCGCGAGATTCCACTACCTTTTTCCTCAGTGTAGAAATCGGATTCGGTCGGAGATGTCTGAGTTCTTCGAGAGTGGGAACAATTTTGAGTGTGGGAAACCCATCCCGAATGGAGTTCAGTTTCATGCGAAAGTAAAAAAACGTATACTAGAAGTCTATGAGGATTCATAGCAGAACCTCCCAGCACGGAGATAAAGGTATCTCGACCAGCAACGCTAGAGAAAACGGCAAAAATGACTTGGCTGCGACATCAAAATCTGATTATGGTTGTGACAACGGTTTTTTAGCTGTGGCAACAAAAAACTTCGACCTTTCCGACAAAATTGATTCTCTATTCTGTATACAGAGTGTCCCAGAATTCATCATTCGCATTCCTGTGGCATATCCTGCAGCCAAAATGCAATAATTTCCCGTTTGAACCAATTTTTTTCGACGCTTGGTTTTTAAGATGCAAGCATTTTTAGATTTTTCTCCAAATTCAAATCATTCAAAAGTACTATGTGTTACATACTTGAGCTTGGCACTATTCGCTAAGTTGGAAGACGGCAGATGTCTGGAAAAATATTTAATTATTCAATCATTGTTCGTTTTTGAGCTATAATGGTTTCCCACACAGCACCGGATGTCCCAGCAATATTGTCAGAATATTACATTTGGAATGTGTAATATTCTGGAAACATCTCAAGAAGATTGTCAGAATGTTTGCAGGATGTCTCATGTCACCATCTTTGTAACGTTCTGGAGACAGTGATGCCAGCATTTGGTCGACCGAGTCGATTTTCCCCCTCCATCACGCTCTATACAATCAAATTTCTTTTGTCGGAGGTTTGATTGTGTGTGTGGAATTTCTATACAGACAGATGTGACGGAGAGGGAAAATCGACTCGGTCGACCAAATGCTGGCATCACTGTCTGGAGATATTCTGAAACATTGCTGAGATCATTGAGGTAACATCTCAAACGGCGTGAAAAAACATCACAACATCGGAAAGCATAAATCTCGAATCCCGTGATATTATGTCACCGTGAAGTTGGAGATTCAAAATCAAGCAGTTCGGTGCTCGAAAAGCATACAGTTCATGATAGAAAATCACCAAGCGGTTGATTTTGCTTCACGTCAGTTGCGAGATGCAAAATCATGTTGAGTTCGTTGATTTAATATCTCCGAATTTCTCTCCGTGTAATTTTCTATCACGCACTGTATGCTTTTCGAGCACCGAACTGCTTGATTCTGAATCTCCAACTTCACGGTGAAATAATATCACGGAATTCGAGATTTATGCTCTCCGATGTTGTGATGTTTTTTCACGCCGTTTGAGATACAAAATCATCTAATTTCGAGATGAAAAATCACACGAAGCTCAGTGATTCAATATCTCCAAATTTCTCTCCGTGTATGTGAGGAAAATTGTTCAATATTTCAGTTACTGAGCGAAAAATAAATACCGCCGAAACAACACACTGACAACAGAAGAAAAATTTGTTTGGAACTCATATTCGATCATATCACATGTTCCTTCATTCAATTGAAATTCATCAATAGGTGGAAAATTTACATAAATCAGAATGCTTTTGTTTCACCTTTAAATGTTGATACGAAAACATATGTAAGTAACTTTCGATTTGGAAAAATTCGAAGCGAGAAAGTAGTTCGTCAATGTTTAAATAAGTTTTCCTTAAATTCTTAGATCAATCGAGTGAAAAGTGTGCAAAATATAAAATATTCGCCACGGTGACATGACTCTCTTATGAACCATCGCGCATAGTGTCCGTGTATCGTAGTTGGCGTAACGGCAAACGAGATGAGTAATTGTAAAGAATGTGCAATATCTCCCACATTTTTCACTCGATTGATCTGAAACTTTCAGGAAAACTTCTTCGAACATTGACGAACAACTTTGTCGCTTTGAGTTTTTCCAAATCGGAAATTCCCTCGATACTTTTTTTCATGGAAACTTACAAGCACGCGTTTTCAACAGTATTTGTTTATTATTAAATATTCATTGGATAATGAAATATTTTAACATATGAAACTGACTAGGCATCTTCGGAGATCAATGATAAAGTCGTGTATCAAATTTCAAGTCAATCCGGTGACTTTTCGTTGAGTAATCGCAAAATATGTTTTGAATTTAATTGATTTTGGAGAAATGAAAATTTTCACTTTTCAATTGTTATCTTGTAAACTATTGATGGTAGAAAAAAATTGTTCGTAGGAAAAATGTGTGGTTTGATGAGCTCTAAAAGGTTGTATTTTTTATTTTCCATTTTGACGAACTTTTTTTTTTATTATTCCACTGGTCGCTTGAATCAACTTTGAAATGCGTTCGAGCGCTGAGGCTGTCATTGCATCCGCGACCTCAATTGATTTAGGGTCTTCTAACACAAAAAATGAGTAGGTCGTGGGAGAGAGGTTTTTTTCGACCTCAACTTTGGAATTTTATAAAGTGTTGAGTAAGATGGATGGAAAAACTTCGAAAATTCGTTGCCATGGGATATAGACTGATCGATTCAGAATCTTTTGAAATGAAAAGTGAATGGGTCGTAGGAGAGGCGTTTTTTTCGATCTTGAATTGTGAATTTTCCCATTCCTGGATCAGGTGTATAAAAATTCATTTTGTTTCATAAAATATTGCTACTGTCATATTCTTGGAATATTTCATTTGCGACAAATTTAGCATATTCTTCATCGTAGATTTCCAGAACATTACAGATCATTATATGTGCAATGTTCCAATTGGAAGATTCTCAGAACATTTTTAACAAAATATTGTATCTGCAATATCTACAGGATCTTGTATAAACATTTCACACAGAATGTTTTGAGCGAGACATTGTAATATTCTAGAGATATTACTGAGACATTAGGTGCTGTGTGGGTTGAAGTTGCTGAACTCTGATTGACTGAAGGTCAAAAAATTTCAAATCGCTATAGCTTTGAAACAAACAATGATAGAATAGTTCAATTTTTTCCAAGAGATCCGCCGTTTTCCAACTTGGCCAATAGTGTCAGGTTCAAGTATGGAGAACACAATGCTCTCGAGTTATTTGGATTTTTAGAGAAAAATAAAAATGTTCATATATCAAAAACTAAGCCTCAAAAACATCTTTTTCAAACGGGAAATTATTGAATTGTGGTTGCAAAACATGCCACAGGAATGCGAATGATGAATTCTGGGACACCCTGTATAATACTGTAAGCTTTACTAGTCTAGCGAGAAATTAGCTGTTTCAGTCAATCGTGTTGCTGTCTCAGCAATCCAGTTAGCTATGGCAGAGAATGTCCATCTAGGTGAACAGCAAAATCTGCCATTCCATATACTACCCTGATTTGCTGCGTCAGTAGAGTTTCCAATGGGGAAATCCGATAAAGTTTTTTTTTCAAGAATTTCTCGAAAAAACTTCCAATTTCAGAATCCTCCTTCCTCGAGTAATTCTCAAAAAATTTTCTGGGAATTCCTCGAGAAACGAAAAATCTAAAAATTAGAAGTTTGCTTGAGAAATTCTTGGAAAAAAAAATTTTTATTGAATCCTCGCCCAGAAACTCTATGCGTCAGCGAGTTTTTTTCTCTGTCCGTGTAAATCTACACAAAATGAATCATATTTTGAATGGTTTTTTTCCTAGAAATCTGATCCAAAACTGATCAGTGCATCGATGAGTTTTCTATTTCGTCTCGTCCAAACTTGGTAGAAAAAATTTCGTTAGCTTTTGACTGGAGACACTGAAAACACAACCGATTCTTGCGGGACAAAATTTTGGTTAAAATGAATGGAAAGAAACTTTTTGACTGGCTAAAATAAAATTCATTTGTCTGTAAAAAACAGTTAATTATTGTGCACCAAATTTTGTTCATCCCAAACGAATTTGATTTGAGCCAACCAACATGGTTCTTTGCAGTAATTTCAATGAAAATTTGTGCTTCACAATTTGGGAAATCTAAGAAGAGTCCCTCTAAAAAATTGCTGTCAGTGTTTGACAGGATGTTCCAATTTTGTAATTCTAGATAAAATGGGATAGAAAATTCATCAGTTCTCCATTAAATGTCCAGGAAAAAAAATCTTTCGCAAGCTGACAACTACACTCTCAATTCCTTGGAGTTAAATACTCACTCTTATGGGGTTAAGACTCACTCTTTAAGAGTAGAATCTCACTCTTGTTGGACTCACAGTATTTTCCTCTTCAGGAGTGGATTTTCACTCTAGGAAATTTAGAGAGTATTTTTTGCCCAGTTCTGTCTGGCATTTTCAGCAATGAAAGTTTCGTCCTATGTGAGAACTGTTTTGTTGGGTCTACTAAAGCATTTTGTTCCTATACGCTTGACTGAACTTGTTCGTTGGCATAACTAAAAGTTTGGCTATGTTGAGCTGAAAATCTTAGCAAAACATGTTTAATCATCTAAATCAAAAATGATTTGATAGTCTTTTTGATTGGTATAATGATATTTTGGTTGAAGCCACTAAACTCTTAGTTCTCGCTGGGAGAAGTGCTGAACAAATCTTGTGACAAAAACCAGCCAAAACTAGACAAATACTTGGATTTGCCTGACATCTTCTACAGAAATGCCAATTAAAATATATGGTTAGGTACTATCTAAATTCTTTCAGGTGAGAAATTCACTCTTGAAAAGCGAAAATACTGCAAGCTCAGGAAGAGTGAGATTTCACTCCATAAGAGTGAATTATCACTCCAACAGAGTGATGGTTCAACTCGGTTTAAAGAGTGAAATTTCAACTGTTCACAAGAGTGCAATCCTCACTCCAAGAAAGTGAAAATTCACTCTTATGGATTGAAAACTCACTCTATAGGAGTGGAACCTCACTCTTGTTGGACTTACAGTATTTTCACTTCAAGAAATTTAGAGAGCATATATCAACGAAATTTTTCCTCTCAGTTTTTGATTGACAAGGGTTTTCATTGTGTGAACAGTACAGGGGACAAATTCAAGTCTCCCTGGTAAAAAAAGCGTGCAATGGAGCGCAGTAAATTCCCGTTATCATTCCGACTCTGAACCGATGGTTGGAGCACGGCGTCCGACTTCGGACCAACGTCGAACCGATTGTTAACTAAGTGTTTATTCTTGTCGTAAACCTTCGAACGGACCCGGATAAAATTCCATATTCATCCGTTTTCGTAAACAAGAAGGAAACTGTTTCACATAGCACAAAATGTTTCGGTAACGTCTTTAAATATCATTGCGACAGTAGAGCAACATCTCTGATATTGTAGCATCATTGTCCAAAACATCATTAAGACATTTTGTACCGTGTGGATTTCATCAATAAAACATATACAACTTGAAATGATTATTTGAGGAATCCTTTCGAGGAAATATATGTTGAAGAAATATTTCTTTTTCATACTGATGATTCATTAATTATTCATATTTTCGAAGTTTCAATTGTTTATTGAGACGAATAAAATTATGATCAAATAACGAGATACTCAGTTGTTAAAGACTGAGAATCTTTCAATGCATAGTTGAAACGATGTTTTCAATTCCAAAGAGTCAATTCCCGACTGGAAATTGTCATCAGGTTAACCCAACATATGATGAGGACCTGACAAGGTCATCCGAAATAAGGAATACCCGTTACGGTCCTGATCGGGATTAGGTGTGGATGACTCACGTATGGATGACCTCATTTGGTCCTAGTCAGGATTTCCTCAAATTATCCTGAAAAGGTCGAAGTAGGTTTTCCTCGCTGTATCCGCATCAGGACCTCGTTCGGTCATCCTAAGATCATGGACATAGTTTGATAAACTGAATACAAGAATGTACAGACTTGATTTCAGATTGTACACTCTTTGATTAAACAAATTTTCCTTCAATAACAAGGACATGTTTGAACGATTTTCAACTGTGCCTGTTTTTAAATTCAATCCCTTCATTCCGAACACATTACCTACTTCTGAAAACTGTTGAACAATTTGTTCAATCTATTCTCAATGTGAATTGAAAACTAACTATTTGGGTTTTAATTAGGCGGAACTTATGAAAATTTCACAAGATTTTCCACGTTATGCATACAGCGAAAAAAACTTAGCAAACGTTCAACCATCACCAGCGAAATAAGTATTTCATTTAACTTATCACAATTCTCATAAGGTTGATTTATTGACTATTCAGCATCATTTTTCTTTCCTACACATCACATCATCTGAGTATTATTCAAAGAGTATATATGAACTGAATGAATATGTGTTTCGTCATAATCAAATATAAGTTTCGAACAAGTACTCTTCTTTCGTTATTTCTTGATTAATACGCATAAAAAAATCTGTTATTGAGTGCAAAATGAATTGTTGAATCAGTTATCACTGCTGTAATATGTAAAAAATCATAAGTTGCTGATGTGGTGACAATTGATTCTATTCAAATATACGATAATATCAACAACGACAATATCTATATCAATATTAATTTACATCAGTATTTCTCGGAAAAAACTCAGAAATCCCAATCATTTTGTAATAATAAAGGTCATGAAGAACTCATTCGATCAAAAATATTTCAAGCGAATGTTCAAAATGAAATGCAAAAACTTGAATTATTCATTTTCAGCTCGACGGATGGTTTTACTTTTCAAATTAAAGAGTACTCTTGAAGTTGAAATTTGTTAATTTCAGAAAAAAGCCTCATTTTCTGAGTTGAATTTGTTGTTAGGGTGATGATAAACTTGTAAGATGAGTTTGAAAGTTGAGTGGAATCTATATTGATCAGGAAAGTCCAAATCGTGTGGCAAAAGTTAGAAAATCTGTCAACTTAGCTCACGGCGCGTGGGCTTTTCTTCACTAAACCAAATGCTGGCAGGAGAAATTCATCAAAATATAGTGGATTCAAAGTGATGTGAAGTAAGAGAGGACCGAAATATTCATTAGATTTTATTCGTTCTTATAAACGTTCTAAAAAATAAGAAAAGACTATAGAAGATCCAAAGTGTCGTCTTCCCATATTTTTGTTCCAATAATGTTGTGTCATGTTCCTACAAATAAATGTTATTATATTTATGAAACAGGTTCAATACACATGTTTTCTCAACCTAACACTAGTTACTGGTGAAAAGATACAAAAATGCACACTCAAAAATGCAAATCATTGAAACAAAAATATTGAGAGACGATACATTGAGTCATACATAGCCTTACCATATTTATCAACATTTTTATAATAACTAATAAAATTCAATGCATGTATCTGTCCTCTCTTACTTCACATCACTTTGAATTCACTATATTTTGATGAATTTCTCCTGCCAGCATTTGGTTTAGTAAAGAAAAGCTGATAGAATACCCATGCGCTGTCAGCTAAGTTGACAGATTTTCTAACTTTTGCCACACGATTTGGACTTCCCTGATCAATATAGATTCCACTCAACTTTCAAACTCTTCCTACAAGTTTATTATCACCCTAACAACAAATTCAACTCAGAAGATAAGGCTGTTTTCTCAAATTTGAAAATTTCAACTCCAAGAGTGCTCTTCAATTTGAAAAATAAAACCATCCGACGAGCTGCAAGTGAATAATTCAAGTTTTTTTTTATTCATTTTGAACATTCTTTTGACATATTTTTGATCAAATGAGTTCTTCATGACTCATATTTCTTACAAAATCAATATGATCTCTAAGTTTTTGCCTAGAAGTGCTGATGTAAGCATTTGAAGAAAATTCATTTTCACTGCATCAACAAATTACGATTTTTTGACACGTTACAACAGTTATGACTGATTTACTTAATCATTTTGCACTTACTAACAGACTTTTTGATACACATTATTCAAGAAATAACCACCACACATTTCACAAAAATAATTCATCCATTTGTTGATCACATAAATTTAACCTCACATCTGTCAACCGAAATGCAATTTTCACACAGGCTCATAGATTAGTTTTGATTTATTTTTGAGGTTTCAGTAAGGAATTCCTCACAAAATCCTAATTAGTCTTTCCTGATGGGGTCCTCATAATAGTGCAGCATGACATGACTTGTTAGGTCCTGATGAGGTTGCCTTATCAGGACCTGACCTGGATCAAGGTTTACCTGATCTGGTCCATGGGGTAAATTTCTAGTCGGGTTCGAAAAGATAAATAACGATATTTCATCAGATTTTGTAAGTTTGGATTTTCGTTCCGTTTTTTGAAACGATTCAAACTCCAACAACAACATTGTTCTACTGAATTCCAGTATTGAAAAATTTCGAATAAACTGACACGATGAGAAATACTTTTCATAAATTATCGACGAGTATGTGATAATTACAAACAGCTCTAGTGTAGGAATGTTGTAGTTATTCACGAGTTTTATAATACTAGAAAAAAAACTAGTAAGACACTCATAAGGGTCTAGATTTTCTCTAGTGCAGCGTTACGAAACTGATGATGCTCACAGCCCGAGTCTACTTATAAGTATACTGTCGTCACCCGTACAGCACAACCACCGATCCTCCACCTAGGACTTAGGTGGACTGGAGGTGGAGAATTGGTGGAGAAATGGGAGCCGTGGAAATAAGGGAGATATAAGAGAGTCTCCGTTGAGGCAACGGAGAGGCGACGGAGAAAGGTCCGCCCCCTGTATTTCCAGTAAAACTTAAATCCGTGAATTCATACATTCAGATTTGGTTACGTAAATGCACCAATAAGAATTATATTGAAAATACAGGTGGCGGACATTTCTCCGTCGCCTCTCCGTTGCCTCAACGGAGACTCTCCCTTATTTCTCCCTTATTTCCACGGCTCCCATTTCTCCACCAATTCTCCACCTCCAGTCCACCGAAGTCCTAGGTGGAGGATCGGTGGTTGTGCTGTACGGGCAAATCCCCATAGAAAAAGTACCAGCCCAAGTAGCACCAGAATATACTATGAATGTTCTTTGAATATTCGAAATATCTTCTATGCACATTCGAGTGAGACCGTTTCACAGGTGCTATACATATTCATCGAACGTATGTAATCGAATATACGACGGTACGTTAATTGAACGTGGATTGAATGAATATCGTACATTTCGAATGTACTATGTACGTTCTAAGTATATTTAAAACAGTCTCATTAGAATATTCTATGAACGTTCATCATATATTCTTTTTATCCCATTCGTACATTCTACGAACGTTTCTATTTCGCATATACTTTGAACTTCTGTTGCTGCTTGGGAGTTATCTGAGAAAGAATAATCATGTTTCAAAATAACTGATACTCCTCAATTCCCTTTTTCAGCATTTCACGTCAATCCCACACACATTTTATGATGAATTTTGTAGAAACGATGAGATACGAAAGAGTTGTATCGCTTGATAACGAAACTGTCAATGATTTTTGTCAATTTCCAAGAAGGAAAGTATGGTGAAAACCCAATGGACTTGTAAATTTCGAGACTATTTAGGAATCCATAAGTTTCCCGTATGGAAATATTTCGCTGAAAATTTTTTGAAAATTTCTGTAAAATCTCTGTAAAATCTCTGAAAAACTCTGATTTTCCTCTGAGAAAGTCTAATAAAGTCTCAAACTCTGAGTGATATGCTCTGAGATTTCGATGAAAAGTCTAATATTTTTAAAACACCATTCTCAGAGTTCTTTCAGAATTTTTCAGACTTTTTTCGGAGTTTATCAGAGATTTTTCATCGTCAGTTCAGATCGATGATTATGAATTTGTTCCTAACAAAACTCTGGAAAAAATGTGATAAATTCCTGCTTTCCTGGACAGGTAATCAAAAATGATCAATAGCGAGGAATGTTTAGAACTGTTTTCGTAATTTGCAGCCTGAGTTGAAACTAGCAGCCGTGAATCTAGCAGACGATTGTTCCGACTTTATATTAGATTATATCAAATGTCACTCATGTTTCATGGTTTTTTCATACTTCTCGGAGGAAACACGGACATTTATCATACGTTTTTCAGAATTTTATCAGGAATAAGTTCATACTCATCGATCTGAAATTTCGATGGAAAATCTTTGATAAATTCGGAAAAAGATCCCGAAAAAATTCTGACAATTACTCATATTTCATGATTTTATTATAGCTATCGGAGAAAACACGAACATTCATCATACTTTTTTCAGAGTTTTATTAGGAATAAATTCATAATCATCTATCTGAAATTTCAATAAAAAATCTCTGATAAACTCCGAAAAAAGTCTGACAATTTCTGAGAAGACGCTGGAAACAATGTCCCAAAAATATTGGATTTTTTATCGAAATCTCAGAGTTTCTTAGACTTTATTAGACTTTTGCAGAGGAGAATCAGAGTTTTTCAGAGATTTCACAGAAATTTTCCAGCAAAATATTTCCATACGGGAAAACGACGAGGGAAATTGATTGTTTCATATCGTTGTTTATTAAGAACTTTTAACAAGGACCTCCAATGATACCTGTAGAGGACTCCAATAAAACAAATATCATAAGAAAACCATGAATTGGAAAAAATGCAGAATTGCAAAAATTTCTCTTTCACGTCCCAGATTGTCACACAGGAACCAGACGGCAAAAGTTGCTGTGCAACCTCGTTGTTTTTATGTTTTTGTTTTGCAAATTTACTCAAAGTTACCGAGTATTTGCTACGCATGTGATTGAGAGTTTTACAAATTTGAACAACTTCCCCACAGCAT
Organism: Gonatopus flavifemur; assembly: GCA_018340375.1. Classification (NCBI taxonomy): domain Eukaryota; kingdom Metazoa; phylum Arthropoda; class Insecta; order Hymenoptera; family Dryinidae; genus Gonatopus; species Gonatopus flavifemur. Next base: position 5,185,005 of record JAFFJZ010000018.1, read on the forward strand.
GACAACAATTTCAATCCCAGTGAACATTTTTCCCCTCAACATTTCAAACATTCATTATGTTCTCTAAATGATATCAGAAAGTTCTCTAATGCGTCGATTTCGGAAAGCTTTTAGATGACTTTCATATGAGTTCCAGAAGTTATCAGAAAGTTAACTCAGATGATTTTCTGATAACTTCTAGAGCTCATATGAAAGTCATCTAAAAGCTTTCCGAAATCGATGCATTAGAGAACTTTCTGATATCATTTAGAGAACATAATGAATGTTTCAAATGTTGAGGGGAAAAATGTTCACTGGGATTGAAATCTCAGATTTATAGCATATTATTGCGCATTTGGCTGGACAACGTCCCCGCAAATTTGTTCAATATATTCAACAATTTGCTAAATATTTGCTGTTAAAGAAATAAAAACACCCTTTAGGAACGCAAAGTTGCTTCTGCATGTTTCGAATACGTTCTGAAAATGTTGTAAACACTGTCGTGCATTCTTCAAAACGTTTTAAAAACCTCCAAATGCTGCTAGGATCTGTATTAAATTCATTCCAATCAAATGTTTCTCACACAATACCCTCCAAGAGACGAATACCTTGGTTCATAATGCGTCTTAACCCAAAATTCCGATGCTCAACTAATTAGGAAACTTCATTAAACGTACCAAGAACACTGATCCATCGAAGAAGTAACCAAAAACTGAAAAGAAATTTCCCGATCATCTCTCCACCACTCTGAACTTATTCTCTTCAACAATCCATCATGTCCTTTTGATGGTCATGAGAAGAAAAAATCCTTGGAAGAAATAGATCACCGGAACAAGCATCTGATGATGATTTGGAGACTGTGCAAACTTTGGTTAATGCACTTTCATACTCAGGTTGATGAATATACGAACCACGTTCACACGGAAACGAGCGATCAAAATATCCAATTCAATATATTCACTTCGACTTTCAAGCGGGTTTCAATTCGTTCAATCGTTCTTTTTATCATCAACGGAAAAACACATTTATTTTGTTCCTTTCTCTCTCTACCTTTCTCTTACCATGTACGTATAATTAACGAAAAAAAAATCTAAAATACCTCGAATATAAAAATTATCACAAATATGTCACTTAGGTGTTTTGAATTCATTTCACCATAACGTCAAATTCAACCAGTCTCATCTCATGAAATTCAAATTCCGTAACATGTTGGTTGTTCTTTGGAAACTACATTTATCACGATAATAGCACTGTAAATTTTGGAATTTCACTTTTAGCAGATGCATTCTTTATTCTTCTGCTACATCGATTAATCGAACTGAAGTAAAGAGAAATTAAAAAACAACGACAGGTAAGGCAGAGGGTACGGGTGGAATACTTTATGGGATCGCTTTTGAGTCGAACAAACGAGGATGATCTCTGTTAATGAGGAATAAAAAGAGCAATGGAAGATCGAGAAATAAAACAGGTGAAAAACCGATATCGTACACCGTTGTCTACAAGAACACGAACGAGTTTGATACTCGGTTTGCCACTACTCGTAATGCCTTGTGGCCTACTATAACAGAACTCGCTCCCACCATGGGACTTTAAACCTTCTCTTCGTTTGCTTCCCTAAGAGAACGGTGTGTTTATACCGGCAAATGCGTGTATACTTATTCAAGTATGGTACGCGGTGATATCCTGATAGACAGATACAAAGATCCAGAAGAAGGGGAATCCTAACGACTCCTACATCCAGAAAACCGGTAGTCTATCTTGGGTGTGACAGAAAAGTGGGAATCGACTCATTGTTCTTGACGTGGTTTTATTGTGAGTTGGGTAAATATCTGAATTGAGGGGCTTCGTTATTTATTATATTAATAAAGAAAGTATCAAACCTCAAAGAATACCGTCCTTGAACTTGGATATAACAATAAGGAAACCGCTCTTGGTTTTAACCTCGTTGGACTGCATCCCAGACGAAAATACGTCTCTAGATACCGTAAAACGAGGTTATTTTGGCTTTTAAGGGTAACTTTGATAGCCCTTGTGCCGCCTTAACGGCCCACCAAAGTACACGGATGGAACATATGCGCCGCCACACAAGGTCACGCGTCTTCGTTTTGCACACGCTTAAACCATACTTTGGCGCTTCGCTAAAGCGGCTCAAGGACTGTCAAATTCACCCCTAAAACTCAATGTAACCCCCGTTTTACGGTATGCTATGAAATTCAGAAGTTAGTGGATTACTTGCATGGTGACGTGAACTTCTTAGATATAATTAACCTACATAGATACCACCAAGGTGTCCATTCTAAGAATGCATTTCCCTCGAGAAAACAAGAAACTCTACAGAACCTTCAATGATCGTGAATTATGTTTGCGGACATTTAAACATTAATTGAACTCTCATTGACAACATATCGACTCAATGAAGCAACCCAAGTAGCACTAGAATATACTATGAACGTTCTTCGAATATTCGAATTCTGTTCTATGCACATTCCAATGAGACTGTTTCATAGGTGCTATGCATATTCATTGAACGTATGTAATCGAATATACGACAGTACGTCAATCGAACGTCGATTGAATGAATATCGTACATTTCGGATGTACTATGTACGTTCTAAGTACATTTAAAACAGTCTCATTCGAATATTCTATGAATGTTCATTATATGTTTTTCGTTCCTCATTCGTACATTCTACGAACGTTTCTATTTCGTTTATACTTTGAAATTCTGTTGCTGCTTGAGAACATCCTATTTAAAATTCAGATACGTTTTATAATGTATTGTCGAGAATTTTATGAGATATTTATGGAGTTTCTTCACAAGACATCAATCTAATCAAGGGATCAATCTGAAATTGATTGACTAAAGTCTAGTCACTCCCCGTGTGTACAAAATATTTAGATCATTCCTTTATATGTTATCAACATGCACATTTTAAAAAATCCCAAGCAGCACGAGAATATACTATGAACGTTTTTTGAAAATTCGAAATATGTTCTATGCACATTCCAATGAGACCGTTTTATAGGTGCTATGCATATTCATCGAACGTATGTAATCGAATATACGACGGTGCGTTAATCGAACGTCGATTGAATGAATATCGTACATTTGGAATGTACTATGTACGTTCTGAGTATATTTAAAACAGTCTCATTTGAACATTCTATGACCGTCCATTATATGTTCTTCGTATCTCATTCGTACATTCTATGAACGTTTCTATTTCGTATATACTTTGAAATTCTTTTGCTCCTTGGGATAATATGTCTGCTGCAAGAAGTTCAGCTTCTTTGGGTTTATTCTTTTAACATGGAACACAATCCCGACTGGAAATTGTCATCAGGTTAACCCAACATATGATGAGGACCTGACAAGGTCATCCGAAATAAGGAATACCCGTTACGGTCCTGATCGGGATTAGGTGTGGATGACTCACGTATGGATGACCTCATTTGGTCCTAGTCAGGATTTCCTCAAATTATCCTGAAAAGGTCGAAGTAGGTTTTCCTCGCTGTATCCGCATCAGGACCTCGTTCGGTCATCCTAAGATCATGGACATAGTTTGATAAACTGAATACAAGAATGTACAGACTTGATTTCAGATTGTACACTCTTTGATTAAACAAATTTTCCTTCAATAACAAGGACATGTTTGAACGATTTTCAACTGTGCCTGTTTTTAAATTCAATCCCTTCATTCCGAACACATTACCTACTTCTGAAAACTGTTGAACAATTTGTTCAATCTATTCTCAATGTGAATTGAAAACTAACTATTTGGGTTTTAATTAGGCGGAACTTATGAAAATTTCACAAGATTTTCCACGTTATGCATACAGCGAAAAAAACTTAGCAAACGTTCAACCATCACCAGCGAAATAAGTATTTCATTTAACTTATCACAATTCTCATAAGGTTGATTTATTGACTATTCAGCATCATTTTTCTTTCCTACACATCACATCATCTGAGTATTATTCAAAGAGTATATATGAACTGAATGAATATGTGTTTCGTCATAATCAAATATAAGTTTCGAACAAGTACTCTTCTTTCGTTATTTCTTGATTAATACGCATAAAAAAATCTGTTATTGAGTGCAAAATGAATTATTGAATCAGTTATCACTGCTGTAATATGTAAAAAATCATAAGTTGCTGATGTGGTGACAATTAATTCTATTCAAATATACAATAATATCAGCAACGACAATATCTATATCAATATTAATTTACATCAGTATTTCTCGGAAAAAACTCAGAAATCCCAATCATTTTGTAATAATAAAGGTCATGAAGAACTCATTCGATCAAAAATATTTCAAGCGAATGTTCAAAATGAAATGCAAAAACTTGAATTATTCACTTTCAGCTCGACGGATGGTTTTACTTTTCAAATTAAAGAGTACTCTTGAAGTTGAAATTTGTTAATTTCAGAAAAAAGCCTCATTTTCTGAGTTGAATTTGTTGTTAGGGTGATGATAAACTTGTAAGAAGAGTTTGAAAGTTGAGTGGAATCTATATTGATCAGGAAAGTCCAAATCGTGTGGCAAAAGTTAGAAAATCTGTCAACTTAGCTCACGGCGCATGGGCTTTTCTTCACTAAACCAAATGCTGGCAGGAGAAATTCATCAAAATATAGTGGATTCAAAGTGATGTGAAGTAAGAGAGGACCGAAATATTCATTAGATTTTATTCGTTCTTATAAACGTTCTAAAAAATAAGAAAAGACTATAGAAGATCCAAAGTGTCGTCTTCCCATATTTTTGTTCCAATAATGTTGTGTCATGTTCCTACAAATAAATGTTATTATATTTATGAAACAGGTTCGATACACATGTTTTCTCAACCTAACACTAGTTACTGGTGAAAAGATACGAAAATGCACACTCAAAAATGCAAATCATTGAAACAAAAATATTGAGAGACGATACATTGAGTCATACATAGCCTTACCATATTTATCAACATTTTTATAATAACTAATCAAATTCAATGCATGTATCTGTCCTCTCTTACTTCACATCACTTTGAATTCATTATATTTTGATGAATTTCTCCTGCCAGCATTTGGTTTAGTAAAGAAAAGCTGATAGAATACCCATGCGCTGTCAGCTAAGTTGACAGATTTTCTAACTTTTGCCACACGATTTGGACTTTCCTGATCAATATAGATTCCACTCAACTTTCAAACTCTTCCTACAAGTTTATTATCACCCTAACAACAAATTCAACTCAGAAGATAAGGCTTTTTTCTCAAATTTGAAAATTTCAACTCCAAGAGTGCTCTTCAATTTGAAAAATAAAACCATCCGACGAGCTGCAAGTGAATAATTCAAGTTTTTTGTTATTCATTTTGAACATTCTTTTGACATATTTTTGATCAAATGAGTTCTTCATGACTCATATTTCTTACAAAATCAATATGATCTCTGAGTTTTTGCCTAGAAGTGCTGATGTAAGTATTTGAAGAAAATTCATTTTCACTGCATCAACAAATTACGATTTTTTGACACGTTACAACAGCTATGACTGAGTAACTTAATCATTTTGCACTTACTAACAGACTTTTTGATACACATTATTCAAGAAATAACCACCACATTTCACAAAAATAATTCATCCATTTGTTGATCACATAAATTCAACCTCACATCTGTCAACCGAACTGCAATTTTCACACAGGCTCATAGATTAGTTTTGATTTATTTTTGAGGTTTTAGTAAGGAATTCCTCACAAAATCCTAATTAGTCTTTCCTGATGGGGTCCTCATAATAGTGCAGCGTGACATGACTTGTTAGGTCCTGATGAGGTTGCCTTATCAGGACCTGATCTGGATCAAGGTTTACCTGATCTGGTCCATGGGGTAAATTTCTAGTCGGGATTGAGGGTCCCCATGCAATAACCACGTAGGCGCTTGAGAAGCGGCACAAGTATTGTCCAAGCCATGACGTCAAGAGTCGAAAAAAAAATTCGGAATTTCGAAAATCTATAAATACTGGACAATAGGGCTCGAAAAATGAATATGAGTCTCCGTTTACGATTTTTTTCTAGGATCAGTAGTTTTCGAGAAAAAAAATAAAAACTATCTATTCTTTCGCACCACAAATCAATGTTTTCCAATATTAAACTCGTTCAAACTCGGTCATTTTTTGATGTATCTTGATGAATCTTGCGGATTCTGATTCGTAAGACTTCCCCGAAGACAACAGCGTATAAAAAATTCATAAAAGTTGATAATAAATTACCAATTTTTTAATCCGAAGTGAAAACCCTGTTGTCCATGCTTTGCATTGAAAAAGTCTCAGGGGAAGTATGAGCTACAAAAAACTTCCAGCGACAAAGTTGTTCACTAGTATATGGACAAACTTTGTGGAAAGTTTCAGATCGATTGAACTCTTAGTTCGCGAAATACAGCGGTTTATTTATTAACGCGCGACCGAAATTTTTCACCATTTTGCGTCATTCATCAACTAAATATCAAGGTCCGTAGGAAAGATTGTGTTCGCTCAATGTTTGAACTTGGGTTTATGTTTTTGGGGTCAGAAAATTCGAATATCGATTTTATAAGATTTTATAATACATTTTCCTAATACGTTTGCAATTAACTTTGTAATGTTATGCCTTTCACAAATCGATTATTTTTACATCTTTTCCCCAACTTTAGCTATTAATGCATCGAAAAATTCTTTTCCCTTTGGAGAGAGATATTTCATAAGATAATTTAAATCATTCTGTTTCTCTTTAGAAACGCCCACTGGTTCAGTGAGTGGTGCTTCGTCTAAATGATGTACGTTTAATGATTGTTCTATGAAAAATGTTGTACCGTCCCGATTTTCATAATTATTATGGAAATATTATTGACCAGAGAGAAACATTTTCTTGGCAAGAAGAGTTTCAACATAATTATTATGAAAATCGGGACGGTACAACATTTTTCATAGAACAATCATTAACCGTACATCATTTAGACGAAGCACCACTCACTGAACCAGTGGGCGTTTCTAAAGAGAAACAGAATGATTTAAATTATCTTATGAAATATCTCTCTCCAAAGGGAAAAGAATTTTTCGATGCATTCCCTGGTCAAAAAAAACTAAACAAACCTAAACAAAAAATTTTTTTTATTACTACTTCCGACGTACTAGGTGTTTTTGTCTCGGAAATTTCATAACTAAAACTAAATCTTTGATTTAGGAGTTACTTCCGGATAAAGGCAATCAACGGCTTTCCGATTGTTTCAGTATTTCATTGATCAATTCACTTAGGTGCATTTCAAGTTTTGATGAAACAAATTTTTTCCGCTCACTTCCGCAATTGAAGAACTGGATTTTTTAGGTTTCGTTCCGCATTTGGAAAAATAATTTATTTGAAATTCAACATCGGATTTACCAATAACTGGAGTAAAAATAAAAATGAAAATTAATTCAAACACTCGATACATTTTGTGAATTTGTGGACACACAAATTGTTGCATTCCACTTGGAAATGAGGATAAATTCATTCCTACCTAAAGGGGATTTGAACTCTTACCGAACCTATCTACCTATAAGACCTACCTACTTAACCTCTAAGCTATCCTAACACGCTGCTCCAAGGGCAAATATTGTCTCAGATATTGTACAGCTGATCGGAAGTTTGATCACGCATGCGTGATTCTGTTTCTGTTCATTTCCGTGTAGATGCAAGAAAACTGTTTCCATGCATTTCCGATTTATTTCCGCACGAATATACTCGGGAGTAGTTACGTTTATGGACCGCGTAAATGACCTCCAATTACTTAGGTACATCTTAGGTACCAATTTGTTTAGGTTTACTTATGAAAAATCGGAAATGGAATTATGAGAAATGTTTACGCGGTGTCATATGACCTGATCAACTTCCGCGGACTTCCGTTCAGACCTAAAAACACAGTTTCCATGTATTTCCGATCTATTTCCGCACAAATATACTTGGAGGTACTTACGTTTACTGACCGCGTGGATGATTTCTTATTACTTAGATACATCTTAGGTTCCAATCTGTTTAGGTGTACTTATGAAAAATCGGAAATGAAATTTTGAAAAGTGTTTACGCATACTGTGAATTAATTCACTTCCGCGACTTTACGCTGAGACCTAAATAGAATACTTCGGTTTACTGACGCTTTGTTTCCGGCTCGATGAACTTGGAAGAAGTTATGAATAATATGCACATACTGTTTTTCTATTACTTGGGAGTATTTGAGGTTCTAATCTACTTCCGTTCACTTATGAAAAATCAGAAATGAAATTTTGAAAAGTGTTTACGTATACTGTGAATGAATTCACTTCCGCGACTTTACGCTGAGACCTAAAGAGAATACTTCGGTTTATTTATGCTTTGTTTCCGCACTGATGAACTTGGGAGCAGTTATGAATAAAATGCATATAATGTCTTCCTATCACTTGGGAACATTTTAGGTTCCCATCTGCTTTCGTTCACTTATGAAAAATCGGAAATGAAATTTCGACAAATGTGTACGCATACTGTGAACTAATTCACTTCCGCGACTTTACGCTGAGACCTAAAGAGGATACTTCGGTTTATTTATGCTTTGTTTCCGCACCGATGAACTTGGGAGGAGTTATGAATAATGTGCATATAATGTCTTCCTATTACTTGGGAACATTTTAGGTTCCCATCTGTTTCCGTTCACTTGTGAAAAATCGGAAATGAAATTTTGAATAGTGTTTACGCGGTGTTTTGAATAGTGTTTAGCGAGCGGGAGAAATTTGTTTCATCAAAACTTGAAATGCACCTAAGTGAATTGATCAATGAAATACTGAAACAATCGGAAAACCGTTGATTGCCTTCATCCGGAAGTAACTCCTCAATCAAAGGTTTAGTTTTAGTTATGAAATTTCCGAGATAAAAACACCTAGTAAGTCGGAAGTAGCCGTAAAAAATTTTTTTTGTTTAGGTTTGTTTAGTCTTTTTGACCAGGAATCAGGTCACATGACACCGTTAACATTTGTCAAAATTTTCTTTCCGATTTTTCATAAGTACACCTGAACAGATTGGAACCTAAGATACAACTAAGTAATTAGAAGCCGCGGTCAGTAAACTTAACTACGCCCAAATATATATCCGTGCGAAAATAAATCGGAAATGAACGGAACCCTAGTTTAGTGCAAGTCATACGTAAGTAAACCGAAACTCTCTACGTGTGGATTGCGGAAATCAGCGGAATCAATTATCATGTGGAAGAAAATCCCAAGTAGAAACTCCCTACATGTGTAAAATCCTCGTTCGGAAGTACTCGGAAGAGATCTTAAGTGATTTGAAAACATCTACTTCAAAAATATTTAGCCCTGGTCAAAAAAACTAAACAAAAAATTTTGTTACGACTACTTCCGACTTACCAGGAGTTTTTGTCTCGGAAATTTCATAACTGAAACTAAACCTTCGATTCAGGAGTTACTTCTGGATAAAGGCAATCAACGGTTTTCCGATTGTTTCAGTATTTCATTGATCAATTCACTTAGGTGCATTTCAAGTTTTGATGAAACAAATTTCTCCCGCTCGCTAAACACTATTCAAAACACCGCGTAAACACTATTCAAAATTTCATTTCCGATTTTTCACAAGTGAACGGAAGCAGATGGGAACCTAAAATGTTCCCGAGTAATAGGAAGACATTATATGCATTTTATTCATAACTCCTCCCAAGTTCATCGGTGCGGAAACCAAGCATAAATAAACCGAAGTATTCTCTTCAGGTCTCAGCGTAAAGTCGCGGAAGTGAATTAATTTACAGTATACGTAAACATTTTTCAAAACTTCATTTCCGATTTTTCATAAGTGAACGGAAGCAGATTGGAACCTAAAATGTTCCCAAGTGATAGGAAGACATTATGTGCACAGCATTCATAACCGTTCCTAAACTTATTGGTTCGCAAATAGAGTGGAAGTGTACGGAAACAGTTTTTTTACTTCCACACGGAAATAAACGGAATCACAGTATAGTCCAAATAATACCTAAGTAAACCTAAACTGCCTACGTGTGTAGTGCGGAAGCCGGCGGAATCAACTGTAAGTCGGAAAAGAATCCTAAGTGATTGGAAACTCTCTACTTGTGTCAAATCTCGGTTCCTAAGTAGTCTAAACAGATCCTAAATAATTTGAAAACATTTACTTCAAAAATACTTAGGTTTCTTTAGATTTTTTAACCAGGGTTAATAGCTAAAGTTGGGGAAAAGGTGTAAAAATAATCGATTTGTGAAAGGCATAACATTACAAAGTTAATTGCAAACGTATTAGGAAAATGTATTATAAAATGTATTGTTTAAAAAACGATACACGTGTCGTTTGTTTGTTGTATAATGTGTTGTTTAAAAAATTTGATACTTTATGTAATACAGGCCATGTGAATTTATTCAAATATACTTATGATACTCATGAAAATACAAGTGTTTTGATAAAAATTTTTTTGTACAAAATCTAATTATCACAGGATAAGAAACTTTTGTTGTCAAAAAAATGTTTCTCTTTGGTCAATAGTATTTCCATAATGTTATAAACAATTGAATTGTTCATTCAAGAGAAATGGATATAGAATTTTGCGAAAATAGTTCGATATTCGAATTTTCTGACCCCAAAAACATAAACCCAAGTTCAAACATTGAGCGAACACAATCTTTCCTACGGACCTTGATATTTAGTTGATGAATGACGCAAAATGGTGAAAAATTTCGGTCGCGCGTTAATAAATAAACCGCTGTATTTCGCGAACTAAGAGTTCAATCGATCTGAAACTTTCCACAAAGTTTGTCCATATACTAGTGAACAACTTTGTCGCTGGAAGTTTTTTGTAGCTCATACTTCCCCTGACACTTTTTCAATGCAAAGCATGGAAAACAGGGTTTTCACTTCGGATTGAAAAATTGGTAATTTATTATCAACTTTTATGAATTTTTTATACGCTGTTGTCTTCGGGGAAGTCTTACGAATCAGAATCCGCAAGATTCATCAAGATACATCGAAAAATGACCGAGTTTGAACGAGTTTAATATTGGAAAACATTGTGGTGCGAAAGAATAGATAGTTTTTATTCTTTTTCTCGAAAACTACTGATCCTAGAAAAATATCGTAAACGGAGACTCATATTCATTTTTCAAGCCCTATTGTCCAGTATTTATAGATTTTCGAAATTCAGAATTTTTCTTCGACTCTTGACGTCATGGCTTGGACAATACTTATGCCGCTTCTCGAGCGCCTACGTGGTTATTGCATGGGGACCCTCAATTCTTCTTGTGTTGAGATTATTTCGAATTGTGCCTAATTTCTATATTCTGTCAAATTCACGTTATTGTTATTTCAGACATCACGTTTCAAAACCAATAAGTGAGGTTGGATTATTATTATTGTGTGATTATTACACTGAGAAAAAAATGTTTCGAACCGATGAATTTTTCTTTTAGTCTAAGAAATAAATTCATCCAATGAGATTAAAATTTTTAATGAGGTAACTTTTTAGATGTTGCTGAAGTTTGAATCGTTTATTGAAAATAATTAACCATCGAATAAGGTAATATTCAACTATTAAAGCAAAATCTTACAGTACATTATTCAAACGATGTTTCCAGAGGCAAAGAGTTGATTTGAAAAGATATGTAACGATGATTTATCAGATTTCATGAGTTTTAATTTTCGTTTTGTTTCTATAAACAACTTCGAGAACACATTTATTAGCATGAATAAAATAGCTTCATTCGATTTGAATTCCCAAATCATGGGTTATAATACTTCATGTTATTGATTTAAAAACTATCCAAACTATCATTGTTCATATGAAATCTGTTCTATAAAATACATTTCATCCAAAGCAATTGCTCTGAAGTTTGAACTGAAAAAGTATCTCATTGTGATCATGAATTTAGTTTTCTGTTGAAAAAATAGAATTCTCGGAATTAAAATTCACAACTATTCAGTATATGATTTGATTTTATTATCTGAACAAAACCACTTGTATTGAAATGAATGAGATTATTATACTCTCAACTGTACCGGTTTATAAATAACAGTATTTTTGGTCCTATAACTTCATGTTCTTGAATATAATAATTATTCTATTAACCTGATCTCGCGTTGTTTTTCTCATGATGGAAGAAGTTCATCATTTGTAAGCCATGTCTATTCATTTTATGAAATATATTTTCACTTGGAGTCAATAATTATTCTGGCGGAGAAGACAATTGTCATGTCAAATACTTGATTGTTAAGAATTTCAAATAATGAGTATAATCAACCTCAATTTTCATACGAAACTTTACGTTATAAAATTGAAGTTGTATTTCATTGATTCTCACTTTGGAATTCATCAAATGAGAGTTATAAATCGGATGAAAGATGATATTGACAAAAATAATTAGTTATTCAGTCAATAGAGTGCACTTTTAATTTCAAAAAATAAATTTCAATGAGCTGATTTGATAGTACGAATCAAACGACTTCTTATGGTTATGAAATTATTTTAGAGTCAAAAAGACATTTATTTAATGGAAAGAAATGGGAATCAATAAGATCAATTTCATTAATTCAAAGAATTTTTTTCTCAGTGTACGATATAGCAATACATAAAAAAAAGTGTTGATGATTTTTCACCTCTATTTTCGGAAACTACAGAATTCCAGTCTACATAACAATGCATCAGTTTTTCTTGTTTTATGACACATATTTTTCAAAAGATTAGACATTACAATATCATTTGAACTTGAAGGAACTGAACATCAAGTACAACTGTAGTATGATTCCTTTTCTTCATAAAACAGATTCCCATACACCACACTAGATCAAGAGAGATTCATGAAGGATCAAATTGGCGTTGAAATTCATTATGAAACTTCAAGAATTTTCATGTTGTGTGAGGAGATATAATACTTTTGTAGTTGTTGTCTCCCATACGACATCTTGGCTGTCAAATACTCAAGGTGCCCAGCGAATCAGGGAAATCAGGGAAATCAGGGAAAAGTCACGGATTTTGCTACGGAATCCAAAAATCAGGGGAGAGTCAGGGAATTTTCAAGAGGAAATATTAAATTCTTTTCCGGATCCATCGTGTACAGGAGTGAAAGTTTGATTGCTCCATGAAAATTATTTATGGTATTTTCTAGACCTTTCGGAGAGCATATTGGTTTCCTTTGTAATTTTACATGCCGCCAGGACCCACAAGAACCTCAATGATTTCTGAAACACCTTCTATAACGTAGTTGATGTATTATCCGATTCATCAAAATTTTCCAACACTATATATCAACTAATTCTGATATAAAGTTCAAAATGCGATAGAATGTCAGAGCATACTTTATAAAGTGTGAAGTGCGGGCCAGATCAAAGCTTATATTGAGGTTATTCCTCATACGACTGATCCATATGATTGAGAAGAAAGTTGTTTCAAAATTGTGCTTGACGTAGATGCTCTCTAAAATTTTTAGAGTGAGATTTCACTCTTTAGCCAGCCAAAAGTGAGCCTGTCGAAATTTCGAATGAAATTCCCACTCTTTTAGAGTGATGTTCTAAGGTTTGAGGTTAGAAACTCACAGCGACTCAAATTCCAGAGTCAATTTTTTACTCTAAAAGAGTGGGGGTTCACTCGAAACGAGTGAAAATCCCACTCGGAGCGGACTGGCTCACTTCTGAGACTTAGTGGAGTGAAACACGTGATTTTTCACTCTTTCAAATTTAGAGAGTGAAATTGCGAAACTCGTCCCTGAAATTTTCAGATCTCTTTATGGTTTCAATTTCGAGTAATTTGGTGGACGAAAAACATGCTGAGATGCCCTAAGAAAACACAAACTTTCAGAACCGTTGACTGAATATTCCTGCGCTGAGAACCCAATGTCTTAGATTGGAAGAAAATTTCTTTGCCCTCATTCTGGTAAATCTTGTTTTCAATGCCCAGGAAAAAATCATTAGATCTATTCAGATCTAAATAGATCTGAGTAGATCTGATTTTTGGTCAGATCTGGTTCAAAAGATCAGATTAGATCTGTTCAGATATCAGTAGATTTGATCAGATCTTGGCACATCTGGTTAGATCTGAGTAGATCTCGTTAGATCTGAATTGAATATTAGATTAAATCTTCATGAGCAATTGGTGGTTCAATTCAGGGCTGCGGAGTCGAAGCTTTCATACAGCCGACTCCGACTCCGGACCACTTAAAATTTCCGACTCCGACTCCGGCTCCGACTCCGGCTCTAGTGTTTATTCCCATGAATTAAAATTTCAAAAAAACCAAACTTAACATAAGATAGACATTATTCGTTATCGAGGTTTTTCGACCTGTGTTTCAATATTTTATTTATTGATATATTATTCAAGTTCGATTCGCTAAATATGTCGAGGCTAAAATGCAAACAATTAACAGACTTCCAAGTCGTAACTAATTTTAATGTTCTATTACAAAATTGTATGCATGAATTATTTCTCCCATCAACATTGTTCGACAGATATAAATATTCCAAATGTTAGGAAAAAACTTCGTCAACAACTTTCGACAAACAATTTCCTCTAAAACTTTCATTCATGAACCGTTGATCTGATGCGGTACATAAATTTGTATGTTTTTATATGCAGCAGCTTATTGAACAATTAGAACCAACAGGGTGGATGAAAAAGCACGTTTCTTGATTATTTCAAAATATAATAAACGCAAGAATCAATAAATGAAAAATATTTTGTTTCTGAATGTTTTCATTATTCACTTTAAAAAACAAATGTGGGATATTTGACCAAAAATATTCCACCATGAATAGGGAACTTGACATCCTGATTTGGTAGAGTCTGCCCTTACTTTTTGAAGGATTCAACACCCAAAAAACAGAATAGTTCCTCAAAATGGAGGAAAAATCCCCTATTTTTGATGGAAAAATAATTCTCCCACGACCAGGGGATGGAATCCGCCATTGAAGTGAGGATTAACTCCCCATATTTCCTCTAGTGTTTGTAAATCTGTCACATTTCTGATAACATCAGTGAATCAACACAATCTGCGAATGATTCTCAAACAACTCCAAAACGATTTCCGTTCTGGTAATAAGAATAAGTGCAATATGAATCTATTAAGCAAATTAGCATGGAGTGATAGCAAGATTCGTTGGAAACGAGTAGTATGGAGCTTCTTGAATAATTAGGTAATAATTAAGGACTTATCTTTCATTTGAAACTTTCGTATTCATTGTAATACTGTCGTAATACAACTTTTACACTATCTGGAATACATTAATCGAAACAAAATTTTGCATAAGAAATTTGGAATTTATTTGGAAAATGAATAACAATCTATGAAAAATTTTAAATGATAAAATAGTCGATTAAGAATTCGTTCTCAAGAATAGAATGGCTTCTATCAAATCATTTTTCAGAGAAGCGCGTATATCTGATTTGATGATTTTAAAGAAGAAAACAGTCTTTCAACACTGACTTGTGTAGATGGCAATCCTATAACAGCTCTGGCAGCATCTTGAACTATCAGTGGATATTTTTTTATAGCCTCTCGGACAGTGATATTTGATTTTCTATTGAATTTTTCTACTTCGTTCAACGAAGAGTTGAATTCAAATTTAAATCGTACACGTGGATTTGATACTCCTATTGCATCTTCGTTTAGCTTAGGTTTCTTTGTGGATTCTAATAAATCTAGGTGATCTTCATAGGTTGGATCGTTTGAATTCAATATGAATTCTTAAGAATTCTTTTTCTACTCCTATGCCGTATACCTATATGGGATTTCAGTGCTGCAACGACCTTAGCTCTCCCTGCAGAAACGAAATCATTCAGAACGATTGATAGTGCAAATCTCTGATGAAAAATGATTCGAACTTATTTAGAATCATTTGAGTCTAAAACGGGAAATTTGAGTCTGAAATAAGAAATGTACTAATTCGAAATTTGTACATTTCTCATTGGAAAAATTTAATTTTTATAAGAATCAACCCAGCAAAAAATCTGGAATGGAAAAGAATTGGAAAAGAATAGGAAAATCCTATTTTGAATTCTTTTCAATTCGAAGTTTGCATCAAAAGAATAGAAAGAAATAGAAATATTTGGATTGTAATTCTGTGTGGCAGGGTATGGTTTATGCACGTAAGAATCATACACTTATTATTGTACACGGAAAATAAAACCCAAAAGTATTTACACTTATAATTTGTTTTTCAACACATGATATTTTATATGTGAGAATCATACACTAATTAATTGTACACGAAAATGAAACCGAAAAGTATTTACACCGATGATTTTTTTTCAACACATAATATTTTACACAATAATATTTGTGCACGTTAAATTGATTGATGTAAAAATTGTACACGAAATATTTTGCACGTTCCAAAAATTTAATTAACAAAAATTGTACACATGTTGTTTATGCACGATTAGGAGATAAAATTCATTAGTGTATAATTATTGTACACGTGATGTAATTTATAATTTGTCATGCTCGAAAAAAGTGATCAACAAAAATCGTACACATCTTTTCATGCACGGATAAAGAATGTAATCAATCAGTGTATAATTATTGTACACCTTATGAAATTCATATGAGATTTCTCCGGTTTTTTAAATGATATGATATGATAGGATGACATTTTTCACAGTTTGTACACATACGAATCGGAAAGATATTTTCTCGAATTTTTTTCTTATAGAAGGAAATAACTAAAGAACTCAAACTTTTTGTCACAGTTTTAATGTGTATCAAAAGGTACTAAAAAAAATTTTTTTTATTGAATAATCGATGACACGCCTTTTCATGTGGCCGTCGTCGAGAAACGTGGTCGATTGGGGCCACTGTTGTGTACCCGCAAAAATGATGAAAAATCAATATTCGAAGCATTTTAACAGGATACTCGTATATGAGTGTAGTTGGGATCTAGACTACAATTATCAATGAAAGTGGGAAATTGAAAAAATGGCGGACATTTGAATTCTTCTTTTCGTTTTTAGGTACTCAGCAGTATACGTAGTATACCGAGCACAGAGTGCCTATTGCACTCGCTCTCGGGCGGTGTGACAGTATCTTTTGAAATATTTGAATAATTCCATTGGGGTTTTGACAGTTTTTGATTTCATGTAATACTGATTAAGAATTCGTGGGATTATCTGTGTGTCTGTCTGTCGCTATCGTTCGTGTCTGT
This sequence comes from Gonatopus flavifemur, assembly GCA_018340375.1. NCBI lineage: Eukaryota > Metazoa > Arthropoda > Insecta > Hymenoptera > Dryinidae > Gonatopus > Gonatopus flavifemur. Next base: position 5,202,145 of record JAFFJZ010000018.1, read on the forward strand.
GTTCGGGATATCTCCGAACCGTGTGGTCCGAATCGGTTGAAATTGATAGGAGACCTTCCCTGGACTATTCCCCCGAGACTTCGTCCTTCTATTTTTTTTAACAAAAATAGGTGGTCGCGGAGAAAATTTTCTCCGCTGTACGAGGGTGGATTGATAAGTTTCCGGCCTGACCAAGAAAAACAACGTTTTTAAGAATTTTTTTTTTTTTATTTCTCAACATAATCTCCTCCAAGGCTGATACATTTCTCATAGCGGTGTTCTAGTCTAGTAATGCCATCTCTATAGACTGATTCGTCAAGCTCCTCAAAATACCCATTTACAGCTTCGATTACTTCTTCATTGTCCGCAAATCTCTTACCGCCAAGCCATTTTTTGAGGTTAGGAAACAGATAATAGTCACTCGGGGCTAGGTCTGGAGAGTAGGGAGGGTGCGGCATTAATTCAAACTTCAGATCGTTGATTTTAGCCATCGCAACGATTGACGTGTGCGCTGGTGCGTTATCGTGATGAAACAAGATTTTTTTCTTCGCCAGATGAGGTCGTTTAATTTTCACTTCGTGGCTCAAACGTTGCAATAAGTCTGCGTAGTATTGACCAGTGATAGTTTTACCCTTTTCAAGGTAATCAATGTATATAATACCTTTTGCATCCCAAAAACAGTAGCCATAACCTTGTTCGCCGAAAAATTGGTTTTGCCTTCTTTGGAGTTGGTTCCCTGGTCCAATCCACTGTTTAGACTGTTCTTTGGTTTCAGGAGTGTAGTGGTGGACCCAAGTTTCGTCAACGGTTACGAATCGACGCAAAAATTCGCTTGGATTACGCTTATACAACGCCAAATTGGCGGTAGAAATGTTCTTTCGAATCAATTTTTGGTCGACTGTTAGCAAACGCGGCACCCATCTTGCACAGAGCTTTTCCATATACAAATGTTGGTGCAAAATATTTTGTACACGTTCATATGACATCTTACAGGTCTCAGCTATCTCACGAACTTTTAATCTGCGATCTTTCAGCACTATTTGATGGATTTTTCCGATCATATCTGGAGTTGTGACCTCAATGGGGCGTCCTGAGCGAGGCTCATCAGAGGTGCTCACACGACCCTTTTTAAACTCGGAAACCCACTGCTTAACGGTTGAATATGATGGGGAGGATGTCCCCAGTGTTGAGTCCATCTCTTCTTTAATTTCCTTCGGCGTTAACCCCTTCAAATGAAAGTATTTGATGACAGCACGATTTTCCAGCTTTTCCATTTTTACGAAAAACACAGAGGCGTCTTGGTCAGCGTACTCTCAAAACTAAACTAACATGGCGATCGGACTGAAACTATAGCTACAAGCTATCTAAGGATGGTACTATAGAACGCCACCTCAAGGTAGGCCTAGTGGCGCCATCTCTTGGTCAGGCCGGAAACTTATCAATCCACCCTCGTATACATATATACATATCACTCATTTTCTCCGCGGTCTTTAAATACTTGTTATTCCGGCTCCCATCGACGGATTTTGATGAAACATGGGTCCTAGGGGTTTCCGAGGGCGCTGAACCCGAATTCGGGGTCAAAATTGAAATCCAAGTTGGTGGAGTAGGGGGACCGGGAGTGAATTTGGCCACTGTGGTATCTATGGACAGATTCCAATGGGAAATCGGTCCTAGGGTTTTTGAGAGCGCGGAATCCAAATATGGGGTCAAAATGGGGATCCAAGATGGCGGATGGGATGAACCGGAAGTGGATTTGTCAATTTGGCTTTTATGGACAGATTCCAATGCAGCATGGATTCTAATGGTTCTCGAGGGTGCTGAACCAAAATCTGGAGTCGAAATAGGAATCCAAGATAGCGAATGGGATAAACCGGAAGTGGATTTGTCAATTTGGCTTCTATGGACGAATTCTAATAAAACATGAGTTTCAAGGGTTTCCGAGGGCGCCGAATTGAATTCTGAAGTCGAAATGACAATCCCAAATGACAGATGGGATAAATCGGAAGTGGATTTGTCCATTTGGCTATTATGGACAGATTACCATGCGACATGGGTTCCAACGGTTTTTTAGGGTGCTGAACCTGAATCTGAAGTCAAAATGGGAATCCAAGATGGCGGATGGGATAAACCGAGAGTGGATTTGTCAATTTGGCTTTTATGGACTGATTCCGATGAAACATCGGTTCTATGGATTTTTGAGGGCGCTGAATCTAATTCTGGCGTCAGAATGGGAATCCGAGATGGCAGATGGAGAGAACCGGGAGTGAATTTGTCACTGTATCATTTATAGATGGATTCCAATGCAACATGGGTTCCAATGGTTTTTGAGGGCGCTGAACCGGAATCTGCAGTCAGAATGGGAATCCAATATGCCGGATGGGATGAACCGGAGGTGGATTTTGTGAAAAGCGGACGCAAGAACGTTTCAGAAGGTCTTCAAATACGTTCAAAACACGTTTCTATGTCCGCTTCTGTAACGGACACGTTCCCAATAAATTACCAAAGTTCTCGGTGCTGTATGGGCTATGTGTTAAATAGACCTCTCTTTTATACCGTAACTTTTTGGAGAAGTTATATTCGACCCAGTGGTTTTGAGAATACATTCTACAAATGATATACTACAAAAAAAATCGAATTTTTAGTCGGTCGGGAGAAGAACCTCCCCTCAAAGAAGGCTGAAGCCTTTGAAGCCCTGCCCTAAATCCGGTATCGCAGTCTTGCCAAATTTCAATAAATTTTGGGCAAAGATTTACGTAATAAATTAGGAACAATTATCCAGAAAAAATATCATCCGATAATTCTTCAAGTTTTCCTGAAAATGATCTTTTCAGATATCTTGGATGTCACGATCACTTGGAGTTCACTTTACTCATTTCGTGGTGAATTGGAAAGAGATCAAATGATACTGTTTCTGTTTTACTTACGACCATAGCCTATTCGCATTTTATTGTATTCTAATTCCTGAGATAACATTCTTCCAATCATTCTGTTTTCTCAGAGCATGACCCTGAATTATTTGAACGTATATGATAAAATGAATCAGATGAACATTCCACATTTCAAGTACATTAAAAAGTCGATTTTCTGAATGATCAACATCTAGAATGAAAAATTTCCCGAAAACTTGTGATTGATTTTTTCAAATAAAATTCAAAGGAAATAATAGTTCTGGTCAAGGCCCATGGAGCTCGAGGAAAATTGGTAGGGTGTTTCATCACTGTATATCAAAAATCTTGATTCATTGCTGAGTTGTTGGAAAAGTACGTAGCAAAGTTTTGCCCATTTTCCTCCAGCTCCATGGGGCTCAAATCAGATATTCTTGATGGCTCGTCTATCAGGGAATCAATGTTTCGAGGAATTCCACAGATTAACCTTGTATTAATATCATGTCGATGTAGATGATACATTACAATTCCATAATTTCACGTGATTCCGTTACGAGAATAAGTCATAAGTAATGAGTCATAGGTGAACCACATGTGACATTCATTCCACATAACTTGTGACATTCCATTATATACAATTTTCGTAACTGTTATAGAACAGCGTTTATTGAGAATACTGTTAAAGAGATTACAACTGTCAATTGAGATTACAACTGAAAGGATCCCAAGCGGCACATGGATATTTCAGATGTGATATGAACATGCTTAGAACCTCCAAATGAGACTATTTTGGATAATCATCTGCTAAGCACATCCACAGCATACTGTGCGCATTATAATTCCTCCTGGTGCTGCTTGGAATGTGTGAGACATCTGATTTTCCTTTTCTTCAAATTCAAAAGATCTTACACAGAACGTGCTGCTCAATTGAAACGACCAATACACTGTTGAAGACCACTGGAATTCTCCGGTACCATGGAACTGGAAAATTTCTGTTCATGTTGAATTCCTCAGTATTTTACATGAAATTTCATGTTTTTTACTGCAATTTTCCAGTATGCAGAAATGTTTCGATAATAGCTGGAATTTTCATGATTTTAACGTGATTTTCCAGCACAAATGCACTGGTTAATTGCTCCCAGTACAGTACTGGAAATTTCCCGCAGCTTTTCTTTGAGAGTGTACACCATAAAATTTTGTGTCATTTCATTAGACAGGAAAAAGCAAATGAGATGTTATTGAAAAGAACAGTTAGATCATTGAAGGAGAATGAAGAAAGGTAAGTAAAAATATGATTTGCATATTATTTATTGATGAATGTCTGCACGACAAATACAATGCTATATTGGTATATGGATTACACGAACGATTTGTTTATTGGAAAATAATCATCGCCTCACTTTCACAACGTACTGCTATTCATTAGGAAACAAAAGCGATATTTTTGGATTATTGTATTTCCGTTGAAGTTGAGTTAACGTGAACATTCAGAATACATATGAATATAGTAACTATATAATAGATACTTAAAAAATTGTGGTACAGCTGGCAATCATTATAAGAACAAATGTATTAGTCACACAGCCTCTAAGGTCCCACAGTGGTCGAAAATCCCAAAAAGCTGGCCAAAGATACAATCGGTTCTTGAATGCGCATGAGAATGGTCTTTATGAGATTTTTGGCGCCGCTGAGTACGAATTTGTGGTCCAAAGTTCCGAATTCGAAATGGCGAACTCAATTTGGGGGAGGGGGCATGACCCCTTTGACCCCTCCCCTTGGCTCCGCGGCTTTGGAAAATCTCTTGGATGGGCCCTTTCATGCGACCAACAATTAATTCAATATGAATTAGAGGAATTCAAAATGACAACATCTCCTACACAGCATTGGCACATCCCAAATGAACACCGTAAATTATCCCGTATGTCAGTTCCGGAAGAATTCTTAATGAAGTCTGAAAATTCTTTGAGAACTCTTTTTGAATACCAGGAACTCATAAAGACCTCATTCCTCACTGACATACGGGCACTTTTGAAGAATCCCACGATGAATTCTCGAAGAATCCTTCATGAACTCATCGGAACCAATGTGCTGTGTGGGACACGATTCATTTCCATTAGTGGTATCGTGAAGGCAGGATAAATTGCAATTTTTCTATTTGAAACAATTCCAAATTAAGATATTATGTCTTATAATACGATTGTCATTGTGTTATTCATCATTTTGAGCTAGTATTTCCAAAATCTGATTTGAAGTCACCGCTCCCGGTCAAAAAAATCCTTGAGGGATCCTTCATAGGAACCCATGTAGGATCCCATAAAGGCTCCTATATAGGATCCCACATAGGTTCTCCGGGGTATTTGGCACAAGCCATAAAATATATTTTGCGAATAATCCTAGATGGGATCCGAGATGGGATCTTATATGGGATCCTATATGACCTTTTACATCGTGATCTACAGAAACTGATCAATTGACTGCTAATGCGAACATGTGAATCGTATCCTATCCGGGTTTTTGGACCACACGCAGAAAAAAGTTACCTAAAAAATGACTATACCTTACTAGTGGAGAGTAACAATATTCTGTTATTAATTGATAGAAAGTATAATAATTTCAATGACAAAACATAATACATGACTCCGGAATGTAATTTTGTCCCTAATTTACTGTGAAGTATACACGGAGAAAACGAATGTGCTCAAAAGTCCCATAATTTATTGAGGATGAGCGCCAGTCGGTGACCGATAGGGTTATTACGTGCATTTAGGTCTAAGAGTACCATAGATTCTTGTATAAATACCTTTCAATTATGTTACTTTTAGAACAAAATTCAGGTGAATACAGTAGATAAGGAAGAGAAGAATTGAAAAGAGAGGTCAGACGGAAGAAAATCGAACGCCTACTGTCATGTTATTCATCACAGACTGGCGCTCATCCTCAATAAATTATGGGAGTGCTTAAAACATATTTCTCTGCGTGTAGATATTTTCTTGAATTCAAAACGGAAGCCGAACAAAAGACCGAATTAGTCCTTTCCGAATGTTATGAGGGATTTCGAAAAATACTCAGTCCCTAGTAGAAATTTGATCAGGCATTCCCTATTTTCAAAAAGGCCCTGATCAGGTGAGAATCCGGAAACCGTAAATAAGGAAAATCTTATCAGACCCTTACAAGGGGCTCATCTGATTTCCCCAATAGGATTCAAATGGGGATGTAATGCAGGGCTACAATAGGGTTCGGATAAGGTTTCCATTGAAACGAGCGAAATAGGGAAAACTGTAACGAAACCTGATCAGGACCTGATAGGAAATCAGGCATGCCTCGTCAGGCCCTGGTATTTTGCCGTTTGAAATTTCTACTAGGGGTATTGGAATCCGAATGGAATCCTGATAGAACTGTATAAAGAATCCCCGCATAAACCATATACGCAACCGGATCAAGACCAGAGGGTCCTATCCGGGTTTGATTCGGATTCCCATCCGGTTTTTTTCACCAGGGTTTTTCTGAGGTTTTCAGGATGAGCGGAAACATGTTAAAAAAATAATTTTTACCGGCTGTTCATAGGCAGGTGAAGAGTCTTTACCGGCACCCAGCCTGGAAGAAGAATTACCGGCCAGGTGGAGTCATTACCGGTCTGTTCGCAACCCTAATGGCATCCCCGATTTCGAGTTATATTGGTTTTTTTTACGAGTGCCCGAGAACTTGACATGATTGATCCACTAATCTCCCCACACACGAAGAGAAGAATCCCACAATAAATACATTTAGGTCCTAGTAGGGGCGTGCGGATCATGTCTTGTGATTCACGAATTGAATCAAATCGAATAACCAGATCTCATCGTATCAAATGCGGAATATCACGATCTATTCGATCGTAATTTAGACTTCACCAGGATCGAAAGATCGCGTGCGAAGTCATGCACACGACTCCCCAATGTAATCCACGGACGTCGGAGTTGGAAGCTTCGAGTGCAAAGTCATGCACGCCGTGAAGCACACTGAAAAGTCTGCGACATTTGAATTTGGGAAAGTCCTATAGCCATTTTCGATCCAATTAGCATATCAAGGATTCCATCAATTGTGGCGGGATCGCGGGCTTTGAGTTTTGTTTTGCGAATCCTTGAAGAAATTTAGGATTCTATATGAATTCAGGAAGAATTCTTCCTCGGGAATTCTTTGGATGCTCTTTCATTGCTATCAACGTTATTTGTTGATTACCTACGGCATGGATAGATTCTTCCCCAACCGTCACGGTGGACTTAGTGTGGTTCCTGTCAATGTACACGGAAGAGAAATAACAATATCCCATCGAATCGAATAAGGAATATCACGATCTTTATGATCGTAATTCAGACTTTTCCAAAATCGAAAGATCGCGTGCAAAGTCATGCACACGACTCTCCAATGTAATCCACGGACGTCGAAGTTGGAAGCTTCGAGTGCAAAGTCATGCACGCCGCGGAGCACACTGGGAAGTCTGCGACGTTTGAATTTGGGAAAGTCCCACAGCCATTTTCGATCCAATGAGCATATCAAGGATTTCTTCAATTGTGCCGGGATCGCGTGCTTTGAGTTTTGTTTTGCGAATCCTTGAAGAATCCTTGCGATCCTTGATTCCAAAATTATTTGAATCTTTAGTAACTGATAAATTATCTCCTCTATGTTCTAGCATCATCTCTGACATGCAACATGGCTTTGTGCCTGGTCGCTCAACAGGCACCAATTTGTCTATTTATTGTAATTATGTTTCGAGGGTTCTGGATGATAACAGTCAAGTTGATACTGTTTATACGGATTTCACCAAAGCCTTCGACACTGTTGATCATAACGTTCTTTTATCTAAATTAAATCATCTTGGTTTCCGTGGTAATATTCTTATTTGGATAAGAAGCTATTTGATGAATCGAACCCAAATTGTCAAAATTAAAAACTTTACCTCAAGGACTATCAATGTTTGCTCAGGCGTTCCGCAAGGGTCGCATTTGGGACCACTGCTTTTTACACTTTTTATTAATGATATTGGCAACAACTTCAAATTTGCGAAGAATTTAATTTTTGCGGATGATTTGAAATTGTTCATGAAAATTTCGTCATACGCTGATGCCATTGCTCTGCAGTCGGATTTGTATGAATTGGAATCATGGTGTTCCTTGAATAAATTGGAGCTGAATATAGTGAAATGTAAAGTTATGAGACTGTCGCGCAAATTGCAGCCCATCACCTTCTCTTATGAGTTGAGTGGCTCAAGCTTGGAGGTTGTGCAGAATATGCTCGATTTAGGTATTACGTTCGATTCCAAGCTTAATTTTACTTTTCACTATCATAATGTGGTGAACACAGCTATGAAGCAGCTCGGTTTTTTGAAGCGTATGTCTGCTGACTTCAAAGAGCCCTCAACATTGATTACGTTATACAATGCTCTCGTGAGACCTAACTTAGAATACGCGACTCACATTTGGTCTCCTCATCATGACAAATATTGTAAACTTATCGAGAGAGTTCAGCATAGATTTTTACGATTTTTGGCTTTCAAAATCATACCCCATGGCTATATCCTGCCATGATTATGGTCCGTTGATGGGGTTGTTCAACATGAACACTCTCGAAACTCGTAGAATGATCAATGATTTGGTATTCATTTTCAAAATAATCAATGGTCAAATCAATTGCCCTGAACTTCTCTCTCTCTTAAATTTCAATGTACCCTCCAGGTCTCTTAGGAACCCATTACTTTTCAATGTTCCTATGTTTAAGTCGCAATTCTTTTATACTGACCCAGTAAATCGAATTTGTTGTTTAGCAAATACTTATAGAGATGAGTTGGATTTCTTTTCTGGATCAGTTTCAGTATTCAAGACTTCTGTCTCTAGAGCATGTTCTAGTAGGTGTGTGAGATTGTAATATTCTTATACTCGTTATTTATCCTGTACAGGATGTTATATTTTGTACTATGTCTTTTTGTAATCCGTCTGTTCACTTTATATGATTTCTTTTTTATATTTTTATTTTATTTTTTTTTATTTGTTAAATTTTCACTGTATTGTATCAATAATTTGGTCACTAAAGGGTGTTATTGCCCGTTGAATAAATAAATAAATAAATAAATGAATAAATTAAGAAATCTAGGATTCTACATGAATTCAGAAAGAATTCTTCCTCAGGAATTCTTTGGATGCTCTTTCATTGCTATCAACGTTATTTGTTGATTACTTGTGGCGTGGATAGAATTTCTCCTAACAATATCCTAACGAATCGAATAGGGAATATCACGAGCTTTATGATCGTGATTCAGACTTCCCCAAAATTGAAAGTTCGCGTGCACAGTCACGCAAACCGCGACTTACACTGAGGAGTTTGCGACATTTGAATCTGGTAAAGTCCCAGGACCATTTTTGATCCAAGTAGTATATCTAGTATTTTATCGATTAGGTCGGGGTCGCGAGTAATCGAAAGCGAATATTACCTGGTGATTATTTGGGGAATGAGTAGAATCTCCATTAACCGTTGCGGAGGAATGAACTAGATTATTATCAATGTCCTACGAAGAGAAATAACCAGATCCCATCGTATTAGTGATGGGCACCGATCGTATCGATGTTTTTGATAAACGTCCATTATGTTGATTCTCATATGCTCCAGTGGAACATTTAACCCATGAATTTTTCCACATCAAATTTGGAATTTTTTCTCCACAAAATGAAATGGAATAATGGATCAATTCGGTCTCGTCATAAAATTACCCAAGATATGCTCCGATACTATTTCGATATCCATGTAACGCGATACAAAAATATCGAAACAGTATTGCAGCATATCTCGGGTAATTTTGTTTACAAGACTAAGATGATCCATCATTCCATTTCATGTTGTGGAAAGTCAAATATCCATGTTTGAAATGTTCCATTGGGATATGTGAGAATCAAGATAATCGATGATTATCAAAAAGATCCATACGATCGGTGCCCATCACTACATTGTATCAAATAGGGAATACCACGATCTATTCGATCGTCATCCAGACTTAACCAGAATCGAAACATTGCGTGCAACGTCATGCACACGACTCACCAACGTCACTCACGGACGTCGCAGTTGGGGACTCCGAGTGCATAGTCATGCACGCCGCGAATCACACTGAAAAGTCTGCGACATTTGAATTTGGTCAAGTCCCAAATCCATTTTTGATTCAATTAGTACATCTAGGAGCCTTCTGAAGTACCTGACCTGATCTGATGGTCATGACCAAATTGATTTGATTGGTTGAGAAAATATCCTTAACCAATCAAATCCATTTGGTCATGACCATTTGGTCAGGTCAGCTACTTCGGGAGCACGGCTAGTATTTTATTGATTAGGTTGGGGTCACGAGTAATCCCATAACAATAAAAACCGCTATTACCAAAATGTTCATGTTTCAGTCTGAAAATGCAGGTTCTTTGATATTTGTCGAAATATTTGTCGGATGTGAACAAGAAAGTTTGAATACAGTACACTGAGAAAAATTTGTTTGGATAAATTACTATTTTTTTCCGTAAGCCAAGGACATTAAAGAATGTCAACTATAATTACTCTCGATTTTCAATACATTTTTACCATCAGTGATAGTACCCGCCTATATGAGGCGAACACGAAATCTGGCGGCTTTTACCATCACTGATGGTGAAAATTCTTGAGAATCGAGAGTACTTATTGTGAACATTTCTTAATGTCCCTGGCTTACGAACAAAAATAGTAATTCATCCAAAGATATTTCTCTCCGTGTAGATACGACGTTATTGCGAAATTAGATATTCAGGTTACGCTGTATGCAGTTACGACGATCGCCCGACAGATAGTGTGAATATCGATACAGCGCGGAAAATGAATGAAATATGCTTCAGTTTCATACACTGGATACATTCATTTCAATAACTCGATTTTTTTTCGATTTTAGTTGAGACGTTATTGCGTTAAACCATCCATATTTAGTCCAGTACAACATGTACAGGAAAAAATGTTCCCAATCGCAACCCCTAACATATGCAGTGTCAAACCCTTGTCTTCTCACCTACTTCCAGAAAAACTATGTCGGGATTTTGTAAAACTAAAAATATTTGGTGATAAGCCTTGAAAAATCAATACAAGTATCCATTTACGATTTTTTTTCTATGATCAATAGTTTTCAAGAAAAAAATAAAAATTACCTATTTTTTCGTACTAAATATGAATGTTTCTCAATCTTAAACTCGCCGTGGCTTGGGAAGTTTTCACCGAATGAAGATAAATCTTGCAGATTCTGCATCTTAAGACTTCCCCGAAGACATAAATCTTCGAAACATTCGCTGAAATTGATAAACAATCAATGAATTTCCAATTCGAAGTAAAAAGTACGTTTTGAATGCTTTACATCAAATAAGAGTCTAGGATACTTGTATTGACATTTCAAGCCCTATCACCCAGTATTTTTAGTTTTGCAAAAGTCCGACTTTTTTTCCGACGCTCCATGTGATTGCTTGGACCAAGAATTCAGACGCCATTCTAGCGCTCGGCGAGTTATTGCATTCGGGTTTTCAATTTTGGTCCCCGCACTTTTTGCTCTACCTAGCACCGTTTTCACAAAATTCATCGCGGCACGTAAAAAAACCAATCAACGTGTACATAAACTTGAATACTTTTGTGTATTCAAACCACCTATTTCAGCGTCTGCATTGACATTTTCAATGGAAAACTCGACTGATTCTTCATCGGAAACTCCTCCAGCGTATACTGCGAACCCTTCGTTTCCAGCGTCATCTTCGCGCGACTCATTGTCGCAAGCTGCTGACTCATTATCCATGAAAACTAAAAATTACAATTGATCATTTGTAAATACGTATAATTAACAATATTTTCATGTAACTGACTGTTTTGAAGTGAGTATAATACTAAATTCCTAGTCATTAACACGTATACATATCATTTATTCAAATCTCCTATAGGTATATCCAGACCTGTTACGTTCATCAGAAATTACTAGCAGCTGTGACCATCAACTGTCTCATACTCCCTATCAATGATAATATCATACAGATCTTAATAATAGTGGAATTGTTGATTGGGAGAATACAATGTTCCATTAGAAAACGTAATGACATACCCAACATTCTTCAAACATTAGGCCAACCTCCCATCTCTCCACCATCAATGATATTAACATTTTCTTTCGTTTTATATGACAACTGTCCTGAGAGAATTGATTGAATCTGACGAGAGGCGGATGTTGCTCATATCTGCATGGATCCAATTACAACGACGGAAATATCAATTCGGTCAAGGCTCAAAAGCTCTTAGGAGTATGGTCCGCAAGGTTGTCGTTCGATTGGGAGAATCTGGAGCATCATTTCTTATAGGAAATCGTCCGAAGAATCCAATGGTGTACGGCTCATTCCGGTACGCGGCCTCGTTCTTGATTTTTCACGCCAAAAGTCATTGACTGGTATTTGACGGAATTATCAATACATATGCGAATTCTTCCATCGGCCGCAAGGTTGTCGTTCGATTGGAAGAATCTGATACATCGATTCTTATAGGAAATCGTCCAAGGAATCCAACGGTGTACGGCTCATTCCGGTACGTGGCCGGTTTCATGCAGTGTTCGTGGGAAGAAGGCAAGATTTTTGTCAATTTGCACAGAGTTTGCATGAATTCCGTTATTTAAAGACAAGTCGACGTCCGATGCTTGGAGTAAAGTCTATGGATTCTTATGAGGAATTGTCTGCAGAATCCAGTGATATAGAGCTCATTCCGGTACGCTGCCAGGTTCTTGATTTTTCACGTAACGCATTGGCTGGTATTTGACGGAATTATCAATACATATGGAAATTCTTCCATCGGCTGCAGGGTTCTCGTTCGATTGGAAGAATGAGATGCATCAATTCTTATAGGAAATTGTCCAAGGAATCCAATGGTGTGTGGCTCATTCCGGTACGCGGCCGTTTTCATGGAGTTTTCCTCAAGAGAAGGAGAGATTTTTGTCAATCTTCACAGAATTTGCATGAATTTCGTTATTTAAAAACAAGTCCACGTTTGATTCTTGGGGTAAAATCTATGGATTCTGATGAGGAATTGTCTGCAAAATCCAGTGATATACGGCTGATTCCGGTACGCGGCCGTGTTCTTGATTTTTCACGCCAAAAGTCGTTGACTGGTATTTGACGGAATTATCAATACATATGCGAATTCTTCCATCGGTTGCAGGGTTTTCGTTCGATTGAAAGAATGAGATGCATCAATTCTTATAGGAAATTCTCCAAGGAATCCAATGGTGTATGGCGAATTCCGGTACAAGGCCGTTTCCATGGAGTTTTCGTCGAGAGAAGGGGAGATTTTTGTCAATTTCCATAGAATTTGCATGAATTTCGTTATTTAAAGACAAGTCGACGTCCGATTTTTGGGGTAAAATCTATAGATTCTTATGAGGAATTGTCTGCCGAACCCAGTGATATACGGCTCATTCCGGTACGCGGCCGTGTTCTTGATTTTTCACGGCAAAAGTCATTGACTGGTATTTGACGGAATGATCAATACATATGGAAATTTTTCCATCGGCTGCAGGGTTCTCGTTCGATCGGAATAATCAGATGCATCAATTTTCATAGAAAAGTGTCCAAGGAATTCAATGGTGTATGGCTCATTCTGGTACGCGGCCGTTTTCAAGCAGTTTTCGTGGGAAGGAGGCGAGATTTCTGTCAATTTGCACAGAATTTGCATGAATTTCGTTAATTAAAGACAAGTCGACGTCCGATTCTTGGGGTAGAAACTATGCATTTGGATGAGGAATCGTCTGCAGAAATCAGTGATGTGCGGCTCATTCCGGTACGCCGCCGTTCTCATGCAGTTTTTCTCGAAAGAAGGGGATTTTTGTCAATTTGCAGACAAGTTGAGTGAATTCCGTCATTTAAAGACAAGTCGACGTCCGATTCTTGGGGTACAATCTATGGATTTTGATGCGACTTTTGGCGTAATTCTGCACACAATTCCTCATCAAGATGCATAGTTTTTACTCCAAGAATCGGACGTCGACTTGTCTTCAAATAACGAAATTCATGCAAATTCTGTGCAAATTGACAAAAATCTCCCCTCCTGTCGACGAAAACTCCATGAAAACGGCCGCGTACCGGAATGAGCCGTACACCAATGGGTTCCTCGGACGGTTCCCTATAAGAATTGATGCATCAGATCCTTCCAATCGAACGACAACCTTGCGGCCGATGGAAGAATTCGCGTATGTATTGATAATTCCGTCAAATACCAGTCAACGACTTTTGGCGTGGGAAGTCAAGAACGCAGCCTACCGGAATGACCCGGATATCACTGGATTCTGCAGACAATTCCCCATAAGAATCCATAGATTTTACCCCAAGAATCGGACGTTGACTTGTCTTTAAATAACGAAATTGATGCAAATTCTGTGGAAATTGACAAAAATCTCCCCTTTTCTCGACGAAAACTGCATGAAAACGGCCGTGTACCGGAAGGAGCCATACACCGTTGGATTCCTTGGACATTTCCCTATAAGAATTGATGCATCTCATTCTTTCAATCGAACGAGAACCCTGCAGCCGATGGAAGAATTTGCATAATCTCGATTATTCAGTCAAATACCAGCCAACGCGTTACGTGAAAAATCAAGGACCTGGCAGCGTACCGGAATGAGCCGTATATTATTGGATTCTGTAGACAATTCCTCATCAATATCCATTGATTTTACTCCAAGAATTGGACGTCGACTTGTCTTCAAATAACGAAATTCATGCCATTGTGTGCAAATTGACAAAATTCTCGCCTTCTCTCGACGAAAACTGCATGAAAACGGCCGCGTACCGGAATGAGTCGTACACTATTGAATTCCTTGGACAATTTCCTTCAGGAATTGATGAATTTCAATCCCTGACTCGGACGACGTCGTATCATGAGATAACAAAATTCACCGAAATCATGTAGAAGTTATTAGAAATGTCGCTTCTTATTGACAAAAAACCCACGAAAACGCCCGCGTACCAAAATGAATCATATACCATCGGATTCCTCAGACAAAATCCTATAAGAATTGATGCATTTCATCCTCCGAATCGGACGTCGTCTCATCAGTAGGTGATGAAAATCGTTAGAACCAATATATAACCCCTCGTTTCTCTGCAAAAAATCCTACGAAAACGACCTCGTATCGTGAAAAATCTTTCATTTTCGAATTCCTCGTCTCAGATACTACAAATTCATATTTTTAGATATCATCATTATCTCATTTCAGCATGTCTTTATGGAGAAAATATCCAAATACTTCGGTCGTTTTGTTCAGGTACAGTCCCAGCCAAAACATAACCCCTGCGGCCGACAGCTCGCGGCCGACAGCTTCCACTTCATTTTGCCCGCATCAAATTGAATCCCAACACATCCGATTGGATACGATTTCAGATCCAAAAAGGTATATGCAAAATACGGATCTGGTTGGACCCAATCATTTTTCCGTGGGCAGACTTTGTGAAAAGTAATAAGTTATGCACAAATCACTTCATAAATATGATCAATTTGATAATCGCCAATTAATTGACGTTGACTTGTTCCCAGTCCGCAAATATGGGGAAGTACTTATGGGAGCAAAATTAATTTCACTGCTATGCTACATACATTCAAAGATTCTCGTGTACTTATATACTGGATTTAAATGTATTGGTAGTATTTTTTAAGAAGTGCTACCATGGTAGTGCTGCTAGAATACTACGAGAGCGCCACTTCAAGAGGTGATATTAGGTTCGGTTGCAAGTTGGGAAACATTTGAGGAATAATCCACGATATTGATCGATGATAAGGTTTGAAAGTTTTTAAATTGAATAGTATGATTAGAATCGAAATTTATTTGTGGGTGTTGTTAAATTGATGGAATAGGGAGAGAACGGATTAAATCCATCGACTATACAGTATGACGAAAGACAATTTGAATTCTCCAAGGACTCTATTCTGCTGACATTTTAGTAGTTCATTTTGTGCTTCCGGAAGAATTCAATAAGACTTAGTTTTTGGAACTTTTGGGTGGGGGCCGAATCAACGAAAGGACAAATCAACGAAACCATTGGTTGAAAAGGAAGAGATGTATGATGTATGATGTCTTATTCTTTCCAACTAACGGTTTCGTTGATTTGGTTTTTCGTTGATTTGGCCCCCATCCGAACTTTTGCTATCTGGATGAGAGTGCTAAAACTTTTTCACAAGCCCAGATAACACACGAAGAATTCTTTTTCAAAAACAAGGATAGAATTCTTCAGTAATTCTTTTCGAACTAATGAATTCATAAAAAGCTTTGGGAGAGTTCAATGCTTGGGACATTAACGAGTTCTTTAAAAATGCTGGAGGTATTGTTTTAGTACTCTCAAAGGACTCGTTAATGTCCCAAACATTGAACTCTTCCAGAGCTCTTTATGAATTCATTAGTTCGGAAAGAATTCTTGAAGAATTTTATTCTCGTTTTTGAAAAAGAATTCTTCGTGGGTTATCAGGGAGCGTTTCCTTGTGCCTGTGAAGATATCTTGAATAAAATATCTTTTGATATTGCATTAAATATCTCTCTGAATTCTTCAGAATATATTTCAGAATGCTCAAATAGAGTTATCCAAAATTTGTATCTGGAATTGTGAGTTTTTACAACAAATTTGACCCCTAAGTTTGATTAAAACTTGATCCGGAAGTGTTGCATGAAATATCTATAAAACATCCTTCAATGATATCCCAAAATATGAATTCCTATAAAGTTTAAGAGTTTGGGTCAAGAAAAAAAAAATATAAAAGAAAACATGGTCAGAAGCAATGTTCAAGAGGATAAAGCGTTTACTTCTCTTCCTATCGTATAATAGAAAATTAGTTAGTCTCCTCGATTAATCAGAGAGCACAGGAGTTCTGAAAGAGTTCTATATGACTGAATTGTATTCATTATGAACTCTTTTAGAACTCTTATGCTATCTGAGTAAATCTGGTATGGTCTCAGATGACACACGGAAAATTTTTTTCCCAGAACAAGAATAAAATTCTTCAAGAACTCTCCAAACTAATGAATTCATAAAGAGCTCTGAAGGAGTTTCATTTTTGGGACATTAACGAGTCCTTTAAGAATACCGAAAGCATTGTTTCAATACTCTCAAAGAACTCGTCAATACCCCAAACATTGAACTTTTCCACAGCTCTCTATGAATTAATTAGTTCGAAAAGCGTTTTTCCAGAATTTTATTTTTGTTCTTGAAAAATAATTTTTCGTGTGCTATCCAGGGCAGTATTGATTCACTCCTTATGATACTACCAGAAGTGCTATGGTAGTATTGACGCATACTCCTTATATTACTACCAGTAGTGCTATGGGAGTATTGATTTACACACTCCTTATGGTACTACCAGTAGTGATTTCAAATATTGCCCAGCACAAATGGTAGTAAGTTATTGAATACTTATAGAAGTACTAATGTAGTGGAAGTGGGAGCATGCCAGTGTCAAATTCATGAAATGCTCCTATATTGATATGCCAATGCTACCGCTCACTACTAGCAGTAAAAGAGAAGCATTTTCGCTGAAAATAGAAGCGGTTTGCTGACTGGGTTATCAATAAAATAAATACTAACTTATTCGCTGATTTCAGCTCATTATGAATTCCCTTGATATCATCTTCCCCTGCAGCTCGAGCAGAAACCTCTACTTCTCCTTGAAACTCCAATCTCAATTGGATTGTCAGGATGAGGGTGCTGTCCATTTCCTTTCATTCTTTGAATTCCCAAGGTTTCCGAAATTTCAATGTAAATCGTTTTTCTGCAGCCTTCGTTCTTCTTCCTACGCCGAAATTCCGTCCCAGAGTTCCTATTATTCCAATGATATACATATCCGACGTAAAAATGCTTGGTCGTGTATTGTTGTTTTCCTTGAAGTCCCTGCATTTTTTTCTAGGAATGGAATAAAAGTCAATCACTTGCGGTTTGATATGGAACTTGTGTAGATAGCGAAAAGTTTAATAATTAAAAAAAGCGGTCTTGAAATTTTAAAAATCACTCACCAAGTACCACGTAATAAAGTTTCCTTAATCACAAAATGCGCTGAAATCACTCATTCTGTTTACATATAATTCTCTCTAACCAATAATTGAAACGATTGTTCATCGCACGTACAATCACGCAACAGTGAATTTCATCCAGAAGCACTAGACGCACAAGAATTAACGAACTTTATTACGGTCTGTGTACAAAGCTTGCGTAAACGTAAGAACGGATGAGCAGGAACCACATACGTCTTGTCACCCTACTTTTGCGGTTAGGTAGTCCTGCAACCACAGTGAACTTCGCTCATAAATATTAGGTGTACAAATAAGTTTCCGCGGTTTGTCAAAAGATGGCCCCACCAGAAGGTTATGGAGAAATTGTCAGATGTAAAACGTAATATCCCAAGTTTAGTCATCTGACAACACCACAACCTTAAAGTACTAGTGATTCCGTATCAGCATCACGTAATTTTTTTCGTGCAAAAATGTCAAGTTTTATTCCGAATAAGCATCATTTGCGGGAACTTTTGATTTACTTCTTTAATGTGAAAAAATCTGCAGCTGAGGCGCATCGATTGCTTCTAGAAGCATATGGTGAAGCTGCTTTAAGTGAGAGAAGTTGTCAGGAATGGTTTCAAAAGTTTAAGAACGGTGAGTTTGACGTTAAAGACAAAGAACGCAGTGGAAGGCCGAAAGTGTACGAAGACATGGAATTAGAAGTACTATTGGAGGAAGATTCGTCCCAAACGCAAAAAGAACTTGCACTTATTCTACAAGTGACTCAACAAGCAATTTCACATCGTTTAAAATCGTTAGGAATGATTCAAAAACAAGGAAATTGGGTTCCATATGAACTAAAGCCGAGAGACGTTGAACGCCGATTATGCATGAGTGAAATGCTGCTTGCCAGGAATAGAAAAAGAGTTTTTGCATCGTATAGTCACTGGTGACGAAAAATGGATTCACTACGATAATCCAAAGAAGAGAAAGTCATGGGTTAAGCCCGGCGAACCATCAACATCGACAGCTAAGCCGAATATTCATGGAAAAAAACTCATGCTGTGTATTTGGTGGGATCAGCTTGGTGTCGTGTATTATGAATTGCTGAAACCAAGCGAAATCATTACTGGAGCTCTCTACCGAACACAATTGATGAGATTGAGTCGGGCACTTAAGGAAAAACGCGCCCATTACTACTCCAGACACGACAAAATTATTCTTTTACACGATAATGCTCGTCCACATGTTGCGGCGCCGGTAAAAACATACTTGGAAACACTCAACTGGGAAGTTTTACCCCACCCGCCGTATTCACCAGACTTAGCCCCTTCTGATTATCACCTGTTCCGGTCGATGGCACATGGTCTGTCTGAGCAGCGCTTCACATCATATGAAGACACCAAAAATTGGGTAGATTTGTGGATAGCGTCAAAAGATGAAGAGTTTTTTCGACGGGGTATCCGAATGTTGCCAGAAAGATGGGGAAAAGTAGTGGCAAATGATGGAAAATACTCTGAATAAAACGTAATGTACTTTTCCTTTACAATAAATTCCTAATTTTTTATAAAAAACCGCGGAAACTTATTTGTACACCTAATAAAAACGCATATTATCGAACTGTTTACTATTACTGTGTACATAAATTCGATATGAGGCCCTGAAAGATTGATTTTTGTTTCATTCACAAGAAAAAAAATGCGAAGAATTCCTGGGAAACACCAATATACGGTCAAGTATTTCCACGATGGATACGTATACTACCGGGACAATAGGAATTTAGGGACGATTTTCCGATGTAGCAGAAGGAACGAAAGCTGCACAGCAACGATTTACGTTGAGACTTTAGAAAACTTAGAAAATCAAAACATACGAGTGAATGGACAACACACTCTGATGATCCACACTATTTACTGAGATTGAAATTCCAAGAAGAAGCAGAGGTTTTGGCTCGGACTGCAGGAGATGATGACATCGAAGGAATTTATGATGAATTAAAGTCGAAAGATGAGTTAGTATTTATTAGCGGTGTGCGAGAAATAGTTTTTATCAGGACGAGTCGGGAAGTATCCCATAAAACATCACGTTTCTTGAGATATTCTTACGAAAGGTCGAAGATATCAGATCCAACACTTTTAGATATCTTATACATCTCCTCAACTCTTCTTATATTCCTGTAGGGGAATTTACTCCATTCTGAATCGAAATACTACATTTTTACTCCAATTTTTTGGAGTATTTTGGTTCAGAATGGAGTAAATTTCCCTACGAGTTCACAAGAAATCTGTAACATAACTATAAAATCTCTTTTCAGATATCTTGAAACATATTTATATTGTATAAGATATCTAAAAGTGTTGCTTCAGACATCTTAGACTTCGTAAAGATACCTTATAAAACGGAATGTTTATTAGGTAACCTTTGCTCTCAGGTCGGGTCCTCAATAACTTTGGGAACCCGACAAATATCGAAAATCCTTGATCAAAATCGGGAAACTCGGACATTTCATTTCACAAAACAACTATTAGGGAGCTTAAATCAGTTCGAGTCACCGAAAAATCTCAGGAACATGAAAACAAGTCACATATCCAATCATTCGGAAAATTAAAAAAATCTCGATTCGTCCCGATTCTCGAATCGAGAACCCGAATTATTCGATCCCTATATATTATCGAATATATGTAATCGAAATATTCGATTACATCCCTAGGATTTATTTTATTCCATTGAACTTAATATTATACTGGAATGAGCACTCTTTGTTTTTTCTATAGTATCGACCGGTCAGAGAGAGAGATCATACGTTGGGCGCATGATATCTGTTTCTAACAAATGCATTTTAGAGAGAGATAGGGAAAAAGTTAGGTACCTCGTACTCTGTCTTGCTCATGTAATAAACCATATCACTCTGACCGCGCCAATCAGGTGAGTGCTCATTCCAGTATGTATAGAGTTCAATGTTTTATTCATAACAAATTGAGGGGATACCAGTGACCCATGTTTTAGAAAAGGACAGAAACAAAACGATTTCCGACAAATTATCCGAAAACGAAGCAATAAAATGAAAATATCGCTCTGTACAGACCATTTTCAATGAACAAAGATGGTCTGTACAGAGCAATATTAGGGTCGCACGAGACCCGAGATTAGTATCGGTTTCGTCTCAGTCTCATTATTGGAATCGAGACGATACCGAGACTGAGGACTCGATACTCGAGAATATCGTCGATACTTTGAAATATTTTTTGATAAAGGAAAATGAAAACAATTAATTAGAATTTTTATATATGACATAATTTATATTTTTTTAAGCATTACATTTCTTCACTCTCGGTCTACATTTGAAGAAAATGAATAAATATTGAATCATTTAATAATAATATAATTATAATGACAGAATAATGAATGATATAAAAATCAATTCAACAATTATAATAATGAATATTCGTGTGCACTAAACCGTTATTATTCATCATAATCATCATGAAGTAATCAGTCTTATGACTAGTTTGATGAAATCCTCCAACCCTGCCTATTATCCGCTAACCATTTAATTTCTGCATATCTACGACAACCCTTATCTCGTATAATTTGCTTCATATAACTTAATCTAGGTCTACCTCTTCGAGTTTTACCATTCATTTTTCCTTCCAATATTGTTTTCAATGAGCTATCATGCTTTAATGTATGTCCTATCAGATTACTTCTTCTTTTCACGACATGGTTCAAAAGATTTCTTTTTTCATTTACCTTCTCAGGTATTTCTTCATTTTTTTACTTTCTCTATCCACTTTACTCTAAGCATCCTTCTATAACACCACATTTCAAAAGCTTCAAGTCTTCGTTGGTCCGTTTTTCCAATTGTCCAAGTTTCGCAACCATATGATGCTGTGCTCCAAACGTAACTCTTCAAGAATTTCTTCCTCACTGCTAAGCTTATATTCTTCGAACACAGTAACTGTTTCTTTTGGTGGAAAGCCTGTTTTCCTTGTGCTATTCTTGCTCTTATATCTCTCTCACTTTTATCGTTTTCTGTAATTATGCTCCCTGGATATTTAAATTCTTTGACTTGGTGAATTGTCTCTGCATCTATTTTGATTTTCGTTCTCCTTGGTGTTTTCGCTGTTGCACAAATCATGAATTTCGTTTTGTCCTTATTTATATTCATACAATAGTTTTCTAGTAATATTGTTTTCATCGTGTTGAGAGTATTTTCTAACTCAGCACCACTCGTAGCTAATACAGCTATGTCATACGCAAATCTCAGCATGCTTACATTTTCACCTTGAATCTGTAATTTCAATTGCACTTGTTTCTTCACTTCGTTCATCGCTTCTTTTGTATACATGATGAAAATCAACGGCGATAGTGAGCATCCTTGTCTCACCCCTCTTTTATTTTGTGCTTCTCCTTTTTGACCCTCTATTTCTATTATTGCGGTTCGATTCTTATATAATTCATATATTATTCTCCTATCCTTGAAATTAATCCCTACCTTTTTCAAAATCGTGAACATTTTCTCCCAATCAACATTATCGAATGCTTTTTGTATATCTACAAAACCTATATACACAGACTTTTTTAACTCTAGACTTTTCTCTACGCCTGTTCTGAGTGCTAATATTGCTTCCCGCGTTCCCCTATTTTTCCTAAAACCAAACTGATCTTCGGCTAATCTACTCTCTATTTTATTTTCTATTCTCCAGTATATAATTTTTGTCAGTATTTTCGAGGCATGTGAAGTTAAACTAATCGTTCTGTAGTTCTCGCATTTGTCTGCTCCTTGTTTTTTCAGAATGGTGACAATTTTATTCTTCTGGAATTCTTTCGGTACCTCTCCTCTTTCGTACATGTCTCAGACCAATTCAAACAGTGCGTCACGAGTTCTTTGACTGGAGGCTTTGATAAACTCCGCACTTATGCCATCTATTCCTGGTGCCTCACCATAAAAATTAATGCATGATGTAAGAAAAATTTGTAGCATGCACTGAGTGGCACTATGAAAAATGAACAAAAGCATTGGGAATTTCAAGCATTCACACTAACAATATACTTTAACGATACTTCATGACCCTACTCTCTAAATCCGAAAAAGTGAGATTTCCACTCGAACGGAAAGATAGGTTCCCTTCTGGCTGCCTAAAGAGTGAAATTCCACTCTTTTGGAGTGAGAATTCACTCTTTAGGCAGCCAGAAGGGAACCTATCTTTTCATTCGAGTGGAATTCTCACTCTTCCGTATTGAGAGAGTAGACTGATAGTTAGATTTCTGAATATTACGCGGTTAAAAGTAAAATAGGTAAACACATATTTCACTTTTTTTCTAGTTCCATTTTTTTTATCGGTTGAAACGATGAAAAACATCCCAAAAATAATTTTTAATGATAACTGTAGTCCGAAAGATTTTTTATATGACCCTCACAGCTAAATTTCTGAATAAATCCCAGATGCTCTGAAACGGTTTTGAGCTGCTGCTACACTGATATTTTTTTGATTCAAGAAAACTTTCTTTGAAGGGAGGAAACATTTTCTTGGTTAAAAATTATACAGCTTAATATGAAGAGAATTTTCTTACCACAAGTACACATCTTCTTCAGATAAGAAAAATAAATGTATTCTCAGCACAAGAAAATATGTTCTTACAATTAAGCCAATTTTTTCCTCAGTGTGAGCAGCTGTTTGGGCTTATTTAGCTAAGTCAATACTTTTATAAATGTCACTCATAATAAACTAATGGAAAATTTCCCATAAACATTCGAGAGAATTCTATAAATTTACTGTGAAAATTCCATAAAAACAAGAATTTTTATACATTTTTATATGTGGAAATTCTTATATATGTATGAGAAATCTTTTTCCAAAATTATGATTTCAGAACGATCGTAACTGGTGGACTCCTAGTCTTATTCGAATACAATTATAACAACACTAGGAATCCGCCAGTTGTGAACGTTCCTTTCCAGACAATTCTGCTGCATAGGAAAGAAACCTTAGTCAGAGTACTTTCCATGAACTGCAATATTTGTTCCAATAGAACTGAACAATTAGTTCCAGTAGGAACTCTGTATATGCAACTATTTGTGTCCTTTACACTCAATATTCAATTGTGTGCGAGAAAAGGGCACATATGGTTGCGTACGGTAGGGGGTCTTTTGGCCGAATCGACATGATTTAACAATCGCTAGTCATTCCTTATTAGTGTTATCTGAAAGCGACTAGCGATTGTCAAATCATGTCGATTCGGCCAAAAGATCTTCTATCATTGCGTACAGAGAGTTCCTGCTGTACATATAAACTATGTAATCCTATTCCATACACAACAAATAAAATAAACGATTAAAATAGAAAGTTTGAACATTTTGACCAATTTTTACCAAATTTGACCGATTTTGACCATTTTAACCAATTTTAGCCAGTGGTTTGGATAATATTTAAAAAAGCCGGCTTTTTTTCAACCTTGTTTATGGGATATTATATTGATATTCAATGAAATCAAGTGAATTTCATTTCTAAGACGTACAAAAATAATACCCATACGGCATACCAGATCAGAAAGAGTTTATAAATAAATCAATTGAGACTTGAAGAACTCATTATGAATTCTTTTCGAATTTTCGTTCTGTGTGAGCATGATTCCAATCTTGAACTGAAAACGTCACTAACTATAGTTATTGACGTTCATAGAATAGAAACATATATGTTCCTATTCATGCTCAATTCTGTGGTAAATTCGAGATTTAATGATCTGCTTCGATAGAATTGATAATCTAAAACGGATGTACTTATGTAACTAGAATATGAATGCTTAAAGGGTCTCGAGCGACAATCATTTATCATTTTTCCGTACATGACTCCGTCTCTTTTTGATATGTAAATTGGCGACGAATAAAATTATGATACGCTCGAGTACCCTTAATCCAAGATTTATGAATCTAGATTTAGTATTGCTTGAGATAGTCAATGAAGTTAAGTTGGTCCAATAGTATTTGTGAATTGTCAGGTCGCAGTCTTTATAACCGACACTTCAAAGACGATTCACTTCATTAATAAAATTTTTATTCAATTTGAAAATTTTTTCAGATGTGAATATTTTCACTGAAGTGTGTCAGCGAAAATGATCGTAAATTATCATTACTAAAATTCAATTGTATGCAATTATATATGAACATGAATAGAATGAATCCTTTGGTTTCGAAAAACTTCTAACATGGAGTGCTCCATTAATTCTTTAGTTTTTTTTTGCATCCTTTTGAATTCATGAATACTTTGATGATCTCGAAGTTTATGAATATTCGTTGGGAATTGAACTGCATTCCTTTCAAATATTCATTTTATGAGTCATTGTTGAACAGAATATTTTCATGTACCTATCTGAAGTTTGAATCCTTCTTTTGGAATGGAATGAAAATTCAATCTAATGAAATCTGATGAATACCGGATATCCATCTTTTTAAATAAACTATTTTGAGCAGGAGAAAGTGCTTCAAGAATTCACTGAAAGATCTTAGTTTTCATGTAAAATAAAAAAATGTACAATTTTTGTCTCATATATTAGTTAGAGACGAACAATTAATGCTCCATCAAGAACATCAACATCCTGTTCCCGTTCGTCGTGTAGGAAGACCTCGTCGAGCTTCTCCTAATGCTTGTGACGCTGGGACTGTGCCCGAACCAGTGCCCCAAGATAGGCCAAATACCCTCAACGACGTAGAAGCCGAAGGAAATGTTCTTCCAGTTCGACGTGTGGGTAGGCCTCGTCGGGCTGCGGCACGTGCTACTGGCAATAGAGGTCTACCTGCACAAGTCCCCCGAAATAGGCCAAATGCTTCTCACGATGCAGACACCGAAGAAAATATTCCTCCACTTCGACGTGTGGGTAGGCCTCGTCGGGCTGCTGCACGTGCTACTGGCACTAGAGGTCTGCCTGTTCAAGTGCCTCCCGGTAGGCCGAATGACTTGAACCCATTGGAACCCAAGTCGAATTTTGATTATCAATTCTACGGCAAAGAGTATGAGAGAAACCTATGGGAGAATAATAAGGAGAAGTAGAGAATAATGGGTAGTAATGGGGAATAATGGGGAATGATAGGGAATAATAGAGAATGATAAAAGAAAAGCTTCCCTCTAACGAGGAAGCAATAGTAAGGAGTAAAGATATACGTAATCGCAATATTACGATTTTGGGAACATTTTTCTCTTCCCCTCCCGTTTTTCTGTAAGAATCAAGTTGAAATTCAAATGGGAATATTACCGACATCGCATATAACTCTGGTAAAACTTTTATGATGATCGGATGAATAGAACCGGAGTTCATATACGTACATACGTACGTACGTACCAACAGACAGACAGAATACAGACATACACGGAACCAAACTTGCTCTCGAGTTCAAAGAAACATTTTGGTGTAGGAAATTTTCGGTTTGAAAAAAAAATTTTGCAATCCTCTGAAACGATCTTAAAGCTCCCTCTTAACGAAAAAGCAGAACAATACAGATCGGTTGAAAGTTGACGTTGGAAAGGCAAATTGTTCATCCCAAGGCTGGTTTTCGTGGTTGCCCGAGGGAAAATGATTATGCCTAATCATATATGATCATGTATATTTTTTCATGCATGATTAGGCCCAAAAATTGGCCCTATCTAATCATGCATGACCATACATGATCATAAGAGATCATGCAAAATCATACTCTGCGCGGTGAATAATAAAAGTCATGTTAACAGCATGGCGTTCCCAACGTTTACCCTCCGAGTACTGACCGCGCTCACTGCCACTTAACTTCGGTGATCGGACGAGTACCAGTGCGTTCATCAGGCTGTGGCCGTCGACTTGGGAATCATGGAGGGAATTCATTACTTATGTTATACGAGACGGAACGGTTGTCAGGACTGCTTTTTTGACACTGAGAACTCGAATACCCACTTTATAACTTTCATCGCAGTTCATGGAGTTCAATTTAACTCTTCTTCAGAAGAGATGAACTGAAATTTAGCTGAGGATGCACCAGATTTGACTCATGCATGGCCATGCATGATCTGACAATGACTGAACAGTTGAAGAGAGAGGGACCCATACAGCACGTTAGTCCCAGAAGAATTCTTCTGGAACTGTTATGCTGTGTGAGGATTTAGATTTTTTTCTGTGGAACAATGAATTTCAAATACCCTGAGACTCATAAATGTGACATTTGTGACATAAATTAGGAGTGATATCTACGGGGTGATTCAGAACTCGCGGACCGTACTTCACAGGCATATTCTGCAGCCAAAATGCAGTAATTTCCCGTCTGGACAATTTTTTTGGGGGCTTAGTTTTTGAGATATGAGCATTTTTAGATTTTCTTTCAAATCCAAATCATTCAAAAGCACTGTATGGTACACACTTGAACTCAACGCCATTCTCTGAGTTGGAAAACGGCGGATTTCTGGAAAAAAATTGAACAATCGTATCATTGTTTGTTCCGAAGCTATAGTGATTTGAAATTTTCGAGCTTCTAGCTAATCAGAATTCAGCAACTTTGAATCGCTATAGCTCCGGAACAAACAATAATGCGATAGTTGAATTTTTCTTCCAGAACTCCACCGTTTTCCAACTCAGAGAATGGCATTGAGCTGAAGTGTGTACCATAGACTGCTTTTGAATGATTTGTATTCGGAAAGATCTAAAAATGCTCATATCTCAAAAACTAAGCCTTCAAAACAATCGTCCAAACGGGAAATTATTGCATTTCGGCTGCAGAATATGCCTGTGAAGTACGGTGCGCGAGTTCTGAATCACCCTGTATACACTCCATACCCTTACAAAATACAACGTCTGAAACTTATGTCGAAAATCGTTGCATGAGATGTCTTTTATACATCCGATGAAAATCTCCCAGTATATAAAAAATAATATAAATATATGAGTATATTCAAACCTATTCAAAATATATTCATTATACAAGAACCTCAATTGGAAACACTGGGAACAATTGTGGAAAAGCGTCGGTTGTAACATTGCGAATAACTAAGGATTAGCTCGCAAAAGCTCAAATTGCTTAAAGGGCGCGGAGAGCTCCTCGCATGTAGAAAATTGTTTGCCACTTGTTCATGGCATATAATTAACTAATCGTGAGTTATTTGCGATGTCACAGCCAACCCCCGTTACAAGCATCCCCCATCTCCCCTAAAGCATAATATTAAAGTTGAAATTCATGTTCATATATAGTTATATATGATCATTTGTTCCACTGATTTTCCTCGAATATGAATTCACGTTGCTCAGGCCTGTCCATATATGATCATAAATGAATCTAGGTATAATCATTAAAATTATGAATCAAGTTTGATCTGGTCCAACATGATTATGTATGGATACCGATGCTTCCATGTGAAATAATGAATGGTAATATCTGGGTCCACAGGTAATCATATGTATTCAGATATGATTATATATGACTTTTTCTCTAAGCCTTCTCTGGTGATCAATTGATCTACTTCACTCACATATGATTATACATTATCATATAGGAAGACAGGACAAGTCATATATGATCATGTATGGTTCCATATATAATCATATATCATCATTTATAGTTCCAGATATAACCATACACGTTCATACATGATTAGGTATAATTTTTTTTCCCCGGGCATGTACAATTGTTCATATCGATTTTTTTCCTAACAAATTCAACTCTGACACAAAAGTGTCCCATAAGTTTCTTTCATGCTTTTTCCCGTAAAATCGATTGATCGTCTCCGCGTTTTTCAGCAATTGTCAAAAGGAAAAAGATGGGTCTGTTTTTTTTCTCGCCATGCCCCAAATCCAAGAGTCAGTAGGATGTTATATGGCCTAGATTTGGCTTGGGTTCTAATGGGTTGATGAGACAGATGTCGCAGAAAATGTCATTCCTCCTGTTTGACGTGTAGGCAGGCCTGGTGGAACCACTGCAGATACTGCTGACTTCAGAGTTGAGCCTGAAGGAGTTCTCCTAGAAGAGGGACCTGAAAATGAACGTGCCATCGGACGACCAGCTGAAAATTCCCCAGAGTTACCTCTACTGGGAGCTGAAGAAGACGTACAAGTTCATTTCCAAGCTAGTACGTAATAATTATTAAATAAGAAACTCTACCTATTGACACATGGCTTCCTCGTTTGTGTTTGAAGAAAACTTAGGAGTAGGGTATGTAACTTTTCAGAACATCGTCAAACAATACAGATTACTGAAGAGTTTTCCCAAATTTCTCAACCGATTGAAATAGAACTTATATGGAACCAGTATGGAACCATACCCCCACCAAAGTCTCCATGGAGATATTGCAATATCTGATTGGGTGCATGGTTTTTCCGTTATAAGATAGAAATAACACGTCATATAAATTTCATTGCAATCAAATTCTAAAAACACGGAACAAAAATTTTTCCCCAAGTTCTGATAAACATTTTAATCTGAGACATTTTGAGTTTTGAAAGAAAAAAATTCTCGGTCTCTTGAGACGATCATAAAACTTTCTTCTGGCGAGGAAGCGAAATTTGGTGGTGCAAAATTTGGAGTCAGTATCAAGAGCAAATTAATTTAAAACATTGATGTAATTCAGGTATTGTTGAAAATCAGCTGCAGATCGACAATGAAATCGAGTTCGTTGACGGAGTTCAAGAACTTGTAGCAGATCCAAATAATGAACCTCAAGTCCGTATGGGAAATAATGCGGATATTAATGAACAAGTGCGATTAGGGTGTGAGAATGACGAACATAATAAAGATGATGGTGAATGAAAACAATTGTATACACAATATAATTGAGTAGAAATATGATTGCGTAACAACATACCTGAATATACTGTTGATCTTTTATTACAGAGGAGGAACCACAGAAAAAAAAGAAGAAAATGAGAAGAGGAGGCAAAACAAGGCGTAAGAAGATTAATATTATATCTCACAGTACTATAGTAACAATATTATAATAGTATTTTTTGTTATTTATCTAATCTACTCATATTATAATTAGGAGTGTGCGGGAAATGCTTTTATCGGGTCGTGTTGAGTTGGAAAATGAAGTTTTTTTTGTGTCGGGTACCCAAATTCTTCGGGAAATGAATTTCCTCCACGTGAGGGAGTTTTGTTGCCGGGGGAAAGTCCCACTTACTCTTTACGGTGCGTAGATAGATTGATCAATTGCATATCAAATTATTCAAATTTCACTATATACCCGAATAATACTGACAAAGCTCGATACATTCGAGGACTTTCAGGAAACCTGAATTAAATCGAATACCAGAGAAGTTTCGGGGACTGAAACCTGACGAAAATCCTAACCCGTTTGCGCCCCAATTCCGAATAATTCGGGACTCGCACACCCCTAATTTCAATACATTGACACTCACATATTGTCGGTACTATGACAGAACCTCGTATCACGTTTTTTTACGGTCTCGAGGTTCCATTGGACCAATGATCAGTATAGTTGATTCTTGTCGATTGAATATAATTGATAACACATAACTTCATTATATCCCACCAAACGATGATTGTTGCCGTAACCTGTATAGCACATCCACCCATGTCCACTCCGCATCTCCGTGAAGGCGGGGTGGATTTCAGGGTGACGTGGATACAAGGTGGAAGAACGGAGTAGTGATGTAGAGGCGACGGACAAATGTTCGCGATCGGTGGATGTGCTGTATGGGTAATGTAACTCAGGATGTTGTTGTAATGAGGTGGCAACCGAGCAGAGATGGGCAACCTCAAGCACTTCTATGTACTTGGAGTACTTTTTTATTTTCATGAAATAAAAACTTTTAACATAAAACTAGAAAGTACTTGACGAGTAAAAGTACTTCAAGTACATAAAAGTAGTTGAGGCTGCCCATCTCTGCAACCGAGTCATTCCACACTCCAGCTTGTAGTGGTTATATAACAGTAACTGTTTTGTAACCTCAACATTATTGTCACATAACAATCAAATATATGACGTCGATCCAATGTAGCTGAAACACAACTTCGTGATGTAAAAGCTGTGAAAAAGTTTCATTATAGTCATGTCATTCCAATGAAACTGTATTTGGTGGGATGTGTATTTAGCGCGTTATGATCATTCTTCTGATGGATCCTCGAAAGTGTCAGACATCAACCTCAACGGAACGCACACGTTACATCCGTGTAGAGGCGAGGTGGTTGAAATGGAGACGTGGATACAACATGGAGGAACGCAGAAGCAACGTAGGGGCGACTCAGAAATGTCCGGGATCGTTGGTTCTGCTATACGGGAAGATACGAGATTCTGTCATAGTACAGATGATATCAGTAGTTTTTATGATCACCGCTGGATAATTAGTTAATCTATGTGTAATTCAATGTTTCATTCTTTTGAAGTCTGCGTTGTTTGCTACGGGAGCAAAAAAGTACAAAAATTGGAGCCTTGTAAGCATAGAGTTTGCGAAAGATGCGCAAAGAGGGTGTCCGAATCGAGGAGAACACAACAAATGCTTTGTCCCATGTGCAAAACTGTCAGTACAACATGGTTACCACCACGCTTGATGCCTGCATTGGCGAGGTACAATATTTTTCTTTTCTCATACAATAATGGAACCAGTATTATTATCCCGTTCAAAAATTATTGAATTTTTTATTTTCAGAAATCCAGTAGCAAATGAAATCATTGAAATTGATTGAATAGAAGTTGAAGGAATTTATTGTAATATGTTTTTTACTACAATTGTGGATAAATAATACGTTATTGATGCTTATTTTCACTTACCGTGTTTTTATTCCCCTCAATAATCCAATTCTTTTGGTTTATAATTACCCTTGTCAATATTTTCTTACGATTCCAAATGTCACGACATGGGTCATTGAAATTCAATAACATGGTCTTCGAAACTGTTTTGAAGTTTGGAGGGAAGAAAAATAATATGTGCTGAGCATCATTTCACTTAGAACCTCGAGCAATTAGAATCAAAGTGGTTTTATACTAAAAAATTCGGGTTGAACGTTGGTGAGTAGTATACTTTTACCTTTCTCGTGAATCCTTCACTGGTAAGAATTTCTGCATGGAGCTCCAATCACATGTGATGGAAGCAATTTCCACTCACGTGATTGAAAAAGTTCTTGAAATTTCAATCACATATGGATGAAAATTCAGTTATCAAACTATATCATTACAGGTGATATAATATAGCAAAAATTGAGAATTCAATGACATTTGATTGATTCCTGATTCAATCACCAAGAATTGAAAATTTAATTCACAAGTGTACTTGACAAATGAATGAAATTCCAAGAAATTTTCAACAGCATTCATTGATTGTCAACAACTTGAAATCTGCAACCTTATTCAAGATAGAATCTTCAAAAGTAAGTGGAAACTGGGGGGTAAATCACCTTGTTTTCAATATCTAAAATAACGTCAAAAAGTAGGTTGGGAACAACGTGGTTACACATGACCACCGAGTTGAAACATTACATTCCAGAATGGTGAAAAACCAACTTTCATTCGGAATTGAACTTGGATCTTCGTGATCGCACATCTGACTTCCTTGTCGCTTATTTCATCTGCATACCTTTGGGACTTATATGAACTGTACTTGATTGAATATGATTTATAGGTGAGATAATCGATTAGAATTATGACTTTTCAGCAATCAGTAGTATTATTTCCTTTGAATTTTATTTGAAAAAATCAATCACAAGTTTTCGGGAAATTTTTCATTCTAGATGTTGATCATTCAGAAAATCGACTTTTTAATGTACTTGAAATGTGGAGTGTTCATCTGATTCATTTTATCATATACGTTCGAATAATTCAGGGTCATGCTCTGAGAAAACAGGATGATTGGAAGAATGTTATCTCAGGAATTAGAATACAATAAAATGCGAATAGGCTATGGTCGTAAGTAAAACAGAAACAGTATCATTTGATCTCTTTCCAATTCACCACGAAATGAGTAAAGTGAACTCCAAGTGATCGTGACATCCAAGATATCTGAGAAGATCATTTTCAGGAAAACTTGAAGAATTATCGGATGATATTTTTTCTGGATAGTTGTTCCTAATTTATTACGTAAATCTTTGCCCAAAATTTATTGAAATTTGGCAAGACTGCGATACCGGATTTAGGGCAGGGCTTCAAAGGCTTCAGCCTTCTTTGAGGGGAGGTTCTTCTCACGACCGATTAAAAATTCGATTTTTTTTGTAGTATATCATTTGTAGAATGTATTCTCAAAACCACTGGGTCGAATATAACTTCTCCAAAAAGTTATGGTATGAAAGAGAGGTCTATTTAACACATAGCCCATACAGCACCGAGAACTTTGGTAATTTATTGGGAACGTGTCCGTTACAGAAGCGGACATAGAAACGTGTTTTGAACGTATTTGAAGACCTTCTGAAACGTTCCTGCGTCCGCTTTTCACAAAATCCACCTCCGGTTCATCCCATCCGGCATATTGGATTCCCATTCTGACTGCAGATTCCGGTTCAGCGCCCTCAAAAACCATTGGAACCCATGTTGCATTGGAATCCATCTATAAATGATACAGTGACAAATTCACTCCCGGTTCTCTCCATCTGCCATCTCGGATTCCCATTCTGACGCCAGAATTAGATTCAGCGCCCTCAAAAATCCATAGAACCGATGTTTCATCGGAATCAGTCCATAAAAGCCAAATTGACAAATCCACTCCCGGTTTATCCCATCCGCCATCTTGGATTCCCATTTTGACTTCAGATTCAGGTTCAGCACCCTAAAAAACCGTTGGAACCCATGTCGCATGGTAATCTGTCCATAATAGCCAAATGGACAAATCCACTTCCGATTTATCCCATCTGTCATTTGGGATTGTCATTTCGACTTCAGAATTCAATTCGGCGCCCTCGGAAACCCTTGAAACTCATGTTTTATTAGAATTCGTCCATAGAAGCCAAATTGACAAATCCACTTCCGGTTTATCCCATTCGCTATCTTGGATTCCTATTTCGACTCCAGATTTTGGTTCAGCACCCTCGAGAACCATTAGAATCCATGCTGCATTGGAATCTGTCCATAAAAGCCAAATTGACAAATCCACTTCCGGTTCATCCCATCCGCCATCTTGGATCCCCATTTTGACCCCATATTTGGATTCCGCGCTCTCAAAAACCCTAGGACCGATTTCCCATTGGAATCTGTCCATAGATACCACAGTGGCCAAATTCACTCCCGGTCCCCCTACTCCACCAACTTGGATTTCAATTTCGATCCCAGATTCGGGTTCAGCGCCCTCAAAAACCCATAAAATCTATGTTTCATTGGAATCTGTCCATAAAAGCTGAATTGACAAATTCACTTCCGGTTACCTGGCTCCCCCAACTTGGATCTCAGTTTTGACCCCAGATTTTGTTGCAGCACTCTCGAAAACCCCCAGGGCCCAAGTTTCATCTAATTCCGACCATCAATGCCAAAATGGCCAAATTCACTTTCAGTTCCCTGACTCCGCCATCTTGGATTTCAATTTTGACCCCAGATTTTAATTCAGCGCCCTCGAAAACCCCTAGGACCCATGTTTCATTGGAATGTGTCCATAAAATGCCCAAATGGCCAAATTCACTTCCGGTTCCCTGACTCGGCCATCCTGGATTGCCATTTTCACCCCAAATTCTGGTTCAGCGCCCTCGGAAACCCCTAGGACCCATGTTTCATCAAAATCCGTCGATGGGAGCCGGAATAACAAGTATTTAAAGACCGCGGAGAAAATGAGTGATATGTATATATGTATACAGCGGAGAAAATTTTCTCCGCGACCACCTATTTTTGTTAAAAAAAATAGAAGGACGAAGTCTCGGGGGAATAGCCCAGGGAAGGTCTCCTATCAATTTCAACCGATTCGGACCACAAGGTTCGGAGATATCCCGAACACAGACACGAACGATAGCGACAGACAGACAGACAGACAACCCCACGAATTCTTAATCAGTATTACATGAAATGAAAAACTGTCAAAACCCCAATGGAATTATTCAAATATTTCGAAAGATACTGTCACACCGCCCGAGAGCGAGTGCAATAGGCACTCTGTGCTCGGTATACTACGTATACTGCTGAGTACCTAAAAACGAAAAGAAGAATTCAAATGTCCACCATTTTTTCAATTTTCCACTTTCATTGATAATTGTAGTCTAGATCCCAACTACACTCATATACGAGTATTCTGTTAAAATGCTTCGAATATTGATTTTTCATCATTTTTGCGAGTACACAACAGTGGCCCCAATCGACCACGTTTTTCGACGACGGCCACATGAAAAGGCGTGTCATCGATTATTCAATAAAAAAAATTTTTTTTAGTATCTTTTGATACACATTAAAACTGTGACAAAAAGTTTGAGTTCTTTAGTTATTTCCTTCTATAAGAAAAAAATTCGAGAAAATATCTTTCCGATTCGTATGTGTACAAACTGTGAAAAATGTCATCCTATCATTGGATTGATAAGTTTCCGGCCTGACCAAGAGATAGCGCCACTAGGCCTACCTTGAGGTGGCGTTCTATAGTACCATCCTTAGATAGCTTGTAGCTATAGTTCCAGTCCGATCGCCATGTTAGTTTAGTTTTGAGAGCACGCTGACCAAGACGCCTCTGTGTTTTTCGTAAAAATGGAAAAGCTGGAAAATCGTGCTGTCATCAAATACTTTTATTTGAAGGGGTTAACGCCGAAGGAAATTAAAGAAGAGATGGACTCAACACTGGGGACATCCTCCCCATCATATTCAACCGTTAAGCAGTGGGTTTCCGAGTTTAAAAAGGGTCGTGTGAGCACCTCTGATGAGCCTCGCTCAGGACGCCCCATTGAGGTCACAACTCCAGATATGATCGGAAAAATCCATCAAATAGTGCTGAAAGATCGCAGATTAAAAGTTCGTGAGATAGCTGAGACCTGTAAGATGTCATATGAACGTGTACAAAATATTTTGCACCAACATTTGTATATGGAAAAGCTCTGTGCAAGATGGGTGCCGCGTTTGCTAACAGTCGACCAAAAATTGATTCGAAAGAACATTTCTACCGCCAATTTGGCGTTGTATAAGCGTAATCCAAGCGAATTTTTGCGTCGATTCGTAACCGTTGACGAAACTTGGGTCCACCACTACACTCCTGAAACCAAAGAACAGTCTAAACAGTGGATTGGACCAGGGGAACCAACTCCAAAGAAGGCAAAACCAATTTTTTCGGCGAACAAGGTTATGGCTACTGTTTTTTGGGATGCAAAAGGTATTATATACATTGATTACCTTGAAAAGGGTAAAACTATCACTGGTCAATACTACGCAGACTTACTGCAACGTTTGAGCCACGAAGTGAAAATTAAACGACCTCATCTGGCGAAGAAAAAAATCTTGTTTCATCACGATAACGCACCAGCGCACACGTCAATCGTTGCGATAGCTAAAATCAACGATCTGAAGTTTGAATTAATGCCGCACCCTCCCTACTCTCCAGACCTAGCTCCGAGTGACTATTATCTGTTTCCTAACCTCAAAAAATGGCTTGGCGGTAAGAGATTTGCGGACAATGAAGAAGTAATCGAAGCTGTAAATGGGTATTTTGAGGAGCTCGACGAATCAGTCTATAGAGATGGCATTACTAGACTAGAACCCCGCTATGAGAAATGTATCAGCCTTGGAGGAGATTATGTTGAGAAATAAAGAAAAAAAATTCTTAAAAACGTTGTTTTTCTTGGTCAGGCCGGAAACTTATCAATCCACCCTCTATCATATCATTTAAAAAACCGGAGAAATCTCATATGAATTTCATAAGGTGTACAATAATTATACACTGATTGATTACATTCTTTATCCGTGCATGAAAAGATGTGTACGATTTTTGTTGATCACTTTTTCCGAGCATGACAAATTATAAATTACATCACGTGGACAATAATTATACACTAATGAATTTTATCTCCTAATCGTGCATAAACAACATGTGTACAATTTTTGTTAATTAAATTTTTGGAACGTGCAAAATATTTCGTGTACAATTTTTACATCAATCAATTTAACGTGCACAAATATTATTGTGTAGAATATTATGTGTTGAAAAAAAATCATCGGTGTAAATACTTTTCGGTTTCATTTTCGTGTACAATTAATTAGTGTATGATTCTCACATATAAAATATTATGTGTTGAAAAACAAATTATAAGTGTAAATACTTTTGGGTTTTATTTTCCGTGTACAATTAATAAGTGTATGATTCTTACGTGCATAAACCATACCCTGCCTTCTGTGTCTGGAATTCAGTTGCTATTCTTCTTTGAAGTCTTGCCCTAGAATTGAAAATCGCGATACCAGTGTCATCAACAACATATTCATTCACAACATAGCAGTTGTATTCTGAATTTGAAATGAGAAAAATTAAAATTGAATAGCACGTTTGGAATAATATTTCACTTGGAATATGTTAGAATAGACAAGAATAGAATTTTTTCAAAATGAATTCTATGACTTGGAAAAAACCGAATTCAAATTCTTCAATCTCAATTCTTTTCTATTCTTTTCAATTCAAGATTTTTTGCTGGGAATTCTTTGAATGATCTCAGTTTTACGGGGACGTTACATTCCCACTTAGAGATGTTCTATGACTCTCTTTCTCCATTCTCATACTTTTATATTTCCATTGATACACAGTTGGAAATTTTGTGTTAAATTCAACACATTCCACATGTCCCAAACGGTCCACACATATTTTTGTGTCGATATCACATAATGTATTTGTGTTAGCTAATAACTCAAGCTCGATGTGAATAATATAACACAAAAGGATGTTGATGAAATTTTGATTGGAATTTCCGATCGTGTAAATTCAACAGATAAGTACTGTCAAATGAAATCCAAAATAAGGAATGAATCAACAGTTCACAAGTGTAATTTATGGATTTTTTTACATCAATCAAATGTGAAAATCACACTTTGTTCGTGTTGAAACAATGCATAAGAATAAATTGAAAAAAAAACAGTACTTCAATGAGCATTGAACATGGATCGTCGGAACCGAATGTTGAAGCTGTATCACTCAAGCCACTGCCGGTCCTTTCCCAGACAGCACAGAAAGTTCTTTGAACGTTTTGAAAACGTGCTCTTGGTTTTGCGTGTTTTGGTCCCGCTGAAGCAAGTTTTACAAACGTTTAGAGTACCTTCCCATTTGATATCCTTGAATACGTTCTAAGCACGTTCCTTTGATCTACTACCAGACGTCTTCATCATGTCTTCTAAACGTACTTTCATGAAAACTAACCTTGAAAAACCACAAAGTCACACGGGGACATGAATGGAACTAACCGAGACATTTGCATGTCCCTGGGACATACATGCGACGTTTTTAGAAGATCCTGAGACGTTATTTGCACATTCTCTGTGAAATCAAGCACGTCTTCTGAACGTTCAGGAAACCTCCCGGTGCTGTATGGGTTGATTGAGTGTACTTTCTTTGCGTATATCGACTCGCACTCTATCTTCAAATTCACATATCTAGAAAACGAATTTCCATTACAATGAAAGCTAAAACCAAAATGCATGAACAGTTCTTCCGACGACTACTAAAGTTACACGTACATAGAAGTTTCATAAAAAAATAGCTCCCACCACTGGCGATCTCCCCTTGGTAGTTGAGAACAACACAATTTTTATGTTCAATCTTGAGTTGAATAACATTTGTGTCATTTTGACACTTTTTTTCACTTGTTTGAATGATTTCACATTATAAATCAGTTGAGACCTGATTACACAAGGACTGTCTGTAGGAGTTACACGTGGTTGTGTTGAATATTTAATAGAAAATTCATGACACACGGATTTTTTAACACATTTACACAAAATTTTCAACTGTGTATGAAGAATTATAGCACCTTCTTACCGAACAGATCATAAAAACAAACACATCAATTCCTACTCTCATTTCTTGATTTATCTTATTTATGTCAACAGAGAATTCTATGCATTTGATTTCGAAACATTACACTTTGAACTTCGAATCAACGTGTGGAAATACATTGTCCATAAATTCACATATGGATTCCTCGTTTGTGTTGGAGAAAAATTGAAAAAATTTTTTGCATGCAAATTTCATCTCTCAACTGATGCACCTGAGATCCATAAGAGTTCATTATGGAACCACTGTTGGAATCTATTACACTGAGAAAAAAATTAGCTTAATCAGAAGAACATATTTTTTTGATCTAAGAATATATTTTTCTTCTTATCCCAAGAAAATGTGTACTTGGAGTAAGAAAATTTTGTCTATATCACACTGTATAGTTTCAAACTGAGTAATTTCTTCTTTCGAAGAAAGTTTTCTTGAATCAAGAAAATATCGGATCGGACTCGGTCAGACCAATATTTTCTTAGTTTAAGATTTTTTTTCTCTCAATGTAATATGAGTTTGTTACAATTGAATGATCAGAAGATTGAATATGTGTATTTTCAAAAATGAGTCAAAGAAATGAAAATATATTCCAAAGAGCACACGAAGTTCTCTGAATGTTTCAAAAACATAGCCTATGTTCTGCGAGTCTTAACCTCCAAAAGCACATATTTTTACAGCATTTTCACTTTCAATGCAGCAAAACACGTTCCAAAAACGTTCTTTTCATATACTACAGGACGTTCTCGTAATATTTTTCTAACGTACTTTCATGAAAACTAACTTTTTTTATAAGGAGTCGAAAGTGGAGTCGGAGTCGATGAAATAACATTCGACTCCGACTCCCCTTTCGACTCCATCCATCATTCCACGACTCCTCGACTCCAACTCCGACTCCCGACTCCGACTCCACAGCCCTGGTTCTATTGTCAGAAATTTTGTGATACTTGTCTGTATATGAATTTGATTTTGCACATATATTGTGACAAACACAAGCCAAAATCGCAGTTTTTCAGATCTTAATAGATCTGTTTAGATCTGACCAAAATTTAGATCTGGTCAGATCTGATCACTTTTCCCCGGATGGAAAAAATAATTCATTTCAATGAAAAAATTTTCGATTGAATTGAAGTAATTTTTTTCAAATTTAAGAAGGAGTATATTTTTGTTACAATTTGAAAATTCTTTGTTTCAATTTGATGAAAACTTTTTCCTTCCAACTGAATTTTCTTTGATTGAAAAAAATATTTATTGGAATAAGGACAAAGAAAAATTTCTTCCAATCTAAAAAATTTAACTCTCAGTGTGGACGTTCGCGAACGTTCTTTACACGGAGAAAAAAATCAATCAAGTTATACTGTGTAATAGTCAGCAGAATTAAGTCTGTCACTGCCCCCACAGCATCACAGTCCCAGAAGAATTCTTATTGAACTGGTTGTGTTCTTTATGAATTCTTTAAGAATGCTTCTGGGACTGTGGTGCTGTGTGGGTGGTATGCTAAAACTGCGGGACTCTCCAGCAGCTTTATTAGAAAACTTCCGCTGAAACTGCTGGGTGCTTCGCAGAAACTGCGTGATTAACTCAACTGAAATTGTCGTAGGACTAGTGCTGCAGGAACGTGTACAAAAACTGCGGGAGTGTTCAGTTATTTGAGCTTCACTTTTTTCTCCGTGTGAATATTTTTAAAGATTCGTATTCTCTTGGGGTGGTAATTTTCAAAATGAACTGAGTCACTTGAGGCCAAAAACCAATTCGAGTTTTCATGTAACTCGAATTTGACTCAAGTTATTTCTCAGAATAAACCGATTCACCCGAATGAAAAAATTGAATTCAAGTCCCATCATTAGATTCATTCCACTCTGAATTGGAAAGAGTGACATTTTCATTCGAACTGAAAGATAGGTTTCACTGTGAAAAAAATCTGCCTCAAGTTTCATCAACATGTTATGAAACTTCTTACATAACACCATTTATTGAATTTCATAATATGATATTAATTTCAATAATATATTTCTTAATTTTGAGAATTTTCTTTTCAATTTCAATAAGAAATTCTAAAATCCCATAACGCATATTAAATTTAAGGAATTTATCAAATTTAATATGGAAATATTGAATTTCATAAGAAATTTTCCATTAAATTTAGGAATTTTTTCAATAGTTTTTCTTCTGGCTGCCTAAAGCATGAATTATCACTCCAAAAGAGTGAAATTTCACTCTTCAGACTGCCAGAAGGGAACCTATCTTCCCGTTCGAGCGGAATTTTCACTTTCCACATTTAGAAAGTACACAATACGCATCTGAAATTTTGCAAAAAAATGTAAGTCATGGATTCCGTATGAAAAACTTCCGCTGAAAAATGTCTACAAAACTATGAGAAATCTCTGAAAAACATTGCATTTTCTCTGCAAAACTCTGACAAACTCTGAAATTTTCATGAAAACTCTAATATTTTTGGAACATTCCGTACGGACTTTTTTTCAGAATTTTTCAGGTCTTTTTAACACAAGTATTTAGAAACGAGATTGCACTCTGAAAAAATTCTGACAGAATTCTGAGAAATTCCTAACATTTCTCTGATTATTGAAAAAAATTTTTCCAATTTTCAAACACTTTTTCACATATGATATTTAACCCTCAAAGTATGCACTTTTTTGAGGCAAGATTTTGAGTGCGCATAACTCATTAACCGAGCAAGAACCAATGACACGAAAGACATCTTTGAGATATCCAAAAGAGCTCTAAAAAATATCTTTCAGATGATTCTGAAAGAGTTCTAAAAGATATCTTTTAGATGATTCTGAAAGACAACGCAAAGATGTCCTTTCGCTTTAGTGGGTTTTGAAATAAAAAATGAATAGGTTGTGAATGAGGATTTTCACGAGGTCGACTTACAAAGTTCATCAAGTGCTGGAACATAGAAGAAAAGTTTGAGAGAATAATCAAATGAATAATAATAATAAAAATGAGAATAATCACATGAAAATTCCGAAAAAAAATTGGGGAAAAACCATGCAGTATCTTGAGTACGTGAAGCCTTGGAAATAGTCGTGATAATTTTTCTCTGAGTTTTTGTGCTGTCAGAAAGTTGTTTCGAAAATGTATTAAATATTTTCGTAGTAGACATGACTTTCCATGCAGAAAATGCCGACTTCCAACCAACCATAACAATCGAAACAATACTGGTACAACACTAATTACCAGGGTTGGTTGCCAACGTTGTAACGTGGTTGAAGTAACAACCAGTACAATGTTGTTGTAACGCCGATAGTCAATGCTGATTTGCCAACGTTGATTTCAAACTCGTTCAACGTTGTTAGTTATGTGTGGTTTGATACGGCAAAATTTTGAAGGAATTATTATTCATGTTCTCGAATTGACTTCTTCACATGTTTTCGGATTATTCATTCGTTTCAAGAAACGATTCAAACTTCAGCAACATACGAACAGATGTGTTATATTTTTTACTTTCGATATAACCATGCACCGAAGAAACGATATTCTAGGATTGAGAGGAATTTATTCTTCACTCTTCCTCTAAACCAATCCTCTTATTATAAGACTAACCCCCCCTAATTTTTAGTAACTTCATAAGATATTCTTCGTTTTAGAATAAATTCTTGAAATAAGAATATTCCCACATCATTTTAAATAACCGCTCTGTACAAAATAATTTTGTAAATTATCTAGCCTGAGATGTAAAATGACTTATAAATTCACAATATTCGTATAAAAGTCATTCTGAACATGAGAAAATTTCAACATGAAGAGTACTCTTCAATTTGGAAAGTAAAACCATCCGTCGAGCTGCAAGTGAATAATCCAAGTTTTTTGCAATTCATTCTGAACATTTTTTTAACATATTTTTGATCAAATGAGTTCTTCATGACTCATATTTATTACAAAATTAATATGACCTCTGAGTTTTTGCCTAGAAGTACTGATGTAAGTATTTGAAGAAAATTCATTTTCACTGCATCAACAAATTACGATTTTTTGACATGTTACAACAGCTATGACTGATTTACTAATTCATTTTGCACTCACTAATAGATATTTTGATACACATTATTCAAGAAATAACCACCACACATTTCACAAAAGTAATTCAT
Source organism: Gonatopus flavifemur (assembly GCA_018340375.1). Lineage (NCBI taxonomy): Eukaryota > Metazoa > Arthropoda > Insecta > Hymenoptera > Dryinidae > Gonatopus > Gonatopus flavifemur. Next base: position 5,245,023 of record JAFFJZ010000018.1, read on the forward strand.
CCATTTTTTGATCACATAAATTTAACCTCACATCTGTCAACCGAACTGCAATTTTCACACAGGCTCATAGATTATTATAGTCAACCGACGGATGATTGAATCGGATGAACACGTCACTTTAATTGATCTTTCCTAATGCATCGCGTAGGTACTGGTTTGACGGTACAGAAAAATTATTACTGATACTGAATTTGAATAATTTGCAAGTCTAGTCTAGTCGGTGTAAGATCTCCGGTAACAGTTTCAACGAAAATATCTTTATATAATATGTTATTGCTGTTATTTGAGAATTTGTAACTCATCAGAATGATAAGAGAGACATTCCTAATAGTGTACAGTCGGAGAAGAATATTTAAAATTCATCAGTAACAACGTGTTCAAAAATATTCCCGTTAGATTTGTTACCGGACTCCTCACACCGACTATACAATAGCGAAGTTCGTTTACCGATGTCCCAAGTTACCCCAACTCGCTCCAAGTATTTTGGATTCGCTACTTCCAATTTAAGCAACGAAATGATTGGTTTGGTACAAGTTGGAGCAACTCAGAGCACGTAGAACGAACGAACCTAATATTACTTTAATTTATGATATCAGAATTCATAACTGGCGTACAGCTGTACTGGTCAAAGCTTCATTCTCTCATTAGGGTTAGGATTTGTGTTAGGTTCGATTCCGCGTGTAGGGCTATGAGATTTTCGCTATTGAACCCCACAGTTTGAACGCTTGTTATCATTAAATATCTTCATTAAGATAATTTCCACCAGGGAGTTCGATTGCTGTAGAACGCGGTTCTAGCAATTGACATTGAAACATGTTTCCATACATCTATTACACATACAGTACGAGATCGACAAGGATTCCAATAATTTTTTTGTGAATTATTTGAAATATATTCTTGGCGCTTATTTTAGATGCCAATGCTCTTAAAGTTAGATGCGCCCTCTCAATCTTAGAATATGGTTTTTTCGGTGTGGACATTAGCTGAAAATATGAAATTATTTTCATTAGCTACGTACAAAGGCTTAAATGGATTACCATCACCGGTTGAAAATCAATTGTCAATGTTGGTATCCAATGAAAAACCAGTACTGATTCAGGGTTGATGTTAACGTTGAGCCAGTATTGGTGAACAACGCCGTACCAGTGTTGATCAGCGTTATCATTCCGGGTTTATTCCAACGTTGTTTGCCAACAGTTGGCGGTTGGCAAATAACGTTTTTCCAGTACTGGGCCGTTCGTCGATTTCTGCACGGGTTGGAATAATATCAGCAACATTATATCTGAAAGATTGCAATTGCAAGGTATCAGAAATTTAATGGTTACATTTCCAGGTGATGTATGCAACCATATACTTGGTAGAAAATAACGCTACTATAGGAACACCACATAGAGGTTAATCGGATCCAAACTTTTTTGTTTTAATATTATATTTAATAACACTTTCAATATTTTATTTCTCTAATTTGATCTAATTTTGTTTGATTTGTAATTCCAATGTAATCATTCTTTATCAAATTACACAAATATGTTATTAAAATTCAGAAGGAAATTCTTCACATTAAGAAATATTATTGAATTCAATATCTTACCATGAATTCTGTTTAATGAATTGTTTATGAAAAAAACTTCATAATTTTTTTGACAGGGTAAGAATCATACACGTATTGATTGTGCACGAAAAAAAAAAACCCAAAAGTATTTACACTGATGATTTTTTTTTAATACCTCATATTTAACACATAAGCTTTGGTGCACGTGAAATTATTTGATAAGAACATTGTACACTAAACATTTCTCATGCTTGAAAAAAAAAAAGTGATTCACAAAAATCGTACACATGTTTGGACGGACAAAACATGTAATTAATTAGTGTATAAAGATTGTACACTTAATGAAATTCATATGAGAAATTTTTTTCGTTTTATTGAATAATTACTATGAATTAGATTAAGAGTACAATAATTATACACTGATTAATTTTATTTTCTGATCGTGCATAAACAATATGTGTGCAATTTTTGTTGATTACATTTTTAAAGCTTGTAAAATATTTCGTGTATCAATCAATCAAACGTGCACAAATAATCATTGCATAAAAGATTATGTGTTAGAGAAAAATTATTAGTGTAAACACTTTTGGGTTTTATCTGTCGTGTACAATTGGGGTGCCGGAAAGAATAACTCGCTTAGCGTTCGGAACGCATCACAAATTTGATCCAAACGGCCCCGTCGGAGGTCGAAAAAAAAAGTTGGAGTTTTGAAAATTGAAAAATACTAGGCCATAGAGCTTGAAACAACGAGGTCAGTGTCCCTTTACCATTTTTCTCTAGGATGAATAGTTTTCGAGAAAAAAAATAAAAACTACACATTTTTTCATACCAAAAATCAATGTTTTCCAACATTAAACTCGTTGGATCTCATTCATTTTTCGGCGAATCGGAATAAAACTTACAGATTCTGATTTGTGAGACTTCACCAAAGACGACAATGTCGAAAAAATGTGTAAAAATCAATAATAAATTAATTAATTTTTCATTCAAAAGTAAAAATCACGTGTTTTATGCTTGGCATTAGAAAAGTGTCGGGGGAAGTATGGACTACAAAAAAACTTCCAGCGACGAAGTTGTTCCCTAAGGTATGGACAAACTTTTTGGAAAGTTCCAAACCGATTGGATTATTAGTTTGCAAAATACAGGGATTCATTTATTAGCGCGCAACGGTAATCTATCACGATTATGCGTCTTTTACCGGGTGACTATCAGGATCCATAGGAAAGGTTGTATTCACTCACTTTTTCAACTTGAGATGTTTTTTTGGGTCGGAGAATTCGAATGTCCAACTATGTTCACGAGATTTCATTTCCTTTATCCATGTCTTTGTTATAAAAAATTTGATTGAAGTTACAGAAAGAATAACTCGCTTAGTGCTTGAAATCACGACGTCCGTTTCGCTGGAACAACCAAATGAGCAAAATCGAAAAAAACCTATATAGGAATTTGTCGCTAATTTGTAACACCAATCCCGAATTTGTCGCTCTCCGCGATTCCGAAATAATGAAGGTTGTGCTAGCGGAACTGTTTCGCTAGCACGATCTCGGTTCAGAGGGATGAGAAAAAAAAAAGAATTGCATAGGATTTTTTGTCGCTTTTTTGTCGCTCTCGATATACGTTGGAAAGAATTGAATTCGTTCATTGGTTGCTGAGATATTTAATATTTTGAGTTTGAGGATTGAAATATTGAATTCCAGCGAAATTCGGTGGAAGAATATGATGGTCAGAGGCATATTGACGCAATACACAATGCAAACAGATGTGCAGGGGATGACGTTGGGACTACAATCCGAAGAAAACGGTTACATGAATGTTACATCGAGATTACGAAACGTAAAATGGAAATTACGTAACACGGTAATCAAATGCCGTCAGGATTTCCAACTGATTCACGTGACGATACGAGGAACAATATGACAATTGTGAATGAATTTGGAGGACATATTCCATATGTCACAATCATGTAACATGCAGGTAATAGGCAAGTTTACAGGATTTTCTGGCATTTATATATATGTTATATATAAGAGTCATGCAAAAAAATCAAACATTCTTTGTTTTCCTGTCTCTTATGGGAATATGTGAGTTCTTCATGTTTTAAAAGTTCTCTCCGGAGATCAGCTCAAGAGAAATTGCTAAACAGTTGCTGAATATTTGAAAAAATTTTGAGAAATCAAAATTAATTTTTTTTTATTTTTGAATTTTTTTCCTTGTTGCGATGAAATTTAGTGTTTGAAGAAAAGTAAATTTCTGTTTTCATGACACTGGATCGATTTGGATGCGATTGTGCCGGCGGAAATTCCGCGAATCGCCCTCATATACGTATTTACGGATTGTGTGGAATTTGGAGAACCGGAAACAGTTGAGGGACAAATTCTATGCGGGTTTTTCTGGTAGCGACAAATTCAAATCCACGAAAAATCGCAAATTTCATGACCCCAGATCGATTTGGATGCGATTGTGCTGGCGGAAATTCCGCGGATCGCCCTCATATACGTATTTACGGATTGTGTGGAATTTGGAGAACCAGAAACAGTCGAGCGACAAATTTTATGCGAGGTTTTTCTGGTAGCGACAAATTCAAATCCACGAAAAATCGCGAATTTCATGACACTAGATCGATTTGGATGCGATTGTGCTGGCGGAAATTCCGCGGATCGCCATCATATACGTATTCACGGGTTGTGTAAAATGCGGAGAAGAAGAAACAGTCGAGCGACAAATTCTATGCGAGGTTTTTCTGGTAGCGACAAGTTCAAATCCATGGGAAATCGCGAATTTCATGACACTAGATCGATTTAGATGCGATTGTGCTAGCGGAAATTCCACGAATCGTCCTCATATACGTATTTACGGATTCTGTGAAATTTGGAGAACCAGAAACAGTCGAGCGACGAATTCTATGCGGGTTTTTCTGGTAGCGAAAAATTCAAATCCACGGAAAATCGCGAATTTCGTGACACTGGATCGATTTAGATGCGATTGTGCTGGCGGAAATTACGCGAATCGCCCTTATATACGGATTTACGGATTGTATGCACTCCGGAGGACTAGGAACATTCAAGCGACAAATTCTATGCACGGTTTTGGAATTCATGATTTCTCGTGGATCTGAATTTGTCGCTCCCAGAAAACCTTGCATAGAATTTGTCGCTCGACTGTTTCTGGTCCTCCAGATCCCACACAATCTGTAAACATGTATATAAGAGTGATCCTCACAATTTCCATCAGCACAATCGCATTTGAATTCACTCAGATTCATGGAATTCATGATTTTCCGTGGATTTGAATTTGTCGCTACCAGAAGAACACCGCATAGAATTTATCGCTCGACTGTTTCTGGTTCCCCGAATTTCACACAATCCGTAAATCCGTATTTCAGGGCGATTCGTGGAATTTCCGCCAGCACAATCGCATCTAAACCAATGTAGTCTCATGAAATTCGCGATTTTCCGTGGATTTGAATTTTTCGCTACCAGAAAACCTTGCATAAAATTTGTCGCTCGACTGTTTCTGGTTCTCCAAATTCCACACAATCCGTGAATACGTATATGAGGGTGATTCGCGGAATTTCCGCCAGCACAATCGCATCTAAATCGATCTAGTGTCACGAAATTCGCGATTTTCCGTGGATCTGAATTTGTCGCTACCAGATAACCTCGCATAGAATTTGTCGCTCGACTGTTCCTGATCCTCCGGATTCTACACAATCTGTAAACACGTATATAAGAGTGATCCTTGCAATTCCCGCCAGCACAATCGCATTTGAATTGACTCAGACTCGTGGAATTCATGATTTCTCGTGGATCTGAATTTGTCGCTCCCAGAAAACCTTGCATAGAATCGTCGCTCGACTGTTCCTGGTCCTCCGGAGTGCACACGATCCGTAAATACGTATATAAGGGCGATTCACGGAATTTCCGCCAGCACAATCGCATCTAAATCGATCCAGTGTCATGGAATTCGCGATTTTTCGTGGATTTGAATTTGTCGCTACCAGAAAAACCTTGCATAGAATTTGTCGCTCGATTGTTTCTGGTCCTCCGGATTTCAAACAATCCGTAAATACGTATATAAGGGCGATTCGCAGAATGTCCGCCAGCACAATCGCATCCAAATCGATCTAGTGTCATGCAAACAGAAATTTATTTATTTATTCATTTATTTATTTATTTATTTATTTATTTATTTATTTATTTATTCATTCGATGTACGGGTTGAACCCATTAGTTTACAAAGTAGTAAAAAATATAGGAATACACATTACAAAATTTTAGAATGAAAGAGGGTTATGATACAAAAGTGAATAAGAAATAATAGAAATAATAGAAGTTCCAAAGCTCACAGGTAGTGAATCACAGAGAAACACAAATATGCCAATAATAACAATAATAATGATAAGAAGAAAAAATGAAATTAGGATTAAAATCGAAATTAAAATTTGAAATTTAAATATAAAAAACAGAAATTATTTAAAAACCGCTATTTACAATATTTACAATACGGTAGCACGCTTTCCTAAATTCCTTTTCAGAATTCTCAAGAAATTCAAACTTAATATTAAGAGTATTCACAAAACAGCAGATCCTATTGATTGGGTACTATTCTTCAAACACTAAATTTCATCGCGACAAGGAAAAAAATTCAAATATGAAAAAAAATTAATTTTAATTTCTCAAAATTTTTTCGAATATTCAGCAACTGTTTAGCAATTTCTCTTGAACTGATCTCTGGAGAGAACTTTCAAAACATGAAAAACTCACATATTTCCATAAGAGACAGTTAAACAAAGAATGTTTGATTGTTTTGCGTCACTCTTATACAGGGTGGGGCATTTAAAGTGTCGCGGGCGTTTTTTCCAAAAATAAAGTGAGATACGAGAAAATTTTTCGGACAAAAGTTGTAGGGTACCGAGGGAGACATCCGATGGTGGCCTTGGCTTTGACCTCAAATCTCATCTTCAAGGGCATTCTGAGATCAACTCTTGTTTTTTAATAGCATCTCATATTTTTTACTGCAGATTTGGATTCTAGGTCAAACACCAAGAAACTTTTGTCTGAACCATTTTCCTGAAATCCGCAAAAATGGCGCTCTAATCGATATTGTTCCATTTTGAATCTGACATTCGAATAACTCGGAAACGAAGGGTCTTGCAAAAGAATGTTTCGTACAAAAGTTGTCGATACACAACACATTTCAATCGTCTACATTACCACCATTCAGAGCTCACGCGATGTAAACAAACGACGGGGTTCAGTGAAAATTCACGATTTTGAAAGTCAGTTTGTCAGTTACATTTGATTATTACTTGGTTTATAACAAATTGAGAATCATGGATATCCGATACACGGTTTCTGAAAAGATCGATATGATCTACATTTACGGTGAAGTGCATAAGAACCCCAGACAAGCATATGACTTGTATGCAGAACGATTTCCTGAAAGAACAACGCCATCCATTAGGTATTTTCAACGCATTACAAAATTATTCTCAGAAACGGGAAGTGTTACAAGGGAAAAACGACATGGAATGAGAACTGTTAGCGGAGAAAATGCGGAAGTTAATGTACTAGCTGCAGTAGCCAATAATCCACACGTGAGCTCTCGTGAAATTGAACTCCATTCGGGAATTTCTCGAAGAAGTGTTCTTCGAATACTGAAACGTCACAAATTCCATCCGTATCACATTTGTTTGCATCAAGACCTTCACGGTGATGATTTCGAAAATCGTGTACAATTTTGTCGATGGGGTCTAGCGCAAATGCACAATAACAACTTCACCAACATATTATTTTCTGATGAGTCGACGTTCACCAATCATGGTCAAGTAAATCGACATAATATGCATTACTGGGCGACAGAAAATCCAAGATGGTTACGTCAAGTAGAGCATCAAAGACAATGGGCTGTGAATGTTTGGTGTGGTATTTTTCGATCTCGAGTAATTGGACCGTACTTCATTGCAGGTACGCTAAATGGAGAGAAGTACAGACATTTCTTAGATCAAGTACTTCCAACATTACATGAAGACATACCTATTCAGGAACGATTGAATATGTGGTATCAACACGATGGTTGTGCATCCCATTATGCAGTCACAGCTCGAGAAATATTGGACAGAGATTATCCTGGACGATGGATAGAACGTCGTGGACCAGTTCATTGGCCTGCCCGTTCTCCGGATCTTACTTCTCCAGATTTTTTTTTATGGGGATACATAAAAGATACAGTTTATCAACAAGCACCGACTACACCTGAGAATATGCGTCAACGAATCATCAATGCATGCGCGAGCATCAATGAAGATATTTTAGCACGAGTTCAGCAATCTTTTGTAAAACGTTTTGAAATGTGTATTGAAGTCGAAGGCCATCATTTTGAGCATCTAATGCATTAAAATTACCCAAGTGATGTAGACGATTGAAATGTGTTGTGTTTTGTCTGTTATACCCCATCACCTCCGTTTCAGTTCAAGGGGTCCCCCTTGGAATCAGACAACTTTTGTCCGAAACATTCTCCTCCAAGACCCTTCGTTTTCGAGTTATTCTAATGTCAGATTCAGTATGGAACAATATCGATTAGAGCGCCATCTTTGCGGATTTCAGGAAAATGGTTCAGACAAAAGTTTATTGGTTTTTGACCTAGAATCCAAATCTGCAGTAAAAAATATGAGATGCTATTTAAAAAACAAGAGTTGACCTCAGAATGCCCTCGAAGATGAGATTTGAGGTCAAAGCCAAGGCCACCATCGGATGTCCCCCTCGATACCCTACAATTTTTGTCCGAAAAATTTTCTCGTATCTCATTTTATTTTTGGAAAAAACGCCCGCGACACTTTAAATGCCCCACCCTGTATATAACATATATATCAATGGCAGAAAATCCTGTAAACCAGCCTATTACCTGTATGTTACATGATTGTGACATATGGAATATGTCCTCCAAATTCATTCACAATTGTCATATTGTTCCTCGTATTGTCACGTGAATCAGTTGGAAATCCTAACGGCATTTGATTACCGTGTTACGTAATTTCCATTTTACGTTTCGTAATCTCGATGTAACATTCATGTAACCGTTTTCTTCGGATTGTAGTCCCAACGTCATCCCCTGCACATCTGTTTGCATTTTGTATTGCGTCAATATGCCTTTGACCATCATATTCTTCCACCGAATTCCGCTGGAATTCAATATTTCAATCCTCAAACTCAAAATATTAAATATCTCAGCAACCAATGAACAAATTCAATTCTTTCCAACGTATATCGAGAGCGACAAAAAAGCGACAAATTCCTATGCAATTCTTTTTTTTTTCTCATCCCTCTGAACCGAGATTGTGCCAGCGGAACAGTTCCGCTAGCCAACCTTCATTATTTCGGAATCGCGGAGAGCGACAAATTCGGGATTGGTGTTACAAATTAGCGACAAATTCCTATATAGGTTTTTTTCGATTTTGCTCATTTGGTTGTTCCAACGTAACGGACGTCGTGATTTCAAGCACTAAGCGAGTTATTCTTTCTGTAATTTCAATCAAATTTTTTATAACAAAGACATGGATAAAGGAAATGAAATCTCGTGAACATAGTTGGACATTCGAATTCTCCGACCCAAAAAAACATCTCAAGTTGAAAAAGTGAGTGAATACAACCTTTCCTATGGATCCTGATAGTCACCCGGTAAAAGACGCATAATCGTGATAGATTACCGTTGCGCGCTAATAAATGAATCCCTGTATTTTGCAAACTAATAATCCAATCGGTTTGGAACTTTCCAAAAAGTTTGTCCATACCTTAGGGAACAACTTTGTCGCTGAAGTTTTTTTGTAGTCCATACTTCCCCCGACACTTTTTTAATGCCAAGCATAAAACACGTGATTTTTACTTCAAATAAAAAATTAATTAATTTATTATTGATTTTTATAAATTTTTTCGACATTGTCGTCTTCAGTGAAGTCTCACGAATCGGAATCTGTACGTTTTATTCCGATTCACCGAAAAACGAATGAGATCCAACGAGTTTAATGTTGGAAAACATTGATTTTTGGTATGAAAAAATGTGTAGTTTTTATTTTTTTTCTTGAAAACTATTCATCCTAGGAAAAAATGATAAAGGGACACTGACCTCGTTATTTCAAGCTCTATGACCTAGTATTTTTTAATTTTCAAAATTCCGACTTTTTTTTCGACCTCCGACAGGGCCGTTTGAATCGAATTTGTGATGCGTTCCCAGCGCTAAGCGAGTTATTCTTCCTGGCACCTCAATTTCCGAAAAATTCACTTTTTGTCATCAATCAATATTTTTTACCCCAAAAAACAGGCATCTCAAATTAACAATAGAAATTTCATTTTTTTCAGTACAAATGGTAAGTAGAGTGATTATTTAACCCTTTGAGTCCTGCACCCCTTTCTGCTTGAGTGAAAATTATTTCCTCCGTAATCCTTCGTGGAAATATGTCAAATTGTGAGGAAATTATATTATATTTGAAAATATTCCTTAATAAATAGGATTTCCTGAATGTATCATATATGATATATCAGGACTCTAGGGATATAAAATAACAAAATGTCAACATCTGTTGGAAAGGGCTAAATATTTATTTTCATGCTGCCTTTACACATATGAAACACGCGCATTAGGGAAAAAATAGAACATTAAAGATGAAGTCCGTAAGCAGGGGAACCTATTTATGATGGAATTCATAAAAGCAATTCCTTTTGTCAGATTGACACAAGAAAATTTCACATTTTGTGCATTCCACTTTCGTCAATCCACTTGTACAAAACTTACATCGGTTTCTTTTTTCTGTGAAAATAGCCCAGGGACCGATATTGTCATATTGAATCAAATCCTGCACGGAGAGAAATGTATAGTAATATTTACCATGCTAACATAGTATTCGTTCTTAGTTTATTGAAAATCGTAAATTTTACTATGTGAGAATAGACTCCTTCGCCATTTTTCTGGTAATAATTACTATACTACATGGAAATCAGACAAATAGAACTCAGAGCAATGTACAATGGTACTGATTACCATGTTACAATAGCTGTAATTCCAGTTCATGAAAATATGCACGCTGTGGGCAATACCGACACGACGTGTATAGACATACATATATTATACGTATTATTACGGTAGTCAGTCCACTATTAATGATCAAGTAAAAACACAGTTATTATTCAGAAGACTGATATAATTTGTTTTTGACTGTGTGCTCCCTTTTCTTTCTATTAACCATTTCATAACCTAATTTATTTATTTATAACCTCATTCACTGAAAAGCCTTGTGTGTATATACATGTCAATAGTTCAATTTAGGTTATGATCAATGAAAAAATCATGGTCAATATTACCTTATAGCATTGGATTCATGTTTAGTTGCATAGTACTATCTCCAATGTAACATGGTAATCATTACTATGTTAACAGGGCTAATGTTACCACATAAAATCGGGAGCATCACTATGTCAAGTGACTCGTACCATCTAAAAATTTTCGTCACCATGTAACATAGTAATCATTCCCATGCTACATTGAGAATATAACTATTCTTTTCTCTCCATGTGGGGTCTTGGACCTCGTGGTGTTCGAATTTTTTTGGTCGAAGATATTACCTCGTTGCTTGGTCGTCCACGTTCGTTGTTAGAAACCTTGATGAGGCCTTCGCCAACATTCCACCGAAAAGTTTTCAGGTACATTGCTTTGGTACCTTTTGGTACCTCTCTTCGATATAAAATCCAGGCATTCGCGATGCATAAGTCGATGAGGTGAAAGAAAAAAGGGATGTACCAGCAATGACTCTTCGTGCTAATCCTGTAGAGTGAGATTAGATGATCGTTTTGGTCAACACCACGCATTCCCTTATTGTATGCAGCGACAATACGAGGACAAACAATAAGCTTTCTTCTTTTCTCTTCCTTACACCAACGGAGCAAGTGAGTTTCTGGCTGGACTCCATGAATCGTGAAAGACAAATTTTGTCGTTTCTCCGGCAAAAAATGAAGAATGATATGTAAAATTAACCGAAACGCTTGGAAAAACCAACAAGGATTGAGGTTAACAATTCAATGACTCATTACGTTTTGATTTCTTCAGAATCTGTGAAATGATAAAACATGTCACCCCATGCAGAAATTGACGAACGACCCAGTATTGGAATAACGTTATTTGCCAACTGCCAACTGTTGGCAAACAACGTTGGAATAAATCCGGAATGATAACGCTGATCAACACTGGTACGGCGTTGTTCACCAATACTGGCTCAACGTTAACATCAACCCTGAATCAGTACTGGTTTTTCATTGGATACCAACATTGACAATTGATTTTCAACCGGTGATGGTAATCCATTTAAGCCTTTGTACGTAGCTAATGAAAATAATTTCATATTTTCAGCTAATGTCCACACCGAAAAAACCATATTCTAAGATTGAGAGGGCGCATCTAACTTTAAGAGCATTGGCATCTAAAATAAGCGCCAAGAATATATTTCAAATAATTCACAAAAAAATTATTGGAATCCTTGTCGATCTCGTACTCTATGTGTAATAGATGTATGGAAACATGTTTCAATGTCAATTGCTAGAACCGCGTTCTACAGCAATCGAACTCCCTGGTGGAAATTATCTTAATGAAGATATTTAATGATAACAAGCGTTCAAACTGTGGGGGTCAATAGCGAAGATCTCATAGCCCTACACGCGGAATCGAACCTAACACAAAATCCTAACCCTAATGAGAGAATGACGCTTTGACCAGTACAGCTGTACGCCAGTTATGAATTCTGATATCATAAATTAGAGTAATATTGTATAGTCGGTGTGAGGAGTCCGGTAACAGATCTAACGGGAATATTTTTGAACACGTTGTTACTGATGAATTTTAAATATTCTTCTCCGACTGTACACTATTAGGAATGTCTCTCTTATCATTCTGATGAGTTACAAATTCTCAAATAACAGCAATAACATATTATATAAAGATATTTTCGTTGAAACTGTTACCGGAGATCTTACACCGACTAGACTAGACTTGCAAATTATTCAAATTCAGTATCAGTAATAATTTTTCTGTACCGTCAAACCAGTACCTACGCGATGCATTAGGAAAGATCAATTAAAGTGACGTGTTTATCCGATTCAATCATCCGTCGGTTGAATATAATAATCTATGAGCCTGTGTAAATTGCAGTTCGGTTGACAGATGTGAGGTTAAATTTATGTGATCAAAAAATGGATGAATTATTTTTGTGAAATGTGTGGTGGTTATTTCTTGAATAATGTGTATCAAAACATCTATTAGTGAGTGCAAAATGAATTAGTAAATCAGTCATAGCTGTTGTAACATGTCAAAAAATCGTAATTTGTTGATGCAGTGAAAATGAATTTTCTTCAAATACTTACATCAGCACTTCTAGGCAAAAACTCAGAGATCATATTGATTTTGTAATAAATATGAGTCATGAAGAACTCATTTGATCAAAAATATGTCAAAAAAATGTTCAAAATGAATTGCAAAAAACTTGAATTATTCACTTGCAGCTCTCGAGCAAATCTTAGAAAATACTCGGACATTGTCTCTCCATTGTTATACTTGTATTTTCCGGTCAATAGTTCTTCTCGGAAACGAGCTTGCGCTTCCTCTCCCCAGAAAAACTTTATAAATGCCTCCTTAGCATGATGGTAATCTCGGAAATCATTAAGTTCATACCAATTTTTTACTTGTTCTTTCAGACATCTAGCAAATAAAAACTTTTTTTCGAAATCCGAGATATTTTCGTATTCTAATATTTCTTCCAACCTATTCAGAAATCTGATAGAATTTGTTCGGTCCTTTTTTCCTAAATATGAAATCTCTTTCAATAATATCAGAACTCCGTTCTCTCGGAGGTTGCGGAAACGACCTAAGTTTTGAGTTTCCTCTGAGTCCGCTCTCAATTGATTATGTTCATGTCTATTTTCATGTTCCCGTATTCTCTCCCTGTTTGGATTAGGTTGATTATTATTTCCCGGGTTTTCAACGTCGTTTATTCGGTTATTCATTGTCCGCATATTATCCTCGATGTCATCCAATCTTGTGTTGATCCCTCGTTGGAATTGATCCAATAATTCGGCCATCCTATTTTCAAATTGGCGAAGTTCGTTAATTGTTCTATGATCATTTCGATTCGGTTGACTATTTTGTCTAGGTGGTCTTCCTCTCCGTCTTAAATTTTGACTCGGAGGTTGAGACGTTTCCTCGTTGTTTCCATTATCCAATTGCCCAGCATTCAGTACTTCTGGATTTTCATTTTCAAAACTTTGGGTTTCGTCCATTCTTGCTTCATCTTGTTGAGTAGATACCGAATTTCTCCTTGCTCGCGAGTTACTTCCTTGACCTCGTAAAACGGGACTATGCAAAACCATTTTGATTTATCTTCACAGTTTATTTTCACTTTTAGTCACATATATCATATATATTTTTTGTTCGGATTTCACTCTAGTTCGTACCGAACACTTATGTTCACTTAATAATCTTCACTTTATTATTCCGACGTAGGGAAATTATTTGAAACCCCCGCCGTCCTGTCACGGTCGCCACTTTGTAACCGTACCGTGCAATGCAGAATTATTGGAGAATTTATTCTGCTCGGTACGTGCAAGCTCGTCTTAGAAAGAGAATATAATTTTGAATAATCGTCGTGGATCTTCGACCCGAACAAAAAATCACCAACGATGTCTTGAAGATCACAGATAGTTCGCACTTGCGGTCGCCAGCTTGTTTTTTAAGAATAAACAAGCAAACTTTCTGATTTTTCAAACAAACACAATACTTTCGATCAATACTTTTCTGATCCTTATAGAATTTTAAACTAATCAAACTCAATGGTGATTAGGAAAAGAAATACAAACTTTGTTATCACTTTATCAATTTTCAAAATAACATTGTTTATTTCAAATTATTATATATATAAATTTTTTTTCATATTGATCACTTTTAACCACTCGCTATTCACTTTTGTTTATGAAAATGATTCTTAAGTCGCTTCGGAGCTCTGCTCTGTTCTGCGTGTGTTACTCGAATGCTTCTTGGTGCCAGCAAAGCTCCTTATATACGCTGCTTGGTGCTGCTTGAAATTCTTTTATTTCGAAATAATCAACATTAATTCGTTATCAAGGTGATCGAATCGCTCACAGTACCATTCTTAGCAAAACTATCACAAATATTTATAAAATTTAATTATATTTTCAAAAAATTTTACTATATACTCTGACTCTATCTCATGAACCAACTTCTTGAGCTGTAAGCAATTTCAACACCCATGACGACGCGATTTCTCTGTTCAATGTTTCGAGTTTCAGTGATAGATCAATTTCTTGTACCGTTACAACCTACGCGATGCATTAGGAAAGATCAATTAAAGTGACGTGTTTATCCGATTCAATCATCCGTCGGTTGAATATAATAATCTATGAGCCTGTGTAAATTGCAGTTCGGTTGACAGATGTGAGGTTAAATTTATGTGATCAAAAAATGGATGAATTATTTTTGTGAAATGTGTGGTGGTTATTTCTTGAATAATGTGTATCAAAACATCTATTAGTGAGTGCAAAATGAATTAGTAAATCAGTCATAGCTGTTGTAACATGTCAAAAAATCGTAATTTGTTGATGCAGTGAAAATGAATTTTCTTCAAATACTTACATCAGTACTTCTAGGCAAAAACTCAGAGGTCATATTAATTTTGTAATAAATATGAGTCATGAAGAACTCATTTGATCAAAAATATGTCAAAAAAATGTTCAGAATGAATTGCAAAAAACTTGGATTATTCACTTGCAGCTCGACGGATGGTTTTACTTTCCAAATTGAAGAGTACTCTTCATGTTGAAATTTTCTCATGTTCAGAATGACTTTTATACGAATATTGTGAATTTATAAGTCATTTTACATCTCAGGCTAGATAATTTACAAAATTATTTTGTACAGAGCGGTTATTTAAAATGATGTGGGAATATTCTTATTTCAAGAATTTATTCTAAAACGAAGAATATCTTATGAAGTTACTAAAAATTAGGGGGGGTTAGTCTTATAATAAGAGGATTGGTTTAGAGGAAGAGTGAAGAATAAATTCCTCTCAATCCTAGAATATCGTTTCTTCGGTGCATGGTTATATCGAAAGTAAAAAATATAACACATCTGTTCGTATGTTGCTGAAGTTTGAATCGTTTCTTGAAACGAATGAATAATCCGAAAACATGTGAAGAAGTCAATTCGAGAACATGAATAATAATTCCTTCAAAATTTTGCCGTATCAAACCACACATAACTAACAACGTTGAACGAGTTTGAAATCAACGTTGGCAAATCAGCATTGACTATCGGCGTTACAACAACATTGTACTGGTTGTTACTTCAACCACGTTACAACGTTGGCAACCAACCCTGGTAATTAGTGTTGTACCAGTATTGTTTCGATTGTTATGGTTGGTTGGAAGTCGGCATTTTCTGCATGGGACGTTCCATCACGTCACCGACGAAATATAACATCTGAGTCCTGACGTATCACAGGTGATACACTCATATCACAAGTGATGTCGGTCACAGAATTTTGCTCAAAAATCAATTGTTACATGCATACTCGAATCTTCCAGCTTTGAATCAATTGCGCGGATCGATGATTTTTGTTTGAAATAGTTTTCACTTACTTTTATTCCCCTTGTGAAATTCCGAAATATCACTGTCCGCACTTTCTTGCGAGACGCAATCACTATACGAAATATCATGGTTATAAAACAAGGAAATTGATTCATTTGCTCATTCACTTAGCTCACTCTAGAGTGTAAAGAAGAAACCTATACTGATTAGGACCTAACCTCATTGATTGATATATTTTTTATATCCCTCCGAAGTGGACGTATCACAGGTGATACGTTTGGACTCAAAGGGTCAATCACCTTCATTCAATCGATAGAAAGCGGATCTGTGAACGAAAATCAAATAACTGCAAAAGCAATACCGATCAATATTTATAACGTATGCACTTTGAAACTTTGAGTGGAGTGCATTGTTCTCAACATGCCAGAGGCAGCATTGCAATTCATCAATGAAACTCACTTCACCGTGATTCTCTATTGCACTTCTGGTGAGAATTTTTCTCTGTTTTCCTTTCTAATGAACGAACTCCCATTGGTTCTCAACGAGTACGAAATATCTTTGAACAACTGTTGTAGGCGTATCTAAACAGCAAACGTTACACGGTTGCTCAATAATGGATCCCCAGAATTTCCCGTGAGATGTGTCGCAACTTTGAAGTTTCTCCTAGCAATGAAAGTGCCTGCTATTTCGTAAGTGCTATGCACAACGAAATATTATAAGATGGTGATTCAATGATGTTACCGTTACAATTAATTTCATTCCATGCAGAAAGATAATCTTCTGTGATGAAAAAAAAAACATTCTACTCCGATTTTTCATGATTATATGTGAAAATGTACGTTCATGCATGCAATGATCATATACGAAACATTCCTCACACAGGAATTTCACGCAGAGGAGTGCCTCTTTGAAAAATAGCAGAGTTCAATTTTTTCAAAATGAGTTTGTTTCAAGTCATGTTTTTTGTGCAACCAATTAACGATAAAGGAAATTATAATTATAATTTTCTTTGAAACATAGTCAACTGACACTCGAATGAATCTTCGGAGGATCTTTACTAAAAGTTCCAAAAAAAGACATCCTAATGTTCATTTAAACTATGAAGAACGTTTACGAATCTGAAAGTTTGCCGGGGAATAAGGTTTTCCGGATATCATGTAATACATACACAAACGTACCTAAAAAATTGAAAATAGTATACACATTTTGAATTGTGCCATTTGTGCGGAGAGTTCCTAATGGCCTAGGCACACAGACAGGGCCCTAGTAGCATCAGAATGTTGTATATATACTATGCACGTTCATAGTATATTTAGATATACTGAAGAAGAGAAGAAGAAAAGAAGGGGGATGGGGAGGCCCCAGCCAACGCCCCCTCCAGTGGGTTGCTACCTACAATAGTTGTTGCTTCGTCAGCGACAGGTACACTGCCCTGGCGCTGCCGCAGCCCCAACATACTGTCAACCCTCCTAAAAGAAGAGAAATAGCGAGATCAAAGAATGAGTTAGAATTACCTTGCGGCATTGACTCTAGATCAAAGGGTATTTCGTGTGATGATGTGACTTTATTTAGGCTATGACTGATCTTAGGGTGGTGAAAAAACCTGAAATGATGACATTTCAGTAAAAAACCACTGATCAGATGATATAATTGGAATCTAATGGTGTATTTAAGTTGATGGTTATGAGTTGGGGATGGAGAAGGATAAGGATATTCACTGAGAAAAGTATTTATTTATAGTGAACAAGATTTGTTAATAGTTAACAAATCCTATATTTGCTTATGGGGAAATAAATATTGAGTTGTTATCATCCAGCGTCATATTTGAGATCATTTTTTGTATCAAATCCATGATTGTTAACTATCAACAAACCGTGTTTTTGTGCGAAATTCCTGTTTTATAATTCTAAAACTTGGGAATGTACATCAAAGCATTATCAGATTGCCTGAATGTGATATGAGGTTGGGAAAATTGTCGCATAATTTGCTTTGAATATTCATGAGAATGAGTCAAATCAAACAAAATTGGAATAACACTCTGGAATGAATCAAATGAAATGATCAATTATGCGGGAGAATATTATCACTGTTAGAAAAATGTCTTAAATTTAATGATAATTATTATAAAATTTTTTTACAGAATATTATTATTAGATTTAACTATGTACTTTATAATGAAAATTGTGTATTAAATTCAATAACTGTTACGAATTTTTGCCAAAATACAAAAAAAATTCAGATTGGAAATTTGATTTATCACCAAATTTCTTCATGCTTCGTGAAATTCATGTTCTCGAGATTCCTCTAGAGTGAGTTTGTAATCATCAATGTAAGTCAAGCAATTGAAGCACAAAGTTCTGGGACCTAACGGGGAATCGAACCTGCTTTCCTACCTAACCTAACCTATTACGACCTAACGCTTCAACCACCTTGACTACATCACGATTGAAGAAACCGATTGAGAAATACGATGTGGTTTTAGATATGATATATGCTGACGTCATGACATCATACATGTAATAGGATTCTATCACAAAAAATACATGAAAAAGTGAAATTTCATAAAAAAAAGTTGTAAATCCCAGAATATTATTGATTTTGAAATGCACTTATGAAATTTCATAAGAATTCTCATATTAAATTCAAGAAATTTTCTAACAGTGATTATAAAGTTGAACAAACTGAATGAAAAGTTATGGTGAAATATTTTAATAATTTTGTAGGAAAATTCAGCCTACAAGACTGTCTCTCATATTCTTTCACTCTCTCACGATTATAAATAACACATATATTTTTCGATCTAACGGTCATTGAACACACTCTAACAAGAAACTGAACTATATATTCTGCTGCAATATAGATCGAGAGTTGAATCTAATTCAAGGTGTTCATGTCAAATCAAATTTCTTAATTATTAACAAATCTGTGTTTATGAGGAAAGAATCGTATACACATTGGGAAACTGGATTATTGTGTTGAAATTTAATTTGAAATTTGAGTCAATCAACCATTCTTTTCTTCATATTCTTAGTTTACTATCATTTATCTAATGAAAATCTTGTACTTATCGAACCGTCTATTTGTAAATTAGGAATCGTTTATTACTTGAGGGAAAAATAAAATCATTCACATGCAATAAATGGACTGAATGAACGATTTGTTTGTTCTGAATGTCACATAAAATCAATCGTATGTATGCCAACTATGATATTTATTGACAATTACCATATTTATTCATAATTAATGAATATTTTTGAACAGACGCCAAATAAATGTATTCATTTAATATAAGTAAACTCTTCTCTCAGTGTTCTTACGTGAATATTCTAGTTGGGATGGGATAAAGAGGGTAAGTATAGTAGTAATTTCGATTTAAGAGTTTAGATATACTATGAACGTTCATGGTATATATACAACGTTCAGTTGCTACTTGGGGGGAGACGTAGACGTGAACGTTGACGGATGCACACGATCTCATTTTTTATTTCTGCGCAGCCGTTTACGTTTCCGTTTATGTTTACAAAACTCATATGTTCAGACCATTATAAAAGAATTTGTGGGACTTCTACGACGAAGTCTGCGTCACATGGAGCTGAAGCAGTGATGCCAGGAAAGACGGTGTGAACCGAAAAATCAGCCCCTCTACCGTGCACACGATGAAACTTTCGTATACATGTGAGTCACACGTATACGAACGTGTCATTGTGTGAACAATGGAGGGGCTGATTTTTCGGTCCGCACCGTTTTTCCTGACATCACTGAGCTGAAGAAGGGTGGAAAGCGGAACGCGAAATCCTTGGTTGAAGAGAGAGGCAAATATTCACCTCTCTCTACAACCAAAGGTTTCCGCGTTCCACTTTTCGCCTTTTTCAGCGTCGAAGAATCGGCCCATTCCTGGCCCCGTTTAGGCCCTGGTTAGGAAGGTTTGGGCCCGGACAGGGTCACTTTTCAATCGGAGAAATTTCTACCTGGGAATTTGGGGGGTGGGCGCGTAAGATGGATCCGTAAAATATACCATATGTCTTTCAAAACCATACGAGAATTGACATCCCAAGACGTTTTTTTTCTACCAAACTACTCGAAACTGAAGACACAAAAAATCTGCAATTTTGACGAATGATTCTTAAAGACTTCACAGATGTAGATAAATTCTCCATATAACAGAGAAATATTTATTAAAAGTCCAGGGGTATTTGAGATATTTAATAGAGATCTTATAATGAACGTTAAATGGATATTAAACAGACATTTGGATATCTGTCCTGGTAAAAGAACCGGATACACTCGAGACTCTATCCGGGTGTATGCGGACGCTTATAAGAATTTTGCGGTTAATTAGTAATCCGCAGAGTGCGTCAGAAACTCAAAAACGTGGCCAACAGTCGAAAATAATGTATCTTCAAAGAACATTTTTGACAATGTGTATTGTCTTACTGATATCCAGGGACCTCGAAAACACGATGATAAGGCCCAGGTATTTTCACAAGACTCACGAGCTCACTTGGAACTTGTACCTTACCAACTCAAAATTTTAAGCATACCAAGGACGAATGAATCATTTGTTTTCAGACGTGTGAATTTTCGTAAACCTCGACCGATTTCCAAGTTTCAAGATGGAATCTCTTCTTGATAGTAAGTATGATACTATCGAATCTATAAAACTCAAAATTTGGAACAAATGATATTTTTATTGTTAATTGCAATGGACTTTCGATAATTTTTGTTACATGTTCAACGAATAATGTTTTCTCTAAAAATGCAGAACTAATTTTTACCGCCAGTTACCGCAGGAATGTTTTTTTCACATGTCGACAGAACTTTTTTCAAGAACATATCAAAAAATTAACTGCTACTTTTCGCAGCTTTGAATTTGACATTAATTCTTTCCCAACGGCAATATTCTAGGACTGTGCACATGCATGAAGAACAATGAAAGAGGATTAACATCAATTATCGAATGAAAAGTTTGAAAACAAGATCAGGTTGAGAACAGGGTGAGGTCAGGGTGTGAAATGAAATCAAACCTGATTCACTCCGTAATACGTAATGTATCAGAGCTAATCAGGTTTTAACTTTTGACTCGGGTGGTCAGAATATGAAAACGGACACAAAACTTCATGACTAAGACTTTTTTTTAGGTCGCTGATTACGAATCGGACAATGAATTTCTCCAAAACAAAATGGCGAATCCAATATGGCAACCATGTTTCTAAAGAAATTTCTGGACACTGAAAATTTTCAC